>CM039726.1:59951638-61286638 GCA_022539455.1 Dendrobium nobile
TCCACCTTTGCCTAAGCAAGTTAAAATTAAAGTTCTAAGGATCACTCTTTTATGACAATGATAAATTTATTTTGGGTTATTATGCTACAATTGCTCTCTTTAATTTCTTAAAGTAACTCCTCCATCGCATATTTGTTTCACATCAGATTGTCTTCAATGAAACTGAAGAAAACAGAGTCCAAGTAACTTACCAAGGAAAAAAGAAGTGTCTCAGCCTGTTTATATGGTGCAGATTGAAGATTGAAAGCACAAACTACAAAACAAGATAGTTATTTTTTTCACTGCATGGACTGGAAGCGTTCATGATGATTATGCTCATGTCCATATACCGCTGAGCACAATTGGTGAGGCAGAGGTCTCACCAGAGCTGAATTTGCTTCCAGAGTGCCTGTAATGCATTTGTCCCAACACAACATTTGTCAGTTTTCCGACCATCTCACTGATCATAGCTTTCTGCTTCTCTTGCTGCAAAAGAAACCAGAGGTTTAGATGAGTTTAAGCCATTCAACATAGTCTAATTCCAATCAAAGAATTTAATCCTCTAATTGAAAACATAAATCCCATTTTAAAAAATTCAAGGACCAAATTGATCCATAAAAAGAGGGAGACTATTTTGATCCCGGGACCAATAATGAGAACTATTATTTGCATTTGTGCATCGAAAATCCACTAGATCAATTAAGAATCCAAGGTCCTTTATACTATCAGGTGTACATTAATGAGATGGATGCATGATGGATAGTATTCCAAGCTAAAAAAAAGTAGTATCAATTGTTGGTTATGTAATTCAAACTTTGCAATGCTCCAACTACATTCATAAGATTAATGAATGATGGTCTCTAATTATATACCTATGACTTTATTATCATCTATTTAAATGATATCCTCTACTCTACAATAAAACATGGGAGGAGAACTTCGAGCATTTGCAAGAAGGCATCCCATTAGCTAGAATAAACACAATCTCCATTGAACTAAAAAGAAAAGTGAATTATCAAAAAGTGTCTGCTCTACATAGGATTTGAGGTGGGAAAAAATGTGATCAAGATTGATCCTAAAAAGGCAAAAATAAACGAGTGGCCCAGAGCGTAGATGTCTTAGATGGTTTGGTCACATAAAATGGCGACCTTCCGATGACCCACTTAGGAGAGTAGATGTCTTAGATTTGACCTTTGTTAAGAAAGATAGAGGTAGACCTAAAAAGACTTGGTTATAAAATATCAGAAATGACCTTTCTTTATTAGATCTAAATGAGAACTTAACTGTTAAAGGACACAATGGAAACAAATGATTCATGTAGCAAACCCCATGTAGTGGGATGAAAGTTGATGTTGTTGTTGTTGTAGCGGCCCAGAGCGTAGGCAGTGACTAATGCAAAACAGTTCCATGGGAGCCTATCAATACATCTAAGTTCATTTGCCATTTTTTCCTTAATATGAGTAGCACCGAAGAACCACTTTCCAGACAAATATTAAGCACTTGAGAAGGAAACCATTCAGATTTAGCACTAAAAAATGGCCTCTCCATAAAGGAGCATAATTGTGCAGACTGGATTAGCACCTAACGTCTAATGAATGTGAAAGGTGCACACATTTGAGGCGATACAATGTGGTTGTACATTTTGGGGTGGAAAAAGCATTACAAAACCTACAACGATATTTTTATCGACCAAACATGCAACAAGAACTAAGTATACCAGAAGAATCATATA
Source organism: Dendrobium nobile (assembly GCA_022539455.1). Lineage (NCBI taxonomy): Eukaryota > Viridiplantae > Streptophyta > Magnoliopsida > Asparagales > Orchidaceae > Dendrobium > Dendrobium nobile. The sequence goes on from CM039726.1 coordinate 59,953,350, forward strand.
TTGTAGTACCGTAAAAAATTTTAAAAACAATAGTGTATATATATATATATATTGTAGTACCGCCAAAACTTCAAATAGGAACTGAATATACATGTCGTTGCACATACTAAAACTCTCATGGGAAAGCATTTCCATGGATTTCTATGAAGTTTTCCCACAAAAAATAAAAAAAAGGCCCATGACTACCCCCTTATATTGATGCTTGAAGCGAAAAATAGGGTAAATCCTCCAAAAACATTCAACCTAAGAACCCCTTGAGCAGCAACACCTTCAAGTTCAAAAGGGAATGAAAGTCACTACAACTTCACATCCACTTTGTTCTTGGATAAGAATAAAGCACTGTTACGCTAGAAATAAAAACACAAAAGAGAAAAAAAAAAAAAAAAAAGACTAGTATAATAAAAGAGAAGATTTATCACTAATCACTAATAAAAATTATCTGTCTTCAATACAACAGTGAAGGGTATATTAGCCAAACTCCTTACGATAAATGTGTAAATAAATAATTATTAAAATACACCTCTTAACAAGAAACAAAACTGAAGTGAAACAAACTAATAGTAAATAAAAGAACCACACAACAATCTTCATCTTGATTGTAAGAGATAAGCAAACAAAATAGAGACTTCTCTCTCAACACCCGCAATAAATCCGAGCAATGCTGAAATTTTGAGAAAATTGAGCCTCTGTCAACATATCTGATGCAATTGTCATTTGATGAGATCTTCACACTACCACAATCTCATCACCAAATACTTCCTCATGAAATGAAACTCACATCTATGTAATTGATCCTTTCATGATACATGCAAATTTTAGCGAGGAATACCCGCTTTGATTATCACAAAACACAGGCACAAGAGCGATTATGACTAAATTAGTAATCAGAAGTCAATCCTTTCAAACATATGGCTTCTTTTAAGGTTTTAATGAAAATATAGAACTTAGCTTTAGTTATAAATAAGGCCACAATGGTTGCAAAGTAGCCTTCCAAAATAATATTTCCAAACACCTTAGTATCAATAAAGCTAGGAAATTTTGACTCTGCATACCCTGTAATCACTTCATTTACAGAATCCAATTTTTCATACCTCAATTCCAAAGCACTGGTTTCATTTAAACCAGCACCCATTTTGTAGCTTTCCCATAATGTCTCCATTGATAAAAAATAAAACCTAATACATAACACCAAGTGAATAAGCCAAATATTGCATACAATAAATCAGAGCATACATGATACTAATCTTAAATATTTTATAGGAAGCCTTCTTCATATATGATCTTTCCTTATCATAACTTGGTGGTTGATCCTTACTCAACTTAAAATGCTGTGCTAGAGGTCGAAACTGATTTAGAAGCGTCTCATACCAAACCTATCAATAATCTTCTTGATGTATATTCCTTATAAGAATAACAGCCTTATTTTTTATATCTCTATGATCTCCACTCCAAGATTTTCTTGGCATACCAAGTTATTTTTAGAACTTCTTCTAAAGAAAAGCCTTCAATCTTGTGATTTCTTGAAACAATATTGCAAGTGATATATCATCAATTGAGAGTAAAAGATCGATAGTACCACTAATCTTTAATTTTCATATACACATAAGAATCATAATTGCAATGAGCGAAGCCGATATCAAGCATGCATTAGTTAAATCTTTTTTACAACATTCTTGGAGATTCTTTAAACTCATACAATGACCTTTTTGGTAGACATCAAAATTAGTTTCAATTTTAGCAAAACCTTTAGGTTGATACAAGTAAACAGCCTCCTTCATGCAGGAATAATGTTTTAAAATTCATTTGCTAAGATGCATGTAAAATTGTCCTACCATAACAAGAAGCATATGGCTAGATGTATGCTTCAAATCAATTTACACCTCTTCTTGTGTAAAACCCTTTTTTTATAAGCCAGCTAAATCATAGCTTTCTACTTAAAGAATTACATCATTCTTCTCGTCTGACCATTTATAGCTAGCAAATATCATTTTTTTTAGTTTATATATCAAATCCCAAGTGTTATTCTTCTTGCAAGAGAGGCTCTTCATTCTATATTTATTGCCTTTTTTTGCACTTTTCATGGCCTCTTTATAAGAACTTTGATCTTCATCTAATGAAAAACCATCCACAAATTCATAAGAAATAACATTAACTTGTGCATACCTTGATAGCCCTCAAACCATATGCATGGTTGTCCTTCGCCAAACCAAATGCTCTATTTTTTGTTTCATCAATAGTTAGGTCCACAATTGACTTTTGATCAATATTTTCAAGAATTTCAAAATTCGGGCTGCCCCGTAAGTTGCAATCTCCAATTTAGATTAACTATATTGTTTTGAGCCATAGTTCAAAATTAAATCTAACAATTGTTTCTCAATAAAGTCCTCTCTATTGACCAACATTAAAATGCCTGCCAAGATATCCAATTAAATACATTTCAAAGCTCTTGAATCTAATTTGTTCCTCTTAATGTGAGCATAAGCAATGCAGTCAAATATCTTTTGCATGTTGGAGTCATATGGATGACCACTGCACCTTTCTTCTGGGGCCCTGAACATGTTTATCGAATAGATAGTTATATTGTTTCTCCATTTTGAATGTCTTTAGTAGACCTAAATTATTCAATATGCATCTTACCCGTAGAAAAAAGATCCTATACAACATTCAGCTAATTAGTTTATGAGACGTTAACCTGATTGTGAGATGTGTTTCACTCCTCGCTCCTTATAATACTTATTGAATAGAAAAAAACACAGCTCAAAGTCGTTGTCGTTTCTAAACTTCTGACATTCTTTTCTATTCGAATTTCAACCGAAGTCATACATTCTTTCACTTTCTCAAAGCTTTTATTTTTCAATTTCAAGAAATATAACCACGATTTTCTTGAATGGTCATCAATAAAAGACATAAATGCATTGCTCCATCATTTGATTGACTTCATATAGGGCCCTTAGACTGAATGCACATAATCTAAAATTTCTTTAGTTTTAGCTTCGAAGTAATAAAATTCTTTTTAGATTTTCCCAGTTAGGAATTCACAAAAATTCAAATCCATAAATGATGTAAAACAATGTGATGAAACAAGAATTGCTTGTACAAAATTAATAAATTGTGAACTTGGGTGTAGTTAAGCATAAACAAATGCGTTTCAAGATAGATCTTTAGAAACTTCCACATAATAACTAAGTAACGACAATTGATATAACAATTAAGAGCAATAGGAGACTTGCAAATTTCATCATCAAATAAAGAGTAGAGCGAATGGCACGTAACAAAATCCACAATTAAAATCTAGATCATTCACCTCGGACCCTCACTAACACCTTGATATCGCTCGGCTTAGCGAGAGAATTGCAAACAAGCTTAGGGATGCCACTAGTAGACACGTGATGTCAAGGGGGCTAGTCGCCGAGGAAGGAGCCGGAGCTGGAGACACGGGGAGTCGTCCGGTGATCTTCCACTCTTCAATAAGTCGTTGTTTGTCAAGGACGTCCGCAAAGCGAGGAAGGAACGGTCAGTATTCCTTGACGGTGTTCTCGCTCCGATATCCGGGTCCCAAGAAGGGTGACCGATGAGTCGATCTCCCCGCGAGAATTGAGAATAAGTCCGTGATCAACTTCCGGATCCGCCATGCATCCTTGCCGAGAGAGATGAGGGAGCACCAATGGAGAGAAGAGGGAGAGGAGGTGGCGGTGGACGGGATGATGTTGGGCCGGCTTGAGGAAGAGGAGGGGAGCGGCAAGGTTGGAGAAGCACTAAGGGAAAATTTAGAAATCGTGAATTATATTCAGGTAAGTGAATTTGGAGGGAATAATTTTAAATTCAAATTAATCCATTAAAGGCTAGGGGCGGCAAGGGAGGAGGGGATCGGGGGCTGATTTAGTGGGAAGAATGGGATTAAATTGGGAAGAGAAAAAGCCCATAAAGGGGTCGGCCAATAGGAGAGGGAGGGAGGGGATTTGTCATAATTAGGTGGGCCCCAAGGTTTAAGTAACTAATTCAAATCAAACTTGAATTTTATTTCAGATTTTGATTTAAACATGAGGTTTCCTATCTTGGAGTTAGGCGTTAGGAAAGAATTTGAATTTGATTAATTAATTGAATTCAAATTGGAATCTTTCCAAAAATAGCTAGGAATTTAAATAGGAAAGAAATTGAATTAATTTGAATGGCAAGGGGGACGGTGGTGGGTTGGTGGACGGACGGATGGAGGGTGGCGGATGGTAGGCTCGGCGGGGTGGGGAGGTGGCCGGCGGCTTGTTGGTTGAGCTGGCCTGCGGTTTGGGCGGTCAAGGGGCCGCGGGTTTGGGAGGTCTAGGGAAGGGAGGCTTGGTTTGGGAAGGGGAAAGTGGCGGGTGTAGGGGGATAGGAAAAAGAAGAGCCACGAACCTCAGAATCCACTAAAGATTGACGGGTATTGCTTGATCCCTCGCTTAGGGCCTCTCCTCTCAAGAACTTACAAAGAGATCTAAAACAAAGAGCTAAAAATTTCATTCAATATCATCATCAACATTACAAAAGCAAGGGCCACTATATATAGGCCTAAGAAATTAAAACAGACACTATGCCCATAGGGCTTACATAGGACGACCCTCTTAAGAAAAGGGTAAAAGAAAAAAACTTCATAAAAAGTGCTGAGTCTTTGCCTCTTAATTTAATGGATGGTTTACTTCATCAAAGGGGAATGGTATACCATGACTCAAAGAAATACAAAGAGAGAAGAATCAAAGGACGGCTACATGAATCATTTTTTTTTTCCATTATGTCATGTTAAGAGTTAAATTCACATTCAAAATCTAAAAAAGAAATGTCATTTCTAATATTTGCAACCAAGTCTTTTTAGGTCTATCCTACCGTTCTTAACATAAGTCAAATCTAATGCATCTATTTTCCTAACCGGGTGATTGGAAAGCTGCCGTTTTATGTGACAAAACCGTCTAAGGCAAGACTCTCTAATCTTATCGTCCACTGGAGCTGCTTCAACATTGAACATCCTCATCTTTTCAACATGTAACTTAATATTATGCTTCACTTATATGTGTTTAATTAAAAGAATTAATTGAAAAAATAATAATTTTAAAAGTATATTATACAAATAACTTATATTAAGTTGTCTATTCTCTTTTATTTTAAAATAGTTTATTGAAATAACTTAATTTTTAATCAACATTAATTTCATTTCAGATAATTTTTATAATATTTATTTTTAAGAATTTTATAAGAAAATCAATTTTCCATATTCAACCTAATAATTTATAATAATTAATATCACATGACTATTAATTTATCTTCAACAGAGTTAAAGAAATTGAATGAATTTATATATATTTTTTCTTTCATAAGTAATTGACATAAACTTATTATTATATAAATTTATTTTATATTTATTTAAATTATATAATTAATCTATATTTTAAAATTTTTAAGATATAATATTATACTATTATATATAAATTTAACTCTCTGGTTTGGGACAATAAATGGTTGGTTATTTTTTCATTAATTGCAACATATATATTGAAATTTTTCCATGTTGTTCTTTTAAATAGTGAAGTGATAGAAAGGAAATCAGATAACAGTAATGGTGGAACTGACAATGTAAGAGAGAAAAAATTGGGAGTAGGTTTCATGGTTTGGTTTGTGAATAAACTGATCATCAAGTACATGATCTTAGAAGATTTACAATGGAGTATAAAAATTTTGAAGACCTTAGTTGATTTTTTCTATAATTTTATTAATTTCAATAGATTTATTTATTTTTTTATCAATTCTATACTTAAAAAAAAACTTTAATTATGATAATTGTAATAGATTTCAATTGATCAATATAAATCATAATAAAATTAAATTTTGTAGCGGTTAAAACTTTTGTAATATAGAAGAATTATAGTGGTTAAAATCGTTGCTAAAACCTACATCTAAGGCAACGGTTTGAATAGACATGCAAAAGCTATTTGCAGTGATAACAACAAATACGATGGATGTGCAGCGGTTTTATATCCGCTGCAAATGAAATAGTAAGTGTTTTTGCTGCAATTGTAGGATAGAAAAAGTGTTGCGAAAGCCTTTTTTAATAGTAGTGATAGTTATTTAGGACAATAATATATAATCAATCAAATATTAAAGGATAGGCATATAAATTTTTCATTTACATCTATATATGATGAACTTTGTCAATATGCCTTATGTAAATTTTAAAAAATTGGTTTTATGATTCCTTCCATAAAAATAATAATTTTCAGTTTTAGCATGCTTGGTGGAAGAGGTATCAACCCCATGCCTCCAAATCAGCTTGGGCCAGCCCCAAACCCCCTCAACTCCCTATATATAAGAGAAGGTTCTTCCTCATAGTGATGCAACCCAAGTTAGTTTGATTTTCTTCCCAAGTTTGAAGAAGAAGAATTAAGAAGCAGCAAAGGAGTTATTTCCTTTTCTGCAACTTCGTCTTCTTCGTCGTCGTCTTCTTCTTCTTCTTCTTCTTCTTCTTCCTCCTCCTTTTGAAATGGCTGGAGGCTTATCTTTGGATCATCCTTGGGCATTTGCCTTTGGCATCTTAGGTACTACCATACTAATCATGAAGGCCCTCATTTCTCTTTAGCTCTCATTACTTAGCTCTCCTTCTCCTTCGATATTTCCTATGCATGCATGGCTCTTTTAAATTTTATTTCTCTTCCATATTGTGAATTCGATGCTTTCATATATCTATATATATGAAATAAATTTCTGCACTTTTAACTATTACATGCTCATAACGGCAAGTTAGATTAGAGAGAAGAAATTATTCTGTGCAGATGCCGAATGCAGCTCTACATTCGAAGACCAATCAGAATGAGTCACATCAACAATATCTAGCCGCGGTACCGACATGGCTCATTCTGATTGGTCTCCGAACGGGATTCAACGTCGGCACAAAATAATTGAGTGAGAAAGAGAGAGAGAGTTTGGTCTCCTTGTCATAATGAATAGTAAATCTCCCATTATTGTTGTCAAATTAACATTCTTTTCAAACTAATTAATTCCATTTTATGTTGAATTAATCCATTACAGGCAATGCCGTCTCTTTCATGGTTTACCTCGCTCCACTGTAAGAATATTTTCAGATTAATAATATTTTACATGTAATTTTAGTATATTACTAATTTAATTTTATATATAGAAGTAATTTTTTTGGCTTTAAAAAATGAATTGCAGGCCAACATTTTATCGAATTTATCGAAAGAAATCAACGGAAGGGTTCAAATCTGAGCCTTATGTGGTGGCTCTGTTCAGTGCAATGCTTTGGATATTTTATGCTTTAATCAAAAAAGATGCTTATCTCCTAATTACCATCAATTCCTTTGGCTGTGTCATTGAAACCATTTACACCCTCATGTTTCTCCTTTATGCCTCTAAGAAAGCTCGGGTAACTCTCTCTCTCTAGTGAAATTATTTTGTGCGGATGCCAAACGTCATTCGGAGACCAGCTAGAATGCGCCACGTCCCCCTCTGCTCAGTACTGCTCGGTACATAGCTTAGTACCGCTGATGTTACACATCTTGTTGGCCTCCAAACAGTGAACTGCGTTCGGCGTCCGCACAGAATAATCTCTCCTCTATTTAACATGCAAATATTCAATTTTTTTAATGAAAATTACGTACAGGTACACACATTCAAGATGATCATGTTGTTGAACGTAGGGTTATCATCTCTGATAGTTCTATGCATTCTTCTCCTGATCTCTAATGGCTCACTTCGCCTTCAAGTGCTTGGATGGATCTGCGTAGCTTTCTCAGTCAGCGTCTTTGTTGCACCATTAAGCATAATTGTATGTGTATATTATAATTAAGAGCATAATTAAGCAAGAACTTCCTTAATTACTATCATCTTGACTAATTACTTGCCATTTATTTGTCTTTTACACAATCCAGAGGCAGGTTATTCGTACCAAAAGTGTGGAGTTCATGCCATTCAATCTCTCATTCTTCCTCACATTAAGCGCAGTGGTTTGGTTCTCCTTTGGCCTCTGCTCCAGAGACATCTACGTTGCGGTAACTATTGATTATCTTAACAAAATTAAGTAGCTTAATACATTAATTATCTTGTTAATTACTCACTAAAAGTGTTTATCCAGCTTCCAAATATATTAGGATTCGCATTTGGCGCGATTCAAATGTTGCTTTACATTATCTACAAGGACACAAAGGTTCCTAAGAGCTTGGAAACTGAAGGGAAGCTCAGTTCGGTAGAGATTATTGTCGCCAATGATACAGAAGTTAAGAAAACGAGTAATGATGAGATCGAAAGGGCGAGAGAGGAAGACAAAGCTAATAATATGGGCGTTGAGAAGAGTCGAGTTTGAGAAAGCTAAAGTGTTTGGAGTGGAGGAATTTGAATGTATATTTAAGCTAGTTTTCATTGCAAAGGGTGGAGGAGCACTGATGGCTTTCACTAGCTAGTTTCAATAATGTGATTGTTAGGAAGGAGAGGGTAATGCATGCCCTCACTCTTCCTAAGAATTTACTCTAATTCTAATGTAGTAGTTTAGTTTAAGTGTGTATTTAGGTGTTTTTACCCTTTAATTGTTAATGGAAGTGTAGTTTTTGATTATTGAAAGGAATCATTATGTGTTAAGACAATATGATTATATAGAAGAAATATATGCCATTAGGTTTCGATGGTTTTTCGCTCCGCTAGGGTGTCGAGTTTGGCGGCGTCTTTTCCTTCGCTGCGAGGCTCTCCGATTGTTCCAGGGAAGTTTTTCTTCTTCCTCTCCTAGTTTTTCTCGGTGGTTTTGTTAGTTATGGAGGGTAAAAGGCTTTTGGATCCCGGTTTTCTATCTGGTTCGTCTGCTTCTCGGTCTTTTCGTGATGCCCTAACGGGTTCATCTACTTCGAACTCAACTTTTCCTGATCTAAAGGTTTCGTCCTTCCGGGCCTTCCTTCTCTGTGGATTTCTGATGAGGAAGTGCTGGCCCTTGCATCCTCTTTTGAGTTTGCTCTGGTCGGTAAATTTCCGACTCACCGTCCGTCTTTGGAAGCTATTCGAAAATTCTTTTTCAATCTCAAGCTTAATGGTGTTTTCTCTGTCACTGTTCTTAACTCTAAGCATATTCTGATTAAGTTGGAAAATGACATGGATTACTGTCGCGTGTTTGCCCATCGCTCTTATTTCGTGAATAACTGTTTTATGAAGATTTTCAAATGGACTCATACATTTGACATAGACGTTGAATCCCCTTCTATTCCTATTTGGGTTTCTTTTCCTAATCTACGGCCACATCTCTTTGCCCCGAGAATTCTATTTGGTCTTGGTTCCATGTTTGGTAAACCTTTAAAAATTGATCATGCTACCTCCTCTGGTCGGCGTCCTTCGTTAGCTCGTGTGTTGGTGGAATTGGATGTTACCAAGGTGTATCCTGACAAAATTTGGTTGGGTTCCGAGAGCTTAGGCTATATTCAATCGGTTATTATGGATCCCTTTCTCTCTTATTGTTCACATTGCAAGTCTCTGGGTCACTCTAAGCTCGAGTGCCCTTCTTTTCAGCCTCGCGTGGTTGTGGCGTCTGTGGCTGAGGTAACTCCTGTTTCTTTGGACAGTAACTTACCTTCTACTGTACCTCCTGTTGTCCCAGTGATGTTGGGTTCGGATAGTGCCAATGTGGCTGTGAATAATGCCATTGTTAGTTTAGAAGGTATTGGTTGTGCTACTCATTCTCCTCTTTGCTCTGATCATGTGGTGAGGCCTGTGTCTGTTTCCCCTGTTTTGGCCGGTTTAGGAAATGTGGAAATGGCTGTGGTAACTGAGGTGGCTGGAAATGCTAATGGTTTTGAATCAGTTGCTATTCTATCTCCCGACGCTCAACCTTTTACTCCTAATGATTTGATTTGAGTTCCAAACGTGGTTGTCATAGCGTTGAGGACCCTCCTAGGGAGGGTCCTTTGCTATCTGTTGTTTCGGCCCAGGCTGTTTTAGCAAGCCAGTCTTTAAATTCTGGGGACTTGGTTGTCCCGTTTCAGTCGCCTGCTGTGGATAATTTGGATGAAGAAGTGTGTCGGGTGGCTGTTTTGGGTAATTCTAGTCCCATTCGTAATGAACGTGTTGTGCTTAATGATTGTGTGGATGTTCCAGTGACTTATTTGGATCCTAAAAGCTTTCAATATAATGTGAAGGATAACTCGGGCGTTGACCTTAGAGTCCATTTGGACTGGCTTCATGGCTATAATTCTGTATCTGAATCTGAGTCTGGTTCTGATTCGGTTGAATCTTTGGGAGATGGTGATCCTGGCAATTCGTTCAATTTGTTGCGCGATAAACCTTTAGTGACTGCTGCTTCTCGGGGCAGATCTCGTGGGAGGGGCAAGTGTGGTCGTTGATTGCTGGTTGTTGCTATTAATTTGTTTATTGTGCCATTAAGTGTGGTTCGTTTGATACTTTGGTTTGCATTTGTGGTTGGTGGGTTGGCCGGTTTATTTGGTTCGTTTTGGACGATGAGGAAGCAGCGAGGCTGCAAGCGTCGTGGACGGCCAGGGTTGGTTGGCAACCTGGTTGGCCCTTCGATTTCGTTTTATATCAGTGGATGGCCCCGCCCTGGCAACCTGATGCTGGTCTGAGTCCTTTGATTTCAACTTTCATTATTCTGATCTCTTCTTTGTTTGCGTTTTTTTTTTTGTAACCATCTGATGTGGCCCTTTGGGGGTCTTCCTTTTGTAATTTTCTTATTCAATATAGTTGGTGGTTTAATATATATATATATATATATATATATATATATATATATATATATATATAGAAGAAATATATAGTAGAAGAAATCTTAGTTATTTATAGGTAGATCATATATGATGATGTTGATTGATACATTTTTAGATATGGGTGTGAGTGAGTTAAGCCAATTCGTGAGCTAACTCGAGCTCGACTCGACATGTGCTCATAAGCCGAACTTATTGAGCTAATGAGCCATGTTTGAGCCAACCCTAACTCAATTCTTTAGCTCAAGAGATGACTCATTACACAAAAAAAAAAAAAAAAAATCACTTAATATATATTAACATTCAAGATTTTTTAAGTATACAATTATTAAAAATATTTAAAATATATATCTCAATTTTTTATATTAAGTTATTTTTATTTTAATTTCTTATTTTTTATCATTTTATTATATTAACTATTTAAATCATAATAATTTTCTATCATTCATCATAATCGAGCCAGTTCACACTTGTATGAGCTCAAACTCAATTAATTAATAAAACTCAAACTCAAATCAGAGGTGACTCGGGCTCTCAGCTCAACTCAAGTACACCCCTATATTTAGGATACAGTATGAAATAATTTAGCTTGAAGCGGAAACATCCATTCAACAAGATTGAATCAGCAGCTTTGTTTTAACAAATACAAGAACGTTAATTAAATTAATTTTAGATTAGTCAACAGTAATGCTTAATTTAATGTTAGATCAGACATTTTGTTAGTAAGCAGTGAATAACTTTTAATTTTTTTTTATTAAATCCTACACAACCGAACTCCATTTCATAGCACCAAAAAGAATATTATGGGTATATATATTCTTTCTCCAACAAACAAACAAAAAGATGTTTGTGACCAGTGCGACGTCAATATTAACATCGCATTGTTCACATCGAAAAAATGACAGATTTTCACGTTCGGTTGGAGCAGCTCGTGGACAACAAATGCTAGTTTAACGTTCGGTTAGAATTCATAACTAATGAACTCATAGAAGACAAGTTCTTCACAAATAAGAGTGAGCTGCAAAGAGCAATTAGTGATTTGTCAATTGTTAATAATGTGGATTATAAGATAATTTACTCCAATAAAAATCACCTAACTCCTCTATGTGTGCAACATGACTAATCATTGATTCATTTTATGTATGATAGTTGTCTAAGAGTGATCTCTAAAAAGTTGAGTTTATTATATCATTATTTTGTATTATTTAAAATTATTACACTAAGGCTTCGTTTGAGACAATTTTTTTACTGCTTCTTAAAACAGCTTTCGAGTACAAAAATTTCAACTTTTGTACTATAAAGCTGTTTTAAGAAGCAGTAAGAAAGCCGTCTCAAACGAAGCTTAAATCTTGATATCAATAGACATTTTATTTAATTTTAAAATTTTAAAATTAAAGATTGACCTATAAATTTTTGACTTGGATAGAAATCTTTGAGCCATCATGACTTGAAATGAAGTTGAACTAAGTCGAGCCGGTTCGATATTGAGCTTAGGGGTGTAAGCTTGAGGTTGACTCTTTAACAAGCTCACGAGTGAAATTTATTGAGTCACAAGTTCAAGCTTGAGCCAATATTGAGCATATATATTAAACAAACTCGCGCTCAATCTGACTCGCCTCGTAACCTCATTAAGCTGCTCGATTCAGTCAAATACATTTAAAAATGAATTTAATTAACATTATAAAATATATTTAAACATTGTTAAATAAATTCTAAATTAAAAAATATATAATTTAAAATTAAAAAATTGAGCTCAACAATGGAGTCCAACTCAAGCTATCCAAACAAGCTCGAACAATTGAGCTGAGCTTGAGCCTATAATTTTTTTAATAAGCCAAGCTCAAGCTCAGTAAGAACTAAAACAACTTAGCTCAATTAATCAAATATCCGACCAGACTAGACTCATTTACTCCCCTAATTGAGCTAACTTTAGGCTGGATCAATGTGCACAAGAATGCATGAATATTATTAATAAGAAGGAAATAAAGCTAATGTAAGCTAGCAAAATTAGAGTTAAAACATCAACAAATGAGGTAAGATAAAGTCAAAGAAAGAAATTTTCAAATATACTAAAATTAAAACTATATAGTAGCATCACCTCTATCAAACATAGACAAAGAATCAAAATAATATAACCCTCACCATCAATAAGGCAGTAATTTTTAGAACTACAACCAGCTAGTCGGCTAGTCCTTATCTCAACAGATAGATCATCACTGTAAAGCTAGGATGAGAACTATCTACATAGACTAAGCATAAGGAGAAATTATTCTGTGTGGACATCAAACGCAATTCACCATCCAGAGACCAACCAGATTGCGCCACATTAGCGGTACTGAGCGCAGTACCGAGCCGCAGTATCGAACTGGGGTGATATGGTGCATTATGGTTGATCTCTGAACAACGCTCAGCGTCTGCACAGAATAACTTGCCGTATTAGAGGTCACAAGATTATTTTTGGCATCTCGATAAGATTATTTTCCCTACATTAATTTATTTTACAAATCAATACCGCACTTCTATTTAGTTGCAATTTTTTTTGTTGTTCATAATAAGTTCTATAATGAAGAATTTTTCTACAACCAAACCTAGAAGAATATGATAGCAATAAGAGAGCTATTTTCAAATTTATAATTTCATAATCATTTTTAAGACGGTTATGGTCACTCCAAATTGCACAAAAACAGAAGATCACAGTAAGAAACTGATAATAATGCAAAACATAAGTCATTTCAGCGAAATAGAAAGGATTTTCTTCAATGAAACCGAAGAAAAACAGAGTCCAAGTAACTTACCAAGGAAAAAAGAAGCGTCTCAACCTGGTTATATGGTGCAGATTGAAGATTGAAAGCAGAAACTAAAAAACAAGATAGTGATTTTCTTCACTGCATGGACTGGAAGCGTTTCATGATGATTATGCTCATATCCATATACCGCTGAGCACAATTGGTGAGGCAGGAGGTCTCACCAGAGCTGAATTTGCTTCCAGGAGTGCCTGTAATGCATTTGTCCCAGCACACATTTGTCAGTTTTCCAACCATCTCACTGATCATAGCTTTCTGCTTCTCTTGCTGCAAGAAAAACCAGAGATTTAGGTGAGTTTAAGGCTTTGTTTGGGATGGCTTTCTTGTTGTTTCTTAAAGCGGTTTTTTAGTATAAAAATTTTAATTTTTATACTAGAAAGCAGCTTTAAGAAGCTGGAAGAAAGCTGTCCCAAATGAAGCCTAAGTTATTCAACATAGTCTAATTCCAAATAAAGAAGTTAATCATCTAATTGCAAACATAAAACATCATTAGCATCGAATATTAATCATATTCCAACTATTTGGGAGTGGATATATCTTGTTCTTTAGTGTTGTTTGGGATGGTTAGTCTATTTTATGCTAAAAAATGCCACTTAATTTCATCTTCCTATCAAATTTGTGTATTTAATTCTGACATGGCAATTACTTTATTAGGAAATATTGAGATGTACAAGTTTTGAAAATAAAATTGCAAATGAACTCCAACTGTTTTAAATTGTTGATCACAGTTTTAGGCCAGTGTGATGGCAATAGTCATGAAGTACAAGAATCAAAGCAAGTCAAAGCAAGAAAGATAAGGCACCAAAACCGTTGAAGGAAAGACTCGGTTCTTGAAGAACAAAAAGATGAGCAAAAAATGTAATGCTCCAAAACTTACTTTGACCTTTTAAGTCAAATGTTGCCAGAAATTATGAGATCAATGCAAAGCTACCTCATCATATTATAAAATATGATTGATAAAAATATGTGCAACTAAGTTAAAAATAATATCTATTTGCATTTGATTTCTCTAAATCAATAAATAGACTAAATTTTTTAAAATTAAAATTAAAATTATCATTAATTTTTTAAAGGGTTTAGGAAATATTAATATTTTTTAAAATTTAAAATTATTTGAAAATTATATTTTATAAATATTTAATTAAAAAATGATCAAATATCCTTACATTTAACACCATTAACTCCAACATTAGATGTTTGGATCAAAAAGTCTCATTTTAAAAAATTGAGGGACCAAATTGATCCGTCAAAAGAAAGAGACTATTTTGGTCCCTCACAAACAACTGAGGGACCAACAATGAGAACTATTATCTGCATTCGTGCATCAAAAATCCGCTGGATCAATTAAGAATCCAACAAACATATTCACCAAGTTGGACCTCTATACTATCAGGTGAACATTAATGAGATGGATGCATGATCGATACTTTTCGAAACTAAAAAGAGTTGTATCAATTGTTGGTTATGTAATTCAAACTTTGCAATGCCCCAACTACATTCATAAGATTAATGAATGATGGTCTCTAATTATATACGTATGACTTTATTATCATCTATTTAAAAGATATCCTCTACTCTACAATAAAACATGGGAGGAGAACTTCGAGCATTTGCAAGAAGGCATCCCATTAGCTAGAATAACACAATCTCCATTGAACTAAAAGAAAAGTGAATTATCAAAAAGTGTCTGCTCTACATAGGATTTGAGGTGGGAAAAAATGTGATCAAGATTGATCCTAAAAAGGCAAAAATAAACAAGGAGTGGGGCCCAGAGCGTAGATGTCTTAGATGGTTTGGTCACATAAACGGCGGCCTTCCAATGACCCAGTTAGAAGAGTAGATGTCTTAGATTTGACCTTTGTTAAGAAAGGTAGAGGTAGACCTAAAAAGACTTGGTTAGAAAATATCAGAAATGACCTTTCTTTATTAGATCTAAATGAGAACTTAACTGTTAAAGGACACAATGGAGAAAAATGATTCATGTAGCAAACCCCCTGTAGTGGGATGAAAGATTGATGTTGATGTTGTAGCGGCCCAGAGCGTAGGCAGTGACTAATGCAAACAGTTCCATGGGAGCCTATCAATACATCTAAGTTCATTTGCCATTTTTCCTTAACATGAGTAGCACCGAAAGAACCACTTTCCAGACAAATATTAAAGCACTTTGAGAAGGAAACTCATTCAGATTTAGCACTAAGAAATGGCCTACTCCACAAAGGAGCATAATTGTGCAGACTGGATTATGCACCTAACGTCTAATGAATGTGAAAGGTGCACACATTTGAGGCGATACAATGTGGTTGTACATTTTGGGGTGGAAAAGGCATTACAAAACCTACAACGGTATTTGTATCGACCAAACATGCAACAAGAACTAAGTATACCAGAAGAATCATATATTGTAGTACCGTAAAAATTTTTTTAAAAAAAAAGCATATATATATATATTGTAGTACCGCCAAAACTTCAAATAGGAACTGAATATACATGTCGTTGCACATACCAAAACTCCCATGGGAAAGCATTTCCATGGATTTCTATGAAGTTTTCCCCCAAAAAATAAAAAAAGGCCCATGACTACCCCCTTATATTGATGCTTGAAGCGAAAAATAGGGTAAATCCTCCAAAAACCATTCAACCTAAGAACCCCTTGAGCAGCAACACCTTCAATGTTCAAAAGGGAATGAAAGCCACTACAACTTCACATCCACTTTGTTCTTGGATAAGAATAAAAGCACTGTTACGCTAGAAATAAAAAACACAAAAGAGAAAAAAAAAAAAGACTAGTATAATAAAAGAGAAGATTTATTCACTAATCACTAATAATAATTATCTGTCTTCAATACAAGAGTGAAGGGGGTATTTATAGCCAAACTCCTTACGATAAATGTGTAAATAAATAATTATTAAAATACACCTCTTAACAAGAAACTAAACTGAAAGTGAAACAAACTAATAGTAAATAAAAGAACCAACACAACAATCTTCATCTTGATTGTAAGAGATAAGCAAACAAAATAGAGACTTCTCTCTCAACACCCGCAATAAATCCGAGCAATGCTGAAATTTTGAGAAAATTAGAGCCTTTGTCAACATATCTGATGCATATTGTCATTTGATGAGATCTTCACACTACCACAATCTCATCACCAAATACTTCCTCAGTGAAATGAAACTTCACATCTATGTAATTGATCCTTTCATGATACATGCAAATTTTAGCGAGGAATACACCGCTTTGATTATCACAAAACACAGGCACAAGTGCGAACATGACTAAATTAGTAATTCAGAAATCAATCCTTTCAAACATATGGCTTCTTTTAAGGTTTTAATGAAAATATAGAACTTAGCTTTAGTTATAAATAAGGCCACAACTGGTTGCAAAGTAGCCTTCCAAAATAATATTTCCAAACACCTTAGTAACGTAACCTATAAGAAATCTTCAAGTATCAATAAAGCTATGAAATTTTGACTCTGCATACCCTGTAATCACTTCATTTACTGAATCCAATTTTTCATACCTCGATTCCAAAGCACCGGTTTCATTTAAACCAGCACCCATTTTGTAGCTTTCCCATAATGTCTCCATTGATAAAAAATAAAACCTAATACATAACACCAAGTGAATAAGCTAAATATTGCATACAATAAATCAGAGCATACATGATACTAATCTTAATATTTTAATAGGAAGCCTTCTTCATATATGATCTTTCCATATCATAACTTGGTGGTTGATCCATACTCAACTTAAAATGCTGTGCTAGAGGTCTAAGAACTGATTTAGAAGCTGTCATACCAAACCTATCAATAATCTTCTTGATGTATATTCCTTATAAGAAGAACAAGCCTTATTTTTTATATCTCTATGATCTCCACTCCAAGAATTTTCTTGGCATACCAAGTTATTTTTTAGAACTTCATCAAAAGAAAAGCCTTCAATCTTGTGATTTCTTTTGAAACAATTATTGCAAGTGATATATCATCAATTGAGAGTAAAAGATCGATAGTATCACTAATCTTTTAAGATTTCATATACACATAAGAATCATAATTGCAATGAGCGAAGCCGATATCAAGCATGCATTAGTTAAATCTTTTTTACAACATTCTTGGAGATTCTTTAAACTCATACAATGATTTTTTTGGTAGACATCAAAATTAGTTTCAATTTTAGCAAAACCTTTAGGTTGTTACAAGTAAACAGTCTCCTTCATGAAGGAATAATGTTTTAAAATTCATTTGCTAAGATGCATGTAAAATTGTCCTACCATAACAAGAAGCATATGTCAAGATGTATGCTTCATAATTCAATTTACACCTCTTTCTTGTGTAAAACCCTTTTTTTATAAGCCTAGCTTTAAATCATAGCTTTTCTACTTAAAGAATTACATCATTCTTCTCGTCTGACCATTTATAGCTAGCAAATATCATGATTTTTAGTTTATATATCAAATCCCAAATGTTATTCTTCTTGCAAGAGATCGGCTCTTCATTCATTATTTATTGCCCTTTTTTGCACTTTTCATGGCCTCTTTATAAGAACTTTGATCTTCATCTAATGAAAAACCATCCACAAATTCATAAGAAATAACATTAACTTGTGCATACCTTGATAGCCCTCAAACCATATGCATAGGTTTGTCGTTCGCCAAACCAAATGCTCTTATTTTTGTTTCATCAATAGTTAGGTCCACAATTGACTTTTGATCAATACTTTCAAGAATTTCAAAATTCAGGCTGCCCCAGTAAAGTTGCAATCTCCAATTTAGATTAACTATATTGTTTTGAGCCATAGTTCAAAATTAAATCTAACAATTGTTTCTCAATAAAGTCCTCTCTATTGACCAACATTTAAAATGCCTGCCAAGATATCCAATTAAATACATTTCAAAGCTCTTGAATCTAATTTGTTCCTCTTAATGTGAGCATAAGCAATGCAGTCAAATATCTTTTGCATGTTGGAGTCATATGGATGACCACTGCACCTTTCTTCTGGGGCCCTGAACATGTTTATCGAATAGATAGTTATATTGATTCTCCATTTTGAATGTCTTTAGTAGACCTAAATTATTCAATATGCATCTTACCCGTAGAAAAACGAGATCCTATACAACATTCAGCTAAGTAGTTTATTGAGACGTTTACCTGATTGTGAGATGTGTTTCACTCCTCGCTCCTTATAATACTTATTGAATAGAAAAAAACACAGCTCAAAGTCGTTGTCTGTTCTAAACTTCTTGACATTCTTTTCTATTCGAATTTCAACCGAAATCATACATTCTTTCACTTTCTCAAAGGCTTTTATTTTTCAATTTCAAGAAATATAACCACAATTTTCTTGAATGGTCATCAATAAAAGACATAAAATGCATTGCTCCATCATTTGATTGACTTCATATAGGGCCCTTAGATCTGAATGCACATAATCTAAAATTTCTTTAGATTTAAGCTTTGAAGTAATAAAATTCATTTTTTAGATTTTCCCAATTAGGAATTCACAAAAATTCAAATCCATAAATGATGTAAAACAATGTGATGAAACAAGAATTGCTTGTACGAAATTAATAAATTGTGAACTTGGCGTAGTTAAGCATAAACGAATGCGTTTCAAGATAGATCTTTAGAAACTTCCACATAATAACTAAGTAACGACAATTGATTACAATTAAGAGCAATAGGAGACTTGCAAAATTTCATCATCAAATAAAGAGTAGAGCGAATGGCACGTAACAAAATCCACAGTTTAAAATCTAGATCATTCACCTCGGGATCCCTCACTAACACTCTTGATATCGCTCGGCTTAGCGGAGGAAGATTGCAAACAAGCTTAGGGATGCCACTAGTAGACACGTGATGCCAAGGGGGCTAGTCGCCGAGGAAGGAGCCGGAGTTGGAGACACAGGGAGTCGTCCGGTGATCTTCCACTCTTCAATAAGTCATTGTTTGTCAAGGAAGTCCGCCAAGTGAGGAAGGATACGGTCAATGTATTCCTTGACGGTGTTCTCGGCTCCGAATCCGGGGTCCAAGAAGGGTGACCGGATGACGTCGATCTCCCCGCAAGAATTGAGAATAAGTCCGTGATCAACTTCCGGATCCGCCATGCATCCTTGCCGAGAGAGATGAGGGAGCACCAATGGAGAGAAGAGGGAGAGGAGGTGGCGGGTGGACGGGATGATGTTGGGCCGGCTTGAGGAAGAGGAGGGGAGCGGCAAGGTTGGAGAAGCACTTAGGGGAAAATTTAGAAACTGAAATTATATTCAAGTTTAAGTGAATTTGGAGGGAATTAATTTGAAATTCAAATTAATCCATTAAAAGCTAGGGGCAGCAAGGGAGGAGGGGATCGGGGGCTGATTTAGTGGGGAATTGGGATTAAATTGGGAGAGAGAAAAAGCCCATTAAAGGGGTCGGCCAAATAGGGAGAGGAGGGAGGGGATTTGTCATAATTAGGTGGGCCCCAAGGTTTAAGTAACTAATTCAAATCAAATCTGAATTTTATTTCAGATTTTGATTTAAACATGAGGTTTCCTATCTTGGAGTTAGGCGTTAGGACAGAATTTGAATTTGATTAATTAATTGAATTCAAATTGGAATCTTTCCAAAATAGCTAAGAATTTAAATAGGAAAGAAATTGAATTAATTTGAATTGGGAATTCAAATTGGATGGCGAGGGGGCGGTGGTGGGTTGGTGGACGGACGGATGGAGGGTGGTGGACGGTAGCTCGGCGGGGTGGGGAGGTGGCCGGCTGCTTGTTGGTTGAGCTGGCCGGCGGTTTGGGCGGTCAAGGGGCCGGCGGGTTTGGGAGGTCTAGGGAAGGGAGGCTTGGTTTGGGAAGGGGAAAGTGGCGGATGTAGTGGGATAGGAAAATGAAGAGCCGCGAACCTCAGAATCCACTAAAGATTGATGGGTATTGCTTGATCCCTCACTTAGGGCCTCTCCTCTCAAGAACTCACAAAGAGATCTAAAACAAAGAGCTAAAATTTCATTCAATAATCATCATCACATTACACAAGCAAGGGCCTCTATATATAGGCCTAAGAAATTAAAACAAGACACATATGACCCTAGGGCTTACATAGGACGACCCTCTTAAGTAAGGGTAAAAAGAAAAAAATTCATAATAAAAATAAAAATTACAAATAACAAATTAATATAAGGTGGAATGATTCGCGGCCGTCGATCGTTGTCTCCTCTGAAAATCTTCATGATCGGATGTCCGCATCATTCTCCCGAGGTGGAAAAGAGCTCGACTCCATCAAGTCCACACCCCGGGTAACCATGCTCTGATACCAAGCTGATGTAGAACGAAGGGGAGGGGTGATAAAAAAATTTAAATATCTGAAATTCAATTTCAAAAATCCCTTAATTAAGGGATTTGAATTTTAAATTCAGATAAGATGGAGGGAAGGATAAATAGATAATTAATTATTCCCATAATTGGATTCCTTGATAAGGAAGGAAATAATTAAAATAAGGGAGAGATGGGGCCGACCATACGGGAAGGGAGCATAAATGTCCACATATAATATATGTGAATCATAGCATTAAATGTGATGGGGTAATTAAATCTGAAATTAATTTCAGATTTGAGAGATTTTAGGGGTTTCCTAAATTAGAGTTGGTTTAATTAGAAAGCTTTTGGAATTCAAATTATTTTGAATTTGAATTCAAATTCTTTCCAAATAATCAAGAGGCTAAATAAGGAAATAACTAATATGGATTTAATTTGGGATCTAATGAGACGTAAGAGGGAGGCTGATGGTTAAGGAAGAATATAATGGGTGTAATTAATGGGAGGGGAATTGGGAGGGAATTTAACACTTCCTAAATCATGATTCTAAATTAGGAAAAGGGTAATTAAATAAAATCTAATTTAAAATCAAATTAGACTTAAATTTAGGAACTTTTCTAATTTAGCTTAGTTAATTTTAGGAAAGTATTTGAAATTCAAATTTGAATTTCAAATATATTTAATTCTTACCCCAAATTAGGTAGGCTAATTTTGGTACGTATTAATGATGATTGAAATCATCATTAAGAGGAAAAAGGGATGGGGGTGGCCGGCGGCTAAGAGGATGGGAGGAGATGGGGTGGCCGCTAAGAGGTTGAGGTGGAGTGGTTTATGGCCGGCGGTTGATATGGATAGATTGGAGGAGGCTTGTGGCTTTGGAGGGGTTTGTGGGAGAATAGGTGGGTGGCAAGTGGGGAATTTTGGCCGACGGTCAAGGGAGGAGGAGAAAAGGATTTAGGGAAAGAAATATACAACCGTGAGCCCAGACACATCCTGCAGCTGACGGGTAATAAGTTGCACTTCTCCAAGGGACTTCAAGCCATGAGCCCGGATCCATCCTGCGGCTGGTGGAAACTCTGATTCCCTCCCATAGGAATCTCGCCCAAGTTCTCTCCAAAGAACACAAGTGCAAACAAAATTTCTTTTCTTAATAATTCATCACATTACACAAGCAAGGGCCTCTATATCTAGGCCTAAGAAATTAAAAAAAGACATATGCCCTTAGGGCTTACATAGGACGACCCTCTTAAGGGTAAAAATGAAAAATTCATAATAAAAATAAAAATTACAAATAACAAATTAAGATAAAGTGGAATGATCTCGGTCGTCGATCGTCGTCTCCTCCTTTGAAAATCTTCATGATCGGATGTCCGCATCAACAAACCTCTTATTTCTAAAGAATCCATATTTAAAATTCTTCTAGTACTTTCAAGTTCACGTGTCATAATCTAGAATGCCATAATTTGGTTCATCAACAAATTTATAAGCATGCCACCCAATGCCTAATCATAATTTGCTCAAAAAAGTATACACAAACCCATTCATTTGAATGCATCTCTTAATGATCAAAGAAACTGTGTGATGAGGACATCGAAGATCAACGGCTACGATCGTGTCTATTTATTTTGATGTATTTTATTTGTTATTTGTACTTTTCCATTTCTACCTTCACTTGAGGGCTTTGTTTTATGTTTGCCCTAGGGACAACCGTGTCTTTTTATTTTCCTTCATGTATTTGGCTATTTAAGCCCTCCCCTTTCTCTTGGAAAGGGATGATGATTATTGTTAATGAAAATTTTAGTGTTGGATCTCTTTGTGAGTTCTAGAGTTCTCTTTGTGAGTTCTCAAGTGAGGAAAGCATAGGAGAGGCTCAAAGCAATACCCAACAGCCCCTTGGTGGAGCTCTTGGTTTTCTACCCCATATCTTTTCTTCTCCTCTACTATTTTCCCCACCCACCCGCCGGCACTCTTGGCCCCAAAGCCACCGGCCACCTCCACTCACCGCCGGCCTCCAACTGCCAGCACCCAGCCGCCGGACCTCCAGCCGCCGGGCCTCCTGTCGCCGGCCTTCCCCTTTGCCACCACCCACCCGAAATAAACCCTCCTCCATCCCCTCCATTTTCCCTTATTGCATTTGATTAGTTTCCTAATTTGGAGAGGTCACTTGGAGGGAGTTTCAAATCCAAAATTCAAATTTGAATTAGGAGTTAAATGCCTCCTTAATTTCCTCCCTTCATTAAGGAATTAATCACAAATTTAAATCTAAAATTTAAATTCAGATTTAAGGATTAATTCACTTAATTAATTGGGGCCCACTTATTTGAAATGAAACACAATCCCCTCCTCCCCTCTATAGGCCGGCCCACTCATCCCTCTCTCTCATTAATTTTAGCCATTATTACTCCCTTAGTAACTCCCCAAATTAAGCTCCATTCAAATTCAAATGGGATTGATGAATCTCCTCATTCCTTAATGAAAATCACTAATTAGGCAAGCAATTAAACCATTCTCTAAAACGTATCCCTCTCCTGGATGCCGCCAGTCTAGTCATCTCCCTTCCCCTCCTTCCCAAAACTGATTCCAAACCTTCCAGTCATACGAAGCTACACTTGCTGTCCAAATCTCAAGGACAGCCCAGTTCACACGTCCAGAAACCTGGAAACTGCTGTCCAGTAATTTCAGCCCACAATAGTTGCTGTCCAGTTGTCCAGGGAGTTCCCAACTGTTGGCCAGAAGCTCCGGTACCATTCTAGTAACCAACCCCAACTCTAACGAAGAATTCTGGAAGACAGAAACTTGCTGTCCAGAGTTCTCTGCAAGTCCAAGCTGCTGGCCACTCTGCCGAGACTGCTGTCCAGAAAATTCGGCACGTGTTCTTTGCTGCCCCGCCATTTGGAAGGGCTCTGAGGGCTGTTTGAGATAGCCGAAAATATCAAATAGCTGTCCACCACTTCCCCAACACCCCAACCACCAACGGGACTCCACATCTTCTTCTACAGGTGAACTCCTCACCAACTCTTGTTTGTTCTTAGTTTATTTCTCGAATGTGGTTGTAACTTGACTCATGAAGATTATGTTAATATTTTCTCCGCTAAAGCCTAGTGAATTAGAGAGTTGAGTGAGTGGACACTCATAGTGATTAATCTCATTGTTAGTCTAGGGATATTTGTGGAAAACCATTCATGTACGCAACGTTAGATTGACTTGATTGTTATATGATCTTAACTCTTACGCGTGTGATTCAACCTAAGCTCGTTTTTCCGCTCTTAAGGTTTTATTGCGTCGTTTACATTCACCATCAAGATATAATTATTCGTTCTACGAATATTAAGTGTGCAAATTCCTTAAAGCAATTCATCCATGCAATTATGTTTCACATCACTGTGTATACCTCAAGCTTCCATCATCACATTTAAAATTGCATCCAAGTTTAATTAACCAAGAGAAATCAAATTTCTTCAGCTCAGGAGCATACCATGTATTCTTGAATAATATTTTCATGTCATCGTGAAATTTGAGTCAAATAGACCCTTAACCTTGAACTTTGTATGTTCTATTATTTCCAAGATAGATATTTCCACCTTTTTTCAAAGAGAGATTCAAACCAACTCTTATTTAGGCACATATGATAAGAGTACCTAGAGTCTAGGATCCACTCATTACATGGATCTAAAACTGAGATTGATAACATATTGGCACAATCATAGCCTTCCTCGGGTGTCCCAGCATCAGCGCCTCTTACCATTTCTTGATTCATGTTCTTCCTCTTCGGACTTTGTTTCTTGAAATAACCTTCTTATGAAAGAAAATATTTTCTTCTTGAATTTGACTTGGATCATAATAAAAAAATTAAAACTTGGACTTCGGTTCTAATATTTTGATCTAACACGCACAATAAGCCCATCATCATGACCAAAAATCCTTTCCCTAAAGCATAGTCTGAAAGAAATGTTCATGCCAACTTGGTAAGGAAATTGGGTGAATAATTACTTAATCTTCATCATTCATTCTCTCACATGTTTTCAATTCAAGAATTATTAGATAAAAGTCATACATCTGCTTACTCAAGGGGTTTGAGTAATCCATTTGCAATATATAAAATTCTTATTGAGATTAAATGAATTCTTGAGATTCGACGATTCTAAATCAATGACTTTTTTTTTATCTGCAACTTCTCGAAACACCTAGCTCGAAGACTTTGATAAATTATATTATAAATTTTATTCAAAACCTATTCGTGCAACCTTTTTTCTACTTTATGCATCACCTCCTCAAATAAAATCACATCCAAATCATGGTGTACAAGGTATGCTTTTATTTTTAGCATACAAAAGTTGGAAATCATTAAGACCAGTGAATTTATCATTCTAAACAATAACCATCAGCATCTTATTTCTTTCTACGTCTTGCTCATAAGCTTCTAAAGCTTATGGAGCTTTGATAACACTAGGTGTAACAACAACTACAGCTTGCACCGCCTTCCAGAGAAGCCATACATTTTGTGCTTGGTCAAAACCTAGATTCACATATAGTAGAAAATCTAAGTACTTAAAATAGCTAAAGAAAATATGCACCTCCCATTGTTGATGCTTAAAGTCGAACCCTAAAAAATCCTCCAACAACCTTTCAACCAAAAACCTCTCAAGCAACAACACCTGAAGTCTTCAAAAGGGCACAAAAATCCCTCCGACAAACTTTCCTCCACTCGATTCTTGGAGAAGAACTTAAGCACTCTCATGTTAAAAATCAAAACAGCTGAGCATTCGAAAATAGATAATATAATAATAGAAGAGGATACGTTGGAATGTGTGAACCTTTTTAGTAGGGGTGTCAAAACCAGTTGTCGGATCGGGTTCGCATCCAACCCAAAATTGGCCCGCCCTTTTTCAACCCGACCCGATTTGTGTTTCGGGTGGACTTTCTTAACCCGAACCCGACACGGTTCTACTTCGGGTCAACCAGACACAACCCGACAACCCGGTTAATTTGGAAAAAGAAAAAAATTAATTCTTTCAAAATAAACACTTTTAGTGTATTAAAAAAACAAATTTAAGTAGGATTTATAATTTAAAATTAATATTAGTGAAAATAAATTGTTACAAACTCAAATGTAACAATGAAACTTTTTTGCTATTTCAAATTTGTATATAAATAATCACATTCAGTTCACTAATTTCAGCAACATGCCAACATTTACATCAAAGGCGGCAAGGCCCAATAGCATATTACCTTGTTGCAATTTCCAATTACATGCTTACAGGTTAGTGGGTTACACCGTTACAGCCAACTATGATCCATGAATCAAAGTATCAAACAGCAAGAGCCTACAACACATTCAATAACAATTGATTTGAATTACAAACTAAATAATTAAGTTCAACAATAGTAAATACCAATAGCTAACAGCCAACCAAGAATCAAAATACAATAAATTGAAATTTGTAAAACCTCCTAGAGAAAACTGTCTTCAGGTAGTTTTAACTATAAAAAAATGATTAAGTAGATAAAATTCTAAATCAGGAGATAGTAGAAAGCTTAAGTAAAAAGCTCAGATTAACCCTCCAACTCATTCAACAACTAATGGAATGTGAGTGACTATGTTGCACCGATACGGATACGGCGACACGGATACGACATGATACGGATACATGACATGTCAATTCTTAAAAATATAGGATACGGGTATAGCGCGGACACGACATTATAATTTATAAAGCATACATAAAAAAATAAGAAAGCAATCAAAGCATAATATTTTAAATTATAAAAAAAAATGACAGCAACATCATTTGTAGTCTTGTAGACTATAATATCAAAATATGAGTAATTAAATGTCTAGTACAACAACAAAAGCATAAACATAAATTGTCTAGCACATGAAGTTTCAACTATTCAATAGAAAGAATAATATGATTAGCTTCTTCAGTGGTTTGTCTTTGAACTTCTATATCATCTTCTTAGGAACACATACAATAAAAAATGATAACGGTAACCCCACCATTAATTAACTCATTTTCATTTATGAATTGAATAGTAATAGAAATACATGCCCTACCGAGACAGAGATAGAATTTGTAACTTGCTATCCTCTTGCCTAGCAGGCAAAGATGGACCCACGTGGAAAGACTGATTCATACGGATCAACATGAGGGTCCAACTCCATTGCATTGCCAAAATTCATGTTGTATATTTGAAGCAGTTGACCTCCTTGCTTCTCTCATGGTAAAACCCTCTTCCCGCGGTGCCTCTTTTTTCCTCGGTCCATAGAGACAAAATGTAGGACTGGTGCCAACAGTTCATCACAGAAGAAAGGACTAGCCGAGCCGGGATTACTAACTAATACTAAAACTAAGACTATAAGACTAATATAACTGATCTAATTAAAAAGAATTCTAAGAATTAGATAATTATAATAAGATAATTAGAATATAATAATATAATAATAATACATAATAGAAAAGATATAATAGAAAAGAACTGTCTTTTCTGTATACTTTCTCCGGTTTCGTTGCTACCGTGACCCTTACGCAATCGATCATATCATATAGATTTCAACACAACATAGGTCATCAAAAGGATCTCGGACGACTCACCAAAGCACGAAAGCATCAAAAAGATTAATAATTTCTAATATTCCCATATTATCAAGAAACTCAAATCCATCTCGGAAATGAGAGAACCTTCCTCGCAGCCGCGGAAGTAAATACTCTATTTTTTCAGATTTCTTTTTGTTTTTTAACGAACACGCTTATCGGATACGTGTCCTTTTGAAATTAAATAGTATTTTAATTGGATACGGCTTTGGTGTATACGACACGTATCAGAGGTGTATCGGTGTATCGGATACAACACGCCTTCATAAATAGGTGTATCGGTGCAACATACGTGAATGATTAATAATTATTTCTATTACCATCCAAGGCAGCAGTTTATGTTAAGCTTAGTTTAGTATATGTTCAAAATTTTAATTAGATAGTATCAGCTCGGTCTAAAGATAACACAAATGCCACCTGGTTGCAATAGTACTTATTCACCCCAATAGACTCTCAGTTTCAGTTTAGAGGGTGTATCGTCATTGCTAGAGCTTTCACACTTCATAGCTTGAATTCAGTATTCAATAAACAGGTAAATTCAGCAACGGCAGCCAGACAGAACCGAACCGTAAGGCCAAAACAGGTAAATTCAGCCACAATAGAACTGAACCCACAACAGGTATACTAGGTAAGAAAGCAACAAATCATATGGCATTAGGCATTAGCTCCATAAAAGGAATGAAGTTAGGGAATTACAAAGCATAAAATTTTGCATATTCAGCAAGCAAACAATACAAAATTGAAGTCCATATTCCAGAACATAAACATCAGCCACAACAAATCACAAGATTTGAACGAACCCGTCAGCCACTGGGTAAGAAAAGTCCAAGAGATATAGCATAAGCTCCATAAGGTCCCACAAGAACCAAATCAAAAAATTAATGAAGCGTAAAAATATATAATTCACCACTACAGGAACATAAGAAATCTGTAGAAAACATCAGCGGATCAGCCTTATGTTAAGTTACAGAACAAAATAATTGGTAACAGACCTCCATAACCAACAAAAACCCAGCAGAATTCAGAAATATTAATAGGTAGTTCTTAATACTTCCTCCTCAACACCAACTACGCTACCCTGTTAATTGAACCATTGCCGCCTTCGCAGGCAATTTCTCATAAATTTAAGTTCATGATGTCCTCAGTGACAGTCTCGAGTTCTGGATCATTCAAAACTACAAAGAAAATAGGTATTACTACAACCTTATGAGAGAAAATCAGTAAAATGGAATCTCAATTAAATTAAACAATTACCATTTTCTCCATATAACCAATCTTTAGTGCAAACGAAGGCTTCGACAATGTCATGTTTTAAAGCACTTTTGTACTGATCCAATACTCTACCACTGTTACTGAACGCATTTTCAGAAGTTACCGTGGAAATGGGAATGCATAGAACATCTCGAGCCATAGCTGCCACTTCAGGAAACATATACTGGTTACCTTTCCAAAAATGTAATATGTCTAACTCAACCTTCCTATCAATTTTTTGTTCTTCAAGATACATTTCAAGTTGTGACTTCTTAAGCAAAGTAATTTCCTTCTCGAATGAGTCATAATCCTAATTATGAAGTTCATCATACATTGTATAAGTTAATTAGTAGAAATGTAGTTGGAAAGAATGACAATGAATAATACCTGAAGAAATTGTGACTTTATAATTGTAGTAGGAAAACTCGTGGGGCTAACAACTTGAAAGCTTTGTGTGGGTCCTGATGACTGCCCATCGGAAGCTTGTCGTTCAACTTTTTCATAGTTTGCAAATAAAGCAAATAGTTTATCCCTGACCTTTTTAGTTTCAATAATGTAATCACCTCCATATAACTTTCTATAACACCACTCAACAAATGTAAACTTGTACCTAGGATCTAAGATGACAGCTATTGCCAAGATGACATTGAAATCAAACCAATACTTCTCAAATTTGGCTATCATCCTTGTTGCAATATCTTTGATGTACTCAACACCATAAGACCTTTCATGCTTAAGTGTTGCATAAGCAGTAGAAATATAAGGGAAGAAGAGATTTGTAGTGGGATATTTTGTGCCAGAAAAAACACAAATAATCTCATAGAAAGGAGCGAGGAACTTACAAATATTCTCCAACCTCTCCCATTCATTGTTATTGGGGCAACATTTAAAATTTGAGTCCAGTAGTTCCAACTGTTGAAAAGCATGTTTGTAGTAAATGGCAGAATCAAGCATGATAAATGTTGAGTTCCACCTCGTAGGAACATCTTGCCTCAATCCTCTTTTAGAGTCAAGATAGCTTTGCTTGACACATTCCAAAAAAATTTGTTTTCTTGCATGTGAACCTTTCACATATTTGATACTCTCTCTAATATTTGCAACAGAGAGATCAACCTCTTTCATTCCCTCTTGCACGATAAGATTCACAACATAAGCACAACATCTTATATGAAAAAAATCACCATTACATAATAGTCCACTTTGCAGATTTAACTGACTTCTTAAGAATTCAACAGAAACGTTGTTAGTTGAATCATTGTCAAGAGTAATACTAAAAATTCTATTCTGAATTTTCCATTCAGTCAAAAAAGAATATAGCTTCTCAAACAAAGCAATGTCATCATGCGGTGGCGGCATGAACCCAAAATTAATTATCTTTTTTTGCAGCAGCCAGTTATTATCTATGTAGTGGGCAGTTAAGCAAATGAACCCATCAGTATTAATTGATGTCCATAAGTCAGAAGTCAAGGATACTCTACTGGTACAATTTAAAATTTCCTTTTGAATACGCCCTTTCTCTTTAGTAAATAATTTCTTGCAATCACTTCTAGCAATATTTCTAGAAACTGGTAGATCACGACGGAGATAATGCAGTAATGCTCGAAGACCAACCCATTCAACACACTGAAAAGGAAGATCATGCATAATAATGCAGGCAGTAAATAAATCGCGAAACTCATGAATGTCAAATCTAGATTCAGACATGGAGATCGACGAGCTGGCATTTAACTGCAGAATAAGCTGCCCTATGTCTCGAGTATCTCTTTTTTTACAATTTTGCATATGACGTCTTAAATTGCCAGTGTCATACTTGCTATCACATTGATATATTGCCCCACATTTCTTACATTTACATCTTTGCTTGCCATCACTGGGAAGGGGTAACATCTCATAATAACCCCAAACTGTTGAATTCATTCTTCTTCTTTTCTTGAGGGTAATCGTGCCATCTAAATGTTTTCCATCAACATTACATATATCATCATCATTGTCTATGTCAATTGTATTAGGAGCACTGCCTACTTGCACATTCTCATCGAAAGGAGTACTTTCAACAACTGTGTTAGAATCCTCCATCTAAAAAAATCCATATGAAAATATTTATTAAAGTTAATGTAAATATGAAACTATAGTAGAGAATGATAAGTTCAACAATATTTATAAAGTCAGTCAGTCACAACAAACCATCATCAAGAAGATGAATTAGTCAATGAGCATATCAGAATTACTGCATTATCTCCCTTAGATTGATCATTCATCTAAGCTACAATATAGAAATGTGATAGTGCAAACATGCCAACCAAGATGATAAGAATTGGAGATCATAAAGACCATAAACTTGTATTTAACAAGCATATTGCTTTTTTTCTTCACAATCAGATTAAAATGATAGCCTATTATGCTTTGGCAATCATTTCACTCATCCAACCAAGATGACAATAACTAGAGAAGTATAGTTATAAGTAAAACATATCACTGATTGAAAAAAAGGGCGTCTAATAAATCAAATTTCTCCACGGGAATTAAAATAAAAGGCTAAAAGCCGGACGGCCCAAACTAATAAAACGTCAAGTTAAGAGAGCTCGGATCAGATGTAATCATATATGAATAAAAATCATAAAGGAATAAAGGATATGTAGTCATATTTAGGATTGACAATTTTACATCACCTAGGATTTGTTAATCACGCAAACACAATATATTCATTTGAGAAGCTCAAATACAAAAAAACTTTATGGAAACTCATAAAAGAGATTAAAAATCTTGCCAAGCAATTATCCTGTCATCCCATTATCTCGAAATGAAAAAATGTTAACAGTTGTCGATAAATGCCGGTAAAATATGAATCAAGACATGGAAAGCTTATTAGAGGCGTGGCCGGCGATCTACGGCCACAATTACACCGCTCTACTTTTGATTTTCAAATTTATTATTGATGTATTAGTTTTATTATGCTTTTGCACTTTTTCCCTTACTTAAGGACTTGTGTATGTGTAAGCCCTAGGGGTATAGTAGTACTTTGTATTTTCTCATTGAATTGACAATTTAAAGCCTCACTCTTCTTCTTTGAAGGTAATAATGGTGATGAAAAGAAAATTTCCTGCATATTGTTCTCTTTATGTGAGAGCCTGTGAGTCTTGGAGAAATCCCTAGGAGAGGGAAATCGGATCACCCACCAACCATGGAGATGAACGAGTTCGTTCTTCTTTATCTCTCTTTCCCTTCCCTTCATCCCCTAGCCGCCGGCCTAAGGTCCTTCAAACCCCTAAGCCGCCGGCCACCTAATTCCCCCACACCACCCGTTGCCTAGATCCACTACCCACCACCATCCACGACCACCCTCACACCGCCGGCCCATTCCCTTGGCTTTCCCCCTCATCTCCATTTGCCATCAAGTATTTTCTAAATTAGATTTCATATTTTTGGTAACTTTATTAATGATCAAACTCAAATCTATTTGAATTTGAAATAGTTATCTAATTTATAAATCCTATTTTAGGAAACTTACTAAAACATAGCCTATCAGAATTTGAATTAAATTGGGATGAGATCTTTCATTCCAAATTTAGTTTGTTAATTTAGGTAAATATTGATTGCTTCATTAATCCCTTTCCTCTCTCTATTGCCACCGGCCCCCCCTATAGAACAGGCTGAACAGCATTAGGAATTATTTCCTAAAGACCAACCTCTCCTCTTGGAAATAATTCAAACTACCTCTCCACCTGCTTGGCCGAAATCCCCTAGTCCAAACCTTTTTATTTTCTTTCCAAGAGAGAGCCTCTCCTTTTGGAATTGAAATAACTCCTTTCCCCACTCTCTTGCCCACCGCCCCTCTCCCCCTCCTATACTCAAGGAATTTCAACAAAGAAGAGCAGATGTCCAGCACCCCGTGGCTATCACAATTTACTGTCCAGAAGCCTCCTGCTTTCACAGTAGTTGTCCACGGCTTTTCTAGGCCTTATAGGTTGCTGTCAAGAGTTTTTCCAAGAGCCAAGACTGCTGTCCAGGATCTTCTCAAGAGCAAACTACTGCTCTCCAGAGATTCCAACTGCCCACCTTACTGTCCAACTGTTTGGAGAAGTTTCCATTTGCGGCCTGAGGTTTTCCGGACGTTGAAGTGTGCTGACCAAAGATTCCTGCAGCCACGAACTATTGTCCAAACAAACATCTAATAACATTGACATCTAATAAAACAAACATCTAATAACATTGACATCTTAATAACACTCTTGCTCCTTAACCTGAGCAAAATGAAACAATTACTCTACAAAGATAACTTGCATAACACATATATCCTTCTGTAACTTCTATAATACAGTCCAACATAACAATTTCTTGGATCTCACCTATATCTTAAACCTTTCATTGCAGAATCAATTCGGATTTGAGTTACCACAAAACCGAGGTTTCTTTTTAGAATAGCATGGTAACAAGTTTACACTAAGCCGTGTACCTTCTATCAAAAAGATTCTAAAATAATAGATATCAGAATCAATCAGCCATAATGCTTCAACAGTAAAACAAGTATAGAATCTGAGAACCTTTACCGATATTTCTTTTTAGAATAGCATGGCCACAAACCGTCTATCGAAATGATTCTAACATTACGTATATTAGAATCAAGCAGCCATAATGCTTCAACAGTATAGAAAGTATAGAATCCGAGAACCATACCTCTAGAAATTGATGCAGTTCTTCAGACTTTTCCATTGCCGTTAAACGTAAGCGGGTGACGAAACCTCCCAAAACCCTAGCTGGAGAGTTATGACTTGAGAGATGAAAAGGCCTACCTTCCCAGATGGACGGATTAGTATCGGATGTAAAGAGAATAATAGGGACACCAGTTTTGAGGCACCCAATCGGCACCTGCAAGACGTGTGGACGATAAGGGAGGCTAAACTTAATGGAGAAAAGGGCTAAGAGATCGTATAATTTGAAATAAAAAAGATGTAAAGTCCTTTTAAATGAAGGTTTTAAAAATATTAATATTTTATCTAAAATAAAATAAATATACGATGAAATTTTAAAATATTTAATATTCATCATATAATTAAATTTTAATCTATTTTAAATTATTATATTTGATCTATTTTAAATTTATTATAAATTTTCTACAATTCTCAAAGCAAATCGCCTCCAACCATCATCACTTTTATCAATCATAGCTTTTTTTTACGACTTTCTTATTGCTTCTTAAAACATCGTTATAATATAAAAAATTTTATTTTTAAACTAAAAAGCTGCTTTAAAAAACATGAAGAAAATAGCCTCAAACAAACGCTCATTATTTATCATCTCTGTCGATAAACGACCTAATCTGTGCCACCGCACAACCTCTCATCGAAGCCCATAATATCTCTCTAATCTACCAACAACTTCAACCACTATAATATTTCTCTCTACAAATAAAAAATAAATTAATTTATAAAATACTTAATAAAATAAAATAAAATTATTTATTTAATACATGAAATATATTTTTATTTTATATCTAATTATAAATAAATAAAATAATAATAAGTGAAAACAAACATTCATCCTCCACTTATTTTTAAAATGGTCCTCTTAATTTTTTTTAAATAAATTAATAATTTATTATCATACTAACATTCATCCTCCATTTATTTTTTTTAAATTTTAAATAAATTTAATCACAAACAATTTCATACATTCTTATTATTAAAAAAAAATCTCAAACTCATAATCTCTCACTTAATCATAATATTACGATATAAATATTAATTAATATTAATATGAGATTATATATATACATATAAACTAATCTGAATAAAAATTAAAAAAAATTAAAACTTATTATCTCTCTACTTACCGGTCTCCCACTATCCAACCTCCAATCACCATAAACAATCTTCATAATCTCCGTCATCGCTCCCCTCTCATTAAATTCCCAATCCATTTGTCGTCCCTCGCTTTTTCTTCCGGCGATCTCCCGATGGGCTGCGGAGGCTCTCGGCCGGAGCCGGACGACGCGGTACCGCCGGACCTTCGGCCGTTCTGGCGGCGAATACAGGAGTTAAAGCGGTCTCGAATGGAAGATCCCCGTCGTCGGAGAAGGGAGCAAAAGGACAGCGTTGTTTCCACCGCCGAGCTCATTCATCCCGTAGAGGCGAATGCGATGGAGGAGAAGTCGAATGGGAGGGCGGAGGAGACGCCCGGTTCGCCGAGCTTCCGGTTTTATTTAAACGATGCGGGTAAGGGAGGCCACGAGAACCCGGTCCGTGGTAACCAGCAAGGTGGGTTTTGTTTTTCATTTAGATGCTATTTGAACTTTGTTTTTACAGAAAGGCCCTTTTTGGTGTACTTTTGGGAGGATGATTTATTTATAAATTTGGGATTAAGATGTAATACAACTAAAGATCATTGATAAAATTATAAATAAATAAAGTCTTTACATTATTTAAATTTTTATTTATTCAAAATATTTAATAAAGAATAAAAGATGATGGAAATATGCAGTTTTAAATTTTTAAAAAGATAATAGTTTAATTAAAATTGTAAAAAAAACTAAAATAATTTATATATCTTTATGATTAATAGAGAGGTTTATTTTCCTAAAATTATAAATTCAAATTAAATATATTATAATTTATTATTCATCATGACCAAACAAAATAACAACAACAACAATAATAATAATAATAATTTACAAAAATTGTAATAAAATTTTAAAATATAGCTTACAAAATAAATATTTTATCTTAAATTTGCTCTAATTTTAATTCAAAATATATTTTTTTTTTCAATTCAATTTGTATGTGACTATGACTTCATTTGAAATAATTTTTTACTATATTTTTAAAGCGCAATCATAATTTTTTTGTTGCTATTAATAAATTTCTATGCTAAAAAATATTTTTTATAATAACTTTTAAAAAATTATTATCAGCATGACAATTTTATAATAATCTTTATAAAAAATTAGAGCCATCCAAAAACAATCGTATATTTGAGATTAATTTTGTCTATTAGATCTCATTTTCTCAGAAAGAATTTGCAAACAACTATTGTTTTAATTTTTTATTGCAGAGAAACCCACTGAGGCTAAGGAGCTGACAGATGAAAGTAGATAAAGGTGCCTTCTAAAGTAGATTAAAGCTAGCTTCTTTCAGCATTATTTGTTTGTGTTTATTGTTCAATTGTTCATTTCTATAAGGCTGGTAAAGAGTTGAGAAAGGAGAAATGGATTAAATTAATACCATTATCAATATTTTTTTTTTTCCTCAACTCTTAGGGCTCTTAACACCCTGAATCATTATCCTCCAGGCTAAAAGATAGGGATTGGAGTTTTAAGAACTTTGGAAATGAGAACATCTAATGTTTCTTACTTATAATCTTCTAATCTAATAGAAGATTTGTATATGTTTGTAGCATATTTATACATTGTTACTTCAATTAAATTGTTTTGATTCTTTGTTTAATGTCTTTGTTAGAAACCCAAGTCTTATTTGAGACCATGCATACCATTGTCATTAGCTTTCCCAAAACAAATGCCATTTAGGCTTCGTTTGAGACGGCTTTCTTACTGCTTCTTAAAGCAATTTTTTGGTACAAAAATTACTAGAAAGCTGCTTTAAGTCGTCTCAAACAAACCTTAGAAAATTTATTTTCATGGTGAGTTTTAAAATTTGTGAGACTCTTTGATGGAAGGAGGAACTTTAACCAAACGGATCTTTTGCCATGTATTGAAGAGATTATTATGTGAAGGGAGAACTGTTGATGCTTTATTTTGATACTAATACTATTCATACAAGAAAACTATATTGATCAAACACAAGATCAAACTAATGCAAAATAAACAATAATATGCAATATATTGAACACTACTTTATAGATTTAAAAATATATATACATATAACAAAAGAGCTATGTTATACTATCCAAACATGATCTCTCTGTGAAAGGGCATCAAGCAAAGATGAGAAGATAAAGTTGTGACGTGATCTCGTCGAGGATAGCCAATCAATGGGATATATAACATGCACAGCAATCCTGAATTGCTCTATGACAAAGAAGAGGTGAGCATGTCGCAACAAGATCTCATTGGGGGAGGTCATTGATGAGATCAATGACATCTATAGCAATCCCAAAATCATCAATGTTGAAGAGGAGTTAAAAGAAATCAAAATGTGGGGGAAGGGGATCAAGGAATGGATTTTTTTTTATGCTACAAGGATGGAATGCTATGCATGTAAATAGTATTGTTTAAGTATTAAATATGTAAATTAAGTAATTTTGAACGTTATGTATGTAAATCCTCATATATATACTATTCTGACCTATTCAAAACTTATAGCAAAAATAACAATAGATCTTATTTTACAAAACTTTAGAAGACCTTAGGAATCTTCCCTCAACTCTCTTGTGTGTGTTCTTGCCTTTTTTACTTTTTTTATGACTTTAGAACATAAAATAACAATGGATGCTCACTAATATATATATACTTACCCATTCAACAGTTATAAACAAAACCACAAAAAACAGTCAATAATATTTATGTACAGATTAGGCTAAATCCTTTGTTTTTAGCCATTACTCTAATAGGAAATACTTGAGTTCACAAGTAACCCTAAGGGAAATATTTGAGTTCGCAAGCAAATCTAGCAATAATCGGTAAAAATAGCATGAAATATGCTGATTTCAGAGAGAAAATAGCAAAAACGATGCAGGAATTTCAGGATATTGGAGAGAAATACAAGAAAACTTCTTCTATTCTATCCACGAGCAAGAAAAACAGTACAAGATACAAGTTTCTTCAATTCAAGAGGAAGAAACAATTCTTCAATTCTCTAGCAAAGCCTAGAGCCCAAAAGCACAAACCCTAGATCTCAAATCAGATTTCAAATTCAAGATGAAATCCTAATTTTAGCATTAGCAACTAATTAAAGTGAAAAGAGTAATACAAAATTCCTAAATAGCCCCTAATTCAAATATTTCCATCCAAACATTCTTTAATCAAGGTGTGGGCCCCATAGGAGTAGTCGGCCCTCTCTCTCTCTCCCTTCCTTAGACCGGCACCTGTAATAGAAAACCGCACTAGGGACGGGTCCAATAGGTGCAGCCGGCGGCCCCTCTTGGGCCGGCCTAACATACTCTTACCATACAGTTCTTCAGAAGATTTTATGAATCTACCTTTAACTCTCATTATGGTGTCTGCTCTAGCCTTCCTGGACTCATACCTAATGGCTTCTCAGGCCTACATTTCCAGTTTCAATTATAGCAGATTTAGTCACCAGTCAATAGCCAAAGGCAAGATTGGGTTCATAAACCAAACAGAATATTGGAAATTGTTTTAACATAATAATGGAAATCGTATTGCTCGCCTTTGTGTTTGTCATTTCTCTTTGCATCGTTGTATGGCGTTACCCCTTTTCTCTGCAAATATTTCCCGGTTGATCTTGAAAGAATTCACCAGCTCGTTTATAACTAGAGATTGCTCATCGAGAAATTGCTTTACTAAATTTGCAAGTGGATAACACCCAAATTTACTAGCAAGTCGACTATTTGAACAGACGAGTAGAACCTAATTGAAAATGGAGAGTATAGAGTAAAGTCACACACACACACACACATAGAGAGAGAGAGAGAGAGAACTAGAGCTCTAAAACTAGCCAAGTTTCCACTATATCTGATGAGGACATTGAAGATCAACGGCTACGATCGTGTCTATTTATTTTGATGTATTTTATTTGTTATTTGTACTTTTCCATTTCTACCCTCACTTGAGGACTTGTTTTATGTTTGCCCTAGGGGCAATTGTGTCTTTTTATTTTCCTTCATGTATTTGGCTATTTAAGCCCTCCCCTTCCTCTTGGAAAGGGATTATGAATATTGATATGAAAATTTTGGTTTTGGATCTCTTTGTGAATTCTAGAGTTCTCTTTGTGAGTTCTCAAGTGAGGAAAGCCTAGGAGAGGCTCCAAGCAATACCCAACAGCCCCTTGGTGGAGCTCTTAGTTTTCTAACCCATATCTTTTCTTCTCCTCTACCGTTTCCCCCACCCACCCGTCGGCACACTTGGCCCCAAGGCCACCGGCCCCCTCCACTCACCTCCGGCCTCCAGCCGCCGGCCCCCAGCCTCTAGCCACTGATCTCCAACCATCGGACCTCCAGCCGTCGGACCTCCAGCCGCCGGCCTTCCCCTTTGCCACCACCCACCCGAAATAAACCCTCCTCCATCCCCTCCATTTTCCCTCATTGCATTTGATTAGTTTCCTAAATTGGAGAGGTCACTTGGAGGGAGTTTCAAATCCAAAATTCAAATTTGAATTAGGAGTTAAATGCCTCCTTAATTTTCTCTCTTCATTAAGGAATTAATCACAGCTTTAAATCTGAAATTTAAATTCATATTTAAGGATTAATTCACTTAATTAATTAGGGCCCACTTATTTGAAATGAAACACAATCCCCTCCTCCCCCCTATAGGCCGGCCCACTCATCCCTCTCTCTCATTAATTTTAGCCATTATTACTCCCTTAGTAACTCCCCAAATTAAGCCCCATTCAAATTCAAATGGGATTGTTGAATCTTCTCACTCCTTAATGAAAATCACTGATTAGGCAAGCAATTAAACCATTCTCCAAAACGTATCCCTCTCCTGGATGCCGCCAGCCTAGTCATCTCCCTTCCCCTCCTTCTCAAAATTGATTCCAAACCTTCCAGTCATACGGTATTCCTTCTCTCCCAACTTTCCTTGCTGCTGTTTGAGAATTTCAGCAAATACTTCTGCTGTCCCGCTATCTATAGAAGCTACACTTGCTGTCCAAATCTCAAGGACAGCCCAGCTTACACATCCAGAAACCGCTGTCCAGTAATTTCAGCCTACAATAGTTGTTGTCCAGTTGTCCAGGGAGTTCCCAACGGTTGGCCAGAAGCTCCGGCACCATTCTAGTAACCAACCCCAACTCTAATGAAGAATTCTGGAAGACAGAAACTTGCTGTCCAGAGTTCTTTGCAAGTCCAAGCTGCTGGCCACTCTGCCGAGACTGCTGTCCAGAAAATTCGGCACGTGTTCTTTGCTGTCCCGCCATTTGGAAGGGCTCCCGAGGGCTGTTTGAGATAGCCGAAAATATCAAATAGCTGTCCACCACTTCCCCAACACCCCAACCACCAACGGGACTCCACATCTTCTTCTACGGGTGAACTCCTCACCAACTCTTGTTTGTTCTTAGTTTATTTCTCGAATGTGGTTGTAACTTGACTCATGAAGATTATGTTAATCTTTTCTCCGCTAAAGCCTAGTGAATTAGAGAGTTGAGTGAGTGGACACTCATAGTGATTAATCTCATTGTTAGTCTAGGGATATTTGTGGAAAATCATTCGTGTACGCAACGTTAGATTGACTTGATTGTTATATGATCTTAACTCTTACGCGTGTGATTCAACCTAAGCTCGTTTTTTCCACTCTTAAGGTTTTATTGCGTCGTTTAAATTCACCATCAAGATATAATTATTCGTTCTACAAATATTAAGTGTACAAATTCCTTAAAGCAATTCATCCATGCAATTATGTTTTACATCAATATCACTCAAAAGGTACAAGAATCAAAGTTTCTCAAATTATTCATCATCACCTCCTATTCATAGTGTTATGATGGTCACGAAGAAGGCTATACAGAGAATATATATATATATATATATATATATATATATATATATATATATATATATATATATATATACATGTATAATGTTACATATGTCACATATACAATGTTATATGCCGCCCTAGACACTTGTCACCTCATTATTAACAAAGAGCAACATGAGCTGATGATCTATTGAGAGTTGGGTGATGTTGAGCGTGTACTTGGTGCGTTCACTAAGGGGTGAATAAGTTGTACTATGCGAGTTTGTAATAACCCAAAAGTTAATAAATGAACTTATTTAAAAAAATATAAAAAATATGTATGGAGCGCTGCACATTGGTTAGAAAGCCCAACGGCTCTTGCTATAGAGGAGCAGTGGTGCCAAAAAATATCGTTGCAGTGTGGATGCTCTATGTTTTACAATAACTCTAGAAGTGTATACAACACAGCGGTGCTGGGCCACTTGAGCGCCATGGTGCCAGACATTAAAAATGATTTTTTAATTATTTGATGTTAAATATTCCTACACCACTCGTCCTCACTCTCATTCACATTGCTTGGCTGGGAAGGAATTGAGGGAGAAGAAGAAGAGAAGGGGGAAGAGGAAAGGAGACGAGAGAGGAAGATTTTTCAGGACTTTTTGGTCCACTACTCCTATTATAAAAAGTGTTCTAATCGTTGTAAGTGTCTATACTCTTACTCATATTTTCGATAGTTTTTATTGATACAATTTTTAATTCTTTTCGAAATTGATAAAAATAAAATTTTCTTTTGATTTAAGATAATGAATAATGAATGTAGTAAGATAAAGATCAATGATCAATTGGTCGATAGTTGAGATTAAATTAAAAAATAATGATCAACTAGGCGACGGTTAGAGTAGGCTATTTCTTATTGTTGAGTTTGGATGGAGGGATAGTCACTCAGTGGGAGAACAAGTGGCTAATAGCCAAGTTTATGCCCGTGGCGGGTGCCGAGTCTATCTGGGTAGCCCTGTATAGGGTGATTTCTCAAATAGGCCAAGGCGAGTGATGCCCGTTGATCTGGTCAGGGCGAGTCTCTCTTTGACTTTTGAGTGAATATTACTTCTTTTAGAATTCTTGGGTGAGTCTCTCTTTGATAAATGCATAAAATGCTTTCAACATATACCAAAATCATTCTTTTTTAATTTTTTTTTATTCGTATTACTTTGCTATATAACTATGCTATACAAGAGGGTTGTCAAAGAGGACAAGAATCAAAGAATGTATGCATCAACTTGTATATCATCTTCTTCTCATTTAGTCAGACAAGGAATCTAATTCATCTGATCTCCAAACTCAAAATAAGATTGACATTCTTTGCTGTCAATAGATGAAGACCTTGTTCCTTCCTTATTGAAGAAGCCTCTCCTCTTATCTTATTCCACATCAATTCTTCACCCTTCTCACATGAAGAATTCTAATTAGCCAAGTCAAAATCCCAATTTGCCACACCAAATGGTCTTTGTTGCTTAACTAGTGGTGCGTAGCTTTGACTTTACATATTTTGGAGGAATATGAAGTACTATATGCCTTTGGTTAGTGGCGGAATCAAAATTTTAAATTGGAGGAGACGAAAAAGTTTAACATAAATTTAGTTGAGGGGCAAATATTATGTAATTTATATAATTTTTAGAAGATTTAGGGGTAAATGTAGAGTAATGCTTTGTTTGGGACGGCTTTTTATTGCTTCTTAAAGCGACTTTTTAATATAATTTTTTTAATTTTTGTACTACAAAACTGCTTTAAGAAGCAATAAAAAGCTATCTCAAACGAAGCCTAAGTTGTGAAGCTTGATTTATTTCCCTACCAAGAAAAAGTACTTGGAAGAGCATATTTACAAATTAATTCATTTAGTTTTTCTTTGTAAAGATGAGGGCATTATCTTTATGATATGATTGTAATTCTCCATAGTCTACTCACAGAGAAATATGCAATAACTATCAATTGAGTGAACTTCCATAAAATTATTTGTGAATTTATGTGGATTGAACTTCTTTTCTATTTTATAAAATTTTT
Organism: Dendrobium nobile; assembly: GCA_022539455.1. Classification (NCBI taxonomy): domain Eukaryota; kingdom Viridiplantae; phylum Streptophyta; class Magnoliopsida; order Asparagales; family Orchidaceae; genus Dendrobium; species Dendrobium nobile. The sequence continues at coordinate 59,995,665 of CM039726.1, forward strand.
CAACTCTCAATATTTAAATTAAGTTTGCCAATTTTCTTGATATTATATGAGATTATACAGGATTTTTTTTTTAATTTAAGAGGGCTAGAGCCACCTCCAACATCCCCTTAGTTCCACCAATATTATTGGCAATGGAATAATATTCTCATAAAGCTCTTTGATATAGATGAGGATTTTGGGCATCTTATTCTCCTTTCTAAATAGGAAAAGGATGCAGGCTAGTGATCAAGAATTACATTAAGTAAACTTGCATGTGCTGATTGAAAAAGGTAGCACAGAAATAGATGGTGATATGCTTCTTCTTCTATGAGAGAAATGAAAGTGTAAAAAAAAAAAAAAGATTGAGAGAGTACTGCTATGGTCCCATAAGAAGATTGCTAGAATATATATATATATATAAAGTGGATTACAGGCCTATAAATAGATCAGTCATGGAGAGCAGGCAATAAACATCACAGCAGAAGAAGATTGGAGTGGAAGAGAGGTCTTACATGAAGATGAGAGCCATTCTTTGGCAGCCAAGGATGACTTGCCTTTGTACTCATTAGAGTCATCTGAAGAATTTTTCAGTTGTCTCAGAAAAGAAATTCTACAGTTTTTTTTTTTTTTTTTTTGATATTGAGATCTGTATTCTGAAGCCTCTATTGTTGATAGAGATTTATATAGGAAAGAACACAGATTTCAATGTAAAATAGTCGTGATTTTTTTTTTTTTTGCAGTATTTGTCAGATGTTTCTGATGTTGTTCAATGGCAAGTTTCCTTGGCTATTCTAAGTGGCTTTCAGTCTTCATGCTAGGCCTGTCTCTTCCAAATTGATAAAGCCATTGAAGTGAGCTTAATGGAAGAAAGAAGCAGAAGTTAGTAGTTTTTGCAGTTATGAAGAAAATGATCCATGGAATTCAGTTACTTTATCAGCTGGTTCTTTTTACTATCACTCATCAAACATCGTTGCAGTCATCTTCAATATGTTTAGTCTTATCTTAATAAACATCTAATCTTATGGCATTATATAATCTTAAAATTTAATTTGAATGATTAAGATTGTTCTTTAATTATAACTAGGACTTTATCATGATCATAGCCATACAGACAGACATGCTTATAATTGTGTGCCATGTCAAAACCAATGAAGTTTAGTAGTATTATATCATATTTCAAGTAAAATCTTTACAACTTTATTTTGCATATCAATATTTACATCACTGTTTATATTATTTACAGTGTGTTTGAGAACGAGTTTTTTATAATCAGGTATGCATAAGTGTGATAACTACAACAACAACAACATTAAGCATTTGTCCTATTACGTAAGGTCGGCTACATGAATCCGTTTTCTCCATTATGTCATATTAAAAGTTAAATTCTCGTTTAAATCTAATAAAAAAAGATCATTTCTAATATTTTCTAACCAATTCTTTTTAGGTCTACCTCTACCTTTATTAATATAAGTCAAATCTAATACCTCTACTTTCCTAATCGGGTCATCAGAAGACCGCCGTTTTATGTGACCAAACCATCTAAGGCGACTCTCTCTAATCTTATCTTCCACTGGAACTAGTCCAACCTTTTCACATATATGCTCATTTCGTATCCTATCTCCAATGGTAAAGCCACTCATCCACCTCATCATCCTCATCTCTACAACACTTAACTTAGTATTATGCTTCTCTTTTAATGGCCACCATAAAGGCTTGATAACTACAAAAAAAAAAACTGTGCTCAACTATTGCTCATTGCTACAGTCCTTAGAAAAAGCTGTAGAAGTCACGTTGCAACAGTTCCAGAAATGAAAAATCACACTTGAGAGCTCTGCTACAATCCCACAATAGCAAATCCTTTGGCTTTCCAATTTGCATCAGATTAGACTTGTCATCACACACAGACACACATATATATAGCATTTTTGAGTAAGCCAAAGATGAAAAGTCAGACATGTCATATGAAGAACTGGCTATTAATTTGCAGATTTAAAATGTGGCATATCAACTGCTACAAAGGCAGCTGCTCAGTAAAGTTTAGCATTTCATTGGTTTTATTGGGCACAAGTGATATTGAATGATCAAATAAACACTGAGGTGAAGATTGGTGAAATTAGGTGAAGACAACCGAGGCTCAGTATGGATATCTATCATAAATAGTAGAAATCATTTCTCACCATAAACTAACCTGGACGAAGTCCTTTTTCTGTGGCTAAAATCCAGAATAAAAGCAATTGAAATTGTGATTCATCTGGTTTAACATTCTCATATATGCTGTCATCTCCGGGAAAAATTATTCTGTGTGGAAGTCAAATCCCGTCCGGATACCTAAGCCCACGGCTCGGTACCGCTCGGTACCATGTTACCGTGGCTTAGTACCGCTTGGTACCGAGACTCGGTATCGCTGACGTCTCTCATTCTGATTGGTATCCTGATGTAGAGCTGCATTCGGTGTCCGCACAGAATAATCTCTCCCTCTCAAGAACTATTTTGCTATTTGATAATCAGATCCATATCAACTTAATACAATTAATTTTACATGATTTTGTGTAGGTCTCGTTAGATCAAACAATAGCTCTTGTTTTTTATTGTTTGGTGTTACAAACCTACAGTTTAGTCATTATTGAGGTCTGGGCTGTATAATCTTCGTTTGTTTTCCTTTGTTGCTTTCTATTTGTAAAGAGACAATTGAACCTGCACAGTTGTTTCTTGTTTGATTCCTCGGCTCCATGGGAGGAGCTTACATTTAGGACAGCTTCCTTATTACTGTCAAAGCAATTTTTAGTATATAAATTTCGAGTTCAACAAAATTTTATATTAAAAAGCTGATTTAGAAAACAGTAAGAAAGTTCTCCCAAACGAAGCTTTACTCTTAATAAAAATCAGAAAAGAGTATTCTTCTAGCATATGTGCTTGCAAAACTAACGCTTTGTTAGGGAAAGCTTTTTATCATTATTTTTTGCAGCTTTAAAAAAAATTTTGTACTAAAAAACTGTTGTGCAAAGCAGTAAGAAATCTATCCCAAATAAAACCTAAGCCTCCAATCAGTCATTTCAATGAATGAACCAAGTCAATTCAAGCACAAGGACTTGTATATTATTTTTACTACTGTTTGCACTTGTGCTTATCATTTATAATAAAAAATTGATCAAATTCAACTAAATGAGCCAATTAATCAATCTCTTCAAAGACTTGAGAATTTTAAATTTAATTTCCTCATCTCATGTTAGGTGATGGCAATTATTGTCTTTCATAGACTTATTATATGCAACAATAGAAAATGAGAATTTTTTACATTTTTTATTTGAGAATTGCACATTTGTTTGTTTATAGATAAAAACATAGGTTAGAAAATAAGACTTTTTATTTTATTAGTTTCATGTGTGTAAATAAAATCATATCATATGAAAATATATACATATATAAGGGGGTTTATAGAGTTCATATTCAATATTGATTGCTAACTAAGGCCTTGTTTGGGACAGCTTTCTTACTGCTTCTCAAAATGACTTCTAGTATAAAAATTAAAAATTTTGTCCTAAAAAATTGTTTTAAGAAGCATAAAAAAAGCCGCCCCAAACGAAGCCTAAGTTCCATTCAATGATTAATATATTCAAGATATCAAATGATTAGATTTAGAGAGTTAATATAATTTAAAAATAATTTGAATTCATTATTAAATAATGAATCTAATAATTTCTATCATTTTGAAAAATTTTTTCTAAGTTCAAGAAATCAAAACAGCCCCTCATTAGTTTGTTTTGTGTGTAAAAAAGAAACCATTTTATTTGAGAGGTTTATGAAATTTAAAATTCAGTGATCTATATCCTAATTATAATTAATCATAATTAGACAGTAATCTCATGATAATGATGCACCAAAACAAATCAAATGATGAAACAAATAAGTCAAAAAAATAGTTAGTTAGATTTAATACAGAGGAAGAAATTCTTACATTTTTTGTAACTTCAATATTGACTTTTTGATTTTTTTTTTTTTTGGACTAAATGAAGGATTTGATATCAGACTTTTTTATGTATTATAATTATAATAATAAGAGGGATGGGTTTTAGACTTACAAGGATGCTATAATGTCAAGAGAGGAGGGAAATAAATAGTGAATGTGAATATTTTATTTTAAAAATGTCTCCATGAGTTTGCTGTGAGGTCTCTGTTCAAATTTTGTAGAGTTTGATTGATTTGACTGTGAACAAAGTTTGCGATAGTAGTATTTGACTTAGGCTTCGTTTGTGATAGCTTTCTTATGATCGAGAGAATTAATACGAGTCATAAAAAAACTATAAATAAACGCATTCTCCATATGAAAGGGGTTTGGACCTTGATTTGAGATTTGAGAGAGCTTGGAGATATGAAAAACTCTAAAATTCCATCAGACTTTTTGATGCTAATGATACCCTCAACAATTGTTGTCGCCCGAGTGCAATCACTCGTCCACCATCACTTGACTATCATTATCAGATCATCATCTCCTAAACTCCCATTGTCTATCACTTGAACCCTATCATACAACAAATGCCACTAGAATATAATCTTTAGACTAATGTTGTCAAGCCATGAAGAAATTATTATGTGCGGGGATCGGACGCAAAATGTCTTCCGAAGGCCAACTAGAATGCGCCACGTCAGTGGTACCGAGCCGCGGTCCCGAGCAGTACCGAGCTGCAATACCGAACAATGAGTGACATGACACATTTTGGTTGGTATTTGGACGACATTCGATGTCCGCATAGAATAATTGGTCCCAACTATGACCTTTCAACCACAAAAAATGACTACAATATTTTGATCACCATCGCTCGACTACTATTTTTTAACCACCTTCAATAGAATGCGATTTCTCGATCATCATCTTACTATGATCTCTTAATTATCATTGCTCGACTATAATCTCTTAATCTCTATTGTCATATTACGACTCACTGATCAACATTGCCCGCCATCACAAATATCTTTGACGTATGACGTCGCCAAAAAAAAAAATAGATGCACACTATGAACAATTGAACATCTAACTCCAACTCATAACATCAAACTAAAATTTATAGGAGACTTTTTGATCTCCGGTCTACTCCTCTCAAAAGATAATAATAAAAATGTATCTCTTTTATAACTTATAATATAAATTAGCGGAATTATCTTAATTGTTATATATATATATAATATATAAAAATAAATGTAAAAATAAGTGTGAGAAAGAGGGAAGAAGGAGACTGGATGACACAAAAATCCATTGAACGCTTCTCCGGTCAGCGCACCGCGTACAAATTCCTCCTATCTTCTTCCAATCAACTATTCAACGTTCAAATTCTCTGCTTCTCTCTCTCTCTCTCTCTCAGATAAAGAAGTAATTTCTACCCTATTAAATGCCACAACCTCTTTCCTTCCTTCCAGTTCCCACTCTTCTCTGCTCATCTTAGCCTCGCTTGCTCTTCTCTCTGTAGGAAAGACTGTGAAGCTTCCGGATCCGGTCATCGGCGTAGAGGATGGTGAGATTACCATACCTGACGGCCCTAACAACCCTTTTCAGCTATGGGCTCCTCTTTGCCTTCGGCCAGATGAGGGATTTCTTCCGGAAGATCCTCGATTTGTGGAAATCCAAGAATCTTCAGGTACTTCTGTCCTCCTTTTCAGGGATTCTGGGTCCCTTGCTTTTTCTTTCAATCTTCTCGGTTTCTAGCTTCTGAGATCGGCTACGTTGTTTCTGGAACAGGGTTACGCTCCGATCTGCTTGGGGCTTGAAGATTTCTACACTCGGCGTCTGTATCTCCGTATTCAGGTTCCTTGTTTTCCTTAATTTTTTATACTTATTAGGTTTTTTGTTGGTCTGTTCGTTATAACTTTTGAGGGTTTGCTTTTCTACATAGTTTGATGTCAATATGTTTTGCGTATGGCTAAGAGGAACGCCTAACTGTGCTTTTTTATGATGCGATACCCTTTGATTTTGTCCTTAATGTCCTTTTCTTAATTATTTGAGTATAAAGATTGTTGAATTTTTAGATTTGGGAATGGAAAATAGCTATTTTTGAAATTTTCATTCCTTGATTCCCATATCTTCATGCCTGATCTTTTTTGGTAAGTAAGAGGAAACAAGTTTTGGGGCTGTTTGTGTACAAGTAGGATTTAAATAATCACTGAAATTTGACTTAGTAAATCTTAGAACCTTTAAATCCTGAAAATATTCTGTCATGATAGATGTGAAATTTGGTTAAACCCTAGCAAACAATTTGATAGATATTTTTGTAGATTAAAGGTTTAAATAACAAGAAAAAGAGGTGTATTGAGTAGAAGTGATATAAATCTCTTAAATCTTGCTTTCCATGGAATTTACTAAATTCAGAATTTAGACTAAAATGGGGGAAATATAATTTAAGAAGACTGCAAGATTTATGTGACTCTATAATGGCAAAAATTTTAAAAGGACCAGATTACTAATTAAAATTAGGCATAGGAGCTGCGTCAAGCTTATTTTGAAAAGGAGTATAACCAGATTTCGAATTTAGATTTTAAAGAAACCATAAGTTGAATTAACGGTTTATTGAAACCATAAAAATATTTTACGGTCGTTTTTCGGTTTCTAAGAAACTGTAAAATGTTTTCACTGTTTCGTAGAAATTGGAAAAATATTTTATGGAAAAAAATAGCTTTGGACCATAATATTCTTATCCAAATTTCTTTTCCTTTAGACATTAAATGGTTCCACCAAAAATTTGGTGTGATTCACACCTGGTGCCATCTTGAGTCTTGTGGACAGAGCTGAAATAATTTTTTATGCTGTTTATCTTGATTTGATTTTATATGAAATTTTTTAATATTTGTACAGTATGCTCATCAAATAATTTGTTGTCTACATGAAATATCTGCATTTAAGATAATAGCCTAACATACAATTTTTTTTTCCACTTAGGATCAAATTTAAGCATAATTATTGAAGTAAATAAACTGTACAATGTTTTCACAGTTTCAATAAACCCTTAATTCATTTTACGATTTCTTAAAACTGGAAATTCGAATATCGGTTCAGCTCCTTTTCAAAATAAGCTCTGACTCAGCTCCTATGCCTAATTTTAATAAGTAACCTGCTCCTATTTAAAATTTGGCCCTCAATAAAAGATTTACCTTAATTGGCTAAAACTTGCAATTAAAACATTCCCTTAAAACTTGTGGGGAGAATAACTTCGAAGTATTCAATAACCATGGAAAACTTGAACTGTGTTGGCCAGTAAGAATAATTTGGTGACCAATGTATATTAGGTATTTAAAATTATTTCTAGCTTTGTTCAAGTTTTAGTTGGCATGAACTTGTTCTATGATTGATTTGCAGGACTGCTTTAATCGACCAATAGCAAGTGCACCCGATGCTTGGATTGATGTGGTTGAACGTTACTCAAAGGACAGTAACAAGACACTTCAGTGAGTCTTGACTATTTGTTTTCCTCTAGGATTTACTATACTTCTCATTACATCAGATAAAACCACAAGTTAAACACAATGTGATGTCTTGCAAATGTTATGTAATGATCGATATTTGCCTCATTCTCATCATGCATAAGCATTCTATTTATATATCTAACATCCAAAACATTAATATTACATGCTTATCACCCATTGAATAAATTTGGGTGCATAGAATGAAATATTAAAATTTATAGAATGGTATGAATGGTAAAAATGAATTATAGGAGTGGTATATTTGATATTAAAGTTGTATATGGATGGTAGGCATGTAATATTAATGTTTTTGGTGTTAGATATGTAAATTACATGAAATAAAGTGGTATGTGTGTAAATCTTCCTTTTTTTTTTTTTGCCAAAATGCTATATATTTTGCTCCGGATTTTACTGATTATTGTGCTTATTCTGTTTTCTTAAATGCAGCCGAACCTCAAAAATCAATAAATGCCTTAACCTTGGATCATATAATTACCTTGGCTTTGCAGCAGCAGATGAGTATTGCACACCCCGTGTTATCGAGTCTCTGAAGCAATACTCACCGAGTACCTGCAGTGCTCGTGTTGATGGAGGTATAAAGGTGTTCTACCTCTTTTTTTTAGTAAATGAGAATATGTGAACCTTAGGTTTTAACTTAGTCCAATTTTCTTGCTTAGGTACGACTAAATTGCATGCTGAGCTAGAAGAAGTAGTTGCAAGATTTGTTAGAAAGCCAGCTGCTATTCTCTTTGGAATGGGATATGCAACAAATTCTGCTATTATCCCTGCTCTAATTGGGAAGGTAAGCACCATCGCCTTTAAGTACTTACTCTCTAATTAGGGCATCTCCAGCCGAACTCCAAACGCTTGTATGGCGTCGCTCGTGAGCTCCAGCCGAACTGTAAAACTTCCGCTATTTGGTTGCGGGTGAACAGTGGGACGTCAATATTGGCGTTGTATTGTTCATCTCACTTATTTTTCTGTCTCTATCGAACTTGCCGAAGAAACACGCGAAAGAAGAGAACGACCGTTGCCTTCGCAAAAATGGGGCAAAATGGAGTTCAATTGGAGCTGAATCATGACATTTTTTAGTTTCACGGCATTTTGGAGTGAAAAATGAGATTTTCGGTTGGAGATGCCCTTAGAAGATATGTGTTCAGCTGAATACAAGTAGTTATATGAGAGCTCTACCGATAAAATTAAGCATTTGATTCTTGTATATAGGGTGGCTTGATAATCAGTGATTCATTGAACCATAACTCTATTGTTAATGGTGCTAGAGGCTCTGGTGCAACAGTACGGGTTTTCCAACACAATAGTAAGTTTTATGGTCACTGTACTGAGTGTTTGGTCTTTTGCGCACATTATATGAACATGAGTTGAAGAAACCCTTTCTTATTTTACTTGCAGGTGCAGCGCACTTGGAAGAGGTGCTCAGGGAACAAATTGCTGAAGGGCAGCCTCGAACGCACAGACCCTGGAAAAAGATAATTGTCATTATTGAAGGAATCTATAGCATGGAAGGGGAACTCTGCAAACTCCCTGAGATAATAGCTGTCTGCAAGAAATACAAGGTTAGAATGGAAAGCCATGAGCTCAATTCCTTCGTTGCTTGTCTCATGTTTCTGCATTTATCATTTCAGCATCATTTTCAGAAATGAGGCATACAATTAAACAATTAAACTATTAAGTTGTATAGCTTAATTTTTGTTCATGGAAGAAATTATTTACATAAACTAAGGCTTCATTTGGGACGGCTTGTTGGCTTTTTTATTGCTTCTTAAAGTAGCTTCTTAGTACAAAAATCAAAATTTTTATACTAGAAAGCTACTTTAAAAAGAAGAAAAAAACAGTCCCAAACGGAACCTAAGTCACAAATCAACATTTTATTTTGTTGCTTTTTTTTTCCCTTCATGATAAAGGGAGGGGTGCCCTCGTTACGTGATACACCTGAGACATTAGTTTGTGAATTCCTCAAAAATCCCACCATTATGGCGAAATCTGCAGCGGCTACAACAAGTCATAGCTATGAAACAAATGGGTGATTTTGTATATTTATCTTTTGTTTTGTGCATTTATCTTGTTTCCATTTAATTCGTTCTCATTGTTTTGAATTAGGACTTGCTTAATTTCCAACATAACTTTGCATTCTGAAATAGTTTCTAATCAAAAGCTTCAAGTTACTATCATATTGTTAATCGTTAATAGAGTCAATATAATTATGGAAACTCATAATGACCATGTTTCTCTTAGGCATACACGTACTTGGATGAGGCCCACAGCATTGGTGCAATTGGGAAATCTGGCAGAGGTGTTTGTGAGCTTCTTGGTGTCGACACAGCTGATATGGATATCATGATGGGAACTTTCACAAAGTCATTTGGATCTTGTGGTGGCTATATTGCAGCATCAAAGGTATAATTATTTCTCTAATATATAATTTCTTTAAGGATAAATTATTCTGTGCGGAGTCCGGACGTCATCCAGAGACCAATAAAAATACACCACGTCACCTTAAAAGTGTACCGCACTTGGTACCGAGTGTCGGTACCGCGCTCGATACCAAGCGGTACCGGATGGTTCTCCCATCCGGTATCCGGTGTTCGCACAGAATAATCTCCCTTCTTTAAGCACTACATGTTGCAGAATGTTGTCTGAACATCTTTTGTCTGGCAGGAAATTATCCAACATCTAAAGAACACTTGCCCAGCCCATTTCTATGCAACATCAATGTCTCCACCTGCAGCACAGCAAGTTATATCTGCTATTAAAGTGGTTCTTGGAGAAGATGGTTCTAATAGAGGTAATTCAAAGAACCCTTTAAATGCATTTGCTTTATTTTGTTAGCTTTGAACTATCTTATGTGTGAACTGGATGGCTATTATAGGAGCTCAGAAACTTGCACAAATTCGCGACAATAGCAATTTCTTCAGGTCAGAGCTTCACAAGATGGGTTTTGAAGTTCTTGGGGATAATGATTCACCAGTTATGCCCATAATGCTTTATAATCCGGCGAAGATCCCTGCATTCTCCAGGGAGTGTCTTAGGCGCAATGTAAGTATGATGATTGATGATATTTCAAAAGCTGCTTAGTGCTCTTTTTATTATTTCATTTTCTCAGTCAGACTGTTTTGTTTTATTTTTTAACTTTGACCTCATAAGAGTTTCACAACGGTTCTTCTTTGGAAAGCTTAAAATTTCATGGTGAACCATTAAAAGTTGAAATGCTAATATAAAACCAATTTGCTTAAATAGCCTTTTTATGATTTTTTTTCTTTTGTGCACCAGTAAATTTTATCACTATATGAATTAGTTTTTTTGCATTTAATGTTTATTTAATTTATGCAAAATATTAATTTGATTCTTGTTCATGTTCTATATTCTTAATAATAGATGTACCTTATTTTTGTTTTGTACTGAGTTCAATGTCCCCATATTTGCTTCAATGCATCATATGTGGTTGTTTTCACCAGTTAAAAAATTTCCTAATACCTTGTTGATCCAGAACTATTTTAACCTATAAAATATATTGTCTACATCAACTTGTTTTGATATAACCTTAAAAATTGGAAAAGAATGCAGAAAGTTGAAAAAGGAATTAATCTCCTTAGTGGGTTAATGCGTACGAACTCATATATATATATATATATATATATATATATATATATATATATATATATATATGCTTCATTTGGGACAGCTTTCTTGTTGCTTCTTAAAACAACTTTTTAGTTTAAAAATTTAATTTTTTACTAAAATGCTACTTTAAGAAGCATTAAAAAAGTCGTCCCAAATGAAGCCTCAGGAAGTGAGGAAAGAAAGCTCTCAAACGCTCTGTCTGCACCTCTATTCGCAATGCCCGATAACACTTGTCATATATATATATAGTTTAAACTATTAGAGTTGATGCTAAATTCAAAATTTCATGAAATTAACAGCTTGCTGTTGTCACTGTGGCATTCCCTGCTACTCCACTTCTTCTAGCAAGAGCCCGCATTTGCATATCTGCTTCACATACTAGAGAAGACATGATAAAAGCATTGGAGGTAAGCTCTTCTCCTTTATATATTTCTACATTTTATTTACATAAACCATTTTATACTAAGTCAATTTACATCATTTCAGGTCATTAGCAAAGTAGGTGATCTTGTGGGAATCAAGTACTTCCCAGTAGAACCTCAGAAGCACCTTACTGACAAGATTCAGAAGAAACTGGAGTGAAGAACTTTCTGGAAACTGATCCTAGGCATGAAATGGCAAATGGAATATTGGAAACTTTACGTTTAGTTTATAACTGGAAGCACTATTTTGTTTCTTATTTGTGTCAACTTATAATCTATATTACTAGTAAGGATTTTCTTCATTGTACAGTTCTTAGTAAAGATTTGCTGTAATAAGCCTGCACTTGGTTTCCTGTGTTCAGCTTCTTTGCCCTCTTCATGGTTAAAGACTTGTTTTGGAAAATAGTGGAAGTCAAGTTTTTTTTTTTCCTTATAATTTGTTCTCAGGCTCAATAGAATCACTTTCTGTTACATCGATGTGCTCTCATTTTTCTTGAATTATTGCTAGCTTGAGAGGAATGGCTATTACTCTCAAGTATGTATTATGATTTTGAATTGAAGCAATTTGATTTGGACTATATATTTAAGGGATTTTTTAGAAAATAAATGGCTATTACTTCTAGCCTTTGCAATGCTTAAAATCAAGTGAAATTTACCTGCATTCTACTTTATAACTTCCTATTTACATATCTAATACCTAAAATTTTAATATTACATGCATACCACCCTATATTATTTTAATGTCAAATATATCACTTATATTTCTTTCATACTACTCACATATTTTATTTTTACCACTCATATTTGATGTGAAAATGAACTACGGGTATGTATGAACTAAAATCAAATGCAATTGAGGCCATAGAAGCTCATAAGAAATTCTTAGAATTTTCCCATATTCTTACTTCACTTTCACAAGTTGAATATAATAATCTTATTACTCTTTTATATAAAATATATAAATATATTAATAACTGAGTTGCTTCTCTATATATGTTATGGACATACTATATAACCTTTTATATTAAAAATTATGAAATAATGTAACCAAATATCATATATTTCCCATACAAAAGAAAAATAAACATTAAAAATTTTAACTAATTTTCAAATTTCAATCAAGAGAATCAATAATACACCAGCATTAACATTCATTAATCATTAAATATATAAATGCCAATCTATATTAAAAAAAAAAAAAAAAAAGAGTAACAATGCTCTCTTCAGATAAACACACAAGATATGAGTATATTTAACATGTATTCATGAAGCTCCCATGCGCACTCCAATGGCACCAGTTCACCATTCTAAAGAAAAGAAATTTCAAAGTTAACTAAACAAGAGTGAGCTTAACAACTTGAAGCATTCTAATATCATCCATTATAATTAATTAATACATCTCACTCAATGTCCCATAAATTAATCTCTCCTTGAGTATAGTATGAATTCAAAAAGAAGGCAAAAATGAATGTGCACAAATACTCAATTTTCAATATATTAAAGAGTTATTTTGACATCTTGCTCTTAAGTTACTTGGTGAAAGAGGGTGTGCTTAAATTTTTTATTTTTTTGGCAACAAGATGAGAAACTTGCGCTAGCAATTCCGATGCATGTTTTGCAGAAGTGGAGAACAAGCACCATAAATCACCACCAAATGGCGCCTCTAAAAGCAATAAAATTAGGGTCGACAAAATCAAGAACTTCCACCAAGTATTTCCATCTATAGCACCTCTAAAAGCAATAATGTAGTCTGTAGAAACTTACATCATAGAAAGAAGCACTTCGTCTTGAGTTTCTTGAGGAGAGAGGGAAGAGGAGAGGGAGAGAGATAAACTCAAAATCTTTATTTCTTAACCATACTATTACATCCTATAGAGCCTCTATTTATAAATATAAAGGCTACACACCAAGCTACACAACAAGCTACAAACCTAAATCTAGGATCAATATATAACAATCTTCACCATGATCCTAAATTTACACAAAAAGATAAATGTTGTCAACAAAGAACAACTCTGCCGGTCTTCCTCGCCAATTGCGTCCACCGAACGGTTAACACCACAAACCTTGTGTGTCTTGCTTCCCACGCCCTGTGCATCCACTTGCACCCTGCGCCTCGTGCCCATGCCCTGAGCCTCCAGCTCCGCTCCCGCGCCTTGCACTCATGCGGTCTAATTTAGGTATTGATCCTAGATTACTATTTGTAACTTGTTGTGTAGCTTGATGTGTAGCCTTTATATATATAAATAGAGGCTCTATAGACTGTAATAGTATGATTAAGAAACAAAGATTTTGAGTTTATCTCTCTCCCTCTGCTCTTCCTCCCTCGAGAAACTCAAGAGAAAGTGATTCTTCTTATGATGTAAGTTTCTACAGAGTCATGATCGACAAAATAATTTCAAACATTTGTTTCTCACTCATTCTCTACGCGTGCAACCACCACAAGTTAGATGTGGTCTAAGCCCAAGTTATCATATATGAACAGAACTTGCCTATTCAAACGAAACCATTTAGAAAATCACAGAAAATAAGACGGGTTTCTTTTCTCTAAGCTACCAAATTGTTTAGTGCTCTGTCGAAAGATCTTATTATGAGGATCTCGAGTAGTTTTGGATCAATGAGCAATCATCGTCATTCCAAAATTATAGCCAAAAGTAGCAAGAAGGCAATGAGCAATCATCGTCATTCCAAAATTATAGCCAAAAGTAGCAAGAAGGCATGTTACACCAAAAACATCAATGCATATAGGCTTATTATGTCAAAACAAAATCAGCAAATTGGAGCACAACTGTTCTAACAATCAAACATAATAAGTTTCGTTAAAATAAAGATTTTTGTCTCATGGTACTCCTATCACAATCCCCACTCAAACTTAAGGGAAAATTCTATAAGATGGTGGTGATTCCTGCAATGCTTTATGATGAACAATGTTGGCCATTAAAAGAGATGCATAATAGGTGTTACAGAGATGAGGATGCTTAGGTGGATGAGTGGCTTTACTCTTAGAGACATGATAAATGAGCATATACGTGAAAAGGTTGGAGTAGCTCCTGCGGAAGATAAGATTAGAGAAAGTTGCCTTAGACGGTTCGTTCACATAAAACATCGGCCTTCAAATGACCCGATTATGAAAGTAGATGTATTAGATTTGGCTTTGTTCCGCAATGAGGTGATATGCCTGTACTCAAAACCAACATAAAAACTCCTTTCACTATGACTAACTTGACAAGCAAACTACTCTTAGCTTAAATGCAACCCAACATTTCAAAAGGGTACGCCTAACAAGGCTTATTAATTAAATGCCTTCACATAGGATACATTAAAATACCTCCTGGGAAACCACATGACCACAAAATTAAAATTAATATGCATCTAATAAGAGAAACATACAAACAAGTTATCAAATAGAACAAGAAATTTTTCATGGATATCATGATAAACCGTTGGTGGATGCCGTTGAGCGTCTATAAATACATGCCAGATTAAAAGCTTCGCTTCTTTTAAATAGCTAAAGTCAAATATACAAGGAATAATGAATTTGCATGAACTACCAATGGTAAAATTTTTTGAGAAAAGGCAACCTAAAATTTCGATACAACACACATCCACAACCCAAATCATCACAGAAAAGGATAAATTGCATAACTTCATAACTCAATAAAGCCGCCTATGACATAAAATCTAAATATTTAGAAAAGCAAATCTAACTGGGCAACATTCAGAACAATGAATGACACAAATGATAGATTATTGGACCAATGTTGCAGAAGCATGGTTCAAGGAAAGCTAAATGCTTGAAGGGCGGAAAAAATAAAAAGACCAGATGGTACCAAAAATTATGATTAGCAAAACAAGCAACTTTCCTTGCTTACCATTACTATCATATTTGATATTGTCAACAATTCAATACAAGTTGTTCATATTACATTCATATGCAACAAGAACATCCTTTGACAAAACTTTCGCCACGCTAGTTCTTAATTATACAAAAAACACTATACAACCAAGAAGCAAGAAATTACATATGGCAGTCAAATTAATCATATCAGCTAGCTTGAGATCATCAAACAAACCAAGGCAGTATAGTTCTTCCTTTCTTGTTGAAAAACAAACCTTTCTCATGAGTCCCTGCTCCTGTTGAGCTTCTGGATCGCGCAGTACATCTTCCTTCTCGACCCAACCGCATTGATCCCCATATCCCTAAGATCCTCCAGCGTCAGCATCGGCAGTACCTCATCATTTACCTCGTGTATCTCAAAAACAGGCGTGTATTGTCCAAGCCCTAACCCCTCAAGAAACGACCGTACTCCTCCCGCCCACCCTTTGAATCCCTCCTCCGAGGGCTCGTCCCCTCCGTTGGAAACCCTAACCCTGAAAGAAGCCCGACGGTCGTTCCTGTCCGAAGGACTTTCGGAATCCTCCACGTATTCATCATGTCTAGCGTCCTCCCCGCCGCTTGACTTCAAATCAGCAACTGCGGGATCGAATCCGTTGTCGATTCGAGAGTTCCAGTTCGTCCGAGCCCGCCTCGTGGACGCCGGGGCGGTGGCTCGAGGTTTGGTGGAGGGTTTAGACCCGACAAGGGTCGAGGAGGTAGAGAGGGGTTTGGCGAGCTTAGGGCGGCGAGAGGAGGGATCGTATGAGGCTGAGGCCGTGGGCTGGTCTCCGATTTCACCGAGGCGGACGCTGGGGCGGCGCTGCCGTTTGGAGGTCGAGGAGGGGATGAGGGTTTCTTGTGCCGGATGTAAAGGGGTCGGTGGGCCACCATTTTCCGGCGGGTCTAGCGGGTGGAGGTCACCCATTGAAACTCTGGAGAAGATTGAAAGGTAGAGTAGTAGAGAGAAGGCTGCACTCGAGAGTAACGGAGAGATCAGAGAAGGCGATGGTGTTTTGACTTTCGATGGAGGACGGAATAAAAAGAGTAGCTAAGGGAAGCGTAAGATGGAAGCCGCTTGTGGACTTCGGGCCGTTTAATTAATGGCACCCACAACACAATTGAAATTTGGATTTATATGTCTCTTGTTTGAGAAATTATTTCGTGCATACATGAAATGGTTGGGAGGTGAATGAAAATATGTCACATCATTCTATATTTAGTAGTACACAACTACTATGCAAAGCAAAAAAATGACGTGAGTCATTCTTAGGGTGCGTTTGGGACGGCTGCAGCTGTCGATAAAGTAGGTTGTAAAATTATTGTACAGAAAGTAGCTTCCTGAAGTTGCTTTATGTAATCATTCTATTTTGTTTTGATACTATAACTGTAGAGCTGCTGTGTTGCAGCTGAATGAGAATAATTTATCTTCATACCCTTATATGTATAGTTTTTTTAAATGTATATGATTATCAATTAATAATTCTAAATCAAAATTGTATTACTTATAAAGTTGGTACAACTTTTTTGAAATATATTAAAGCTATCATTTTTTTAAATATTGTTGTAAAAAATAAATTTTTTTTTTTTAAATTTGTAAGCAGTACAAAAATGAAAAAAAAAATATAATTATGATTTCAAAAGCTACGTAAAAAAATTATTTATCCGTCATGGATTGGTGCGAGTGATAAAGCATGTGAGAAGACAGAGGAGAAACTATCTCTCTGCTCCACCGCCGAGGACTTGCTGCATATCTCTTCACATTGATTTTGTGCGAGGAAGCGAGCGAAAAGTGATTCCATCTCAGGGTTGGAAGGTCTCGCAAGTTGGAAATCCTCGCCGAACTGAAGCGGAGAAGACCGGAATTCATTTCCTGCTCTCTGTGGAGATCGGAATCCTCTTTCCGGTGGCCGAACGCCGCTTCCGACGCCGTGAACGGGAGGTTTAGGCCTTTCGTCGTCGCCTCCGATGGAGATCCGTACATCACAGTCTCTTCCTTTCTCCCTCTCTGCTCGCAGTATCAGATCCGAATCAATACCAGAAAACGTGCCGGACCGCCGACGGAGAACACATTGCGAATCTCTCGAAACCGCCTGTGAAACCGAAGCAGCAAAAAAAAAAATATTGTTCTCGGCCGCGAAGAAGGAAAAAAAACTTCTGCGAGAGTTCGATCTAGCTGATAACTGGGGTCTCGAGCGTCGTGAGAAGAGACAGAGCGAAAGAATCTGCGAAGTGGTTTTTGATATCGCGGACCTTTGCGAGGATGAAGAAGACAATTGGGGTAGTTCGCACAGTAAGGGCATTAAAGTATTTTCATAGCTACAAACCACGGGAAGCAGCCGAAACGTGGGAGTCTTATGCCGGACTTGAGAAGCAACGGCAGGAAGCAAAAATTTTGAGAACGGAGCACAATCGTGTACTCCCAAACAATCTCCCAGTTACGTTTCATGCAGCACAGCAGGAGCAGGAAAAAAGCCGTCCCAAACGAAGCCTTATTCATCTCAGGATTGCGTCCGCACATAATAATTTTACCTCCTCTTATGTGTGTGTTATATATAATGTAAATATACTTCAAAATATTTTCTTACTAAAATGCTTAAATGCCTCCAATAGTGAATAACCTCTTATATATCCATAGAATGTTTATTAGAGTTATACGACCTTCAAAATTTGATTTGAAATACATGTTTGAGTTGAGCTCACCCCCCCCCCCCCCACCCCCCCCCCCCCCCCCCCCCCCCCCCCCCCCCCCCCCCCCCCCCCCCCCCCCCCCCCCCCCCCCCCCCAAGTGATACGAAGGTTTTAAATCAGATCCCCCCCGCTAAGATTGGATGAAGTGAGTGTGTGTGTGTGTGGGGGGGGGGGGGGGCGGGCTCATAGCTCACAAACATGCAAGAGATGTATATAAACTCGAAAGTCCTTTCATGTTCCGATAATTTTTAGGTGATGACAGCGATGAGATGTGGGAGGCAATTGAATCTATATGTTGAGCAATGTAGTTCACAATATTGGTTCTAGAGTCATAACAAATTGTGGGGCTGCTAATGAATCATAAGTCATGAGATGAAGAAACTTTGTTGGGCTAGTAGTGCTAAGGAATTTGACTTTTCAAGTGCTTTGTTGAAAGAAAGATAAATGCAAGATAATCTTTTTAAATAATCATACTGAATATAATTAGAATTTTCTTGATTTTGTTGAATTCCAAATACATTAAGAAAGTGATGCATTACCAAACCCCCTCAGACACGTGCCACTAGTAACTATCGTCGGTCACATGCCATCATTGACGGTCATTGACCGATGCTATTAAGACTATCAGGTTTTATATTTTTTGAATTATTTTTTGTATGTGTTTTTTATATTTATTTTTTAATTTATTTCTATTTTTTTAATAATTTAATAGATATTTATGCATAATTGTATTTGAGAAATAAAATTTCATTAAATAACAAGAAGGAACAATTGATTGCTTTGCTCTTAGCGTTATCCTCTTAACATTTTTTCACCCCCATTTATTTCTTGCCATTCGAGATATAAAATATATGGCGGAGAGTCAAACAAAGGGCCTTCAGGAAGAATTCTCTTTCAGTTCAATAAGCGATATCCTTAATCTGGAGGCCCACAGCCCACGGCCCAAGCTCTTGATCTACATGGTAGAATTGAGTTTGAAAGCATGGAAGAGAGGACAAAGGCCGGTGCTATCTCTCTCTTTCTTTTGGACTCATTGGTGTAAGAAGCTGGCCCATGCTCTCGGCCCTTAATATGATGTCCACCTCTGAGTACAAAAAATTGACATGAGTAGGAAGGCTTTTCCCTTGGCCCATCAAGACAGATTATAAAGTTACTATTGTTTTTATTTTTAAAATATAAATAAAAAATTATTTATTTTCATAATTCAAAGGAGTATTTTGATGAGAAGCTGAAATTTTTTTTTTTAAATTTAATGCAGGATTTTTATGCATGGTTTATGAATTCACAATTAAGGATTAGTTTTATTTTTATTTGATTTAATTTTTTTTATTGTATAGTTAATAAATTTATTTTAATTTTTTTAATATAAATTTTTTTGATTGGTAGGTTGCATAATATTAAAAAACTTCTCTTAATATATGCATATGCAATGAGTAAAATATATATTACATTGAAATTATCAGTGTTTCCACAAAAAGAATATTTAAATAGAAAGACTCATATATATATATATATATATATATATATATATATATATATATATATATATATATATATATATATATATAAACAATTTGAGATAAATAAATAAAAAATGAAGAAATATATATTGAAAATTATTTATCTAACTTTATAGGAATAAAGTAACAATTAGAAGTGCTCAAACTAGTAAGAAAAATAAATATTATATTGAAAACAAAAGGAAGATTATGAAAAGAAGTTTACATTAATGAATAAAACAAACACAAGCTATGATGAAATGATTATTCTTTGCTTGTAGGTCTCATAAGATTAAGGTTTTGTTTGAGACAACTTTTTAATATAAAAATTAAAACTTTTATACTAGAAAATAACTTTAAAAAGAAGTCAGAAAGCCGTCTTAAAACTTCGTTTGGAATAACTTTCTTATTATTTTTTTAAGTGGCTTTTTAGTACAAATTTTTTGAATTAAAAAAATTTTGTACTATAAAACTGTTTTATAAAACAGTAAAAAAGGTGCCCCAAACGAAGCCTAAGATATTTCAAAATCTTCAAATGCATGTAAATAAATATGGATGCATGAAAGAGAAATCAAAAAATGTTTTTATTGGAATAAATGAATAATGATAAGGAAAAGTAAGGTTTTATTTATTAAATAGATTAAAGATATTCATTCAATATTATTTACTTATCCACCATTAATCCAATGCATGAAAGCATCTGACATGAATCTAGTCTATTTATTGCCAATCACAGTAGGGTAGTTCTGAGGATACTGCAATCCACTGAGGCCCCCTCCAAAGCACTGAGCTGCTTCTTGAATACCAAACAAACTTCACATGTCAACAGTTTCTTTCACAGGCCTTTATGTTTATTTATAACATATATGTGTAATTAGGTATTATATGTATAATACTGTAATGTTCGCTGAGAAAAAAACTTGAAAGTCTTTTCTCTTGATCGGTTGGGTGCAATCAGAAATATTATATACTCCTATAGCTGATTTTCGACTCATGATTACCAGCGAGATATAGGTGTGTCAATATTTTATATGACTCGAAAATCAGACTCGAACCCGACAAGAAAGTTTTTGTTAGGGTCAACTTGTTTGTGAAATGGGACGGGTTCAGGTTCAACAAATCAACCTGTTTAAAAAAAGGGGTAGGATTCGGGTTGACCCGGAAACCTGAAAATGACTTGAAATGACACAGGTAAACATGTGTCTTCTACCCACGCTGCTCGCGTCGAGTATTAACGCTGCCCAACGTCTGCCAGCGTCGAGTTCTCATCTCGTCGAGTCACGTATATTTGCGTGAGTCACCATGCAGTCACGTCGCTGTCTCAGGAGTCGCATCTCGTTTCCCTTGTTGCATTTGTCGCCGCTGGCAGCGTTGCCAAGCTGTTGTCATTGCCGTGTCAGCAGCTCGGGTCGAGTCAACCCGATAACCCGCGTGGGTCAGGTCCAGGTTGAAATATCTAAACAGTTTGCAAAACGGGTCGGGTCAACTTATATCATGTCAGTTCTGGGTTCGACTCGTGACCTGATTTTGACAAGCTTGCTTGCAAGATTCATAAGGTATTGAGCACTACCCCAACAATGATTTGTAAGAATTGAATAAAAATATACGAAAAGGAATTCTAAATTATGATGTCCTAATATTTTATAATAATTAACAGTGTCATCTGTAACACAAATACTAGCCAGATATGCATCTGACATGTGTTGGACATGTTATTTACATGTTTATTTAAAAAAAAAATTATAGGCATATATATGTGACTCAAATAAAAAATGTTAACTTTAAAAATTATATTACTTGAATAACTTAAGTTAAAATATTAGTTTTTTTAATTCAATAAATAGGGCTCAAATGAGAGAAAGAGGGCCTATGATAAAC
The DNA here is from genome assembly GCA_022539455.1 of Dendrobium nobile. Taxonomy (NCBI): domain Eukaryota; kingdom Viridiplantae; phylum Streptophyta; class Magnoliopsida; order Asparagales; family Orchidaceae; genus Dendrobium; species Dendrobium nobile. Next base: position 60,017,096 of record CM039726.1, read on the forward strand.
TCTTGCACAAAGAAGTTTGTAAATCAAATCATGATTCTTTCAAAACAAAATTATAATTTAATACAATATAATATCATAAATATAACGTAACAATCAAAACTCTTAACTATCGAGATATTGCTTGCCTCAAAATTTTCTTGTTAGTGTAACTTCCGAGGAAGTCACCCATTCCAGGATTTCTCCAAGATGAGCACGCTTAACTGCGGAGTTTCTTAAATAAAATTCTAACTATTACACCAGAAGACGTTTCATTGTCTAAGAATTTAGCTTCTTTTACTTAAGTGATTTCATATATAATGTGCTGAATCATATTATGCCATCCCAGGTCCCACCCAACATAATGGACAGTGCATGCATGCACACCTCTATGAACAATGCCACCAATAGAAGTTTATAGACAATGCATGTATTGTGCATGCAAGTGGCGGCAACTATTTGCAATATTGATCAACTTCTTTGCTTAGATACATGCTCAATGCATGGCTTTTTTCTCTGTGCTCACTGATCAGAGACTCAATTATTTATCTACAATTGGGAGACAACATGTTAGATCTGTAATATTTATTATATTTTTTAGTATTGGAATGATTTGATATCTGGAAGGGATAAATCTGAATATTTAATAGCAAAGAATGGGTCTTCTTTGTCACTGATCGATAGAGCAGGCCAGCAAGCAATTCCTTAACTGGATTGGTGCAGTTGTCTTCTTACTGCTCTATTTGCATCTTTAATTTTTTATTTTTAATTAGGTGATGATATTTTAATTATTCCAATATAATTAGATTATGAAATTGATCTATTTTTTGCACCTTAAACATTAATAACATTGTAATAAGACTGCTTAATTAGTAGTATTTTTAGTTTTTATTTGGGACAAATTTCTCGTTATTTTTAGGTAACTTTTATATTTGAAAATTGTTTTAAAAAATAGTAAAAAAAATTGGTTCAAATAAAGCCTTAGATTTTAAATTATAATTATAAAATATTTTAAAACTAAGGTTTTGTTTAGGACGAATTTTTATTACTAACATTTTTATGTTTAAAAAAAATTGCTAAAAAATTATTTTAAAAAATAGTAATAAAGTTATCTCAAACAAAATCTAAGAATATAATTTGATATATTTAATTATGTACCTTTTTCCTTAACAGTGACACTTTGAAAAAAGTGTCCTTGTTAAAATGTGATTATTGGTTGTGCTATTAAGGATTTGTACAATATTTTACTTGTTAAGATATTGTAATAGAAATATGTAGTTATGTTGTGTAAAAGTACATCTTGTCATACAAATTAAATAATAGGCACAGTTGAAAAAAAATTATTGCAATAACATAATTTTAAGCATAAGCCTTCGCTTGCGACGGTTTTTTTACTGTTTTATAAAGTTATTTTTTAGTATAAAAATCTCTTAGAAGTAGAGAAAAAATAGTGGTCTAAAACTATCCCAAATGAAGTTTAATCTCTTGGCAACTTGATCAGTTTCTTGCATAGTATGCCACAATCAACTGGACACTTTAAAAAAAATATTGCAAAATTGGGGTGGTCAATACGATGGCTTGATTAATCTTCTCAACTTGGTTGAAGTTTGGATTGACTCGAAAGAAGATCCGTAACCAAAGCACTAAAGCTTAGATATAACATTAGTTAGGGAAATAAAATATGCATGGAATCCCAAAGAAGATCAGAACACACTCAAAAAGAAGTTACTATAAGCAAAATTTATCTACTTGAATTCGCCTTTACTCTTCTTTATATATCTCTCTAGCACCATTGATCTTCTTCTCATCAAATTACTTGGACCTAATTACATTTACCTTTCAATCATTCGCCATCCTTGAATTGGATGTTAACATTTTATTGATGTTTTTATTAGAACATGATAAAAAATAAAATGAGGAAAAAAAACGATCTAGTGATTCAAATGAAGAGAGAGAGAGTCTTCCATTTAAAAGCAAACAAAGTCTCAACATCAAGTTGCCATAGATAGGTTGACAATAATAGAGATGGGGTCCTAACATAACAACTTGATGCAATTGCTAATGGTAGGTTAATGGTCCATCATTAAAAGCATACATGAGATGGGAGACATAGCGGCTTCAAATAATGAAGCTGCTCCACAACTAAGAAGGGCTCACAATCCTTCAAGTCAAATAAATTAGAAAAATGTTACTTTGTACTAAAAAAAATCAATTAAAGAGGGCTAAAATCACTTTTTACTCTAGAGAAGTGATATATTTACTATAGAAAAAGTACCATTATCCTACACATTCACAAATGAAATATTGATTTGATAAACTAATATTATCATCTAAAAGTTAACAAAACAGGGTCCTAAATATCACCAAGTTTAACTCAAGTTGTTGTGCCTAAGGGGATTCAAAATGACAAAAAGTAGTAGCTATGGAAAGCTTTATAATATATTGTACGTAGGAGGGGTGTTATTTTTGAAAAATAATTTGATGTACAGACGTAAACATATAGTTCTTATTAGCATAAATTGATTATTGCATAGACACAATGAGTCAGTCAGTATTATATAAGATCATAATTTACATATGCAAACACAATAAATACAAATTGAACCACTGCATATAGACATAACAGTCACTACAATAACTGATAATATATGACGGTTTCATTCATTAAAAAAGCGCCAATTATTTTAAATAAGGTAAGTGATATCTTTCTATCACACAAGGAAAATATGATCATACCATTTCTTTGCTTAAAACATCAATTATGAAGTAAATCATCACACAAATAATTAGGGGGTAGGGGCATCACAATGAGGGGGTCATCATACTCCAACATATCATAGGGTAAATGGGCCTAAGGCCATCGTGGGTTCCACATTGCCTACCATTAACATAGATGAAGACATTATATACTATTAACAACAGGATCTTGAAAATACCCAACCCACCAACCCATGCTGTGATGCTCCTAGTTGGTCTGCACGTAGGCCGGGCCCGCTGCCATGCTCATTACCCATTGGGCCCTTCATGTTGGCCGACCCGAACACTAATTATTATTATTATTTTCATATGTGTGGATAATGTAATTAATTTTGTGCAGTCATGTATGCTATCCTTAGCCAAGAATCAAATAAGATCAAAATGTATGAAAGGTGGTCAAAGCCAAATTAAAATTTTCTCTGATTTGACCCAAGTAGTATGGAGATATAAGAGGAAAGTCATGTCATGTCTGATATTATCATGCATGATTTTAAAATTTTAGTATATAATATTATTTTATCTTAAATTAAATTAGTTATTATAAATTGGAGTAAGCAAAGAAAAATAAGATGCATTTGAGAAAGATCGTAGTCAAGCGACGGAGGTCGGAAGGATCATAGTCGACGGGCGACAATGGTCAGTAAGATCATTGTCTGGCAATGGAAGCCATAAAGATAATAGTATGGCGACAAAGGTAAAAAGGACCGTAGTCTGCTGACGACATTGGTCAGAAAGACTACAGTTGGGCAACAGAGGTCGGAAAGATCATAATCGGCGGGTGACAGTGGTCAGAAAGACTTTTGTCTGATGATGAAGGTTAAAGGACCGAATATGGGGGGGTGACAATGATCAAAAAGACTTTTGTCGGCAATTGAGGTAAGAAGGATCATCGTCGTCGGCGGGCAACAGTTGTCGGTGTGAAGTCCAATGATAATCGGTGGTCGGGTGGAAGTCTTGTCTCAGTTGGTGGCCGGGCAAAAAATTTGACGTCAGTTGGTGGCCGAGCCGAAGTCGCGTCATCATTTGGTGGCCAGGCCAAACTTCGGCGACAGCCCATGGTTCGACAATAGTCAAGGAGTTTGGTGGCATGAGAACTCTAGTTTCTCTCTCTGCCTTCTCTACTCTTTCTTCCTTGCTTCCCCTCTTTTTCCTCCTTCCTCAATGAAGAATGATGAGTCTATTTATTTTATTTTTTTAAATGGCGCGCATGGCCAATAAATGGAAGGGAGGTTAAGGGTATGTTGGAAGTGTTTTGAATGGACGGTCGATATTGATCCTATTGATCATGGACCATTTACTGGTCATTTGAAGATCTAAATGATATTAAAATTCTACGATCTTAGACTCGTTGGATTCGTCTCGTCGAGCCCCTTTATTCGACTATAAGCATGTCATGTTTGAAAACCGTTTGATCATCCAATTCATTTTTTGAACCTTCCGAAGGCACTCCGGTCTTCGATTTGGACGCATTTAGGCTCGGATTGAGTAGAATTTGGTGCCATTGGATTCATCTTTTTAAGACATTTAGTTCAACTATAAGTTTGCTGAAATCGGAGCTCGGATGGTCTAAGATTTAATTATAGAAATTTTTAACTTAATTTTACCTTAAGATTCGTGTCTGACCAATATAATTTTTTTGATGGCATATCAATGATAACGAATTCTTTATGAGAGTTTTATAAGGAGTATTTCCTCATAAGATTTATGTCTAAGTTATACATACATATATATATATATATATATTCAGAGGATAGTCAAGTCAGAGTACTCTGCAATAAGACAGTCATACTCTCTCTCTCTCTCTCTCTCTCTCTCTCTCTCTCTCTCTCTCTCTGTGGCATCTTGAAGTGTGCAAAGAAACAGAGATGCAAGTTGCAACAACAAACAATGAATATTATTGATTACTCATCATATTCATGCACGTCTAGCAAACTACATTTCTACAATTTAGTGCAAGTGACTACCAGCTAGCTAGCTAGCTTCAGTCCCCAAAGCAACCAGGCTTCTATCAATTTCCCTTCAATAACAACCTCCTCCCTTCCTCTTCTCTTCATGGAATATATTGATCTCTCTATACATATACTTGAAACAAAGCAAAATCTTAGATTTCTAGTCAGCTTCTTCTTCTTCTTGCAGTCACAGTCTTATCCATGCCCTCATACCTTCATCTGTACAAAGCAAAAGCTGAATTTGTAAAGCTAATAGAGGTAAGAGACATACAAGAAAAACTCATATTGGAACAAATATACAAGTTATAATATTTTATATTTAGATACATACCTCTACGTTTAATATGGGCCCTCTCCCTTGCTTCCCTGCTGAAACAAGCACATGTTGTTGAGAACTATATTATTGAGAATCAGCTCTTGTCTCTCATCACCAACTTGCATAAAAAAACTATCCTTCTCCTGTAAAATCCATACATGAATTCACAATTAATGTGCACATTGTTAACCAAGGTAAGTCAAGCTCTCTCTGTCTCTCTCTCTCTCTCTGTCTCTCTCTCTCTCTCTCTCTCTCTCTCTCTCTCTCTCTCTCTCTCTCTCATACCTGAACGAGGGGAATGGAACCTTGGCACTCCAACAACAATGGAGGAGGGTTCATCATAGTCTCATATGCTTTGGATGAGCCTTCATCAAGGTTTGTGAGTTGGGTGAGGCTAGCATGGAGTAAAGAGGATGGCATTGGCTGTTTTATCATATTTACATAATCAGTAACAAGCCATTGAAGAAGCCAAAGTTAGCTCATGAAATTATTTATTTTTGGCAAGATATATAAGATTTTTATGAAGTAAAAAAGTGAGACCAATTATCTCCATTACTGTTAGTTAGTCCTGTCTACATATACTCACCTCTGTTTGGTTGACAAGACAATCATAGTCAACAGAAAAGTCAAACTGCATTGGATTCACACTAGCAAGCTTCATTGACAGAAACTAGAATTTGGTCAAAAAAGAAAAAAAAAAACACCATTAGAGAGAAAATAACATATCAGTACCACTCAAAATCCTTAGTTAAATAAGAAAACTTTTCAATTAGATACAGTACTTACCTCTATTTGGTTCTGCAAGGACTGTACATAGTTGATGATCTCATCAAGCATCAAAGCTTTCCCTACCACCTGATAATATAAACATTTCACAGTACATAAGCCAGCTAATTAAGTCAATGTATACATTATTTATTTATATATAGATTACATATTATTATGATGATGAACCTTTTCACAGCCAGGAACAAGTCCCTGAAGAACCTTCATCCTCTCACTAATCTTCTCCCTTCTAACCTGATCATCATATCCAAATATAAACCAAGTTATAACAAAGATGAAATGAAGTAACTAATAGTTCCATTAAAGATGTAATAATAATATTTACTCTCTCTGCAAGGCTATGACTATCAGTTGCTTGACCTCTCCTTGCTCTAACATGTATATAACCTACAGGAGGCTCCTCCCCTTCCTTCATCTTCTTCTCCTCAATTGCCTTCTTCTGCTTCCTATTCCTTCCGTTCTTTGTAACCTAACAAATCAAATAACATCAATTGAATCAAAGTGTGAGGGTCGTTTATATGAATAGATACAAACAAATTTATATGTTACCTTGAAGTTATATAGATTATTACTCTCCATGTAGTGAGAAGAATTAGCATTGTTGATTGAACTGCTTCTGCTCATAGGCTGAAGAACAGTGGAGGAGGAATCAGGGATCGTCTCAGCTGAGTCCTGATAGAAGAGGAAGGGATCAAAGGAGATCGAGTAGTTATTGGTCATCTTTTCAGTTGAGAAGTGGGAGAGGAAGGTGTTGGTTATGGTTGGAGAAGCCTGTCTACTTCAAATAAAGTCCGGGAAAGAGACTACAAATCTTATTAAAGACCTCCTGAAGAGAGAGAGAGAGAGAGAGAGAACAGACTTGTAATTTCTCTATGATAGCAGGACTGACCAGACCTGCGGTCCCTGCTTTATATAAAAAGTTGGGATAAGACCCTTTGTAGATCTCTCATACTTTTCTTACTTGCTCTCTCTATAAATCGCTCAGTCTATGTCGGCACTGAGTTAATCTCCTATAGGGATAGGACCAGAAGACTAACGAGGGGGCCATTATATATATATGAAAAAGAAAAACTGGGGGCTCAGACTGGAACGTTGGGAGAAAGAATAGAGTAACGGTACACTGCTGAATTTATAATCAAGCATAATTTTGTTGTGTTGATAGGTAAAAGCTCCCTTTTTAGGACAAAAATTGGCCTTATTATGTTAATATTATTAGAGCATGTTAATGAAGAAATATTAATATGTTAATGCAGGCTGTTACATAAGTTTTCAGTAAATTAGGATTATTTTTTTCTATCTATTTGTGCCACATATAGTATTCATAGGGGAATTTAGGCCAGGGTCATGTGTCCTTCATGATGACTTATGTTTTATTTGGGACGACTTAACAGTTTTTTTATTACAAAAATTTTTGAATTAAAAAACTATTTTAAAAAATAATAAGAAAACTTTCCCAAATGAAGCCTTAGCTTAATGTTCAACTCCTCTTTATGTTATAACTTGTGATATAAAAAATTTGCAAAAAATATGAAAAACTTAATTATAAATGCATAATATATAACAATTTTAAAAAGATCATCATAAACATTGCAACTAGTGTGAGTCAAATATTATAAAGGGAGCTCGCGTGTGCAGTTTGCTGGTTGAGTGAAGTTGTTTCCTCCCATGTGGCTCACGTTCGAACTCCTAACTGACCCCAAATAAATAAAGAATAAAAAATATAGAACGTTATTCCCTATAACTAGATAAGACGTTAATATAAAATAATAGACGTTGGATGGTCCACTTAAAAAAATGTGAAAATTATCATCAAGAGATGTTGGATGGTCTACTTTATAATTCTCTTTATAGAAAGAAAAACTAGTTGACTGACCATATGTTAAATGTGAAAATTATCATCAAGTCGAGTGATTATGATAAGTAAGACACCAATCAAATGATATAACAAACATCAAATGTCAATAGTTAATAGGTGTCACATAAAATATATTAGTATACATCAATCAAAAGTTGATATTGAGTTTGAAAATTGGACGATTAATCTTATTGATTCTTCTGATTGAACGATAGATTGATGTTTAGGAAGATGAGCAGCATGCCCGTGAAGGTAATTGACGAACATAAGATGAGACTCAAGTTTGTTTGGGATGGCTTTCTTACTATTTTTTAAAGCTTTTTAATTTTTAGTACAAAATTTTTCAAAAACTATTTTAATAAGTAATAAAAATGCTGTCCCAAATGAATCCAATGAGAAGCATCATATAATAATTAATGGAAAACGTTAGAACTTAAATAATGGTAGTGAACAGACAAGATGTTTTGCATAATAGAAGAAAAGATCTAATAGGAAAATGACATCAAGATGTTGATGATTAGTTAACATATGATGAGAATTTTTTTTTTTAACCAATTGTAGAATCAACATGAGAATAGTATGAGATTTCAAATTAAAATTAATTTATTTTTTAGATATTTTATGGAATCAACTGACATATATAGTCAGGAATTAATCAACTGACATATTGGCAGCCATAATAATGGCGCATCAATTTCAACCTAAGAAATATAAGTTCTAACCAAAATGATGGATCGAGAACATATTAGCTCAGTGTTCCACACTTACCAAATACGGATTCTCCAATATCATCATGGCGAGTTGGTACACATTAATTTCTATCGCCATCAATTAATTCTCTTAAAACTTTCACATAAATGCGTGGTCGCTTTTGTGCAAATGGAGAGCTTATTTTGTGCGCGCTGGAATACACCCGGAGGTTAATTCCGACGCGTCACATCATCCAATGCATTGTAAATTGGGTGATGTGATGCATTCGGATTGACCTCCAATTTAGTCCGAACACCGCACACAATAGTTTTTCGTGCATGCAAATGAGAGTGGTATGAGTATCAGATTTTGCTGCATGATAATGATATAAAAGGCTTCTAGATGGATGAATGAATATTAGAAGTCTTTAGCTATGATGTAAATGGAAGTGCAAGTATATCATATATCATATATTTCATTTAGTGTCACGCACAGGATATTATTATGTGTGTAATGACAGACAAGAGAGTGACATCTATTATGTAATATTTTATGGTAACATAAGGCAAATATAGGTCGGATTGATCAAGTAAATTAATCATTAAGTCCTCGATTCAAAAACCTGATCACCATCTTTAAATCAGCTTAACTTGGCATGTTTGGAAGCCTCGAAGGGCCTTAATCGGTCATCTACTATCATTATTCGAAGGATTTACAGTAACTTAAAAGTCGCTCAAGACCAGCTTGAATCCTCCAGTGCTCCTACAGTCCTACTCACCCAGGATTGTAGCTTGACAAATCTCTTATTAGTTGTAATTGATAAAGCGCCATAGTAGAGGACATGATAAATACTTTTAACTCTTATGTGACTGTTTGACTATCATGAAGAGAAGAGGGTGAGGAGATGAGGCGAACAACATTTTCGTTTAGAAATTCAGGACTTACCACGAAAAGGCAAAATTTTCTGTCAACCGTGGTTTTCATTTACCTTGAGATTTGGTTTTGCATTTTAGGCCGTTTGGCTGTATTTCGCTCAAATCCGGCCTAAATCCTACTACCAAACTGCCTCTACAAGTCTAACTACAGTAAAATTATATATATTTTTTCTTGTTATTTTTTCAGTTCATCATATGTCATTGACTTTAGTCCCAGCCAATAACTAAGAGTCCTACGTACAATATCTACAATCCTTATTTAACTAGCTCCTTGTCTTTTTGTAAGGGGCCATCAATGAGATCCTTCGTAATTTCCAATCAAACAAAGAAATTTCATTGGCCATGTTTCTCTCTCGCCTTTTCTCATTCTGATCTCCTCAAAACTTAAACAAACTTTATAGTAAAATCTTGATGTGAATCCAAAAGAACTATAATGAATCAAAAATATATCTGCAGGGGGCGAAATTGTTCTGTGCGGACGTCGAATCCAGCTTTACATCCGGAGACTAGCAAGAATGAGCCACGTCAGCAATATCGAAGACGTTACTGAGCGGGATCGAGCGCAGTACTGAAGTGGCTTATTCAGATTAATGATCTTTAGACGACGTTCGGCGTTCGCACATAATAAGATGGGAGCAATTACAACGAGCTTTGTGTCAATCAAAGCTATGTTCAGTTTTATAGTTTTTCTTTATAGTTATCGGAGACAATATAACTTTTTTTATATTATATATAATTAATTATACAAAGTTTTCTAAATATAAATATATATTATATTTGTTGAATAAAAAATATTTATATATCTGATATATTTTAGAATTCCAATTTTGAAAAGGACCCGTCAGGTTGCATGCATGATGAGGGAGATTTGCATGCATGCCTTTTCCCAGGCATGAAAGATTTTGTTTTCAGTAATTATGGTGCAGAACCTTTTCACATTTCAGAGATGATCAATTATCCATTCTGATTTTTTTTTTTTTTTAATTTTTTTTTTTGAGTAATTTTGAGGCAGAGCTCAAATTTTATTAGGAAAAATTAGTTACATACAACAACATCAAGCTTTTGTCCCATAACGTGAGGTCAGCTTAAGAAAACTTAGTTACATGTGTAAGTAAAAAATAGACAGAAAGATCACCAAAAAGGTGTAAAAAAATATAAATACACATGTCAAAAAGGAATTAATTTTTTTTTTATTCAATCAAATTTGATAGAGTAATTAATATGTTTTAATTTAATAAGCACACAGTGCATGTAATATGAGAATTAGTCATTGATAAAGTTTTCAATTATTTTATTGAATGGAATAATTAAAAGAAAATTTATACTCTTCAAGACATCCAATAAAAATACTCCCAAATATAAATGTCACTTCTCATTTTGATTCTTCTAAATTTAAAATAAAATTAATTTATTGTATTATGTTTTGATGGGAAAATAACATAAAATTTAATTTTAATATGAATTAAATTAATATTAAATATCTTATAAGTACAATAATCATTAAATATGAATATATATCTCCCGATATATATATATATATATTATTTATTGATAAGCTAACTTATATATACTAATAATTAGATATACACCAATTATTTTTATTTACTAATGAAGAAGAACTTATTATAAGATGAGATATCTTATTTATTGATAAATTATTTGTTTTTTAATGAAAATTTTTATTTATGAGTGTGAATTTCATCGAAGATATAGGGTGAACATATATGATAAATTAACTCCCTTATTAAGATTAATTTTTTTTTTTCTAAGTCATATGAGTGTGAATGTGGACACATAGATATTGCTAGTGTTGAACTTGACCTCACACATCTACATAGTACATTTTGGACATATCTTATTAAACCCTACCAATTTTTGTACTAAAATTTTACCTTTGGACACTTTAAAGTGGATGCATCCCATCATTTTAATGAATGCAAGAGAAGCTCCAAAATTTAGTACACTTCTTTTTTGATGCATGAAAGAGATCCTAAATTCAATCACTCTAACTTTATAGTATTTCATCAATATGATCCTAACGATTGGTATTCAAAAGTACTCTGTTAATATACAATAACAAAAACAACAACATTAATACATTGATAATTTTTATTCCTATTGCTATTTTGTTTGGTGGTTTAGCAAAATCATAAGATAAAATAATTTATTACACTATTACCTTTTATTTTTTTCATTATAATCATATCATAAAGCAATTCTATATGTAGAGCCATTGGGAAGATTAATTAGTATGTGCGGGCACCGGAAGCAGTCCAGAGATGAATGAGAGCATGCCATGTCATTTTTTTTATATGTATCAATGCTATATACTGTTGTATACTGGGTGACGTGATGTGCTCTTATTCGTCTCCGAACAATTCGATGTCCTCATAAAATAATTTCTCTATTGGAAGTTGGCCATGCCATGTGCATTACTCATCCTTACTTTCACAGTCAATAATTCTGAAATGTCAATAACAATTCCGTTAGTTAGTTGGCATTGATTTTTCATACATTTGGTTATTAGAGATTCTTCTTTTTAACGATATTTTTGTTAGAAAAAGGACCCGAATGACCAGACATAATGTAAAGGACAAAATTTCCTTGTATGTTTGTGTAAATGCGACAGTACAAAGTTAAAACCATCCTTTTTCAAGCTGAGATATACAACACCTTTCTTATTAGCTACATAGGTCTAAGATCTAAGCGACACTATAGAAAATTATGTATTAGTAATTTTTTTTATCATTTTATTGGTGTAATTAAAAATTACTATTAATTTAATTTTAAACACAATAAATTCGTATAAAAATATAAGATATAATAATTGTAAGAGGAAGGAATTATATATAGATCATATAATTTTTATATAATTCTAAAACATTTATAAGAACCTGAAAAAAAAAATGGATGTAAACAGGGGCGGAAACCCCTTTAGATCAGGGGGCAATTGCGTTTCTAATAAAATAATAAATAGAAATCATCATTTTATTTATTAATTTGAATTCCAAAAATATTCTTGCAAGCAAAATTTATTCCGAGGGAAAAATATCCTTAATTACAACCAAAATTTGTCCAGGGGCATCGCCTTCGAAAACCCCTACAGGGGCGCACCCCCTTAGATAGTTGATATATCTACGAAGCGTACGACAATCAAGGATATGAACAAATAAGAATCGCTATTGACCCATTTTCTTATAATGAAGTTCGAGCCAAATTCTAGGCAATACCAATAGTTTTTATAAGTCTCCCCGCCCAGCCTTAGGAACTTTTATTTGGTCCGGTGCAAGGACCTAGAGGAAGGTTCGGTTTTGCCTAAAAAAGTGCAAATACCGAGTTTTTTGAAAAAATACCGAGTTTTTCAAAAAACTCGGTATTTGCACTTTTTGACCTATTTTTGCCTAAAACCGAACCTTCCTCTACATCCAGTGAAAGGACCTAATAATTGCTCCAGCCTTAGGCACATGAATGTAAATGCTTCTACAAAAATTAATCTTAAAATTATTAAATTTATTTTAAAATAAGAACAATATAAGTATTAATTAATTATTTACTAATTACAAAGATCTTCAAATAAACCAAATGCCATTAAAAGCCATTCTAACTTAATTTTTTTTCCATAGACCAAAACAGAAAGAAGAAAACAAAAATACATAATGACGAAGACTTTAAGGCATCATAGATTTCCTACTGTCTCTGTGACCAATTAGGGTTCCAATGTTGAAAGGCCCCAACAGTCCAAGCTTTTTCAAAGTTGGAGACCAATTAACATAAATATACAAATAATATTTCTTTTGGATTACTTTTTTATTGTTTCTTAGAACGACTATTTAATTAAAAATTAAAACATTTATATTAAAAATTTACTTTAAAAAATAAAAAAATAGTCTAAAAAAAACTAAGTGTAATAATTTTTTTTTATTTAAACTAAGTGTAATAATATAATATCATCAATAGCACTGGCAAATAAATATTTAGATGTTAAATCTGAAATACTTTTTTTATAAATTTAGCATTGTATTTTATACAATTTTGTAAAAAAAAAATTATAAATATATTTAAATATGATAATTATTAACAAAACTATTATGAGACTTAAAAACGAAATAAATTCTTTTATCCTCCCGACTTAAAATTGAAAAAAAAAAAAATTACAAGCCTACAATTATTTGTACAAATTTGCTCTACATGGAGCCCAAGATGAAAGGAGAAATTATTCTGTGCGGTCACCAAACGGTTCAAAGACGAATTAATATGCTCCACATCACCCAAAACCAAACGGTACACAACAGTAATAAAAAAAATAAATAAATAAAGTTACGTTCTCATTCATCTCTGGACGCCGATTTTTCAGATGAAGGGCATGCCATAGAGTGCGGGAATGGTCTTCTTGCATAGCAGCTCACTGATTGCCTCAAGGGTGATAAATTTCATCCTTTTCTCGCAAATTTCTTAGACGATAAAGATCACTGAGCTGAAAAACCATAAGTAATGGAATAAATTTAACTATTAGGTTCGTTTGAGGCAACTTTCTTAATGCTTTTGGCACCTTCCTTTTAAGACGTCTTTCACACTATTTTTAAAATAACTTTTTAGAACAAAATTTCCTATTAAAAATCTGTTTTATAAAATAGTAAGAAAATTATCCCCAACAAAATCTAAAGCAATTAAAAAATTGTCTCAAAAAAAAAAAAGTATAAGGGGTAATGGAGTAATGATTTTGAACAATAATTACATTCCTTATGGTATTCATTTTGTGCTCGTGCATCGACATAATTTTTCATGAAATCTTCTGGAAGAACATATACGTCATAAAATAGTTGGCTTTATATAAATTTGTTTCAAAGTTCATCATTGAAAATACATCAAAGCGTACGCAGAATGCAGTTCTTAAGCCATAGTCTCATCTTTTCAGCTGTAGGTTGTTAGATTTGCTAGATTTTAAACTCCACAAATCTCCTCAAAATCGAGATTAATTATTCGTGGACGCCGAACGCTGTCCGGAGACTAACCAGATGCATCACGTCATCCCCCTTCGCTCGGTACCACGGCTCGATACTGCTCGGTACCGCTGACGTAATGCATTTTAGTTGGTGTCCGAATGACATTCTGAGTTCGAGCTCTGCACAAAATAATTTCTCTAAAATCGATGGGTACAAAATTGAAATGACTTCATTTTCACATAAATAAAACAAAAATTCCTAATCATGAGGCTCCACAAATGATAATGAATACCACCAAACTCCTGCGTTCTTGAAAGTTTATTTTAATACTCCTGATGTGTTTGGATAATAGGAAACGGTCGTATATTCAATAATGTATTTGTAAATTTTGGGCATCTTATTCATTTCCTCCATTTTCCTTTGATCCAAACTAAGCCTAAAATTAAATAAATTAGACTTAAACACTGCTAAATTCCAATTTAAACAGAGATGGAGCAATGAAAGGCTAGATAAAATTAAGTAAACTTCTTCATTGTTAAGAGAAATAAAAATAGTAGGGCTACCCAACATACTTCTTCATTTGCAAGGGCAGCACTGATTTTTTTGACACTTTAATTTAATGAGAATTTAAGTAATCTTACAACAAACAACAGCACAAAGATATCCATTTACCAAGTACCAACTATTCTAGTGTCATAGAAAAATAGATAAACTAGATCAGGGGCGGAACCAACTTTTCTTTAGCAGGTGGGCAAATAGACGTGGCAGCGTACAGGTAGAAAGCGTAGTCGTAGCGTCCTGCACAAGAAGACTTCGCAAGTGGCATCGGCGCAGTGTGCAGGCAACAGGTGAAGCAATGGCGTCATGCAAGTAGTAGGCATAGCACCGTAGTGAGCGCATCTGTGCACGACATGAATGAGAGTAAAGAAGAGGGGGCAGCTAAGCAGATGTGTATGTGAACTGGACCGTGATGGGAGAGAAATTAGACTAAAAAAAATTTAAGAGGGCAAAATCTCAAAATTACCCCCTTATAAGTATAAATTAATTTTGAGGGTGGACAATTGCCACATGCGATTTCTCCCCTGCCTAAATAAAATTGCAAGTACGAGCAATCCACTCCAAAAATTGGTCTTCAATGCTGAAGAGTGTTACAACATCAATAAGGGTGTAAGGCTTGAGCAAACTCGATTGTTGTTTCATTCCTAGTTAACTCATTGAGCCCACTATGAGTAATTCACAAACTTATATATATATATATATATATATATATATATATATATATGAGCATCTATCGATAGATATATGTGCACACATTTATACATATGCACATAAAACTATATATGCATATTTTTATTTATATACAAATTTAATAAAACTAACATCAAGTTCAATCGAAAATTGCATTGATTGGACACAAATATTTTTTAAAAGACAAATTTAGGAACATCCAAACTCTGATTTAAGCAAACTTATAGATAAATTGAATGCCTCAACAAGACGAACCAAACGATGCCAAAAGTTGTCCAATCCGAGCCTAAATGAGCCCAAATCAAAGGCCTGACTAGTAGTTGAATACTTCAAGATATTAATGGATGACCAAATGATCTCCAAACTTGGTATACTTGTAGTCAAATTGAGCATCTCTACGAGATGAATCAAATGAGGCCAAGATAGCTTAATTTTGATATCATTAAAGCACTTAAATGTTGAACGAATATTTTATGATAAAGGTCAATACAAGTCGTTCAAAGGAATGTTCTAGATTTCATCCATATTTATAGGGTATGACACTCTCGAAAAATTATAAATAGACCCGCACTCTCTACATAAGAGGGGACTTGGAGTTTGGAGCTGAACCTTGGCTAGAGATTCAGGACAACTTGAAGGGTCTAAGGATCTAGAAGTACAACGTGAACACCACCGCCAAAGTACCGCTCAATCGTCATCATTAAATCAATAATCGATAGCCGCCATCAAGCCAAAAGTCAGACCGCTACCATCGAACAACCGTCTGATGCCACCGTTAGGCCACTTTTGACCATCACAGTCAGAACACAAGCCTATTGTCGCTCAACTGCTAACATCAAAACATCGCTTGATCCCCATTGTTGCAACATGATGCTCCGACCAATCGTCGACTAACAACAGTCCTTCAAACTTTGTCAACCCCCCCAAACTACGATCCTTCGACCTTCGCACTCAACTACGATCCTTTTGCCCCCAACTATGATCCTCTGACCACTTATTATATTATATTTCTACTAAAAAGTTCTTCCAAGTTCAACCAAGTAATATGCTCTTTATATAGTGTATCTATACCTTTCCTCAATGAAGGGCATAATTTATAATCGATAATAAATAATAGTGGAATCACTTTAATTGGAATAGGCCCAGTGGGTTTTTCCCTTTCCAAAGTTTTTCACATAAAAGTTATACTATTTCTTACAATTCTCGTACTTTCTCTTATTTGTGTGTGTTGGATCTTCATGCCAAGCTATAACATTAAACTTTAATTGCAAATATTCCGGCACACAACAAAATTGAATATGATTAACAAAGACCTTGTTTGTATTTGGCTAATTAAATGAATGAACTTATAAAAACTATCAAACTTAAGCTAATTATATAACCAAATATGAACAACAAGCAAACATCCTAATCCAATTTACACTAACAGAAAAACAAAACCCCATCATCTCAACTAAAACAAGGAGGGAACTTTCTCTTAAAACAATAGAGCATTCGACTCTATATCTTACAGTTTCAACTAGGGGTGTCAAAATCGGGTTACGGGTCGGATTCGGGTCAAACTCGGAACTGACCCGGGTTCAATCGAGTTGACCATAACCCGACCCAGGTAAGTAAACGTGTCGGAAACTCGGACCCAAACCCGACCCGACACGGGCGCGCAGGCAGGATGCGGGCGCGTGGACGCGGGCACGTAGGCATCCGCGGGTGCAAACAAGCAGCTGCGCGACGCGGGCAATCTCGGGTAGGGCTCGGGCAGCCTTGGCGGCTGCGCGGGCAGCTGGGGCAGGTGCGGGCAGCCTTGGGCAGCGCGGGCAGTTCATTCTAAATGGGTTTCCGGGTTGACCTGGCAACCCGTCGGGTCCAACCCAAAATTTCCGTGTCGGATTCGATCGGGTTTCTGTGTCGTGTCAAATATTGACACCCCTAGTTTCAGCCAATAAACTTTAATCTGTTTAAAACCCGATGATACATAAAAATGATATAAACTTACTAAAGCCGCAATAGATTCCCAACTAAAATCAACATATACTTCGACTGAAGAAAAAGTAAGCACTGGGATGTAGATCTCTTCATTGGAGAACAACTCCGCATATCAATGGAGAAGACTCAAGCAGAGAGGACAAATTACTCTACGCACACATAAAATCTCAAAATCCATGATGGATTCAAGAAGAGCTGTGTGCAAATATGAGAAGCAACAATGAAGGAAAATTGCAACTGTAAAATAATTTGGGAAAAGAAAAAACAAATGAAATCCCTTTATGTGAATAATTGGATTTCACCTTAAATGCGAAATGGAAATGCCAATAAATAAAAATGTAAAGTGAAATGTCAATAAATCAACCAACGCATAGTCTCTATAAGCACGCTACGCATTTTCCAGTATAACGCTTTTTATCATATAAAAAAATGATGTGCTGTGTAAAAAAAGTAAATAACAAATGGCATGCTCTATCTATGGGAGAGATTATTTTGTGTGGACACCGGATAGGAGAATCATCCGACACCTCTTGGTACTGAGTAGTACGGACGCTCGGTACCGCTCGGTCTCGTGCTCAGTACCGAGCGCAGTACACTTTTTGGGTCACGTGGCGCATTTTTATTGGCCTCTGGACGACATCCGGACTCCGCACAGAATAATTTCTCCAATTATGGAGTGCCGCCAATATAATATTAATATCTCCAAAGTTTAGTATGAGAGACGCAATTCAAAATTTTCTAAGAGAATTGATAAAAGAAAAATTAAGCGATTTTATTGAACTTGCACAACCGGTTTGCACTGGTTACAAGAAAAAAAAGCTGCCTGCGCCATTAAAAAGTTGTATTGAGCTTCACTTCCCCAAAAACAAAAACTATAAAAGAAATCACCTAGAGATGCTCATAGGCTAATCCAAGATTAAGATGAACGGTGTTAGTAAGCATTCTCACCAACCGAGTCCTAATGATCAGATTTAAAGATATGGTGGCAGAATCCTATGTTAAATCAAAATAAAGGAGTTTTAACAGTCTACTTGAAAAAAATGAGGTACAATATAATAGATTTGGAACGCAAGTTGTGGTTGACCTATAGGAAAGTTCTATTGTTCTGACAATAGCATATTATCTAGAACCAAGAGACCAACTAAAAAGTAAAAATCAATGTACATGATCTAACAAGAAAAAACAACCATGATCCATCGCAAGCAAATAAGGGAAAATTTCCATTCAAACAACTAAGCAGTCTTCAACTTATCAAGCCAACAAATGAATTAAAATTGATTAAGAAAGGAAGCAACAACCGAACCCATGTGAACATCCTCAAATCATAATAAAATCCCAGCTAAAATCAATTTAAACTTCTACCAAATGAAAAAGCAATCTGAGATTACTTTATATTGTAGAGCACTTCATTGGAGAACAACTCCACAACTCAAAGGAGAAGACTCAAGCACAGAGCACTAATTATTATATGCACACATAAAATCTTGAAATCAATGAATGATTTCAAGAAGAACTATGTGCAAGTACGAGAACCTACAACAAAAGAATATTGAAACAGTATAAGAATTTGGGAAATGAAAAACAAATAAAATCTAATTATGCAAATCATCTTTGTTAAATTCAAATAATTGGAGAGGGTAAAGGCTTTCTTTTATTATACAAAACTATTCCTATTTATAAATCTATACAAAATGTCTTAATAAAGAAACAAATAATTATAGAATCATGCATAATTGTCCTAATATAATCCTTCCTAAATCAACCACCCAAATATAGAATGATGCAGTCAAGGCTAGCCATTCTATGTTTTTTTCCCACTTATGTTTTTAGCTCTTTTTCTCCCGTGGCTTTTCGTTTTCCTCCTGTAGTCTTCTTGTTTTCCCTGTAGTCTACTCGTTTTCCCAGCTGACTGTTTGAATTCTCAGCTGTTGTTTGGTTTCTCCATGTGGTTGTTTGGTCTTCCCATGTAATTGTTTGGTCTTCCCATGGTGGTTGTTTGGTTTTCCCCATGTGGCTGCTCGGTTTCCCCGTTGTTTTCTTGGTTTCCCAGTTGCTGGATACTTGTTTTCCCTACTATTTTTTTGGTTTCCTTGCTGTTGGCTTCTTGGTTTCTTCCCCTTGCTGATCCCTGTGCGGTTTGTTTTGACTTCTCCATGTATAGGCTGATTTGGGAGGGTTTTAGTGACTGTTTTGGTGGCATATTTATGTGGGTCTTTTATTTTTTTATGAGTAAGTTTAAGTTTTGCATTTTTTTTTTTGAAAATTTCTTAGTTTTATTCAACTCTATTTTATATTAATTGTAGCAAAGTTTATAAATTTGTGTATCAACTATATGCACAACATTTCTTATAAGCACTCTAATATATATATTTTTTTAATGTTTATAAGATATTTGAAAATATAAAACTCTTTATATTTTATTTTAGCAAAATTTGAATATATTGAAATTAAAAATAAGATTTCTAACCATTATATATGATTAATTTAATGCAAAACCTGAATATAATTACATCTAAATGCTATCACTCTCTCACAAGAATATGCCTTAGTTTATTTACTTCCTCTTGTAGAAAGCCTAATGGGATTTTAAGGCAATTAATCACAAACGATGACAAGATTTTGCTTATACTATTTTTCTACGCTAACTCATCATCCACTCCCAATAGTCAGAACATTACAAAATTAATCACATCATAACACAAATTCAGTCCCCAAACAAAGTAACTAAATCTAATTATCATTTATAATTTAATCAAAAAAGAGAAGTTTACAGGAAGATGAATATTCAATTATAAATTAACATACATATGAGTGTGGGCTAAGATCCCCAAAACATGATTTATGTGAAATAGGATATTTATAAGATTTCATATGCCAAGATAATAACCATTATGAAAGTACGAGCTTTGATAAATCCATACAAACTCACACGATGAAGCTTTAAACACCTACCTTTTTGACACAGATGTCTAATACAAATAAAATTTTAACATATTTTGTTGAGGCATTTCATCAAACACCAAGTAGATGGGGCTTAAATAATGAAAGATATAAGATCAATGATTTGAGCTTCATGACAGACACTAACAAGCGATTGGAAATATTACTTCGTCGAACTTGATATGCATAACAACAGCATTCCATATTTCATATATAACATCGCAAACTAATTTAGATAAAGTTTTTTTTTTTAATAAACAGTATGAAACTAATCAAATTTAGCCAATAGAGAAAAAAATGAATGAAAATAAATGAATAAACAAAACTCTGATAGTTTTAGATAACATGGTCACTTGCCTCTAAGCCTTACAATGCCATGACTCAACAGATAGAAAGAAAATGAAAAGCAACAGGAGAAGATATCTCACGTTTGCTTGCTCGAGCTTGAAGAAACAAGAAGAAGAAGAATCCCTCTCTTTCTTGTGGAAAAATCTAACAGCAGCCTTTTTTTTTTTTGCTCTCGGTTTGAATGGAGAAATCATATACAGCAGCTCTTCACATTTTTTTTCCTTGCGCGAGTGCTATAGCAGTGAGATCTACCAAGTTTTTCTTCGTTTCCTTACTCCAAAAAGCTATGGCCGTGAGATCCATGCAGTTTTTCTTCATTTCCTTGCTCCAAACCGCTATGGCTGCGAGATCCATGCAGTTTGTCTTCGTTTCCTTGCTCCAAAAACTGCTGTAGATTTGAAAGCTAGAAGGGGAGAGCTAGAGAGAAGAAACCAAGAGAGCTCCAGCAGTTTCATGAGATGGAGGGAAAGAGCGGCCACCCACACCCTTTTTCTTCTTCCTCGAAGTAGTCATGACTCATGAGTGTAAGAGAGGGAGAGCAGTTTCACGTGAGAGTGAGAGCGGGGTTCTCTTCCAGCGGCCGGCCCTAAGTCTTTAGTAAACCTGAAGATATAAGATAAAATGACAAGTTAGTCCTCTAAAACCCTTAATCCAACGGTTAGAAGTGGGTTTATTTATTGTTCTTGAAAATTAAAAATAAATCTATTGATTTTGAGCTATTAGATGGGAAACTTGCTTGATTAAGGTAGATATGAAAAAGGAAATATAAAATTATTTTGTATGAAAGCTTAATTTGAAATTTATTTGAATTGAATTTTCCATTTTTTATTCCTTTTATTTATTATAAATATGTGCACCTATTTTTTTATTTTATATCTTATGTTTAAAATGATAATTTTTCTTTATTCAAATTTTATTTTTTATATTTTATCTCTCTTTTTTATATGATTTTTTATTTGTTTTAATTATTAAGTATATAAATGATATATCATAAAAAAAAATTATATTGATTGAGCACGAATCTCAAGATAAAAATCAAGTTGGAAACTTCAAAAATAAAATATGTCATCATTTGAGCTCCGTTTTAAAAAAACTTATAGTCGAATTGAACGTCTCGAAAATACAAACCCAACGACACCAAATTTGACTCAATCCAAGCTCAAATGGATCTAAATCAAAGATCTGAAGCGCATTTGGAAGGTTCAAACCATAATTTAGATTACCAAACAGTTTCCAAACATGATATGCTTCTAATCGAATCAAGTGGCTCAATGAGACGAATCCTAATATAGTTTAGACATTCAAATACCTAGTAAATGGTCCATGATCGAGGGATTCAACATCGGACGTTCATTCAAACCACTCCCAAATTTATCCTTGATTGTCCTCCTATTTACTTGTCATGCTACTATCATAAAAATATAAAATATACCGCTCATTTCTCATGAGAGGGGACTTGAAACAAGAGGAGAAGATAATGCAGCAATGAAACAATTAAAGAAGAGAAGGAAGAAAGCTCTCTTACCACCGAAAAATCATTATGTCTGGACAGCGGTACCGTTGACGGTACCAAGTGCGATACTGAGCTCGATACCGAGAGCCTAGTGATGTGGCATTTTTTTATTGGTCTCTGGACACTTTAGGTTTCCGGACACAATAATCTCTCCTTGCCACCAGACTTCTCCTCGACCACTGTCAAACTTCCATCCGGACATGGGCGGCAATCCTCAGAAAATGAAAGGTTCCTTAGAGATAAAGACGAGTACATGAATTATTTTGACCAACTCATTATAGTTGAAACAGTTTTCAAACTTGATATGCTTATAGTTGAATCAAGCGGCTCGACGAGACAAATCCAACGAGCCCAAGATCGTCAAATTTAGATATCGTTTAGACATTCAAATGCCTAGTAAACAATCCATGTTCAAGGGGATTCAGCATTGGTCGTCCATTCAAACTCTTCTCAATTTATCATTAATCTTCCTCCTATTTATTGGTCATGCCACAATAAAAAAACTATAAATAGACATCTTATTTCTCATGAGAGGGGACTCGTAGCAATAAGAGAAGAGAAAGAAGCAATTAAACAATAAGAGAAGATAAGGAAGCAAGAAGAGAAGGAAGAGAGCTCTCTTGCCACTAGACTCCTCCTCAACCACCGCCATACTTCCACCCGGACATAAGCGGCAATGCTTAGAGAAAATGAAAGGCTCCTTAGAGATAAAGACGAGTACATGAATTATTTTGACCAACCCATTAGAGATGCATTAATATAATGACTCGTTTTGAAGTGTAAGTACAAGGAAAAAACAAAAAGAATTCAACAAAGTGATGACCATAAATTTTACATGTATTGTTAAACAGCAAAGAAGTCAAACATAAACGAATCATCACTAACTATAAAATAATATCAGGCAATCCCTTGCACACATATAATATTCAGACCTCCAAATTTGGTAAGAGACACAATTAAAAAATTAAAAAAAAATGATAAAAGACCCATTAAGTAATTTCCCATAACTTTGTTAGCCAATTTATATAGCTTACAAGAAAGTTTCACATACCAATATAATCTATAAAGTTGTGCTAAGTCATACTCCCACAAAAGCTATAAACAAGGGAAACAATCCAACATGCTCAAGGGCTAATCCGAAACGAAGATGAAAGAAATCATTAAGCATTCTCACTTCTTAAATTCTAATGATCAAATTTTAAAGATAAGATGGCATAATCCTTCTTAAAATCTAGATAAGGAAATTTACTAGTCTATTGGAAAAACAATATGAGTTACAACAGAAATAGAATTGGAATGCGGATGAGGTTTAAACCTATAGATAAGTTATATTGCATTAATACAAACCTAATATGTAGAACCAAGAGACCATTGTTGAGGCATTCCTATGGTGGAGAAAGGGGGTTAAAAATGCAAGCTTTAAAGGTACTACTTTGATGCCCAATCTAATTCCAAATCAAGAGATTAAATGATTCACAACTCTTTGCTTTTATCTCAATAGGCAAGACAGACATTTGATAAGTCATTAGGAAAATATTAAATTTGAGTGCCACTTAATCTTAGAAACGGCTTACACATGTGACAAATAAAGGAAGGCCTATTAAGTATAGAGAGATCAAGTGAATGTATGTGTGAAAGAGAGAGGAGAAAAGGATAGCTAATTTTGTGCTAGATAAAGGAAGACATTCTTGAAATTTTATCTCAAGTCATGCCGTGAAAAATTTTTTTTTTAAAGGTTTCCTAGATAATAAAGCCTCCTAGCTAATCATTGAGTCAAACATGCATTCAAAAGATAAACCAAAAGATAATTACAAGAGATTAAAGAGGAATTCAAGAATGATGAATAAGGACAATAGATAAGAGGTTTTTCCCCAACTCTTCCTCCCTTGCTTGGCCAAACACCTTGCTTAGGATAATTTTTTTCCACTATGTGGTGATGTGGCAAAAAGGTCGTTCTCGTTTATGTTTTTAGTGGTCTTTATTTAGTTTTAAGAGGCTATCGACATAAATCTCTAATAAAATGCATAGCACAAATAATTTATCAAGGAAAAATGTAAAAAGATCAACAAAAAATCAGAAAATACACTAACATGTACTAAAAATAACTTGTTAAGATCTTGGAGGAAGATGGGTCCTTCTTGAATGTAGAGAGAGAGGGAGTGTGGGAGGTTTGAAAGAAGAGAGTAGGAACTAAATCTTATTGATTATTGGCTTTGTGTCCTTATTACAAACTATGACACCTATTTATAGACATCAAAGGCAAAACAAAGCTATACAAAAATCTAAAGAAAGTACAATGAAAAAACTAACTAAAATATGAATCAAATCCTAACAATCTTCATCTTGGTCTAAATTTTATAAACCATATGAATCAATCAATTCGTCTCTCAAATCTATTGCCACTGCTAAGTCGACGTCTTCTTTGAGCCCAAATCCTTTCAATTTCAACAAATCCGAGCAATTTCTCTTGAAATGCCCCTCTTTATGGCAATAGAAGCATTTCTTGTTGGACTTTTTTTCTCTAAACTCTAGTCTTTCTCTTGCAATCAGAATATTGTCAATATTTTATACTTTTTGTTCAGATTTTCTCTAAACATCCTTTGACACAAGACAAAATTTACAACAATTATTGTCAATGTTTCCTTCTCATATAACATAGTGTCAACTATGTGCTCATATGTCTTCGGCAAAGAGTTGAGGAATATAATTCCTTAATCTTCTTCATCTATTGTCACATCAGTATTATTGAAATCAAGAATTAGCTTACTAAAATCATCCATATGTTTTCTAAGATCTTCAGCTCCTCCATTTGAAGCGTGTACAATTATTTTTTTAAAGAACGATTGATTTGCAAGGGAACTCTTCGGATATAAAGATTATAATGTTTGTTTTACCTCTAGAGCTAAACCTTCTTCAGCAGCCTCTCTCAACACTTCATCACCAAGAGAAAGTATAATAGTGTTGTGTGGATTCAATTGTATCTCTCTTGCCCTTATTTTATCCGTGACTGCAGCAAGATTTTGATTCATTGAACTTTTCAATTTCGAACCTCTGCATCGACATGATGAAGAAAACATAACTCGATCTGCGCCCCAACAGCACCAGCCCACAAGATCAGCGATGCTGCTTGTGAGACTTAATTTCACGATTATTTAATTAAGAATTCTGGAAGGCTCGTCGCAACGTCAAGTTGCTTGTCCAAGTCTCTATCTTTGACCCACGTGTCACAAGGCTCTTGCGACCATGCCTGCGGCTCCCCCTCCCCCCTCTCACACCTGCTTCGTCGTGCGCCCAACTCCCATACACAAAGCACAAGATTTGCATTCTCGATCTGTGTGCTATGCTTTGAACAAACAACCCGAGCTATGTGAGTGCTCTTTGGCCCGAGCATGCCCCACACGCAATACGCCCAATCGTGTGCTAGCTTTCACTGAGTGCAGCGCCTAATCTCGTGGATCCAACCACTATCGCTCCTTGCAAAATCACCTATTTGCACAGCTTCTGCCCCTCCTCACGCGACTGAAATCATGGTTGTGAATGATCACATGTCACAAGCTAGCAGGCTCTGTCTCCGTGTGCGATACCCGTGCGACCCATCTCCGCATGCTCATCCTTGCCCATATTGATCGCCCTTGTGCATTTCGACATGCTCCCACACAACAGAAGCGTCTCCTGATCGAAATATAATCAAATTATAATAAAGGATTATGCAAGCCATCATTTCAATACTTTTATTGTGTTACATGATTATTTTTTCAATGACTATATTATTTTTTTATTCAATTAAAATTGCACAAGTTCCAAAATATTCGATATGAATTTTTCAAAAATTATTCAAAACATTAATAATCTCAATCTCTATAACATTTAAAAAGTTACACAATAAAAATTTTTCATAAGTGGGATGAGATTTTTATAATAAAATATATTAAGAGTTTTTATATCTTCAAATTCAATGCTCTAAAAATTATGAAAACATCTCTATAAAATAGATCTTCATGTCTAGAATGGTCTGGTGAAATCGGTTTGCAATAGTGACACCTAACAATCTTGAAAAAAATTATTTGTACTAACATGTGTCAATTTCTTGAGAAATTACAAATATATAAGAAACTTATTGTTTTCATATCTACATAACTCATAACATTAGGAAACAAAAATATTATAATTAAAACACAATAATATCTACGTTATGATGTAGACAAATTGTAAATTAGATTTATAATGATCACTTATGAAATATTGTTTGACTAGTGTAGATTAAAATATGGCTTTTAAAAATTTAAGCGATTGTATCTATATTTCTTACTCTAACATTCATAAAATTTTTATAAAGATCAAAATAACTTGAAAATATATTAAATAGACATATTAGAGCATCTTATTGATTATATTTGTGTTTATATAAATATATAAAAAATATATAAATGTAGGAGAGTTGTGGTTGTTTCATGGTCAGAATTGAACCTACGTGTATTACACCACCCTTGTAAAATACTAATTAGGTTAAAACTCAACAATGTCAAATATTGCATGATTGCCTCCAATGCTGAACACAATGAGTTCATTAGCCTCGAGTTTGCCTAACAATTTTCTTCATCACATCCTCAGCTTCATATATGGTCCAAGACTCCAAGCATTATAATGCCTCTATATATGTATGATTATAACTATATATAGTACAATAACTCAAATGAGCCAATTTCAAAAGCAATGTTGAGGCAAAGTAATATAATTCAATACTTATTTAAATAATGATAAAAAAGTGTTCAAATTTTGCTCGAATCATATTGTACTTATGATTGAATCTTATTCAAATCTTGATTGAATCTTATTCGAATCTTAATCAAATCTTATTTGAATCATGACGGAGCATCGTTCAAACCTTTCAAGTAAACTATTCAAACTTTGATCAAATCTTATTTCAATTTGTTGAGAAGATGAATGTTCTAGTGATTTGTTGCTTGAAAGTTGCTTGTTTTAATACTCCAAGGGACCATTTGAATTGCATTTCTATAAATACAATTATTTTAATATGAAATAAAATTTAATTATTCTTTTTCAAGAAAATAAAAACTTATTTATTTTGCCAATTTGAATATTATGAAACATATCTATATCTATATCTATATTATCTATACTACTATTATATATATATATATAATATATAATATATAATAAATTATAAAAGAGGCTTGAGTTTTCTTTCCTAGTAAATCTTTACCATCAATTTTATTTCTTCTTAAATTATCTTGACCATCCATTATATTATAAATAATAAATAATTTAAAAAAATACTTATATAATTTAATGCTTTTTATCTAGAACTCATTCCAAATTAATAAATTTGAAATTTCTGAACGTTTCCCGTCCGTTTCATTTAATTATATGTTACTTAATTTAAAACCAAGATTACCTCTTCGTAAATCTAATAATAAATAATGCATCTCAAATATCTCAAAGAAGTAATTATATGTTTCTTAATTTAAACTAATATTTATTCTATATAATACATTCTTAACCGTTACATAGCTATCGTCTATCGATCCCGATTCGGATTGGGATTCCTTCGAAGCTAAAAACTATGTTGCGAATTGCTCCTCTTTGGCTCTTCGGCTTGCCCAGCTTCCTCCGATGGTAGGTTTCTTCTCCATTATTTCGGTCTCTTCAATTTTTGCAACTTCACTAATGTTTCTTTCGCATTCCACTCTTTCTCAACGCCTCGCCTTCTCCTCCTCCTTCGCTTTCTTCTCCTCCTACTTCGCCTTCTTTTCCTCCTGTCGGCTTCTCGCATGAGGGGTTTTTAAAGAGTCGCTAAAAGGAGCTTATTGGCCTTCGGACAACATTTGCTCTTTTTCAACCTGCGAGATGACAGGAAATGTTGTAGGAATGTAGGCCCTACTACCGAAGGCGAACGAGCCTCCTCTCGAACCGGAAAGATTTTCACGCAGGTCCGATCGCCTTATTTTGCTATTCTATGCTTCATTTCTATTATCGTCTGAGTCGACTAATGGCTCCGAGCAGTTACCAGCTCGAAGCACTTGCTAAGGCTAAAAAGGAAAATATGATACAGGGCCTGGGAAGACATTCATTACTGTGACGCCGCTGCGATCCTGCACTAATTGCATAAGAAAACCCTCTAAATACATTGCAGTCTTTTTGGTGCCAAAAGTGATTTTGTTTCAGCAAGTAATCTCAGATCTCTTATATTTTCATATGTTTATTTTTTGAGTTCTTTTCACCTATTTTTGAACTGATTATGAAAAGCAAGCAGAAGTATTGGAGTTGCATACCGATCTGATTTTTTATAATTTATATATTGCAATTACTGAACCATTGTAAATATCTTTTTATATTGATATTGTGCTCTATCTATTCTTATATTCTGTTTTAAGGTTCTAAATAGCTACTGATCAGAATTTTTTGAAATATTAAAAAATATATCTCATCGTTTAGGAAAACGCTTGTTAACTTAAATTGAAAGGTGAAATAGAATATCATTTCTATTCTTGTTTGTATCATGACTTTCAAAATGTGTATAACTTACTTATGGCAATGATATATATATTTATACTGCTACTACCATTCTAAAGGGGCTTGATTTTACTTCCACATCAAATATTAGCTATCTATTTTATTTTTTCTTAAATTATCTTGCCCCTTTATTATATTATAAATAATTAATAAATTAAGAAAATAATGTTTCTGCAATTTAATGCCCCTTATACCTCCTACTAAATTAATTTTATTTATTTTTTGAACGCTCCGTTTCATTTAACGTAAATATGAGTTAATGTTTCATTTACCTAATATCCTATTAATGTTTCCTTTCCCTTAGTCGAAATTCTAAACACTTGAGAGAGTCTTTGTTTGTTGAGGATTCACACAATCTTCGGCTTGCCTAGCTTCCTCCGCTCAACGTCTTCTTCCGTAGGTTTGTCTCTCCAAATTCTTTGGTAACTTATTTAACGTTTCTTTTTACCTGCATTTATTTTTTTCTACAATTATTTCGGTGTTTTCAACTTCTAAAATGTTTCATCACCTGGTCTTATGAAACTTCTAACATTTTTGACTCTTTGGAAGATGAAATCTACCGCCCGAAACCTTTCAACAAATGACAGTTAAACCAAAAGAGTAAACCCTAACCGTGGCATTTTCTCCATTATATATAATTGGTAAAACTATTCTCACATGTTTTTCCTTTAGATCTTTAGTGTTTTGCATTTTATTTCTGAATCTCTACTCTTTTTGGCTTGAAAGAATCTCTACTATTCGAGCTTCAAAGTTTGGTAAAGGATTTTGAATACTATATTTTTGGCTAAAATTTACTTTTGAGATAATATTGCTTTTGTGTTCAGCAATAAAATTACTCTGTTTTCTTTGGATCATTTTTTCTTGTTTGGTTTTGTCTCCCAACATAGAACCTTTTTTTTTTGTTAAGTTGATTTCATCTCTTTGTTTGGATTATATTTTCTCATCTCTACAATTAAGTAAATCAAGTAGAGGCATTCTCTAACTCTTCATTCTAACTCTTTGTTTGGGCCCCTAAAAGTAAGAACACACTCATATAAGTGATATAATGTTGATGAAAGATTCTTGGAAAGAAAATGAAGGTTGGCTTCTTTGAAGCAACCAATATAGCTGGATTCTATTTGCATTGTTTCTCTTATTCTTATGTTTGCTGTTATGGCTTTGATTACTTTAGAATTGACTGAAATCCTAGAACTCAACTCTCTTATATATTTATAGTGAAGGAAAACTTCAAATTAATTAACATGTTAGGAGTTGAAAGATTGTGTTTTCATTATAGAGATATTGCACCTGATAGGAAGATGCTTGCAGTATGTACCTTTTCCCATTCTCATCATGATTATTTAATTTACTTCAATAAACAAAGGCCGGAAACTCATTACATGCACTAAAGCTTTAATTAATGCATAAGTAACATTAGATTTACAATAATATAGGGTTGGTCCTGATTATTTGGATGATAGGTGTAGTGTTAGTTTTTGGTTGTATTAATTATATTAGTGGCTTTAGATATAAAGTTGCACAATCTTTTTGGGCATTAGTTGCAATTTCAATAACCTGCCATCTTGAAGTTAATTAAATAGGTTAGTACTGTCCTTCCATCTTTGGAAAATTTCCTAGATTAATTAAAAGAAATGTAAAATCATGCCTTAGCCTTCTTTTCGCAATGAGCTATCTCATTAATGATTACAATCAATTATGATTCCAAACAGATATTCTTTAGATAATAAATACTCTCAAGTCTAAAGAATAATTAGCTCATTAAACATTATCATAATCAGTAAATCAACTCATTTGATATGCATTTACAGATAAATATTTTTAAAAATATTTATAAACCATACATATGTACATATTTATTTACATGAGATTCTCAAACAAATTTGAAGTTTTGAACTTAACATTATCATGTAGCTTAAATATGATATGCATTTAGAGATATGCACAGCAGGAGCTGAGAAGAAGGAAATGCCTCTGTGCTAGCTAATCACCCAGGCTGTTAGATTGGAATTCTCCTGATCAAATTTCAATGATTTGTGTTAAGTAAGAATAAATGCATAGAACCTATAGAAACAACATGCGACTTACATTGAATGCAGAGAAATAATGGGATTGGAGACATCATTTTTATTTCTCAAACTTTTTTTTTTATTCTCATTGCCTATAGTACTGTTTATGATTATTTGTCACAGCTTGTATTTTCCTCTTCCTTATTGCATGTCGAATTAGGAAAATTTGCAATGGCCTGGGTGAAAGCTTCTATAGATAGAATTTAAGTACATGTGAGAATTAATGTATTTTAAAATTTAATAACCAATTATGTTTAGTATTATCATGTTGTCTTATATAGATAACATAAGTTCTTATATATCTTTAGTACTTACACATATTCTTTAGTATAGAATAATCTCACAAAAGGTGAGATTATTTGGCACAGCTTGTTTTTCCTCTTCCTTATTGCATGTCGAATACCAATTGCTCAACGTCTAAACATGAATTGAAACATCAATAGTATTCTATTTGCATTCTTACAGTGTGTAGATATAGTCCCACATGAATATGAGGATTGCTCATCACAAAACAACAGTTGAATGCCAGAATTTGAACACTTTGGTGTTGACCTCGATTTTGGCTCGAATGTGCTCGAGCCCTTTTCGATCGATCTAATTGAATATCGTCGAGCCCAATTTGAGTTCGAGTCGACCCGACTCGAGCCGGATTAGACTCGAATGCGTTCAATTAGACTCGATTAGTTGGTTTTCATCGCGTCGTACCTGATTTGATTTAAATTGATGCTTACTTTGAATTTAATTTCGTTTGATTAAATTCGTCGCGCCGACTCGAGCCTGAATTGACTCAAATTGAATAAAATTCAGACTCGAGTCTAACCCGATTCGAGCCAATTTTAACTTGATTCAACTCGTTTTAATTCCATTAAAATCTGTTTGACTTTTCAATTTATTTGAATCTGTCTCCCAAATCCGGTAATTAATCCAACGGCCGCGGTTCTTCAGTCTGATTCTGCCGCTATCAGACGCCTCAATCGCATGCTGGACCTCGTTTTGGAATGACGTTCAAGAGGAGGTCGAGGCGGGCAGAGCGATCAGGGTTTCTTTTACGCTTAAGGAAGCCGAGAAATCGTCCTGAGGCGGCAGATAGCAGATTCGCTTTCCCCATTTTCTTGGTTCGGCCCGCCCTAGACAGGGCATTGGCATTCCCCCTCTCTTTTCCTCTCTCGATCGGCAAGGATCCCGGCCTCCTTCCCCTTCTTTCGTTTTTTTTGCGGATACCAGGACCCCAAGCCGACGGCAGCTCCGGCTCTCTCTCCCTCGTCTTCGCACGCTCGGCTGAACCCAGCAACACCCCGACGCCTCCCCGTTCCTGTCCTCCCCTGTTCGCGCGGGACATTAGCCACCGACCTTGCTGTAAGAGGGCGAACCTGTGGCCTTTCCGACGCCACCTCTGGTCTCCAACCCATACTCGACGGCAGCCACCTGAACTCCCGTTCTCGGCCTCGCACGCCCGAACCAGAGCTGAAGCCGCTCGAACTCCGGCTTCCCTTTGCGAGATCTGAACCCGACGCCTGGACCAACCCCGAACCCCTGCAAGGTGAGTATTTTCTCCTTCTTCGCCTCATCTTCATTCTTCTATTTCTCCTTCTCAACCCTTTTGTTTTCTTCATTTCTTTCTTCCTCATCTATCTTCTTTTCCTTCCTTGCTGTTAAGAGAAGTCATGGGGATTTTGGTTGCTTAGTACTAGTATAAGAAGTAACACAGATTGCTATTACTTAGAAAGGAGGTAGTGATGATAGTTCCTTGCTACACTTTTCAGACAAGCAAAAATTCGCTCCTCCCTCTTAAAGTTGTTTTATTATTCTTAAAATAACCTGAAATGATGAAGTGAGTTTGTATTGCTATTGTTTTTTTTTTTTTTTTTTTTTTGGAACAATATTTTCTACATAATGAAATCTTTGGTTGGGAGATGACCAAGACTTTTCTTAAATACTTCTTCCTCAAAGCCTGCGGATTCGTTCTCTGGGTTTATGCTTCATTTCTTGCATTTTCTATCTAAAAAAAAAAGGAGCATGTTAGATTATCTTGGAATGCAATGTTTTGTGTTATATCACAACATCTTATTCTTGAGTTCTTGAGGTCAGAGAGCTTGAGGATTTATACATTTGGGAATAAATATTTTAATAAATGGAGGAGTGTTTACTCTCAGATTTTTGGTTGTCATCGCCATTAACATTATCTGATGGATTTGTCTTTATAGCATGCTCTCCGATTACCTTTTCTTTTTTTAAAGGCGCCTATTTTCTTTATATAATTGGTGAGTTGTTGAATAGATTTGGAGCTTTGTATGGTAGGATTTTTGGATCCTTTTCGAGGTGAATTGAGCTTATTTTCTTTCTATCACTCGCATGTGGTTTAAATGCTAGATTGAAATAAGTAAACAAGTTGGAGGCATATTTATTTACAAAGAGTTGTGATGGTTGGTTAAGGCACTGTTTCTAATATTTTGGGAAAGTGAATTGGTATCAAATTAGTCTCATCTTAATTGCATTTGGTTCATGTCGGACTGAAACAAGTTGATGAATTTTCTTTGTGCTTTTATGGGTTTGTTGAATTTTATGTGAGAATCTTATTGACAATTGTGGTGGAATGTTTCGTGATGCGTTGGAGAATAGGTTGATATCAAATAATCTCTCTTCTTCTCTTTACCAATAACATGGGAATTGATTTTTGAATTCTTTGGCAGAATGTTGGGTATTTGGCATGAGAATTTTATATTTCTGATTCATATTACTTGACTTAGAGCTTTAGGTGTAAACTGCAAAATGTATAAGATGTCGTTTTGATCCCTTATCAAGGCATGCACAAGAGATGTTTGTAGTTATGCCGGTTAAGAAATTGTTAATGTGGTTATGCCTCATCTCATCTATGTATCTCTGTTATGAACTTGGAAAGTCCCATAAGGGTGAAGAGCATATGTTCTAAGCCTGTTTCTCTTGCAAATAATTGAGGGTTCACTAATCTTTGTTGGAAGGAAAATTTGGGAAGGTGATTTTACTAATGCCCAGCAATGTGAATTTGTCTCTAATCCTGTCATTATGTTGAGAATTAATTGTTTATTATTAACGACACACATGGCATTGGCATTAGGTCTCGTAAGGAATATTAGAAAATAAGTTTTGTAGAGAACACGAGTGTGTCGAAACTTTCTTGTGCTCACGTCGGCTTAATGTGAAATGTCATGTCGAACTCATGCCTCATGCCAAGGCCCTTTTATTTATATTCAATAATGCTTGCATGTGTGGGAAAATTTAGAGCCTTTGCTTCTTTACTATTTCGCTCATATGTCATTCGTTAAATGTCATTATGCTGGCTTATTAGAGAACTGTTATGTATATGTATGAAAACTTATTTTGTCTTAAAAGTCTCTTGGAAATATTTGAAGTATTGAAGGTTATGTGTGATGAGTTGAGCAACTTGTTGGAAACAATTTCTCAATGTGAAAGACCTGTTCATGCTAGTTAAACAAATTTGTTGGAAAGGTTACATAGTTGTGTTGATTTGTTATCATAAGATTTATTTAATACAAGCCAAAGAAGTGAATGAGCACAAAGTTCTGTAACTTTCTTTCACATACATTCGGGATCATTGGATGCATCTTTTTGAGGTGGGGGAGCATATATATGTTTTATGATTCTTCTATAAGTTCGATTTGGTGTGATGCAAATTTTATGTTGGATATAGCTTTATGCGATATGAACTGTTATGAGCATGTGTATTTTCTTCACAATTTCTTTCTTATAGAGATGTTGGACATATGTTTCATAATGATTTTTTTTTTTATATTGAGATGCTTTATGACGAGTTTTTGTGAATTGTTTTGTTTTATGTTGAGAGGTTGGATGATTCGAATTTCGTGAGTGCTTTATAATGAGAGGTTTTATAAAACTCTCTTGTTGTAAAGCTTCGTGGATTCCTACCCCATTCCAAATGAGAGGAGGGGCACTTGATTAGTGGTGCTTTGGGTAGGATTTTGTGTCAAAAGGTGAAGTTTTGGTAAAAGATTTTGTAGAATTTTTGTGCCAAAACAACAAAATGAAAGGAGAAAATTTTGGGTAGATAGCTTTTAGGAGATCTTGCTTAGTAGTTCACTTGGAGATTCTTGCAAGTCTTGTTGGGCTTAGTTAGACCTGTTTAGAATGATCCCTATAATGTCGCTTAGGAGTGATTAGTGCCTTCCTATTTGAATTGAGTTATCTTGGTGATGATTTCTAAAAGAATGAATGTTGGAGAGTTGAAACTTTGATAGTTTTATGTTGATGGGTTTTTAGTGTTTGTTTGAAAGCGAGTTAATTTCCCTCCCCTTAGTGTTAGCTTTTAAGAGTAAAGAGAGTATTGGATAAATTCAAAAGCAAAAGAAATCTAGTTGTAGGTTTAGTTTTAAAAGTCTCTTTCCTTTAGTTGATTTGGACTTGGTTTTTGGAGAGTTTTTTTTTGGGGGGTAGGTATGTCAAATATATCAAGTGCCTCGTTTGGAGTGGGAACAGCAAAGGGCGTTGTTGATATTATAGGATACACTTGACTTCTACGAAGTGTATCCAATAACGACGACGCCTACACCCCTTTTCGTATCGGATTTTCGCTGTATTTTACTTCGTCCGCTAGTTTTCTTCGCTACTTTTTTTATGTTTTGGTACTGCACACCTACAAATTGAAGAGAACCCAAAAGACATAGGACTCAACAAATAACTAAAAGGTACGTTCTTCTTCTTTTCTTGCACTTCCATTCTTTCATATTATTAACTACTTATAGAACTGCTCTAATACCTATCTTTCTTTTGTGCTGCGAGGTCCCTTTTGGAAAGCAATGGACAAGGAGCACTTGGAGCTGGAGCTAGGACAATGTGATCCTAAGCATCAGTCGTCCCTACTCATCTAGTAGGGGCGCTACGGGCGGAACCACCGGGTCGTAACCCCCGGTGCTGTAAGTTTACTAAAACTTAGAAAACCTTTAGGGGCCTAGATGATTGTGCGCTTCCCACCCTTAGGGCCTTAGAAACTTCAAATTATATATATTTAGGATTGTTTTTATCTTCTTTTAGATCCCTAAAACCTTGTGACATCCGTATAGAGGTCTTAGGAATTAGAAAACAATACAACTTTTCATCCTACAACACTAGTGACATCTAAGGACAAAAATTAAGGACTGAGTCTTAGAAAACATAGACTTAGGATGCATGCTCCCTATAGGATAGAGATATTAAAACAATAGAAAAACTTAGTGACACGCTTTCCTAGACTTAGGTTTTATTTTCTTAATCTACTAATAATCAACCAACTAATTCCAATCTAATTCTTAAAAATCTATTAAAACACTTAACTCTTAATTAAGTTTTAATTAACACTTATAATTATTAAAATATAAATCTAAAATGTAAACCTAAACCAATTCTAACTAATCTAATAATTAATTATTAACCAATTTAAAAATCTAAAAGATGTAGACTATCTTAGGAGACTAAAATACAAACTAAACTTATTAGGATAAAAGATTCTTAAAAATTAAACTTAGAGTAATTTTCTAAAATAATAACAAACAAATCCCTTAACACACAACAACCGCTCTAAAAGTGAAGTTTATTGGATGGACTACTCCGGGCTGCGGGGCTAAGTGTCCTAAGGAGGCTGGTTCCTCGAGCCTGGTGGCACAACGCCACGAATGGATCTAATAGAGTGACAAAATATAAAAATTAATTTTTTCCTAATTGGCTTAATTCAAAACTTGATTAATAAATGATTTAATTCACCCTTTTCTTTTCTTTTAACAACAAACTACAATAATTTAACAAAGTTAATCATCACTGGGTAACCCAGGCCTACGAGGCTATTAAGTTAGCCCCAAGGAGGGTGAAATAAACCTCACGGCCTCGGTGTGAAACAAAGGTGGTGGTTAATCAAACACTAAAATAAAAGATACCTAAAATCAACTTT
Organism: Dendrobium nobile; assembly: GCA_022539455.1. Taxonomy (NCBI): domain Eukaryota; kingdom Viridiplantae; phylum Streptophyta; class Magnoliopsida; order Asparagales; family Orchidaceae; genus Dendrobium; species Dendrobium nobile. Next base: position 60,053,870 of record CM039726.1, read on the forward strand.
AAAACACTAAGATTTGAAGTTTAATTGAAATCTCTCCTTTGCCCCTTTCAACAAACAAATAAAAATACATACAATTCTAACTAAATTATCCTACATAAGATCTACCAAAACCACACAGCTTTCACACACTTAGATGAGTTTGCTAGGACACGACTATTAGCTTTAGGTTAGGTTGTTGTTCTGCTTTACTTTTCCGTACTTTGTTGTGACGCTCTGCATGTGACCTGTGTGCTGGTTGTTGTTTTTGCTACCTGTTGTAGCTTTTCTGCTGTGTTGTTTTCGTACTGCTTTCTTTTAGCTTTTCTTTTCTGCACTGTACTGTGACGTTAGAATACCCATAGGTTAGGTACGTTCCTTGATACTAATGCTGTCTTCTTGCAGGTGGCCGTGCTCATATAATGCTGCTAAAGGGGGCTAAAATTAATAAATAATATATAACTGCTTTAGGTACCTGCTTCAGCTGTTTAGCCCCCAATAATCAGAGCACGGCCAAGTGATTGATGTGCGCATTTTCATTTACATATATAACTGCTTGGGTGAATTTTTTTTTTATAACTGCTTAGGATAACCCCTGCAGGAGAGTCTAGATTTTCTATTTTTGATTAATGTAATGTATTCGAGATGTAGTATATTTTGTGAAAATCTTTAAAATAAGGCATCTTTAAAGAGGTAGGAGTCCAAAGGGAAAAGTAAACCCTTATAGAGGGTTTCCTTTTTCATTTGGATATCCTTTTGGGGCACGCACTACGAGAAGTCCAAAGGGAAAAGTAAACCCCTACAGGGGGTTTCCTTTTTCATTTGGGCATTCTCTTGGAGGACGTACTACGAGGAGCCCGAAGAGCTGAAGATGATCCAAAGACGAATCAAGGAAGTGAAGAAGAAGAGTAAAGATAAGAATGCCTTATTTTAAGATTTGCGTCGTTTCCGGGTTGTTGTCGGTGGAGCCCGGCCACCTTTACTTACTGTACTTTGAGATGTAATATTGTATGGCACTTGCCATGGACACTCTTTTTCGTGGGATTTGTTTCTGTGTTGTGATTTACTTACTTTGTTTGCGCAGTAGAACCGGCATGCTTTTTATAGGTTTCTTTCTTGCATGTGCTTGTGTCTGACCGTTAGGCTCTTTAGGAATAAAATTTTTCTACTTGTAATTATTTAATAAAATTTAAGATTAACTCACTTAGAAACATAACGACTCTAGGGAATAGCCGGAATCGTCCGGGGTGGCATACATGCATTCTCTCACCTCCTAGACAAATTTCCTCGCCTGCGGGTAGAGTCCGGATAATCTGGCCTATGAGGATGAAGTGCCGGACCTGGGGAAATTTAGTCATTCAAAAAATTATTTTTATAAAGCCTTTTTTTTAAATTCATACATATCTGATTTGGAGACTTTAACCAGCATAAATTGCATTAGTAACTAATTAAAATTAAGATTTAATTGCATTAGTTTTAGGAGCATTATACCACTCATAAGTGTGGGATCAATTAGGGATTTCTCTAGTTGTCGATCCCAAATTTCAGTGTCTAAACTACCCACCCTTCTTCATAAAGACTGGACAGCATGGATTTTATACGACTAGGTGGTTTTAGCTGGCTTTCTTTGTCAGACAAGGAGTAAGTCCAGATCGCATTAGCTAGGTCGTAGATGTTAGCGTTGTTTGTACAACACTACATCTTTTATAGATTTAGGGTCTAAAGGTGAGTGGTACGAGTGAACCACTATACACCTTATTGGTGGGTAAGCTTTCCTTCCTCCTGAAAGCTATAAATCCTACCCATCCGCGTCACACAGATGACGCCACTTCCTTCTTTCTCTCGTGCTTGTTTGAGATGCTTTGCCTCTCTTCTTTTTCTCCAGTTTTCATTTCTTCGAGCCGACCGGATGGTGATTGAACCCTGTATGACTGATCGAGCCAAGTTGGGACATTCCCCTTTGATTAGGAAAGCCTAGAAATCCCTTGCACTAAACCCACCTTAGAGGAGATAATCTAACATCCCTAATCGAGAGTTTTCCTAAGTCAAGGCTTAGGATGTAATTAACTACGGGGGCTTGCGCCCGTAGGAAACCGATCCCCACAATCAAATAAACCCTATTCGAGCCGATGTATCGGATAGGGGAAATCTCGTGAATTTAGGGTTATAGATATTATTATCCATCGGGGTGCGTAGGTGAAAACCCGCTATCCTCCATGGCTAATCGTATCTATAACTCCATCTGCTCTTCCATCGGCCTGCTTGTGCCGAGTGTAAAGGCCTACGACCATTTTGTCCTACGGGATAGTGTGATCGTACCCTTTGCATTCGAACCACACGAGCGGAATCCTTTCGAAGACCCACAGATTTCTGGCGACCACGGTGGGACAGGTTTCTCTCTCCATCTTCGGATGTTAAATTATCTCCTTTGGTGTGCATTCCGGGTTTAGTGTTCCTTAGTTAGGTTCTTCCTCTTCTAGCCTTTATAGGCTATTCCGTCCCGTTCTTTCTCGTTCCTTCTGGTGCTTTCGTTTACGCTAATTCTTATTGTTTGTGCTAGCAGACAGTAGAAATGGCGTATTCTGGTCCGTCCGTTACCTTTTGTTTTGGCTCTGACTCACGGGTGACACTTCCCGAGTCCCTGTTGACGAGCCCACCGGCGGGGGGGATCACCTTTGGATCCTTCACCGATTCGGCGTACGTCACTCTTGGCGGGCCGACCCCCTCCGAGGCTGCCGCATTCTCTCCACCTCAGAGGAGAGGACGCGCAGCTATGCGACCTTTCGGACGACCCGTTGCTCGGCAGCCAGCCCGGGCACCCGTTCGTCCAGTTGCTGTTCGTGCGCAGCCAGTGCGCCCGGTGGTTAGGCAGCCAGTGCCTAGGCCACTTCCTGTTCACCCTGTTCGTCCAGCGGTCAGGCGGCCAGCGCCTGTCGCTCCTGTTGTTCGAGTAGCCCCGGCCCCTCAGCGCCGGCAGCCAGCAGTTCCTTTACCTGTTGTTCCGGTAGAGGCTGCTCGTGCTCGAGTCTCTCCTCCTCCTTCCTCTTCGAGGAAGAGGGTTGCTCAGGCCGAGCTTCCTCCACCTTCTACTCGTCGGGTTTCTGTTTTCACCCGGTTGTCTCACCTTGAGATTGCCGAGGAGACCCCGACAGTCCCTTCAGTCGTTTCTGTTCCTCCAGTACAGTCTGTTGGTACTGATGTAGCTTCTTCTTCCACCTCCGGCCTTGGGAGAAGGGCTAGGAGAAATAGGAACAGGAGATTACGACTAGCGGCATCCGATGCAGCAGTTCAGAGGATGGCAGATTCTGTGGCTCACCAGGAGCCAATTCAGCAGAGGATGGTTCCCTTGCAGCGGGAGCCACGCAGACGTGTAGTTACCCCAGTTCCTGATGTTGTAGTTGCCCCTGAGATCGACGCAGTCCAGGGAGGACGCTTTTCCCCTCTAGTGCATAGTGGTGATGAGGAGGACGCTGCCCACATTGCAGCAGCCCCTCCTATCCCCACTACTCTTCCTCGCGCTCGAGTCCCCAGGGATACTGTCACTCGGACCCTCACTCAGAGGATCCGAAGCATTATCCGTTCAGCGCGCGGTAGAGGGCGTGTTAGTGAGGAGAGGTTACTCCACCAGATCTCTCAGGTGCATTCTCAGTTGCAGCGACAGTCAGTCAGACAGAGTTACCGGTGGCAGAGAGGACAGCCACCGCGACAGCAGACTAGAGTTGTTCCTACTGTTAGACCTCAAGCAGGTGCCCCTGTTGTTGGACGACGCCCTCGCCGTCATGGACGTCGCCCACAGTTAGAGCCTGTCCAACCCCAGCTTGGTTCAGTTGTTGTTGCCCCCTCCACTCAGTTAGATGTTCCTACCGGGTCCCGTCGTAGTAGATGGGTTTGGAGACGTCGACAGGTGGATGAACCTGTCGAGACAGAGCAGACTGTTGGTACGATTCGTAGAGTTGACACAGTCCCTTCAGTGTCGGTACCAGTTCAGATGGATGTTGATGCAGTAGATGTTGATAGTAGTGCCCCGGCTCGAGTGGAGCCAGTTGCTGCTTCTAGTCCCCTTAGGATTTCTTTTCCTATGGGTCCGTACATAGATGCCCTTTGTCAGACCCTCTCCGATGATGACTTGCTTACAGAGGAGTCAGATGAAGACATTCCCGTTCACCGTGTCTGTGTTGTCACGAGACGAGGCACGTCAGACGAGCAGCATGAGCAGTACGATGATTTAGAGGAGCAAGGGGAAGCTGATGTACCTTCCACCTCAGCACAAGGTGGACCTCCCCGTTCAGTAGACACGGATGTTACAGTTTTGCAGTTGCAGTCCCAGATGGCGGAGATGGCTAGAGCCATGGCGGCGATGACCGCCCAGTTGACAGCGTTGGGGGCTACACCCCATGTCATGGATGTAGTTACCCCTACTACATCCAGAGACGAGCCAGTAGCACCACAGTCGCCAGCCCCAGAGCCTGTTAGAGTTGATAGAGTTCAGAGGACAGTTCCGATGTCTCCCCCAGTAGTACAGTTGAGTGCACCAGTCCAGAGTCAGTCAGTACAGTTGTCACCAGTTCAGATTCAGGACATGATTGCACAGAGGGTTGACCAGGCTATAGCTTCTAGAAAGTCTGGGGATTCTGTTAGTAGAGGTCGCCCCTACCCGGTAGAGTACGAGCGGGAGCCTTACCCCGCTGGTTTCGTTCCTCCCCGCTTTAGAGTTTTTGATGGGTTTGGGAACCCAAGACAACATGTGGCTCAGTATCGGGCCATCTGTTGCAATATTGGTGGAAATGATGCATTGATGCTTAGATTGTTTGTTAGTAGTTTAGGGGGAGTGGCATTTGAGTGGTATGCCGATCTCCCTAACGATTCAGTTCGTACATTCGCTGAGATGGAGCAGTTATTTGTGCAGAGATTCATGAGTACCGAGCATAGAGTGACTGTTGGTGAGTTGGTAGTGACCAGACAGCGCCCCCACGAGTCTCTACCTAACTATATAGTTAGGTGGAGAAACCTTAGTCTTCAGTGTGAACCTCAACTGCAAGAGCAGCACGCAGTTGAGATTCTGTTGAAGAACATTGATGGTCCTATCGCTCCGTACCTGAAGGGTTTCAGCATTAGAACCTTTCAGAAGTTGTTAATCAAAGTCACTAGCCTACAGGACAGCATACCCAGTGCAGTCCCTCCTAAGGCTGAGAGTCAACCCATCCGTAGACCTCAGCGCTTGGAGTTTTCTGGGGCACCACCTCCTAGGAAGGGAGAGGTGCATAGTACTTCTGATGCTCTTGATAGGGGCAAGAGGCCCATGGTTAGTTCAGTACCACAGCGCCCACCACCACCACGACCTCAGTTTCAGCCCCGACCTCAGTTACCACCACCAGTACAGCCTCCTGGTCAGTTTCAGCCACGACCACAGAGTCAGCAGCCTAGGCCCTCTTATAGAACTCCAGAAAATCAACAGTATTTGCAAGAGAGGCTTAGCAAGGAGTATCCCTTTAAAAGGGAGAGTGTAAAGAAGATCTTCAAGTTTTTGGTCAAGAAGAACATTTTGACATTTCCACCCAACAGGAGAGTGGAAGAGGAGGGGCAGACAGAGCATCCTTTGTATTGTCCATTTCATAAGCATATTGGTCATGTGATTGAAGATTGCTATGTGTTCAAGGATAGAGTGGAAAGCCTTATGGCTAGGGGTGAGATTCACTTACAAGATAGTGACCTAGTGAATCCTCAAGGCAAAGTTGCTCAGGTTGTTCAGATGATTACTAGCTCCAGCCAGTGTGACAGTCAGTGTGGTGTTCAGAGCAGTGACAGTAGAGCACCTCTTAGTTCTGGGGAGGAGTGGCAGCTTGCACTCTCTCGCAAGACAAGAGGTATGATCAGACGGGCAGTTCAGAGTTCAGAGGCAGTTGAGAGGAGGCCCCCACAGGCCAAGTCGACAGTTGCCAGCCCGGTTCCTTTGCCAGTTTCTTTTTCTTCTTCTGTTGTAGTGCCTACTGAGCACATTTCTTCTACTTCTCCTTGTATTAGAAAGATGTATGAAAGAGAGAAATTTGTTGTAACTTCCGAGGGGAAGACAGGATCTCTTCCGGCACTTACGCTGAAGGATTTTGTTCTCCCTTCAATTGATGATGAATTAATGGAAGAAGATGATTCTGGCTACTTTTGGTGTCTTTCTCCTTCTAGTTTTACTTCTTCTAGCATTCGTTCTTCTTCTGTTTTATTTATTTCTGAAAATGATGATGATCTTTCCTTTGGAGAAGAGTTTGAATGTGAAGAAGAACCCGTGTTCGCTATTCCTGAGGGAGGTTGTTACATGGATTCTGAAGATGAATCCGAGAACACTTCCCAACCCCTTTCTAATGAACCAACACAAGCCATATCACCTGAACCAAATGAGTCCTCTATTGAGTCTGACTCAATACGAGAGATACAGTTGCGTTCAGGTAAGGTCCTTCCACCTAAAATGGCTAAAAATAATAAAGAAAATAATAGAAACATCATTACCCAACAGGATGATCCTATCCCTCCTCCTCAAGCACCAGCTAAGGAGAAGGGAAAAGGCCATCAGTTGGATGTTGATTACAATGTGTTGGCTCATTTGAGAAAGATTCCTTCTCTTCTTAGCGTTTACGATGCACTTATGATGTCTTCCGACTTGAGAGAGACTTTGGTGAAAGCCTTGCTTGAACCAGAGTCTTATCAAGCCTTCTTTGCCACTGAGTCAGTTAAGGATGCATGCTATTTGAGAGAAATGCCATGCATTACCTTTTCAGACCAGGATCTTCTCTTAGGGACTCCTGATCACAACCGTCCCTTGTACGTCACCACTGAAGTAAATGGTTATGAGTTGAACAGGGTCCTCATTGACCAAGGAGCTTCAGTTAATATCCTTAATCATGCCACCCTACAGAGTCTCTCCCTTGGTCATTTGAAGCTCACTTCAGACAAGATTATGCTGAAGGGTTTCAATGATCAAGGTCAGCGAGCTCTAGGTTCCATCACTTTGCCTTTGCGTTTTGGGGATCTTTTGACTGAGGCGAAGTTTCATGTTATTGAGGCAGATACCTCATACAAGGCTCTCTTAGGAAGGCCTTGGATACATGAATATGGAATGGTGCCTTCTACACTACACCAGTGCATGAAGTATATGAGGAATGACGTAGAGTTTTCCATCCTTGGAGATATTCAACCTTTTGCCGTACATGAAGTCTCCATTTATGATGATGCCGAGCATTACATGCCTCGAAAAGCTCGTAGACCTCCCCCTGCCCAGTCACCAGTGATACCCACTAGTATTGTACAGGGTCCTATGCAGCCACTTGCACAGGGTCCTATACAGCCACTAGCACAGGGTCCATCACAGGTTAGGATTGGGGCAGATGTTTCCACTGAAGACCTTGATGAATCTTTACGATTTGTACTCAGGCGAGATGTTCCCCCTAGTAGAAGTAGGGGATTGCGTGGTAGAGGTCGAGGTAGAGAGTCAGTTCGCCCTCCGAGGAACTTTGATACTCGAATCCCTCCTCCTTCGCACTTGTACACTTCCCCTTTGATTGTTGAGTCTGACTCTGATGATGAGATGATTGATGTTCCTCGTCACTCAGTCCCTTTGCCCGCCTTTAGTGTTGATCACAATTCCTATCCCACTTTCCATAGGAGTTTGATACCTCAAGGTGGTCTAGTTGTTGATAGTGATTCAGACGACGACGGAGATGTCGGACGTCAGACCACTAGCCAACAATCCCTTTCTCGCCAGATGTATGGGATGAGAATTGAGGAATCTCCTCCTCAACCTTCCCCTACACCTTCCGCCAGTGTCCGTGGTGCACTACCCGTAGATAGGCGCTCTGTACAAGAGCTGCACACTCTCTATGTGCCAGCACAATCTGCTTGGCATGCATCGTTGTTCCATAGTGTCGGTGTCCCACAGAGTACTGACGTACAGGGTCCTGTGGAATCCACTGTGGATGATGAGATCATGCCAGTTCCCCGGTACTTTTCCCCTGCTGTTGATAACTTTGTTGAGCGAGGTCTTGTCCCTTCGACTTGGTCAGGTAGACAAGCCCAACAGCAAGCCCGTATTTGGCGAACTGATTTTCCTCGAACTGGGCAGGGTATAGGCTATTCTCAAGAAGATCAGTCCCCTTCCGCCAGCATTCAGGTTGTCTCGCATTTTTATCCGGTTGTTTCCATCTCCGATGATGAAGACCCGGAGGAGAATGAGGACAGGGTCCTCGAAGCCCCACGTGAATTCGAAGATGGCGCCAGTTCTGCCATGGACGAATTGTGCGAGATCAATTTGGGCACTGAATCGGATCCTCGGCCTATCTTTCATAGTGCTTTGCTATCCGAATCAGAGGCTCAAGAGTATGTTGCACTTATTTCTGAGTTTAAGGATTGCTTTGCCTGGAACTATACGGAGATGCCCGGTTTGGATCCGGAAGTAGCAGTCCATAAGTTAGCTATTAGTCCTGATGCAGTCCCTGTTAAGCAGTCACCTCGTCGGATGAGGTTAGAGATTGAACAACAGGTGATAGCCGAGACTAAGAAGCTTATAGAAGCTGGTTTTGTTCGTGAAGAGAAGTATCCCACTTGGCTTGCCAATGTTGTCCCAGTCCGGAAGAAGAATGGTCAGATCCGTGTCTGTATAGACTTCCGTGATTTGAATAAGGCATGTCCTAAGGATGATTTTCCTCTTCCTATCCCCGAACTTATGGTTGATATTGCTTCGTCCCATAGCATTTTCTCCTTCATGGACGGTTCATCTGGTTACAATCAAATTAAGATGGCCCCTGAAGATGAGAAATTCACTGCCTTTCGCACCCCTATAGGTGTGTTTTGTTACAAGGTGATGCCCTTTGGCCTCAAGAATGCCGGGGCCACCTATCAGCGTGCCATGACTATCATTTTCGATGAGCTGATTCATGAGCAAGTTGAATGCTATGTGGATGACTTAGTGGTCAAGAGCAAGGTCCGTAGTGATCACCTCCGAGACCTACGAATCGTTTTTGAACGCTTAAGAAAGCATGATTTGAAGATGAATCCCCTAAAATGTGCATTTGGAGTTAGTGCAGGAAAGTTCCTTGGTTTTATTGTTCGCTATCGTGGCATTGAGATTGATCCATCCATGATCAAAGCCATAGTGGATTTGAAACCTCCTAAGAGTCTTACCCAGTTGAGGTCTTTTCAGGGTAAACTGGCTTTCTTGCGGAGATTTATCTCCAATTTGGCCGGTAGATGTCATCCTTTCGCTGCTCTAGCGAAGAAGGATGCTCGCTTTCATTGGGATAAGAATTGTCAGGAGGCCTTTGAGAGCATAAAGCGCTACTTGACAAATCCCCCAGTGTTAGCTGCACCCATCCCTGGCAAGCCCTTGATTCTTTACACTACTGCCTTGGATGAGTCACTTGGTGCACTTTTAGCTCAAGAGAATGAGGAAGGCAAAGAGAACGCCTTGTACTACCTTAGCAGACGATTAATTCCTGCAGAGCTAAAATACCCGGCAATGGAAAAGCAGTGTTTGGCTTTGATCTTTGCTGTGCAGAAGCTTAGACACTATATGCTCTCACACAAGATCAGTTTGATTTCTCGAGTTAACCCTTTGCAATATCTGATGACCCGTCCGACTTTGTCAGGTCGTCTAGCACGTTGGTCCATGATTTTATTGCAGTTTGACATTACGTATGTCCCTCAGCGGGCCGTCAAAGGACAGGCTCTAGCTGATTTTCTTGCTTCTCACCCGATCCCTGCAGATTCCCCACTTAATGACGATTTGCCCGACGAATTAGTCATGAGTGTGGAAGAGCAAGAGTCCCCTACTTGGGAGTTTTATTTTGATGGAGCTTCTTCCATCAAATCACTGCGTCCTTATGAAACTCCTGTAGTTAGGGTAGGTTTGGGGCTTGTCTTTGTGTCTCCTGAAGGCCACACCCTTCGTTACTCCTACAGTCTTTCAGAGCCCCGTACTAATAATGAAGCTGAGTACGAAGCTTTGATTGTAGGACTCGAGTTGGCCATTCAGATGAGTATTGTGCGGGTAAAGATCTTTGGAGATTCCCAACTAATCATTAATCAAGTTGCTGGGATTTTCAAAGTTCTCAAACCTGAGCTCTTGCCTTACCATGACAGGGCAATGGAGCTCTTGCGTTTGATCCCCGAAGTAACTTTAGTTAGAGTCCCTCGATCTGAGAATGGTAGAGCGGATGCACTAGCTAAACTTGCTAAGGAGTTAGCTGACCCGAATGGAAATCCGGTGTCGATTGTTGTTCAGTACCGACAAGCTCTGTGTCCCGCGGACTTGTCTTCTCCCGATCAGACCCTTGCAGTGTATGCTGTTGAGGAAGAGTCAGATTGGAGAGTCCCCTTTGTGGAGTATTTGAAGCGTGGTAAGCTTCCGGATGATCGCTCTCTTGCCGCTCAGATTAGGAAGAGAGCTTTGTCCTTCTCCTATGTGAATGAAACCCTGTACCGACGCTCTTTCGACCAGATGTGGTTGCGTTGCCTCAACAACGAGGAGGCTCGTAAGGTCATAGGCGAGGTACATGAAGGACTTTGTGGTGCTCATCAGTCCGGACCTAAGATGAAGGTCAGAATTAAACGCCTTGGTTATTACTGGCCGACTATGATCCGTGATTGTATGGAGCACGCTAGGAGGTGTCACCAATGCCAGATCCATAATACTGTTATTCACCAACCTCCTAATCCGTTGCATCCCACTGTGTCTTCTTGGCCTTTTGAGAGTTGGGGCACGGATGTAGTGGGTCCTATTGACCCTCCTTCCTCTAAGGGTCATAGATTTATCCTGGCTGCTACTGATTACTTCTCTAAGTGGGCGGAAGCTATCCCGCTTAAGGAAGTCAAATCAGAAGATGTGATGCGCTTCTTTCGCGATCATGTTGTCTACCGTTTTGGTGTTCCGCGCCGTATAATTTCGGATAACGGCCCGTCTTTTAGAAGCACCAAGATTGCTAGATTTGCCCGCCGCCATAACATAAATTGGCGGTATTCCTCGATTTACTATCCTAGGGCTAATGGTTTGGCTGAAGCATTCAACAAGACCTTAGTCCAGTTGATAAGAAAAATACTTGTGGCAAATAAAAGAGAATGGCACGACAAATTACCTGAAGCATTATGGGCTTACAGGACTACATACCGTACCCCCACCCAGTGTACGCCATATGCTTTAGCTTTTGGGGTTGAAGCCGTCCTCCCACTTGAGGTCGAGCTCCCTTCGTTGCGTGTAGCAGTTAGCCACAATTTGTCTCGCGAGGATAATGCCCGACTACGGTTGGAAGAGCTTGATGGTTTAGAAGAGCTCCGTTTGCAAGCTCATCAGAACCTTAAGTTGTATCAGGCCCGTATGGCCCAGGCACATGATCGCCTTGTCCGACCCCGTGCTTTTCAGGTCGGAGAATTGGTCCTTGTTTTGCGTAGACCTATCATCTCGCGTCGTCGTCGAGGTGGTAAGTTCGAGCCCATTTGGGAAGGCCCTTTTGTCGTAGAGCAAGTATACGAAGGTGGATCTTATTTGCTAGTTGATGCGAATGGTGTTCATCCCATGCCTGTCATTAATGGGCAGTACTTAAGAAAGTACTACGCTTGAGTTCGCACATCGCAAGGGGCATTCCCCGCCACTTGTAAATATTCCTCTGTATAGATATAACTTTAAGATTTTCTTGTACTTTTCGGCAGTCCGTGGCCACGACGATTTGTCCTCTACCACGTGATGTTCGTCATGCAAAGTATGAGATTGTCTTTAAAGGTTGTATGTAAATACGCCGTAGGGATGTTTGTGCTTACGTTCACATTCACTAGTCACTTTGATGTTGTTGCATAAGATCTTCTTCTCAGTCCCCTTCGAGGGTTGACTTTCCCCAGTTTCACTTGTCACCTTCAAGTGTGGTCTGGGATACCAAAACTACTAATTCGGATTTCTATGGAACGTGATACTGGGTCCATCCTTTATCTACACTAGTCAAATATAGTGATGTTGATTCATTGTCACTTGGTGAATTTTTCTACAAATCGTTGTAATTTTTCTCTCCCCAGTTTTACTCATGTGGCGTGTATGGCCTGGGATATCAAAGCCAGCAATTTTCCCCTCTTTATGTTCTGGTGTACTTAGTCTACATCCGTAAAAAAAAAAAAAAAAAAAAAAAAAAAAAAAAAAAAAAAAAAAAAAAAAAAAAAAAATTTTAAGGGGAAGCTCTTAGTTGAGTAGAATCGGTTGCCCTTGTCACAGGCGGAACCCGGTTCTACATTCCAAGAGCTCGAAGTCCCCCAAAATTCTCTTCTTGCGAGAGGGAAGCTCTTAGTTGAGAAAGAATCGGTTGCCCTTGTCTCAGGTGGAACCCGGTCCTACACTCCAAGAGCCCAAATTCCCTCCAAATTCCCTTCTGTCTCTTCTAAAGCATTTCGATGACTGCTTAGGAGGCGACTGTGTGTCCACTTCTTCGATTATGATTGTTCACTTTTTAATGGGATGTTATTTTCCCCTACTTATGATGTGGTATATCTGGCTCTATATATTAATATCACTTCTTAGTGGATTTTGATCTTCTAGCCGAAAGTCGATCCACTACTTCTTTCAAATGATATATTCTCTCATTGAGATCTTGATTTTAGTTACAAGAGCAGTCTCTTTTGGATACATAAATGTTTCTTGTACTTTTCACAGGGTCCCATCAGATAACATGAGTGTTACCACTGTGATTTCTTTAATAATCACGAATATTTGATATAATGATTGTTGTTCTTAGTGGCAAGTGTGTCACCTTACCACGAGATTATTCTTTTGTTTGTATGTTCCTCTTCTTAGAGAGATATACATTAGTTAATTGACTCATGTTTTATTATTTCAATTTTGCTTAAGAAATTCTACTTGTATTTGAATTACTCATGGCCACGACGATTTGTCCTCTACCATGTGGTAACTAAAATATAAGGTAGTGATTTCTTAGGTGACTGATTACTTTTCTTTCCCTCATAGCACCACGCACTTGTGCGTTGGGTGGTTGTAGAGGTGACTTTTACTCTTTGTTTCGCCGTTTCGAATAAGGTCAGGCAGACATTGAGTCATCCTCATTCACTGTTGCGATCGGGTCAGGTGAATGTTGGATTTCGTCTTTTGTTCCACTGTTGCGATTTTGGTCAGGTGGACATTAGACCTTTTGGGAAGCTCTTTATTCGTTGTTGCGAATATGGTCAGATGAATATTGAGCTGTTCTCATTCGCCGTTGCGAATATGGTCAGGCGAATGCTGAACTCCCTTCCTCTTTTCCCCTTTGTTTCGCCGTTTCGAATATGGTCAGGCAGACATTGGGTTGTCCTCATTCACTGTTGCGATCTGGTCAGGTGAATGTTGGACTTGTTTCTTTTGTCCCACCGTTGCGATTTTGGTCAGGTGGACATTAGACTTTTGGGAGGGCTCTTTATTCGCTGTTGCGAATATGGTCAGGTGGATATTGAGCTGTTCTCATTCGCTGTTGCGATCTGGTCAGGCGAATGTTGACTCCCCTTTCTGGTTGGGTGCCCGACAGAGTCCCTGGGAGGCATACTTCACCACCTCTTCATTCCCCCTATTTTATTTCCTGTTTGGGGGTTGTTGAGTTTTCTTCTGATTCTTTGTTTCGCCGTTTCGAATAAGGTCAGGCAGACATTGAGTCATCCTCATTCACTGTTGCGATCTGGTCAGGTGAATGTTGGATTTTGTCTTTTGTTCCACTGTTGCGATTTTGGTCAGGTGGACACTAGACCTTTTGGGAAGCTCTTTATTCGTTGTTGCGAATATGGTCAGATGAATATCGAGCCGTTCTCATTCGCTGTTGCGATCTGGTCAGGCGAATGTTGAACCCCCTTTCTTTCACCCTTTGTCTCGCTGTTGCGATCTGGTCAGGCAGACATCGGGTCGTCCTCATTCACTGTTGCGATCTGGTCAGGTGAATGTTGGACTTCTTCCCTTTGTCTCGCTGTTGCGATCTGGTCAGGCAGACATCGGGTCGTCCTCATTCACTGTTGCGATCTGGTCAGGTGAATGTTGGACTTCTTTCTTTTGTCCCACTGTTGCGATTTTGGTCAGGTGGGCATTAGACCTTTTGGGAAGCTCTTTATTCGCTGTTGCGAATATGGTCAGGTGGATATTGAGCTGTTCTCATTCGCTGTTGCGAATATGGTCAGGCGAATGTAGAACTCCCTTCCTTTCCTTACTCCTTGTTTTGCTGTTTCGAACATGGTCAAGCAAACCTGGATTTGTCCCCATTCGCTGTTGCGAATATGGTCAGGTGAATGTGGGACCCCCCCCTTGCTTTTCTCTATTCTGCTGTTGCGATGTGGTCAGGCAGATAGATGAGTCCATTACTTTTGATTACTACTATTTTCTTGTGATTGTTACTCAGATTATTGCTTTCCTTTGATTATTTCTCTTTGATATTTCTTTGATTTTCGAGTTATTACTGAATTCCCTTCTTTCCGTATCATCTTAGATATTTGTCATAGGTGATCATTGAATTCTACTTGGTTCTTAGAGACTTTCCTTCTTCTATCTTCCCACTTTGGTTGGGCGGATGATTGACTTGTTCTTTCCCTTCATCGATTTGGTTTTCATTAGTTGATTGCATTTTCTTAAGGAGTTTCTTTGGTCGACCTTAGGGTTGTATCTTCCTAAAGTTAGGAAGGTCAACGCCAACATATACGGTTCACCCATTGTTCTCCGCATATGTTGGGGGTCCGTTTGTTGACCTCGATTTTGGCTCGAATGTGCTCGAGCCCTTTTCGATCGATCTAATTGAATATCGTCGAGCCCAATTTGAGTTCGAGTCGACCCGACTCGAGCCGGATTAGACTCGAATGCGTTCAATTAGACTCGATTAGTTGGTTTTCATCGCGTCGTACCTGATTTGATTTAAATTGATGCTTACTTTGAATTTAATTTCGTTTGATTAAATTCGTCGCGCCGACTCGAGCCTGAATTGACTCAAATTGAATAAAATTCAGACTCGAGTCTAACCCGATTCGAGCCAATTTTAACTTGATTCAACTCGTTTTAATTCCATTAAAATCTGTTTGACTTTTCAATTTATTTGAATCTGTCTCCCAAATCCGGTAATTAATCCAACGGCCGCGGTTCTTCAGTCTGATTCTGCCGCTATCAGACGCCTCAATCGCATGCTGGACCTCGTTTTGGAATGACGTTCAAGAGGAGGTCGAGGCGGGCAGAGCGATCAGGGTTTCTTTTACGCTTAAGGAAGCCGAGAAATCGTCCTGAGGCGGCAGATAGCAGATTCGCTTTCCCCATTTTCTTGGTTCGGCCCGCCCTAGACAGGGCATTGGCATTCCCCCTCTCTTTTCCTCTCTCGATCGGCAAGGATCCCGGCCTCCTTCCCCTTCTTTCGTTTTTTTTGCGGATACCAGGACCCCAAGCCGACGGCAGCTCCGGCTCTCTCTCCCTCGTCTTCGCACGCTCGGCTGAACCCAGCAACACCCCGACGCCTCCCCGTTCCCGTCCTCCCCTGTTCGCGCGGGACATTAGCCACCGACCTTGCTGTAAGAGGGCGAACCTGTGGCCTTTCCGACGCCACCTCTGGTCTCCAACCCATACTCGACGGCAGCCACCTGAACTCCCGTTCTCGGCCTCGCACGCCCGAACCAGAGCTGAAGCCGCTCGAACTCCGGCTTCCCTTTGCGAGATCTGAACCCGACGCCTGGACCAACCCCGAACCCCTGCAAGGTGAGTATTTTCTCCTTCTTCGCCTCATCTTCATTCTTCTATTTCTCCTTCTCAACCCTTTTGTTTTCTTCATTTCTTTCTTCCTCATCTATCTTCTTTTCCTTCCTTGCTGTTAAGAGAAGTCATGGGGATTTTGGTTGCTTAGTACTAGTATAAGAAGTAACACAGATTGCTATTACTTAGAAAGGAGGTAGTGATGATAGTTCCTTGCTACACTTTTCAGACAAGCAAAAATTCGCTCCTCCCTCTTAAAGTTGTTTTATTATTCTTAAAATAACCTGAAATGATGAAGTGAGTTTGTATTGCTATTGTTTTTTTTTTTTTTTTTTTTTTTGGAACAATATTTTCTACATAATGAAATCTTTGGTTGGGAGATGACCAAGACTTTTCTTAAATACTTCTTCCTCAAAGCCTGCGGATTCGTTCTCTGGGTTTATGCTTCATTTCTTGCATTTTCTATCTAAAAAAAAAAGGAGCATGTTAGATTATCTTGGAATGCAATGTTTTGTGTTATATCACAACATCTTATTCTTGAGTTCTTGAGGTCAGAGAGCTTGAGGATTTATACATTTGGGAATAAATATTTTAATAAATGGAGGAGTGTTTACTCTCAGATTTTTGGTTGTCATCGCCATTAACATTATCTGATGGATTTGTCTTTATAGCATGCTCTCCGATTACCTTTTCTTTTTTTAAAGGCGCCTATTTTCTTTATATAATTGGTGAGTTGTTGAATAGATTTGGAGCTTTGTATGGTAGGATTTTTGGATCCTTTTCGAGGTGAATTGAGCTTATTTTCTTTCTATCACTCGCATGTGGTTTAAATGCTAGATTGAAATAAGTAAACAAGTTGGAGGCATATTTATTTACAAAGAGTTGTGATGGTTGGTTAAGGCACTGTTTCTAATATTTTGGGAAAGTGAATTGGTATCAAATTAGTCTCATCTTAATTGCATTTGGTTCATGTCGGACTGAAACAAGTTGATGAATTTTCTTTGTGCTTTTATGGGTTTGTTGAATTTTATGTGAGAATCTTATTGACAATTGTGGTGGAATGTTTCGTGATGCGTTGGAGAATAGGTTGATATCAAATAATCTCTCTTCTTCTCTTTACCAATAACATGGGAATTGATTTTTGAATTCTTTGGCAGAATGTTGGGTATTTGGCATGAGAATTTTATATTTCTGATTCATATTACTTGACTTAGAGCTTTAGGTGTAAACTGCAAAATGTATAAGATGTCGTTTTGATCCCTTATCAAGGCATGCACAAGAGATGTTTGTAGTTATGCCGGTTAAGAAATTGTTAATGTGGTTATGCCTCATCTCATCTATGTATCTCTGTTATGAACTTGGAAAGTCCCATAAGGGTGAAGAGCATATGTTCTAAGCCTGTTTCTCTTGCAAATAATTGAGGGTTCACTAATCTTTGTTGGAAGGAAAATTTGGGAAGGTGATTTTACTAATGCCCAGCAATGTGAATTTGTCTCTAATCCTGTCATTATGTTGAGAATTAATTGTTTATTATTAACGACACACATGGCATTGGCATTAGGTCTCGTAAGGAATATTAGAAAATAAGTTTTGTAGAGAACACGAGTGTGTCGAAACTTTCTTGTGCTCACGTCGGCTTAATGTGAAATGTCATGTCGAACTCATGCCTCATGCCAAGGCCCTTTTATTTATATTCAATAATGCTTGCATGTGTGGAAAATTTAGAGCCTTTGCTTCTTTACTATTTCGCTCATATGTCATTCGTTAAATGTCATTATGCTGGCTTATTAGAGAACTGTTATGTATATGTATGAAAACTTATTTTGTCTTAAAAGTCTCTTGGAAATATTTGAAGTATTGAAGGTTATGTGTGATGAGTTGAGCAACTTGTTGGAAACAATTTCTCAATGTGAAAGACCTGTTCATGCTAGTTAAACAAATTTGTTGGAAAGGTTACATAGTTGTGTTGATTTGTTATCATAAGATTTATTTAATACAAGCCAAAGAAGTGAATGAGCACAAAGTTCTGTAACTTTCTTTCACATACATTCGGGATCATTGGATGCATCTTTTTGAGGTGGGGGAGCATATATATGTTTTATGATTCTTCTATAAGTTCGATTTGGTGTGATGCAAATTTTATGTTGGATATAGCTTTATGCGATATGAACTGTTATGAGCATGTGTATTTTCTTCACAATTTCTTTCTTATAGAGATGTTGGACATATGTTTCATAATGATTTTTTTTTTATATTGAGATGCTTTATGACGAGTTTTTGTGAATTGTTTTGTTTTATGTTGAGAGGTTGGATGATTCGAATTTCGTGAGTGCTTTATAATGAGAGGTTTTTATAAAACTCTCTTGTTGTAAAGCTTCGTGGATTCCTACCCCATTCCAAATGAGAGGAGGGGCACTTGATTAGTGGTGCTTTGGGTAGGATTTTGTGTCAAAAGGTGAAGTTTTGGTAAAAGATTTTGTAGAATTTTTGTGCCAAAACAACAAAATGAAAGGAGAAAATTTTGGGTAGATAGCTTTTAGGAGATCTTGCTTAGTAGTTCACTTGGAGATTCTTGCAAGTCTTGTTGGGCTTAGTTAGACCTGTTTAGAATGATCCCTATAATGTCGCTTAGGAGTGATTAGTGCCTTCCTATTTGAATTGAGTTATCTTGGTGATGATTTCTAAAAGAATGAATGTTGGAGAGTTGAAACTTTGATAGTTTTATGTTGATGGGTTTTTAGTGTTTGTTTGAAAGCGAGTTAATTTCCCTCCCCTTAGTGTTAGCTTTTAAGAGTAAAGAGAGTATTGGATAAATTCAAAAGCAAAAGAAATCTAGTTGTAGGTTTAGTTTTAAAAGTCTCTTTCCTTTAGTTGATTTGGACTTGGTTTTTGGAGAGTTTTTTTTTGGGGGGTAGGTATGTCAAATATATCAAGTGCCTCGTTTGGAGTGGGAACAGCAAAGGGCGTTGTTGATATTATAGGATACACTTGACTTCTACGAAGTGTATCCAATAACGACGACGCCTACACCCCTTTTCGTATCGGATTTTCGCTGTATTTTACTTCGTCCGCTAGTTTTCTTCGCTACTTTTTTTATGTTTTGGTACTGCACACCTACAAATTGAAGAGAACCCAAAAGACATAGGACTCAACAAATAACTAAAAGGTACGTTCTTCTTCTTTTCTTGCACTTCCATTCTTTCATATTATTAACTACTTATAGAACTGCTCTAATACCTATCTTTCTTTTGTGCTGCGAGGTCCCTTTTGGAAAGCAATGGACAAGGAGCACTTGGAGCTGGAGCTAGGACAATGTGATCCTAAGCATCAGTCGTCCCTACTCATCTAGTAGGGGCGCTACGGGCGGAACCACCGGGTCGTAACCCCCGGTGCTGTAAGTTTACTAAAACTTAGAAAACCTTTAGGGGCCTAGATGATTGTGCGCTTCCCACCCTTAGGGCCTTAGAAACTTCAAATTATATATATTTAGGATTGTTTTTATCTTCTTTTAGATCCCTAAAACCTTGTGACATCCGTATAGAGGTCTTAGGAATTAGAAAACAATACAACTTTTCATCCTACAACACTAGTGACATCTAAGGACAAAAATTAAGGACTGAGTCTTAGAAAACATAGACTTAGGATGCATGCTCCCTATAGGATAGAGATATTAAAACAACAGAAAAACTTAGTGACACGCTTTCCTAGACTTAGGTTTTATTTTCTTAATCTACTAATAATCAACCAACTAATTCCAATCTAATTCTTAAAAATCTATTAAAACACTTAACTCTTAATTAAGTTTTAATTAACACTTATAATTATTAAAATATAAATCTAAAATGTAAACCTAAACCAATTCTAACTAATCTAATAATTAATTATTAACCAATTTAAAAATCTAAAAGATGTAGACTATCTTAGGAGACTAAAATACAAACTAAACTTATTAGGATAAAAGATTCTTAAAAATTAAACTTAGAGTAATTTTCTAAAATAATAACAAACAAATCCCTTAACACACAACAACCGCTCTAAAAGTGAAGTTTATTGGATGGACTACTCCGGGCTGCGGGGCTAAGTGTCCTAAGGAGGCTGGTTCCTCGAGCCTGGTGGCACAACGCCACGAATGGATCTAATAGAGTGACAAAATATAAAAATTAATTTTTTCCTAATTGGCTTAATTCAAAACTTGATTAATAAATGATTTAATTCACCATTTTCTTTTCTTTTAACAACAAACTACAATAATTTAACAAAGTTAATCATCACTGGGTAACCCAGGCCTACGAGGCTATTAAGTTAGCCCCAAGGAGGGTGAAATAAACCTCACGGCCTCGGTGTGAAACAAAGGTGGTGGTTAATCAAACACTAAAATAAAAGATACCTAAAATCAACTTTAAAACACTAAGATTTGAAGTTTAATTGAAATCTCTCCTTTGCCCCTTTCAACAAACAAATAAAAATACATACAATTCTAACTAAATTATCCTACATAAGATCTACCAAAACCACACAGCTTTCACACACTTAGATGAGTTTGCTAGGACACGACTATTAGCTTTAGGTTAGGTTGTTGTTCTGCTTTACTTTTCCGTACTTTGTTGTGACGCTCTGCATGTGACCTGTGTGCTGGTTGTTGTTTTTGCTACCTGTTGTAGCTTTTCTGCTGTGTTGTTTTCGTACTGCTTTCTTTTAGCTTTTCTTTTCTGCACTGTACTGTGACGTTAGAATACCCATAGGTTAGGTACGTTCCTTGATACTAATGCTGTCTTCTTGCAGGTGGCCGTGCTCATATAATGCTGCTAAAGGGGGCTAAAATTAATAAATAATATATAACTGCTTTAGGTACCTGCTTCAGCTGTTTAGCCCCCAATAATCAGAGCACGGCCAAGTGATTGATGTGCGCATTTTCATTTACATATATAACTGCTTGGGTGAATTTTTTTTTATAACTGCTTAGGATAACCCCTGCAGGAGAGTCTAGATTTTCTATTTTTGATTAATGTAATGTATTCGAGATGTAGTATATTTTGTGAAAATCTTTAAAATAAGGCATCTTTAAAGAGGTAGGAGTCCAAAGGGAAAAGTAAACCCTTATAGAGGGTTTCCTTTTTCATTTGGATATCCTTTTGGGGCACGCACTACGAGAAGTCCAAAGGGAAAAGTAAACCCCTACAGGGGGTTTCCTTTTTCATTTGGGCATTCTCTTGGAGGACGTACTACGAGGAGCCCGAAGAGCTGAAGATGATCCAAAGACGAATCAAGGAAGTGAAGAAGAAGAGTAAAGATAAGAATGCCTTATTTTAAGATTTGCGTCGTTTCCGGGTTGTTGTCGGTGGAGCCCGGCCACCTTTACTTACTGTACTTTGAGATGTAATATTGTATGGCACTTGCCATGGACACTCTTTTTCGTGGGATTTGTTTCTGTGTTGTGATTTACTTACTTTGTTTGCGCAGTAGAACCGGCATGCTTTTTATAGGTTTCTTTCTTGCATGTGCTTGTGTCTGACCGTTAGGCTCTTTAGGAATAAAATTTTTCTACTCGTAATTATTTAATAAAATTTAAGATTAACTCACATAGAAACATAACGACTCTAGGGAATAGCCGGAATCGTCCGGGGTGGCATACATGCATTCTCTCACCTCCTAGACAAATTTCCTCGCCTGCGGGTAGAGTCCGGATAATCTGGCCTATGAGGATGAAGTGCCGGACCTGGGGAAATTTAGTCATTCAAAAAATTATTTTTATAAAGCCTTTTTTTTAAATTCATACATATCTGATTTGGAGACTTTAACCAGCATAAATTGCATTAGTAACTAATTAAAATTAAGATTTAATTGCATTAGTTTTAGGAGCATTATACCACTCATAAGTGTGGGATCAATTAGGGATTTCTCTAGTTGTCGATCCCAAATTTCAGTGTCTAAACTACCCACCCTTCTTCATAAAGACTGGACAGCATGGATTTTATACGACTAGGTGGTTTTAGCTGGCTTTCTTTGTCAGACAAGGAGTAAGTCCAGATCGCATTAGCTAGGTCGTAGATGTTAGCGTTGTTTGTACAACACTACATCTTTTATAGATTTAGGGTCTAAAGGTGAGTGGTACGAGTGAACCACTATACACCTTATTGGTGGGTAAGCTTTCCTTCCTCCTGAAAGCTATAAATCCTACCCATCCGCGTCACACAGATGACGCCACTTCCTTCTTTCTCTCGTGCTTGTTTGAGATGCTTTGCCTCTCTTCTTTTTCTCCAGTTTTCATTTCTTCGAGCCGACCGGATGGTGATTGAACCCTGTATGACTGATCGAGCCAAGTTGGGACATTCCCCTTTGATTAGGAAAGCCTAGAAATCCCTTGCACTAAACCCACCTTAGAGGAGATAATCTAACATCCCTAATCGAGAGTTTTCCTAAGTCAAGGCTTAGGATGTAATTAACTACGGGGGCTTGCGCCCGTAGGAAACCGATCCCCACAATCAAATAAACCCTATTCGAGCCGATGTATCGGATAGGGGAAATCTCGTGAATTTAGGGTTATAGATATTATTATCCATCGGGTGCGTAGGTGAAAACCCGCTATCCTCCATGGCTAATCGTATCTATAACTCCATCTGCTCTTCCATCGGCCTGCTTGTGCCGAGTGTAAAGGCCTACGACCATTTTGTCCTACGGGATAGTGTGATCGTACCCTTTGCATTCGAACCACACGAGCGGAATCCTTTCGAAGACCCACATTTGGTTTAAAAATAATTATAATTCAGTTCCTTTTTCGTTTTCAAATTCTCTCTTCTTACTACTTAAAATCAAAGATAGTTGGTAAAAACATCTTATTGGTTTTGTTTGTTTTGAAGGAATTGGATAAAATACAGTTCACAATTTCACATTAGTTTTTTATTCTGATGTATTTTATTGGCAACTGAATTTATTTAGAATATATAAACAAATACTTTCTTTTTCATTGATAATATACTCGCTAATCCTCACAAGAAATTTTTTTTTTCCTTAAAACAATTTAGAAAGAAAGAAATATTTCTTTAATTTCTCTAACAAGTTAATTTAAGCATGTATGAATACAATTCCTTTATCGTTTCTATTTTTTATTTTTATTTTTTTTTATACTCTTACAATTCATATCAATCCCTTTCGTGATTGGTACTCACTTTTGGATCATTTTTGTGCAATAACCTCTTCACCTTCGTTAATTATTCATTCCATAAAATTTCACATTTCTTCTTTATTGTTGATGTCAAAGATTTTGATGAACCTATATTAGATTCTTTCCTGATGTTTTAGGTGCTTCTTTCAAGATCAGCAAGAGTTTCTTTATATTTTCTCAAAAACTTACTGGTAAGTAAATCTTTCATTTCATAGTTAATTGATTGGGAATTTTTCTACCTCTTGTTTCATGGTTAAGGAAAATAATAAAAACTTTTTTCATAGAAGAGAGTATAAAATATTTTTTTTTTTAATGTCTTTAACTGCTTTTTAATAGGATTTGCGTTTGTAAACTAATTGCATGTTTTTATTATTTAATTTAATGCAACTATTAATCTATTTATGATTGCATCAAAAGAAGTAGCAAAGTCGAAATGGTTGGAAACTCAGTAATCGGACAACCAGGTGAAAGTGGATGACCAGGAAATAGTGTATTACTGAAACAACGCGAATTAAGGATCCTCATGGCAATACTTTCTTTGCTTTTGCGAACTAACCCATCATGAAGATGTTTCCTATGATATTTTCTGCCACCATAATTACTGCAGGTTCACTCTGCTTCACTCTCTTGAACTTTTTCTAGAGCTAGTTTAATTTGTTGCTGGAACAGCAAGATTTCACCATTTGAGTTTTGGTTTTTACATTTGGTGAGGCCTAATGATCCATCTTGCTTGTTGATTCAGCCGAAAACTGAAAGCTTAGGAGTATTTTTTAGCTGCCATTGGTTTATTGGATTTATTGGTGATTTCCCTTGCTAGCCTTTTTAACTTTTCTTGATTGATTTTGTAATATTTTTGCTGTTCTCTTAAACACGATCACAAAAAATGAATTAAATACTCCTATGGTGGATAGAAGGGAAAGAATGCTGTCAAAGATTGGTTTCATCATCAGAGATTAAAAAAAAAATAATTAAAATGGTAGGCTACGTATTTCTTATTAGTTGAAATTGATTTCAGAGGCAAAGATTCATATTTTTTTTATTCAGATAAGTTCAGTTATATTTGCTTAATTAATTTTTTTTTTTAAATTCTTAGATGCATTAAAGATACTAGATTATACATGATTACATCAATGTAAGTAGTTCTATATTTCAGTTACATCAAGTTAATTAGTTCTGTTTTTGTTTTATGATTTTACTGGTGCGAAAGTATTGATTACCAGCAAAAGGATTTCGCTTTTTTTTTTTTTTCAAAACAAAAAAAAACAAAAAAATATTTGAGAAGCTGGCTTGACGCGCTTTTCCATGTTTAGCTTAGTGTTTGATTGCTCTATTTGACAATTTTATCTTTTAAGAGGATGTCTAAAATCCGAGAGATTATTAGGTGCGGAGTGCGGACGGTTCTCCGTCCGCACAAGCCTTATTCTGCGCTAGGTACCGGCACTCGGTACCGCTGGGTACCGCTAGGTACCCATATTTGTGCGGATGGTGCACACTCCGCACCTAATAATTTTTCCTAAAATACAAGTTGTTTATTATGTTCATACCTATGTGATATGCAGAAATTTATTTATGTTGCTTTTATTAGTATATTTATATGGTTAGACTTTTGGTGGTGATAGTGCAAAGAATTAAAAATTAAGCTATCTTGCCAACAAGAAAATTAATTATCCAATACTTTTTACAAATGCCAATATCTTGCTAGTAGAGTAAATGTATTAGTTTCAGACTATGTTAAGGAAGATAGAGGTAGGCATAAAAAAATTATGTTAAGAAAAATAGAGGTAGACCTAAAAAAACTATTTTAAAAATTATTAAAAATAATATTTTTTATTAAATTTAAATAAAATATTAACTTTTAATATAATACCATGGAGAAAAAAGGGTTCATCTAGTTTATCCCACTTAGTAGATAAATGCTTGTCATTGTTTGAGTAGTACTTTGTACATTGAGAACCTGATCCGCACGTCAGCTATCCATCGGATCTATAAATTTCCTCCCGACTTCAACGCCCGTTCCGTTCCGTTCCGTTCCACCTGCCTACTTCATCCATTGTTCGAATCATTTCCGTCCAATTTCCATCGGACGTCCCAGCTTTCTCTCTGGCTTCCACAACAGGGGAGAACTGAGAAGTGGTAATGGAGTGGAGAAGGGGATCAAGCCCGATGCATGCGCGACAGAGAAGCGGGGGGTCGAGTAACATGAGCTCGTCGTCGCCGGCGATGTCGACGGGGCACCACCGCTCGTCGTCGCTAACGGTTACCGGCGTTGGGGGAATGTCGACGGTTAAGAGGACGCAGAATGTAGCGGCGAAGGCGGCGGCCGCGAGGCTTGCGCAGGTAATGGCGTCGCAGAGTTTGGCCGATGAGGGCGACGGTGAAGAGGACGACGAGCTCCCTGCCACGGCCGCGGCAGGGTTCAGAATCGCCACTCGGTCGACTGGAACAAGCAGCGGCGGCGGTGCAGGCGGGACAATTTTGGGGAGGGGGAACACTCCGAACATATCTTCTTCGCCTGCGGTATTTTTTGATATTCTTGTACTGCTTACTGGTCGTAGTTTTCGGATTTGACTTTTTTCGGGAAGAATGACAAATGATCTGATTCATCTGCCATTTCGTGGAATTTCTTTTATGAGCAATTGGATAATGTTTCTTCTACTGTAACATTTCTTGAAATGTTTTATATAGTGTTTCTAACTTAGAAATTATATTCCGTGATGATCATTTTGGGAAGAGAGGTCAAGAGGATTAAGGCGAATAGCGGATTTTCTTAATTGACTTTAGAAACTAATGAAAACGCTTCGGTTATTTGTCATAGATGATATGCACGTTCTGCGTGCTTTCTGCATTTGTGTTTTTCTTAGTGGATCAACCATGGGTTAATGGATCAATTTAAAGGGAGAAGTAGCCCTATGAAATTAGTTTACCTTTCTAGTTTCTTTCCCTGAAGTTAGGGAATGAGTGATTTGATTTGGTTTTATGGCAAGTCTGTTTTAATGCATAGTTTCACTGACTATAAGACAAGGTTTAGAACACGCCCCTTTAAAATATGTACATGGAGGAGTTGAGATGCTCTAAGCTACATTTTCCGATATGCGGGAGTTTATATGGAAAGTACTTCTATCCTATAAAGGTTTAAAAATGACGGCGAGGAGAAAAAAATAGGGAGAATAAAAATGCGAAAAAAGAGGATGACTTTTGCCAGGCAATTGGATTATTTAGCGATACATTTGTAGTCTGCGAGGTTAATGATACATTCGGAGTCAACTGGATACCGTAGGAAATTGATCACTTTGTGAATCCAATGTCTTGCTGTTGCTTTAACCAGTCATGGATATCAGTCTGAAGTTAAGGATTCCTTTTGTCTTTAAAGTTTTTAGTACCGCTCTACTGGCAAAGGTTAATATCAGCTTGATATGCCTTATTGGATAGGTCATAATTAGCCCCTTATCAAGCATGGTTCTGAATATGTACAATTAATTTGTATATCAAGCATGGTTGTGAATACGCACAATTAATTTGTATAACTATAAATATCTGACTTCTGAGAATATAATTTTAGTTTCCTTCTCTGGCCAGATCTAATTGTGACAATTACTTAACCATTGTTTTGTATCACACATGAATATTTTTTATATATTGTCTAGAACTCTCTAGGTGAGTGTATGCAATTTCTTTAATGCTAGTTTCAGCACCTCTTATTCTCCTCACTTAACCGCTTAAGTTTTCCTCTTAGCAACTCGATTCCAAAGTCTTGTCTACTCTTGTTCATCTCGATTCCAAGCTTTCACACAATAATTTGCCTCTTTGCATCTATCTTGCTTTTTCACACTTAAAATCTTGTTTGAGAGACTCTCTCTGAGCCCTCATTGCAACGGAAGTATGGCGAGCCCTCAAGTTGAGCCCTTCTCCCATGCTTTTGGTGAGCCTTTATCTCATCATGCTTGCATCGCTTGCTGTTTTCCTCATTTGAAGGCACAGAATTTAGTGTGTCATTCAACACCAATCCAATAGTATAATCTCCTTTGGAAGCTCCTTCTCTCTATACTGCCAAAACCTCTTTTGGGTCTCACTAAATAGTCCTCTGATATATCTTGACTTGGTTTGCGCACCAATTTATTTTCTCCCTCAACAATTGTTTCTTGGGCTTTGTTAGGCAAAATCTTAGAAGTAATCATGACAACTATGCTGTGCAACAATTTGGATATTTTGGGTATATACCTCTCATGTAAAAATTACTCCATCTAAGAATTTCAATTTCTGTTATTTGTCATAAGAAAAGAAATATGAATACACATAAAAAAAATGTGATCACACTTCTACTGAATTTTCAAAATTGGCTCATTGACAAATCAAAGATGTAGGTCATTGCATGGATTATAGGATCCATTAATCAAGTGATTATCCTCTAGTTATAGCCATATAAGATAGCTAAAGATATGTGGTAGTGTTTATGAAAAATATATAATCAAAAGAATAAGAATGCATCCATATATTTCTAGCTAGTATATGAGACTGCTAGTTACACGTAAGGAGATTGCTCAACCCATTATTATTTCTTTTGATTTCAGAATTTATGGATTGAGTTTATTACTTGATTTATGCTGAAGTACTTACTGAAACACGCTTAGTTGTTTAAGATGTTCTCAAACGAAGTAACAAAGATTAATTTTTTTATTTAAGTTTGTCTTGAATTTAAGGCTACTCGTTCCAACTTGATGAACTATGAACCTACTCCTTTATTGGATGTGAGTTTTGGAGAATTGCTTTGCATAGAGAAACATCTTGCCACAAAAACCATCTTCCAATAACATAAAATGCATAAGAATACAATCACTTATGCAACCTATGGGAAAAGCAATGAAAAGATTTACAACATGTACAATGCTTCAGTTGCAAGGGCTATGAACATTTCGTATTGCATAAAAAATTTGCAATTATTGTAAGATGCTTGAGTTCATTACTAAGAAATTTCATGCTCGTCCTTTGGATTGACAATTGAATGCTGAACAAGCAGTTGCTTCTCTTCTTGCTATTGGTTTAACAATTGTGGATGAGTGAGATGTTATTGCTAAAGTTGTTTAGTAGATGATCAGTAATGCCCCAATTGCCGTAGAGATACAAGGTACGAATGCCCTACCTCTTTCATCTTAGTTTGTAGATTATGATGCAGCCAATCATATCTCTTATTTTGTGCATCTTCTTTACAAGTTTCTACTATTTATTGGATCATCATTTAGTCATCTTTTTAATGACAATCAATTATTGATGCTATTGGGGATATTAGTTCTTCCCGAAAAGATATCTTCATATCTAACATGCTTTATACTAATATTATTTAAGTAGAAAAAATTATTGATAATATTTATGATACTTAATTTTCTCATGAATTGTGATTGTTGCATTATGCAAGATCAAATGACAATGTAAGTACTCATAAATTGGCCTAAAGTTGGACTATTATTTCACCTGCATCCTTCTTTTTTAGAGGTCATCTTCTCTTGTACTACAATAAATCAACATGATGAACAATGTCACAAATGATCGAGTCATTTGAATTTTATTATTTTAACTAATTTAATGAACTCTTATTTGTTGGGCAATAAAGATCAATTCTCTTCTCATCTTATGTTTGATTGCTCAACATGTAAAATTGAAAAAAGTAAGCTTCTTTCTTTTCTAACACAAGGTAGTAATGCTGGAAATTGTTTTGACTTGATTCGTAGTTATATATGGGGTATTACTTATATTATATCACATGAAAATATAAATACTTTGTGACATTCATTGATAATTATAATAAGTATACTTGTGTTTATTTTCTCTACAATAAATTTGAAGTATTAGCTATCATTTAGACATCGGTAGCCTATGTTGCCTCTACTTTTCTTAACATATGTCAGATCTAATATATAATATAACTAATATGACTCCTTATTATTTCTTTGCTAAATGCCCTGATTAATGTCAATGGCATCATTATTACTGGGAGAAATTTGATTCTGATTAGTTATTTTGAACAGCATTTTCATATGAAGAATCTTTGTGCTTTACTTCTTAGGTTTGGAAGTTCGTACCAACACCTATGCTATTTTTCTGAACCAATACAAGTATACACATGATCTTACCACTGACCTCCAAAATATTTTCCTTTCAAATATTTTATTAGAAGTAAACACAAAGTATCGTAGTGCGGAAGTTGATCCTCATCTTGATCCCAACATATTTTGACAATTAATAATCTGCGTAAATATTTGATAATTACTCGACATGATGTTTCTTTTGTTATTCAACAAGCTAGTCAATTTATGTGTACACCTTGTCATTTATATATAGCTATTGTTCGACGAATTATTTGATATCTTATTGGGGAATGGGGATTTGGGTTGTGTTTTTTTTTTTTTTTTTTTTTTAACATGTTCTTCTCTTCATCTTATGGGGTACAATAATGTTGATTGGGTCAGGTGCCCTAACACTTATGGCCAATCATAGAATGGTGTAGTTTCTTGGGAACTCTTTGATCTCATTGAAGAGTAAAAGTCAACCTTTTGTGTCTACATCATCTACTAAGTTTGAATATTGAGTTATATATCACTTGTTAAGAGATTATCTAACGTTATGGACTTCTACCTTAACTTACTTTTTCCTAGAGTAATCTCACTCCTCTCCATGTTGAAAATACTATTGCCATTCAAATTCTTGGCAATCATGGCTATCATGATCATACCAAAAACATATTGAAGTTGATTGCCATTCAGTTTTGGAAGTCTTTGACACTTGCATTATTTATCTTCCATTCTTCCTCATATTTCTATAAACCTTCCTATTGTGAATATATTTATGAAGTTCATGACATGTCAACGACATCAATTCTTTGCGGGTAAGTTGATGCTTATTGAAACCAACATCAATTTTAGGATATAGGTCAGTTCGATGCACTTTAATGATATGCAATAATTTACTTTCCATTAATTATGGTTGTAAATCTGTGCAATTATTCTGCATAATTGTAAGTATTTGACTTTTAGGAATATAATTATAGATTCTTTCTAGGCTAGATCTAGTTGTGAAAATTATGTCGGCATTGCATTGTGTCATGCATATTATTTTCTATATAAAGAGGATAACCGAGGATAAGCAAATTGCGTAAACAAACTCTATGTCAGGAGTCAAGCAACAGCTTTGCAGCATACAATTTCACTATTGTTTTGTTTGCTTCTAATTTACTCCTTTCCTGCTGCATGTGACATTACTATATTTTGCTAATCATAATTTTTTCCATTTATATTAGTCTGGTCGGAATTTTGTGGAGCACAGTTCAGCTGTTCGTTCAGCATCCATTGGAAGGCCATCTGTCTCGGCCGATTCGACACCTCTTGTGCCCCCAACACTTATACCCCCGAGTAAAACTGTGAAGACTCCATCTCCCATTCCACCAATTGATCTACCTGCTCAAAAGCCTGCACAGAGAAGGTAATGCTATTATTTATTAACATTTGGTGATAGGGCATCACTTTTAATTTCATTGCCTGATGGCCTATGGCTTTGAATTTTCTTTAATATCTTTCTTTTAAAGAATTTTTTATCGTAATTTTTCTTTAAAGACACGTGCAGAATGTTGTTGTTATAATTAACTAAATTAGCTGTGGTTGTGTATGACAAGTAGTTCAATTAGAATATTGAGACTTTGGCATGACTAATGCAGCATATATTAATGAGGCCATTATTGCAGGACAAACATGATTTTAATGATATTTCTGGTTAAAAGGGAAAGGAAAAGATATTTCAAGTTAGCTCCATAACACAGACGAGCTATGAATTATACTTCGTTATGAAAGCATTTGATAAATTTGCTTAACAAAAAATTTCATTCCATTCAGAGAAGCTTGTGTAAGGCTATAGAGTGATTTTGCCATCTTGCAAACCTTAATTTCATTTCCTGAGTACAAATCTATTACACACTTATACATTCAAGATACCATTTAAAAAAAATTATTTTATCATCCATTTGATAATAAGGAAATTGACAGATTGATGCTAAGCATAATAATACCCAAATAGATGTTATACAAATTCATATCAAAATAATATATGCCTTTATATTGAGTGAATATCTTGACACCTAACCTTGCCTTGAAGCCTTGAAGCCTTGAAGGTTTGACTTGAACTATTAATATTTTATTTTCTGCTAAAAACATTTCATCTAACATATTAAGCAGGTGAGGACAGAGTGATGTTGTTAATATGAATTTTTATTTTAGAGCCAGAATCAATTAAGTTTCATTACTAGGTATAACTAGGCTATTATGAAGGTGGAGGAAGATAATTCTTCAAACTTTTCTCTCTTGCTCTCCAACCCTGCAGAGTCACACCGAGAACACACCCACACACTCTCCCTCCCACCTAGATTCAATCTCTTTCGGGATGTCCATTTTCCCTCTCCAACTTAAGAAAAATTTCTCGCTGCTTTTCCTTTTGACATGAGACATAATTCAGTCAAATTTCTTGTAATTTTATTGCTTCAAGCTTTACAATGCAGTTCGTAAATCTATGTTCTTTACGTTTTAACTAAGATCTCTTTGTAAATGTGGAATGTAGCATTTTCACATGTTATAGCTCATTGACCCTTGCACCTGTTATAGATTTTCAGTTGATATTGGGCATTTGAATCCTAAAGAAAATGGAATTAGTCGTCAGGCTTCTGCACTTCAAGATGAGGTATTGTGCTTTCCCACCAGCTCAATTAATTCTTCTGTTGAAGTTCATCGTATGTCCAGTGGACTAACGGACACCTTCACAAAAATTCTTTTGAATGGCATTTGTGTGCCATGCAGCTTGATATGCTGCAGGAAGAGAATGAGACTATGCTTGAAAAGGTGTGTTCTCAATGTATATTGCATAACAATTGCTTTTAGATGAGATCTTTAGCAATAATGTGGAGATTTTTTTCCAGTTGCGACGTGCAGAAGAAAAACGTGAGGAAGCTGAGGCACGAACTAGGGAGCTAGAGAAGCAGGTTCCTGTCCCTTCTTGTAGCAATTGTTTTATTAAGATGTTATAATTTTCAAGTTACTTGTAGGCATAACTGCTAGAAATGGTCAGTTCACAAGAAACTTATTTATTGAGCCCTTAGCCTGAGCATGAGGCTTTGTGCTGTGTTGAAACCTACTTCTACAGTAGTTCCTGTTTGTGAGGGTTAACCCATTTTTCCCACATAAACCTAGATATGCTGATATTTCTGGAATTATTGTATACTTTGGTGTAATGTTATAGGTACCATCATTGGTAATTAAGTCATAGCGGGTTTAGTTTACCAATATTAGGGGTTTGAGGTTATATCATCTGTGTTCTTATTGGTAGTTATGTGTTGCCTCCTCTTAGCTATCTTGAGTAGATCGGTGTGGCGATACATTAAAGGACATCAACCCTCTTATGGTGAAGTTCTATGATTCAAACTTGGATAAAAAACGTCTCATGGATACTAATATGTTTAATGGTGGTTCAGTGGTGTAAGTTTTGGATATGTGTATGTTTATTATCCTAACATGGCTAATTCATATCGATATATGTTCAAAGGCACAAAACATGATCAATTGCATTGTTTATATGATTATCTTTAACTCAAAGGCATGACATGATGACATTGCCAATTCAATGATCTTGGAAGAATTTGTATTCACCTTGAGAGGGGAATATCCCAAAGCATTTGGGTGGATATTGATTGAGTGCTGTGCGACAACTTTGTTGTGAAATTAAGATCTCGTGATTACATCATTCCAGTTAAATTGAGCTGGTTTAGTTTACCAATATTAGGGGTTTTGAGGTTATATCATATGTGTTCTTATTAGTAGTTATGAGTTGTCTCCTCTAAGCTATCTTGAGTAGATCGGTGTGGTGATACATTAAAGGACATCAACCCTCTTATGGTGAAGTTCTATGATTCAAACTTGGATAAAAAAAGCCTTATGGATACTGATATGTCTAATGGTGGTTTAGTGGTGTAAGTTTTGGATCTGTGTATGTTTATTGTCCTAATATGGCTAATTCATATCGATATAGGTTCAAAGGCACAAAACATGATCAATTGCATTGTTTATATGATTATCTTTGACTCAAAGGCATGATATGGTGACATTACCAATTCAATGATCTTGGAAGAATTTGTGTTCACCTTGAGAGGGGAATATCCCAAAGCATTTGGGTGGATATTGATTGATTGCTATGCGACAAACTTGTCGTGAAATCTAGCCATGTTGGACATTTGACTCGATGGTGCTCCTCAAGAGTTTATCTCTTGTTGTTAAGATGATTGGAGGGCACCTTGTCATACCCACATATTGCCTCGAGTGAGGAGCTTAAATTCAAGTTTGGTTCACTTTGAAGGATGTCTTAAGCTTGAGGTAAACATTCTCCTCTTTATGAGGATGTGTTTGTAGGGTTATGACCCATCAAAAGTTGGTTTGGGACTTGCAATATTCCCAAATGTAGTATGAGACTTACAAATCAACCTGAGCGTGTTTTGAAGTTTATGATATTATGGCCCAATCCGAAGCTATTATGGAATTAAAGGTTTTATAGTTTGATCTAAAGGTATTTTGGTTTTAGTTAGGATAAGGCTAATTTTTTTTACATGGATTCAATTGTGGGTTGGGGCTTATAGCTCTATTAGAGATTTCATATGTTCAAGACTTATAACCTTGTCCATAAGGGAAGCTCTAGTTTGGATCCTAGCACTCCAACATTGGGAAGCCCATGAATGAGGCTTGTGAC
Source organism: Dendrobium nobile (assembly GCA_022539455.1). NCBI lineage: Eukaryota > Viridiplantae > Streptophyta > Magnoliopsida > Asparagales > Orchidaceae > Dendrobium > Dendrobium nobile. The sequence goes on from CM039726.1 coordinate 60,087,487, forward strand.
CTCAAATAAAGGAAGGCCTGAAGATGGATCTTACATCCTTACTTTATAAAAATGTTAGCTTTACGATATGTGTTTTAGTTTGATTCTATTTTATGTTGATATTTTTTCATGTAGTTGATTAATGATTGTGGCTTACCACTCAACTGGTAGCTTAGCTTAATTGAGATGTCCAAGCACATGCCTTTCCACTCTAATGTTGGAGGGACCCACTAGTGGGACTTATGAACTTAGATGAAGGAAATCCCAATAAATGATCTTAAAATCTCATCTCTAAGGTGAGTGGTCCAAGGCATGTATATTAATTATGGTTATATATATATATCCAAATTGGTCTCCTAACTTTTTTCTTAAGGATAAAAATAGTCCCCGATTATATTAAAGTACCAACTTGGTGCCTTGACGCTTTAAATTGAGCTCAAATTAGGCTTTCTGTGGGATCATTTAGGCTTTTATTTAAAAAAATCAAGGGCTAAAATGAGACTTTTAAATAGTTTGAGACTATTTTGATCTTTCATAAAGAGTTATGAGACCATTTTGGTTCTTATATATATATATATATATAATTTAATGAGTCTCATGAATTGGTTCATTAAGGTCTTGGAATGTGACATGCCCATCAATGCACCATGTAATGGAGCCATTTGTTTTTTTAATCGCTTTGTAGTATGATAAGTTACTTGAAATATGGTTTTGAAAATATAGCCATGATGGTCGAGTCATTTAGAAAAATTACTATAAATTATTCATGTCCCTGGTTTACATCCCAGAAAGTTTTGATTTGAATTTGTGCGTTGGATGTATAATTGTGTATTTGATGATCATTTGTCAATGTATATGTGTTGATTTTAAGTTTTCATGCTCTTGGCCCAATCACAAATAGGTACTTCAAAAAAAAAAAAAAAAAAAAAAAAAAAATATATATATATATATATAAGAATATATTTTGAAAATACTTAAACCAAAGGGACATTGTGGCCATTTTACAAAATAATTATAGAATTACTTGGCATCTTACCTTTAAATTTAGTTACTGTGTGGGCATGTTGAGGGGAGTATACTTCTACAATTTCATTAAGTTCACCACTAAAGTGAAGTTTTTAGGGAATTCGACATTTTAAGTACATTTTATAATTATTTTAATCAATGGTTTTGAAATACTGGGTTTCTTGGCTTGAAAATGTGAAACTACTAGGAGTTACGTTTAGAAATAAGAAAGAAAATTGTTTTAAGTTTTGCCCTTATAAATTTATTTCAATCATGCAAGAGAGAATTAAGAATTTGAAAAATTTAACTTGCTTAGGCCAAAGATTAGCAATAGAGAATAACCAAGACTATCCTTTCAAAAACCAAGGTAAGATTAAATGTAAAGTACAAGTAACATAATCCAACACTTAACATTGAGAGGTTCACCTCAAGGCCTTCTCACTCAACTACTTATAGGCTTTAGAGGAGAAAGAGGAGCCAAATAATGAAAGATATTACCACTACAACGATGGCGCCGAAGAACTTTGTTGGTGGAGAGGTAGCCGGTGGAGATGGATGTAGTGGGTGGCCGACGAGACTCCAATCATAGCTTGAAAATCGTCGGTCGATGATGCTCGCAAGAATCGGGAAGACTCGCTCCAAATATTCTTCAACAGTGGTCTCGTCTTCAAATCCCACGCCAAAGCACGGAGATCTTAGGATGTTGATGCTTCCGTCGGCGTTGAATACAAGACCCCATTCAAGCTCGGGATCCGCCATTCAACATTGAAGAGAATAGGAGAGGTGTCGTCCTCTTCGTCTCTAGGCTTCTCAATGTACAAGAGAAGGGGAGAAAAGAGGAGGGGCCGGTGGGATTCCCAAGGAGCAATGGGGAATTCGGCCAAGGTGGGAGAGAGGGGCGGGTGCAATGAGGGAGAGGAGTTAGGTTAGGTGAAGTGGCAAGAGGTTTACTCAAATCTGAAATTATTCTCAGATTTTAGTAAATTTGGAGGGAATTATTTGAGACTAATTTCAAATTTCAACTGTAATTAAGGGGAATTAATGGGGCTCATCAAGAGGGGTGGCCGGCGGCATGCTTGGAGGGAAAGAGGAGGTTTAAAATCTTAAAATTGAAAATTAATTTCAGTTTTAAGTAATTTAGGAGGGAAAAACCTTTGAATTCAAATTAGGATTTCAAAACGGTCAAAGTATTAAATAAGCAATTAATGGGAATCTCTCCATGGGGGGCTGACGGCATGCATAGAGGGGGAGAGGGGAATTCAAGGGAGAAGGGTTTCCAATTTAGGATGATGACGTGGCAAATGGTCTCATAACTCCAAGTTAAATCAAATTGAAATTGAATTTCATGACGAAAGCTTTCCTAAATTGAAGTTCCAAATTAGGAAAGAATTCGAAATTTGAAATTTTCAAATTTCAAATTTGAAATTTGTGCAGGAAGGGGTTGGGTGGATGAGGGGAGGTTGCCTGCAAGGAGGCCGGCCGGGGTTATGGTGGTGGTCGGCGGCGGGTTCCCAAGGGGCGGCGGCAATGGGGTGAGGAGGGATTTCTTATAGTGGAGGTGAAGAAATTGGAAGAAAATTACGAACGCAATGATAGAAGAAATTAACCACGAGCCGTGGACTCTTCCAACGACTGGTGGGCCTTGCGATTTTGTTGACCTTCGTATAATGTCCAAAGGAAACAAAAATGAAATCATACCTGTCTCTGCCGCAAATCCCTGAAATCCCGCTCAATACCTCGGCACTGTCGAAATACCTGAGCGAATCCTGCAAATACTGCAAGAAATCCTGCACCTCGGACTGTCGAACCCGCAAAATTCGCAAGAAATCCTTCCGAGGCACTGTAGATTCGGCGCTGTTCCGGGAATTGCTCGCTTCGATCGCATGCCTCTTGCATCTATAAAACGAGAGCAAGGTGAAGACTTCGACACTAACCTCTTCCATTCGGCTCTCTCTCCCGCATCCATCTCCTCCAACCGAACTCCTGTTCGGAACTCACCTCACGCCCGATCTCCTCTTCAACGACCAAGCTCCCTGTTCCGTTCCCCTTGCTCCTCCCGATCCAGAGCAGAGAGAGAACCTACCTCCACCGAGCCTCCAAGCTCTGTCGTCCCGCTCCCTCTCCGATCCCCTCACGGCTGCTGGGTTTCGCTCCTTCGACGACACTTCCCTTCCTGTGTGGATCGAAAGTTCCGACATTTTGATCTAAAGCAAGAACAGTAGCTCGCTTGATGTGTAGGTAGCTTTCTCCCTTACCCGTGCTTCTTCGGCCGAACCAGAGAGTGAGAGGGTGAGGGATTTTTTTTAAATATATATAAATATTATTTATTTGTTATAATTTTTATTAATTATGCTTAATAATTACCTAATAATAATAATAATAATTAATTATCTAATAATAAATTAATTAATAATTAATAATTAATTTCGATTAATTATAGTTAATTATTAATTAATTATAATTATAATTAACTTATTAATTATAATTAATTAATAATTAGTGATTAATTATTAATAATAATTATTTAATTATTATCATAATTAATATAAATTATAATGAATAATAATAGTAATAAATGTCTGCCTCTCTCCTCCACCCTCTTACCTCGATGTTCGTGTCGGACCGACAAATCACCTAAGCGTGCCTTTATTGGCCGTGGTAGGAGGGAACCCGGTGCGACACCTACGACGAGGTAGGCGAGTGACCCCTTGATCCATGTGTCAACCACGACAACCCCGAGAAGGTACGTACTCTTTTAAACTCAAAACCTTGCTTCAATGTCCGTGGCAAATCGGAGAACCGCCCCATGCACGCCTTTATTGTGCGTGGTGGGATGGGACCCTGGTGCGGCACGTACGGCGAAGCGGGGTCGCTTATTAAGTACCCTCGGGCGGGGGGAAATCAAAATTGCTTATCAAAAATGCTTTTTATAAAACCCCATGCACGCCTTTATTGCGCGTGGTGGGAGAAAACAAAAAATACAACCGCCGCGGTGTCTCACCAACACCAACCGTGCACGTCTTTATTGACGTGGCGGGTAGGCGGCCTCTTGGTTTTTTCCCTTAAACGGGGGAGACGTCGGGAGGCTGCCGAATTTTTGTTTGAAATATAGACAAGGACTTGAGCAGTTTGGGTCCTGGACTTGATTGACTGAAAGGACATGCAAGAGCTATATTGAACAAAGATCCGGAATTGTAAACTTGATTCAATTGACTTAAGTGAACTCAAAACCAAACTTGAACTCGAATTAGAAGAACAACAGATGACTTGAGTTGGACTCAGACAGGATTGCACTTAAACTTGAACTTCAAATGAAAAAAAAATGAGACTCGTACTCGGACCTGTTTGAATTCAAATGAACAATAGTGAACTCAGATTTGTGATTGAACACGAGCAGAGGATCAGAACAAAACTCAATTGACTTATAAAAGATCAAATTCAAATTCAAATTCAAATCAACTTGAAAATACAAGTGAACTTGCAAATACTCCAGAAGGCTCTGAACAAAATGCAAACATGAAATTGAACTCAAAAGACTGCAGGGGACCTATACTTGAACATGAGCCTTAACTTGAATTCAAATGAGTTTGGCGCAGGGGGTTCGACTCGAACTTGTACCCGGGACTTGATCCGAATCAAGCATAATGGATATGAACCCGGGTTCGAACAATGACTGGATAATCAAAATTAACGAATGCATAGTCATCTTAATATCAACCATTAAGTTTGATTGTGCAAATGGAGACCGATGAACGAATGAAGGACATTCATTAAAATCCCAAATATGAGTGAATTGTTGGTTCACTCACATCGATATTCGTTCCCACAAGCTTTCAATGAATTGTTAGTGCACTCACAAACAACGATATAAGCTTTCAATAATATCACAAAGGTCATTATATTCGTTCCCACAGTCAGTAGCCCTTCAATTGCAGCCGGGTTCATCACTTTCTTACAAGTAGAAGTGTAATACACGACAAGTGCAAATGCCACAATCTACCGTGGAAGGCTCCTACGCGTTCAACCTACGACCTAAGCAAGTGCAAATACAACCCACCTGAGATTGGTGAAAGGTGGATATGATTGAACGTGACAATGGCTCTCCAATGAATATCTCTAGGAGATCATAGCAAATACCATGGTTCCCTACAAATGAGCACGAGCTACTTATGGATAACAACAGTGGATGCATCGTAGAAGCAACGAACCACTGTGGACACAAGCACAGATATCTCCTACGACAGTGGTGATCAGGATCCACTAGCATTTCGGGTGATGTGCGAAAAAGAACACCCTCTGATAGAAGGGAAGAGAAGTTTGAGCAAATTCGAACTAAACTTCCTGGTGTTCCAAAATTCCTATACTCAAGAAGAAAACAGTTATGGTATCCACAAGCACCAGAAATAACAAGTCCACCACAATGAAGATTTTAAAAAGGGTTCTTTTCAAAGCAACGGACTTCAAAATCCTGAAGAAATCCACCCCCGGTGAATGAGAAAGGGGAAGTCAACATCAAGACGCCGCGCCACCGAATCTGCAACATTCGTACAAGCAGACAGAAGGCGTCCACAACTACAACGTCACGCCATCGGATATGCAACATTCGTACAAGCAGACAGAAGGTGTCCACAACTACAACGTCACGCCACCGGATCCGCAACTTCTATGCAAGCGGACATAAGTCGTCTATAAATATCCCAAAGATACCCCCCTGCACGTGCACTATAAATTATATACACATAGGTACACTAAAGGGGGAAATATATTCTCAACCCGTATGGGCCCCAGCGAGCGTGTTATTGGTACACACATGACGTCTAGGGATGCTGCGCGGGTTATCAAATTTTAAACCTGATCCTCCTTAGCAGGTAAAAGGAGTCGACAAGGTATTATTATAAAATGCCCCCAAACCCGCATGGGCCCCGGCGAGCATGTTATTGGTACACACATGACGTCTAGGGATGCTGTGCGGGTTGACAAGTGAATTCAAGTTCGAAACTGATCCTTCTATACGGTTCAATAGAAGTCGACAGGGTTCGAACCAACAAACAAATATACGGTTGTGGCGACCGTTATATTTGTCTTAATACATTCATATTAAGCCTTCAATGCCTATAACAATGAGAATTCACTATTAAGGGCATAAAGCCTACGAAACCTGATCCTCTATCGGCCAATAGATAGAGTCGACAAGGTTCAATCCAGAAAATGGAAATGCTTCCCAAACACCCCGATGATGGCCGTGTTGAATGCAGATCTCAACCGGAGGGGTTCCTCAAATATTTTCAAATATCTCCCAAATATCCAAAGTTTTATTTCAAATATTCCAAAGCTCAACCCAAAATTCCAAAAATCCCAAATATTTTAAAGCTCCACCCAAATATCTACAAAAAAATCCAAAAATCCCCAAAATCCAAAGCTCCACAAAAAGCCCAAATTTCATATATTTAGAAATGAAATCAAACCAGCAATCGCTTAAAGCAAAGCCCATCCACCCTCCGCAACAGTCTGCCGGGGTGGACAAATTCAAATAAACTCTAGCTCACAAAGGGCCAAATGCCTAGTCGAAAATATCACTAGGATCCATTCTCAAACAATCTCTTACCAGTAAGGACGTGGTACGTGTCCTCTAATCGGCAGTTTCGCCGCCAAATTGCACTGCAGGTAAACGGTTATGACTCGGAGCCCTCTGAACCGAGTGGTTTTGCCGCCAAATGGCACCACAGATAGCGGTTATGGTCAGAGCCAATACGCTCCTTAATGGCGTTAAATCCTTGAGATATGAATCAATAGGATATGATCGATAGGGCACAAAGCTCTCTGTTAGCTAAGGTGGATTCAAATTTGTCCCCTTAGACAAACATTCAACCCAGGTCTACAAGGTCCCCTTGGACGAAGCAACCCATGGCTGCCAACAAGGATCCTTCTGTCAGGTAGGGTCGACTACCTCCTCTGATTAAGTAGACCAGGGACCACGATGGCCCGGGACGAACCATGGGATCTTGATCAGGCCCATCATCCATTCCCCCACCATCCGCTTTAAGTGCACGGTGAAATTTCTATTTTTAAATATCAATTTTCCAAATCTCCAAATCTTTCAATCTTCCAAATTCTCCAAATTCCCAAACCCATTGCTGCTACTATATGTCAGATAACACGTATATCCTACGTATCTGATTGACGACTAGCCTTAATCGAAAGTTCTCTCTCGTTATCGGGAGGGGTAATTAACTATAGGGGCTTGCGCATATAGGAAACCAGAACTCAGATCATAAAGTCCTCGCTAAATGAGGGCGAAATCTCTGGGTAGTGTCTTATCTACAAACCCATCTGCCTTCCAAAATTTACCTCGGAACTTATTCAGTTAAAACTCCCTCGTCGAATAAAAAGAAAAGCGAGTGGAGGCCGGGGCCGAATTTTCGGAGCCCACAGATTTGCACCCCTTGAGCTCTCTTCTCTCTCTTTTCAAGCTCTCATGCAAGAAGTAGAAACAAACATAAAATTTTCATTCAATCTTCATTAGCTATTACAAGAGAAAAAGACCCATATATATAGGTCTCAAGCATACATGAAGAAATAAAGACTAAATTGCCCTCAGGGCTACAATAACAAAGCAACTCCCCACAGGGGTAAAAATGGAAAAACTGCAAATACTAAATAATACATCATGACATCGGAATCAAAAGTAGAGGCGCTGAATCGTGGCCGTCGATCTGCGGTTTCGCCGGCGATAAACATGTCGGTAACGTCTGTCGATGTCCTCATCATAACTATGCATTGATGAGGTTAGCCTTTTGTTAGACCGGTTCAGGATGAACCGGTCCAACCCCAACCGGCCCTTATACAGGAGACAGACTCCCTTAGGGGGGAAATCAGTAGCCCAAACCTAGGGGCCCACTAGGCACGCCAATAGGGAAAGAAATAAGGGGCGGCTAGGAGAGGGATGGAAATTTTGAATTCAAGATTTGAAATTAGGGAAGTTTTTTGTATTAAATAGGAGGAGTCGTCTAGGGTTAGGGATATGCATAATTATTGTTTCTCTTGAAGTTCTCTTTGGTGTTTTGGGCTCTAGGCTTTTCGTCTAGAGATTGGGAGAGAACGATCCTCCTCTCGAATTGAGAATCAATTGTATCTTTGTTTCGTTCTTGTTTCGCTTTGATTTCTATAAAATTATCTACTGATTTTGATCTCGCGGATTTTACCGATTATTGTTAGGTTTGCTTGCGAACTCAAGTATTCCCATTAAGGATACTTGCGAGCTCAAGTATTTCCCATCATCTTTCCATAAATTTTCAGGATTTTTTTTGTTAAAAATGAATTTTCTTTGAGTATTTTCATTTAAGACTATTTTGTTAATTTTGTGCAATTTGTTTTGATTTTGGTAAATCCACCAATTTCTCTTTTCTCACTATTGCAAGGGATGCTTTTCAAATGATCTACGTACATGATGAAGCCTCCTTGGAGGATCCTTACTTAACTGTTGATAATTGGTGAATGAAAACTCAATAGAGGTCATTTTCTCGCACTACTCAGAGACAAGTTTGAGTGGTCAGGACTCAGGTGGCAGGGGTTAGTCCTTCATGGGACAGTTTGGTGGGAGGGAACTTCGACAAATGCTTTGCGTTCACTAAATGCAAAAATAGAGTTGCATTGCTCATTAGTTTATATAAAAACTCGTTATCTCTGCTGGACTAGTCAGATAACCCGGAAGGGTAGACTGGTGAATTTCATTTGACATCATGCTATTAGTGGAGGGCAGTGGACACCTTTATGATTTTTTTCATAAATAACAACATCTAATCCTTCTTTTCACTTCACTTTAAAATTCAGGTGTTTTTCATTTATACAATGGATCGGCTCAAAATTTGAACATATTAAAGAAAACAATTCAAATTAATGCTAATAAAATCAGATCAATTTTAATCAAATTTACTGAGCAATTTGGAACTACAATAAAATTAATTTCGATGTAGATGAAATCCGGTCAAGGTTATTTGTTTTTGTTTATAAGTTTTACTTGCAGGTTGCTTCTCTTGGAGAAGGGGTATCATTGGAGGCCCGGCTACTTAGCAGGTTGCTCTCTAGATTAATTTCAAGCATTACGATTTCTGATGTCCCAAACATTGCCACTAATGTAATGCTTTTGCAGGAAGGAGGCAGCTCTCCGCCAAAGGGAGGTAACTGCTAGACTGAATATTCATCAACTTGCTTAGAGTAGCTGAAAATTGATCGCATGATTTTGTTTTTTTATAATTATTTAGGTATGGATGCCTTGTGATCCCCACCTTGCCCTTCTCATAAATTGCATGAATCTATGAAGATCATTAATACAATATCCATAATTTTCTGTAGTAGACTTCTTCATTGCATGTTTGTGTGATTTATCCATGAACTGGCCTTTTGGACAGCTGATAAATGAGGATTATAGACTCATCGAGAATTTTCTTCCAAAATTTTATCAGTTCAAAATCCTCACAATGAAACATGTAGAAGTAAATAAATAATTAATCAAGCATACAATCAAACACATACAGATGTATGCCAATGTATTGGATCATATATGTTATGGGACAAGTACTAGAATAATTGACTCACTTGGTTAGCACAAGCTTTAATGATTGACAAACTCAACTTACTAAATAAATCACATTAGTGATCTAACTTGTATACGTATATGAATGAACAAGTGAGCATTACAACTTGTATGCATATTGCAAATGATACGCTCAAATACACAATTCAGTTAGATTGCCAAACACCAAAGTCACACCTGTCCACACAACAAATAGATGACGGTGATAAAATGAGATACAATGCATGGGTCAGAAACAGTGGCGGAGCCAGAAATTTTACTGAGGGGGGGCCTAAATTAAAATAATTTTGTTTGTTGTTTCATTACCATGGGGTCTGTCTTTGGAGGCAAGAGATGAGCGAAAGATATTTAAATGAGTTTTACTCAACATTCTTTAAAATATTTTTATTTCAGCTAATTTAAGTGAGTTTCAATTTCAGCTAAAATTTACCCGATATTCTGCAAAATAAAGTTTCAAATAGAAGTCGAAGATTTTTACTAAAACATATATATATATATATCTCGAGATTTTTAATAAAATATAGAAAAAAAGGAAATTTATTGATTGTATAGCATAAATCTGAATAAAAATATAGCTTAATTATATCAGAAATCAACTATCTTTAGCTCGTTGGATTCGTCTCATCGAGCCGCTCAATTCGACTATAAGAAAATAAATTTTGAAAACCGTTTGATCATCCAAATTATGTTTTGAATGTTCCAAATGTACTTCGGGTCCTTGATTTGGACTCATTTGTGCTCAGATTGAGTCGAATTTGGTGTTGTATTTTCGAGACGTTTAGTTCGACTATAAGTTTATTGAAATCGGAGTTTAGATGTTCTCCGATTTAATTTTTGAAGTTTCCAACTTGTTTTTTTTTCAAAATTCGTGCCCGATCAAGATTATTTTTGATGATATATCGATAGCTTAGTCTTGATTTAGATAAATAAATTAATCCAATTACTTCTTTCTCTTATCTAGCATGCATATAAGAGAAAATAATCAATTTCTCTCGTATATAAAAAATGTACATGTAAACCTTTGCTCTTCCTTGTTCTCTTTTGGTGGTGGTAATTGGTTGGACACACTTATAATTGAATTATTATTTTTTTAGGGGGGGGGGGGGGGGCACGTGCCCCCCTTGGCCCCCCCTTCCCTCCGCCAATGGTCAGAAATTTAACACTTAAGCTCAATTAAAGAAGTTTGCTTAGCAACTAAAGCATTTGAAGCACTTAGCACATTAATTACTACATAGACATGTGACAATAAATTAAACAAGCAAATGGACAATATATGTAAATCTAGGTAAAGAACATGGACATAATAATTTTTATGTTGTTTGACATTAAATCATCCTACGTGCACACTTTATCCCCATCCGTGTTAGGTTTGCACTAATGACTTGCTATCACAAGTCAAACTTCACTTGCGCTACTTGAGAGGCATCACAATTGTCTTTGTTCAAAGACAACAATACCCGCTTCTTGCTTTGGCAAGATCATATTAGCCCAAGCTTTACAGTCTAAAGCTTCATCAAGTCCTCCATGACTTGGCACAACAAGATTATCTAAGTTCCCTATTTAAAATTCTTTTGAACTTTAGCGGTGAACAAACACAATCAGCAAATACAATACAATCTCCCTATTAGATTATACAATATACAAAATAACATACTCTAGAGATTGAAGATAAAGAGATCATTAATTGGGGAGTCCCAAGGAAAGTTTGTTGGATGAACTCCTCAAGTTCCTCACAAAAACACCTCAAAATGATTTTAGAATAAAGCTCTCTAAACTTTATCAAATCCATAAAATTTTATCTAGAATATATAAACTAGAGAGTTCGTAAAAGAAAACACACAAGAACTTTCTCAAAATTCGGATTCACCAATGGCTAGTCAAACTGTATTTTATTATGCCAGTTAGGCAACATCCAAGTTTCCGATCAAGTCCCATTGGAATAATGAAATTACCCATCGGAATAATGAAATTAGGGTAATTATAAGGAATGTAAATATTAAAAATTTAATATTTGTCATAACAATCAAATATAAATCAACATATAATGTTATATTAAATTTTAAATAAACTACTCAATGAATCTAACATAATCAAAATTAAGTCCAAATTGTTAACTTTAACTTAATTAATAATTAATAATCTTTAATACATAATTATCCTAATTTAACAAATTTACTGAAATTATTGAAACTAGGAATATATCAAATTTACTTTAAGTAAGTACAACGTAAATTAAGAAGGTTGATCACATTATCATTAAGCTGATATTCTTTAATTAAGTGAATAATTATATAAGGGAACTTTGACTTTATACGACTAAGAAATTCCCAAATTTTGAGAAATATGCTTGTTGTTTCATTTATTGGGAAAAATTTGCCCAAAAGTTTGATTCAGACCAAATTACCCTGCTTTTGCGTCTGAGAAATATTTATTGAAGGTCTCTCTAAGTAAATTTAGCTAAAACTAGTTGGAATTCAAACTTTTTTCGAATCAAGTTTAAACAATGTTTGATATATATTCGATTGAACCTTGTTCGAACAGTATTCAAACTTTGTATGAGCTGGTTAAAATAAGTTTTGAACATGGTTGTAAAAATGTTCAAACTTGGATCGAACATTACTTTAGTTTGGTCCAATGAGCTTTTTACATCGCTTTCGTTGGGTCCATTTTACATCACAGTCTTGAGATCTTGTCGTGCCTCCCCTTCTCCTCACCCCATCAATCCTGTCATTACCTTCCTGGCTAGCTCATGATGCAATCTTCCCATCACAAGTCATTGAACACTTCGGCGAACCCTCCCATCGTGAAATCATTTCTAATTTGCGAGCCTTAGCTTTTCTAATTCCATTTGAGGGCCCCCAACTTCGGCGGTCCCATCCGTTCTTGTTCGTGCGCCCCAATGAACTGCCATCATGGCCACAATTTTTGATCCAACGAGCTTTGTTGACCAATGACCAAGATTAGATAATTTTGTTCAAACTTGTTCGAATCACCTTCAAATTAAGGTTTTTAAATTTGAACTAATTTGAATCATTTTTTCTTGGTACTAGCTTTAATAAGCATTTCACGAATACAAAGGAGAGTTCGTGAATAAGAGGGGTAATTTGGTCCAAAAAGAAAAATTTCAATATATTTCCCGAAAAAATGAAACATTGGACATATTTATTTAATTTCAGTCATTAGGGTACATAACATCAAATTTCCTTTATATAATTATCATGTAAAAGCAAATTTAACAAATTTAATTGATAGCATAAGATGTTTTGATCAAATAAATTTTCTAAACCCCTAATTGATCAAGATTCTGAGTACGTGCAATTTATGCACGTAGTCCCAAAAGATAAAATAAGAATTAATTTTCACATATAAATAAATTGTGAATAGGTCAAATAAATGGAAAATCTAGCCAAATAAATTCCAAAAAATTGCAATATCTAAAATCCATTTTGAAAAAATATATCTTAAATCAATTTTATTTTATTTTTTTAACTGAAAATTTTCAAAATAGTCTCCAAACTATTCGTGTGTAACCAATTTAGTCCCTCAACCATATAAAATTAATCCAAAATGATCCCAATGGCTAAATTGGCGCAACATGATACTCTGGGATTAAATTGGTCATATATGAATAGTCGGAGGACCAGTTCGAAGTTTATCCCATTGTTTTATTCATTATCATTGAGTCTTTGATAAACTATACTCAATCAATTTATATTAATAAGTATTCTGAATTCTCTTACTCAATTACCAAACATTGGAGCCATGATCTTGCATCTCAATCTTCTTGAGTTGAACATGCTAAGTTCTTCGCCAGGAAGCAACAACTCTAAGCTAATTCAATAATCATGGTTTTCATTTATTTGGTTTTGCTACATAATCAAATACCTTTAGAAGCATTTTGCAAATCATTAGATGATGACACAAAATTTATTATCAGCAAATCACTAATAAACTACACATCAATTTACTCGGGTCAATATGGCTAAAAATAGATAAAGAAGAAGAACCACGAATCCGACCGTCTCCAAGGTTGGTGTGTGATCCAAATTCCCTCTCCTCTCTCTCTCTAAGCACTCTCAAGATCTCACAAAGAACTCAAGCAATGACAAATTTTCATCATTCAATCATTAAGCATCAAAAGAGAACATAAGGGTTATATATAGCCTCATACAAAGGACTTGAGAAATAAAAGACGACAACGTCCTTTGGGCTTACACACGACCTCCCTTAAGTAAGGGGTAAAAGCGGAAAAGATAACAAAACAAATACAACATAACATAACATAAAATAATAAAAGCCAAATACATAATACGACTCAGAAATACATCAACTCAATCGTCGTTGTAGATCGATAGTCACGTCTCTGATAGAATTTCCAAGTCCGATGTCCCCATCAGAGTGCTTTTCCAAGAATTTTCCATTAATTTAACAGTAAAGCTTGCAATGTTCTAAGCTTTTTTGGGGAGTTTACTCATTTCTTGACTGAAATGTATGCAAATGCATTGTACCTAGAAGTTGCATTGTTGCTGTTCATTCCATATATGCAAACTTTCAAGTTGCATGTTGCCTTTTCCTTTTACCATTTCTACTGATTTTTCATTTCAAGCAGCGAGTCATCTATGCGAAGCCATTGAAATGATGCCTTGCTTTATTTCACTTGTGTTTTCCTTGATCTGCTCATAAGTGTAGCATCTTGAGTTCCTTAAAGCATGCAATGTGTTGTCATCTTTCTCTTTGACATTTATGAAATGGAATATATTATGACTTAGGCTTATCTTAAAGCTGCCAATCAAATGAAAGATGGGAGAGATGGGGAAGCAGAAGCTCTTCGACAAATGGCTGTGGTACTTCTTACTAAATTAATTATCATTTTGGTTTAAAAATACTAGCAACTTATTACTAATTCAGCTATGCTGTTATCTGCTGGCCATCCTTGTGGTTAATTCTTTTTACATTAAATAGTCTGTCAAAGATGAGGCTGCTACTGCTGTTGAAAAACTCAGAGAAACTGAATCTGAGGCAAAGGCTTTTCGAACCATGACGCAAAGAATGATATTGACTGAAGAAGAGATGGTTCTGCAGTTTTTACTCTTCAAGTTTTGGGTTTGCTTTTAATAAATCACTAGTATGGTCTCCTTAGTTGTGCTAAAATTAACTCTTATTCTTTAGGAAGAGGTGGTGCTCAAGAGATGCTGGTTAGCTCGCTACTGGGGTCTAGCTGCTCAGCATGGTAAGCATCCTTTCTACATGGAAACTTACAAATATCACTGAGGGTTATTTTGTTAATCCTTCTTTATCAGGTAGCTAAAATATTTGGTTATATCACGGTGGATTCATTTTGGATCCATTTGGGATATTTTGACTTATTATTACAATGCATTTGCATACAATTCAGTCAAACCTCAACGCCTTGGGCTGGATTTTTCTGGTTCTTTTCCCATATGTAAGAATCTTATGACGAAACTGACTCATGATAGACTTCCACTAATCCAAAGCTTACTTCATTTCCTTTCTAGAAAATCAATATAAACTTTCATTTTATATTCTTTTTCCAGAAAATAAATAGAAGCTTTCATCTTATATTCTTTTCCAGCTTTTATTCTTATTCCAGGAGGCGTTTGCATAAAATATAGCCCTTCAAAATGCAATACAAAATTTTTGAGAAATTTCTGTAACATTCAAAACAAGCTTTCGAAACCTTCCAAAAGACCCTAAACATTCTATGTGAACCAGATTATTCTAATATTTGAAGTCATCAACAAGTGGTTGTCAACATCAAGAGGTGAAAGAATTGAAGTTTGCTTTACATTCAAAATTAAAGGGAGAAAAATGAAGGGAAGGAGTAAGAAGACTAGTCAAATTATTCAAACTTAAAAGAAGATTATGAAGGAGCCTATTAATTTACTTTTCCCAAAATATTCTAACCATTCAAGGGTGGTCGTGATGCATTCATATTTTTCGTCTATTTTGTTTTGATGTATTTTGAACAATATTAGTTGTGTTTTATGTTTTTTTAATAAGCTATCCAATGATGGAGAGCATCCAATGATCATGGTAGGAAGTGCTTGCTCATGACAAGTCTTGGGTTTGCTTGCATTTGGTTTATTCTTGTCCTTGAGCTACTTGCTGTTCTCGGTTTGGGGCTGTTGCTGCTCTCGGGTTGGGCCTTGGCTGCTTGGTGTTGATTTTAAAAGTTGGGTTCTACTTGGTGTTAGCTCATTAATGCTTGAGCTGAAGTTTAGCTCATCATTTGGATGAGTAAATGCACTTCCTAGCTCATAAAATCAAAAAAGTATTCTTCTATATAACTCATTATTGTGGAGTGGACTTGTGTCTCTTCCCCTTCCCCTTTGTCTTCTCAGTTTTCCCCTAGCTATTGCTGTTTCGCCCCCTTTTTCCCTGGCCTCGGTTTCTGCTGGTTCCACCCCTTGTAGCCTGGATGGATGAACTTGGTTGATATTTGGGATGCCTTTTCAGCTACTGTTTGGTATGTCTCTTGGCTTTCTATTTCCCTCTTTTTATTGGTTTGAAAAGAGGTGGGTGGCTATTTGGTTTCCCCCTTTCTTCCTATATATAGGGGCTAATTTGAGGCTTATTGATGTAGACAGGGGGGGGGTCAACTCAAGCCCAAAATAATTTGATTTTTGGCTTCCCTCGAGTTTACAAGTTCAATCAAATTTGAGCTGAAATTTTAACTCATTTACGAGCCGGTCTTTAGTTCACTTATTGAACTACGGGTTAGCTCATTATTAGCTAACATTTTAATTCATAGTTGTCTTTTTATTAAATGTAATTTTTATTGTTTTTATTTCTTTAATTATGTTTGTCTCTTGGAATTCCAAACCGGCCTTTGGAATTCCAAGAAGTGTTGTTTTCCATGCCGTGGCTCCTTGGCTTCCATGGAGGGCTGCTGTTTTTTGTGCCATGGCTCCTTGGATTTCCGGCGGCTGCTGGTTTTCCGAACCGGGGGGGTTTTCCCGTGGCTGTGGCGCCTTGGTTCCGTGCGGCCCCTTTGGTTCCCGTGGTTGCTCCTTCGGTTTCCTGAGCTGGGCTGTTTTTCCGTGAAAAGCAATAGTTTTTTCATGGCTTGTGTTGCTTGGATTCTTGTGGGAATTCAATGTTATGTGCCTTTTTGTATTCCCCTTTCATACCTATAAATATGAGGGGTTTGTTATGTTTTAAAATGGTGAATGATATGTTATTTTTTGGAAAAGCTATAACCTGCGTGTTTGTTTGGAAAAGCTTGCGAGCTTTGTCCGTCTTCTTTCTCATCCCCTCCGGAAATCTTGCAAGCTCTTTCCAACCTTCGTCTTGGCTTCTAACCTCTTTCGTCTCTCCGCAAGTGCCACTCCATATGTATCCTTCTTCTTTAAGTGAAGCAAGTTTAGGGTGTCTCTTTATTTCGAGTCAAGTTTGTAAGTCATTTAAATTTCTGTTTGTAATCGTCGCTGGTAAGATTTTAATTTCTAAGTCTGTTTTAGATTTGAAATGTAAGAGTTTGTTCTTCCGCTCTCCAGTTAGTCCATATCTCGTCGTGGTCAGGTTCGTCTGCCGGCGGAGGTCCTCGGGTGCCCCATCCCCCGGATTTTCGCCCGCATCATTTGATATCAGAGCAAGTTAGGAAGTTCGAGGTTTTAGTTGTCAAATCTTATTTTAGTTTGTCAAGTCAAGTCTTGTCGTGAGTCATATTGTGAGTCTTAAGTTTTTTTTAGGTTGGCGAGTCTTGAAAGTATTTTGAGTCTAAGTTTAGATTGAGTTCATTGAGTCTTTTGAGTCTTTCTTTGAGTCTTGTTTAAGTCGTAAAAAAAAAATGAAAAAGACAAAAAGACAGAAGAAAGCAAACCAGATGAAATTGAAGATTTTATGGATATGTGGATTCCATCAAAGTCAACAAATCCTCTGGAGTATGAATTGTACAAACTTCAATCATGGATGCACCTACGTACAGAAAGGTACTTCAAGAAAAAATAGTGTTTACAAGATCGATTTCTGAAAGAACGAGATGAGATCATGTAGAAGTATGAATATTTGATCAATGAATTGGATGCACCGTCTTCACCTCCTCGAAAGAAATCTAAAGCTAACTCATCGGGAGATGAGTTCTCAAGAAGGAGAGTCTGATGTAGATAAATGGGGGGTCAACTCAAGCCCAAAATAATTTGATTTTTGGCTTCCCTCGAGTTTACAAGCTCAATCAAATTTGAGCTGAAATTTTAGCTCATTTATGAGCTGGTCTTTAGTTCACTTATTGAACTAAGGGTTAGCTCATTATTAGCTAACATTTTAGTTCATAGTTATCTTTTTATTAAATGTAATTTTTATTGTTTTTATGTCTTTAATTATGTTTGTCTCTTGGAATTCCAAACCGGCCTTTGGAATTCCAAGAAGTGTTATTTCTCATGCCGTGGCTCTTTGGCTTCCACGGTGGGCTGCTGTTTTCCGTGCCATGGCTCCTTGGATTTCCGGCCGGCTGCTGGTTTTTTGAACCTGGGGGTTTTCCCGTGGCTGTGGCGCCTTGGTTCCGTGTGGCCCCTCTGGTTCCCGTGGTTGCTCCTTCGGTTTCCTGAGCTGGGCTGTTTTTCCGTGAAAAGCAATAGGTTTTTTATGGCTTGTGTTGCTTGGATTCTTGTGGGACTTCAATGTTATGTGCCTTTTTGTATTCCCCTTTCATACCTATAAATATGAGGGGTTTGTTATATTTTAAAATGGTGAATGATATTTTATTTTTGGAAAAGCTATAACCTACGGGTTTGCTTGGAAAAGCTTGCGAGCTTTGTCCGTCTTCTTTCTCATCCCCTCCGGAAATCTTGCGAGCTCTTTCCAACCTTTGTCTTGGCTTCTAACCTCTTTCGTCTCTCCGCAAGTGCCACTCCATCTGTATCCTTCTTCTCTACGTGAAGCAAGTTTAGGGTGTCTCTTTATTTTGAGTCAAGTTTGTAAGTCGTTTAAATTACTGTTTGTAATCGTCGCTGGTAAGATTTTAATTTCAAAGTCTGTTTTAGATTTGAAATGTAAGAGTTTGTTCTTCCGCTCTCCAGTTAGTCCATATCTCGTCGTGGTCAGGTTCGTCTGCCGGCGGAGGTCCTCGGGTGCCCCATCCCCCGGGAATTTCGCCCGCATCATTATGATGCGGGCATAAATCCGGGGGGATGGGGCACTCGAGGGCCTCCGCCGGCAAAACGACGTTGTTGTACTACGACAGACAGACACACTCGAAATAGGGATGAACAAACTCTTACATTTCAAATAAGACTAAGAAGCAAAAATTAAAAAATACAACCGACGAATTCATAAATTTTGACACTTACAAACTAAACTCAAAATAAAAGGTACCCTAAAATTGCTTTACTTAGAGAAGAGGGATACAGGTGGAGTGGCACTTGTGGAGAGATGAAAGAGATTATAAGTCAAGACGAAAGTTGGAAAGAGCTCGCAAGATTTCTGGAGGGGATGAGAAAGAAGACGGATAAAGCTCGCAAACTTTTCCAAACAAACCCGCAGGTTATAGCTTTTCCAAAAATAACATATCATTCACCATTTTAAAATAATAATAAACCCCTCATATTTATAGGTATGAAAGGGGGAATAAAAATAGACACGACAATAAATTTTCACAAGAACCCAAACATCACAAGCACAGAAATGCCCCCATGCTTCACGGAAAAACAGCCCAAGCCCATGAACCGAAGGATCCACCACGGGAGCTAAAGAGGCCCCACGGAACCAAGGCGCCACAGCCACGGGAAAACCCCCCAGGTTCGAAAAACCAGCAGCTGGCCGGAAATCCAAGAAGCCATGGCACGGAAAACAGCAGCCCACCGTGGAAGCCAAGGTGCCACGGCATGGGAAAACAAAACAACTTTCTTGGGATTCCAAAAGCCATTTTGGAACCCAAGAGACAACTTAAATGAAGACATTTGGTGGTGATTGTTGGTTGACTTGGAGGCATTTGTTGGAAGAATTGGACGATCTTGCAGTGGTGGACCATCGGTTTGCTAACCCTTAGTTCAATAAGTGAACTAAAGATCAGCTCATAAATGAGCTAAAATTTCAGCTCAATTTTGATTGAGCTCGTAAACTCGAGGGAAGCCAAAATTGATTTATTTTGGGCATGAGTTGACCCCCCCTTTGTCTACATCAGACTCCCCTTCTTGAGAACTCATCTCCTGATGAGTTGTGACGCCCCAGGCATCCATAGTGAAAGGATTCGTCGACAGTCTTGATCAATCTCCATTCCTGCTCCCTTGCTCAGACCTGAAATTGTTAACCACATATAATGAGCTTAAATAGCCCAGCAAGTCACCAAAGCCTACAACTGAAATCAAAGCACGATAAAAGCAATATGCATGTCAATCAAATTAAGTCAAATCAATCAGTCACACATGATCAACGAGTCGATGCAGATACGGAATCAGTAATCAATGCAGCGGTAGAAGAATCAATAGACGGTCGGAAAAAGAATCCATCAAGCTCAATCAATATACGTCAAATCTCAGAGAAATCCGTAAACAGTAGAAAATCCATAAAGGTCAATACATCAGTGCGTGCATCAAATCTCTACAGCATCTATCATAGCAGTCGATAACATCAGTTATATCAATATCGTCGTCTAGTCGTCTTATCTATCGTATCAGTCTATAACATCAGTCAAATCAATATAGCATTTATCATATCAATACATATCAGTCGATAACATCAGTCAAATCAATAGAAGAATCATATCAGAACACACACTTGCAAATCGATCAGTTATTCAATACCACTTGCGTAATATCAGTACGGCAGCGTATGTATCCATATCCACAACGAGAACAATCCAATGACGACCACGAACGATGCTACATCAGTGAAATCACATCAATCAAATCAGTAAAGCACTTAAGTCTGATCAATCATATCAATCGACAGGGAATCCCATAAAACGATCAAATCAACACATCGTCAGAGCAGTTGAAATCAAATCAATAAAATCATCAAAGTCAATTGAAATTAATCAACACAATAAAATCATATAAAGCAATCAACGCAATAAGCAATCAAATCAATATATCAATAATCAATCAATCCAATCAATCAATCAATGCTCGGTACGATGAATCTATGTATCAATGGATCAGTAGTGTATCAGTATCTGTCGTATCAATAGTATCCATAGATCAATACCATATCCATATCAATATCGGTGTCGGTATCCATAAATCAATACAATATCCATATATGTCGGTATGTATCCATAAATCTCCAGTGACAGGACCATACGCAATATCAATGAAATCGTACAATATCAATAACCTGTAAATCCGTCAGTAAATCTATAATCCATATCAATAATTCAATCCAATACAACCGGTAGCAATAAATCAATGCAATAAGTCAATGCAATACAATAAATCCGTCGATGAAATCTATCGATGTCAATAAATCTATAAATCCAAAACGAAATCAACAGGTCAATACCGTACACATGCAAATCTATACAATAGTCTTACTGAACAAGTACAATCACTGGATGTATCGTTGTATCCCTCGTGTTGTTATATCCATATCCATATATCCATTGTGCTGTTGTAGAAATATCCATATATCCATTGTGCTGTTGTAGAAATCCATAGTGCTGTTGTAGAAATCCATAGTGCTGTTGTAGGAATCCATAAATATATCCATATATCCATTGTGCTGTTGTAGAAATCCATATATCCATATATCCATAGAAATATCCATATATCCATATCCATATCAGTAACAGTATCCAGTGACATGTGCAAGTATCAATAAGATCATGCAGTAACAATAAGAATAATTCCATCATATATTCACATTCGTATGCATTCAAATCATCAATTTTGGAAAATCGGAAATCGTACGAAAATCCAGCGGCATAACGACAGTATACAGAATTTACACAAAAATCACCAAATCAGAATTTTACCAAATTACCACAGAACGTGCACAACAACATTATAAGACTTTTATTCTACTGGGGCAACATCAATCAACAACCTGATATTTATCTATTCGATCAAAATCGCACAGAACCCAAAATAACCGGTAGAATCGTTACAGAAAATACTCAAAACGTGTAGAAAAATCATATCAATAACATATCAAAAGTTGTGCGGTGAAAGTTTCGTCAATACAAAATGCGGCGCGTTTATCGGTAACGAAAAACATAATTCCGTGCACAAAACGACCAAAACTCAACATCTTCGAAAACAGAAATAGGATTCGGAGTCCTTACGGCGAGATAAACACTTTCCCAATAGCAGCGTCAGACGAAAAACGCTCCGCGGCCTCCGAAAATGAGCTTTTCCTTCACTTTCCTTCTCTTTCTCTCTCCTCAGATATTTTGGATTTTATAAAAATATTTTCTCTCTCTTCAAAACGAGCTGATTTCCTTATAAAACAAAGCTGATCGGCCCGGCCGATCGCCACATCGTCCAGGACGATGTGAACAAAATCCAATCGTCCAGGCCGATTCCTCAGGACGATAATTACGATTTTGCTCTCTGGATTTTTGTCTTATCTGATCGTCCCAGGACGATCCAAAAACGGCCTGGACGATCCCATTCCAGAAAAATCAGCTGTTTCACTGCACTGATCGTCCTGGACGATCTCAATATCGTCTCGGACGATCCTGGGAGGAAAACTCAAATCTGAACAGGCAAATCAAAGGAACGAGCTCTCACATGAGTTAGCTTTTGGTTTCTTTCGAGGAGGTGAATACTCTGCATCCAATTCATTGATCAAATCTTCATACTTCTGCATGATCTCATCTCGTTCTTTCAGAAATCGATCTTGTAAATGTTGCTTTTTTTGAAGTACCTTTCTGTACGTATGTGCATCTATGATTGAAGTTTGTATAATTCATACTACAGAGGATTTGTTGACTTTGATGGAATCCACCTATCCATAGGATCTTTAATTTCATCTGGTTTGCTTTCTTCGATTTTTTTGTCTTTTTTCATTTTTTTAGACGACTAAAAAAAACAAGACTCAAAGAAAGACTCAAAAGACTCAACCTAAAAAACTTAGACTTAAAATACTTTCAAGACTCACAAACCTAAAAACTTAAGACTAACAATACTTGACTTGACAAACTAAAACAAAACTTGACAAACCAAAACTTGACAACCAAATCCAAGGACTTCTTAACTTGCTCTGATACCAAATGATGCGGGCAGAAATCCAGGGGGATGGGACACCCGAGGGCCTCCGCCGGCAAAACGACGCTGTGGTACTACGACGGACAGACACGCTCGAAATAGGGATGAACAAATTCTTACATTTCAAATAAGACTAAGAAGCAGAAATTAAAAACTACAACCGACGAATTCATAAATTTTGACACTTACAAACTAGACTCAAAATAAAAGACACTAAAATTGCTTTACTTAGAGAAGAGGGATACAGGTGGAGTGACACTTGCGGAGAGATGAAAGAGATTAGAAGCCAAGATGAAGGTTGGAAAGAGCTCGCAAGATTTCTGGAGGGGATGAGAAAGAAGACGGACAAAGCTCGCAAGCTTTTCCAAGCAAACACGCAGGTTATAGCTTTTCCAAAAATGACATATCATTCACCATTTTAAAACTATAATAAAAGTACATTAATTAAAAGATAACTATGAACTAAAATGTTAGCTAATAATGAGCTAACCCTTAGTTCAATAAGTGAACTAAAGACCAACTCATAAATGAGCTAAAATTTCAACTCAATTTTGATTGAGCTCGTAAACTCGAGAGAAGCCAAAATTGATTTATTTTGGGCATGAGTTGACCCACCCTTTGTCTACATCACTTATGAGGTTGTTGAAAGCTTGAGCAAAGTCTCTTGTAAAAAACATGAGGGTTTCTTCTCTTGGAAAAGCTTGAGAGCTTGTTCCACCCCCCTTTCCTCCTCTCTATTTCGTCTTGGCTTCTAACCTCTTCTTCTCTACGCAAGTTCCACTTCACCTGTATCCTTCTTCTTGAGCTCTTGGAAGTTGTTTGTTGGCTGATTTTTAGAGACATTTGCCAGAGGAGTTTGGTAGGACGTTGGACTCTTTTGCAGTGGTGGACCCTCGGTTTGCGAGCCTAAACACTTTTTTTATATATCTTCCTACTCTCGTTGCATGTGAGGAAACTGCTAGACAGTTGTTCTGAGGATAACATTTTTATGTTATTATTTTGTTTCGTTTGATTTGACTTTTGTTTAATCCAAATGTTTGTTTGGTTGTTTGCAAGCTAAAGTGAATCGAATTTGGTTTTATTTTGTCCTAGTATTCTCCAATTTGGTTTTTCTCTCTAGCTTGCTTACATCAGACTTGATATCAGAGCGAGTTAGAATATCCTTGGTTGGTGAGTCTTTTTTTTTAAAAAAAATTTAAGATGTCTAATAATCCGGGGGATTGGCAAAATATGATGCAACAGTTAGCGGACTTGCAAAATTAGATGAATGAAATGACTAGCACCTTTGCTAATCTAAACGTTAACCAACATCATGTCCAAATATCTGAAAGCGAAGAAGAAGTCCCAAGGAATCAAAATAGGCGACAACGAAATTGGGATTTTGGGATTAAGATAGATGTTCACAACTTTGAGGGGAAATTACAACCTGCTTAAGAATTGGTCCATTTTTTTTATCTATTCGAGAAATAGATCAGGTTGTAATTTTCCCTCAAAGTTGTGAACATCTATCTTAATCCCAAAATCCCAATTTCATTGTCGCATATTTTGATTCCTAGGGACTTCTTCTTCGCTTTCAGATGTTTGGACATGATTTTGGTTAACGTTTAGATTAGCAAGGTTGTTAGCCATTTCATTCGTCTGATTTTGCAAGTCCGCTAACTGTTGCATCATATTTTATCAATCTCCCAGATTATTAGCCATCTTAAATTTCAAAAGAAAAAAACTCACCAACCAAGGATATTCTAACTCCCTCTGAACCAAGTTTGATGTAAGCAAGCTAGAGAGAAAAGCCAAGTTGGAGAACACTAGGACAAAATAAAACTAAATTCGATTCACTTTAGCTTGCAAACAGCTAACCAAACAAACATTTGGATTAAACAAAAGTCAAATCAAACGAAATAAAATAATAACATAAAAATGTTATCCTCAGAACAACCGTCTAGCGGTTTCCTCACATGTAACGAGAGTGGGAAGATATATAAAAATAGTACTTAGGCTTGCAAATCGAGGGTCCACCACTGCAAAAGAGTCCAACGTCCTACCAAACTCCTCCGACAAATGTCTCCAAAAATCAGCCAACAAACAACTTCAAAGAGCTCAAGAAGAAGGATACAGGTGGAGTGGAACTTGAGTAGAGAAGAACAGGTTATAAGCCAAGATGAAATAGAGAGGAGGAAAGGGGGTTGGAACAAGCTCTCAAGCTTTTCGAAGAGAAGAAACTCTCAGGTTTTTTATAAGAGACTTTGCTCAAGCTTTCAAAAACCTCATAAGCCTCAAATTAGCCCCTATATATAGGAAGAAAGGGGGAAACCAAACAGCCACCCACCTCTTTTCAAACCAATAAAAAAGAGGGAAATAGATGGCCAAGAGACATACCAAACAGTAGCTGAAAAGGCATCCCAAATATCAGCCAAGTTCATCCCAATCCAGGCTACAAGGGGCGGAACCAGCAGAAATCGAGGAGGCCAGGGAAAAAGGGGCGGAACCCCATCAACTTTTAACGGGAATAACAACAGCCAGGGGAAAATCGAGAAGACAAAGGGGAAGGGGAAGAGACAAAGTCCACTCCACAATAATGAGCTATATAAAAGAATACCTTTTTGATTTTATGGGCTAGGAAGTGCATTTACTCCTCCAAACAATGAGCTAAACTTCAGCTCAAATAATAATGACCTAACACCAAGTAGAACCCAACTTTTAAACTCAACACCAAGCAGCCAAGGCCTAACTCGAGAGCAGCAAACAGCCCCAAACCGAGAACAACAAGCAGCCCAAGACAAGAAGAAGCCAAATGCAAGTAAACCTAAGACTTGCCATGCTCAAGCACTTCCTACCATGATTATTGGATGCTCTCCATCATTGGATAGCTTATAAAAAAACATAAAACACAACTAATATTGTTCAAAATACATCAAAATAAAATAGATTAAAAATTTGAATGCATCAGGTCGCCACATGAAGCATGATTGGTATGGTTCAAAATAGTTTCCCCAAATTTAGGTTTTGTATTTATTATTATTATTTTATTTGTACCTATGAGAGTATACTAGTTGTCTTCTACAGCTCTCTCTCATAAAAATAAAACTAATTCATTGCCAAATAACCTCACACTCTTCCCCCTACATGGCTACAAGGCTCTTCCTACCCTTATGAATTTTGATTATGATCACTTCCCAAAAGCACTAAATTCTTTGTTGATCTCTCTTTCATTAGGACTCTTTCTTTTTCAAGCCTAAGGGAGAAGAAAAGCCAATGCGCTATGATGCCCTAGACCATATTATGCAATGTATTATTCACTTTGGCCTAACCCATCTCATACTAGGTTTAACCTCATTGTTTTTTTTTTTCATGGTGTACGAGGGGTCAACCATCCGAAGAGTGCTCAATTATAAGCATGCTTAATTGTGGAGTTATATAGAGAAAGTTATCGTTTCACCAAAAGATGTCATGTATATTATGGTCTAATTGTTTTACTTATATCACCCAATATTATTTCTTTCCATTCCCATATGGAATTGGGTTCATCCTATCCCCATTTTATCCATGAAGCTTGCTGGGAGTCATTCTTTGTCCAAGGCTTAACCTAATCACTCTCTTTGGATTCTACATATCATCGACCTACCAACTTTCGCTTGGTTTCTCCCTAAACCTTGTTGAACACGAACATTTTCATGGATACTTTCAAACACGAGTCGAACATGAACATGTCAAATTTTAAATGTGTCGAACATGAGCAATTAAACAACTTGTTCTAGCTTAGCTTATTTACACCCCTAGCCTTGTATATTATGGCCTAACCCTTTTTTTGATATAGGCTATTATCATTTCCTCTCATTATGTGGATTTGGTTCATTTATGCCTTCTTTTTTCTCTAAGAGTTCCACTTCCTAGAAGTTTGTTAGGAGGTATTCCTTCAGAGGACCTTAGCTTTGATGATCACTCCTTGCGTGCATTGAACAATCCTTTTGGGATTTAGGATGTCTAGTGTTATCAAGGAAGCTAGGAGGCTTTGATGAGGAAGGATCATGGTAGAAGGTGTGGAGAACACAAGAGTGAGAAGGATTTCTTCTTGTCCCACAATGTATTTGATACAAGGGAATATATAGTCTGATCTAGGAAGAAAATAAGGTAACTATTTTACATTTAAAAATGAAAGTATTTGCAACTATACATATTTTAAATTTAGATCTTCCTAATATGCTTTTACGCCCAAACAAGTTCTGGATTTTCTTCCTTGATAGGAATATGTAATATCTTAATTTCTTTCTTTTTCATGAATCTATGGGATCGTGATTTTCTTTTTTGGTATGCGTCTGTGGGATCTTGATTTGTCCTATCATGAATCTATGGGATCCTAGTTCCCTACTTCGGTGGAATCCATAGGCTCCAATGCTCCGTCCTAAGCTAGAGAATAAATATCTATCATTTTTGATTTGGAGATGATTTCATGAAACACTGCTCCATTTGTTTTTTTAAAGTAAAAAATATATACTAGTTGACATCTTGAGGGCATTCAGGATATGCTGATTAAGCCTTATGCTAGCTTTTTCTTAATGAAGTGTATGTCAATCTCAATATGCTTTGGATGGTCATAAAGGATAGGTTATGAATTATGTTTATCAATGACTTGTTTTCATAATAAAACTTCATAGGTTTTCCAGGTTCTTAGTTCATTAAGAATGATTTCTATCCATAATTCACAAACTACTTGGGCTATAGCTCTAATTCTGACTCAACGTTTGATCTAGACACCATATTCTTTTTGTTACTCCCTATTACCATATTTCCTCCAAGATGTGTGCGATAACTCGTGTTAATCTTTTATTCTATAGTGATCTTGCATCATTTGTATTTGTGTAGACTTCTAGTGCAAGTTCATTATTCCTTTTGAATAAAATTTCCTTATTAGGATTACCTTTTATATAATGATGCACAATATATACACTTGTAGATGTGGCTCTCTTAGATCGTGCATGAATTGTCTTTTCACACTTACTAAGTAGGTAATATATGGCTAACTATGGACAAGATAGAGGAGTTTTCCTACCAATCTTTGATTTATCTCTCGAGCAATTATTGTTTCCTCTTTTTCCTCTTCTAATTTTTTATAGGTTCAATTCGTGTGACTATAGGTTTTCACCCTATTCTTGGATGAAGATGAAGATGCCCTATTTGGGTATTAAATCTTAATGTTGATAAAATAATTCTATCTTTTAATCTCTTTTATCTCATATTGCTTAATTAAACATTGTTTAATTCTTAGATTTTATTTCTCTTCATCATTTCTAGTAATATTGATATCATTAACACATACTAAGAGGATTGTCACACCCTCTTTGTACGATTGTTGATGAAGGGAATAGGATCTCTTGGACTTTATCTGCATCCTACCCCTTTCATTACTCTATTAAAACTTCAAAATAAAGCTCTTGGTGATTGCTTTAGTCATACAATACCTTTTTTAGTTCACAAACCTTCTTAGTTGTTTCAGTTATATCAAATTTTGAAGGAACACTTATTTATATTTCTTCTTCCCGTTCTCCATGCATGAATGTAATCTTCACATAGTGTTGTTGAAGTTACTAGTTAAAGTGAGCATCCAAGTAACAAATGCTCAATATTCATCTTTGCTAAAGGGGCAAAGCTTTCTTGATAATCAACTTCAAATGTTTCGAGTGTTCCCTTTAGCAACCAATCTAGCATTATACTTTATAATAGAGCCATAGGCCTTATATTTCAAAGTAAAACCTATTTGCAGTCTACTACATTTTCTTCCTTTCGGCTTGCCAACAATTCCTAATGTGTTATTCTTTTCCAATGCATTAATTTCTTTCTTTCCAAGTATTTTTCCATTAATGTATGATTAGTTCCTAGATAAAGTGTTTGGAATATAAATAATGTTTAGAATCATAATAAAATTCTTATGGAGTGGAGAAGTACGTTGAATAGACGCATAGTGGGATAATTGGTATAGTGATTGTTTTGTGTAGGTTTTAGTGCCTTTCTAATTGGGAATGCGTTGATCAAGATTTTCTCTTAGAGATTCAATAGGGAGCTGAAAATAATATCATATATTCAATGTAGGACTGGTAGTTGACTTTCAACTTCTTTGGTGTAATTCAACTCTTCTTCTTGAGTACACTTGAGAAAATCTCAAAGAGTTATAAATTTGAATAGATTTTAGTGTAACTGAAGTGGGAAAATATCGGGTATGGGTTCGAGATAAGAAGCGTATTCAATGGAGTTAGGATCATTATATACTAGAAATATTGTGGTGGAATCGAAGTGTGGGCTCCGAAATTCGACCCCGGCCTCCACTCGCTGTGATTTTTATTTTGGGGGGAGTTTTAACGAAATAAGTTCAGGGGTAAATTTTGAAAGGTAGATGGATTTGTAAATAAGACACTACCTAGTGGTTTCGCCCTCATTTTGCGAGGAGTTTATAATCTGAGTTATGGTTTCCTATAGGCGCAAGCCCCTATAGTTAATTACCCATCTCGATAACGAGAGAGAACTTTCGATTAAGGCTAGTCGTCAATCAGATACGTTGTATTCATAGATACGTACGTAGTATCAGGCGTATAGTAGCAGCATGGGCTTGAGAATAATTGAGAGGTTTGATATTTAAAATTGGAAATTGCACCATCTTGCACTTAAAGTGGATGGTGGGGGAATGGATGATGGACCCGATCAAGATCCCATGGTTCTGTCGTCCCGGGCCATCGTGGTCCCTAGTTTACTTAGTTAGAGGAGGTAGTCGACCCAACCTGACTGAAGGATCATTGTCGGCAGCCATGGGTTGCTTCGTCCAAGGGTACCTTGTAGATCTGGGTTTAATATTTGCCTAAGGGGACAAATTTGAATCCACCTTAGCTAACAGAGGGCTTTTTGCCCTATCGATTATATCCTATTGATTCATATCTCAAGGATTTGATGCCAATAAGGAACGTATTGGCTCTGGCAATAACCATTATTTCGTGGTGCCATTTGGCGGCAAAACCACTCGGTTCAGAGGACCCCGGGTGACAACGATTTATCCTGTGGTGCCATTTGGCGGCAAAACCGCCGGTCAGAGGACACGTACCACGTCTTTAATGTCAGGATACTATTTGAGAATGGATCCTAGTGATATTTTCGACTAGGCATTCGGCTCTATGTGAGCTGAAGTTATATTCGAATTTATCCACCTCGATAAATTGTTGCGGAGGGTGGATGAATTTTACTTTAAATACTTGATGGGTTAGATTTCAATTTTTAATATTTGGATTTTGAGATTTTTCTGGGAGTTTTGGATTTTGGACTTTATGGAGTGACATTTTGAATTATTTGAAATGGACCTCCTCGGTTGAGATTTACATTCACGGCGGCCATCATCGGGGTGACTTTAAGGTCACTTGTATTTCACTTGAATTTTGATGGAAGTTTGAGAACATTTTGAAATGTTTGGAGTTAACCCCTCCGGTTGAGATTTATATTCAACAGGGCCATTATTGGGGTGTACGGGGTTATTTCCATTTGATTAAACCTTGTCGACCCTATCAGCTTGTCGATAGGGGGATCGGGTTTCATAGGCTTTGTGCCTTTTTAGTGAATTCTCATTTTTATAGGCTTTGAAGGCCTAATATAAATGTATTAAAACAAGTATATCGTTCGTCGTAACCGTATATTTGTTTGATAGTTCGAACCCTGTCGACTCCTATTGATCCGCATAGAAGGATCGGGTTTGAACTTGAATTCATTTATTGACCCGCGCAGCATCCCTAAACGTCACATGTATAGTTATAACACGCTTGCCGGGGCCCATGCGGGTTTTGTGATTGCATTTACCCCTTGTGTACCTATGTGTATACAAACTATTGTGCATGTGCAGGGGTATTTTGCAATATTTATAAACGCCTTATGTCCGCTTGTATGAATATTGCGGATCCGGTGGCATGACGTTGTAACATGTAGACGCCTTCTGTCTGCTTGCATGTGTGTTGCAGATTCGGTGGCATGGCGTAACAGCTTTTGAATTGGGTTGTTTGCTGTTTTATACAGGTAGATTGTCGTGCACTACTTACATGATTTATGCAGGTAGATTGTAGTGCACTAACGAATCTCCTGCTTTAAGTTGTATATGCTTGCATATGTTGCAACTCCCTTGTGACTTTCTTGTGGACGACCTATTAGGTGTACAAGAGGTGGCTACAGTCTTTGACCTTTTCAGTACATTCGCTTTTGTTTCTCATAAGCAGGCATCTATTCATTCATAGGCTAAAATTGACTTCAGGATACTGCATTTACTGAAGTCTTTCTGCATCTACCCACAAATGACATGTAGTACATACATCTATATTTGTAGAGAGATTGTATGTATTGCAGATCTTTCACATTTGCTCACAAACCATATGTTGAATGTACAACAGGCCTCCTGCAATGGACCGTTGGCATTTGCATTTTTTTTTTGCTCTTTCTGTTTCTTTGTACAGAGGTCAACACGAAGAAGTTTAAGAATGCTAAAGAATGTTTGATTATCTTTTATCTTTCGTAAGCAAGACATCCTCTGAATATTAGATTGTGTGAAATATGGTTTGTTTTTAACAAATGCTACATCATCAACTAAGTATAAAGTCCTAGAAGAAGAATGATAACATATTAACACTTCTATTACTTTTTTTATAGAAGTGTAGCCAAGGAATACATATTTAATGGCCTTTGGGGTCAAGTTTACCTCTGATTTAGGAACTGCACTTAAAATATTCTAGTTATAAAGCCGTTAAAATTCCTAATGTGTTGACACAATTTTAAAATGCATTTCATGAGTTATCCCCCCCCCCCCCGCCGCGAACACACCCACCTGTGCGACCAATAAGACATATGAACATTATCATGAAATTATAATGCTCAAGTGGTGTTATGCTAGTAACCAATTTTTCTTCGAACAAATTGTTTTTTGTTGTAGTGTATTTCGGCAATATGATTCATGAGAAATGCCTTATTTTTGCATAGAAGAGATCAAAAAATGATTGAAATAATTTTTTACCTTATCTGTTTTAAAGTTTTTTTTTTATA
The DNA here is from genome assembly GCA_022539455.1 of Dendrobium nobile. Classification (NCBI taxonomy): domain Eukaryota; kingdom Viridiplantae; phylum Streptophyta; class Magnoliopsida; order Asparagales; family Orchidaceae; genus Dendrobium; species Dendrobium nobile. Next base: position 60,119,281 of record CM039726.1, read on the forward strand.
ATTTTTATTTCAAACTGATTTTTTATCTTGAAATGGAAGTTAGGGATAATGTTGCGATGTTGCTCTAGCATAATCAGTGATCAAATAGACAAACTACTCATCTCTTAAAATATTTGGAATGATGGATAGTGCCCATATATCAGTATGGATTAATTCAAATGAATAATAATTTCTTTTGTTACTAATAGCAAAAAACATGTGTATTTTGTTAGTCTTAAACATCGCAATGAAAAATTGTGATGTTTAATCCTTTAATAAGTAAAGGAAACACTATTTGAAGTACTAAGAAAAGTAGTTGAGTAATACGAAAATTTTGAAGCCAAATGACATTCTTATTTGACGAGCTTAGGCAGAGAATGACAAGTTACTTGTGACATTATTTGGAGTTCCCAATGCTTCAAGATAGTAGTGCTCGTCCTTTTTCTTGGCAGGTTCAATCTTACCCATTGACTCTTGGTCTTGAAAAACTTATTAAGAATGATAAAAAATTGCAAACCATTTAAAGATCTTTTGTAAGTTTTGGTTTGAGACAATGTTAGCTAATATGTTTGGTATATGAAGAACATTTTTAAGGGAAAGAGAGGATATTACATATATATCTCGCAGTCCTATAATCATAGCAAGATAACCATTTGCCACAATGATTTACCTATTGCTAGGGCATGGAGCATAAATGTTAAAGAATTATGAGGTAAGAGTTATGTCTCATGTGGTTCCTAGGTCAATCAACCAAGAGTTACCCAAATACTTTTTCAGAGACATACTTGAGAATGCCAATGAACATGCACTAGAAGTTTACCAAGGGTTTCTATCAGGCTTTTGATTTTTAGAATTTTTCAAGGTTGAGCTCTCCTTTGACCTAACCCTCATCATGGTGAGTTAATTCTTTTAGATGAGAGTAGAATTGAGATCTTGGTTGTCCTTAGTTTCCTTTTTCTCAACTAGCTGATTTGCCATTTATTTTCCATCAATACGCCTTTGTATGCCTTGATTTATTACAGTAGGTGTACCATAGTTTATTCTTGTTTTTTTTTGTCTCTCATTGAATATTTCGATACGTCTGTTTTCCGTCTCTCATACCAATCTTGGTTTCCAATGTTGAATTTTCTAAGATTTTCAGATTCTGACACAATATTTCACCTACTTTCTTTTGCCCGGATCAAAGAGATTGTTTACCCCAAAAGTTGTTTCCTCAGTTCAAAGAATTTGAAGACTATTTTGTCCAATGAAAAAGTTATATGCTTTTTAATAAAATTATTTAAAATGACTTCTTTCAAGCACTTCATCTCAGATACCTTAGTGACCCATCTTTTGCCATAGGTTTTTCATCAAATTAGCAGACTATCTCTGTTTTTCCTATTCGGTTCTATTAGTCTTCACTTGATTTCATATACTTTGCAACACAAGCTCTTGAATAGGTGCAGTGATGGAATACCAAATCTCATTTACAGTGGTCATGTGACTAATTGATGGATCCATCAATTCCTACAGCTAAGACATGATTATGGCGTAAGCTCTATCCCATGCTTCAAATATTAGATCTCCTATCTTCGTTCCTATCCTTAGAAGATGTTGAAGCCTCCCATTACCCTTTAAATATGTTCTGACAAATTTAGTCCACTAGAGAATTCTTTTCATTCAATCGGTACTTGGCCCAACAAAAGGCTCTAGTCACTTGATGGGAGTTGACTTGATTGGGTTGGATTGGATTTTTTGATGTCACCGTGTTGATAGAACATCACGTGAGGATTCATAAATAAGGAAAATAAAATATTTATCAATGCTGAAGGATGCGACTCCAAAAAGTTGAAAGGCAAGGCTATGAGTTGCGGCTCCACATGATAGATAAGCTCCAACAACAGGATAGAGTACAATAGGTCATGATCATGATCATTAGCCAAAGCTTAAAATAATTAAGAACGAAAGAATTTTTTAACAATAGGTAGAGAATTTCTGCGACAACAAATTATTGGTTTCCAAACAAAGTTATGTTAAGAACATTTGCAAAATATGGGCATACAATATTTGTGGTTGTATGTGTCACACAACTTTGTTAATCCTAATTAAACTTATTTTGTTATCTCCATTTTTGTGGACTTCTAACTCGCGCAGGCTCTTCTTCAACGCGTAGGGCACATCATCTTCTCTCAGTAGTCATCACTCTGTACTCTGCATCCAATCTGCTTGTACCTAGCATTGCCTATGTGGAGAGCCTTCTCTCTTGCCTATGTAAGCTTTGTCATCTTCTTGGGTCTCTCCTATTTGGTGATGATTGTTGTGATCGTGATGCCCTTGTGCATGGATTTCATGTCTTTGCTCCTGTGGGGGTGTCAATAAATGATCCAACATGAACTTGACTAAAAAAAATCCTAATCATGTTGACAAGATTACTATTTGGATTTTGGTTTTGAAAAGCTAGAAACACATTGTTAAACTAGACATGTATATTATTAGGTTAAAATGTCATATTCGAGTTAATTGGCCTCTTTTATCCAAAGAATTGTTTGATTTATATAATTAACGGGTTGGACGAATCATGTTAGGGTTAGGTTTGTTTGGTTCAAATATTTTGACATATATAATAAGAAGGTTGGATTATGGTCAAGTAGATTTTTGTTTGTTCAACTTCATGTCAGATCCGAAGCCTTCTGTCAACCCAAATTGACACTTCCAGACACTTGCACATGTAAGGCGCTTGCGATTTGTGATCTAGCTCCATTGTCTTCTTCGTGTGGTGTTTTCCCACTTTGTCGTGCATGATTGTGCTTTGGTGGTTGTGGGGCATTATTCTTGTGATCAAGGATCTACTGTCGTAGGCATCAGCACCTTGAGTGGTGCCCATCCTCTATTTGTTTGACTGACCACTTATCAATTTGCACAAGTTGTCCTCACTTCCTGTGGTTGCAAGCCTTTCCTCCTTTCTCACCCCATCCACTCTCGATCATTTGTTGAGGTCAGGGGGATAAGGGTCTTGTTCCTCAGCCTGTATTTTACTTTAAATTTTCTGCTCAATATTTAATCATTTTAATTGAAGTCGGGGCCTTAAAATATAATAATTTAATTCTATAATTTTTTTTAAATCATCGCTTGCAACATATGTATTATCAACTTTACTATGTATTCATGTGTGCATGTGTTTATTGTTTGAACATTAACGTCTATTTTCTTATAAAAGGAAAGTCATATGCCATGATTATTTGGAAAAACAAAATCAACTGTATCATATAAATCCTTGGTTGGACAAAATTATAAAAACTAAGTTTTATACTTGATCATTATATTAGCAGACAACTTGTGCAATTATTTTATTTAATATTGTAGGTGTCTATCTAGATATCGCGGCATCCAAATATGAGTACTGGTCCTCACTAGCTCCCCTCCCACTCGAAGTTGTTATATCTGCTGGACAAAAGGCAAAGGAAGAATCATCAAATAAAGGCAAGTAACTAAAGGACAAAAGTGAGTTCAGGGTAATTAGTATTTATATTAGTTAGATTTATGCTCAATATCCTTTCTTTTCTTTTTCTTTCTTAGGGAATGAATTCTCTGGGAGAAATAAACTGGTACGTGAATTAAGTGATATAGCTGGAGAAGGCAACATTGAGAGTATGCTTTCTGTTGAGCAAGGTTTGAGAGAACTTGCAGCATTGAAGGTTCCGACTTCCCTTTTCTCATTCATATGATGTAGCTATTATGTTGTGCAAACACCATATCTAGACTTCAAATAGCTCCACATTCTAGCGGTGCAGTGCATGTCAGCTCTTTGTATTGGTGATCAACTGCACTTCCACAAAAAACAGAACTGGGCTTAAATATTGAATGGGCCTGGAGCCAACTGGGACTGGTTGATGCCTTGACTTATGAGTTTTTCAGGTACGAAAGAAGGTTGGTGACTTCTCTTGCTGGGGCCGAGTTGCATATGTTCATGAAGAGTGAGCAATGGATGGAAGGAGGGCAGCTACTCTGCAGTAGTAGCACCTAAAGAGAAGATCTTGTGGGAATTAAATGCTTAAGAGGTAGTTTGACCGAGATGGACATGGATTTGGGTGAGATACGGTGGATGATGGTTATGATTTGGGGTATGATTTGCCTTTGTGGATCTGGCTGTGGGTTGGGGTTATGGCTACAAATATAAATAAATTCAAAGGTAGAAAACTCTAGGAGCCGAACCAATAATCAAAACACTTCTTTCCATAGTAACTGACATAATTGATCTCGATCTAGTGAGCCAAGCAAGCACTAAAAACATGTCTTTGTTCTACTCCAACTATATAGTTGGAGTTAGGGGTGTCAATTCGGGTTCACGGGTCGGGTTCGGGTCGAACCCAACTTGACCCGGGATTAAACGGGTCGACCCGAATCCGACCCGTTTAGCTAAACAGGTTCATAATCAGAACCCGAACCCGACCCGGGTTGACCCGACCCGCCAGAAAAATTTTCTAGTTTTTTTTTTTACTTGAGCAAGTTATTGAATATTTGAATATAAGAGAAATAATAAAATTTTAAATGCATTCACAAATCACAATTTATTACAAGTTACAACAATACAACTTACAAATTTCAAGTTAAAAAATATATTACAAATTTACAAAGAACAATTAACAATTTACATGTATTACAACTTAAGTATAAACATTTAAACAACTAAAAAGTTTAAAATAAGTATAAACTAAAAAGATTAATTGTTCCCTATATCTCTTGCACTCTCAGTTTCTGTCATTAAGAATCTCCTGACGCCTGTGGGCTGATAATTGATCTCAATTGATCAATTCTCAATTTCTCATCAAGTCCATCATTCACCAATCACCTATAAATATTAAAATACCTGCAAGGCTGCAATGTTGCAAATGAAAGAAAAAACAAATAAAACTATAAAAGCAATAATTCATTGATAATTGATTGCTAATTTGCTATTTGCTAGTTGCTACTTGCTAGCAACCAAACTACCAAAACCAAAGGCCAAAGCCTTAGGCTCACTGGCTCAGGGTGAACCTAGTAAAGAAATATCATTTGCAACAAGTCCAAAAATAGTGCCCTCCAAATTTTCAACTGGTAATATGAATTTAAGGCTTTTATCAATTTAAGTTAATAGTATCTGCTCAACTGCTCAAGCCATTAAAATCATTTATACCAATTTATAAATTGGTTGCATCTAAATGTGTGTTGCATCTAAACCAGTTTACCAAGTTCTTCATCACAGCCATTAAATATTTAAAACCAACCAAACCAATAATAGCAAACTAGCATTTAGCATTTAAAACCAACTAAACCAACAATAGCAACAGAAAAATCCAAAAGAAGCTGCAGTTTTACAAGCTTACAAAACTTGCTCATTAGCAGAATGAGCACAATCTGATTTGCCCAACTGTCCAAGAACTCTCAGTTTTCAACTTTTCCTAGTTAGTAGCAGAATTATAATACTTCAGTAGAAATGTAGAATGGCACATAAGCACTTCAATGATTCAATCTATACTCAAAGTCTCAAAGGCCAAATAGCAGAATGACAACAATCCGACAACAGCAGAATGGTAGCATGCAACAAGCCAACTGTCCAACAGTCCATGAGTCCACCAACACCAACGGTCCAACGACTCCAACACCAACACCAAAACAACCAGTCCCACACTCCCACACGGCCAATGGCCTAATGCCATCAGCAATATAACCAAGATACCAGCTAAAGCCTAAATATGAGATAACAAAATGAAATTATTAGAGTATAACTGCACATCCAGAACAACCCATAAGTCCAGCAACCCAGCAATAACTATTAGAGTATATACAAGTCCCAAGAGATATAAAAATAAATAGAGAAATAACAACCCATAAGTCTAGCAACCCAGCAAAAAACCTCCAGCCAAGAGAGTTTTCAATTCTCCAACAATAACTATTAGAGTATAACTGCTCATCCAGAGCACATAATGAAGTTGCAGAATCGCCTCCACATCTCTAAAAGACCAACCAGCAAAAGCAGTGATCGAAGAGATATACAAACATAGCACAAAACAGTCAAAACTCCAGACTCCTGAACATTTAACACAACTATATAACTAATAATATTAGAAAGTGCCTCTAAACTTTAAGATGCAATGTTCGTTGACTCATTGTCAACTCCAATTTGATTTCCTTCCGCATCCAAACCCATTATGTCATCAGTCACCGCATCAAGCTCAGTGTCTTTTGCATCTATTACAAATGCACAAATATTAAATTATGAAGAAGTTAATTGTATAACTAACCTATAAGAGTATAAGTTATATAATAATTTTAATTTATTACCTTGCTCACTGTATAACCAATCTTTAGTGCATACCAATGCTTCCACAATATCATGTTTCAAAGCACTTCGATATTGGTCGAGAACTCTACCATTATTGCTAAAAGCACTTTCGGATGCCACAGTAGAAATTGGAATGCATAATACATCACGAGCCATGCTTGATACCTGAGGAAATCTGTACTGATTAAATTTCCAATATTGTAAAATATTTAATTCGCTATTCCTATCCAACTTGGTTTCGTCCAAGTATACTTCAAGTTCAGACTTTCTATTTCTTGGCATTGTTACTTCTACTTCAAAAGTGTCATAATCCTGTGCAAATGAATCAAATGAGCATATATTTCATAATGGAAAGAGAGCAACATGTAAAGTAGTTAAGTAGAACAGTAGAACCTGAAGGAATTGTGACTTAATCATTGTTGTTGATTGAGTAGTTGAAGGAGTCTTTTGTGAAGATTGGGATGTTTGAGTTTCAGAAGTTGAGGTATCCTCAATTGGTCTTGAGTAGTTTGTAAATAGGGATTCCAGCTTCTCCTTCACTTTATCAAGCTCAATTATGTAAGTACCCGTATACAATTTCTTGTAACACCATTCAACAAAGTTAATTTTATATCTAGGGTCAAGGATGACAGCTATTGCTAAGAGTACACTAAAGTCTTTCCAGTACTTTTCAAATTTCGCAAGCATACCAACTGTCATTCTTCTTATATACTCCAAGTCAGAAGACATCTCATTCTTCAATGAGGCATATGCAGTAGTGACACAAGGAAAATATAGATTTGCAGTGGGATACTTAGATACAGAGAAACTTCTGCTTTCTTAATTGAGAACCCTTCACATATTTAATGCTCTCCCGAACCTTCAGAACACATGAATCAATTTCTTTCAAACCTTCCTGAACAATAAGATTCACAATATGTGCACAACATCTCATATGGAAAAATTCACCATTGCATAGAAGACCATTTTTCAAATTCAAATGGTTCCGGAGAAAATCAACAGAAACAGTATTTGCAGATGCATTATCTAAAGTGATGCTGAAAAGCTTACTATCAAGTTTCCATTCATTCAGAAATAATTGGAGTTTCTCAAATAATGCTAAGCCATCATGGGGGGGGGGCATGAAACCAAAATTTATAACTTTTTTCTGTAACCTCCAATTCTTATCAATAAAATGTGCAGTCAAGCAAATAAAACCATCCGTATTGATAGAAGTCCACAAATCTGAAGTCAAGGAAACTCTACCCTTACAACTACTAAGAAGAGATTGTATTTGAACTTTTTCCTTAACAAACATTTTCTTGCAATCTTGTCGTGCTGTATTTCTAGAAACAATATACAAATCAGGACGCAAATAACGAAGTAATGATCTAAGACCAGCCCATTCTACACATTGGAATGGCAAATCATGCATAATTATACATGCAGTAAATAAGTTGTAAAATTCTTGATTATCAAACTTATTTTCAACCACAGATATAGATGCACTTGAGTTACTTTGAAGAATAAGTTGACCTATATCTTGAGAGCTCCTTTTCTTACAATTTTGCAAGTGACGTCTCAGATTTCCTGTACCATTTTTACTATCACTTAAATATCTAGCCCCACATTTCTTACATTTGCAACGTTGTTTTCCATCCTTTGCAAGGGGCAACATTTCAAAATGTCCCCACACATTAGAAGTCAATCTCCTTTTCTTTTTTTGAGCTATTCCACTTCCACTAGCATTATTAAGTTCATCACTATCATATTCTTGTTCATTATCAGTAGGAATGTGCTCATTATGATCAGAAGGGTTACTTGCAACAACTGTATTTGAATCCTCCATCTAAAAAAAATTATATAACTCCACATCACAACTCCATATTATAGGATTGTATAAGCATAGGAAAAATAGCAATTAATTGATTAAAACCATAAATCATCACAGCAATTTAAATGTAAGTTTTATGAACTAAATAATTAATATTTACTAATCATAAAGCTCAAGTGAAGCTGTGGACATTTAACAGAAAATTAACAACATCCAAGTAGCCATTACTCCATTAGGCAGTAGCCAACACTCAACATGAAACAACCAAGTAGCCAAAGGCCCAAATCCAAGTATCCAACAGCAAGACAACAGCAAGTGTCAACAACACCCAGTGAAATACTGAAATAAGTCAAATAACATGTCAACAACTCAGTTACTATTTACTAAGCAGTCAGCAGGCCGACAACACAATGAAATGAACCATCCCGGCTACTTCCAAGTTCCAACCTTGCATAGTTGATAGTTCCATACTCAATAACTCAAAATAACCAACATAAAAGATAGCAACAAGCACAAAAAAGATTTCATGTTCCTGATCTCAAGACTTAAGTTCACAAAGAAACCGGAAACCCTAATCAACATTTCAGCACAAGTAAAGTCTCAAATCAGCTAATCCTCTACCTCCATCTATAGATTTCACGCATTTCAGAAATCACGATTCACGGCTCACCAAATCTGCAAATCGATAACGCTCAAATGCTCAATACCTCAAACAGACAAACACCACGATAGTGAAAACCGCAAAACTCGAAATTTGCTACAAAAACAAATAACAAATCTTCGAGACTTCGATCCAAAAACTAAATAAAAAAAAACATCGCATCCGCATGAGGCCTTTAACGTCCCACCAACAGTCCAAAACAACAAAAGTTCACGAGTTATTGAAGATATTACCGACTGTTACGAACGAGAAAGCCAGAAATGAGGAGGATTCGAGATTTCGAGAGCTCGAACTGCTCGATACTTCGATTTCGATAGCGGAAGAGGAGACGAGGAGACGAGCCGACGAGAGATTGAGAGAATGAAAACCCTAAAACAGGCGAATCCACTTATCCACGAATGCGACAATGCGTCTCGGCTGACGGCTCTCGCTCGAAAGTCAAAATAAGTATATAAATATAACCCTAAAAATCTAATTACTTGCGGGTTAGGCGGGTCAAAATCGGGTTGGCGGGTTGACCCGAACCCGACCCGAAATTTAAATAGGTCACAAAATTAAACCCGAACCCGTTTACTTCACGGGTTGACCCGAACCCGGATTTTTCGGGTCGGGTTCGGGTCGGGTTTTCGGGTCATGTCAGAAATTGACAGGCCTAGTTGGAGTGTTGTGACTGTGGCATATACTAACCTTCTCTTCAAAGTTTTTGCCTAGTATTTGTGATGTGAGCTCTAGACCTTTATCGCTTTGACATTTATTTCGCAAGAGTTTGACCTCCAGTTGGAGAGATCTAGTTAAGACTACTTCAATTCAAGGGAAGCTTTAGGTAGAATGTATCCACCCTATATTTGATTTGAAGTCAAGAGAGAAATGGGCGGTGGAGTGGCTTCAACTTACTAGATCATGATCGCCTGAGAGGATAAACTAGCAAATTGTCTCCTTTGTATGCCATCTATTAACCTAAAGAAAAGTGTTTAAGGGACCTATTAAACTCTAAATTGTTCAAGCCCTATTAAGTTCTGAAAGCCGAATAGAGCCTACCCAATATAAAATTGATGCACAAAGCTAACACCATTCCATCCCAAATAGAAAGATGGTAGATCCTCTTCTTTAATTAAAGTAGCACTAAAGTGTCTCTTTCCTCGACTATTGTCTTCTTGAAATTCCATGGCAGTGGATTGTATCTCACCAATGATCTACTCTTGCTGTGAAGGTAGCATTATGCCTAATTTTTAACCGTTGGCTTTTGACTACGTACATGTTGGTGTGGTTTGAGCTTATGCCGGTCTCAACTCTAATGTGACAAAGGTGATCAAGTGGCTTTGACTTACACTTGCCTCTTCTCTACTTAAGAATAAAATGTTGTAATATTATTTAAGTTGATTCCTTTGCTGCAAGGAATTACTTCAAAAAATAGCCTCATGATAATTGATCTCCTTGCATGCCTTTGTTTGGAGTACACTAGAAAAATATTCTTCATTTTTTTTTCTTTAAATAAGCTACTTTTCATATTTTTAAATAAGTTCTAAAATAGAGGACAACAAATGTTGATAAGAAAATCTAGGCCAATCTCAAATTTTGCATGGACATTGAAGCAATATGGAAAATAAATTACACAAATCTCTAAACATTTAATGTGAAAAATTGGAGATAATAGAGAAGTGAGATGCTTAATGAGATGCTTTTATCTTATCTTTCATCATTAGCCACTATTGCTATTTGTTTATACTCTTCTCTACTCTTTATTTAATGTCCATGATGATGCCACCAACCGTGAAGAAGGCCCTCAACCCTGACATCAGCAACATAAAACTCCATAGCTTATGATCTCATAGTAATTTGCCACCATGGATGGATGATCTAGGATACTTCCTTTTATATTGGCAATCCTCTATGTAAGTCTAGATTGCCAACGTTACAATACAAAAGTCAGTTGGTAGGTCGACAACTTTAAGAAATCACTAGTTTAATCAAAAGTGTTCTCAAGTAATAAATGCTTGATATGTAATTAATCATAGGGTTTGCCTTTATGGAGCATATGTATCCCAGAATAAAATAAACTCTATTCAATCAAATATTGAGGGGGGGGGGGGGATCTCTGTTAAAAGATTTTTTTTATCAAGTCTATATCAAAATAATATTTTTGTCTTTGAGGATAATATATTATTTTTTATGCCGTGCTCAATCACAAAATATATCAATCCGTTGAGGATGACAAAATTTCTCCAACGGGTTTTTTGGCGACTTCGCTGAGGTCGGTGACTTAGTCTTAGTTCTTCGGAGACCGATTCTAGCTCTCTGCAAAATTGGTTGCAAGTTCGGTCCTACTTGGGAGGACCCTTTTGTCGTAGAAAAAGCCTATCAAGGTAGGTCTTACCATTAATTGATTGCAATGATAAACATCCTATGTTGCCTATCAACTAATGTTACCTCAAGAAATAATACAATTGATTGTATCCAAATTTGCAATTCAATGAATGAGTATTTCTTCTAAATAGAAATATTATTTTCATCCGGTTGTAGACTGGGTCCGTATTACCAAAACCTTGGTTTAAAATTTCAAATCTTCCATCTTTCCTCAAAAGGAAATCAAATTCATCTTTCTCCAAAGGAAAGTCAATCTTTTCTTTCTCTAAAAAAAATTCAAATTTCAATCATAGTCCCAAATACTAAGTATAGACATCCCCAAACAAGAGTCTTAGAAAATTGTGAGTTTAGGTAGAATCCAAACCTTCTATGGTATTTCCTAGCGCATTCTTTTAGATCTTGTTCTACCCGAATTGAACATCAATAGATCTATCAAAATCTAGACTTTTAGTGGTTGTCAAATACCTTTAGTTTTCCCAAAGTTTAAGATTTATCTAGTTAAAATAGGTGACCTTGCACCAAGCATCATTAATGTTCAAGTAGTAGCCAAAATATTCTTAGTCTTAGCTTCTTTTGAGTTTTATCTTATTCAGATAAGATAAATTCTACCTCTAATTGGTTGCCAAAATACTTTTTAGAACTTTCCAATAGGTATCAAATGCCTTTCTATGATGCATCGACACTTCGTTTTAAGAGGGTATGCAGTGTCGGACACGGACACGCGTCCGACATGATGAGGACACGTCATTAGCGTGTCCCATTTTAAAAAAAGAAAAATTAACCGGACACGCGTGTCCGACATCCGTGTCAGGCTATTGTATAAATAAATAAATAAAACCCTAATCCCGCTATTTCATATTAGTCGGTTCATGCCTGAGTCTTCATCTTCGCCTTAATCCTGTATTCTTATTCGTATTCGTGGTCTTCTCGAGCAATTGAGGCAAGCAGTGGTCGGCTGGAGATCGCACCCTTGGTCTTCCCTTCCGGCTCTAAGCAACAAGCCATCCTCCTTAGTTTTTAAGCGCAGCCGAGGGAAGCTAACGCCAAACCGCAGAAAATTTTTCAAACCTGCAAGTTGATTTCGCCATTTTTTTTCTCCATTCACCATTTCTCTTCATTTATCAATGATTCTGTAGATTTGTGATCGTAAGAGCATATTTTTTTTAAGTATTTTATTTGTTTTGGATTAAAATTACTCTTATAAAAAAATTATTTATTTAATGCGTTTTCACTGCGCTTTTGTTGCGCTTCCACTGCGCTTTTGATGTGCTTTCACTGTGCTTTTGATGCGCTTTCACTATGCTTTTGATGCGCTTTCACTGCGCTTTTACTCTTACAATAAATTTTGTTCCGGGGGCACTGCCCCTGGAAACCCCCGCAGGGACACTGCCCCTTGACCCCGTGACCCGACCGACATAACGCATAATGCAATAGTTATTTTATTATTTTTTAACTTTGTTTGACAATATTTTTTAAGTCTTTATTTCTTCCACTTTACCAGTAAATTTAAAAGCAAAATGAGCTTTAGTGCTGGTGGGAGTGGTTCAAAAGAGCCATCTGTAGAAACTGATAAGCCTTTATGGATTCATGTTACAAGCCTAGGAAAAACTTTTGAAGGAGGATGAAATTTGTCATTCAAATGCAATTATTGTGGTGGCACCTACAAAGGATCTTATTCTAGGGTGAAAGCACATCTACTTAAGATTTTTTGCCATGGAATTAAAATGTGTCCTAAGATTACTATGTCATAGTTGATTGAATTGAATAGACAAGTTGATGATGCTGAATTTAGGATCAAAATGGCACTTCCTAAAGAGATACCTTTGCCATCTATCCATGGTTCATCCCACACTTCTTTCTCATCTGTTAGAGTTGATCATTCATTATCATATAGAAGTGAATGATATGATTCAACTAGAAGTGAATGATATGATTCAAAGAAAAGAAAAGGAGTTGCAAGTAGTGCTTTAGAGAAGGCTTTTAACATGCAACAGCAAGAGGAATTGGATTGTGAAATTGTAAGGATGTTTTTTTCAGCTGAACTTCATTTCAACCTTGCAAGAAATCCTCATTACAAAAATGCATTCACTTTTTGTGGTTGTACTAGATATTTTGTACTAAACATCTTTATGTTATAACTTATAAGCTAAACAAGTTATCATTACTTTGATTTATTATTACTTGCCATTTTTAATATAATGTTACTTTAATTTCTATATATTATATTAAAAAATTATTATGCCGTGTCCACGCCGCACTGGTGTCCTATATTTTTAAAAAATGTCGTGTCGTGTCCGTGTTGCCGTGTCCGTGTCGGTGCATCATATATGCCTTTTGAACCCTTTAGGAGGGGAAATTATTGGGTTCGGACACCGGACACAGCTTATCGTTCGGTACTTTACAGTAACGAGCAGTACTGAGCTCGGTACTCTCGGTGCTGCTTGGTACTGCTCAGTACCGAGTTCAGTATCGAGTAGAGGTTGATGTGGCGATTTTTCATTGGCTTCGGACGACGTCCGGTGTCCGAATCCAATAATTTCCCCTTTAGGAGACGCCAAATGTCTCCAAACCCTCCTCAAGTGATAGCCAAAATGTCCTTGAAAACCTTGTAGGTGGTAGCCAAAATGCCCCTAAACTTTTAGGAGATAACAAAATATCCCTAAGATCTTTTTTTAGAGACACCAAATGTCCCTAATCTTTTATCCAAGTGATAGCCAAAACATCCTTTAACTTGTAGGTGATAGCCAAAACACCCCTAGCCCGTTAGGAGATAGCAAAATATCCCTAAGGCCATTTTAGAGACACCAAATATCTCTAATCTTTTCTCCAATTGATAGCCAAAGGTATCCTTGAACTTGTAGGTGATAGTCAAAATACCCCTCTATCTATTTAGGAGATAGAAAGATATCCCTAAGCCTTTTTAGAAGTCGTTAGAACACTTTTAATCACACCAAAACCTTCCTAGAGATACCAAATGTCCCTAGAAATTTCTTTAGAAGTTGCCAAAATACTTCTAAATCTCTCTTCCAATAGCCATCTAAAACTCTTCCTTAAGGTGATTGAAAGAAATCTCTTTATTTTCGTAGATCTTGTCTAATCCAAATTTAGGCTTTCATAGATCCCTCTTTCACTTCCAAGTCATACCCTATTTGATTTGGAAGATCTTATTTGATCACTATTGATCAACGCCAATACGTGTGTCGTACTTCTATTCATTCACGACACCTATTGGGGGTTATTTTGTTGACACATTTTTGTGCCGACTCGACCCAAATCGGAGCTGATCGTCTTCGATCGAACTCGATTTGCCAAATTGAACCCCGTCCAACCAAATTTGACCCCATTCGCACAAAAATGTGTCAACAATGTTGCGCTAGATTTGCTTCATGTTTGTTGAATCAAGCTGGCTGGTACTGGTCTCAACTGTCCTTCATTTCTGGAATCAGATCCAAACCAATAAACTAGATGAATAAGTCCGATTATCTCTGTTCATGCCTTTTTGTATGAATTTTTTGGTTTTGCCTTAACTGCGGTGCACCATATGCTACTTGTCTTCATCCTAATCGATTTCTAATCCTTTTTAAACCGTTTGTTTAATCTTGCTACAATTAACTCGGGTTCTCAATATTTTCTTTTGCCCACATTGATTTTTAGGTGGAAGATGCTGTTGTGCTTGCATTCGCTCAACAACGGAGACTAAATTTACTCCGGCACCCTGCTTCTGGTTTGTTCCCTTTCCGACTTTGTGCGAGTTCGTAACTATAAAAATGGACGCACTCTTCAATTTGACAGCTATTTTTGTCGCTATAAAAAGCCATTCCAGTAATGTGAACAATTAAAACTATTTTTCTTTCTCCATGATTTATTTCCCCTAACTCTTGATATTTTTTTAGCTTAAACGACTGGAATTGAGCATTATCTCTACATACCTTAAAAAGTTATTGCTGTTATTTACTTTCTTTTCCAGATTTGTGGACATAGCTGAATATTGTGCCTTTTACTTCAGGTTTTACTTTTTGAATGATTATAGAATAAAATCATTCAAAAAGTAAAACCTGAAGTAAAAGGCACAATATATGAATGATTATAGAGGTCCTGTAGAAGTACATACATGACATCTTATGTAGTTTGAATTTTGAAACTTAAATGCTAAACAATAATACAGTTCAATTACTTTGCGACATGATATTTGCCTTCCCTTTATTTGCCATCTTAGCATATTCTGTTGCAAATGATAGTGCTGCAGTTGCCCATCTTCGAGCATTTTTTTAATCTATTTCTCATGATGGTTGTGTGGCTTAATATGAACCTTTGAATTTGACATTTGATCACATACAGTTCCCGTAATAGACTTACCAAATTAAACCGTCAACAGATGGAGCACCTGCAATATGTTCAAAATGAAATATTTTATTCTCTTAGACCTTCTGAGCATGTGCCTTGTATTTGAAATAGGTTATAAAGTACTAAGTGGTAATTCTGCTCGTGCTAGTAAGCTGAGGAAACAATAAGAATATTAAACTGAAAAACAAAATTTATGTTTAAAAAAAAAATGTAGGCTTGATTAACTTTAATCTTAATTCTATTGATGGGTGGCTAGTGTATTTGCTATCATTATATTTACAAATTGATGAGCTTTCTGATGCAGACAAAATGCAGTTCGAGAGCTAATGACGGCTATTTTATTTTCTAGGGCAGACAAGAAAGCTAATATTGTCTCTTTCTGTTGATTTGCCCAGATCTTAAATCACCCGGTGGGGATCCAAAGTTCATGGATGCCTTCGGTAATAACACTAACATCATCTATTGTTATTAACCTGTACTTATTTCAAATCCATTAGAAGTTCACTTTTTTTATTACTTCTTCCTGATCTTAGTAACTTCTATTTATTCTTAGTATAAATATGGTAATGTTTATTTGTTTTTGGTAATTTTGAATGCTGATTGCTGATTAGAGTTTTATGTGGCTCTGTGAATCGCAATACAAAATGAAGATATGAGGACATGAGAGTTCTTGAAATGTATGATTACATATGAGGCTAGTGTATGTGAGTGGACTGTATAGGCCAGGATAAACTATTATCCTTCTATGAGGATAGACATTTTTCCATACAATTTTATTTCAGAGCTATTTATCTGTCATGCAACGTTTGATTAGGAATACTGCACCATTTTTGTTAATCTACACTATGTACTATGTAGACTAGTGAGATCCAAAATTTCACAATAATGTTAGCAGTGTTGTCAAAAATGAAGGGCCGTTGATGGGGACATCAGAGTTTGGAAAGTCTATCAGAGACGTGGTCGTTGATATACAGCCACGATCGAGTTGATGTATTTTTGAGTCGTATTATGTATTCTCCTTTTATTATTTTATGTTTGTATTTGCTTTTGTTATTTCTCACTTTTATCCCTTTAAGGGAGGTCATGTGTATGTCCAAAGGGCATTGTCGCCTTTATTTTTTAGTCCTTTGTATGATGCTATATATAGCCCTTGTGTTTTCTTTTCATATTTAATGAATGAATGATAAAAATTTTCCAGTGTTTGAGTTCCTTGTGAGGAACTTTTATTTTATCCGGTGAACCTACGCTCCTCTACGTTCGGTTTTAGACCAAAACAGCGCAATACCGAGTTTTTTCAAAAAACTCGGTACAACTCGGTACTCGGTACTCGGTACTCGGTATTGCGCGTTTTTGGCCTAAAACCGAACGTAGAGGAGCGTACGTTCACTGGATGTAATAAAAGTTCCCTTGTGAGAGCTCGAGAGTTGCTTGGGAGAGAAAACCCTTGGAGAGGGAATCGCATCACCCACCAGCCTTGGAAGAGTCCAGGTTCGTAGTTGGTTCTCTTATTTCGTCTTCCCCCTCTTCCCCCCCACCCAACACCACCGGCCCACCATCCCCCTCACCACCCCAAGCCGCCGGCCACCTTAGCCTCACCCTCACCGTCGGCTAAACTCCCCATTTCCACCGCCCACCCGATCCTACCTTTCTTCCCCTTCTCCCCACCACCACCCACGACCAAGCTGCAAACCGTCGGCCTCCCCTTGGTTTCCCTCCATCGTCACTTACCATTAAGCCTTTCCTAAATTAGGTTTCATATTTTAGGTAACCCAATTATTAAGCAAATTCAAATCTATTTGAATTTGAAATAGTTGCCTAAATTACAAATCCTATTTTGGGAAACTTTCCAATTCATAACCTATTTGAATTTTAAATTAAATTGGGATGAAATCTTTCATTCCAAATTTAATTTGCTCATTTAAGGAAGCATTGATTGCCTTCTTAAACCCCACCTCCCTCACCCATAGCCGCCGGCCCCCTATTGGATCCAATTGGAATTATTTCGAAAATTCCACTAAGCTCTCTTGAAAATAATTCTTATTTCCCCTCCACCTCTCTCGGCCGAAATCCCCCATGCCCCCACCTATTTAATTTCTTTCCAAAGATAACCTCTCCTATTAGAATTAAATTAAATCTCTCTCTCTTGCCCGCCGCCCCTCTCTCTCCCTCTCCCTTAATTCTTCTCAATCAAGGGGATTAATTAGGAAGTTGTTTGAATTAATTTCCCTCCACAAAATTTGAACCAAACTCAATCCCCTACCCTCCTTCATTGGCCGGCTACCCTTGTCCTCTTATCCACTTCAACTTTTAAGAGAAACTTCTTCCTCTCTAGAGAAGTCTTCAAGGGAAGCAACCACGATCTTCGTCCACACATCAACCCTTCTACACCAATGAATGGCCGATCAAGAGCTTGACTACGGATTCGCTTACGGCGAGCAAGGGAACGCCAACATCCTCCACCTCACCTTCTTCGACTTCAACCCAGAGGTCGATAACTCCATTGAAGAGTATATGGACCACATCATCTTCACGCTTTCAGAGGCCATTGATGAGCAACTTGCCAAAGTCCTGTGGCAAATTGTCTCGGGACAACAACAAGGGTGAATTTCGTCCCTCTTTTCTAATCCTCTAACCTTGTAGGTGGTGACTTAATCGCAAAGTTCTCGTGTTTCGTCCTCTGCCTTCTCTTAGTAAACGTAGAATTTGAGTGTACTTTCTATGTTGCTTATCTCAATGTTAGATTAGGAATTTTTGTTGAATAATCGCATGTTGTTGAAATTCTAAGCTGTTTTGATAATTCAAGTGCTTAGCATGTGATTTGGCCTAAGCGGAGCAACCCCTCTTACGTTTTCTATTTTCGTTCAGTAGCTAATAGTCTTAATTGTTATCTGTTCCTTTCAAAATCGTGGAAGTTCTTATCGCATTCATCTAAAGCATATTTAGTTCTGCATCAGCTTCCCTTTGAACATCAGCTAATTTGAGAGTAGGCAATGCAAGAAGATTTGAGTGAAATCAAATAAAAATTTATAAAAATCACATCCATAATTAAATTTCCAAATGCGTTTTTTAATAAAATTTCCAAAGACTAAATGCACCCACACTCCCTATTAGGTCTACTCCTAGAAGATAAAACCTGTGGTCTAATTGTACTTTGCAACTACCCACGTAACTGTACACTTTGTAACTGCTCACGTAACCTTGAAAATTTTCAGCAACATAACAACTAGACTGTTTAATTTTTCTCAATTAAATCTTGCAACTTATTTTGAAGGATTTACAATTTTTCACCTTTAAAATTTCACTATTCGTTTTAGGGTTATGTTTTTGTACAATATTCGTTTACTCTTAAGTGTACATCTTTAACTATTCTTTTATGTTATATTGTCAAAAAATTTCCTGAAATCAACTTATGGACCTTTTTGTTGCTCGAAATTAGAAAGCACGACCTACAAAATGATGAAATTTGTTAGATTTCAACATTTGGCTGTATGTTATTTGAAATTAACATTTATTTTAAACTCCTAAACCTAAATTAATATTTATTTTAAGCTCTTAAACTCTCTAAAATAATGATTTCATTTTCACACAGTAAGTGATGGAAAATTATGGTTTTAAAATTTTGTTTACCGTCTACAAGAAACCAAATAGGCTCTGAAACACTTAAAAAAAGAAATGTTTTTTTATTTCTGATTAAAAAAATGTTTGTTATGTGATAACTTCACTTTTGAAAGTATTTAAGTGTTATTGTTTGTTAAAGTATAAATTATCCATCTGATATTGCAAATATCATATGATACTAAAAATCAAGTATAGTTTCTCCTATCACTTTTTTATATCTTATTCCTTACCTACCATGAATGCTTTTATAGACTATTGCATTGGAACCTTTAGATCCATTTAATTACCTTTAGTAATTATTCTTTCTTTCTCGGGGCATATGTTGTAATACCTCATGCATATCTTTCCAAAACTAATTTTCAAATTATCTTCTAATCCAATTTAAGGAGCATAGGAACTAATTATTTTTGTAACGTCCTCACCAACAATTAGCTGTTAGACCAGTTCATAATGAACCGGTCCAGAACCAGCCGGCCCAAATGGGGCCGCTGGTCTATAGGAGGCGGAGGCTTCTGCCTCCTCTGCTTGGTCCGCCTAATTGGGCGGTGGCGGGCCCCACTATTCCAATTGATTGAAAAATTCAAATGGAGTGAGGAGGCTAGGGTTTGGGAGGGAAATTAAATTAGGAAAAATCTTGTATTAAAGGGGATGAGGGAATTAGAGAGTTTTATGTTTTTGATTGATTGAGAATTAGGGTTTCTTGGTGTTTAGGCTCTAGACTCTCTTGTCTAGAGATTTTGGAGAGGCGATCCTCCTCTCGAATTGAGGATCACTTGTATCTTGCTTTCGTGTTGGATTTGCTTTGTTTCGTTTATTGCAATCTATCGTTTTGGGGTTGATTTTGCCCAGATTTTGCTCTATTCTCGCTGTTTTTCTCCAATTAGTGATAGGTTTGCTTGCGAACTCAAGTATTCCCTTAGGGTTACTTGCGAACTCAAGTATTCCCTTAGGGTTACTTGCGAACTCAAGTATTCCCTTAGGGTTACTTGCGAACTCAAGTATTCCCTATCTAATTGGTATCAGAGCAAGTCTTGGGACCGGTGGAGGGCTGTTTTTGGCTAATTTCAGTGGTGATTTTTTGCCCAGAAGGAAGGGAGATTGCCGTTTTTGGAGTTCCAAATCTAGATTTTTTGTTTTTACAAACTCCGGATTGTAATGGTGCCCAAAAAAGTGGATGCTCTGGAGGAAAGGCTTGAAGGAGAGATGAATCAAATCAAAACCACGGTGGAGGAAAGGATTTCCTCATGGAAGGGGCAAGTTGCCGATCTACGGGACATGATGAAAAAGATGTTAGAAATTCAAAACCAAACGGCAGCTTCTGTAGCGAAAAGAATGGAAGAAAAAAATACGAATTCTGAAATTCGTAGGGAGGAAGATGAGGTGGAAATCATGGAAGGAGAGGAAAGAAGACCCCATCTGAAGCCTGTCCAGAGGGAAGAAAGAGGAGGTGGATATGGGGAACGCCAGGAGGGATACTATGGCCGCCGATGTGCTGATTTTGAAGAAAGAATGGGGGATTTCAAAGGGGGTTGGGCTATGGCAGGGCAAGGGAAGATTGTGAAACATGGGGTGCACCTAGCACTTAGGAGAGGGGAACTATGGAAGAATTTGGGGCAATGGGGGCGACCAGAAGGCGAGAAAGTTGAAGATGCCCATATTCAAAGGAGAAGATGCATATGGGTGGATTTACAAGGTGGGACGATACTTCGCCGTCAATGGGCTGACGGAGGAGGAGAAGTTGATCGTAGCCGGATTGTGCTTGGAAGGAAAAGTTCTGTCGTGGTATCAGTGGAGAGATCAAAGGAGGCCTATCGGGAACTGGAGGGAATTCAAAGACTGAATAATAGAACATTTGCAAACCGACCGGGGAGGAGATTTCTATGAACAGTTCTTTGCTCTTATACAGGAAGGATCGGTAGCAGACTATCGGGAGCAGTTTGAGCACCTAGCTAGCAGGGTGGGGCGATTCTCAGATGCAGTATTGGAGGGAAATTTCATGAAAGGGCTGAAGGCGGAGATCCGAGCAGCAGTGAAGGTTTTGATGCCCCGTGACTTAGGGGAGGCCATAAAGTTGGCCCAAATGGTGGAAAATCAGAGGAATTTGGAGAGGGGATGATGCATGCATAATAGCTGATGTTTAAGCAAGAGGTCTCATTTGTTAGTAACTGTTTACCCAACCATAACTTCTTTTGATTTTTTAAAAGACACTTATGCGAATGATCTTGATTTTAAGAGTATTTGGGATTCTTGTCTTACTTCTGGAACTGGTCCTTCTGCTCAATTTGTTATTCAACAAGAGTTTTTGTTTAAGGGTTCTATTCTTTGTATTACAAAAAGTTTTTTAAGAGAGCAACTTGTGCAAGAAAGTCATAGTGGGGGTTTGGGTAGATATTTTGGGCAAGGAAAAATTGTTGCTTTGGTTGAAGAAAAATATTTCTGGCCTCATATGAGAAAGCAAATTGATATGCTGGCGAAACAATGTAAAATCAATCAAGCTTTAAGGGAACTTCTCAAAAAACTAGTTTGTATACTCCTCTTCCTATTCCAAATAAACCTTGGGAAAATATCTCTATGGATTTTGTTTTGTGATTGCCTATTACTGCAAGACTATATAATTTTGTTTTTGTTGTCGTGGATCGATTTAGCAAAATGGCCCATTTTATTCCATGCAAGAAAACTTCTGATACTTCATATATTGCTAACTTATTTTTTAAAGAAATTGTTCGTCTTCATGGTATTTCTCGCACATTTACTTATGATAGGGATACTAGATTTTTGAGATATTTTTGGAGAACACTTTATGCAAAATTAAGAATTACTCTTCAGTTTAGTTGTGCATATCATTCCCAAACCAATGGACAAACTAAAGTTGTCAATCGAAGCTTAGTAAATTTACTGAGATGCCTTGCTGGTGAAAAACCATCCCATTGGGATTTAATATTGCCCCAAATAATTTTGTTAATTGCTCCACTGATAAAACTCCATTTGAGATTATTTATGGTCAGCCTATACGTCATATTTTAGATAGAAATTGTTTGTCTTTGCCTAATAAAGTTAGTGCTAAAGCTACATAAACTTTTGACCATATCAAACTGTCCAACAATAAGTCCTTGCAAAGCTCCAAATGGCTAATGTTATATACAAATCTGTTGCTGACAAATATCGGAGGCAAGTTTATTTTGAGGGTGATTTGGTTATAGCTTACTTTCGTCGCCAACGATTTCCTGTTTATACTTTTGAAAAATTAAGCAGGAAGAAATTTGAGCCTTTTCGTATTCACTATTCTTCGAAAGATGGGCACGAGTGCCTATCTTTTGGATTTTCCTTTTACTGTTGGCACTTCTTCTATGTTTAATGTTTCTGACCTTTCTTTGTATGAAGGAAATTCTGATGATACTATGGAAGTTGATACTTTGTCACTCTCCACTTTTGTTTTAAGCGATGGTGATCATATTGAAGATGTTATTGATGTTAGAGTTACTAAAATGAGACATGGCGAGCACAAGAGATTCTTGGTTAAATGGAAAAATCGTTCTTTGACAGACTACTTGGATGGATGCTATTAAGTTAAAAAATCGTCATCCGAATCTTTATCAGAAAATTGTGGAAGCCGTCTCATCAGGAGATGAGATTTTCCCACCAGCGGGGAATTGATGCATGCATATTTTGGCTTATTTTTGTTTTATTGTAATTTGAATATTATAATTGTGTTTTATATTTTTTTTATGATATCCAATGATGAAGAACATCCAATGATCATGGTAGGTAGTGCTTGGGCATGGAAAGCCTTGGGTTTGCTAGCTTCTTGGGTCCTTTTTCTCTTTGGGCTGCTTGTTGCCTCTCGGGTTGGGTCTTGGTTGCTCTCAGGTTGGGCCTTGGCTGCTTTGGTTTTGAGCTAAAAATTTGGGATCTTCTTGGTGCTAGCTCATTAATGCTTGAGCTCATGTTTAGCTCATTATTTGGATGAGTAATTATACTATTTAGCTCATAAATTTGAAAAAAGTATTCTTCTTTTTAGCTCATTATGTGGAGTTGGAGCTTGCCTCTTCCCCTTCTTTGTGTCCCCTCGGTTTCTCCCTGGTTGCTATTTCCCGTGATTGTTCCCTGCTCCTTCTCGTGGGCTGTTCAAATTCCCTGCTCTGTCCCGATTCCCTGGGTGCCTGCTCCTTTCCCATGGCTACTTCTACCCGGTTCCTGTGTTGCTTTTTCGGGTGCTTTTTTTGTGTTGCATGTTGGCCTTCCTCATCCCCTTACCTGATTGGTTCGGTTGGAGGTGGAAATTGGTTGTTTGGCTCCCCTTTTTCTTCTATAAATAAGAGGTGATTTTGTCATGAGAAGGTTATTGATTAACTTGAGATAAGTCTCTAAAAACATGAGGGTTTCTTCTCCTTTCTTAGAAAAGCATGAGAGCTTGTTCCAATTATTTCTTCCTCTCTATTTCGTCTTGGCTTCTAATCTATTCTTCTCTACGTAAGTTTCTCTCCACTTGTATCCTTCTTCTTGAGCTATTGGGAGGTGTTTGTTGGCTGATTTGTTGACATTTGCTGGAGGAGTTTGGTTGGAGGTTGGACCTTGTTGCTGTGGTGGACCCTTGGTTTGCAAGCCCTAACGCTTATCATATTTTACCTACTTTTCATTGCATGTGAGGAAACCGCTTGCCGGTTGTTCTAAGGATAGTTTTTATTTTATAATTTTGTTTTGTTTGTTCGACTTTTCGTTTGTTTTAGTGTTTGTTTGGATGTCCGCAATTTAGATTGAATCAAGTTTGGCTTCTATTATCCAAGTGTTCTCCTATTTATCTTTTCTTTCTAGTTTGCCTACATCAGGGGAGCTAGGAGTAGCAGCACCGGGGGCACTTACAGGATGACGACCACTCGTCTGGCACCTAAAGGTCATGCAACAGGAGGGAGTCGAGAGGCCACCAAGGAGAAGACAGAGGAGGAGATGGAGGAGAAGCTACACTTGGATCTGGCTGAGGTTTTCCTGAACTTAGTGGTTGGATTCACTACGAATTACACCATAAAGGTGAAGGGAGAGATAGAGGACAGTGAGGTGGTTGTGCTGATTGATAGTGGAACTACTCACAATTTCATTTCCACTCAGGTCGTCGACAAATTGGGAGTGAGATTGGTGGAATCCGGCTGTTACGGGTTGATGATGGGTACAGGGAAGGTGGAGAAAGGTCAGGGGATTTGCAGAGGAGTGTGACTGACAATCCAGGGGATACAAGTGAGAGAAGATTTTCTTCTGCTAGAGCTTGGGAGCCATCTTGAGAATGAAATGGCTGCAAACTTTGGGATACACCAAAGTGAATTGAGGAGCACTCATGATAGAGTTGATGGTGGATGGAAGGAAGATGGTGATTAAGGGAGATGCGGGGCTTTCCAAATCCCTAATTTCTCTTAAAATGATGGTGAGGGACATTCAGTTGGCGAGCGGAGGGTATTTGGTGGAGCTGCACTGTTTGGAGGGAGCAAGATTGGAAGAGGGAGGAGACATACCCCTCTCTATTCAATCATTGATTCAGCAATCCAAGAAGTTTTCAGCCACCTCAAGGATTGCCACCTTAAAGAGAGCAGGAGCATGCCGTCGTGTTGAAGGAGGGAGTGTCGCTGATGCAGGCAAACTAGAAAGAAAAGTTAAAATAGGAGAACACTTGGACAATAGAAACCAAACTCGATTCAATCTAGAATGCAAACATCTAAACAAACACCAAAATAAACAAAAAGTCGAACAAACGAAACAAAATTATAACATAAAAACACTATCCTCAGAACAACCGACAAACGGTTTCCTTACATGCAACGAAAAATAGGAAAATATGATAAGAGCTTAGGGCTTGCAAACCAAGGGTCCACTACAACAACAAGGTCCAACATCCAACCAAACTCCTTCAGCAAATGCCACTAAATTCTACCAACGAACACCTCCAATAGATCAATAAGAATGATACAAGTGAAGTGGAACTTGCGAGAGAAGAAGATATTAGAAGCCAAGACGAAATAAAGGAGAGGAAGAGATAATTGGAACAAGCTCTCAAGCTTTTCCAAGAGAGGAGAAGAAACCCTCAAGTTTTTAGAGACTTTTCTCAAGTTAATCAACAACCTCCTCATGACAAAAAACCTCTTATTTATAAGAGAAAAAGGGGAGCCAAACAGCCATTTTCCACCTCTAACCGAACCAATCAGATAAGGGGAAGAGGAAGGTCAGTAGGCAACACAAAACAGTACCCAAAAAGACAGCATAGGAACCGGGTAGAGGCAGCCATGGGAAAGTAGCCAGGGAAGAAACTGAGAAGGCAACACAGGGAACCGGAACCAGCACCCAGCAAAGGGAGTAGAACCAGCCACGGGAACAGCACCAGGGAGAAACCGAGGGGACACAAAGAAGGGGAAGAGGCAAGCTCCAACTCCACATAATGAGCTAAAAGAAGAATACCTTTTCAAATTTATGAGCTAAATAATACAATTACTCTTCCAAATAATGAGATAAACATCAGCTCAAACATTAATGAGCTAGCACCAAGTAGATTCTAAATTATTAACTCAAAACCAAAGCAGGCAAAGCCCAACCCGAGAGCAGCCAAAGCCCAACCCGAGAGGCAACAAGCAGACCAAAGACCATAGAACCCAAGAAACTAGCACACCCAAGGTTTGCCATGCCCATGCACATTCTACTCATGATCATTGGATAACATAAAAAAAATATAAAACACAACTATAATATTCAAATTGCAAGAAAATGAAAATAAGTTAAAATATACGTGCATCAATTCCCACCTGGTGGGAGAATCTCATCTCCTGATGAGAAGGCTTCAGTAACTTTCTGAAAAAGATCCGAATGATGATTTTTCAACTCAATAGCATCCATCCAAGTACAATCTGTCAATGAACAATTTTTTCGTTTAGCCAAAAACCTTTTTTGTTCGCCATGTCTAGTTTTAATAATTTTAACATCAATAAGATCTTCAATCTGATCACCATCACTTAGAACAGATGTGGAGAGTGGCAAAGTATCAACTTCCACTGTATCGTCAGGATTTCCTTCATACAAGAAAGGTTAGAAACATTAAACACAGGAGAAGTGCCAACAGTAATAGGAAGATCCAAAAGATAGGCATTCGTGCCCAACTTTCATAGAACACGAAAAGACCCAAATTTCTTCCTACTTAATTTTCCAAAAGTAACAACAGGAAATCGTTGGCGACGAAAGTAAGTCATAACCAAATCACACTCCTTAAAATAAACTTTCCCCTGATGTTTGTCAGCAGCAGATTTATATTTAGCATTAGCCATTCAGAGTTTTTCAAGGACTTATTGTTGGATATTTTTGATATGGTCAAAAGTTTCAGTAGCTTCAGCACTAACTTTATTAAGCAATTGTAAATAATTTCTATCTAAAATGTGAGGTATATGCTGACCATAAATAATCTCAAATGGAGTTTTACCATTGGAGTGATTAACAGAATTATTGTATGCAAACTCAGCTTGGGGCAAAAATTAAATCCCATTGGGATGGTTTTTTTACCAGCAAGGCATCTCAATAAATTTCCTAAGCTTCTATTGACAACTTCAGTTTTTCCATCGATTTGTGGATGATACTAAACTGAAGAGTAGTTCCTAATTTTGTCCAAAGCGCTCTCCAAAAATGACTAAAAAATGTAGTATCCCTATCAGAAGTAAATGTGCGAGGGATACCATGAAAACGAATAATTTCTTTAAAAAATAAATCAGCAATATATAAAGCATCAGAAGTTTTCTTGCATGGAATAAAGTGTGTCATTTTGATAAATTGATTCACAACAATAAAAATATAATCATATTTTCTTATAGTAACATGCAACCCCAAAATAAAATTCATAGAGATATCCTCCCAAGATTTATTTGAAATAGGAAAATGAGTATATAAATCAATGTTTTGAGAAGTTCCCTTAATAGCTAGACAGATTTTATATTGTTTTACAAGCTTAACAATTTCCTTTCTCATATGAGGTCAAAAATATTTTTCTTCTATCAAGGCAATAGTTTTTCCTCGCCCAAAATGTCCACCCAAACCCCCACTATGAGTTCTTGCACAAGTTGCTCTCTTAAAGAATTTTTTGTAATGCAAAGTCTAGAATTCTTAAACAAAAACCCTTGTTGAATAACAAATTGAGCAGAATGATCAGTTTCAGAAGTAAGACAAGAATCATAAATACTCTTAAAATAAGGATCATTCGTATAAGTGTCTTTTAAAAAATTAAAAGAAGTGATGGTTGGGTAGACAGTTAGCAACAGATGAGACCTCCTGCTTAAAGCAGAAGTTACTTTGTTTAACATCCCAGTTTTATGCTTAATGTGAAAAGCGTATTCTTACAAAAAAAACCCATTTGGCATGCCTCTTGTTCAGATTTTTTTTATAGCCAAAAAATCGTAAAGCTTCGTGGTCAGTATTTAAAACAAATTTCCTTTAATTTAAGCTTGAACAAAAGCATAAAATTCTAAGTCATAAGTAGAATATTTGGATCGAGCATCATTCAACTTTTTACTAAAGTAAGCAATAGGCTTTCCTTCATAACTAAGCACAACACCAATACCAACATGAGAAGTATCACTATCAGCTTTAAAAACTTTTTCAAAATTTGGAAAGCTAAGGATGGGAGCTTGACTCATTTTTGTCTTAATGATTTCAAATGTTTGTTCAGCTTGAGGTGTCCACCTAAATACCCCGTTTTTCAAACAATCAATAATAGGAGCAATCAGAGAACTGAAGTTTTTAATAAACATTCGATAGAAAGAAGCTAAGCCATGAAACCCTCTCACTTCACTTATGTTCTTAGGAGTAGGCCAATTTTGAATTGCCTCAATTTTTACCAGATCAACCTTGATTCCCTTAGCGGACACAATGTATCCCAAAAATGTTAAACTTGAAGTCATGAAAGAACATTTTTTAAGATTGATGTATAATTTTGCTCTCTTAGCGTTTGCAGAATTTGTCTCATATGATTAAGATGTTTAGAATGGTGAATGTTATAAATCAAAATATCATCGAAATACACCACAACAAATTTTTTAATAAAAGGTCTCAAAACATGATTCATTGTTCTCATAAAAGTACTCGGAGCATTAGAAAGCCTAAAAGGCATAACAAGCCATTCATACAAACCTTCCTTAGTTTTAAAAACAGTTTTCCATTCATCTCCAGGTCTTATTCTAATTTGGTGATACCCGTTTCTCAAATCAATTTTGGAAAAGATTTTAGCAACACTTAACATATCCAGGATGTCATCCAACCTAGGAATTGGAAATCTATACTTGATGGTGATTTTATTTATAGCCCGACTATGCACACACATCATCCACGTTCTATCTTTTTTAGAAGTTAATAAAGTAGACACAGCACAGGAACTTAAGCTTTCCTTAATCAAACCTTTCTCTAACAGTTCAGTCACTTGCTTAAAAAGTTCATCATGTTTTGTTGTACTCATTCTATAATGGGGAAGATTAGGCAAAGTGGCTCCAAGTATTAAATCAATGTGATGCTAAATGTCTCTCATCGCTGGCAAACTTATAGGCAATTCTTCAGGTGTTATATCAGAAAACTCATCAATTAAAGGTTGAATTTTATTATGAATTTGAAAAGTTGAATCAGATTCTTTCCCTAATACCAAGTAAGCTACATTAGATTGTTTCAAATCATTTGTGTTCAGAAGTAGTTCAGGAATATTTATTTTGACAATTTTGGTATTTTTGGCAGGCAGATCAGGCACATGTTTTTGAGGATAAAAAGTGAACTATTTATTATTTTGAATCAAAGTGTAAGTGTTCTTTTCCCCATTGTGAATGATTTTGTGATCAAATTGCCAAGGACGACCCAATAAAATATGGCAGACTTCAAGAGGTACGACATCGCAAACAACTTGATCTTTGAAAGAACTTCCAATTGTTAAGTTAACAGTTCATTGTTTTGTTATTGATGCTTCACCCCCTTCCTTAAATCAAGAGATTTTATAAAGTTTGGCAAGTGGTTTGGATTTCAAGTCAAGCTTATCAACCATTAGCTTTGAAACAAAATTGACCGTACTCCCACTATCGATCATTAGCGAGCAAATTTATCCCTAAACATTGCAATTGGTTTTGAAAATGTTTCTCCTAAGCCACATATCTCCATTTTCAATTTTTGTTGTTAAAACTTGTCGGATTACCAACAGATGTTCACCCTCATCGCCCTTTACATCTACTTTCTCCAATTCAATTTCGTTTTCAAGTTCAGATTCGTTTTCTTCCTCTTCTTTTATCTCTTCATCATTTTCAATGTAATTGTTTTTTGGTGGGTTGTTTTTTCTACAAGCCGCAGAGAGATGACCATAGAGCCCACATTTATAATATGATCCAATTAATCTTGATTGTTCAGTAAGTTTATGTCCCATTATTCCCTTTCCCTTATCCACATTTTGAGTTTCAAAAGATTTAATTTTCACACCTGATGTTTCCATAGAAGTTTGAGAAGATTGAGTTTTAACCCCGCCAGTTTGTCGTCGCTTATATGTTTCAGTTATTTTGTTATCACCTCGTGGATGTTGCTTTTCAATTTTTAATGTCATACGATAAGCCTCGTCAATATAGTTCTTTCTTCAGATTCATCTAAATCATTTCTAGATTGAAGTTTGTAAAACATTTCAGTGTACTCTTCAACAGATTGATTTCCTTGTCGCAAATTATTAAATTCTTAAAAGATTATTCGTGCATGATCTGATGGCAAGAATTTTTCTCTCATTTTCTCTTTCATTCTTTCCCAATTTTGTATTTTTTTCTTTCCCTCGCCTTAGTCTATTATTTTGTAAAATTTTCAAACATGTGAGTGCATGACCAATGAGTTTTAAGCTTACAAATTTCTTTCCATTCAAAAAATTGTTCCATTTTTTTATCCACTCGATGAATTGATCGGGTTGAAGTTTATCTTCAAAGTTATGGACATCAATTTTAATTCCATAATCCCAATTTCGTTGTCACCTATTTTGGTTCCTAGAAATTTCTTCTTCACTTTCAGATGTTTGAACATTAGGATTGTTGACATTTAAGTTAGCAAAAGTGTTAGCAATTGCATTCATTTGATTTTGTAAATCTGCTAACTATTGCATCATTTGTTGCCAATCCCCTTAATTATTAGTCATTTTAGATTTATAAAAAAAGAGGCTCACACCAACCAAGGATTTGCTAACTCGCTCTGATATCAAACTTGATACAGGCAAACTAGAAAGAAAAGTCAAGATAGGAGAACACTTGGACAATAGAAACCAAACTCGATTCAATCTAGAATGCAAACATAAAAAAAACCAAAACAAACAAAAAATTGAACAAATGAAATAAAATTATAACATAAAAACACTATCCTCAGAACAACCGGCAAACGGTTTCCTCACATGCAACGAAAAGTAAGAAAATATGATAAGTGCTTAGGGCTTGCAAACCAAGAGCCAATCATAGCAACAAGGTCCAACGGCCAACCAAACTCCTCTAGCAAATGCCACCAAATTCTGCCAACAAACACCTCCAATAGCTCAAGAAGAAGGATGCAAGTGGAGTGGAACTTATGAGAGAATAAGAGATTAGAAGCCAAGAAGAAATAGAGAGGAGGAAGAGATAATTGGAACAAGCTCTCAAGCTTTTCAAAGAGGAGAAGAAATCCTCCGGTTTTTAGAGACTTTTCTCAAGTTAATCAACAACCTCCTCATGACAAAAATACCTCTTATTTATAGGAGAAAAAGGGGAGCCAAACAGCCAATTTCCACCTTCAACCAAACCAATCAGATAAGGGAAAGAGGAAGACCAACAGGCAACACAAAACAACACCCGAAAAGACAGCACTGGAATCGGGTAGAGGCAGCCACGGAAGCCGAAAAGGCAATACAGGGAACCGGAACCAGCAGCCAGCAAAGGGAGGAGAACCAGCCACGGGAACAATACCAGGGAGAAACTGAGGGGACACAAGAAGGGGAAGAGGCAAGCTCCAACTCCACATAATGAGCTAAAAGAAGAATACATTTTCAAATTTATGAGCTAAATAGTATAATTACTCCAAATAATGAGCTAAACATCAGCTCAAGCATTAATGAGCTAGCACCAAGTAGATCCCAAATTATTAGCTCAAAATCAAAGCAGCCAAAGCCCAACCCGAGAGCAGCCAAAGCCCAGGTCGAGAGGCAACAAGCAGACCAAAGACCATAGAACCCAAGAAGCTAGCACACCCAAGGTTTGTCATGCCCAAGCATATCCTATTCATGATCATTAGATGTTTTTCATCATTGGATAACATAAAAAAAAAACATTAAACACAACTATAATATTCAAATAACAATAAAATGAAAATAAGCCAAAATATGTGTGCATCAGTTGCCCATTAGTGTACGACTTTATCGCTACCCTCAGTTTCAAAAGGATGAAATCGAAATGTTGGAGGCAGAGATCATCAGACCCAGCATTAACCCTTTCTCTAGCCCCATTCTGTTGGTGAAAAAGAAGGATGACAGTTGATTTTTTTGTGTGGACTACAGAGCACTCAATAAGGAAACTGTACCTGGCAAGTTTTCTATACCAATCATTGACGAGTTGTTAGATGAATTGAGTGGGACCATAATTTTCAGCAAGATATATTTGAAATCAGGTTACCATCATATCCAGATAAAGGAGGATGTACCCAAGATGGCCTTTAGAACTCATGAAGAACATTATGCATTCCTGGTGATGCCATTTGGCCTCACCAATGCTCTCGCTACTTTCCAGACCCTTATGAATAAGGTTTTCAAACCTTATCGCAGATGATTTGTTTTGGTATTCTTTGACGACATCCTGGTCTACAGCAGGACAGAGGAGTACTGGGAGCATTTGAAAAGGGTGTTAGAGGTACTGCAGGAGCACCAGCTGAGGGCTAATTTAAAGAAATGCTGCTTTGCACAAGCCAGTGTAGAGTACTTGGGCCATGTGGTATCAAAAGAAGGGGTTGCAGCAGATCGGTCCAAAATTGAGGCAATGCTAAAGTGGCCAGTGCTGAAAAATCTGAAAGAGCTTAGGGGATTTATAGGACTGACAGGTTACTACATGAGGTTCGTTAAGGGGTACAGCTCCATAGCATGGCCACTCGTTGAGCAGTTGAAAAAGGACGGGTTCCTATGGGGCGAGGCAGCCACATCAGCATTTGAGAGCTTGAAGAAGGCGATGACTACGGTGGCGGTCATGGCTTTGCCAGATTTCACTCAAACCTTCATTGTGGAGACAGATGCGTCCGGGTACGAGCTGGGTGCAGTGCTTATGCATAGTCGTAGGCCCACTGCCTATTTCAGTCAGGTATTGACTGTTAGAGCCCGGTTGAAATCAGTTTATGAGAGAGAATTAATGGCCATCATTTTGTCCATTTAGAAGTGACAGCCCTACTTAGCTTGAAATACGTGCTGGAACAGTGGATGGTGACGGAGGAGCATCAAAGGTGACTGTCCAGGTTGTTAGGGTATGACTTTGAGATTCAGTATAGACCAGGGGTGGAGAACAAGGCGAAAGATTCTTTGTCCAGATGTATGGAGGAGTTGCAGACAGTGGCACTATCCGTTCCTTTGATGCTTGACTGGGAGGCCATCAAAGAAGAAAGTGTTATAGATGAATATTTGAAAAGAATCCGGTCGGATTTTCTGAAAGAGGAGGGTATCCAACCAGGGTACTCATGGAGGGAGACAAACTACTATATCGGGGGAGCTTTGTGATACCCCCTACCTCGATCCACATCCCAAACTTACTCCAGGAATTTCATAGAAGCGCAGTTGGGGGTCATTCATGAGTGCAGAAGACCTACAGGAGACTAGCGGCCGAGCTTTATTAGAAGGGAATGCATAGAGATGTAGAGGAGATGATGGCGAGGTGTGAGATTTGTCAAAGGAACAAATATCGGGCTATGTCACCAAGGGGACAACTACAGCCGTTGGCGTTACCAGGACGGGTATGGGAGGAGATATCCATGGACTTCATAGATGGGCTGCCCCGTTCAGAAGGCTTCACAGTGATCTTGGTGGTGGTGGATAGATTGAGCAAATATGCACACTTCATTCCCCTCTGACACCCCTACACAACAGTGACAATGGCTTCAACCTTCATCAGGGAGGTGGTCAGATTACATGGAATACTCGAGGCGATAGTATCAGACAAAGACAAGGTACTCCTCAGCCATTTTTGGAGAGAGTTGTTCAGGGGACAATTCTGAAGAGGAGTAGAGCTTACCATGCACAGATGGATGGCCAAACGAAAGTAGTGAACAGGAGCTTGGAGACTTACCTGAGATGTTTCGTATCGGAGACACCCAAGCTCTGGGCTAAGTGGTTATCCTGGGCCGAGTACTAGTACAACACCTCTTTTCACTCTGCTTCTCAGATGACTCCATTCAATGTGTTGTACGGAAGGGATCCACCCTACTTGGTACACTTTGGGAGTAGCAGTAGCTCAGTTTCCTCGGTATAAGAGTACTTGGAGGAGAGGGATAGAGTGTTAAAAGAGCTGAAGAGACATCTGCTAAGGGCTCAATAAATTATAAAGAAATAAGCTGATGGGCATAAGAGGGACATCCAGTTTGAAGTAGGGGAGAGGGTGTTCTTGAAGCTGCGACCATATAGACAGGAGACAGTCGTCAACAGGAGGAATGAGAAGTTGGCTCCAAGGTACTTTGGGCCTTATGAAGTGCTGGAAAAGATCGGAGCAGTTGCATATCGGCTAAAACTACCATCAACGGCGACTATACACCCGGTTTTTCATGTATCACAGTTGAGGAAGGCCATTGGAGACTACACAGCCAACCCCGAGTTACCAGCGACACTTACAGAAGATCTAGAAGTAATTATGGAGCCCCTAGAGCTGTTGGGGGTTCGCTAGAAAGAAAATGAGAATAAGATAGTGTTGATCAAGTGGAAGAATCTCCCTGACTACGAGGCCACGTGGGAATCTTACTAGAGAGTGAAACATCAGTTTCCTGATTTTCACCTTGAGGAGAAGGCTATGATGCACCGACACTTCTCCTCAAAGAGGCGTGCAGTGTCCGACATCGTGTCCGACACGACACTCGTCCGACACTCCTCCGACACGCCAAAAACATGTCCGATTAAAACAATATTAAAAACAAATTGGACACGCGTGTCGGACACACGTATCTTAAATATTTTATAATTTTTTAAAAATATAATTTCTTACATTTGACGAGATTTAAACTAAATTTCTTATTTCATATCCATAACACCAAATCAACGTCTGCATTTAATACCCATTCATCGAATATTTTCATTTTCATTTCTCTTTGGCGGAGAATGAGTGTGTTAATTCATATTTTTAAGAATAAAGGTGATGCACAAGATTGTGCGAATTATAGAGGAATTAAGTTAATGTGTCATTATTTAAAACTATGGGAGCGAGTTATGGAGCATAGGTTGCGGCGTGATAGTAATGTTTCTCAAAATCAATTTGGATTCATGCCGGGTAGGTCGACTATGGAAGCCATACATTTATTAAGAGGTTTGATGGAGAAATATAGAGAAAATAAGGAGGATCTACATATGATATTTAATGATTTAGAAAAAGAATATGATAAAGTTCCAAGAGAAGTGCTATGGAGGGTTCTTGAAAAGAAAGGAGTTAATAATGCTTATATTCAAATCATTAAAGATATGTATGCAGGAGCTATTACTTGAGTTCAAACACAAGGTGGTTTGACCAAGTATTTTCCTATTTCGGTTGGGTTACATCAAGGATCAGCCTTAAGCCCATATCTTTTTGCTTTAGTCATGGACGCTCTCTCACTAGACATTTGCAAGAGGATGTACCTTAGTGTATGCTTTTTGCTGATGATATTCTTCTTGTTGATAAAACTAGAGAGGGAGTTAAAAGTAAACTTGAATTATGGAGGTCAACATTAGAGACTAAAGGCTTTCGCTTGAGTAGATCTAAAACGGAATATATGGAGTGTAATTTTAGTAGTAATAGACCTAGTGTGGGGTTTGTAACTTTGGGCGATCAAGTAGTTAATAAGAGTACACGTTTTAGATATCTTGGATCTATTGTTCAGAGTGATGGTGAAATAGATGGGGATATTCTCAGTAGAATTCAAGTTGGATGGTTGAAGTGGAGGAATGCATCGGGCTTGTTGTGTGATAGAAAAGTACCCCTCAAACTTCCGGGAAAATTCTATAAGATGGTAGTGAGGCCTGCAATGCTTTATGGTGCTGAATGTTGGCCATTAAAAGAGAAGCATAATACTAAGTTAAGTGTGGCAGAGATGAGGATGCTTAGGTGGATGAGTGGCTTTACCCTTAGAGATAGGATACGAAATGAGCATATACGTGAAAAGGTTGGAGTAGCTCCAGTAGAAGATAAGATTAGAGAGAGTCGCCTTAGATGGTTTGGTCACATAAAACGGCGGCCTTCCAATGACCCGGTTAGGAGAGTAGAGGTATTAGATTTGACTTATATTAAGAAAGGTAGAGGCAGACCTAAAAAGACTTGGTTAGAAAATATTAGGAATGACCTTTCTTTATTAGATTTAAACGAGAATTTGACCTTTAATAGGACACAATGGAGAAAAAGGATTCATGTAGCCAACCCCACGTAGTGGGATAAAGGCTTGATGATGTTGTTGTTGTTGTTGTTGTTGGTGAAGGTATTTTTATCTCCTCTCTTTTTGCACAATTACAAATCTTTCTCTTGTTGAACCAGAGTTGAAAGTAGTGATATTCAATGATGATGATATTGAAGGCCAAAAACAAACCTCTAAAGCTAATCCTAATAGTTGAAGCTTGAATGCTTGATGTTGTAGTAAATGATTATTTGCTTATATTTTTGTGATTGTATTATATATTTTGTACTAAATATTTTATATTATAAGCTAGACAAGTTATCATGTCATTCATTTATTATGTTTGTCATTTCTAATATGATATTACATTAATATATATACACTATATAAAAAAATGTATTGCCGTGTCCGCGCCGTACCCGTGTCCTATATTTTCAAAAAAAGCCGTGTCCTGTGTCCGTGTCGTGTCGTGTCCGTGTCCGTGCATCATAGGGAGAAGGTGATTCTTTGGGAGGGCGGTATTGTTAGACCGGTTCACAATGAAGAGGTCCAGAACCAGCCGGCCTAAAGGGGGCCACTAGTCTATAGGAGGCGGAGGCTTCCGCCTCCTCTACTTGGTCCGCCTAATTGGGCAGGCCCCACTATTCCAATTGATTGAAAAATTCAAACGGAGTAGGGAGGCTAGGGTTTGGGAGGGAAATTAAATTAGGAAAGATCTTGTATTAAAGGGGATGATGGAATTAGATAGTTTTATGTTTTAATTGATTGAGAATTAGGGTTTCTTGGTGTTTGGGCTCTAACTCTCTTGTCTAGAGATTTGGGAGAGATGATCCTCGTCTCAAATTGAGGATCACTTGTATCTTGCTTTCTTGTTGGATTTGTTTTATTTTGTTTATTGCAATCTATCGTTTTGGGGCTGATTTCGCCCAGATTTTGCTCTATTCTCGCTATTTTTCTCCAATTAGTGATAGGTTTGCTTGCGAACTCAAGTATTTCCTATCATTAGTTTGATAACAATCACCCTATCAATAGACTTACATAATTTTTTTTTTTTTTTTTAATTTTCTATCAACTACTGTTCCTAAGCTATTTCTATTGTTTATCTTTCCAATATAGAAAAACTCACAAAATTTCCCAATGTTTTTTAATTTTTCACGTAATATTTTCACTTCTTATATTTATTTTCCCAACAATTCAAATCTTCTTATTCAATCATCAAATTTTATGTAGTAAATAATTTTTTTATTTTAGATGTAGTTAACTCTTTTCTACTTTTCACCTTTATTGGGTTATGTTTTGGTGGGATCATAGTCATTTTAGGTAATGTTTTAGTATAGCTTTTCCTACTTCTCACTATAATCGGGTTAGGTCATAGCATGTTGCTTCTATGGAATGCCATAGCATTAATAAAATTCAAGTTTATATTTATTTCATGTATTTTGGCTTAACCCTTATGATTGGGGTATTTTGATTGGCATTAACACTTGATTGTTTTGTTTTCTTAGGTTAGATGCACCATTGGTGTATACAATACAATTTGGCTTTGTATCTGTTTCTATTTGTAGCAGATATAGTGAACCTGGAGATCTAGGCTTCTTAGCTGTTGTTCTATTAGTTACAGTTTGAATAAAAGCTATGTAACCATATTTTTTTTCACTTCTCCCAGAACTCAGTGAAGAGGAGTCTGAAGATGTTTTATTCAAAGAGGTCAGGATGTTCTTTTAAATCTTAAATATTTTAGCTCTGATATGTATAGAATGTTGCATCCTTGTGCATTAATTATTTGTCTTCCTCGCTGTCATGTTCTCCTATTAAGATTAAAAAAAAATAGAGTAAGTAAATCGAATCACATTGTATTATTTTTCGGCCATCCATGAAATCATAACCTACAGGTCACACCCTAGCATCAATAATGTTTCTAAATACGCTAGCATGAGGCACTCTAGCAAATATCCTTCTAATGATAGAGACAAAATAATAATCAAAGTGAGTATCAAGCGGAGAAGTTATAAGATTTATGTTAGAAATGTGGAGCCCACATTTTTATCTCTTAAAATCCTCATCTTAAAGTTTTTTCAATTCAGTTTTTAGTTTTTGGATGTGAATTGCCTATTCATAATCAACAACAATAACATCAAGCTTTTATCCCACTACGTGGGGTCGGCTACATAAATATTTTTTCTCCATTATGTCCTATTAAAAGTCCTTTTAGGTCTACCCCTACCTTTCTTAACATAAGTCAAATCTAATACCTCTACTCTCCTAACCGGGTCATCGGAAGGCCGCCGTTTTATGTGACCAAACCATCTAAGGCGATTCTCTCTAATCTTATCTTCTACTGGAGCTGCTCCAACCTTTTCACGTATATGCTCATTTCGTATCCTATCTCTAAGGGTAAAACCACTCATCCACCTGAGCATCCTCATCTCTGCCACACTTAACTTAGTAATATGCTTCTCTTTTAATGACCAACATTCGGCACCATAAAGTATTGCAGGCCTCACTGCCATCTTATAGAATTTTCCCTTAAGTTTGAGGGGTACATTTCTATCACATAACAAGTCCGATGCATTCCTCTACTTCAACCATCCAACTTGAATTCTGCTGATAATATCCCCATCTATTTCACCATCACTCTGAACAGTAGATCCAAGTGTACTCTTATTAATGACTTGATCACCCAAAGTCACAATCCCCTCACTAGGTCTATTACTACTAAAATTACACTCCATATATTCCGTTTTAGATCTACTCAAGCGAAAACCTTTAGACTCTAAGGTTGACCTCCATAATTCAAAGTTCACCTTCAACTCCCTCTCTAGTCTTATCAACTTGAATTGCCTATTCGTAATCGATACAAAAAAAAAAAAAAAAACGGGAAGATTCATTTGTAAACTGCTTGTGGTACTTATTTGGAACCCATGCTAATTACAAAATTGTCTAAATTTCTATGCCATTGCACTATATTGCATGTGAAACTCATTCTTAACCATCATGGAGAAAAATTATTTTGATATCCAATTGTCCTAGTTCTATTTTTGTCATTTACAAATACTGCCGATATACATATGACAAGGATGGAGCTATGCTTGACTACCGGTGAAAAAAATTTTCCTTTTTAAGTCCACAGTTCCTTTTTATTTTCCTTTCCAATTAATTGTCTCTTACATCTGTTAGAATTTTACTTAGGTTTGTTCTTTGCATTTGAAGGTACATTTACTACTAATAATAGCTATTTTGTTGTTAGAAGTTGAACCAAATTTCGATTATCATTCCTATATAGACATTCCAACTCCATTATAGTTGTGATTCACTATTTCTATTATTTCTTAATGACAACTTAATAAGTAAATGGTTCGATATCACTAATAGACTCTACAATGCTCAAGCATAAGCTACTATATGAGAATAAGAGAAGTCCTCATAACTATATCTTTGAGGTATTCTAATCTGCTTGAGACCTTGAGAAGCAATGCTCTTTTCTTTCTGTAGTGGTGTCGCCTCATCTTAAGATCTAGTCTATTTAGGTAGTTTTTTTGAGCTATCATTAACATATTATTACTTAACCTCAAATGTGGCATGCCTATTTACTGTGTGTTGTCCTCTCAAAACATCAATTTGTTGAAGCACAATTCATTTATTAAGGTTGGCATTTCTGTTGATCACTAAACCAAGTGATCGAGGTCATGTATACAAAAGCCTTTGTCCCTTAACCCCATATGTATACCCATTAAATATGTTAGCTCTTGGATTCAAATTACCCTTCTTAACTTGACCATAAGTAGGACAACTAAAGACTCTAAGAATAGAATAAGTGATAGGATATTGCACTCTCCTATGTGTAAGTGACGCATAAGAGGTAGGATCAACCTATGAGCAATTATATGATAACGCAGCATGCAATATATGAGTAATGAAGAAAATTACACAAAAACAAGATGACATCAAATTTATGTGGTTTATTCAAGATTACGTACCTCCATTGGACAAGAAGGCACGATATCCACCAATGATCAATCTAGTAGTATTAATAAGGGCATTGATTATACACTTATTTTTTAGATGAGTGATAGAGAGGAGTGCGGTAGATCTCAACGATTTTTGGGCCAAAGTTTCTTTAGAGCAAGCCAAGGAATAGAGTGTAGTTATTCCTCTCAACAAACCTCCAAGAACATAGCAATAATAAATCTCTCTTTATCTTTCCTTCAATTTTCCGACCAGCAGAAGTCCTTTTTTCTCTTTTCCTAGAGCTGTAGATCCCTTTTTGATCTTCGCAAACCCTGGGAGCCACCGCCCACCTGTTTGTGCATATCAGTTAGTGCAACACTCTCCATTTTTTAATCCCAGGGTGTTTGTCTGCGAGAGAAACTGCAATGCATGATCCCACCTATTCCTATTCTCGTTCGCTCTTTCCTTTGTCGGTTGTCCATAATCTTGCCTTGATTTGTTAGAAGTAGATAATTAAGATTCCAAAAGGTAAAATTTCAGAAAAAAAAAAACCTTCTTAAGATTTAATATTATCCCAAAAGATGGATTAGTTATTTATGGAAATTTCATTTTAGTATCTTAGCCTAAAACGTATAATCCACCCTTATTAATTCTAGCATAAAGCGTATGGTCTATTTTTGTTAATTCTAGGCTGGATTCAAATTACCGGGTCAGCCTAAACTCAGTATGAAGCTATTTGAGCTCGCAGAAATGGAACCCCAACTTCAACCATTAGCCTGCTCAAAGATAATCTGAACCCGCATGTTTTGTGTCTCATTATTTGCTCGTTGTAGAGGGTTGGCACTCCATCAGATGTTATACTAGCAGCTTTAAACAAAGAGAAGGAACGATTTAAGGTCTAGAAACTTGGAAAATTGCTTTCAAGTGGCCAATCTAGGAAAACTGAATTGCTACCTACTTTCTTGACTTCAATTTTTTAGTCATATATGTGCACTGTTTTTCAAAGGCACAATGATTGGCCTTTGTATTGCAGACATATTAAAGCATATTGCTCGACGGTTTTTATTTCAAAATTCTTTAAATGCAAACAATTAATGTTTCAGTCTGTTTTCTTTTCACTTATGTTTGTTTAACTGTAATATATATCTTAGTGCACCTTATACAGGCATGGCTTACATATTTTTGGAGAAGAGCCAAATCCCATGGTGTGGAAGAAGAGATTGCTGATGAGAGGCTACAGTTTTGGATTGGCCGTTCTGGTCAGTCCCCAACTTCTCATGATGCGGTCGATGGTGAGTTTTCATTATAAAACCATTATAATGTGCCCTTTATCTGAGCTATCTAAAGATAGTCGCCTTCTCTATGGCATTGCCTAATTATTAGTGCTCGTATTTTTTTTTTTATCTACAAGGTAAGAGTTCAGATCTTTCTTGATAAATTTGTATTTTAATAAGCTTGGATTATGTACATCCAAATATCTCGTGAGCTTGATGACATGGTTCAAAGTAACTAGCCAAGGCTAGCATGAAAATGCCATAATCATGGTGAGTTCACCTCACGGTTCACTCAGGTTTACTTACCCGAGCTTAGATGCACTCACCCTAGCATATTCGTTCAAGCTTGGAGAGTACTCGCAAGCATTCACTCTACTTAATCGGCAACTTCACCAAGGTCTCGATCAAACTTGTTAACATGTATTCTAATATAATTAGGTTTCACGCCTCATATATTTTACATCAAATTATAAATAAGCTTTGCTATGCTTTTTTTTTAATTTATATAGCTTTTTCTATATCTTTGATTCAAATTCAAATCTATAAATAGAGGGTCAATGGAAGGGCCAAGGACAAGGAGATTCTTTGTACTTAACTCATTTTCTTAAATATAATGAAATCTCAAAGTTTCTTACTCTAGATTTTCTCTTTCTTTCTCTCAAATTTTTTTTCTTATTGGGTGTAACACTACCGTTGCTAGGTCTCAAGTCTTAGATGAAAAAAGTGAAGGGTTGCATTAGGTAGTCGACAGCCAGCAATTTTCGAATAATCATGACATGAATCATTTAATACATTGTGTTAATGTTAGGGCGTTCCCTGAAAGCGACACGTTGTAATGCCTTAATATAGCGACAAGTGAGCAAGGGTCGCTGCATCGATGCCTGGGTGCAGTGTTAAATAGGCAAAGGTTCCCACATCATGGACAGATGTGGTCAAAGAAGCTAGTCCATGATCCTAAAATTAGAATAGGAACTTAGAATATAGGTTCCCTTACAAGCAAATTAATTGAGTTAATAAATATTATCCATAGGAAGATTAATATTCTTTGCATTCATAAAACTAAATGAGTTGGAGAGAAAGCTAAGGAAATTGATAGTTTATTATTTAAACTATGGTATTCTGGTATTAGTCGTACTAGAAATGATATATGTGTGATTATAGATAAGAGATTGAAGGATAATACTGTAAAAATTAATAGAATTATAACTTTAAAGATTATTGTTGATGTTAAGATTATTAATATTATAAGCACTTACGCTCCTTAATTAGGTTTGGATATATGTTAAAATTAAAATTTTGGAATGACCTAGAAGAATTAATACAAAAGTTACCTCTTAAAGAAAGAGTTTTTATTGGAGGAGATTTAAATGGACATTTTGGTTAGAGAGGTAGATGAATTTAAAAGCATTCATAGTGGCTATTGTTGACGTACTTTTTCGCATCGAGCCCGATGGGGCTCGATCGTGCTCGATCGATTCGATCGAAGGTCGTCAAGACGAAATTGACTCAAATCGAACCTCAATTTTAATTTAATTTAAATCAAATCAATCCAATTCAAACCCCGTCGAGCGTCGTCGAGCTCAATTCGACGCAATTCGGCACCGATTCGAGTTCAATTTCATGAAATTAGCTTGATCGGACCCAAACCGACTCAAATCGGTTTGAGTCGAGTTCAATTCGGACTCAATTTCAACCCCAATTGTTCGATTTAGGCTAAATCAAATACCTAAATCTAAAATTTAAATCTAGGGCTCAGATTTCTTCTGAAATTTTGCCCTAAATCCCTCACTCCACGCGTGAAAAGGGGATCGATTCATTTTGGGCGGCGCGGCTCGTTCTCTCCAAGAAGGCGAAAAGAAGAGGAAAGCCATTCGGCTCTCCCGTGCTTGGCTTTCGTCCCAGTCAGAGCGGAAGGAGGAGAGGGAGCCAGAGGCTCCCGTTTTTTTTGCTGCTGTCCGTCCCAAACAGAGAGCGGGAGAGGGAGAGCCATTCGGCTCTCCCGTGCGGTTCACCCGTCCCGGGCGAGTGCGGAAGAGAGAAAGGGGGGATTCCGCCCCTTTTGCTTGCTGTCTACAGGAGAAAGAGGAGAAGAAGCAGCCCTAGCAGCTTTGTCCGACCCCCCCTTGCTGCCTTTTCTTGCAGTGTGACGCGTCCTTTCAAGCCGTCGACCTTGTTCAGACGCCAAGCCTTCACAGTCAGCCATTTCCCTCTCGTTGTCACTGTTATCCTCTTCCTATCACGAAATCTGGAACAAGAACTACTGTAGTTCTTTCATTTGGTCCTTAGGAAGAAGTGGAAGGCTTCTCACTACCTCCAAATCAACTCCGGCGACCACTTGACAAAGAAATCAGCCTTCAGAGTTTTTTTTAGACAGCAGAACCTGCTGTTTGGAGCATTCTTGGACAGCAAACTGCTGTCCGGAGCAGTTTAGACAGCAAATCCATCCTCCGGAAGAGCTTGGACAGCAGCGACACCATCCGGAAAGGCTTGGACAGCAGCCTTCTTTCTTGGGAAAGCCTTGGACAGCAGTTTGGAGCTTTTAAAGGAGCTGGGACAGCAATCCGGAGCCTTCAAAGAACTTGGGACAGCAGCTTGGGGCTTGGAGCGGAGCTTGGACAAAGCTTGGAACTTGGATAGGAGCGCTTGGACAACCCGGGGAAGGTATACCACTAAAACTTAGGCGAAACCTTAAGGCTCCCAAGGCCAATTGCAATGTGGTTGATGATCCGAAGCCTTAGGTCCTTAGAAACTTTAATTTTCGGTTCCCCAAAACCTATGTTGGCTGTCCACTTCGCAAAAACAGTGAAAATTTGGTGATTTCCATTTGTTGGCTCTCATGTGAGGGCCCGGAGAGGATTTCGATGCGTGTAGAGGTGCCGGATTGTTATCCGACACCTCTCAAATGTATGTTTATGCATCATATTGTGTCTAATACCTTCGCCTACAATCAAACCTTAGGCTAAGTATTGTCATTCAACCATACCTTGAATGACAATGTGTAGGGATTCTCACATCTTGTAGCATGCATGTCATTGTTAGCAAATTGCAAGTTATGACAAAATTAACTTGGATATTTGGAAATTGACTACACTT
This sequence comes from Dendrobium nobile, assembly GCA_022539455.1. NCBI lineage: Eukaryota > Viridiplantae > Streptophyta > Magnoliopsida > Asparagales > Orchidaceae > Dendrobium > Dendrobium nobile. The sequence goes on from CM039726.1 coordinate 60,163,254, forward strand.
GCATGCATTCCTAGGTTCTTCCTAGATCATACCAAATTGATCATAAATCTCCTAAAAGTCATAGGGATCGAGCTCTCCTATCCAAGTTTCTAAATCATGCCAAAATTGATTTAGAAATCTCTCCAAAGCCTTAGAAAATCAATTCTTCCCTTTCCTAATTGAGTCCAAAACACTCTAAAAGACATAGGGAAATTCCTTTCATATGCGCATCTTCTCTTTCCATGGACCCAAAACATTCATAGAGGAATGGAGAATCTTCTTTCATGCATAATGCTTGGAGCATTCTCAAAGCTCCAAGTTTTAGATTGCATGAATCATTGGCAACTTGGAACCAACTTCCAAGTTCTTTCATCTCTCTTGTTGGAACATAAACCGACAAGTATCATGTGTGACATTTTGGAGCACCCTTAAAGCTCTAAATCATTTTTGAGATGTTCTTAGGACCAAATCCTAAGCCCAAACCTTTGTTTGTTGAGTCACAAAATCAACAAATGAGCTTCCATCTTCATTTACTTGACTTCAATAAGTGAATGATCATCTCTCTTTGAACACCAAATATTTAAGGAGAATCCATGAAATTTTGTAATTCTCAAGTTACATCTTCTTTCTTCAACCCCTAAGTTGTAGGAAATTTATCAAATCATTTTATTCATTGGAACACAAACCAATGAGTAATCCTCTAAATATAGGATTCAAATCCTAGTCTTCCTCATTTGCTTAGCCCAAAGTTGAGCAAATGATAATCTTCCTTTGAGTACCAAATGCTCAAAGAGACTTCACCATTTACTTAGCTTAAATCAAGTAAGTGGTCCTCCCTCCTTGAACATCAAAATGTTCAAGGAATAATCTCTAACTTATAATTCATAAGTTACATTTCATTTCTCCTTTCCTATAACTCAAAAGTTGTAGGAAACTATCTCATTCTCTAAAGACTCCAAATTATGAGAATGCGCGTGCCCTCTTTGAATACCAAATGTTCAAAGAATGTTCATGGGGTTGTAGCTTCCAAGTTGCATCCCTTCTCTTCCATCCCTCCAATCCAAATTGGAGGAGTGAATTCTCCTCTTTGGACAACAAATGTTCAAAGAACATTCATTGATTTGTAACCTCTAAAGTTGCATTTTCCCTCTTTCCTACAAGTCAAGATTGTAGGAGAGTACCCAAATCTGTCTTCATGCTCCCAAATCCTAATTGGGAGGATGAATTCCCCTTTGAACACCAAATGTTCATGGTCATTTTGATTTGCAACCTCTAAGTTGCATTTCCTTCCCTCTTTCCTACAAGTCAAGATTGTAGGAGACCATTCAAAGTTGTCTTCATTCTCCTAACCCAAATTAGGTGAATGAGTTCCTCTCTTTGGACACCCAAAACTCCAAAGAATCCTTGATGTGTAAGCCAAATCTACACATCATCCTCTTGTGTTTGCTTAATCTGAACTTAGCAAATTAAATACCCATCATTTAACGTAAAAGTTCAATGATAATCTCTCTTGATTTGTAATCCCAAAGTTACAAATATTTCTCACTTATTGAACCAAACTCAATAAGTGATTCAACTTGGTTTGCTTAATCCAAATTAAGCAAATGAAACCCAACTCCTTGAATATAACAATTCAAGGAGACATCTTTTTGATTTGTAGCCTCAAAGCTACTAATCTTCATTCACTTTTATAGGTTTCAAAAGCCTTAGAAGGTATAATACCTTAGCCCAAAAGCTATAGGTTCTCTATCCTTCAACTCCAAAGTTGTAGGAGACTTCCCCTCCCTTTAGCTCCAAAAGCTAGAGGGAGTTCCCTTACATTTAGCCCAAAAGCTAAATGTGGGATTCATTCTTTCTTCTCTTAGCTCCAAAAGCTAATGAGAATCCTCCCATATGTAGTCCAAAAGCTACATGTTAGACACCTTCCTTAGACCCAAATTCTAGGAGGATCTTTAGTGTGACATACCACACAAGCCTCACACACTTAGTTGCACAACCCCTTAGGCATGCTAGGATTAGGATTTTTTTTTTGTGTGCGCATGTGATTGATGTTGTGGATTGATTGCCCTTGGATTGTCTGCGTGTGGGCACTTGCCCTTAAGTGGTTAGTATAAAGATATAAATGCTTTTCTGTGCAGGTGGCCATATCTAAAAGGGGGGGGCGCTCATAAATAATAATAAACTGTTTGCATGACAGGGACTGCTTAAAACCCCCCCAAAGATGTGGCCAATAGGGTAGAAGCAGGGGCCTAGTACTTAGCACTCTAAGTGCTAGGCCAATTTTGAGATGTTCATATTCTTGCTATATAAACTGCCTCCTAACTCTATTTTTGCAGATTTGAGTCTTTTTTTTATCATGTATTTGGTAGAAATAAGATGTAAAACTTGTGGGGTTTGAATTAGAAAGCAAGGAGGATCAAGGGAGAAAATACCATTTTGGAAATGAAGATCAAAGACATCCTTGAAGGTTAAAGCTTGAAGATACTCACAAGTAGAGTCTGTAATTAATTTAACTGGGTTGTATAATGGCAGACAACTCAGCTGCCAAACATGTTTGTAATAACTGGGACATTATTTACATTTCTGTCTTTATTTATATACAAAAGCATGTGTTGAAGTGTTTACTGGGTGCGCATTAGAAATGTATGTCTTTCTTAGGTTTCTTCTCTTGTTTTTGTGGGTGTGGCCTGGACTTGATCACGTTAGGCTCTTAGGATAAAAACTAAGTTTTCTACCCCTTAACACGTAAGCAATCTAAAAATAAAATCAAATTAGGCTCCATGTCTTTTAAGTAAAAAAAATTGCATGGCTCCTTTCAAGGAGCCAAGTTTTCAAAATTGAAATTAATCATGCATAGCCCAAGCATGTTGCATGTAGAATGCCTCAACTTAAGAATTAGATAACAAAAATCTTTTCTTTATGAGTCAACATTTTGCACACCATACATACTAAGGCATCTTGGCCTCAAAGCCAAGTTGTAAGACCTACCTTCTAAATAAAAACAACCCTACCACTCTACATTTGCATTGAGACTGAATAGTATGGTTTTAAAAGCGATTAGGAGGGTTAGCTGGTAGTCCCTTCCAGGCGGGACAATAAATCCAGAGGTCGGGCGGGTTATGCCTCTTGTGAGGTGTAGCTTGTAAGTCCCTCTTTGCACTCGTTAGATCTAGGTTCGAGGTACTACCTATCGGTAGTCCTCACCTTAGTCTTAGGGTCCGAGGCACGGGTTGATTCCAAATCACCCTATAAGCCCTCAACTTTCGGGCAAATCCTCCAACAAGTGTTGTTGGGATGTAAGCCCCAATCTTCTAATAAAATACCAACTTAAACCAAAATTAGGTTGCTAAAATGTAAAGCCCAACATAGGATAGTTTGGGCACCTCTGAGTTTCATCTCAGAATCAAGTGCCCCTACTTCAACTCCTTTGGCTTTCTTTCCCAAAAATCTCAATCTAAATTGATCCACTCCTTAAAATTCCTAAGGGTCAAAACCTTTAACCAAGACTTTCATGGATTTTAAAACAACAAAAAAATCAACTTTAGTTAACATTTAAATGACTTCAAAACAAAGAAAACCACTAGTTTAATCAAAAGTGTTCCCAAATCAAACTTGGGATGTAATTAACCATAGGGGCTTGCCCCTATGGGATGTTTGTACCCCAGAAATAAATAAACCCCACTCAACCAAATATTGAGTGGGGGAATCTCTGTTCTAAATTGTAAATTTTATTATTGAGCCCATAAGAAAATGGTATTTTTACCCTCCGGGGTAATATATCGTATTCTTATGCCATGCCCGATTATAAAATATGCAATCCGTTTGAGGATACAAAAATTCTCCAACAGCTATGACTTTGGAGCGACTAATGAATGTGATAAGGCCATATTAAATTTTTCTTTAGCTTATGATTTTGTAATTGCTAATACCTTATTTAAGAAAAGAGATGAATATCTTATCACTTATAAGAATGGATGTAGTAAAACTCAAATTGATTATTTTCTTATAAGAAAAATAAATCGTTTAGATTGTAAAAATTGTTAAGTTATTCCGAGTAAAAGCTTATGTGCCCAATATTGCTTTATTAGTTTTGGACTTTAAGATGAATGGCAGAATATTAAAAATAAAATAAATCGTTGCTATGATTAGATGAGGGCATTTAAAGAATATTAATAAAAATAATTTTGAGAATAAGATTATAAATCTTAAGATTTTGTTTGTGCATAAGGATGCTAATGTTATGTGGGAAAAAGTAGCTAGTGTTATTAAGAATATTGTTAAAGATGTGCTTGGAGTATCAAAAGAAAAAGTTATTAATATTAAAAATATTTGATAGTGGAATTAAAATGTGCAGGAAAAGATAAAAAATAAGAAGATTTATTATAAAAATTAGTTTAATTGTAAAAACTCTTATAAGTAGAAAAGATATAAAGAAGCCCGTAATGAGTTTATGAAATCAATTTTCAATGCAAAGATTTTAGCTTTTAATGATTTATATAATAGATTATATATAAAGGAGGGCGAAAGATATATGTAGAAGTTAGTTAATGTTGACCCTCTCCCGTGAAACAAAAAAAAAAAGAAAAAAAAATTAAAATCCACTTACCTACTCTGTCGAACCCACGATCTCGGTACGACTCGCACGACGCACGTCGTCGCTGCCATCCCACGTCGCACGACTTCCTCTCACGTCACTAGAAGGACGTGTTAGCGTCGTTAAAAGGAACGAAGGGATGAGGCCTTCGGCCGCTGGCTACCTCCTGAACTCGCTCCGAGCTCTCAATCTCTCCCCCCTTTGCTGCTTCGGCTTCGTCGTTACTGCCGAAATCCTCCCGCCGATCCTCTCACCCGACCGAACCCAACGATCAAGCTCCCCTCTCCTCCACTTCCGAAACTTTTGCCCGATCTCCTTCCGATCCCGAGAGAGAGAGAGAGAGAGAGAGAGAGAGAGAGAGAGAGGACTGATGCTCTAACCTCCTCCTTGGCTGCTCGATTCCGCTCCTCCAACGGATCCCCCCCCTCCGTTGGACCGAAAGTTACGACATTTTGATCGGAGAAATAACAGGAGCACGCTTGCTGTGAAGGTTAACTTTTTCCCTTTGCACACTTCTTCAGTCGATTCCCAAAACAAATTTTTTTATTAATATTAATTATATTTAATTATTATCTGATTATAGTTATAATTAATTAGTTAATTATAATTAATTAATAATTAGTTATTAATTATCAATTATAATTAGTTGATTATCTATAATTAATTTCAATTAATTATAGATCATTATAAATTAATTATAATTATAATTAATTTACTAATTGTAATTAATTTATAATTAGAAATTAATTTTTAATTATGATTATTTAATTATTATTGTAATTAATATTAATTAAAAAAAGAGAAAAAAAAAGAAGCTTACCCGCCTCGGTTCCCGTTCCCTCCACCGCCGGCCCCGAAGGTATAATCTAAACTCAGACTTCCGTCCTCGACGTTCGTGTCGGGCCGGTAGACCACCTATGCACGCCTTTGTTGAGCGTGGTAGGAGGGAATCCAGTCTGACGCCTACGACGAGGCGGACAGTCGCCTAAAGTCCCTCTCTTATCTCGACTAGCGTGTCGGGCCGGCGGACCACCTATACACACCTTTGTTGAGCGTGGTGGGAGGGAACCCAGTTCGACACCTATGACAAGGTAAGCGAGCGACCCTCGCCCTCCTGCTTCGACGTGCGCGCCAAGCCGACAAACCACCCATGCTCGCCTTTGTTGAGCATGGTAGGAGGGAAATCGGTGCGACACACACGACGAGGCCAGGTGAGCCTGGTGCACTCTTTTCTTTGCGCGGCCGGAATAATTCATAAGTACCCCCGGGCGGAAGGAAAGCAAACTGCTCTTTTCTTATAATAGGTATTGTCAAAGACCCCATGCATGCCTTTATTGGGCATGGTGGGAAGAAAAATCACGGTCGCGGTGTCCTCGAAAGAGGGCACCTACCATGCACACCTTTGTTGCGCATGGTGGGAAAGGCCCAGTTTTCTCGTAGTTTTTCCCTAAACGGGGGAGACGCCGGGAGGTTGCCGAAATTTCGGGTGAAATATTACTACACTTGGACCTGTTTTGAACTCAAAAAGAACAAAGAGCCCGGACTCAAATAAGAAAGAGCAGTGGACTTTTGAACTTGATTGAACACGAGCAGTGGACCAGAACCTGGACTCAAATTATTTCTAAAAGATCAAATCCAAGTAAAATAAAATCAAACCAGAACCAGAAATCAAATCAACTTGAGCATAAAAATGAACATACAAAGACTCTAGAGGACTTTGAACAAAAAGAAAATGAACAATCAACTTGAACTTGTACTCTGGATCTGGACATTAATGGCTTGACCACCTGAGATTGGTGACAGGTGGGCATGATGTAGGCAATAATGGGTCTCCTACGAATGATTCCAGGAGCTCATAGTGGCTACAACGGGTCCTTGCAAATAAATACAACATACTTGTGGATAACAACAGTGGATATGTCGTAGGTACAACGAACCACTGTGGGCACAAGTATAGACATCCCCCACCTGAGATTGGTGAAAGTTGGATGTGATGCGGATGTGAAGGACTCTCCTACGAATACTCCTAGGAGCTCGTAGTGGATACGATGAGTCCCCGCAAATATATACAAGTCGCTTGTGGATAACAACAGTGGGTATATCGTAGGTACAACGAACCACTGTGGGCACAAGTATTGATATCACCTACGACATTGGTGATCAAGATCTTCAAGCATTTCGGGTACAAGGGCGACTTGATGTACAAAAAGTACACTCCCTGGCAGAATCAGAAAAGAAGTTTGAACAAGTTAGAACCAAACTTCCTGGTGTTCCAAAGTCTCTTCTTAGTTCTATACTTAAGAACAAAATAGTTCTAGTGCCCACGAACACCGGAAATAATAAGTCCACTACATCGAATATCCTAAAAGGAGTTCTTTCCATATCAGTGGTCATTGACCCCAAAGTCCAGAAGAATTTACTTGGTGATTGAGAAAGGGGAGACAATATCAAGGTGAGGGGATGCCTCATAACATCAAGATCATAACGCCACCGGATCTGCAACACTCATACGAGCAGACAAAAGGCATCTACAACCCACAACAACGCCACCGGATCTGCAACACTCATACTAGCAGACAGAAGGCGTTTACAACCTACAATAACGCCACCGGATCTATAACACTCATACAAGCAGACAGAAGGTGTCTATAACCTACAACAACACCACCGGATCTGCAACACTTATGAAAGCAGACATAAGGCGTCTACAATCTACAACGCATCGCCACCGGATCTGCAACATTCGTACAAGTAGACAGAAAGCGTCGATAAGCTTTCAAGAAAATGTTGTGCATTCAAATGACAGATACATGCACAACTACAAATATTTCAAAATACCCCAACACGTGCACCGTGGTTTGTATACACATAGGTACACAAAGAGGTAAATACAATCGTAACCCGCATGGGCCCCGGCGAGCGTGTTATTGGTACACACGTGACATCTATGGATGCTGCGCGGGTTATCAAATTTTGAACCCGATCCTTCTAAGTAGATAAAAGGAGTTGACAATGTTCAATTATAAAATGCCCCCAAACAACCGCATGGGCCCCAGCGAGCTTGTTATTGGTACACTTGTGACGTCTAGGGATGCTGCGCAGGTCAATAAGTGAATTCTAGTTCGAACCCGATCCTTCTATATGGATCAATTGGAGTCGACAAGGTTCGAACCAACAAACAAATATGTGGCCGTGGCGACCAGAATATTTGTTTTAATACATTCATATTAGGCCTTCAAAGCCTAAAATCAAAATAATTCACTAATAAAGGCTCAAAGCTTACGAAACTCGATACTTTGTCGACAGTTGATAGAGTCGACAAGGTTCAATCAAATGGAAATAACCCCAGACACCCCGATGAAGGCCGTGTTGAATGCAAATTTCAACCGGAGGGGTTCATAAAATATTTCAAAATGCCCTCAAACTTCTACAAAATTCAAATATTTTTCAAGTGACCTTAAGGTCACCCCGATGATGACCGTGTTGAATGTTTATCTCAACCGGAGGGGTCCATTCAAATTCCAAAACTACAAAAATGCCACTCAAAGTCCTAAAGTCCGGATATTTAAAACTGAAATCAAACCATCAACATTCAAAGCAAAATCCATCCACCCTCCGCAATAGTTTGTCGAGGTGGACAAATTAAAATTTACTTACACTCACAAAGAGCGAAATGCCTAGTCGAAAATATCACTAGGATCCATTCTCAAACAATCTCTTGCCAGTAAGGATGTGGTACGTGTCCTCTAACCGATGGTTTGCCGCCAAATGGCACCGCAGGATAAACGGTTATGACGACCCGGGGCCCTCTGAACCTAGTGATTTTGCTTTCAAATGGCACCACAAATAGCGGTTATGGCCAGAGCTAATACGCTCCTTAGTGGCATTAAATTCTTGAGATATGAATCAATAGGATATGATCGATAGGGCACAAAGCCCTCTGTTAGCTAAGGTGGATTCAAATTTATCCCCTTAGGCAAATATCTAACCCAGGTCTACAAGGTCCCCTTGAACGAAGCAACCCATGGCTGCCTACTAGGATCCTTCTGTCAGATTGGGTCGACTATCTCCTCTGACTAAGTAGAACAGGGACCATGATGGCCCGGGACGACGGAACCATGGGATCTTGATCGGGCCCATCATCCATTCCCCCACCATCCGCTTTAAGTGCAAGATGGTGCAATTTCTATTTTAAGTATCAAACTCTCCAGATTCCCAAATCCAAATCCGGTTCTCAAATACCCAAACCCATGCTGCTACTATATGCTAGATAACACGTATATTCTACGTATCTGATCGACGAATAGCCTTAATCAAAAGTTCTCTCTCATGATTGAGAGGGGTAATTAACTATAGGGGCTTGCGCCTTTAGGAAACCAGAACTCAGATCATAAAGTCCTCGCAAAATGAGGGCGAAATCTCTGGGTAGTGTCTTATCTACAAACCCATCTACCTTCCAAAATTTACCTCGGAACTTATCAGTTAAAACTTCCCTCGTCGAAGAAAAACAAAAAGCGAGCGGAGGCCAGGGTTGAATTTTTGGAGCCCACAATTAAACAAAGAGATAGGAGTAGTAAATATTTAGTTCAAGTTAAGTATATTAAGGATGAAGATAAAAAATTATTTTTATTAGAAGATGATATTCAACAAAGGTGGATAAGATATTTTGCTAAACTTTTCAACGAAGATTATGAGAATGCAATTGACTTTAGTGACCTTAGCGACCTTAGCACCCTAAATGAAAATAAATATTTTTGTTTTTATTAGCATATTAGTAAAGAGGCTTTAAAGAAAATGAAGTATGAAAAAGCTGTTAGACCTAATGATATTCTAATAGAAGTGTGGAAATGCTTAGGAGATGAAGAATTTCTTGGCTTATTAAACTTTTTAATATTATTTTGAAGACTAAAAAGATCTCAGATGAGTGGAGAATGAGTGTGTTAATTCATATTTTTAAGAATGAATGTGATACACAAGATATTGCGAATTATAGAGGAATTAAGTTAATGTGTCATACTTTAAAACTATGGGAGAGAGTTATGGAGCATAGGTTGCAGCGTGATACTAATGTTTCTCAAAATCAATTTGGATTCTGATCGGATAGGTCTACTATGGAAGCTATACATTTATTGAGAGGTTTGATGAGAAGCATAGAGAGAATAAGGAGGATCTACATATGATATTTTTTGATTTAGAGAAAGCATATGATAAAGTTTCAAGAGAAGTGCTATGGAGAGTTCTAGAAAAGAAAGGGGTTAATAGTGCTTATATTCAAGTCATTAAGGGTATGTATGTATGAGCTGTTACTTGTGTTCAGACACAAGGTGGATTGACCAAGTATTTTCCTATTTCAGTTGGATTACATCAAGGATCAGCCTTAAGCCCGTATCTTTTTACTTTAGTCATGGATGTTCTCACTAGACATTTGCAAGAGGTTGTACCTTGGTGTATGCTTTTCGTTGATGATATTCTTCTTGTTGATAAGGCTAGAGAGGGGGTTGAAGGTAAACTTGAATTATGGAGGTCAACCTTAGAGTCTAAAGGCTTTCATTTGAGTAGATCTAAAACTAAATATATTGAGTCTAATTTTAGTATTAATAGATCTAGTGAGGGGATTGTGACTATGGGCGATCGTTCTAGATATCTTGGGTGCATTGTTCATAGTGATGGTGCTATAGATGGGGATATTATTAGTAGAGTTCAAGTTGGATGGTTGAAGTGGAGGAATGCATCGGACTTGTTGTGTGATAGAAAAGTCCCTCTCAAACTTGAGGGAAATTCTATAAGATGGTAGTGAGACCTGCAATGCTTTATGGTGCAGAATATTGGCCATTAAAAGAGAAGCATAATATTAAGTTAAGTGTTACATAGATGAGGATGCTCAGGTGGATGAGTGACTTTATTCTTAAAGATAAGGTATGAAATGAGCATATACGTGTAAAGGTTGGAGTAGCTCCAGTGGAAGAAAAGATTAGAGAGAGTCGCCTTAGATGGTTTGGTCACAAAAAATGGCGGTCTTCCGATGATCCGGTTAGGAAAGTAGATGTATTACATCTGACTTGTGTTAAGAAAGGTAGAGGTAGAACTAAAAAAACTTGGTTATAAAATATTAGAAATGACCTTTCTTTTTTAGATTTAGTTGAGAATTTGACACTTAACATAACATAATGGAGAAAAAGGATTCATATAGCCAACCATACATAGGGATAAAGGCTTGTTGTTGTTGTTGTTGTCGTCGTCGTCTCTTGTTGGGTGTGTTAGTAAGGTTTGCTATTACCCAAAAGCAATTTTGGATACAATATCCTAAAAGGTATGGTGAGTGAACATTTTCCATGAACTAAAAGAATCGTATTTTGAGCAGCAGAAGAGCAAAACTGAGATACTTCGGTGAACATAGAGATCTAAGATTTCATTATAGGAAGACAACTTTACTGAAATGGAATGTGGGATTAGCAAAATAATCCAGGGAATTCTGGACTAGATTTTCAGAGTTTTTTCAAGAGTGGAGATGGTGTAAGGATCTTATGATTATGTTATCTAAAGGCGACCATCTAGTGTAATGGCACTATCATTGACTCTTGCGATGAAACTTATTACCCTGACAGTGAAGAAGAATCTACTCCCTCACCATGCTAAGCAAAGGTCCAAAAAGAGAAAGTCCCAGATGTCAAATGCATTCTCGAGAGAATTTTAGAGGCAAAGCCTCCTACAAAATTCAAAATCCATTATCTTGATTCTTACGAGGAGAAGGCAGATATGGTAGATCTTGTTGCATACCTTAGAGTCTAAAGGCTTTCGTTTGAGTAGATCTAAAATTGAATATATAGAGTATAATTTTAGTAATAATAGTTTTTGTGTGGGGATTGTGACTTTGGGTGATTATGCCATTAATAAGAGTACACATTTTAGATATCTTGGGTCTATTGTTCAGAGTGATGATGTAATAGATGGGGATATTATTAGTAGAATTCAAGTTGAATGGTTGAATTGGAGGAATGCATCGGGCTTGTTGTGTGATAGAAAGGCCCCCTCAAACTTAATGGAAAATTCTATAAGATGGTGGTTAGACTTGCAATGTTTTATGGTCCATAATGTTTGCCATTAAAAGAGAAGATTAAGTTAAGTGTTGCAGAAATGAGGATGCTTAGGTGGATGAGTGGCTTTACTCTTAGAGACAGGATACAAAATGAGCATATACATTAAAAAGTTGGAGTACCTCTAGTGGAAGATAAGATTAGATAGAGTTGCCTTAGATGGCTTGATCACATAAAATGACAGCCTTCCGATGACCCGGTTAGGAAAGTAGATGTATTATATTTGACTTTTGCTAAGAAAGGTAGTGGTAGACCTAAAAAGACTTGGTTAGAACTATTAGAAATGACCTTTCTTTATTTGATTTAAATGAGAATTTAATTTTTAATAGGCACAATGGAGAAGAAAAGATTCATGTAACTGACCCAACATAGTGAGATAAAGGCTTGATGTTGTTGTTGTTAGTGGTTTTTTTGTTCAACATTAATGATGCTTTAAGTGTAGGTTATTATGTACTACTTTTAAAAGTCCCTCAAGTGGTTCTCGTGCCTGCCATTGGAAGGGTCAAGATGAAGCCGTTCAAGGAAAACGCCTCTTAATAACTCGGGATCCACCCCCAAAATTTGTCATGCCTCTATGAGAATTGTTGAAAGTACTCTTTAAGGGATTGTCCTTTATTCTAGTGAATCCCAGAGAGATGAGAAGTATCATTAACAATTGTTCAGGTTGTAACAAATTATTCGACGAACGTGGGAATATTTCCGGCTTGAAACAAATAGAACCATGTTCGAGCTTGCTCTTTGAGGGTAGTTGGAAAATTTTGGCAGTGGAATGCACTGAGGCCCGTTGGATATGCATGTGATTTTATAACGATCAATATGTTCATAAGGGTCGCAAGTCCCATCGTAGGAATCTATGCTTGGTAATTGAAAGCCCGCCAGAATGGGATGTTGAAGAATGGCTTCAGTCAGGGGTGATGACTCCTAAAAATTCCACTGATGAAGAGATGTCCTTCCACCTCTCATTAGGAATTCTTCTCGAGCTAGTCGTAGTTCATGACACAAAGCATTGTGTGGGAGATCAACAACGTGAGGTCGAATCAAGTCTTCAGCGACAATTGGAGGAATATGGGGTGGCTGATCTGTGTAAGAAGGATGGGTAGTGCTTGTTGTGTTAGCAAATTTTTTGTCTTGATGTGATAGGGGATGCACCCTTGACTGGGGATGGGGTACTGCTTGAAATTGCTCAAATCAAACATCTCCAGTTAGTGGCGGATTCTGAGGGAGATGAATCTCCTCCTATTATGCTAATAATAGTTGCCAAGTCTCTTGGAAAAGTTGAAGGATCTCATTTTGAGATTCTCCCATCTTTCAGATACGATCTTCTAAGGAATGTCATGAAGTTCCTTCTCCAACAAGGTTTCGTCCACCAGGGTAAAAAGAGGCAGATACTTGGCGTCCTTGATTCATAGAGTGATTCCTGTATTGATGTGTGTTAGAGCGGAAGGCTTCAATATTGCGATTGCTACACCTGTTGGCCATTGAAGGGATGCTTAGGATAGTGGGATTAGAGTTTCTCACATAGGACGCCAAGCTGTTACAGGATAGAATATTCATGGTGATAAAGTAGAAAAAATGTACGTCTTAGTGTTGTACGAGTATCTAGCTCATAAACAGAAGCAGTAAAACACTAGAAATTTTTACGTGGAAAACCCTAAAGAAAAAAACCATGGGGTCACGCTCAGTTGAAAATATTCCACTAATGTTTGAATTGATTACAAATGATTGGTTTGTCCTTAAGACTGAGGACGATTAGATTACAATAGTTAACCGTTAGGTTGAAATCTTGCTACGAATAGTGATCAGATAGAAATCCAACAGCGTTCGGTGGATGGAAGGAAATCTAGAGTTAGTTGGTGGCCGTGAGGAAGTTCAGCGACAGCTGGTGGTCGAGCGGAAATCCAATGACAACTGGTGGCCTGGCCGAAGTCTGGAGATGGTCCGGCCACGATCGGTGGCCAGGCGGTGGTCGATGAGGAGAAATCTGGTAGCAAGAGAACGAGATTTCTCTCTCTTGATTCCTTGCTCCCCCCCCCCCACACACACAATTAGGGGTCTATTTATAATTTTTTTAGAGTGGTATGACCATTAAGTAGGGAGGAGATCAAGGACATGTTGGGAGTGTTTTGAATGAATAACCAATATCGACTCCCTTGATCATGGACCGTTTATGGAGTATTTGAGTATCTTCATGATATCAGAATTTGGCGATCTTGGGCTTGGATTCGTCTTGACGAGCCGCTCGATTCAACTATAAGCATGTCACGTTTGAAAACCGTTTGGTCATCCAATTTATGGTTTGAATCTTCCAAAAGATTCGGGTCTTCGATTTGGACCCATTTGGGCTCGGATTCGGTCAAATTTGGTGTCTTTGGGTTCGTCTTTTCGAGATGTTCAACTCAACTATAAGTTTGTTGAAATCGGAGTTCGGATGGTCCCGAATTTAATTTTGAAAGTTTCCGACCCATTTTTGCCTAGAGATTCTTGCCCGATCATGATAAGTTTTTGATGTTGCATCAATAATAATAGTAAAAATGCTATTAGTATCAAAATATTATAGTGATAGACATTACCTTAGGCTATTCCTAGCTATGAGGGAGATTGAGTGTATGTTGCTATTGGTGTGTGGGATGAAACAGCAGGTGTTGTTTGGCTATATAGCAGAATCAGGAAGCTGAGGGGATTTTGGCTTTTGTTCGGCTAGGGAAACAGAGAGGAGAGGTCAGTTGAATCATTGATTGTTGGAGTGGGGATTGGTTAGAGGGAGATTAATACAAGTTAGGTGTGGAATCCTATCGAGATCAGACGATGCAGTGCAGGTTGCAACTAGGTATCAGTTGTAGTCGGTGCAGGAGGTGGAGTTGATTTGGCTTCCGTCAGGTTAGAGGAAGGCGGAATCCGGAAGAGAAGACGGAGGCTGGTTCAGGCGTGGGATCGAGATGTGAGTTCAATTGAAGGCGGGCCGATGGCTTGGTGTCGTAAGAGCAAGGTGGTCGGCAGCAGTCGGAAGGCTTGCAGTAGGTTAGGAGGAGATGGATATGGGAGGTCAGGGTTTGAGCCGAATCGGCAAGGTGAGGGAACACGGGCCGGCTGTGGTCTGCAGCAGGTGTGAGGTAGTTCGGTGGATGGGCACTGTGTAGCAGAAGCAACGATCGAAGCAGAGATCTTGCACGCCATAGACGAGACGATTTGGCGCAATTTGCAAGGAATGAGCACTGTAGAAGGCGGGGTTTTAGCAGGATTTACGCTGGGATTTTGGCAGGTATGTTTTTTTTATTTTTTTATTTTTTTGGCTTTGAGTAGAGGTCAACACTGACAAAAGTAGGCCTGTGAATGTAACTCCTTACAATGATGTTGTTGTTGTTATAGCCATAACTATAAATGATAAATCATATTAGCACCATTTTGATTTACACAGGAAGTTCAGTGAACATCATCTTCAAGTTTATGTTTTTGAAGATGAATCTGGGTGCTTCTTGCCTAATGCAAAATATTAGGTCTCTTTGATTTTTCTTGAGAGCGAAGAGAAACAAAATTAATGACTGCACTGCCAATCACTTGCGGAGAAGAAGAAAAATAATTCATAATTATTACCGACTTTATCACATGGATGCACCAAAGACTTATAATGCAATCTCTGAAAAAGATCAAAGTTGAACTTTCCTTATTAGCACTTCATTTGATGAAGAACTCCCCTTTTTCTTTGCAGTTGAAAGAGGTCTGTTAGAGCTAAGGAAACTGGGCATTGAACAGCGTCTGTGGGAAGCTTCTCGTAGTGAGATGGATCAAAGCTCATGAACACAAAAAGCTCATGTAATGTCATTTAATCATATCTCTATATTAGTTTTTAGTTATTAACAAAGAATATCGTTTGTTTGTTGATTGTCTTAATCACCTAACCTTTGAGTGTTTGTTTTTTTAGCGGCCTGCCTGTAGAGGGCTTAAAGCTTGCGGCAAAATGTTTTCTGGAGTTTAGGCCCTGTATTTGTAGATAAGTCTGATTTTCTTAAAGATCATTTACTCTTTCTTCTGTTAATGGCTATTTCTAAGAGCAAACCGAAGCAGTCTTCTTTAGAAGTCTAAGACAAAACTTATCGAGGATGGAATATTCGACATATAAAATTATAAATATAGAAGAAATAATTACATTACATATAGAAGATATGAGTAAAAAATATCTTATTAAAAGATAGCTAAGCTACATGGTCCGGTCCAACCAATTGTTCTCTTTCTAGGCTCAAAAGCTGGTTCCAATTAAGCCAAAAATCTTACCACCAATGATAGAAACGATAAGCAGGACCCAATCAAGCACTAATCAGTATAGAATTTATTCATAGCTGTCCTGTAAGTAGAGATCATATAAATCTGTAGTACAAATATGCTAATTTATATTTCTAGCAAACAAACATAACAATTTTACATTTTAGTAAGCTAAACTTCGGGTGAAAAAAACATAAAGATGTCATTAAGATTTCGTTTGGATGATTTTCTTTCTATTTATTTATACAAGATTAAAAATTTGTACTATAAACGAAAACTAAATTTGTGTTTACTAGGCAGATAAATAAAGATGGTAGGAGAATATTAATATTTTTAAGAAATGCTGCAAAGCACCATTAAACATTTTTTTTTCAAGTTATGAACAGGGCAGCATGACTTCACGTATACCCAAAATTTGTAAGAAAAAAATTATTTATTTATGTCAAATGTTAGTTATTTTATCTATAAATTTCCAGTTTAACACAACATTAAATAAAAATAAATACATTCAAGATGATTTTTAATATAAAATAATATATTTTGAAAACATGAACAGCGAAAACAGTCATAAAAAAATAATTATTTAAAAAAAACATATGGCTAATATTAATAATTCTTTAAATGCACACATTTTTTTAACAGGAAACCAAAATATTAAAAAAAAAACGAACAGCATTTGAAGCTATAATTTTTTTTTTTTTTTGGGAGAAAATCAGAAAATAAGATTTCTTTTTACTAATTCACTATTATTAATTGGATTATTATTCCATTGAAACCTCTTTAAACCGGATGCTAGAATTCAGCTCTCCTACATAAGAGCCTTCCTTTACAGTCAATCATAGTCTAAAAGCACTTGCACCACAGTACATTCTACAATAGAAATATAAAACCTGATATATCCTGCCGGAAACCTCCACAGCATCAAACAGGTATCGCCGGAGTCAAAGGCTCCGGCGTGCCGCTGCTCCCATTAAGAACTGTAACATTCCCATCAGAATCGACATCCACAATCGCAGAGTCCCCATCCTTTATCTCTCCAGAAAGCATCTTCTCAGCCAAGCTATCCTCCAAAAGCCTCATAATAGCTCTTCTTAAGGGCCTTGCCCCATAACTGGGACTGTACCCTTCTTCAACAACCCTATCCCTGAACCTCTCCGTGACCTGAAGCTCAATGTCCTTTGTCTTCAGTCTCTCAAATACCTCCTTCAACATTATATCTGCAATATCCTTCACTTCCAGCTTGGTGAGTTGCCGGAACACAATCATTTCATCGAGCCGGTTCAGGAACTCCGGCCGGAAGTACTGCTTCAACTCCTCCGTGACAAGGCTCTTGATTCGGTTATAGCTGCTGTCCTTCTCATCGTAGTCGAGATCAAAGCCTATTCTCCGTCCGCCTTTCTCGATCACGCTGCTTCCAACATTGGAAGTCATTATGAGAAGGGTGTTCTTGAAATCAACAGTTCGGCCCTTGCTATCGGTGAGTCGGCCATCCTCAAGGATTTGGAGCATCATATTGAAGACATCTGGGTGAGCCTTTTCGATCTCATCGAAAAGGACAACAGTGTATGGCCGCCGGCGAACAGCTTCGGTTAGTTGTCCACCTTCGGTGTAGCCAACGTATCCTGGCGGCGAGCCAATGAGCTTAGAGACTGTGTGCCTTTCCATGAATTCGCTCATATCGAGTCGGATCATGGCATCCTCAGAACCGAAGTAGTAGGCGGCGAGGGCCTTGGCAAGCTCAGACTTGCCAACACCAGTGGGACCTGAGAAGATGAAACTAGCAATCGGGCGGTTAGGGTTCTTTAGGCCAACACGAGCTCGGCGAATGGCACGGCTAATGGCCTTGACAGCCTCATCCTGGCCAATAACACGCTGGTGAAGTGTTTCCTCCATTTTAAGAAGACGGTCGGATTCATCACTGGAGACCTTCTCCACAGGTATTCCAGTCCATGAAGAGACGATGTGTTGAATGTCTACTTCTGTGACAATAGGGCCCGAGTCGCCAGCCTCACTCTCAGCTTTGCTCACTTCCTTACCCTTGTCAATGAGAGCAGAAATTTGGGCTTTCAGCTCCATCTCCCTATCTCTCAACTCACCTGCCTGCAAGATGGGCAACAAAAAAAGTATCTAAGATGATAATGGCCAATCATTCAAAGAAGAGATGGCTAAATGAATTACTGGAGAAACCATAGAACCTTCTCGAAGTCCTGGCTTCGTACTGCCTCATTCTTATCTTTGGTGATCTGTCTGAGCTCCTTGTCAAGTTCTCTGGCCTCCTCAGGAAGCTGTGGGTGGAGCAGGAAAACAATGTTAAGACTGACAACAAATTTTTTTAGGTAATAACTTACAGCACATACCTGAGCATGTCGAAGCCGAACACGGGAACCGGCCTCATCAATCAAATCAATTGCTTTATCAGGTAGGAAACGATCACTGACAGTACATAGTAATTCATCAGATTTAGTACAAGGATATGGTATGGACAATTTCTGCATGTATAGATATGCAACTTGATAAATCACAACAAAAGAAATCGTTAGTAAGAATCGAAGTCAGATTTCTCCCAACTATATAGGGAAATGGATTGATTATATATAAAAAGGAAGAAAGCTCGATTTCGGTTCTTATTTCTTGCTCTTAAATTTCTGAAATCAATCGCTGCTGTTACTCGTGGGAGAAATCAATTATTCATTTTCCTATGAGATCATATCTTATTCGTTGAAGCTTTGGTCCTGTGGTTCTATCCCAGCAAAGCTTGTTATATCCTATTCGGTCGTTTTATAGTTTTTTCCAACGGAGGTTCTTAGGGCATCTACAACCGAACTCCAAACGCTTGAATGGAGTCGCTCGCGAGCTCCAGCCGAACGGTAAAACTTCCACTATTTGGTTGCGAGTAAACAGTGGGACGCCAATATCGGTGTTGCACTGTTCATCTTCGTCATTTTTCTGTCTCTACCAAACTTGCCGAAGAAACACGCAAAAGAAGTTAACGACCGTTACCTTCGCAAAAGGGGGCAAAATGGAGTTCGATTGGAGATGAATCATGACATTTTTTAGTTTCACGGCATTTTTTAGTGAAAAATGAGATTTTCGGTTGGAGATGCCCTTAATGTTTCTATCCTAGATGGTGGGTGTTGCTCTTTTGTAGATGTACTGTGATGTTTATTTAGGATTCCTTGTGAATGACTATTTCATGAGGCTAATAATTCTTGAAAGCCAAGGAACAAATAAGCTTGCACAAGAGAAATGCAGAACAAACAAGAGTAGCAAACAAATGATTGTATGCCATAATACCCGGATTAAATTAGCTATAAAAAAGGGCATAATGAGGCATTGGCATTAAGAGAGGCGAGAGACAAAAATATGAACAAACCTGATATACTGGTAAGATAGCTGCGCAGCAGCAACGAGAGCCTCATCTGTGTAACGAAGTTTGTGGTGAATTTCATAACGTTCCCGAAGCCCCTTCAGGATTTGAATTGTTTCATCAACTGTTGGCTCAGGAACTCTCACAGGTTGGAACCTCCTTTCCAATGCTGGGTCTTTCTCAATATGCTTTCGATACTCATCAAGGGTTGTGGCTCCAATACACTGACATAAAGAACAAATTAAATCCAATATCATTAAAATAAAATAAAAAGAGGAGGCAAGTTCCCACATAATAGAAGAAAAGGTCTAATGCATAAAGTGTCAAGATTAACAAGAACCAAGCGTATTGTTTACACATAAAGAGTTGTGGGATTTATAAACTCTATATTACCTGCAGTTCACCTCTAGCAAGGGCAGGTTTCAAGATATTTGCAGCGTCAATTGCACCCTCCGCAGCTCCTGCTCCAATTAATGTATGGACCTCATCAATAAATAGTATAATCTCATCACTTTGTTTAATTTCCTCCATCAGTTTCTTTAACCTTTCTTCAAATTCTCCACGATATTTTGTGCCAGCAACAAGAAGGCCCATATCAAGAGTGATCACCTAAATGATACCGGCAAAGAAGATAAAAAATTCGAATACATATGACAAAAAGACATGAACTTAACTCGAGATAAGTAATGTAGAAGAAAATAGTTGAAAAGTTTTGAACGCTGCAAATATAATTGATGATATATATATTCTAGGAAAAATAAATGAAAAAATCTGCAACAAGGCAATGAAGGCCAAAAGGTGAAAATTAGTTAAGATAAGGACGTGCATACCTTCTTTCCTTCAATTGTTTCTGGGACATCACCATTTGCAATGCGTTGAGCTAGCCCTTCGGCAATGGCTGTTTTACCAACACCAGGCTCTCCAATTAGGCAGGGATTATTCTTGGTTCGCCTACCTAAAATCTGGGTAACCCTCTCTATTTGTTGCTGCCTTCCTACAACAGGATCAAGCTTACCCTGCAGAGAAAACAAAATGGTCAGCTCAGGTACCAGGCAAACTATGTGAACAATCACATGAAGCAAAAATATTAATAACAAGATATACCTCCTCGGCCAGCTTAGTAAGATTAGTGCCATACTCCTCAAGTGTTGGCATCTTATTTCCACTGCTTCCCCCTCCCACTCCTGCACCAACAGCTTCTGTGCTCTCACCAACCATCCGAATAACCTATTTGTAGGACAAAAGATTAAACAATTTTCTTGCATCAACACTGACCACTTGTAGCCAGCGTAAAACATATCGAATAATCATGACATGAATCCTTTAAAAAATTACATTGAACACTGACCGCTTATAAAATCAAAATATACCTGTGTCCGAATATTGCTTGGGTCAGCTCCAAGGCTCTCCAACACACGGGCTGCCACACCTTCACCCTCCCGGAGCAATCCAAGGAGTAGATGCTCTGAACCTATGTAGTTATGACCTACCATGGAACAATTTTATATTTAATAATACAGCTACTTTACTAAGGTAGGTAGGCAGTATTTGTGTTTCATCCTTATTCACCAAAAAATACAATTGAGTGTACAAGAATATAAGTAATAACAACTAATCCTGGCATATATGTGAATTTTCTTTCAACCCTAGTATATACATTGGGCTTTGGAAACACTCATATTAACGCTAGAGTTTGTCACAAAACCAAAGACCTAAACTCTGAAAGTAATACTAGGATTTCATAATTTTGTAGCATTTATTTCATTTTTTTTTAGATAAAATGCAGGGGGATTTACATACAAACCACTTTATTTCATGTTATTTACACATCTAACGTCCAAAACTTCAATATTACATTCTTACTGCTCATATAAAATTTTAATATCAAATATATCACTCATATATTTCATTCTTATCACCCATACCACCCTATAAACTTTAATATTTAATTCCATGCACCCATTTTTATTCTATGGATGGTAGGCATGTAATTCTAAAGTTTAAGGTGTTAGATATATAAATAGTATGAAATAAAATGGTAGGAATGTAAATCCCCCTAAAATGTAATAAGGATAAGGATAACATCGCACTTACTTTAGGGTTTGCTTTTCATTTATATATAGAACTGTAGCATGGACAACATGGATGATTGATAAACGAAATTTGATCGCCTGTTGAGACTGTTGATTGCTTCTTCTCAATTGATACAAGTTTTGTCTGTGTAGTTCTCTTTAAATTGTGTATGAAGAGTTCTTACTCTCAAGATTTTTGTGTTTAATTAATTCGATAATTAATTCCTGCTTCAAGAATTTTGAAGTACCTACCCACTCTTAAAACTCCGTAAAGACCTCATACCCAACCTCTTTGACCAATTGGACTAGGAAAAAGAAAATCCGATAACACCTCCATCAATTCTAGTACAAAAGAGAATTTAATGCTGTTTGCCATCAATTTTGTGTTCTTTACTTTAGGTCTCTAATGTCTCTTTATTCTCTTCCTCCCAACACCAGACATGGCACAAGGTAAAGAGAGCAAGGAGTAAAACACAAATACATTTGAATGAGGGCAGGTAACTGGACTCTAACCCTAAACTTGATAAGAGATTGTTGAATTAAAAGGAAATTAACTCTAATACTAGAATAGATAAAGATGTTATTGAATTTCTCTTCTTGCACACATGAGCGACACTAGGGTTTAATGAGTATGGAGATTATGGAGAGAGAAAGGGGAGTTTTAGAATTCTTGAGGAAGGAAATGAAGACGAGATTAAATGTTTAATAAGTAATAAAGGACTCTGCCTAAGAAATTTGGAGAGAGGATGAAGAACTCTGCACACACAACTTAGAGCGATCCACGTACACAAATTATATTATTAATGTAAAAGAAGCAATCCATGGCCTCAACAAGCAATCAAAATTTGTTCACCATTCATTCATAATTTTCTATACATGAGTTCTACATATGAAGTAAAAGAAAAGTCTAAATTACAGATGATATAATCCTTGATTTTTATTACATTTAATACAATGAAAAATGAAAATAAATACTAAAAAATTTTGGGAAAAGAGTTCAAAATTTTTTTTAAATTTGATTCGATTCAACTTTTATGTAGTCTAGTTAGACTAATTATGATTGGCCTAGGAGAATGAGAAGATCGAAGTGGGTGGGATATTTTGGTAATGAACAGACGATTTTAATGGCATTGCATCAACTTTAATAGGAATACCAAGATTTCAATAAACTCAAACATAAATGCTAAGCTTTAAGAAATCCTAAAATGTATGCCAAAACTAATTGCACTTCTTTACAAAATAGGATAAAAAATCGACCTTATTTAATAATTTATAAAATTTTCAGACCCTTATGTTTTTTATACACATCCAAGCTATAGGGAGTTTCATATAAATTCCCCAATTTAAAAACGAGGATAATAAATGATGTGTGGGATCAGAAAAGATTCAATAAAATACCTAGCTGACGGGCTTCCTCCAGGGAGAGTTCTAGAACACGTTTTGCACGAGGAGTGAAGGGTATCTCAACAGCAACAAACCCACTGCCTCTTCCAATAATCTTTTCCACTTCTACACGAGCATCTTTGAGATTGATACCCATGGATTTCAAAACTTTGGCTGCAATTCCAGTCCCTTCACCAATAAGACCCAGCAATATCTGTTCGGTTCCTACAAAGTTGTGGCCTAGCCTTCTAGCTTCTTCCTGTGCAAGCATGATAACTTTAATCGCCTTCTCTGTGAAACGCTCAAACATAGCAACCGCAACTCCACGTATAGCTTTGCCCTTTGGAGCAGAGATATAAGCCGCAACCATTGAATGAAAATCATATCCAGACTTGGAATTACAATCTAATATATTAGAAAACCGCAATCCAGAATATCCTTGCAGCCTAAGGGGATGAGACCGTGGAATACAAATCATCCTGGAAGCTCTTCTGGACCCCCTAGAGCCTCTAAATCGACTGCGGCTAATGCTAGCCACACCGGCTGGAAGAGTGACAGACTGAACGCACGCCCCAGCCATCTTGCTTGCTGGATATGACTGGGTTTACAGTTATGTACCTGAGATCAGAAAAAGCATGAATAGCACAAAACAATTCCTTAAACAAGATTAATTGGTATTGACTTTCTATTTCTTAACAGAAAAATGTTATCTGAGAATGATTTATTTCATCTATAGCATGCCTCCCACTAAATAGAGAAGACAAAAAAAATACACCAGTAAGACAAATAGGTACAATCAAATCACTAGCACGAATTACACAATCAGTATTGGCAGTAGAAGCCATTTCTTTAGCTAAATCCCCTTCTACAGAACTGTAAGATTTATCAGCTTTCCATGTCACAAACTTTCCATGTACTGTGAAAGATGAAAATGACATAATTGAGGACAAGAAATACATGGTATTCTACCGCCTAAATAGCCTTGGGATAAGCAAAATGTCAAAACTTGGCTATCATTACTGACAATTGTTGAGGTGGAGCTCTGGTTTTTTTTTTAAGGATGAGCAGAAAATTCAAACTAGATGATTTTATGGGGCATACACAAATTTAAATGAATCACGTTTACAACAACAACAATAACATAACATCAAACATTTATCCCACTACATGAGGTTGGCTACATGAATCATTTTTCTCCATTGTGTCATATTAAGAGTCAAACTCTCATTTAAATCTAATAAATAAAGATAATTTCTAATATTTTTAACAGTCTTTTTAGGTCTACCTCTACCTTTCTTAAATGAATCATGTTTGTTATTGAAAAAAAAGCTCAATTTTTTCTTGTTTATTTTGTGATTCTGGATTTTAGCATTAAGTTAAAAAAAAATAGTTCCATAAGCTTGTTTCCCATCCATTCTTCACCAAATGTATTATAAATAAGAAGAAATTATACGTCAGCTGTTCTTGTGACCTGTGAGAAATCAGATAGATACATTATATGACATTATATAGGAAAAGATAAGGTGCAGGCTGTTGTTGTGACTTGTGAAACATGAGAGAGAGAGAGAGAGAGAGAGAGAGAGATGAGAACTTGGTAAAAAGCAGAGGCAGTAAGTTTTAAAAATTTTGAGCGAGAGACGAGAAAAGGAGGGAGGAAAAATGAAATATGCTATGAGTGAAAATAGAGGATAATTGCAAGGCTCTTTTTGAATATGGCCAGGGTGAGCTGCTTCATTCTAGTTCAAACGTGGTAGTTATTTAGACAGCTTGATGAAAGGAATAATTTGAACTTTAATACCAGCCTTGGAAGATATCAAAAGGTTTTATGCTAATAGAACAAGGTAGCAAAAATGACACATCACATATGACTTTGAAGAGTAGAACATTGGGAGAATCATCTGACTCAAACATTGATTGATACACATGGCATCAAAATTGGCACTTACAATTGAGAATGACGTCAGAATTTAACTTTCAAAACATAAAGTTTCAAATTTGAAGTTTTTGGATTCTAGTTTGAAAACAAGGGAATCTGAAACTTATAAGTTGGAACTTGGAACTTGTAAACATCAATGCTTAGGGATCATCCTAAGTGGCACCCTTTGATGGTTCTTTTAATCATGTATACTTTGTCAATGACTTTGATTTATTTTTAGCATAAAAATGTGAGGTCTTTAAGTTGGAACTCATATGCATCACTGCTTAGGGACCATCCTCAACGGTGCCCTTTAATGTTTCATTTTATCTTGTAACCTTTGTCAATGACTTTACCTAAAAAAATACCATTGGTTTATTTTTAGAATAATAAATTTGAGGTCTTTAATATTTTTAGAAGATTAATGAACTTGGCAGAATATGAGCCTAGTGAAAATTTAATGGCCATGAGATCCAATAAAGGAGTGAGGGCAAGAAGTTCAAGAGTGTTACACAACAAGTTGATCAATATAAATAGGATGATTTAAAACAACATAGCATAATATAATTGCCGAGGCAACTGAATAAGAATCTGAATGAAAAAGCTATAAGACTTGTTGTTTATTTGATCAATAAAGGATCCTTTGTTCCATTATGTTATCAACTACCAGTAGAAGCAGGGATTAACAAAAAGGTAAACCTTTCTCATTTGATTTTTTTTTTTTTGTCTTTCTTGCGTGCATGTGGATTCTATTGGCAAAGAGAAGTTGGACCCTATATCTATGGAACATTACTTCATGAGTAAAAATGTAATATTTAATATATGTTTCATGCATATAGACAGGTCACAAACTCTCATAGAAAATAGATGATGCACAATGCTTTATGATGAAAAATGTTGGCCATTAAAATAAAAGCATAATATTAAGTTAAGGATGCAGAGATGAGGATGCTCAAGTGGATGAGTGGCCTTACTCTTAGAGACAAGATACGAAATGAGCATATACATGAAAAGGTTGGAGTAGCTCCAGTGGAAGATAAGATAAGAGAGAGTCACCCTAGATGGTTTGGTCACATAAAACGGCGGCCTTCCGATGACCCGGTTATGAAAGTAGATGTATTAGATTTGACTTATGTTAAGAAAGGTAGAGGTAGACCTAACAAGACTTAGTTAGAAAATATTAGAAATGAACTTTCTTTATTAGATTTAAATGAGAATTTAACTTTTAAGTTTTAACAATGACCAATGGTGAAAAAGGATTCATATAGCCGACCCCAGATAGTGGGATAAAGGCTTGATATTGTTGTATATTTGTTCTCCAATGCTTTTCGCAAATTTGGATAAATATATAAGAAGAAATAGTGTTTGTTGCTCTTGTAACATATGCGAAGAGGGAGAATCTATGAGTTGGAAAAAGTAGAGGCAATGGGCCATAAAAATACAAGAAATGAAAGGAAATTAAGCCAGGAAAGAGAAAAATGGAGAAAAGCAGTCACAGGTTGAGTGAAATTAAAAGAGAGAAAACATTTTGTTATTTTTTTATGGTTATGGTTAATTGCTTCAACTTGGTGCAACTGTAATGGTGCCACGGTAAGTATGATGGTGGTGTAGGCAAGTATAGTAATGCTGAAGGAAAGTGCAAGAATGTGGAAAAAGCATAGTGATGTCAAAGGCGAGTATGGTGGCACCACAAAATATTTTATAATTGTGAAAAGGAAATACAAGTCAAGGAATTTGATACCTATTCCTCCTAGTCTCATACTTCGTTGTTTAGTTCTTTATTATACATATCCCTATATTTACAGTGTTGGAAGGGAAATTATGATGTATCATTCTCAATTATAAAGTATATATTTTTTGTACAATCATAGATACAAAACAACTTCATTGAACTGCATTAATTTATTTCTTCATTGTCAAACCTTCGTAACATTTTTTGTCCTCATTTTTGCTCTAGCCATGTTTTCCCAACAGTATTCCAAAAGAATGAAACCCTCTATCCCTCACTTGCAAACAAGCACGTGCACATACAACAAGAGCGAAATCCTAACATCTGATAGGATGTTAAGAACTTAAGATGTTAAATGTCAATGAGGTGACTCACTAGTGAAATTTAATCCAAAAGATAGAACACATCAGGAACTCAAGAAAAAGGCAACATAGAAAAGAAATAAAAAGAAGAATAAGCAAAAGATATTTAGACATTAACAAATTTTAAGAACAAAAGTAAGAACGCAAAAAACAGACATTAGAATTGATGGTGGATAAGCAAGCATTCACTCATATAGAATTGTTATTCAAGCTTCAAGATATATAGATAAAGTCACCATGCATTTTGGCTGTATTAATCCTAATCCCAACTAAGCCATAAAAGAATAAAAAGATATATGAAAAACAGATAGTATCTCACCTACTATGCAAATATGAAAGCAGTTATTCAATTATAAGTGCAGTACATAACACATAACAGCAATTAATTTATAAAATACCTGCAATTGATTAGATAGCCTAAACAACAATGGCATGCCTGCTAAATCAATCAGCGAAAAATCGTAGACAACCTTCCACTCATCCCTCAGCCATAATCCTCCACCATCTCCCACCCCCAACCCTCTTTTTGAAGATACATAAATTAATGCTATGTTGATGTATGCTTTTTCAAGATGACATAGTTCTACGCAGGAACATACAAGTCAAAATAGAGAAGTTCGAACAATCGACAAAGTTCAAAAGATGGGGATTATAATTAGCAGAAAAAAGATTGAACACGCAATATACGATTCTTGTATGAGTCATATAAGGACTTTCCTTTGCCTTCTTATTGTCTACAGTTTCTAACCTGTCAACTTAATGAGCCCTAACCAAAAACAGTACCACTTTAGCAGTTATAGCAAACAAAATCAGCCCTTGCAATGGCACAACATCTGCATCAGGTAGCTAATCCAGTCCACAAAATTTACTGGCGTGGAACATAAGCATAGCCCTAGCACTTCACACTAAAAAGAACCTAATAACAGAAAAACCAAAACCAAGTGTAACAGAGATAACATGAACTATCAGAGAGCATAGTCGAACCACAAACAGTGCCCTTACACAAACTGAAACTCCGTAGAACCGCATCTCCTTTAATTCTTCCAAAGTTAAATTTGAATAAGTAAAGAGTGAACCCTAATATGCTTCTCCCTTCCCCCAACAATTAAAAACGGGGAAGAGAAAAAGCAGCTAACATTCCACAGCGCATGCAGACCTCAAAAACAAGGCCTAATCACAAGATCCCCAAACATGCATCAGATCTCCATATCAGATCCATATAGCTCAAAACAATCATAAGATATCACAAACACATCTATTTTAGCGACCTCAAATAATGAAAGCTAAAAACCAAAGACTACCTGAGATCCAATGGAAGAAATATATATATATACGGCACAGAACCAGAAAACCTTCAACAGACAACTCAAGAAGATCAACTAATCACGAAAAGAAAAGCTAAAAGGTAAAGTGATTGCGCACCGTTAGGACTGAGAAGCAGGTTTAGCAGAAACCTGATCTTCCTCCTCCCCGAAGTAATAACGGAGAAGAGATGGAAGGAAGATAGTAGAAGGAGAGAGCGTCGGATTTCTTCCAATGGCGAGATGTGACCCAAATGGAAGACGTGGATGAGGATAAGTCGCATAGTTTCCTTTGTCTTCTATTTTTCGCGATTTTATTTATTTCATGGATCAGGTTTGTATTTTTTTTTTATAGATTTTTTAAAATAAAATCAAATATATTTAATATCTTTAAAATATATTACTTTTTATTAACTATTAAAAGTTTAAAACATAATAGGATCATAATTAGCCACAACCAACGAATGGCTCTCACGGCATCTCCAATATCAAAAAATCAATTTTTTACTTCAAAAATACAGTAGCAATAGGGGTGTAAATGAGTCGAGTCGAGCTCAAGTTTGGGGGTGTTCAAGTCGAGCTCAACTGTCAAATATCGAGCTTGAGTCGAGCTCGACTCGTCTCACGAAACGATTCGAGTCGAGCGGCTCGTCAAGCTCCTGCGTCGTCAGTGAATCCCGCTCCAGTGGCAAATCACGCTCCCGTTGCGAATCTCGCTCCCGTGGTCGAATCTCATTCCTGCGTCAAAGCCCGCTCCAGCCGTGAATTCCACTCCCGCCTACGAAATTTGATTCCTGCTGCCGCGACGAATCCCACTCCCCTTACACAAGCTATTCGACGAGCTATCGAGTCGAGCAGCGGAGTGTTCGAACTCGGGTTTTTTAAGCTGCCGAGCTCAATAAGCTTGACTCGTCGAGCCCGAGCCGACTTGCGAGACAGCTTAACTCGATTGCACCCCTAAGTAACAAACACATCAAATAGTAATTCATCTAAGGAGAGCGACAAATATTGTGAATGATGTTCGGTTGAATAGTACGACTTCATTATAAATATCACATTATTCACATTTAAGATAAAATACAAAAATTAGTTTTCATTTGCAGTTCAAGTGAACGCTCGTCCGAGCTACAAACGAAATATTTACACCAACAATAATAACAAGTATTTATTCTACAATGTGAGATCGGCTACATAAATCATTTTTTCTTCATTGTGTTTTATTAATATTGAAATTTACATTTAAAATAATTAAAAAATATCATTTCGAACCAAATTTTTTTAGGTTCATATCTATCTTTTTATAATATATGTTAAATCTAACACATTTACTCTCCTAATCGGATCATTGAAATATCGACGATTTATCTATAAGTCAACTCTCTTTAATCTCATATGTCACTATAATTATTCCAAAATTTTCACGTCTGTACTCATTTCGTATTATATCTCTATGCATGAAGCATTAATTTCAAATGAAGAAGAATTATAATAAATAATTCATTAATAATTTCATGGTCATTATAAATACTAATAATTGCCACGTGGCACACATGCATCATAATTACAACTTAAGAACTTCCATTGACCAATTGGCCGTCACCCACCGCTCGTTAATTGCAGCAGTAATAGTTTTATAAATTTATATCAATAAAAAAATTTATTAAGTAAATTACTGTCATTAAAGTTCTGAGATATTTACAAATAGAATATCAAAATCTTTTTTATTCATATATTTTTTAACAAATTGATACTTTTTCATTGTTAGATTTGTTGCGTGCTAGAATATACGCGGCGGTAGAGTTTGTAAATTCGCGTCCGAGCGTTGTACGAGTATTCAGCACACAAACAGAAAAGAGAATACGAATATCAGAATTTTTACGTGGAAAACCCAAAAAGGAAAAAAACCACGGGGCCTCGCCCAGTTAAAAAATTCCACTAGTGTTATTCAAATTACAAATGGCTGATTCGTCCCACAAGTCGGGGCAATTAGATTACAATTTGTTTCTTCAAGCAAGTTTACAAAGTTCTGCAAATTCCCGGTGTTTCCCGAAAATCCGGAAGAGTTCCGGCGTCTTCAGGCGGCGGGAAGAGCTCCGGCGGTGGTCGAGGAGGAGCTTCTTCATTCTCCTCCTTCTCTTCTTCTTCTCTCTCTTCACTTGAGTCCCCCTTTGTGAAGAATGAGTGCTCTATTTCTAGTTTTTTTAGAGTGACGTGGCTAGTAAATAGGTGTGAGATCATGGGCGAATAGGGAGTGGTTTGAATGGACGGCCGATATTGAACCCTTCGATCATGCACCGTTCGTTGGACATTTGGAAGCCTTAATGATGTCGGAATTTAGCAATCTTAGGCTCGTTGGATTTGTCTCGTCGAGCCGCTCAATTTGAG
The DNA here is from genome assembly GCA_022539455.1 of Dendrobium nobile. NCBI lineage: Eukaryota > Viridiplantae > Streptophyta > Magnoliopsida > Asparagales > Orchidaceae > Dendrobium > Dendrobium nobile. The sequence continues at coordinate 60,193,692 of CM039726.1, forward strand.
TATAAGCTCGTTAAAATCAGAGACCGTTTGGTAACTCAAATTGCGGTTTGAACCTTCCAACAGCGCTTCGGGTCCTTGATTCAGACCCATTTGGACTCGGATTGGGTCGAATTTGGTGTCGTTGGGTTCGTATTTTCGAGACTCTCAGTTTGACTATAATCTCGCTGAAATCGGAGTTCAGATGCTCCTGAATTTATTCTTTGAAGTTTCCGGTTAAATTTTGCCTCGAGATTCGTGCTTGATCAAGATAATTTTCTAAGAATACATCAAGATTAATAAATATTTCTATTAACTCAAATAAAATTCAATTGGTTTCAGGCCGATCTTCATATAAATTGTATTAGGAGGGCTTTATAAATGGTTGAATTTGATTTTAAATTAGTGCAATACAAATTTCTTTATATGACATGCTAATTTCAAAGTAAATGAGTTTAAAATCATTCTATTACAATAAATTGTTTCAGGATATAAGAAACACTAATCTTAATGCACTATATGAGATTTCTTATAATTTTTTTTCTTTGGAATTCCTTATAGGTTTTATGTTCCAAGAAAAAGGAGGCCAAAGATGTAGATTTATAGAGGCTCCAATATTATAATGATATTATTGTGTCCTGGAATATTCACGACGGTAGAGAAATATATAGTTTAACATCTTAGCTTTGTATGAAGATTCATCACAAAACAGATGAAAGAAAGCGTGTAGTATTCAAAATAAACACCAAGTTTTTTATGTTAAAAAACCCTTAAAACGGAAAAAATCACAGGGTTTGGCTCAGGTTGAATGAATCAACTATTATTTACAGTCAATTACAAATGAGGCCCTTCATTGGGGGAAGGCCTTGGCTTGATGTAATAAATATACATCATATAAAATGCATTACATATGGGACTTGAAAGAATCACTATTTATATATTTTTTGGACGATAGAACCATAGTCAACGGGCGATGGAGGTCAGAAATACCGTAATTTGGAGATGATGCTCGAAGGGACCGTAGTCGAGGGGGTGACAGTGGTCAGAAAAGACTGTTGTCTAGCAACGGAGGTCGGGAGGACCGCAATCTGGCTATGGAGGACAGAAGGACCGTAGTCGGCGAACGACAATAATTAGAAAAACCATTTGTTTGGCGATAAATGTCGGAAGGACCATAGTCGGCGAGCGATACTGGTCAGAAAGATTATTTTCTCGTGAAGGAGGTCGAATGGACAGTAGTCGGCTGGTGACGGAGGTTGGAAGTCTAGCGGTGGGTGGAAGTCCGACATCAGACAGAAGTTCAACGATGGACGGAAGTTCAATGTCAGATAGAAGTCCAGCAAAACTCTGACGACGGGAAGAAGTCTAGCATCGGATAGAAATCTGGAGACTGGTGGAAGTTCGACGTCGGGTAGAAATCTAGCAATAGGCGGAAGTTTGGCATCAAGTAGAAGTCTGACGACAGGTGGAAGTCTGACGTCGGGTAGAAGTCTGGTGATGTACAAAAGTCTAGCGTCGGATAAAAATCCGATGAAATACTGGGGACTGGTAGAACTCCTGCGACGGGCTAAAGCTCGACATCAGGTATAAGTTCCATGATGGACAGAAGTTCGACTTCGGATAGAAGCCCGATGAAAGTCCGGTGACGGGTAGAAGTCTGATTTCGGGTGAAATCCGACAAAAGTCCGACTGCATGCAGAAGTTTGGCGACGGGTGAAAGTCTGACAAAGGGAGGAAGTCTGGCATCTTGTAAAAATATGGCGACATGAGGAAGTCCAGCGTCGGTCGGTGGCTAGTAGGTGGTCGTGGAGGAGCTTGGAGGCAAGAGAAACTTTCTGATTTATCTTCCTCTTCTCTCTTCTTTCCCTCCTTGCTTAGGGTGCTCTCCTTCTTCCCTCCTTCCATGATAAATGAGGTTTATAATTTTTCGAGAGTGATATGACTAGTACATATGAGGAAGATCAAGGGTTAATTGGGATTGGTTTGAATGGACGACCGATGTTGATTCCCTCGATCATGGACCGTTTATTGAGCATTTGATTGTATTAATGATATCAAAATTTGGCGATATTGGGTTCGTTGGATTCTTCTCATCGAGCCGCTTGATTTGATTATAAGCATGTCACGTTTCAAGACCATTTGGTAATCCAAATTATGGTTTGAACCTTTCAAATGCGCTTCTGGTCTTTGATTTGGCCTCATTTGGGCTCGAATTGAGTCGAATTTGGTGTCGTTGGGTTTGTATTTTCGAGCATTATGTTCTACTATAAATTTATTGAAATCTGAGTTCAGATGATTTCCTTTTTAATTTTTGAAATTTCCAACTTGATTTTACCTCGAGATTTGTGTCCGATCAAGATAATATATTTAAATTGAGAGAATAATATCCCTAAGAAAAAAAAAACTCTGCATACTCATTAAAAATTATCAAGATTAGCTCTTATAAATTTGATTATAACAAATATCAAATTAAATCATTAAATTTATTTTCAAGTAAATATAAAATATAATTAATAAATTAAATTTTACATTACACGAACTGTAAAACTATTCAAATAAGAACTATACATTTTGGACCTATTTGAGCCAGCGTTCTTAATATTTTACTTTTTTAGATCGTATTTATTTGCTATTCTTTATTACTTTATAATAATAATAATAATAATAATAAGTTGTTTTTCGCAACCAGATATGAATATATGATAGCGTTTTGTAGCCATAAAAAATCTATTCTATATTTTTTAAGGCTTCGATAATGTACTCCCTTAATTTAAAGTTTCATATCTATTCATACATAAAATTGAAAAGCTATTTTATACAAATTGCAAATCAAAAGCTTTTTTTCTCTCTTATAAGTTATAACATAGATTTGATTGAAGTAAAATTATATAAATCTTAATATTATATATATTTATTATATTTTAGACTTCATTTGGGATGACTTTCTTACTATTTTATAAAATAGTTTTTTTAATATAAACTTTTTTTTAAATTAAGACTTTATTTGGCACAATTTTGTTATTATTTTTTTAATCAGTTTTTTAGTGCACAATTTTTTGTGGATAAGAAATTTTTATACTAAAAAATTGCTTCAGTAAGATCTAAGAAGTAAGAAAACTGTCTCAAACTAAGCATAAGGCTTCATTTGGGTTTTACTGCTTCTTAAAGCAGCAAGAAAGTCACCTTAAATCCTGAACGGAGCCTAAGAAAACTGTGTACTAAAAAATTGTTTTAGGCTTCGTTTGGGACGGTTTTTTTACTGCTTTCTAAAACGGAGTTTTAATAAAAAATAAAAAAATTTGTACTAAAACTCCGTTTTAGAAAGCAATAAAAAAGCCGTCCCAAACGAAGCCTTAAAAAGCATTAAAAAACAATCATAAACAAAACCATATTATTAGTTGATGAAAAAAAATACAAATAGACTAGAATAAAAAAAAATGATAATCAATTGTAGAGGTTGAAATGAACTTGCAATTTTGGTAAGTCCAAATAGTTGGAAAAGACAAGCACTCAAGAAAGCCCCATTGGTCAAAGACTTGTGTTCACGTTTTGCAAACCAAATGCCCATTTTCAAAGGAATACATAATATTTTATTTTTAAATAGTATTTTTAAGCTATAGTATTTAAATTTAATTTGTGATTTAAATCCCTTGTAAGGTGTTCATAGTTCATATCATGCATGGCCAGTAATCTTAAGAATAGAACATTTCATTAAAAAAAAATATGTTAATTAATTAAAATTTTATGAATTAAAAATCAATATTTTTCCATCTATTACATAATTAACATATTTTCGTCAATTATTTTATATATCTAAAAAACACAATAAACAATAAAAAAAGACCAAATTGCCTTTTATATATATATTTAAATATTTAAATATAATATCCTGTTTAGGAAATAAAGACGATACCAAATTGTCTGCTCACTGCGGCCACAATAACTATTTCTTTTAAAAAAATAGAGTCCTCAATTACTGGTTCAATTTTCTTCATTTTTCATGCACACGATTTGACCCGCAACTGGCTTGTTATAATGAAATTATAATGTGTGAGATCGAATGCAGAACGTTGTTCGGAGACTAATTAGAATGCACAACGTCAACGATACCGAGCCACGGTACCAAGCGAGTGGGTGAAGTGGAGCATTCTGGTTGGTTTTCGGACGAAGTTTGGCATCCGCAGATAATAATTAATCTTCCAGATATGCTAAGGCTTTATTTGTAGAGATATTTTTACGTGTGGTTGCAAAGGCGTGCGGAAGCTAATAAAAAGCCGCAACATCACGCAATACACTATTCATTAAGTGACATGGAGGTTCTTGATTGGCATCATGACACATTCAAAATCCGCATGTAATAATTTCTTTCTTATTTGTGACAAAATTTTTATTACTTTTTAAAGTAATTTTATAATACAAAAATTTTTTTATGCTAAAAAACTATTTCCAAAAACATTAAACAAACTATCCCAAACAAAGCCCAAAAGCTATCATCAAACTCTAGGCCATAAAAATTATGCAAGGATATCTTATGTTTGTACCATGTTTAATACTTATATATAATATAATAAATTATATTAATTTTAATAAATGACATTAAAAAAATTAATATTCTCTTCTAAACCACTCGCCATTCGGTCCAAATGATAAATGAGCTTTCACCAAAAATTGAGACTAAATGTTTGGTTTGTGACAAATTTATTAGTATTTTATTAAATAATTTGTTATTATAATTTTTTTTTAAATAGCAAAAAAACAATGGTCAAAGTTGCCTCAACCGAAGCTAAATCGCCTCTTGTAGTTTATATACGAAGATCTAGATATGTACTACTCCCTCTTGTATGAGAAATTATTCTGTGCGGACTCAAAACACAGCTTATCGTTCAAATATCAATCAAAATGCGTCACGTCAGCTATACCAAACAGAATACCGAGCGGTACCGAACAGTACCGAGCCGGGTACCGTACAGGGGTGACGTTGTGTATTATGGTTGGTCTCTAAACAACGTTCAGAATCCGCATAGAATAATTTCACCTCTTGACCAATCTACTATAATCCCCTACTGCCATCAACATAAGAAGAAAGAAAAAAAGGGGAAAAAAAGGAAAGAAATGGAGACTAGAGACATCTTAAAAGACTAGTATTATATCATGTATTGACACTGATATAAGCTATTTACAAAGTTGCCAGCAGAAATACAACCAGGTCCATAGCTTTGTTAAGCAATCACAAACACTTATATACCTCTAAGAAGTTAGCTGAATAAGGAGGCTTTGTGTGAAGAAGGAACAAAAAAAATAACGAAGCATGACTAACATTTAAAAGGTGAGTTTGAAACCAATGAAGACCTGCAAAGACAAGAGAGCCGTTGTTGCAATGATCAATGAGCTTCACCCTTAAGCTGGAGCTGATCAGGATTGAAGACCAAGGAGATTGGTTTTCATCTGTTCTCCTGATTCTTAGATCCAGAGCTTGATGCAGATAAGTCTTCAACTCGAGGATTGAAGGTTCCAGGATTCATCTTCTGAACCTCTTCTTTAGTGTATATATAAATCTTGCGAACAATGTTACAGAACTCCCTGAATATAAGATTCAAAATTTAAAATGTGTTTTGAGTGCAAACAGTGGTCAGATATTATTCGAGTATTTGATATGATATTGAAGGTTATTATCTATGATGCACAGACACGAACACGGCGATACAGATACGACACGACACGGATACGGGACATGTAATTTATTGAAAATATAGGACACGGGTATGGATTGGACAAGATATTATAATTTTTTATTATAATAGAGTATAAAATTGAATAAGTATAATATTAAAATAAAATTAGAAACAACAAGTTATTTAATAAGAGTTTATGTTTAAAATGATTAACATTAGGATGCTAAGAGTTTAGCATCGATGTCATGTATCAAGCATCGAGAGAGCATACGGCAATACTATCGAGAGTCGGACATTGATGTAATGCAGTAAGTATCAGACGTCAATGTCAAGATGACGTCTGTCATCAATGTTGAGAGAGCGTTGGTCGTCCATGTTAAGAAGACGTTGGAGAAAGATGAGTTATCAAATTGTGGGTGTAGAAATTGCTAGTGTTGTGCATCAATGTCAAGGCATCGTCCAACTTTGATGTTGAGATGGTTTTGAAATGTCGATGTCGTAACGACATCTGACGTCGATGTTCGACATCGGACATTGTTATAAAACCAAATTCACGACCCACCAAAGAGAAATAAAAATGAGAATATTCGATGAATGGAGTATTGAGTTTGGATAGGATATAAGAAAGTTTTAATATTTTAAATAAATAAAAATTTTAAATACAAAAAATTATATTTAAAAAATTCATAAAATATTTAGGACATGCATGTCGAACACGAATGTCCAATTTATATTTAATCTTTTCTTAATCGGACACATTTTCGGCATATTCGACACGTGTCAGACGCATGTTGTGTCGGACATTACACGTCTCTTTGAGAAGAAGTGTAGGTGAATCATAGGTTATTATCGACTCATTTAAGGCATTACTGGTTTTTCCAAGGAGAGAATACACTTACTGCCAAGGATCATCTCCAACAAGCATTATATCACCCTCATTGTCAGTATAAACAATCATCCAGTTTTGATTGGAAACCATCAATTCACCTCCAAAATCAAACATCTTATCTAGCTCTGCAAAGAGCTCATTATAGTCAGTAAACCTTGTAAGATCTACTGATCTCCCAAGTGCCATTCCTTGTTTATGAACCTGAAATGATTAAAAAGGAAAGTGAGCCTAGAAATCGGAGGATAAATTGGGAAATCTTTTTAATGAGGATATCCTGACAAAATTTAGTTCGAAAATGTGGAGCATATTATATAACAAAAAACAGTAAACAAACCTTAGTGCAGCTTCTCATTGATCTAGTTGCAAGCTTCTTTTGCATGCCTATAGCGGATTGTGGACAAGATTGAAGACATTTCTCATGCACAGCAAGAGAAGAGGCAGAGTCCATGGATTTTCTAACTTCAGAGTGCCCAGGAAGGTCGGTGGGGCCGGCGTCAAGAACATGTGGATAAGGCAATCTAGCCGTTATTTCACTAAACAACCCTGCCTCTTCACAGGTGTTCACATGAGGCATGACAGGATTGGAATCCATAGGGTTATCATTGAGATCAAAACCAAAGAGCTTGTAATTTCCATTTTCTTTGGGCTTTGAAACTTCGTTATGGTCTGCATTGAATGACTGTAAACTTGAAAAAATTGTCTGTGTTGAATTTCCTGCTCCAGAAGTCGGTAATGAATGTGTCAACCAGCTTGATGTGTGTCCTCCAATCCCACAAAATTGATCATTTTTATGGTTATGACAGCAGAGCTCAGTGGTCTGTGTTGGCATATTTGCTTCCAAATTCAAGTATGAATGAGAAGGGATCAAAGAGAGATGGTTCGAAAGCAGGTTAAATTCACCTTCTTGATTGGGAAAATAGTTCTTGGGAGAAGTCAAACCATCAAAACAATTTCCAAAGTACGGCATACCATAACAACTCAAATCGTCGGACTCTTGACAACCTGTTAGCATCTGAACAGAACCCTGATTTCTCTCATTTTCATGAGATGAAGGCTCAAAACTGATTTTTGAACCAGAGGAATTGTTCCTAAGATTCACAGCATCGTTTCCTTCCATTTTCTTTGCAATCCCATATGTTTGTGAAGGCTCTGCATTGGCCTTAAACGCCCCTTAAAAAAGTTTAAAGTTTTTTTTATGAATAATTAGTAAAAAATGCAACTTTTTTGGATAATTGAATCTTTTGCATAGGTATTAATGTAGTAATTATACATACCATCCTCTTTTGTGAGAACTGACGAATCTGTAGAAGGCGGCATGGCATTTGCTCGAGGTCTCTTGGGTTTAGATGATGGTAAGGGCCTAACTGGAGGAGGACTCACACCAGGCTCTATCTGCCAGGGGGAAACTCTCTCAGGACGAGTAACAGAAGAAGTTTCATCCCATCGCACCTAAAATCACAGGAAGGATCGATCTGTTTAATTAACAAAGTAACAGAATGTTCAAAAACAGAAAAGAAAAGAAAAAGCTACCTTTAGGCATCTCCATTTTGATCCGGTCCAATTGCTGGAATCCAAGCTTCCTATGCCAACTATGGTACCAGTGCACCTACGAAAAAGAAAATTGGAGAAAGGATATCTCTTGTCACTCTTGGGATTCATTATAGGCAATTTGAATACATTTATTTATCAGTCACATGAGATTTAGTACCTCTGCTCCGGGGCCTCTTCTCCTTCAAACTTCATCCTGAACCTCATTCCAATTGAATGTTCTTTTTTGAGAGAATCCATATATTGATCAAAAGGAATGATGAAATTACAAGGGCTTGTCCTGTTACATTGTTTCAAATGCAGAAGAGCAAAGTTTAATGATCACATGACAAGCTGAAGTAAATTTTTTTTGGAACGGGGGCATCTACTCGTTGTCACTCCAAAGGGAGCGCTTGGCTGCGTGACTAATTCCTCGGCGAAACCTAGCGAGGCCACCCACCAGCATCGGGCCCACACTTGCTTTGCCCCACTGAAGAGGCGAGGCCGTAGTGGAGGGGATTTGAATCCGGGATGAGGGGTACCCAACCGTGCTCGCCCACCAACGGCCCTAAGCCTCGGTGGGTTAAAGCATCAAAAATTATATTTTGATTAAGTTTTACATCTTAATATGCTAACCTTGGTTTGTAGTAAACAGTAAACATCGCTCCAGTAGTAACAGCATGCCAGGCAGTTGCAAGGATCCCAAGATGAATACTATGGCTAGAGATGACTGAGGATGAAATATTGGTCTGTTGCCTCATTGCTCTTCTCACTCCCACCCGAAGTTCTCCATTTTCGCCTCTAAAATAATACACAACTTACTTAGAACACAACCATATCAGGCATGATTTACAACCACGTTCCTGAATTGTATAAATTAATAGCTGACCTCAGGAAAATGAAAGCATCACCAGCAACAAGCCCTTTAGAACTAACAAAGACGCTCCAACCACTCTGCAGCAGATGTCTTTTCGGCTGCCCTATTTTTTTTTTCAAAAATAAAATAAAATTAAAACTATATAATATTGATATCCGGAGCAAGGAACAGATACTCTGATTTACTATTGATTTGTTCTAATAAATTGCCAAAACTTATTAATAGTCTTCTTTATATTTATAAGTTTCTAACGTTTTATAAATAAGATCTAAAAGAGGAACTCAGACCATCTACCATGTCTTTATGATCAACAAGACAAGCTTCCAGAAAATTGCTAAAAATCAATGTTGCAGATAAAATTAGACTAAAAAGATCAGAAATTTGAACTGCCAAACATGAAAAAGTCATCCAAATGAAGCAAGCGTCAAAGGGCCATAAGAACTCCTAAGAAAATTATACAAGAATGAGCACAGAATTGAAGGAATTACCGCGAAAAATATGGCGGAAACGCCACTCAACCCCATGCAAATCATAGGCCACAAGCTCCTGGCTTGGAGGCTGTCCACTCATATCCTGATTAGCATAGCAAAATATTTATCAATAGATTAAAAGAATAAACATCAATTGATATAGTATGATCAATATCATCCAAGGTATCACAGTTAAACGATCGAACCAAGGGAGGAAGACACTCATCAGCATGGCGTCTTAATACAGAGAAACCTCCATGCGTACTTGTATCCGAAGCAGTAAGAGTCTTGCAAAATGAATGGACATTAGATCTAGGAGGAGGCAGCGGCAATGGCTCCTTATCCACAGCTTTTTCATCTTGCTGAAAGCTCGCCAAAAACCAAATTAATAACAAGTAATTTCATCAGCTTACACACAGTCTACATGTATTTGAACTACATAAGCTCTAAAATCAAACGGGAACAGATAGATGTGAATCCAAACCCTTACATTGGGCTCAGGAAATAGAGTTATCTGAGCAAAAACCTCATCAGTATCCCGCTCAGCCTTCATCAACAAAAGCCCTCATTTACTCAGATAATTTTTTGAAGACAAAAAGAGGATTTTGCAGAAGGATTGGATACCTTCAAATCGACATTAACCACGCGGCAAAGGATCTTGGACGGGAGGTCGTAGATAGGCATCTGCTGTTCAACCATCTGATTCGTAGAAGCCTCCATCTGCAAAGCCGCGAAGCTAAAATTAATTTCGAGAAAGTCGAGAAGAAGGAACAAAAATCGAATAGAGAAGAACCGAAGCAACCTGCTCGATGTGACCCTGCGGGAAATAGAACACCAGCTCCCCCGTACGAGGAACAGTTACCAGAGGACCGGCGCAAGCATACCAGAGCTCGTTGTAGAGTTCGTCCTCCATCTCTGAGGCCAAAATCAAAATATATTAGTCCAATTTCCCGATAGGATGCCATAGATCGAGAGATAGAGCAGCCGACTGGACGCCGGCAGCTTTGGGGAAGTACAGGAGACTCACACCTTTTACGGCGGGCGGCTGGCCGGAGAGGTCAGTGCAGGAAGACGAAATGCTGTCCTTTCCGCCATTTCCGCTGCCGGCAAGCTTCACGGAGGCGTCTGACGACGCCATCTTGCGGGAGAGGCTTGATATCTCACATTCACTAGGTGGAAAAGAAGAGGTCTTGGATCTCCCGATTTTCGGTACCGGCAAACCACAGAAGTCGGATCGGAGAAGAGAAAGACGGTAGAAAGGCAGTATAAATCAAGAAAGGTCGGATTTTGACAACGCAATGTCGCCGGATTTGATCGTCCGCTTCACTTTTCCACTCTAAATCGCTCGAAATCGCCAATCTTCTTCTCACTAGTGGAAAGCCTGGACGGAGCTGTAGAGAGGAGAGAGAGAGAGAGAGAGAGAGAGAGCGTACTAGGGCTGGCAATTTTATTCCAAGTTCTCGATTTGTGAGCCTATCATCCTTAGTTTAATTGTTAAATATTTAAAAAATCATTGTTAAGGTACTCAGTTTAAATCCATACTATATCAATTTTACTGTAGATACTAATTGAATAGTTATTATTTAGAGGACATTCTACTATATATATTTAATATTATATATAATTAAAAATATTTTAAATATTTAATATTTTAAATTTTAAATATTTATTATATAAAATATGTCTTTTTTAATATATATATATATATATATATATATATTAAAATTTAAATTTTATAAAATTTTAAACTGTAAAAAAAACTCTTATATTTAATTATTTATCTGGTACGTGGATGAATTCTTGAAACTTAAATTTTATTTCGAATAAAATTTTTATTACATTTAAAATCAGCTTTTTAGGTTTTCTTTGAGTCACCTAGTTATATTTTATTTGAGATAATTTTTATTTTTATTTTTAGTATTTTTAATAAAAAATATGTTAAAAATAGTAAAAATATGTCATGTATGAAACTTCAATTATTTTTAAAATTATTTTTAGTAAAAAAAATACTAAGGGCTTATTTGGTTGGTCAATATTCTTGAAAAGTTTTATTTGAAATAACTTTATTGCTTATGCCTAGTGGGGGGTTGAGTTGTATTTGCGGGCCTAAGCGGGTGGGTAAAGGCAGAAAAGAACAAACCATGCAGGGGGAGGTGCTGGAAGGTGTTGTACAAGAATCTTGAACAAATTTTTGAGTTGATTTTTGGCCCGTGAATGGGATGTGATGTTCAGCTCTCCTTGAAATCGTAGTGGTGGTGAATGAGGCGTAGTGACTTCTGAATTCGTGATGATAAAATAGAGAAAACACAATAGCATATCATAGACCGCTCCGAAAAAGCTGCTCAGTTCTCGCTTTTACATTTTGACATAAAACAACGGTATTAAGAAACTGTTTAAGAAATATAGTTTTATCAAACAAGTAATTTTTTACTACTTCATCGTTGCAAACAAGACGCATAAAGTAGTAGAAACGGACAAATAAAATGAGGTATAAGTAAGAAAGCAATTTCAAATAAAAAATTAATATAAATTTTTTAAAAATAATTAGATAATTATTATGAAAAATGCCCAAACAAAACTGAATTTCTATGAGTTTAAATTTCTATGCGGTTAATTTGATACCTTTTTATGATTTTATCCATTTAAGAATCTCATAATGCAAAGATTTACTAAAACTATATTTTTATTTTTATTTTTTTATTCAAATTATCTTCTGCTGAGGGTGAAAGCAGCGAAAAAGTGGCGCGTGACATGGGCTCCAGATGTGGGACCCGCATGTGTAGCCTGCACAGCCGGCAGTGGCTGGTCCTCGTGGCCTGGTCCCCGCGGCGCCGGCCCACGGGACAAGCCCGGCCCGATCCGACAGAAGTCCCCAAGCCGCCATGCCCTCTTGATCCCTCAACCGCAGACCGACTTCCCACGTGCGCTCTCCCACGTGCAACCACCCACACCGCTCATCTACTAACCCCGTCACGTGCGGACAGAGATCAACGGCCGGATCCTCCCGCATAATCAGCAGCGGATTATTATACCATATCCTAGTACAGAACTGGACCGGGCCGTGAGGATGCACATTATTTATTTTTAAATTTGAGAGCAGTATTGAATTTAATTAATAATAGAAAATAGTGAGATCTACAAACATAACACGCAAAATCAAAATATTATGGTTTATATATTTATCACTTAAAATTTATAATTTAATTTGCATAAGTACTTTATTAATAGAGTTAATATATCTTGTTGAACATAATAAGAGAAGAAACAGACTAACGTAATGTTCAAGACATAAGCTTCATTTATGAGAATTTTTTTGTTGCTTTTTAAAAAAAAATTCAGCATAAAAATTTTTTAAACTAAGTTTTTTTTTTTTGTTTAAGAGAACATATAATGATAATTTATTATGTCATAGGTCAGCCCGATCCAGTGTCTTTTCTTCAACATTAAAAGACTCTTCTAAAGCCTACACTCAGCAATTAGTAGCCATGGATGACCACTTGATCATATTCAAAAATAAATTTAACTAGTCGCTATACTTGTCAGCAATGAACATTAAAAATTACACCATCAAATTATTAAATTTTGGTGAGATGACAAGCCGCCGATCAAACCCAATTGGCCAATGTGGACTAGGAATGATCTAAATGATCAACAATACTTATGGTGCTAGTCTAATAATGACGCTGATAGACAATAATATCTCATATTGACAAATTAATTATACTATAATATAAACCTAGAAGTAACAAATCTAGCAACAAAAGGTGATAGTTCAATGTTATGGCTATTTGATTAAAAGGAACAATTTCAAAAAAAAAAAAAAAAATTCAACTCTCATTAGGCAACCTAATAATGAGACAATATTTAATCTTTTTAATATCAAAATATTCATATTTTTTAAAACTAATTATTTGTCATAATATGACCCACCAAAGAGGAGATGTAGGGTTACCAGTGACCACAAAAAAGTTAATAATTCACTTAAAAACAATAACGGTGTATCAACAAAATCAAATATTAACAAGATGTTTTTCTTGCTAGAAAGATTCGAAGAGGAGCCTAGACAGGCAAACTCACCATTTTCTTCTCTTCCTCATGCATAGAGAACCTACAGCCCCTTATATGCTCGAGAATTTACACACAAGAAAAATAATAGTCAACTCAAATCAAGTCAATCCAAGTTAGGCCAATTTTATATTATTTAGCTCATCATGACATTTCCAATCATTCAAATCATACAATTTAATAGTTCACATGATCTCCGATTAATATTTTAAAATTAATTTTAGCCTAATTGCATTTCTCATATTTTCATTTTCATAGTAACATAGGCATTTTTTTCTTTTTTTAATAAAGGAATTCAACATAAATTTATTTTTATATCTTAAATATAACAATCCTACTAAAAAATTAAAAATAAATAAATATCGAAATAATTATTAACACTTGGAGTAAAAGACAAAAAAGTCCCTTTCATTGTTGTCGGAAGATAAGTGAACATTAGTGTTGTAATCATGGGATAATGATAGGTGTGATTAATTAGTATTAATAAAACGCCATTAGTGACATTATACCTACCGCAAAGGATAATTATCTTAGGCTAAGATAAGCTTAATTAATCCAATTAATTACTCAAACGCGCTTTATCTTTTTAATAATTTAATTCAAAAAACGCATTAATATTTTAATTGCAGCGAATAAATTTCATGCCAATTGTAGCCTTGAAATTTAGGATTATTACATCTACATTTAATTTGAACTCAGTGTTCTAATTTATAAATATTAATTTATTTTACAATTTAATTATAAATTATTATTTTTATCCTTAATAATGACACATTAAAATTAAATTAATGCCGACCAATCTAAAACTTATATTAATACATAAGATAGAACCGCCCACTAATATATAAGCACCCATTAATCATTATCAAGCTAAGAGAGAAATTTCTTTTTTTTTTTAATAGAAAAATTAAAGATAATTCATTGATTTCGTTATAAATTCGTATAATTTTTTGAAAATAATTTTAGAAATATTTATATTTTGATTAATCATATCCTTCATGATTTTAATGGTAGAAGACAATGAATTTATTTTGCTTAATATCAAAATAATTGTATAAAAAGGCATAAAATTTATGAAAAGATATCTTAATGCAATTTAGATTTGGGCAAATTTTTACATTAAGCCTCATCCGTAGCATAATTAACTGATTAAGCACGCATAAAAAAATTAAAAACTAGGCATAATCTTCAGTTAAACGGGTGATTAGCTATGAGTATGTAAATCACATGTTTAACGGAAGATTAGCTATGAGTATGTAAATTGCCCATTCAATGGATGACTTTCTTATGCTTTGTTAATCCTCATCAAACATGCGATTATGTATACTTCTATTTTTTTTTTCACGTGCTTAATCACCTAATTATATAATGCTAATGATGCTTAGTGTAAAAAAATTGCCCTTTATATTTTTTTAATGATGACTAAAATTATGTAATATGATAATCTAAGAGCAAATTCAATGAATAAATAAAACTATTCATATCAAATTTATGTCGGGATATGCCGACCCAAAATTTTTTTTTTCTCTAAATTAGACTTTACATATTAAATAGTTTATCATTTGATTTCAAGGGCAAGAGATAACGCAGCCTTCACGCATAAGTAATAATAATTTATTGTGAGAAAAATGGAATATCCTCATCTCTTCCCAAATTTGGTTTACTTTGCTTTCCCATTATTTTCTCTGTAAAGGGGATATTATTATCTGTTATGAAAGTCTCTGCTAAACTCCTTAAAAGCTGAGGTTGGAAGAACTCAATTTCAATGCCAGCTTAGTTGTGTTTGGTTGGTGAGTCATTACTCAATTTTCTAGTATGAGAGCCTACTTTTTATCCATAATTATTTTAATATAATTTCAAAATCTTATGGTCAAATCTTAGAAAATATTATTGTTGATGTGCTATCAACATTGGATCTTGATATGGTATAAAAATTTGATTCATATTTCAAAGCACACATAAAAGTTTGAATTGACAAGTTCCAAATTTGATTTTAGGGTTTTAATTATTGTATAAGTTTATAATTGGTGCAACCATCGAATCATGCTGATTTTGATAATAAGAACGATTGAATCTTAGCTGGATCGACTCGGGCCTTCCACCTCCTTCATCACGCCTTCTATTTTGTGTTCTATAGACTATTTGTATTATTGCAGCAACTGATCCCATTGTCTCCTATTTGGCAATCATGAGGGAGGGCCGTCTGATCAAACATTTGACATATCATCATCTATTACGAGTGATAACGATGTGTAAGTTTGTTTTGATATTTGCGCACAAGTCATACAAGAAGATACATATTTATTAGTATTACGACTTCTATATGTTCTTATTTTGTGACTAAGGTTATAAACAAATTGAGCTGAGCTCGAATCTAATTAACTTGTATAACCTCACGCCCTCTTGATTTTTGATATATTGAACCACTTTCATTATCCACCATATAGAAAGGAAGCAGAGTTAAAGAAGGTCAACAAATGACAATATAAATTATGAATTACAACAATAACATAGAGAAAGATTCTAACAAGTAACTATTTATTCTTCCTTTAGACCCCCCCTCTCTTATTTTCAACCAAAATTCGCCAAATAAATTGGTTATGAGCCATTTCTATAAGCTCAATCAAAGCTCGTTTTGAAATATTAGAGCTATGATAGAGCTTATTCAAAATAAGTGGAGGAAATCACATACATGTAAGGACATCATTAAAATTCATAATAATTAATAGTTAGTTGGTGCCTCATTCAAATAAAGCCAAATAGAATTCAAATTTAATATCTAGTTGGTGGCACATTATTCATATTTTTTCATAGCAAAACATAAAAATTAGGTAGAAAGCTATGATCATAGTGTTGATTTTCACCGAGTTTTTCGTGAGGTAGCCTAAACTATTATAAAAAATAGCCTCATATAATGACAAGCAAACCGATGTGTGTGAAAATTCAAATGAAAACTTGTTCGGGGCAACAAATATTTATTGTTTTCTTCGACTTTATGCCACAAATACATGATGTTTTAATGCACATATTGACTTTATAAACAAGATGATGTGATTACACTAAAATTGTTAAATCACTTAGGGTTCTATTAATTGTCAAATAAATAAGTTAAATTTTTTATTTTGTTAAGGTTTACCCACTAAGAAGTAGTCCTAATTCATTGTTTGTGGAGCATTTATTATTTTATGAAATTTGACTAACTCGTGCCTTGTTTGGGACAGTCATCTTATTATTTTTTGCTGCAGCTTTCTATCACAAAAAATTATTAAAAGCAGTAAAAAAATTGTTGTTAAAAGATGTCCCAAACGAAGCCTTGATGAACAAAACAAACATAAACTTCTTAATAAGTAGAATTTTTTTTCTTAATAAGTAGAATATAGCTTCAAATCATTAAAAACTTAAAGGGAGATTTACATACATATCACTATATTATTACTATTTTACATATCTAACATCTCAAATATTAATATTACAGTAATACCACCCAAATCCTAAGTTTACCCCAAATCTGCCACTCCGTCTCCCGCACAGCTGACGGCGTCAACAGCACCACCTTCAGCTCCGACCGTCGCCTCCATGGTTGGATCATAGCTTTGAATTTTGCAACAAGAAAACAAAGTCTGGAAATATAATCATAAGCAAGAAGGAATATGCCAAAGAGCAAATTTTTATTTTCAGAAACGCTTCATTTTCTGCCATGGTTTGCTCGAGGTAAACTTACGAGATTCATTCCACTCCTTCATGCACTCGAGCATTGGATCGATCATCTTCCCCTTGCAACTCAAGTCGAAAACCGTAGTGAAACAGTCTTCTCACCACTTAGAAAACCAACTCCAATGTCCCTCACAAACCTGTCAGTGGAGATGCTCTTGGAGAGGAATTCAAGGGCTATATATTCAAGCAAGGGTTCCCCATGAAGCAGGGAGTTCTTACTCCAGGACGTGTTCGCCTGCTACTTAGCAGAGGAACCCCATGTTTCCGTGGATATGGAAGGCGCAATGGAGAGCGCAGGAGAAAATCTGTTCGTGGTTGTATTGTAAGCCCTGACCTTTCTGTTCTGAACCTTGTCATTGTCAAGAAAGGTGAAAATGATCTTCCTGGGCTGACTGACATTGAGAAACCTAGGATGAGAGGACCAAAGAGGGCTTCGAAGATCCGCAAACTCTTCACCCTCTCCAAGGAAGATGATGTCCGCAAGTGTGTCAATACTTATCGCCGGACCTTCACTACCAAGTCAGGAAAGAAGTGCAACAAGGCACCCAAGATCCAGAGACTAGTGACTCCCCTTACATTGCAGAGGAAGCGTGCCAGGATTGCAGAGAAGAAGAGGAGAATTATCAAGGCTAAATCTGAGGCTGCAGAGTACCATAAACTTATTGCTTCCAGGTTGAAGGAACAGAGAGAACGTAGGAGCGAGAGCTTGGCAAAGCGCAGATCTAAGCTTTCTGCTGCATCCAAGCCGTCTGTTGCTACCTAAAGTTTTTTATCTATAGACTGAACTGCCATTTTTCTATCATTAAACTTGTCTTTGATGCAGCTTCCATGGCTCTGCGCCCATTTGTTTTCTTTTGGACAATTTTAAATTGAATTGTATTTCATTTTGTCGTGTAAAAAAAAAACCTGTAAAGAGATAAAAACTACAGTCCTTGATCCTATTCTCAATCGTCAACGAGCCATTCTCAAATATAGTTCTTGCTGCTTCCATCTCCTTTGGCGAGGATGTTGGTTTCAAAGAGGATGATGGAGGTGAGGCCGGAGCCGATGATGGTGCCGTTGACATCGTGAGATGTGCGGGAGAGGGAGTGGTAGATTTGAGATAAACATAGGATTTGGGTGGTATAATTGTAATATTAATATTTGAGGTGTGAGATATGTAAAATAACAATAATATAGTGGTATGTATGTAAAAACCCCAAACTTGAATCAAAAGCTCGTTTGGGAAGGATGCAGCTTTGTATAAAGGTGATCGTACAACTACTTGGAAGAAAATAGCTTTCTTAAAATAAGCTATAGAAAGTAGCTTTTTGGTACCAAAATTTATTTAAAGAAGTGAAAAAATAGTAACCAAAACAAAATTATGATTTCAATTTTAAAAAGAAAGCAGTAAGAAAGTTGGCCCAAACTTTCATAAATAATTTTGAATTTAATAATAACATTTTTTTTATTTGGAGGACAATAAAAGCTACTCTTTGTTTGTTTGTTTGTATGAAAAAATAATAAATCTCCCTATAATTAAATGCTATTTGTATTGCTAGATGAAATTGGACTATTTATCAAAATAATTTTAATTTAAATGATTAGAGCTAATAGCTTAATATTTGCATTATATAAATACTAAAAATAATTTAAAATCAATAACAAGGTATCAAATACATATTTAAATCATTAAAGTTATAGTTTATGAAAATTTGAATTAGTTATTTATTAAACAACAACAAAGAAAACATACAAATATAAATAAAACATCCTAAAATGATTAAAAATACTCATTAAATAATTATTCGATAAAGCAGATTATATATATGGATTAAATTAAAGCTAAAATAGAAAAATATATTATAGAATAAAACCGAACAATTTTCAAATTATTTTTTGCTGAATAGGCTATCAAACATTATGTGGAATTTAATCCTCAAAAGCATAAATATAAAAAGTTTAAAAACTTAGTTTATGAAAAAATTCAAAAACTAATTACAATTTTCGATAATTAAAATTCGTAAACCGCCGTCTGTGGGAATCGAACCCACGACCACATGGTTAAAAGCCATGCGCTCTACCGGCTGAGCTAAGACGGCTAATTAGAACAAATTTTACAGTATTAAATATAAATATCAAAAAAACTATAAGAATATTTTGAAATAAATGAGATTTTAATTTTAATTTATATTTTCAGAATCTGTGCTTTTTACCCCCTCACCCATCTTATTTTAGTCTACGCATTTTATATTATTTAGAGGTAATATATATTAAGCACATAATACTATTAAAGATAATTGTTCATTAACATAAAAGGTTTATAAATGATATTTCAAAAAAATATATTTTTTATTCAATAACATAATGATAGATATAACTTTGGTGGTCTTGTTAAGAGAAGATTAAGGCTTTATTTGGGACAACTTTTTTTTTTACAGCTTTAGAAAATCAACTTTTTTGTTAAAAAATTTTCAAGTTCAGAAAATTTTTATACAAGAAAGTTGCTTCATAAATCAGTAATAAAGCTATCTAATCACAGTCATTCTTTAAAAACATTTTATTTAGAATTTTAGGTTAGATTTAGGTTTTGTTTGAGATAGCTTTTTTGTTGCTTTCTAAAACAACTTTTAAGTACAAAAATTTTGTGAATTAAAAATTTGTGCACAAAAAATCATTTAAAAAATCATCAAAAAAAGCCGTCCCAAACAAAATCTTCAATAAAATTTAGACCATGTTCACATATTCTTCAAAAAAAATATTAAACTTTATCCAAACAAGAACCTCTTACAACAAATAAGCTTTACAAACCTTAGATCTTATGTAATTTAAGATAAACAATATACTAGCATTATAATGGCAAGCATTAAAACATACAGTATAACCAATCATTAATGTGACACTCAATTATATTGTTGTAATAATGAATATAACACCTAATTATATTTTTGTAAGAATTAGTGGCACTTACCTACATTTCTTCAAGAGTTAATATTAAGGTTTTGCTTTGAACGATTTTTTTATTGCTTCTTAAAACAAAGAACTTTGCTTTAAGAAACAATA
Organism: Dendrobium nobile; assembly: GCA_022539455.1. NCBI lineage: Eukaryota > Viridiplantae > Streptophyta > Magnoliopsida > Asparagales > Orchidaceae > Dendrobium > Dendrobium nobile. Next base: position 60,213,924 of record CM039726.1, read on the forward strand.
AAAAAGTCATCCCAAACGAAGCTTACAACAACAACATCAAGCATTTGTCCCACTACCTGGGGTTGACTACAATCTTTTGTCTCCATTGTGTCTTGTTAAAAGTCAAATTCTCGTTTAAATCAAATAAGGAAAGATCATTTCTAATATTCTCTAACAAAGTCTTTTTGGGTTTACATCTACCTTTCTTAACATAAATCAAATTTAATACCTCTACCACTACAGGAAAACAAGCTTATACTGGCAGACTAAATCCGCCGGTATCAACGAAAATGAGCCGGAAATTGGCACTTTCCGGCGAAAAACTCTCCGCCGGTTTATCGCGAGTCGAAAATTTTTGTCGGCGCACAATTTGCGCTAGAAACATTTTCCGGCGGAATATATGTAAATCTCGACGTCTCGTGGTTTTCGTTTTTCGTCGTCCGTTCCGCCGAAATTGCCAGCGGATCTTCCGTCGTTGATAAGACGATTCGTAACTGTCGGATAATATTCGCCGGAAAAGATGATTCGTACTGACAGAGTTGCCGGCAGATATTCTGCCGGAAACCTGGAACATAAAGAAAAAAAACCTTACTTTTTTTAAAAAGTGATTTCCACAAAAAAATCTGCATAAAAGAACACATATAAACAACACAATTTTCATCAACACAATTTGCATTTATACATCAAATTCTGATCAAGAATATCACCAATTACATATTCAAACATGTCCAAACAACAATTAACTAAACATGTACACAATAAATATAAACAAAGATGTTCAAACAACACATATATAAACATGACATAAAACATATAGAAACAGATGTCCACATCAGTAAAATAGATAAATAACATCTACTCTGATTCAATTCCATCCTCAACTGATGTTGTACTCCTCCCACTACTCGGCTGCTCCCTCATCTTTCGCATTTCTTCTAACATTTGAGCTTGTTGTTGCTGCATATGCATCTGCTGCTGCTGCTGCTGCATTTGCATCTCCCAATCAGTTTGTGCTTTCCTTACCTGTTCTATCTTGGTTGTAAGGGCAGCTATCCGTTGGGTATATAAAGAGTCATGTGTACTAGATGAAAAATTGGAGCCACTAGATGTCTGCCCTTCATATGCATAAGCTTGCGAGCCTAATCCGTATACTCTGTCGTGCTGCATTCCTCCTATCTTATCTTCCACTGGAGCTAATCCAACATTTTCATGTATATGCTCATTAACAAATGATGATGATTATTGCAAGCGCAATGTTACAAGAGAAAGAAAGAAAGTTACATACACAACAAGCGATCTCCCCTTAAAATGTCGTAACAGCCGATCCAGCAAGCGAAGTCGAACAAGTTACTTACATAGCAAATGAGCAAGCATTAATGTGGAAGCTAGGTCGTCGAGTGTTAATGTGAAAGATAGGTCATTGAAGTAGCGAAGTCAAATAGCGTGAAAGAGAGAAAGTTACCTGAATATGGTTGAAGGAGCAAAGGATCGGAGCGAAGGATCGAAGTCGAACACGGTCGAAGGAGCAAGTCGAACCGCGGTGGAAGGAGCGAAGGATCGGAGCGAAGGAACGAAGGAGCTAAGTCGAACAGCGACATTGTCGAACGCCGACCAAGGAGCGAAGTCGAACACCGTCGAAGGAGCAAGTCGAACCGCGACGAAGGAGTGAAGTCGAATAGCCAGCGAAGTCGAACAGTGCCGTTGGAGCGAAATCGAACAGCCAGGGAGCGAAGTCGAACAGATTTGAAGAAGAACGGAGCGAAGTCGAACAACGACGAAGGGGAGGAGGCACGGAGCGGAAATTAACGAAACAGAGAAATGAGAAGGTAGCCCTAGGGCTCGCCCGATATATGATAATTACCAGCGGCTTTCCAGCGGAAGTTCCGACGGTACAATTACCGATGCTAAATCCACCGGTTTAATTTCGTATTATTTAAGTTAGTCTGACACAAAAGACGCCGGTACATCTGCTAGTATTGACCGGTGGACTATGCGTTGGTAAAGTTATAAAACATGCGCATGACCCGTGCATTCTCCGTCGGTAAGTTTGCTGCGTGTCGACTGCCGGAAAGACCGCCATAAAGTTTTTGTCGCACATGTTCCGCCGGTAACAGCGTCGCCATTTCCGATGACCAGATGTCCGCCGGAAACATGTGACGGTAATAGGACATTTTCATGTAGTGTGCTTTCTTAATCGGGTCATCGGAAGGCCGCCATTTTATGTGACCAAACAATCTAAGGAGACTCTCTCTAATCTTATCTTCCATTGAAGCTACTACAACCTTTTTCACGAATATGGCCATTTCGTATCCTATCTCTAAGAGTAAAGTCACTCATCCACCTGAGCAGCCTCATCTCTACAAAACTTAACTTAGTATTATGTTTCTCTTTTAACGGCCTAAATAGAACAAATTACTAACACTATATTAGATAAAGTTACTTAATAGATTATTGTAAACTCAAAGATTAGTCTTTTACATCTAAAAAGTATTACAATTATAATTTAGAACTTTGAAAGGATCGATGGTTGTATTTAGACCTATATAATGAAAACAATTATGAAAATTAATATTTTATTTGTTTAAAAGGGTTGGTGGTAAAAAATTTCGGTAGAGGCTTGAGATCAAAGATGATAATATTTGGAAGAGAGATATTTCAAATTTTATCACATTTATGTATTTGCACTATCAATAAAGGCTATATCTTATATTATTATCATCATATTCCAAAAAAAAATCTTAAATGTCTCCATATGAAAATATTTATTATATTTATACTACTATGTAGGCACAAAAGATTAAGATTTCATTTAACTATTTAAGATAGCTTTCTTATTGATTTTTATAACAAATTTTTAATATATATATATATATATATATATATATATATATAAAAAAAATTAAAATTTGTGTATTAAAAATCTGTTTAAAGAAACAGTAAGAAAGCCGCCCTAAACACTGAAGAGAGTATTACAACTCCACTACATTCCTACAATAGCTAAACCATAGGCCGGCTAACAGGCTGTGCTTGTCGCCACTACTGCCTGCCAATTAGGCACTTTATGTAACTAACATGGCTAGTTTATTAATTACAGTTATCTACTCTTACATTATATAATAGTATAAAGACTGTATCAGCACATATGGTTTTAATAAAATGATCATTGTTCATCTTCTTCCTTCATTTAGTTCTATGTTTGTAAGCTTAGCTGATTCAGTGAGCCGCAACATGGTATCAGAGCCCTGTGCATAACGGCTCGTCTTCTTCCTTCTCGATGGGCGACTTTGCCCTTAACATGCTGCTTGCAACGGTCACCCTCAATCCCAGTTCTCATCTTAGACGTTGATAGACCAAAATTTGGCAGTCGCCCTGTTCTCCACCATTTATGCTTCCATACTTCCCTACATTTTTACTCTAGAAACATATGCGTCGATTTGGAAAATCTTAGAACAACAATTCTTTTCCACAAATCGCTCCAGAGTTATACAACTAAAAAATGAATTGCATTCTCTTTCTATGCAAAACAAAACCATGACTAACTATCTTGCCTCCATCAAAAACATTGTTGATAACATTCGAGCTGCTGGAGGTACAGTTAATAATGAAGATATTCTGCATTATATCCTTAATGGGCTACCTCCATTATATCAATCCTTCAAAACTACCATTCAAACTTCTCTTCGCCCAATCAGCTTGGATGATTTGTACTCCCTCCTCCGAAGTGAGGAAGTCCACCAAACTACTGATGCAGTTCGTGAACTGTCTCTGTCTAATCCTACTCAGTCTGATGGGCTGCTTGTTCTATTTTCCAACCGCGACATATCTCGTGGGCGATTTACCTCCAACCGAGGTCGTGGTCACACCTCACCCATCAATGCCACCCGTTTGTCTTTGTCACGACCCGACCCGATCCGGGACGGATCCCGCTCGCACCGGGCCGCGACACGGAAACGAAAACGGACGAACTGACCAGGATCTGGTTTTGGAATTGGCTTCGGAACTGAATCTTCCAAATTATTTAATCAAACAAATACAAAACACAGAAACACAGAGCTACTATAAATCACAAAACACAGCGGAACAAAACATCTATCTTTTCGTACTGAATTCAGAACAGATATCAAATCGGACATATATCACATCAGAATCATAATCGTACAGATCAGAACGGATTAAATCAACAGAGTCAGAATCGTACAAGAATAAGAAAATTCAAATCATATCAGAACAAAACTGAACGGAACAGATATCAAATTAACAGAATTGTACGGAAACAGAAGCCGTATCAAATCAGAAACAGAACAGATCAGACATATCACATTAACAGAATCAGAAATCAGAATTTCAGATCATATCGTATCAGAATCATAATTGCTTACAGAACAGATACGGAAAGCAGAATTAGATTGAATCAGATATCAGATAATATTTCATAGCTAAAACTAAACTAAACAGAATCACTACGGATTCTGACCCTTATGTCTCCCATGTGCTCACGGCACCAGAAATTTTCTGAGTAATTAATAACTAAGTGTGCTCACGGCACCAGAACAACAGAATTCCTCGGATCCGGAACAGAACAGATATTTCTCCAACTTGAGCTCAACTAAGATTTCCCCAGACACTAACTGAATCTCATAGGATCCAGGCCCCTTATAACTCCCTTTTTAGCGCATATACAGATAGCATTTCAATTCAGAAGAATTCCGGACAAATCAGAAATCAGACAAAAATCGGGCAGCACAACAGCAGTATACGGAATTTACACAATTTTTCCTGAAAATCAAAATTCACCAAATTCGCACAGAATGTAGATAATCACATTTCAGAACATTTATTCTACTGCACTGATAATTTTCAATTTCACAGAAAAATGCAGTCGAGTAAAAACACCGCCGAATCAAAAATACTCGGACAAAAATCTTCAGAAAATAACCAAAATGTGCACACTCGGCACGTCAACAGCATACAGAAAGTTACGCGGTAAAAACTGAACCAATCAAAAGATACGGACGAAAATCATTAACGGAAACGAAATCCGGACAGAAAATACCGCCAAACACGACGGTTCTGAAAATTGAGAAAGGCGGATTGTGCCTTATCTTGCGTACAGCAATATCTCGAACAATCTCCTCGGACGAAAACAGCTCCGCGTCGTCCGAAAATCAACTTTTCCAAATTTGCCCTCGACTTTCTCTCTCATCGGCTGATATTTTCGTTTTTAATGATTTTCTCTCTCCTCCAAATGACTTGAAATCAGCTTTATAATACTCAGATCGGCCCGGCCGATCGCCAGATCGTCCCAAGACGATCAGACCAATTTGGATCATCCTGGACGGTTCCCAGAACTATTCTCAGGCCGATATTTTCTATAGTGCCGATCGGCCTGGACGATGTCCTCAATCGGCCTGGACGATGTGTACAGAAAATCACCTGGAGCAAATCTGGGCAAATTCTGGAGCAAAATTCCACTGATCGTCCCAGGACGATCCAGATCGTCCTGGACGATCCTGGAGCAGATTTTTGATATTACAGTCTTGGACACCAAAATTTGAAGGTGATTGTCAAATTTGCGGTAGACGTAGTCACTCCACACTTCATTGCTGGCACAGAGGAAACTTCACATATACCCCTTCAGCATCGATGTCTAATGTAGCTTTGGTGGCTGATCATGAAACCTCTCCTCGGTACTTGGACAGTGGAGCTTTTGCTCACCTTACACCTGAACTGCTCCTCCTTTAGCAACTCACACCTTATCCTGGTCAATGATCAAGTGCTTGTTGGTAATGGTAATTCCTTACCTATTCAGCATGTTGGTAACGATCTTCTTCCAACACCCACTAGTAAGCTTCATCTCGATCATCTATTTCACGTTCCTCATCTCACTCATAGACTTATCTCTATTTCAAAATTAACAAACGATAATAAATGTTCTATTATCTTTGGCAAATCTGGTTTTCGCGTCAAGGATCGGATGACCAAACAAACTCTTTTTACAGAACATGTTGTAATGGCCTCTATCCCATCCCCTTCAAGTCTCCAATTGTTGCTGCTACTACAACTGTTGCGCTCCCGAACTCGGCTCATACATGGCATCATCGTTTGGGTCACCCAAACTTCAAAACACTCGCTGCTATATCTAAAGCATTTCCCTCTTTATGTATTTCGTTTTTTCATTCTATATGTAATTACTGTGCTCTTGCAAAAAAGTCATAGGTTACCTTTCTCCCCCTCTCATCATGTATCAATTGCTCCTTCAGAATTAATCCATGCTGACGTTTGGGGTCCTTCTCTCGTATTATCCTATGATGGTTTTTTCTATTTTCTGATGCTCGTTGATGATTGTACTAAATACACATAGCTATACATGCTCAAACAAAAATATGAAGTTTCCCACTGCCTTATTCATTTTACAAATGTTATTGAAAAACATTTAAAATTACCTGTTTTCACTCTTCGCACTGACGACAGAGGATAATTTTTGAACAACTCCTTACGCTCCCTCATATCCAAACGTGGCATAACACATCAATTTACATGTCCATATACACCACAACAAAATGGTGTTGCTAAACATAAAAATCACCACTTGCTGGATATTGTCCGAACTCTGCTAATCGATGCTCATCTTCCTTCGCAGTTTTGGTCTGAAGCCATCCATTGTAGCCTATCTCATTAACCGACTAACTTCTGCTAATACTTCCTCTACATTACCTTATCAGTTGCTATATCATATTCCGCCATACTATACACTATTTCGTCCATTTGGATGTAGCAGCTTTCCATGGACCAGACCCTTAGCTCCCCACAAACTCGCACCCCGTTCTATTCCCTATTTTTTCCTTGGATACACTACAAACCAAAATTGTTTCAAATGCTATAATCCCGCCACTGCAAGCTCATTATCTCTCGACATGTTTTCTTTGATGATTCAACTTTCCCCTCTCTTCCTATAACCAACAATACCACTATATCCCAACTTCCCTCATTCCACAAACTCTACCATAAATACAACCATTGTCCCACCACCCAGCTCTGGCATCTCCTCCTCTCCTTTCCTACCTTCCACATATCATAATTCTCCCTCCATGTTATCCAATGAACCATCAACCACCTCTAAAACCACTTCTACCTCCTCATCCACAACTACTCCCTTGCCTCTCATGGCAAAATCGAACCATCCTATGGTCACCAGGCTGTATATGGGCTCACTCAAACTACAGGTGCTTATGGATCTCTCACATACCTTGCAGATCTTTACTGCTGCCTACAAAGATGTGAATTGGCCTCAGGCCATGTATATCGAGTTTCATGCCCTTCAAGCCCAAGGTACATGGTCTTTAGTACCTCCACCAATAAATCAGTAAATCATAGGCTGCAAATGGATCTACAAACCCAAAAACCTTGCTGATGGTTCCATAACCAGCTATAAAGCTCATCTCGTCAGTCAGGGATTTAAGAAATAATACAATATTGATTACCATGAGACTTTTAGTCTTGTTGTTAAACTAACCACAATCCATTTTTTTCTACTTGTCGCTCTGCTTTATGATTGGCCAATCCACCAACTCGATGTTATGAATGCATTCCTCCTTGGTACTATTGATGAAACTATCTATATGACCCAACCGCAGGGCTTTGAGGATCCAAATCATCCCAATCATGTTTGTTTGCTGCATATGGTCATATATGGTCTTAAACAAGCACCTCGTCTTTGGTTTGCAACATTTTCCACTTACCTCACTAATGAAAATTTCACCGTCAGCTCCCTAGATCCATCCTTTTTCATCTCCACAAATATCGCCTTCAAATATACATCTATGTTGATGATATTCTCGTCATAGGCAGTGACCCCACCTTTATCTCCACCTTAATTGCTAACCTTCAACATAAATTTCAAACTCGCGACCTTGGCCCTCTCTCCAAATTTCTTGGAACAGAATTCACACGCACTGTTACTGGGTTCCACTTATCGCAGCAATCTTATATCACTAAATTACTCCATACTGCAATCATGACCAACTACAAACCGTTACTTAAGTCGCTACCACCCAAACTTGATTATGATCCCAATCTCCAAAAACCATTTAGTTAACCAGAGTTATTTCGCAAGCTTGCCGGATCATTACAATACATTACATCTACATGCCCCTATATTGCATTCGTTGTCAACAACCTATGCCAGCATATGCATTACCCGCTCCTCCATTTTCAGTTGCTTAAACGTGTCCTCAAATATCTGAAAGGCACTCTCAATTATGGTCTTTTTTCCCCAAAAAATGGACCTTCAGATATCTGCCTACTCAGACTCCGATTGGGCTAGTGATCAGCTAGACCGCAAATCCACAACTGGCTATTTCATCTTCTTTGAAACGACACTTCTAACTTGGTCAGTCAAGAAACAATCCACTATTGCCAGATCCTCAACTCAAACAGAGTATCGTTCTCTTGCTGCTACCATTGTGGACATCATCTCGACGCATCGTCTTTGTGAAGACTTTCTTATGTTACTGTAAACGACTCCGCTCTTCTACGACAACATCTCCGCCATGTCAATCGCGTGCAATCCTATCTTTCACACACGCACCAAGCGCATTGAGATTGATCACCATTTTATTCGAGATTGTATTCACGCCAAACACATTGCAATCCAACATGTCTCTACAATCGATCAAATTGCGGACATCTTTACCAAGCCTCTCTCCTCTTCCAGGATGGTTGATCTACGAACCAAGTTACTGGTCATCCCGACCATCAACTTGAGGGACGGTGAAAAGAATATTACAACTCCACTACATTCCTACAATAGCTAAACCATAGGTCGACTAACAAATTGTGCTTGTCGCCACTACTGCTTGCCAATTGGGCACTTTATATAACTAACAGGGCTAGTTTAGCAATTACAGTTATATACTCTTACATTATATAATAGTATAGATAGTGTATCAAAACATATGGTTTTAATATAATGATCATTGTTCATCTTCTTCCTTTGTTTAGTTCTCTATTTGTAAGCTTAGTTGATTCAATGAGCCTCAACAAACGCAATCTAAGACTTCATTTGAGATATTATTCTTATTACTTTCTAAGGTAATTTTATGGTATAAAAATTTATAATTAAAAATTTTTGTACTAAGAAACTAATTTGTGAAGGAGAGTAAGAAATGGCTAATTTCTCATATTTAAGATAAGTATTATATAGAATTAATACACTCAGCGCTACATTTAAAAATAGGGAAATTTACATACATACTACTTTATAACATCCTATTTACATATCAAACAATTAAAATTTTAATATTACATACATACCACCATATACTATTTTCAAATATACCACTCATATTTTCTTGCTACCACTTATATATTTTATTTCTACCGCTCATATTTGATATGAAAATGAACTATGAGTGATATGTATGTAATATTAAAATTTTAGGTGTTAAATATATAAATAAAATAGTATAAAGTGGTATGTATGTAAATCTCTCTTAAAAGTATTCCAAACAGTAATGAAGGGCTTTTTCTTTCATTTCTTCTCCCAGCAAGCTAAAGCAGTCCATGGCGGCGTCGCTGCTTCGGCGAGCTTCTTCGAACCTCGGTCTAGTTTTTTCTCGGGCATTCCTTCCAGAGAGCTCCTCAACAACCGTTCCTTCAGTGCCCCGCTTCTCGTTCGGGTCTTCCATGGAGCTCATGGCCGTTCCCAAGAAGAAGGTACATGTTTATTCATATACTGCTATTACTTTTTCTTTATCTTACATATAGAGATTTTGTGTTATCGCTCTAACGACTTAGAAGGGCCGAAATTATTTTCTTCGTAGTCGATCGTCGTTTTATATGTGCTCTTCTTACAGCATTTCATGGTATTGAACCATGGCTTTCAATCTAATCTATGAATCTGCTAACCAGAAAAATCCGTTTTTCGAAGTTCTTTGGCTTAGAATTTGATAGATGCTTATAATTTTTTGTTTACTTTTTGTTGATTTTGATTTTGTATTTCAGGTTTCGCCTCATAAGAAAGGGCTGAGGAATGGTCCAAGGGCTCTGAAACCAGTCCCAGTGATTGTTCGGTGCAAGTAAGAATTCAGCTGATTTGTTATTTGGAGTGTTTTTTTCCAGTAATTTGCTTATGAATTAAAACATTACAACATTGAAGTGTAAGTGGGTTTAGGGCATCTCCAACCGAAAACTTCATTTTTCACGGCAAAGTAACGCAAAACTCCAAAATGACGCGGAGATGCTCCAATCGAACGCCATTTTAGGTGTTTTTGAGAAGGTAACGATCGCTCTCCTTTCGCGCGTTTTTCCGGTTGAGAGCAAAAAATGGCGTGAGTGAACAGTGCGACGCTGGCGTCGCACTGTTCACCTGCGATTAAATGGCGGAAATTTTCGCGTTCGATTGGAGCGACAGAACGACTCCATACACCCGTTTAGCGTTCGGTTGGAGATGCCCTTAGTCTGGGGCAATTACATACATAACATGAAAATAACTAAAATCCCTGCTGTTGTTCCCGTCTCCAGTGGCTGTAGGCTCCTTTGTGAGCTGCCACTTAAATCTCTCTTACATTCTTATTTAACTTCCCGAACCTTTGTTTTGATTCACTAATTTCATTTATCATATGGTATCAGAGAAGTGCAATCCAGTTCTGTTCTTTAATTCTGGAATTATTTTGTCTTCCTTCACATAATTGTGTGTTTGTAGGGGATATGCAAATGGAAAATCTTAATTAACTTCAAAATTATATTATGATTGATAATATTTACTGATTTGAGTGTGATTTAATTTTCTCTTACTCCTTGCATACCTTTGTCGGTGCCTTTCATGTGCTCGGGTATTGGCTTCTGTAGCTTCTCATAAGTTGTGATGGCCTTACATCATCTATGGTCACTGAGAAAATTGAGGCACTGGTAGCTTTAATATTTGGGATTCAGAGAGGATTGAAGAGATTGAGGAGGTAAAGCTAATCACCGTGACAGATGATTAGAGATGAGTGGGGAAAATCACAAAGAATCTGTGGGATAAATTGTCATCTTTTTAAACTTCATACAGATGACTTCATATATGATAGTATAGATTTAGGGTCTATTGAGATGAAGATGGCAAAGCTCTTATACTCCTTAGTTCATTGCCACCGTCATTTATGCATATAAGAGAAACTTTACTATTTAGTAAAGGCAAATTCTTTTGCTGAATTCAAGTGATCTCCCAAACTCAAGTGTAAAAATATTTTTTGCAAATACATAGGAATAAAGAACATGTCATTGATGATTGTTCGAAATTTAAAAAGAAAAACGAGAGAGAGTTATATGCATCTTTGTACAAATGGCACAGTAAGTCAGCTTGAGCTGTTGTTTTTGGATATGGCAATAATAACTTACATTATGTACTTGCCACCTCAAATGATGACGGTTTTCTTTGTGATTGGGTTATGCATTCAACATGTCTTTAACTTCCTATCTTATATTTTATAATAAGGACTGGTTATATACCTAGATACCAGCTCAAAGTGGAGTTTTTGCTAGGATACAATGCACCCTATAAAATTGTATTTATAGGAACAACTTAAATTAAGATGCATAATGGATTAATTCAAGAGTCAACTGAAATAAGGCATATTATGCTTGAAGAATTACCTTATCTATTTGAGAACTTTAGATGCAAAAGGTTATAAGTACTCGTTTGAAGGCCGAGTTATGGTTTACATTATATGGTGATGATGAAAGAAAAATTTATTTGCATTACAGGATAGTGCAATCATAGCGACTCCTTACTAAGTAGCGAGATCTTGTAACACCCAAACTTTGGCACATGCTATTGGACCATATGAGTGCAAAATGCCTTTAGAGCACAGGCAAATTAGATTTTGGCAAATATTGTGTACTTGGAAAGCAAAAGAGAGTTAGCTTTGTTACTGGCATCCATATAACAGAAGGAACTTTGAATTATATCCATTCAAATATGCGAGGTCCCTCATTTGTTCCCTTGAACAGTAGCGTTTGATACTTGCTGACTTCATTAATGATTACTCTAAAAAGATGTGGATATTCTTTGTAATGCATAAATATTGAAGTTTTCATCATTTTAGATAGTGGGAAAACACTTTTAAAAGGCATATAAAGAAATAAATTACAAGAACTAGAAAGCATAATGGTTTTGGAATTTGTTCAGATTCCTTTGAAGATTGCTACATAAATGAAGGTATTTTTAGGCACTAGATAGTGAAAAATACTCCACAACAAAATGTAATAGCTGAAAGAAGGAATAAAATTATAATTGAAAGGAAAGGTGCATGATACTTGGTGCACCTTTATCGAAAGACTTCTTAGTAGAAACAACATTTCCTCTTCTTTCTTATAAATAAATCTCCAAGTTTCACATTGAACATTAAAATTCTTAAAGAAATGTGGTCAAGTATCCTTCTGATTATTCTAATCAAAGTTTTTTTATTGTGCAACATATGTGTACGCCTTTAATGGCATATTAGAGCCAATAGCTATATTTATTGGCTGAACTTTTTGTTTGACGGGTATAATGCCCCAATTCAAAACCAACAAAATTATAAATCTTTGTGCTCGCTAGTATTTCGGAAAGCTTATTTTTTATGATAAGTATATGTTGTTATTTGCGTTGTTGTTTATTTGGGTATTCTTCACGACATTGTATTCATTATAAGTGGATTAACCTTCAATTGCTTTATGACGTGACTTTAGATGGAGTTCCTCGATTGAGATTTTCTTGATTTGTGCCCATCAGTGGGGATACATGCCCCTTGGAGATTTGTCTTATAATTTAAGTCGGCGCTTTTATGACGACGATCTCCTTCGATTTCGATTAATGGTAATCATACCTATTAAAGGGGAATTGGCTCGAAATATATTTATTTTTATATTTGAAAACATTGATGAATTTTGGTAACCCCTGGTTAAGATTTGTAATAACTAAACCTATTATAGGGGAGAGTGAGTTTTGATTTTCTTTATTTATCTCTATAATTGAGGGTGATTATTTGTTAATGAAACCCTTTGATCATGATTTGTATTAATGGTGCGTATTGGTAGGGGTTAAAGGGTCTTAGAACCGAACTGGAGGCCCTATTGGGTCTATGACTTAAGTTCATTCATAGATTTTTTGGCTATTGGCAAGTTCTATTTAGTTTGTACTGTGGAGGCTCATCAAATTGGAGAAACTATAAAACACTAGCTTAAGCATGAAGATTGTTGAGTGGGGGCTTGCCTTGTGGTTGTCTTTTAACTTTGTTGGCGAGGAAGGTTGCCAGCAATTATTAAAGTAATCATCTTTATCTCATTAAGCCCTTGGCCAGTGAATTGATCTTTATCTCACTTTTTTTAGCTCAGCTTATAGTTCTTTTTTTCCTAATTTTTGAAGTTTTTGACTAGTTTAAGGGATTTACTTTCAAAATTTTTGTATTTTGGTATACTTTGCATAATTTGGATTAGACTTATGCTTGCATAAGTATAGATGCGTAACAAATATTTTATGGTTATTTTAAGGTTAATGAAAATTCAGGAATGTGAAATATCGTGCAATTATTTTACATTTTGATTATTTATGTTTTTTAATTTGGGATCAACAAAAGGAGAAGTAGGAGCATAAGATTTTATGAACTTTTTATATATTAGCTCTTAAGTCATTCATAATTACTTTTGGTTGATAATGATTCTTATTGTTAGTTCTGTGTGGAATCTAATTGTGTTTGATGCCTTGGGTTTTATTGATGCCTTGATCCTTAATTCAGTCTATTGAGCTTGTTGAGGGGGTGCAGGGCCCCTGCTTCTTTGCACCCGATAAATTTTTTTTTTCCCGTACATCCCCCGACGTTGTGCGCATGAGCTCCCCAATACTGCATAATTTGGTGGAAAAAGATAGCTACAAACCCAGGCGCTACGGTGTTGCGGCGTTCCGGACTCAGCGCTGCGACATTGTTGTGCAAGCTGAAATTAGAGAGTAAGAGCACCGGGGCGCTGCAACTTGGCATTGTAGCGCTGCGTTGCTTGCTGGAAAGTTTTATTTCTCATTTTTCATTAAAGGTTGCATCCCTTGGGGTTGCATTGTATCTCTTTGTATATTCTAGTATGAGAACGATGCAAGGGTGAAGAGAAATAAGGAGAGAGTGAGAGCAAGAAATTTGCACTAGTTTTCCAATTTTTATAGTAGATTTCTTGGTATGGCGTGGCTCCGTGATTTTTTTTTTCGATTTCAAATTTTTCGATGTTAAATTCTGGTGCTATTTCTTTTCCGCTGCATTTTCTATTTCTTGTTGTTTCACTGCATGGTTTTACTTCCCCCCAACACCTACCAATTATCCATAATTCTTGTCATAAGCTTCACCTTTTTGGCAAAATTTGTGAGATTTATTTTCATGTATGTTAGGCAAATTTATATAGCATGTTTAGTATATCAAGAATAAAAATTTATGTCTTTTGCCTCATGAATGTCATCTGATAAGAGGTTATCATAAATATTTTAAAGGTAAATTTAATAAATTTGTAATTAAGTTAATATGTGTATATATTTAAGTTTGGGCAATGAACAAGTTGTTGATAGCTAAGTTGAGTATGTTGTAAAAATTAGGATAGATAAATCAGTACATTACTATATTAGATGAATTAGGATAGATAAATCAGTACATTACTATATTAGATTAATGATTGGAGTGACATATATTAGAGATAATATAGCTGAAAATAAATTTAGATGATTTCAACATGCATAATGAATGACAGAAAATGAATCATTAGATGTCTATATAAAATTAGTGTTATGGGATTAAAAAGAAAATAGATAAACCTTAAGAATATAGATAGAAGTTGTTCAAAATGATTTATGCATAAAAGATTTAACATTCATGTAGCACACAATATGGATAAGTGAATAACTAGGCTAATGTTGATTATCTTTAATTAAGCTGTGGGAATTCCGTTCTAATATTGTCTCTGAAGCTCCCATTGTTTATGTTTACACCCACCTTGATGCTCATTATTCATTGTGGCAATAAATTAGCAACAGGATATAAAGTGCTGGTTTAATGTTCTTCAGAATCGGTACGGATACTTTACCAAATTTGTTAGCTACAATAGGCTGAGGCACCTCATCAATGCATGATAAATGCACTGCCACGGATGTCATTTAATATTGCCTTTTTTCTGCGTGTAATGAGAAACAGTGGAAGATCTTCTTATATTCTTTTTTTAATTTGACATTTTAAATCATTTTATTAAAGGAAATTGGAACTTTTTATAGGAGTTGCGGCCGAGTTAAACTGCCACACTTTTACTGCTGCAGTGGGAATAGAGGGGCAGGAGGTTCCTCCCCCTCCTCTTAAAACTGATGCCAGGTATTTTCCAAAAATCCAAGATATTGCCATATTGGTTTTTCAGTTGTATTTGAACCTGAATATAGAAAAAAATAATACGAAAGGATTTTTTTTTTCAAAACCTGGCAAATCATACTTAAAACAAGCTCTTTTTAGAATTTTGACTCAATTTTTTTTAAAAGAAAAAGCACAATATTTAGAATGAATGATTTTGTGATAATTATAATTTTACTTCTATGTTTTTCTTCGAAGTTAGATTTAGAAGTCTCTTGAAGAATTTATTATTTTGAATAGCTCTTAGCAAAAACGTGAACCTGATTCAGATTTATAATTATCGCCTTAAATCCTTATAAATAAGGTATAAGATGGGGAGATCGATTGGGTGCTTGTGTATATGCTTGCGGGTTCTGAGCTTTAGGTTTACTGATTTTGTGTTGGAGAGAAATAAGATGTGGACAAACTGGAAGTGAAAGTAGCAGCCGGGCAGTCAAAAAAAAAAAAAAAAGAATTTGAGGGAGAGAAATAGATGAAAAGAAGGAAAAAACATTTATTTAGTCATTTAGTATTATCTTGCTATGGTCAGAGCATGATAGAGATATTGTGATGGTTCCATTGACATACGAGATCTACCCTTTTTTGGAACGTCAAGTAGAGAATTTACAGTAGTTAAAATTATTTTTTTCTTCTTTTGGTTGATTTGAGAGATTTTTTTTTATCAAATGAGATTTGAGGAAGATTATTATTTTTGCTCCATTTTATTGGTACCTTAGTGGTTTCCTTATGGTGATTAGTGATTGAATCATTTCTCCTCTATTGTGTGTTTAGGCTTAATGCTGCTGAATCATATAAATCTTGATATCTTCTTGTAGTGCTTAGTCTCTTTGTTATTAATTTATATTCATTGTATTCATTCTTGGTAGATATTTCTACATAAAAGTTAGTTGTTTTTCTAATACCTATTATCAGTGTCTAATATTGAATATGGTGGCGATAAATTATAAAAAAAATGGTGGTGATAAAGTATAAAACTGAGAAGTTTATTGGCTCAAACTCTCAAAGTATTTTACGCTTTGGAAATTCATGGTTTGAGGCATGTTAATCTGGTATTGTGAAGGTACTCCTTAGAGTGTTCAGATAAGCCTAAGACTTTCAGTAAAAAATTGAAAGTAGAGATAGATGAAAAAGCCCTTTAATTGCTCCAACTATGTTTGTTAGTTAAGGTCTTGATGGAGCTTTGTAGTAACAATCATAAATGGGTTGTAGCTCAAGTTGGAGTTTTTTGCATAACAAAAAGGCTCTTTAATGAACATATTAGACATAAATACTATTCTTGCTTCTAATGCAAGAATGCGCACTAAATAAATCTCCTTTAATGAGTTTAATTTAATCATTAAAGATTTGAGGAATATTAATATAATGATTAATGATACTTATTATTTACCTTCCTCATACAACCAATATGTTAGACCAGTCCAATGGACCGGTCTAGCCGGTCCATACGAGACCGACTCAACGTAACGGAGGCGGAACTCTTCAGTCTCCTGTGCGAGCCGCACAAGCCGCAGGATCCAGAAAAAAACTATTTAGGAAGGATTTTTGAGAGAGTTAGGAGGGAAATTTAAATGTAGGGACTGTTTAGAGATTTCCTTTTAGATTGTATGCATTTTTTTTGGATTGTATGCATTAAATAGTTTGTTTTCCTAGGGTTAGGGCATATTGAATTTGGCTGAAATTTGAGATATCTTAGTTTCTTTGGGCTCTAGCAGCGTCTAGAGATTTAGAGAGAAAGATCCTCCTCTCGAATAGAGGATCAATTGTATATTGGTATTTTACATCATTATGTTTGATTAATGCAATAAAAATTACTGTTTTTCTTGTTTTTGTTGAGTTCGGAAGAGTTTTTCTTGTTGTTTTTTCGACATTAATAGGAATTACTTTAAATCTTCAAATGTTTTCTGTCACAATCATGTGGTCATATTGGATGGTGGAGATGCAATTATTTTGGTGATTCTTAAAATAAAATTCTTTTTATAATTGCTAAGCTTGAGGATATAAGAGATGAAAAGTAGGTTGAAATATTGTTGGTTAGGAAGGTGATCAAGAGATAAATAAACTCTATGACATAGGGAAAGTGGAGATGATTTAGAAGTTAAGGACCTCTAGAGAGAATCTTTGATGTTATCGAGAGGAACCCATGCCAAAAGTATTGATTTTGGAGAAGTTGTGGTGAGGAGGACTTCAAGAAGGGTTTAGGGATGCCCCTTGACAACCATATGCTGATTTCCAACAAAAGGCATCCTAGAGATGAGTAACTTCGAAGCCAAGAAGATTGTTGATTGTATAACATAACCCAATAGTCTATGATTTTGGCCTTGAATTTAGCATCATCTCTTTATAGCTTGAGATTACATGTATCAATTCATCACCATATTCAATGCCTAATAACGAGATGTGAAGAAATTTGGTGTCGGTGAATGAAGTGATAAAGAAGCAAGTTTTTAATCTGTTTGACTAAGAGTTCATAAAGTCAAGTATTTCGATGTGGTTCATTAATTGTGATGGTCCAAAGAAGGGTGGTGGTTAGCTAATGGGATTTAAAAGGGGCTAATCACCTATTGCACGGGTGACTAGCCCGCCACCCCCCCGCACACACACACGCGCCCCTTGCGAATTGGGTATTGGCCAGCTAGCCCTTTTACCAAATTAAATAAATAATTATTAATATGAAGTTATAACTTGTATTTTTAATTAAAAAATGAATTTTGAGATAAAAAAGTTGTAATTTTGTTGAATTTTTCTAGGAAGGGAAATAAATATATTGTAACAAAAAAATATCTTATAAATTTTAAGAAATTTTGAGGAAAATGATAATTAGTGACAATGTTTTAAAGATATTTGTGAAATTGCATAAGAGAAATACACACATAATTTTATTTTTTAAAATTGCCTGATCATTGTGTCTACTTTACCTCAGTTATAAGATGAGTTATTATCTTCTTCTACATCTCTACAGAATTGCATGTGACCTAGTGTGCATCAATCCAGTCCTCTACTCAATCGTTCCTAGAGGATTTGATGAGCTTCTTCTCCCGATTTTGATCTCTTCGTCACGATATCCTTCATTTCTAGCTCTTGCTTGTCGCTATTAGGAGTGTTGTTAACCAAAAAGATTGTCAATACAACAACAACAACATCAAACCTTTATCCCATTATGGGGTTGGCTACATGAATCCTTCTTCTCAATTGTGTTATGTTAAGAGTCAAATTTTCATTTAAATTTAATAAAAAAATGTCATTTCTAATATTTTCTAACCAAGTCTTTTTAGGCCTCTCTCTATCTTTCTTAACATAGATCAAATCTAATACATCTATTCTCGAAACTTGGTCATTAGAGTGCTGACGTTTTATGTGTACAAATCATCTAAGGCGACTCTTACTAATCTTATATGACACTAGAGCTACTCCAACCTTGTCATGTATATACTCGTTTTGCATTATGTCCCTAAGAATGAAGCCACTCATCCATCTAAGCATTCGCTTCTCTTCAACACTTAACTAAATTATATGTTTCTCTTTTAATGGCCAATATTTTGCGTCATAAAGCATTGAAAGTCTCACCACCATCTTATAGAATTTTTCCTTAAGTTTGAGAGGTGCTTTTCTGTCACACAACAAACCCGATGCATTCCTCCACTTCAACCATCCAACTTGAATTTTACTAATAATTTTCCCATCTATTTCACCATTATTTTGAACAATAGATTCAAGATATATAACATGTAGTCTTATTAATGACTTATCAAGAGAGAAGGTACTCTTATTATATATTGTTCCATTAGATTGGAGGTTGTGTATTCGTAGGAAGGAAATGAGATATACTGTGGAATGATTTAAGCACCTAATTGTTGATCCCATTCAATATTAAATGATGACCATTGATAACCGCATGATGCATGAGAGTTAAAATTGGACCTGACATTAATGAACCTGCATTCTACGGGCTTTACTGCGTAGCATATTGGACTTTCTCTGTGTCACCTCTAGTCTTATTTGCGAGCTCTCTGAAAGTGGCATATTGCACCATATTCATAATTTTGGGCGATAGCAAGTATCATCTCACTTGTATCTCTTCCATCACTGTCATAAAATAGTCGGAATATACTCTCTATTTGATCAAGTGCCACTTCATATGCTTATTTTATGCGTGCGATAACATAAGATTAATGAAAAATTCAAGCATGCATGCATGGCACTTATGTAAAATCGTTCAATTGAAGCCATATGATAGTAAGTTTGAATGTTGGAGTTCAACTTGAAGTAGATAGTGTGAAGCCCATGATTTATAGTTATATTATTGCAAGTAACGAGCAATTATACAATTAATATTTTGATTAATAATGGACTCTACAGCGTAAGCCAACCTATGATTTCAGAGAACAATTCTCGAACAATGATAGTTTTTCAAATCGATGTTTGCCTTGCCTCTACCATCCACTTAACTTAAAAGATGAATCCATTAACTCGACATCTACCTGTGATTGACCATCAAATTGCCTAAAATAATGCAATCAAGAAGGTGCAACTCTATAAGCTTCCAAGAGATGAGTGACACTCATTATCCCCAGACTCTTAACATTTAGGACCCAAATTTATGGCAGAAGAAACATTTTTATGGGGTTCATATAACATATAAGCATTGTGAACTACACTAAAATTTGCCATAAAAATTAAAATTTATAGGAACAGAGAGTCAAATAATTATATTTTTGAACTTGGGTGTCTTTCAGTTTATCAATTTCATTATGATAGAATTTTATATTACTTATTGGGACCTCTTTGATCCTATGCACATGCCCCCTGCAATCCGATCTAATAGTATTTTTTTTCGCTAAAATCAAATAGAATGAAATTCATATGCACGAAATTAAAATTACCTATACTCATTTGGTATGTATATTTTTTTTTGATAGATCGTGTTATTAGGTAGTTTGATCGTCAATCAAAATCTTCACCATATTTAAATTTAAAATCATTCCCTTTAAATCTTGTGAATAGTGGATAAGATGGGTATGCCAATGGCGTGCTTGTCCATATATAACTGATGTGAAACCAGGAATTGAATTTAGAAACTTAATAAAATATTGTTCAAGTGATGAAATTGCAAGCTTAATTTTCTTCTCAATTGAAACTTTTCGGAAATCTTAGAATTCAACTATGGTTAGGCAAGAGCTTACACCTAAATTAGCAAGACCAATAAACTAACAACGGTAATAAAAGTAAGGCAAATGAAAAGCCAACTAGAATCCCGCGGTTAACAAAGCGATTGTCTCACCTTGAGGCTACTCTCTTTTACCTACTTCTAGGTGTGTTGGGAGAAGAAGAACCACACGAATGATGAAACCACTCCTAGGGCGATGGCGCTGTAGATCCGTAGGGAAGGAGAGGTCGGCGCGGGTCATGGAGGTGGTGCGAAACGACGCCCTTCAACGATCCACGTGTAGACAGAAAAATGATCGTCGATGGACTCCACTAGAGCCGGTAGGATCCGGTCCAAATAGTCCTCGACAGTGTCGTCGAAGTCGAATCCGACGTCGAAGAAGGGAGATCGGAGGATGTTCACTCGTCCGCGGTTGTCGTACTCAAACCCGAAATTCTACTCGGGAACCTCCATGCATCCTTGTAGGGTGAAAGGGTGGTCGCCGCAACTAAATCTCCAAGGAGGAGAGATGGGGGCGGCGGGTTGTAGAAAGGGTGAGGAGGCCGGCGGTGGATGTGGGGTGAGGAGGGATGGGTGTAGGAAACAAGGCAAAACTGAGAGAAATTTCAGTTTTTGGAGAATTTTGGAGGGGAAATTTGAATTCCCAAGAGAGAGCAATTAATTCCTTAATGAGGAATTAATGGGGAAGAGAGAGGGGACTCCGGCGGTAGAAGAATAGGGAGAGGGAGAGATTAAACTGAAATTCTTTCAGTTTTCATTGCAATAGGAGGGAAAATTAATGGATCCTAATTTGAATTTCAAAATAGGATCAAGGAGTTAATGGGGTAATTAAGGGGGGAGCATAATGGGGGGTCGGCGGCATGGCCAAGGAGGGAGAGAGAGTTATGAAGAGGGAGAGAAGGTTTCCAAATTGAGAATTTGATTTGAAAATTTCTGAAATAAAATCCAAATAAAATCTTGGTTTAAAATTTGAATTTATTCGAAAACTTTCCAAAAATAGATTTCCAAATTTGGAAAGAAATTGAAACTTGAAAATCAAATTTCAATGAGGGGTTGAATGAGGAGGTGGAGTGGTGGTGGCGGACGGGGAGGAGGTCGTCGGCGAGGTGGTGGGCGGCGGTGGGAATCTTGGCTGGCGGTGGGGAAAGCCCTAGGGGTCGGCGGCAAGAGCAAAGGGGTAAAGGAATTTTGAAGATCTCTCTAGTAGGAAGAAAATTATGCAAAGCAATAAAAAGAAAAGATAATTAGAGAACTCACTAAGAGATCTCAATGGAAGAACTCACCAAGAGAACTTCATGCACTCACAAAGAGAACAAAGCATGGAAATTTTCATTCATTCAATAATTCCAAATACAATGACAAAAGCCCTTTATATATAGGCTGACAAAATATAAAATGCATAAAGACGAAAATGCCCTTGGGCTACAATAAGTACTACTTCCCTCATAGGGGTACAAAAGGAAAGCATGAAATAAACATCATGAAAAGAAGAAACTAAAGCATCAAAAATAAAGGCTCTGAATCAAGGCCGTCGATCGGCGTCCTCGGCGATGGTACACATGTCGAAATCTGATGCCCTCATCAATAACTGCACTAATTTTTAGTTGAACATAAATAAGAAGAGAAAGTGGCATCCAAATGTTTTTGCATTTTTTGGAGAGAAGAACACGGAGAGAAACAAAGAAGTAGAAAACAAGAGAAGATAGGAAAAACAGAAAGAAGAAAAAAAAAGTTTTTTATGTGATGGTGTAGTGTCATCTAGACAGTGAAAGCACTGTAGTGTTAGAAATACGGTGAGTTTATACGCACTAGTGAAGGTATCTTTTCGTGGTGCATTCAAGTGGTGATTATTTTGTAGTAGTTAAATCTTTTTTTGTTTACTTTCTTCTTTTTTGTTGTCTTTTATTTTTTAGAGATTTGGATTTCTTTCTCCTAGTGAGATTGGGTTCACTTGGGTTTAGAAAAGTGTTTTCTAGTTTCTTGCTTCATTCATAAACCTATATGGCTTCTCTGGATCAATTCCTTTTCTTTTTCGTCTTGGGCGGAAGTTTATTTTCACCAAACAACATAAAACTTAGTGTCTTTCATGGAGCTATTATTCTGTGCGGACACCGGACGGTTCTCCCATTCGATACCGAGCGCAGGTACCGAGCTCAATACCGAGCGCGGTACATTTTTGGGGTGATGTGGTGTGTTTTTATTGATCTTCGGATGCCCTCTGGACTCCGCACATAATAATAAATCCTTTTCATGGCGTTTGGTTTTTTTGTTATTCCCATATATAGTCATCATATTTGCTTCACTACTAAGTGCGCTCATAACAAATCCAAAATCTTAAACTGAATCAAAGAAAAAAGGATGCTAAGTTTTTCTATGCACCTCACATGAGAACATGACCGTTTATTTCCTTATCAGCAATTTTGCTATCCAATTATTTGCAATTTCATGGAAACATGTTGTACAACACTATTTAATTTTATTGATTTAGTGCAGATGCTGGAAGAGGAAGGCAAGCCCATAATAGAAACCAAGCCTTTATTACAAACAAGTTTTTGCTGGATTTCAACTTTCTCATGCATTTCCGGAGTGTTGCTTTAATCAGAGGGATCTATGCTTGTCATTCATGTTTCACCTTGCAATTTCTTGCACTTAGGCTTCCGTTTGGGACAGCTTTTTACTGCTTCTTAAAGTAATTTTTTAAGTAGAAAAATTAAAATTTTTGTGCTAAAAATTGCTTTAAGAAGCAATAAGAAAGTCATCCCAAACGAAGCCTTGGTATCAATACAGCATGTTGTATTCGAGCGTTCTTAATGGTTTATTTCCTTTTCTCTCTAGCTGGCTTTCAAAATCATAGCATATCTGGAAGAAATCTGGATTTTTTTTTTCTTTGTTTAGTGCTTCAGAATGTAATAGAGAATAGGTGAAATTGTTTTCTATTGAATTGTTGAGTAGAAGCATATATATGTTTATAGAGTACTTGAAAACAATATAAAATTTGCTTAGTAAGGAGGAATATCATGATACATAAACAGTAAAGATTTTTGTTATATACGTTCCCTGTAAATCCAAGTGGGTATAGGAGATGTAAACTTTAGTTTGTCAAAATTAGTCAAGGAATCTAAAAATTTCGGTGGTATCTAGGGGTGTCAATAATTGACACGATACAAAAATACGACTTGAACCTGGCCTGATATTTTTGGGTTTAGGTCAACTTGGTTTCAGAACGGGTCGGGTTCGATAACTATTTTTGAACCCGTTTAAAAATTCAAATTGGATTCAAGTTAACCCGGAAATCCGATTGTGACCCGGTTTGCCATGCTATTTATTGGTATCCTTAGAATCTATTATTAGATCAGTAGCATCATGATTCATATTAGAAATTTTGATGTTAAAATCATCAAAAGTTTATCATTGTTGCGTCAAGGAGTATTCGTGGCGGTAGAGAAATATCATATTTAACGTCTTAGCATTGTACGAAAATTCGGCACGCAATCAGATAAGGAGAGATGGTCTAAAATTTATGAGACACCAATATTTTTACGTGGAAAACCCCTGTAAAAGGGGGAAAAACCACGGGGCCTAGCCCAGTTTGAACGAATCCACTAGTATTTGCAGTCGATTACAAATGAGGCCCTTCCTTGGGAGAAGGCCTTAGCTTGATGTACATCTTATGGAGTACATTACATGATGTAAATACAAAGAGTTACTATCGATGTATTCGCTTTGTTAGAAGGACTGTAGTCGGCGGGCGACGTAGGTCTGGAGGACCGTAGTCGGCGGGCGACGGAGGTCGGAAAGACTGTAGTCGGCGGGCGACATAAGTCAGGAGGATCGTATTCAATGGGCGACGGATGTCGGAAAGACGGTAGTCTGCGGGCGACGTAAGTCAGGAGGACCGTAGTCGGCTGGCGACGGAGGTCGGAAGGACTGTAGTTTGACGACGAAGATCAGTAGGACAGCGTCAGGTAGAAGTCCAGCAATGGAAAGAAATGCATCTTCGCATAGACGTCCAGCGAAGATGAAAAATCCCTTTAATTGCTCCAACTATGTTTGTTAGTTAAGGTCTTGATGGAGCTTTGTAGTAACAATCATAAATGGGTTGTAGCTCAAGTTGGAGTTTTTTGCATAACAAAAAGGCTCTTTAATGAACATATTAGACATAAATACTATTCTTGCTTCTAATGCAAGAATGCACACTAAATAAATCTCCTTTAATGAGTTTAATTTAATCATTAAAGATTTGAGGAATATTAATATAATGATTAATGATATTTATTATTTACCTTCCTCATACAACCAATATGTTAGACCAGTCCAATGGACCGGTCCAGCCGGTCCATACGAGACCGACTCAACGTAATGGAGGCGGAACTCTTCAGCCTCCTGTGCGAGCCGCACAAGCCGCAGGATCCAGAAAAAAACTATTTAGGAAGGATTTTTGAGAGAGTTAGGAGGGAAACTTAAATGTAGGGACTGTTTAGAGATTTCCTTTTGAATTGTATGCATTTTTTTTTTTGATTGTATGCATTAAATAGTTTGTTTTCCTAGGGTTAGGACATCTTGAATTTGGCTGAAATTTGAGATCTCTTAGTTTCTTTGGGCTCTAGCGGCGTCTAGAGATTTAGAGAGAAAGATCCTCCTCTCGAATAGAGGATCAATTCTATATTGGTATTTTACGTCCATATTTTTTATTAATGCAATAAAAATTACTGTTTTTATGGTTTTTGTTGAGTTCAGAAGAGTTTTTCTTCTTGTTTTTCCGACATTAATTGGAATTAATTTAAATCTTCAAGTGTTTTCTGTCACAATCATGTGGGCATATTGGATGGTGAAGATGCAATTATTTTGGTGATTCTTAAAATAAAATTCTTTTTATAATTGCTAAGTTTGAGGATATAAGAGATGAAAAGTAGGTTGAAATATTGTTGGTTAGGAAGGTGATCAAGAGATAAATAAGCTCTATGACATGGAAAGTGGAGATGATTTAGAAGCTAAGGACCTCTAGAGAGAATCTTTGATGTTATCGAGAGGACTGTTTAGAGATTTCCTTTTGGATTGTATGCATTTTTTTTGGATTGTATGCATTAAATAGTTTGTTTTCCTAGGGTTAGGGCATCTTGAATTTGGCTGAAATTTTAGATCTCTTGGTTTCTTTGGACTTTAGCGGCGTCTAGAGATTTAGAGAGAAAGATCCTCCTCTCGAATAGAGGATCAATTGTATATTGGTATTTTACGTCATTATGTTTGATTAATGCAATAAAAATTACTGTTTTTCTTGTTTTTGTTGAGTTCGGAAGAGTTTTTCTTGTTGTTTTTCCGACATTAATAGGATTACTTTAAATCTTCAAGTGTTTTCTGTCACAATCATGTGGTCATATTGGATGGTGGAGATGCAATTATTTTGGTGATTCTTAAAATAAAATTCTTTTTATAATTGCTAAGCTTGAGGATATAAGAGATGAAAAGTAGGTTGAAATATTGTTGGTTAGGAAGATGTTCAAGAGATAAATAAACTCTATGATATATGGAAAGTGGAGATGATTTAGAAGTTAAGGACCTCTAGAGAGAATCTTTGATGTTATCGAGAGGAACCCATGCCGAAAGTATTGATTTTGGAGAAGTTGTGGTGAGGAGGACTTCAAGAAGGGTTTAGGGATGCCCCTTGACAACCATATGCTGATTTCCAACAAAAGGCATCCTAGAGATGAGTAACTTCGAAGCCAAGAAGATTGTTGATTGTATAACATGACCCAATAGTCTATGATTTTGGCATTGAATTTAGCATCATCTCTTTATAGCTTGAGATTGCATGTATCAATTCATCACCATATTCAATGCCTAATAATGAGATGTGAAGAAATTTGGTGTCGGTGAATGAAGTGATAAAGAAGCAAGTTTTTAATCTGTTTGACTAAGAGTTCATAAAGTCAAGTATTTCGATGCGGTTCATTAATTGTGATGGTCCAAAAAAGGGTGGTGCTTAGCTAATGGGATTTAAAAGGGGCTAATCACCTATTGCACGGGTGACTAGCCCCCCACCCCCGCACACACACGCGTCCCTTGCGAATTGGGTATTGGCTAGCTAGCCCTTTTACCAAATTAAATAAATAATTATTAATATGAAGTTATAACTTGTATTTTTAATTAAAAAATGAATTTTGAGATAAAAAAAGTTGTAATTTTGTTGAATTTTTCTTGGAAGGGAAATAAATATATTGTAACAAAAAAATATCTTATAAATTTTAAGAAATTTTGAGGAAAATGATAATTAGTGGCAATGTTTTAAAGATATTTGTGAAATTGCATAAGAGAAATACACACATAATTTTTTTTTTTAAAATTGCCTGATCATTGTGTCTACTTTACCTCAGTTATAAGATGAGTTATTATCTTCTTCTACTTCTCTACAGAATTGCATGTGACCTAGTGTGCATCAATCCAGTCCTCTACTCAATCGTTCCTGGAGGCTTTGATGAGCTTCTTCTCCCGATTTTGATCTCTTCGTCACGATATCCTTCATTTCTAGCTCTTGCTTGTCGCTATTAGGAGTGTTGTTAACCAAAAAGATTGTCAATACAACAACAACAACATCAAACCTTTATCCCATTATGGGGTTGGCTACATGAATCCTTCTTCTCAATTGTGTTATGTTAAGAGTCAAATTTTCATTTAAATTTAATAAAAAATGTCATTTCTAATATTTTCTAACCAAGTTTTTTTAGGCCTCTCTCTATCTTTCTTAACATAGATCAAATCTAATACATCTATTCTCGAAACTTGGTCATTAGAATGCTGACGTTTTATGTGTACAAATCATCTAAGGCGACTCTCACTAATCTTATATGACACTAGAGCTACTCCAACCTTGTCATGTATATACTCGTTTTGCATTATGTCCCTAAGAATGAAGCCACTCATCCATCTAAGCATTCTCTTCTCTTCAACACTTAACTAAATTATATGTTTCTCTTTTAATGGCCAATATTTTGCATCATAAAGCATTGCAAGTCTCACCACCATCTTATAGAATTTTTCCTTAAGTTTGAGGGGTGCTTTTTGATAGGAAATACTTGATTTCAAGTATTTCCTAATCACTTTGGCAACAAAATTCAAGAACAATTGCTGTCCACAGCAGGAAAACAGCCCAAAACTGAGGGAAAACAGAGAAAAAACTGCAGAAAATGTGGAGAAAAGACTTGTATTTTACTAATAGATGCAAGGAAAATAGCAAAGATACAAGGATCCTCTATTCGAGAGGAGGATCGCACTCTCCCAATCTTTAGAATACGATCTAGAGCCCAAATCAACAAGAAGAACAAGAGAAACTTCAAAACAAAATCACATAACCCTCATCTCTCCTTTTCTCCCTACTTAATGCATACAATTCAAAAATAACCTAAAAGGACCTAATTGCCCTTGCTCCCACATCTTTTTGCTCCAAGAAACAAAATTCAAAACCAAGTGGACCCCACCCCTCACTCTTCCGCCGGCTCCCCTGCTTTGTCCAAAGAGGACCGGTCTAACACTTTTCTATCACACAACAAACCCGATGCATTCCTCCACTTCAACCATCCAACTTGAATTTTACTAATAATTTTCCCATCTATTTCACCATTATTTTGAACAATAGATTCAAGATATATAACATGTAGTCTTATTAATGACTTGTCAAGAGAGAAGGTACTGTTATTATATATTGTTCCATTAGATTGGAGGTTGTGTATTCGTAGGAAGGAAATGAGATATACTGTGGAATGATTTAAGCACCTAATTGTTGATCCCATTCAATATTAAATGATGACCATTGATAACCGCGTGATGCATGAGAGTTAAAATTGGACCTGACATTAATGAACCTGCATTCTACGGGCTTTACTGCGTAGCATATTGGACTTGCTCTGTGTCACCTCTAGTCTTATTTGCGAGCTCTCTGAAAGTGGCATATTGCACCATATTCATAATTTTGGGCGATAGCAAGTATCATCTCACTTGTATCTCTTCCATCACTGTCATAAAATAGTCGGAATATACTCTCTATTTGATCAAGTGCCACTTCATATGCTTATTTTATGCGTGCGATAACATAAGATTAATGAAAAATTCAAGCATGCATGCATGGCACTTATGTAAAATCGTTCAATTGAAGCCATATGATAGTAAGTTTGAATGTTGGAGTTCAACTTGAAGTAGATAGAGTGAAGCCCATGATTTATAGTTATATTATTGCAAGTAACGAGCAATTATACAATTAATATTTTGATTAATAATGGACTCTACAGCGTAAGCCAACCTATGATTTCAGAGAACAATTCTCGAACAATGATAGTTTTTCAAATCGATGTTTGCCTTCTCTCTACCATCCACTTAACTTAAAAGATGAATCCATTAACTCGACATCTACCTGTGATTGACCATCAAATTGCCTAAAATAATGCAATCAAGAAACATTAGTTGTTTTAAGGGGTTTATATAACCTATAGGGATTGTGAGCACACTAAAATTTGCCATAAAAATTAAAATTTATAGAAACAGAAAGTCAAATAATTATATTTTTGAACTTGGGTGTCTTTCAATCTATCAATTTCATTACGATAGAATTTTATATTACTTATTGGGACCTCTTTGATCCTATGCACATGCCCCCTGCAATCCGATCTAATAGTATTTTTTTCACTAAAATCAAATAGAATGAAATTCATATGCACGAAATTAAAATTACCTATACTCATGTGGTATGTATATATATATTTTTTGATAGATCGTGTTATTAGGTAGTTTGATCGTCAATCAAAATCTTCACCATATTTAAATTTAAAATCATTCCCTTAAAATCTTGTGAATAGTGGATAAGATGGGTATGCCAATGGCGTGCTTGTCCATATATAACTGTACTAATTTTTAGTTGAACATAAATAAGAAGAGAAAGTGGCATCCAATTGTTTTTGCATTTTTTGGAGAGAAGAACACGGAGAGAAACAAAGAAGTAGAAAACAAGAGAAGAGAGGAAAAACAGAAAGAAGAAGAAAAAAAAAGTTTTTTATGTGATGGTGTAGTGTCATCTAGACAGTGAAAGCACTGTAGTGTTAGAAATACGGTGAGTTTATACGCACTAGTGAAGGTATCTTTTCGTGGTGCATTCAAGTGGTGATTATTTTGTAGTAGTTAAATCTTTTTTTGTTTACTTTCTTCTTTTTTGTTGTCTTTTATTTTTTAGAGATTTGGATTTCTTTCTCCTAGTGAGATTGGGTTCACTTGGGTTTAGAAAAGTGTTTTCTAGTTTCTTGCTTCATTCATAAACTTATATGGCTTCTCTGGATCAATTCCTTTTCTTTTTCGTCTTGGACGGAAGTTTATTTTCACCAAACAACATAAAACTTAGTGTCTTTCATAGAGCTATTATTCTGTGCGGACACCGGACGGTTCTCCCATTCGATACCGAGCGCAGGTACCGAGCTCGATACCGAGCGCTGTACATTTTTGGGGTGATGTGGTGTGTTTTTATTGATCTTCGGATGCCCTCTGGACTCCGCACATAATAATAAATCCTTTTCATGGCGTTTGGTTTTTTTGTTATTCCCATATATAGTCATCATATTTGCTTCACTACTAAGTGCGCTCATAACAAATCCAAAATCTTAAACTGAATCAAAGAAAAAAGGATGCTAAGTTTTTCTATGCACCTCACATGAGAACAAGACCGTTTATTTCCTTATCAGCAATTTTGCTATCCAATTATTTGCAATTTCATGGAAACATGTTGTACAACACTATTTAATTTTATTGATTTAGTGCAGATGCTGGAAGAGGAAGGCAAGCCCATAATAGAAACCAAGCCTTTATCACAAACAAGTTTTTGCTGGATTTCAACTTTCTCATGTATTTCCGGAGTGTTGCTTTAATCAGAGGGATCTATGCTTGTCATTCATGTTTCACCTTGCAATTTCTTGCACTTAGGCTTCCGTTTGGGACAGCTTTTTACTGCTTCTTAAAACAATTTTTTAGTAGAAAAATTAAAATTTTTGTGCTAAAAAACTGCTTTAAGAAGCAATAAGAAAGTCATCCCAAACGAAGCCTTGATATCAATACAGCATGTTGTATTTGAGCTTTCTTAATGGTTTATTTCCTTTTCTCTCTAGCTGGCTTTCAAAATCATAGCATATCTGGAAGAAATCTGGATTTTTTTTTCTTTGTTTAGTGCTTCAGAATGTAATAGAGAATAGGTGAAATTGTTTTCTATTGAATTGTTGAGTAGAAGCATATATATGTTTATAGAGTACTTGAAAACAATATAAAATTTGCTTATTAAGGAGGAATATCATGATAAATAAACAGTAAAGATTTTTGTTATATACGTTCCCTGTAAATCCAAATGGGTATAGGAGATGTAAACTTTAGTTTGTCAAAATTAGTCAAGGAATCTAAAAATTTCAGTGGTATCTAGGGGTGTCAATAATTGACACGATACGAAAACAGACTTGAATCCGACCCGATATTTTTAGGTTCGGGTCAACCTAATTTCAAAACGGGTCGGGTTCGGTAACTATTTTTGAACCCGTTTAAAAATTCGGATTGGATTCGGGTCAACCCGGAAATCCGATTGTGACCCGATTTGCCACGCTATTTATTGGTATCCTTAGAATCTATGAATAGATCATTAGCATCATGATTCATATTAGAAATTTTGATGTTAAAATCATCAAAAGTTTATCATTGATAGAAATTTTTAGAATCATTAGCATTCAAGTTTTTTATCATCCCATAAATGAAACAATACTTTTTAAAATTTATTTAAAATAATTAAAACATGATATTATGAATTCATGGGGCGTCAAAAATGTGAATTTTATTTTTATTAAAAGAAAATCTTCGATTTTTACTAATTTATTTTGAGCCATCGAATCCTCATTCTCATTTCTCATAACTTACAAAAAATTGAATTTTACGATCATTGAATATATAAATGTAATTGTAAACCAAGTTATTATTATAAATAAATGGAAATTTTTTATTTAAAATTAAGAATACTCTTTTTATACAAAATAATAAATATTATTTTCATGATGCCATTATAAAAATTCAGCATATTTACCAAACTAATAATATAGAAAGCTAACAGAGCTATTAAAATTAAAAGTTAAGGAGTTTAAAGAAATAAATTAATAGAAAAATTTGGTTAAGGGTTGGTGAAAGGAGAGTAGGGTGGTTGAAAGAAACTTAATAGCTGCAGTGTAGCAGCATGAGGCTGACCTCCCATCAACACTTGGAGGAGAGAACTTGATTGAGCTCAGTTTACTTCACAAATTTCTTCAATCTTTTAATTTTTTTTTTAAATTAGCTATTTTTTTAAATTAAAATAATTATTCACAATCAAATGAAATAAATATAAATCTATGCATGAGAAAGAATAGACCATTATTATGATTTGTATTAAAGAAATGATAAATCTCATATTTAAAAAAAAGTTTTTTATTTATCAAAATTAAAATCATGTCACTCTCACTCACATTCAAACAATTTTATTAAAAAATTCTTTTTTTTTTGTTACAAAAAATTGCATGTAAAATAAAATAATTTCATGCGTTAAAACATCACAAATAAAATAAGCAAAGCCAACCTCTTTCTCCATTTCTTTAAGCAAAGCTCACGAGGAAAACAAGTAACCAACTGCCTCCTTTATTTTTCTTTCTATTAAACTCAAAATTACTCACTTTCTCTCCACTGCCACCAGCCCTCCTTTGTTTCCCCTTCCCTTAACCAAAACAGAAGAAAAATCGCTCTTTTAAGGGAAAAAGGGAGCTTTTTTTATTTTCCATTTCAGGCCAAGACCTCCATTTTTCAGCCATTGGGAGTCGGGTAATGGCGAGGGAGAAGGAAATGGGAAGAAAGGTTATTTTTCTTCTATTTTTCGCTAATTTTATTTTGAGTAATGAAGCTTTGGAGATGGAACGGAGACACAGTGCTGAACGAATATCAGGTGGGTCTGCTTTTTTCTCTCTCTTTACTCACTGCAGATTCCTTTTCTTCTGTAATGTTATGCATTGAATTGATTTTACTTTTAATCTGAGTTTGGAATGTACTGTTCTTCATGTTTGGTATTAGGGTTTTGATCTGTAAATTTTGGTGCTGTTTTCTGTTTAAGAAGTACTTGCTAGGTTTTTTAGGGATGAGGAACTGTCTGTCCCTTTAAAAAAATATTCTTCACAGATATCCTCTCCTCTTCAAGTATATTGTAGTAGTTCATCTATTTCTTCCCAAATTAGTTTCCAAACTTCCTTCTATTGTACCTAAGGAACATAGCACTCATAACAATTATAATTCCATTAACAAAAATTAACTTGATAGTTACAACCCTCTCATTAACTCTATTGATGTCAATTTTCTCTTTTAACTCTCTATACATACTATTCATACTTGATATATGAAGATTATGGAAGAATTAGAAAAAGATTTAATGGTGGCAAATTGGATAAAACTAAAGAGGAAAGAGGAATTACATGGAAACATATAAGTGAGTCCTATGCTTGATAAAGGAGATCATTTCTCTTGGAAGGTTTTTAATCTTACACTTATTTGGGGATCAAAATCTCAGGGTTGATGGTAAAGTGTATTAATATCAAAAATAAGGATTTTATTCTTACCAGATAATATTTTACATAACTCAAAATATCACCTTTATAATTGTGGTAGAAATAATAAACTTCATACAAGCTTAATAACATCAACTAAAATAACCTTAACAAAAAATAAAAGTGACAATGAAATTCAATTGACATAAAATGACTTGAATGTGATGTGAAACGTACATGCGATGGAGGAGTTACTTTAAGAAATTAAAGAGATCAATTGAAACTTAATAACCCAAAATAAAATTATCGTTTATAATAAAAGAGTGATCATTAGAATTCGTGGTTTTAACTTGCTTAGGCAAAGATGAGCAAATTTCGGAAACCAAACAATTTAAGAAAATGCAAAGTTCAAATGGTAAAACTACGACGGTGAACAAAAATCCACAATTTAATAATAAGAACTTTCACCTTTGGAGACCATACACTCGACTAGTCTAGGCTTTAGCGGAAGAAACGTCTCCACCTTAGAATCGAGGTCGCTTCGAGGAAGGGGGAGCCTTGGATCGTCGCTCTTGGATAGGTGGCCGGAGCATGGAGTTCTTGGCAACGTTTTCTTGAAGGTGTACTCAGCGGCCTGGAATGTCCGGACGGTGTCTGAAGACATTCTAATGGGCTGGACAGCAAGAGAGCATGTTCCCGATCTCCTAAACAGCAGTTTGGTCTTGGACAGATCTTGGACAGCAATCTTTCAGGTGCAAGACACGTTGGAATGTTCTTCTTGGCTGCTAGGAATGTGGGACAGCAAAGTGGTCTACTGAAAACAGCAGTTATAAGGCTTCCCGTTGCTGTGGATGCAATGACAACGGCTGGAATTTTCTGGCTGCAGGTTTAAGAGGTAGGAAACTCCATGTTTTAAGGAGTGTGGGAAGGTTTAAGTGGAGGGAGGGTCACGGGTTGGAGAAGGGCTAGATACGGGTGAAGCTATAGGAGAAATAAACAAAATCTGATTTGTAATTCAGATTTGAATAAAGAAGATTTAAAAGGGAATTAATGGGGAGCATAGCCGGCCTTGTGTAGAGGAGAGAGGGGGCAGAACTTTTAAAAGGTGGGGACCACCTGATTACGTGACAGGTTTTAAATAAAATCTGTATTAATTCAGATTTCACAGAAAAAGGAAAGTTTCCTTTCAAGGTTGTAGGCAATAAACAACTTGGAATTTCAAATTCCAAGTAACGGCTGGAATTTATTTGTCTAAAGGTTGATTGAGAGAGCAATCAATCAAGCCTTAAAGGCTTGATTTCCACGGTTGGCAACACAGCCAGTAACGGCTGTGAAGACTGCCAAGGAAATAGGATTCAAATTGACAATCCAATGCTGGTTTCTTTGCTTGATATGGCTGATTAAAACAGCAGTTAATCAAGCATTAAATGCTTGATTCCCACGGGTTGGCAACACAGCAGGTAACGGCTGTGAAGAAAAAAAAAAAAACGGTGAGCTGAGGAGGGGAAATCAGGCTCACGGCTTGGATGTGCTGGGATTAAGGAACGGAGGGGGAAAGCTGCCGGCTTGGTGGCTGGGAAGCTCGCGGGTAATGGGGCCGACCAAAGGAGGCAGGGGTGGAGGGCCTGCTGCCGCCGGGGGGGGGGGGTAGACGGTGGTAAGCCCAAGGGGAGAAAATTGGGGAGATCTCCAAGGAATCAAGTGGCGACGAATTCACTAACCTTAGTTATCTTCAACCCGGATTTCCGCACAATGAATTTGGACGAAAGTTAGAACTCACAAAGAGTTCTAAATTCTCCGTCGAACTCACTAAGAGATCTAGGAGAAGTGCACTCACAAAGAGAACATAAGAGGCAAATTTTCATTCATTCAAAAAACTAAAATTACAATGCATGAGGCCTCATATAAATAGGCCAAAATGAAAAAAACAAGAAATGACACAAATGCCCTTCCGGGCTACATAAGCGACTAAATGCTCATAAGGGCAAAAACGGAAAAACATCAAAATAAAATACGCTACTACATAAAATGACAAAATACAAGTCATGCTCGTGGCCGTCGATCTCCGGTGTCGAAAATGCTGACGATGTCCTCATCAGAATGTTTGATGGAACTTAATTTGAATGACCAGTGCCCAAGTAATGTGCAAACCTCTATACAAATTTTGGATGATTTGAGTCTATGAATGCCTGAAATAGTTGAGCCAATGCTTGAATAAGCCCGCTCCTTCCCGGGATGGTCCCAATCTTCTTTAGCCCCCGGAATCTTCCTAGTGGTACTTGTAGATTCAGTCTACCACATGATCTTGCTTGTGAGGCTTCTTTAACCCTCAAACTAAATATCAAAGCAATTTTTAATACAAGTCTAATTTGATTGCTTGTGAGGCTTCTGCTTGAATCTTATTATATATATATATAGTTCTTACATCACATGTCTTGTTACTGACTGAATGCTTTTGCTAAATCAATGTTACCGTTACTCCTTCCCTCCACTTATCATTTTCAACATGTAGGGAGTGCTGGTGATGTACTTGAAGACAACCCTGTTGGAAGATTGAAGGTTTTTGTTTATGATCTACCAAGCAAATACAACAAGAAGCTAGTTGAGAAGGATCCACGATGCCTAAATCACATGTTCGCCGCTGAAATTTTTATGCACCGCTTCCTAATATCTAGTCCGGTTCGAACTCTAGATCCTGAGGAAGCTGATTGGTTCTATACACCAGTTTATGCTACCTGCGACTTAACTCCGAATGGTCTTCCCTTGCCATTTAAATCCCCAAGAATGGTGAGAAGTGCCATTCAGTTGATCTCATCAAGGTGGCTTTACTGGAACAGAACAGAAGGTGCCGATCACTTTTTCGTCGTTCCTCATGATTTTGGTGCATGTTTCCATTACCAGGTAACCTCATGGATCTTTTGTTATCAACCATTGTGTTATCATTTTAATTAGGTCTATTAAAAAGCTCTTATTCATGAATTAACTCGTGTTTAGCTCACTAAGAAGCTCGTGTTCGACTCTCCCGTTATGGAAGTAAGTCAAACTTGAACATATATTTTGAACTCGTTAATGAACTGAACAAATAAATTTTTGTTTGATGGTGTTCAGCTCATTATTTGTTCTTAAAAAGTAATATATGCACACATTTTAAATTCATACTAATTATTCAGTTGGTTTATGTTAATAATGATCATTGGATTCTAATCCAATGGCAGTGTGCAATTATGTTAAAATTATAATTCAAGTTGAATACGAGCTGAACACAAGCTAATCAAGCTCGTTGGAGCTAGAATAGATTGAACACAAACATAATAATACAAATAAAATCGAACACAAACCAAATTTAAATAAAATAAGAATAAGAATAGCCATA
Source organism: Dendrobium nobile (assembly GCA_022539455.1). Classification (NCBI taxonomy): domain Eukaryota; kingdom Viridiplantae; phylum Streptophyta; class Magnoliopsida; order Asparagales; family Orchidaceae; genus Dendrobium; species Dendrobium nobile. The sequence goes on from CM039726.1 coordinate 60,250,395, forward strand.
AACGAACTCATATTAACCTCACATAAATTCTGCAAATTTCCACCTCTTTGTAATGACATGAATGTACCTATGGTTTTAGGAAGCAAAGGCCATAGAACGAGGAATTCTTCCCTTGCTTCGACGAGCCACTTTAGTTCAGACTTTTGGACAAATGAATCATGTATGTTTGAAGGAGGGATCCATCACTATTCCCCCATATGCTCCTCCACAGAAGATGCAAGCTCACTTGGTTCCTCCTGAAACTCCTCGTTCCATTTTTGTCTACTTCCGTGGCTTATTTTATGATGATAGTAATGATCCTCAAGGTGGATACTATGCAAGGTAATTGCTCTGAAATCCACCTAAATTCATGAAGAATGGCCTTTCAGAATCTGATGAAGCTGGATTTTCTCTCTTATAAAAAGCTATTTAAGTGTTAAAATTATATAGATAATAATATGTTCCTTGTAACATCTACAAGCAAAGTTACTATTCTCAGTAGCTATCACAATATAATGCAATTATCACACGAATAGAACTAGAATCACTGACGGTATTAATAGGATCATAGTGGGCAAAAATGAGTTGTGTTCAATGGAACTTTATATACGTAGAGTGAAAGCTAATTTGAGTAGCCATTTCAGATACATGTTGAGGTTGATAGAAGAATTTATGCTCTATCAACCAAATCACAATATTGGCTTTGAATTTGACCATAATATGTGCCACCTCCCTTCCCCCAATATTAGTTAAGAAGCAAACCTACGGATCTTTCTTCTGAAAGCAAACACTTAACCCAAAAGAAATTCAGTTTCTAACACAATTTACAAAGAATGCAGAAAGAAAGAGATTACAAAGTTATCTTAGGCTTCGTTTGGGACGGCTTATTTTTTTTTTTGCTTCTTAAAGCAGCTTTTTAATGCAAAAAATTTTAATTTTGTGCTAAAAAGCTGCTTTAAGAAGCAATAAGAAAACCGTCTCAACCGAAACTTTAATCAATCATCTGACAGCTCTTCTTGTTTCCACCTTTAAATCTACATGCAGAGGTGCCCGGGCTTCAGTTTGGGAGAACTTCAAGAACAATCCTCTCTTTGACATATCCTCGCAGCATCCAATCACTTACTATGAAGACATGCAAAGGTCTGTCTTCTGCTTGTGCCCTCTTGGTTGGGCTCCATGGAGCCCAAGATTGGTGGAGGCAGTGGTGTTTGGCTGCATTCCGGTGATCATAGCCGACGAAATAGTGCTCCCCTTCGCCGATGCGATACCGTGGGAAGAAATAGGTGTTTTTGTAGCAGAGGAAGATGTTCAGAAACTAGATACTATTCTCACTTCAATACCTCTTGAAGTCATACTAAGGAAGCAAAGGTTGCTTGCAAATCCTTCAATGAAGCAAGCAATGTTATTTCCTCAGCCAGCTCAAGCAGGTGATGCCTTCCACCAGATATTGAATGGACTTGCAAGGAAGCTTCCACATGATGAGAATGTGTACATGAGAGATGGAGAGAAGCTCTTGAACTGGACTGCTGGCCCTTCTGGCGACCTGAAACCTTGGTAGTGGAAGTCACTTACTTTTGCTGAAGCGGCTTCTTCAGTTTTAAGTGTACATTTTTGCTCTTCAGTGAATTTGTTTGACAATCTCTCTGTCTCTTTCTCTCTCCACATTGTTGCTGCTATCTACAATTCAGTACATAATTGCTATCTACAATTCAGTATATAATTGCCATCTTATGTTCATAACTTTTGTTATTGCTATTTGTTTGATGTAAGTTGTGGTTGAGAATAAAACATTGCATATGCGTTGTTTTATAGGTTTTTTATTCTGATTTTCATTAAATATTTGCTTCTCATTTAATATTTTCTAGTTTTTGCATATTTGCATTTTTGTGTTTTTATTTAAGTACGTTCAAGTTTTGTTTGGGACGGTTTTCTTACTGTTTCTTAAAATAATTTTTTAATAAAAAATTATTTGTTTTAGGAAGCAGTAAGAAAGCTGTTCCAAATGAAGCTGAAGCCTCAATTTCTATCTTATTCAATTTAATCATATTTGATTTTAATGTTAAATTTTATTTTTTTACAAGAAATTTTCAGATGTCCCAAACGGGAGAGATTATTACGTGCGGAGATCTGATACAGAGAGCTATTTTGTCATTGTGAATATTAAAAGCGCAGCGGCAAACACTAAAAATGCAATGATAAACAGTAACTGTGCTTTTACCATTCACAGGGACAAAACTAGATGATTTTCTCTATTCGGTCTCCGCAAGTAATAATCTCTCTTCAAATAGAGCCTTTCATGGATGTTCTCAATCAACATCATAAAAGCTATTTAGTATGTGAACACACAATTGGTATTTTCCTTTTAAGTGTTACTTATGAAAAAAAGATAAGCAAACTATATTAGTTAAAAGTATATATATATTTTTATTTATAATGTGCGTTAAATTTAAATTTTCATTATTTATAAGGCAAATATTAATTAAATTTTATTGTAGAAATTTAACTCTTCATGTTCCAAAAAAAAAAAAGAAAAAAGAGAGTGAGACTTCAAAATAACTTTTTACTGCTTTCTAATATATAGTTTTTTTTTAAATTATTAGAAAAGTAGTGGCCAAAAATTTATTATGATCTTGAATTTATTTTAAAAATAATTATATAAAAGAAATTTATATTATATCATCTTAAAATAAATTCAAATTAACTCATTTTTTATCACAAATGACTTAGGATTTATTTGTGACAGTTTTTTTTATTGAGCTGATACATACCTCAGATGTCATTATTAGATTAACGGGCTTGGGTCGGCTGGCCCGCCCAAAAGCAAAGAGCCCATGGACGAACCCATGACTACTCCATATCCAATCCCATGTATATAAACTGATATTTCCTGGTCTTCCTCCAGCTCCACTTCTAGATAACTCAATTTTGAATTTTGAAATCACACGGAGTGTGGGATGGCTTCCGCCGACATCAAGGGTTTCTTCCGGCAGAAGAAGGGAGGCGTATCCAAGAAACCCGCTTCCTCCTCCAGGAAGAAGTCCGGCAAGTCAAGCGTCGGCACGATCTGTCCACCGGAGCCCGCAGAAACCCCAGCCCTCATGGCCCACGGGAAGGTTGATCGCCAAGGTAATTATTTTTACTTTCATGTTTTCCGTCGATTTCGCTTGCTCAGAGCATACGGATTCGACAAATCTTAAAAATTGGCTTGCCCTAATAGATGATTACGGGGATGGGGACGAGAAACTGAAGCAATTCGACATGGAGATGAGGTACGGGCCATGTGTCGGGCTCAGTAGGCTCGAGCGCTGGGAGCGGGCGTGTTCTATGGGGCTTAATCCACCACCGGAGATCGGAAATCTTCTCCGAAGCTTGTCGAGTTCAAATCCCAAGCTGGAATGCCTTTGGGAAGGCAGGGTTTGATTCCCAAATTTTTAATAGCTGATCTTTGCTGTAAGATCCTAAGCTGTTTTTGTATTAGTAGGTGAGATTTTTGACTCGCTCTATTGTGTTATAAGTGTTTAACACTGTTCTGTTTCTTTGCCAATCTAACAATCTACAAACTTGTGTGCTGTTTTTTTATTTTTTTATTTTTATTTATTTTTTTTTTATTTTTGAGAAATTTACATACATATCATTATATACCTCTCATTTTACATATCTAACACCTAATTTATTAATATTACACTAATACCACTCAAAACCCTATTACACATCATTTCTACCACTCCGTCTCTACCCACGATCACGACGTCTCCTTCCCGCCGAAAGGATATCTGCTTCGCGCATAGTGTCCGGTGCGTTTTGTCTCAGACTTTCTCCTTTCCGCAAAAATCCCCCATTGCTGGTGCTTCTCACGACGTGCCTTCCTCGCGTTTTGTCTCAGAGTAGCATAGTGCCCGCCGTTTGGAGCTCGGATTTCCTTCACAGGTATTTCATAAGTGTTGAAAAAATATTTGAGAAGTTTTTTCTCTGAATACATTTGAAACAATCAGTGAAGAAAAAATATTGAGAAGTGATTATGATCTGTATTGAGAAGTGTTGAAAAAATATTGACAAGTGTTGAAAAAATATTTGAGAAGTTTTTTCCTCCATTGTTGTATTGCTTTTACATTTTTTGCTATCACAGTCATTGGTTGTTATCCCCCTCTAATCGAAACAAAAATTCCATTATTTACCTTGGATTGTGAAGATAGCATTATCCCCCTCCTCCTTTGCAGATCAGAATCTAAGTCCGGAGGTGGAACAGGGTCGAATTGGGAGAAATCGAAAGGGTGCTCAATCATTGACCGGAACTCATCTTCGAGCCGGAGCATGCACTGCTGCAGGAGATTGTCGGCACGATTGACTGCCGGCGATGAATTGTGACCGCGTAAGGATGCGATGAGGGCGTCGACAGCGTCGAGGAAAGCGGCGGCGTCGGAGGCGTCCGACCATATGGAGCGGTTGGAGGAGAGGAAAAGGGAGATCTGGCGGTTGATTGAGGAAAAGGCGATAGGAGTGGTTTGTTCGTCGCTGATGGAACCGCTTGTGTGGTGGTTGGCAGCGAGCCTCTCGCGGTAAAAAACTGTTCTCCAGCGGAAAGCCCATGCGGGAATGAAGAGAAAACGGAGTGAGGTATGCTGTTAACGGAGTGGTAATTTTGTTGTGAAAATATAGAATAGGTGGTAGGAGTGTAATATTTAAGAATTAGGTGTTAAATATGTAATACACAAACTATAAAGTGGTATGTATGTAAAAATCCCTTTTTTGTGATTTTTTAAAGGGTGTTTTTCAAAATTCATTGTGCTCTTAAGATTAAAAAAAAATGAGAACTTAAATTTTGAAAGAAATGAAGTATTGCAACACATATGAATGAGAAAATAGTTAATTATATAATAATTCGAATAAAAGAAAAGATCAAGGGGTTTTTACATACACAACATTTAAAATTATTCTATTTACATATCTAACACCTAAACATTAATATTTACTTATCTACCACCTAAAAACTCTTCCTCTCATTTATACTATCACTCTATTACATCCCGTCACTCTCAGCTATCGCCGACGGCATTCACTGAGCCGAACATAGTGGAACTGACCGTGGTGGAGGACTGGAAGGCATGATAAGCCTGCGCCAACGCTATCGACAATGAGTTTCTTTGAGCTATTCCGTTTACCGATGGGCTGGACTATATGCTAATGGTTATTGGCACCACCAGAGCCATCATTCATGACTACTCCTTGCGGACATGCCAGCAACATCAGAAATCCATGATATCGATTTGCTTTTTGTTGCTCTAGAGCCCATGTCTTCTACCTCAACAAACATGACAAATGTTCCAAGAATGATGGCTAACGGTGACCACATTGACGTTCAAGTTCATGCCTTTGTGAAACTGAGAACTACTCGCTCGATTCACTGTCGGGTGATGTTGCCGAGCAAGTTGATGATCAATAAATTAGGCTACACAACATGGCCCTCCACAATCTCCAGTATGAACTCCCAGACAATAGCCATGGCCACCTCCCTTAGCTCCGCAAAGGCGATACCTTTCCCCAAACATGTGCTTTTCACCTTCGCCACCCCATTCTCTTCGAACGACACTGGTGGGTCATCCGGCTACGGGTTATTCAAGTTGATGACTGAAGCAGACGCTCTCCCCTTTCCACCGGCAATCAGTACTGTGAACTAATTGATTAGTTGTAAATAAAGATTAATTTGAATGCATCCTTGATTTTCTATTTGAATTTATGTATTGACTCTTAGTTAATGTAAGGTATATAAAGAGCATTTCTCGTGAACTATGCCCCTATTTTTCAAATAGAGGGATCGTGTCATACTTGAAGCAGGTACTCCGGACCAAGATCTCGATAATTGAATATGCATACCATGAATTTGGAAGCTATAAAGGCTGATTCGAGAGAGGCCCTGAAAACACCTTATCCTTCCCAGAGATCAAATAGAGCAAAGAAAGAAGAAGATGAACAGTAAAAATTCTACTACGAGAGACTCGCCATCTTCGTTCATCTCGTTAAGGCGGCGGAAGCTTACAACGTTCCTGGAACTTTGGTGAGGAGATGTGGAAGAGGAATGGGGATAAGGGATCAAAGAGGGCTCAGTGAGGAATCCCCTTCTCTTCGTCGTCCATAGCAGAATGCCGTCGGACCTTACAGCCGAGAGAGTAGATGCGAGATTTTTGACAGGGATTGTCACAGAGTGATAGAATAGATGAAAAGATAAAATATATATGTTATATTAATAAATATAAAAATTTGAATGTTAAATATGTAATTATAATAATTTGAAGTGTTATGTATGCAAAAATCCCAAAGATCAAATAATAAATCACCTGCCTGCTTGAGTAAAAATTGTTGAAGGAAATAATTGCTGTTCTCTAATAATTGCTCAGAATAAGAAAAAGCTGACAATCAAAATGCACATTATCCAATCAAAATTCAATAATGTTCAACATGTTGGCAACAACTATATGATTTACTCCCATTTTAAGGGTTTCTGCAACATATCGCTAACAAATAAAAGCGAGAAAACACAGTTCGAAATAAAATAAGCAGAACAATCCACAAGTGAAACAACTTAATTAGGCCTAGGAGTAGCCCACTCAACTCTAAGAATAAGATTATCGTAACCATAGCCATTGAGCTTGTTGATCGCCTTCTCAGCATCTTCTCTATGAACAAAGTTCACAAAGCCAAAGCCGCGACTAACTCCAGTTTTCTGATCTACAGCCACATAGACGCGGCTTACAGGGCCAAATGTGCGGAAGAGTTCATGAAGGTCAGGCTCGCGAGTATCCTCCGATAGATTGGTAACACGGACGGAATTTTCGTCATTCCTCCGCCGCATCTCGCTTCCACCCTTATCGGCGGCACCTGCCCTCATGCCAGGAGGAACATATGTGGTCTTGCCAGCAGCACCCGTAGAAGTTTCTGCAGTGGGAGGCTTATCAATGGTGGAGTCGATCGGCTGGGCCAGATCCTTGTAAGGGCATTTCGCAGTCCAGTGATCGCCCTTTTTCCCACAAGTTCTGCAAACCATGAGGGAAGCTCCAGATTTCACCATCGCAGCAAGTGGGTCTCCTGCAGACTTTGGTTCTTCCGCTTTACTACCTGCGTTGAGATGATTCCATAACAAAAAAAAGGAAAATTTCATGTATTCTGATAAATTTCTATATAATATTTTACTATAAAAAGGCAATTCAGCCTAAGATTTGAGAAATATCGCAACAAGTCCCCTTTGGTGAGCAATGATGTCTTCCTTTGTTATTTGCATTGAGGGCTGCAATTTAATCAGACTTATGCTAGAGCATTAGGATATTGATCAGCCCTTGGACTGTTTTAAACTTTCTTTCGATACATATCACAGAATGGATATGTTGGGTCTAGGAGTGCCATATCAGAGAATCCATGATAGAAATCAATTAGAAGATGAAATTCATAACTATTATAATTGAATTTACAATAGCAAATGATCTAAGAAATAAGAACACAAAACTTAAGGAACAAGAATAAAACATAAAATATGTTTTAAAAAGTGAGCTACTCAATCACATCTAGATTTTGTTTAAACTAACGGAAAAAAAAAATTACTTATGCAAAAAAAGTAATGATCTCATATCCATAAAACATAAGGTGGTAATGTTAGGATGTTTACAAAAGAAGCAAATAGTTAAATTATATAATGTCTTGGGCGACCAAGAAGCAAGCTACTATTGCGCGATCCTCTACTGAAGTTGAATTTTGTGCATTAACTACACTTGCTACCGAACTCATTAGGCTTCAAAGGTTGCTGAAGGACTTCAAATTCTTTCCATACAACAAACTCCTATCTATTCTTCGCAATCTCCCTTGGTCACAATCCGGTCTTTCATGATCGTACCAAACATATATAAATTGATTATCATTTCATTTGGGAGTGTATCAAACCTAAAAAAGTCATTGTTCATCACATTTCCACCACTGATCAGATTGTCGACATATTTACGAAAGCTCTTCCTAACCTATAATGCTCCGACACTTCTCCTTAAAAAGTTGAGCAATGTCCGACACGTATCTGATATGACACGCGTCTAACATGCCTTTGATATGTGTTAGATATACTGAAAATGTGTTTGATTAAAAAATAATAAATACAAATTGGACGCACGTGTCTTAAATATTTCATGAAATTTTTTAAAATATAATTTCTTGTATTTAAAGTTTTTATTTATTTAAAATATAAAACTAAATTTCTTATTTCCAATTCATAATACCAAATCAATCGCTCACAATCAATATCTCATTCATCGAATAATCTAATTTTTATTTCTCTTTGACAGATCACGACTTTGGTTTTACAACAATTCCTGATGTCATCTCAACATTGACGTCTGACGTTGTACAACATTGTCATTTCAAAATTATCTCAACATCAAAGTCCACTGTCTTGACATTTATACTCGACGCTAACAATTTTTATAACCACAACTTGACAACTCATCTTTGTTCGATGTCGTCTTAACATCGACGACCAACGCCCTCTCAACATCGACGATAAACACCCTCTTGAAATCAACATCCGATACTTACTGCATAACATTGATGCTCTACTCTTGATAACATTATCGTCTCCTCTCACGATGTCTGATACACAGCATCGACATCTGACTCTCAACATCTAAATATTAATCATTTAAAGCACAAATTTTAATTAAATGGTTTATTATTTTTAATATTATACTTATTCAAATTTTTATGTTACTTTTAAAATATAAAAATTATAATATTGTGTTTGTCCTATACTTTTAATAATTGACATATCCCATATCTGTGTCGTATCCGTGTCTTCGTGTCTGTGCATCATAGTTCCTAATAGTAAGTTCTTTCTACTTCGTGACAAATTGACCCTCCAACCTTGGACTGTCGATTTGTGAGGGGCTGTTAAAGGCAATAATCTCTCCACCAACACTAGTGATTGCATATCACCTCAACTGCTTGAACATGGAACACTCCACCACCTCTAAGTCCTGCCATAGTACCTCTATGTTCATCTCAACCTCTACGACTAACTCATTTATTTGTAACCGTTGGATGCTTACTCTTCTTTTGATACCTTTTCATTCTCAGCTTTATATAAACCTGTACTCACTGTTCTCAGAGAGATTAATACTCATATATTAGTTTCTTTTTTTTTTTGTGACGAGGAAACACTGTCCTTATGCCAGTGAAAACCCCGATCGACCTAGCATGCAACCCTCACCAATTTTTACGGGCCAACATATAAGGCTTTCATTGATTGCATCAAACTTGGGCTTTTACTCGTATACTAGTTTCATGCTTCTCTTTTCTTTTGGTATAACCTGCTATGCCTTTCTTCTTTATGAAAATTATGCACTATAATGTATAAGCATTTCATCAATCAAACATAAGCATCAAGTTCCAGAAACAAACCAGGAGCCCTAGGCCTCTCAAGGAGAATTTCCTCCGTGGATACCATAGTAAGGCGGCTGCTGGCATCCTCGTGTACGGCGTCCCCGAACTTGGCCCATGTCCGGCGCTCCAGAGCTCGCTTGCTAAGCCTCGCGCGCGCAAGTTTGCGGATTTGTATGGTGGTCGTTACCTTAACCTTTTTTCCATCATCGTTGAACTTGTACTCGATCACCTTCTTCAAGCCGTTCTCATCGGGCCCAATTACGATCCTCGGCGGAAGAAAGAAATCCATCTCCTCAGCATCATCTTCGTCCAGTTCTCCCCATCGGAGCTTGCTTGCCGGCGCTCGACCTAAGTCCACCGCCATCTCCGCTGAAGAAATCTCGAGCCGCCGCCCAAATCACCACGCGGACACGGTGCGCGCCAGCAGCGAGAAATAAACCCTAGATCTATAAGGATGCGATAGCGGTGTGCTTGGCTTGGATATACTTGATAATCTTATATTTAACATTTTCTATCCTAGAAGTAAAAAAAATATTTATCTCTCTTAATTTTACAACTAATGCATTATATCTCTTAATTAAAATATAATAAATTTTTAATTAATTATTCAAATATTTAAATTTAATTATACATATTTATTTGAATAATTATATATAATTATATGAAAGATTTTATTTATTTATATAAATAATTTTGAGAAAATAACTTTTTCTTTTGGTAAGGTGATAGATTCTTGTATTTACTATCATTTTATAAGCTTACAATATAGCATCTATTAATGTTATGTAATCATGATCGAGCAAAGTCTTTCGATTAAGCTTTTGCTATTCTAATTTTAAGAAAATTTAATGAGATAATTATCAACCTAAGGTTCTTCGTTAGATATACAAGTTTTGAAATCCTCAGAGGATTTCGCGAGATGCCCTAGCCGCCTCCGTTTCGTCTACGGTTTTCTTCTCCGGCGCCGAGCTTCCGATGGCTAATAAACGGTTAGATCCCGGTTTTTTGGTGGGTAAGCATTCGAAATCTTTCAAAGATGCTTTGTCTGGTGTCGAAGCTTCAAATAGTTTTCCGGATTTTCGTTTTTCTACGATTCGAGGGTTGCCGGCTTTGTGGTTCTCTGATGAAGAATTTATGCATCTAGCCAAACCTTTTGAATTTGCTTTGGTGGTGAAATTTCCTATTAAGCGTCATGATTTAGACTCTATCCGAAAATTTTTCTTTAACCTAAAACTGTCCGGCGTTTTCTCTGTCACTGTGCTGGATCAATCAAACGTTCTGATTAAGCTCTCGAATGATCTTGATTATGGAAGGATTTTCGCACATCGCTCTTATTTTGTGTTTGGTTGTTTCATGAAAATCATCAAATGGTCTCCTCTTCTTGATTTGTCAGAGAAATCTCCTATCGTTCCTGTCTGGGTCTCTTTTCCTGGTCTGCGCCCGCATCTTTTCTCCCCCCGAATCCTGTTTGGTTTGGGATCAATCCTTGGTCGACCTATTCAAACTGATAATGCAACTGTTGTGGGTTCTCGGCCTTCAGTAGCTCGTATTCTTGTAGAATTGGATATCTCCAAATCTCACCCTGATTCGGTTTGGCTGGGTCCGGAGAAACTAGGTTACGTTCAAAAAATTGTTTTCGAAGGTTTGCCTAATTACTGTTTGCATTGCAAGGCCGTGGGGCATAAACAAAAGGAATGCATTAAGCTTTTCCCCAATCTTTGTCCTGTTGTCAATGTCGTTCCCTCGCTGGCTGATCCGAATCCTAATCCTACTGGGACCTCGGTCAATCCTATTACTTCTACTATTTCCCCTCTTTCTGCTAGTGATATGGTTAATGTTGAAATTCCTCTGGCTAAGGGAGTGATGGATTGTGATATTAATGCTAATGTGGTGTTGGTTGGGGGTTCACCCTCTGTTTCGTTGGGTGAGCCTAGTGCTGTATCTGGGGGTACTCTTGCTGTTGGGGTTTCTACGATTGGAATTTCTCCGGTCAAGAAACTGCTGTTGTTGAGGTAGATCGTGCTGGTGTGGTTGAGCTTAATAAATTGGTTGTTTCGTTGCCTGAGTTGGAATGCTTGCGGGTGGATAATTTGGATGGACTTGTGGTAGGTGTTAATAATCGAGTCCCTTCTTCTATCGATGTGGGGATTGGGGCTCCGGTCTCTGATGTTATGCAGAGTACTTTGAACTCAGATGTTTCTTCCTTACATGCTGTTGTGGTGCGGTCTTCTGAGGCTGTTCTGGGTGGTGAGGTTGTTAGTAGTGAGATTAATTCAGGTGCTGGATTAGTTATTCCTAACTCGTTTGTGGATGTGCCTGTGAAATTAATTGAGACAAATGCTTTGGTTTATCATGTGGGTGATAATTCTGGGTTGGATAGGTGTATTCACCTCGATTGGCTTCATTGTTCATCGGATGCTGAATCTGATTCCTCTTCGGATCATGGTGGTGGTTCGGACCCTGGACATGATTTCAAAATTGTTCGTGTTCGTCCGATTTTTGTCGTTTCTCGTGGTAGACCCTGTGGGAGGGGTAGACGGGGTCGTTAGTTTATTTGGCTCCTTTTGTGCTCTGTGATTGGTTTATTTCAAGCTGATTCGTCCAAATTTGTTTGGTTGGTTATGGTTGTGACAGGCGATGATGTGGCCGGGGCTCGTTCCTTGATGTTATGAATCGTGGCAACCTTTGGTGCTTAATTTTGATGCCTTCTGCTCGGCTGTTATCGTAATGTTCATCACCAAATTGGAAGGTCGGTGCGTGGCTTCGGGGGGCTGGAAGCCTCGACCAATTACTGAGCCTACTTTTTCTTATTCATTGTATTTTCTTTTATTGTTTTTTATTTGATTTCAGCCTCTTGTAACCTCTTTGATTTTTTAATTAAAAGTTCTGTTTCAAAAAAAAAAAAAGGTTCTTCGTTAGATAACAATATAATAATTTCTTGAGGGCCTTGTTGCATAATGTTATATTCTATCATCTTATAATAAATTTAAGTAAGGCTTCATTTGGGCAATTATTTTACTATTTTTCATAACAACTTTGGATACAATTTTTTAAGCAATAAAAAATAGGAATTTATACATACTTAACACATAAAATTATTGAAAATACATATTTAACACATAAACTTCTATATTTACTTATATACCACATAAAACTCCTCTTTTAATCAATTCTAACATTCCGTTTAAACCTTCCATCAAAAATCACTATCAACGATTGGCTTCCCTGTCAATGACATTCTTTCATAGTGAATACAAGTATTTCATCGCTTCAATGGAGTAGTAGAATAGAAAGAAAGGAGGGTTTTAGGTGGTATATTAGTAAATATAGAAAATTAGGTGTTAAATATGTATTTTCAATAGTTTTAGGTGTTATGTATGTTAAAATCCCAAACAAAATAATGACAAAAAGCTATTCCAATCAAAAACTAATGAGGAATGACTTTTTTCTTACTACTTTCTAAAGCAAATTTTTAATACAATTTTTTTTTAACTGAGTATCCACTTGCTGCCACCTCTATAAAGAAGCTTGGCGTTGTGACTAATCCTCAATTGACCTAGAAGAGCCACCCACTCCAGAAACCTCATGGCCCGTACTTGATTGGGTCCCACTTAAGAGGCGCCGCCGCTTGATGGAAATTGAGCACGGGTTAGAAGTTCCCAGCCACACTCAGTCACCAGGAAGAATTCCGGCAAGTCAAGCATTGGTACGATCTGTCTGCCGGAGCCCACAAACACCCCAGCCCTCATCGCCCATGGCAAGTTTGATATCCAAGGTAATTATTTTTTCCCTCATGTTTTCCATCGATTTCGGCATCTCACAGCATACGGATTCGAAAAATTTCAAAGGGGATGGTGACGAGAAACTGAGGCAATTTGACATGGAGATGAGGTACGGGCTCTATGTTGGGCTCAGTAGGCTCGAGCGCTGGGAGCGGGCGTGCTCTATGGGACTTAATCCACCACCGGAAATCGGAAATCTTCTCCGAAGCTTGTCGGGATCAAATCCCAAGCTGGAATGCCTTTGGGAAGGTAGGGTTTGATTCCCAAATTTGTAATAGCTGATCTTTGCTGTAAGATCCTAAGCTGTTTTTGTGTTAGAGGGTGAGATGTCTGACTCGCTTTATTGTGTTATAAGTGTTTAACACTGTTCTGTTTCTTCGCTGATCTAGCTTTGTGATCCACAAACATCTGTGAAAGTGCAATTTCAAGCTCATTAAAAAAAATATACACAACAGAGCAGCATCAACAAGGCCTTCAACATTGCAATTTAGATACAGATATTCAGAACAAAACAAATTTTCAGCTCACGAAATGCTCTATACAGCAAATTAAAATCTTGAAACAAGATTGCCAGATGTTGTGCAGATATATTTGAAGGTACCTGCCGTATTGGCTGATCAATGATTATTTTCCGGCCGCAGCTCTGATAATGCTATTTACATATTTTATTTCCAGTATTTGATGCTTTTAACCTTACTCCATGGAGCTTTTTTTGCTAGAAAAGCCTTTGTCAAGGGCTTTCGCAGAAATCCATCTCAAATGCTGCATATTTATAAAACACTCAATTATCTTTGTATAAAACAAGCCCAACAACATCTTGAATAGCACAATAAAGATTCTCAGTCTACATGCAACAATGGAAGAACAAATGAATGATTCAAAAAAGATCAGTACTTATAAACAAAAAGCAGGTAACTAATAACTAAGGTTTCATTTGGGACAACTTTTCTGATGTTTTTTAAAACGACTTTCTAGCAAAAAATTTTAAATTCAAAAAAATTTTGTACTAGAAAGTTGTTTTAGAAAGCTAGAAAAAAGTGTCACAAATGAAGCCTAGGCTTCATTTAGGATAGCTTTTTGCTGCTTTCTAAAACAACTTTTTAGTACAAAAAAATTGTTTTAGAAAATATTAAAAAAGTTGTCTCAAATGAAGCCTAAAATATATAATCAAATACCTTCCCGCAAATCGGACAACTATCACTCATTTCCATCCACTCATACGTACAACTTAGATGATAGTGATGAGAACATTTTGTCTCAATTTTCGGGCTTTCGGGATTGTATTCTGCTTGAGAGATTACAAAACAAAACAAAATTAGATTAAGATTCCATGTCAAACAACATTGAATTAAGGAAGTAGTAACAATGCCTTCATATGCAACATGATTTTTTTTTTTATAATAATAGAAGATTAGGATCAATTTAGGGTCTATTTGATGAGAATTTATTACATGCGGAGTCAAAACATAGCTCTTATCCAAACTCCAATGAAATCAAGTCTCGTGGCTTGTTCAATCTGGATGCGTCCCGACTCTGCACTTAATAATTTCTCCTATTTGAGAGGAATATGACTACTATACAATTATTCACAACAGTTGTGACAGAAATACATTTTTTAAATTATATACTTTTTCATTAAAAAAAAAAAGACGATAATTTCTTATAGCTACCTATTGAGTTATGAAAAGTTTGCTCGCCATAAAAATTTCAAAAAAAAAGTTATAGCATAATAAAAATATAATAGGCAATTATCTTAGTGGCTAATGTTGGATAAATCCATAAAAAGCTTTAAATAAAAATTGTACTAAATGCCTACCTGAATATCAACAGCTGCCACTCCTGCATATGATAAGGTATTAGGCATTGACATTTTTTTGCTTTAAGGCGTTAAATGAATTTATTATAATTACTACTTTGTAGACAAAAAAAAAAAAAAAAAAACTAAACATTAAAAGCTAATAAGGTCAAAATTTTAATGTAATTAATATAACCAATACGGGACTAAAATTTTCTAAAATGTTTCAATAATTTTAATAATGCTAAAAATAATTAGTATATCTTATATTTGAAAATTATAATGCTAAATTTTGTTGATTTTATTAATGCTAAGGATGATTAGTGGGTTTAATATATAGTATTTAGGGTTTGCTTAATTTTTATTATTTTATTTTTCAGATTATAATGATAATTTTTTTAGCTATTATTTTTTTACTTTTTTTAAAAAATGTGCTAGAATATTTCTTTTTATAATAGCTTTAAAAAAATTATTTTCTAAATGAAAGCTTCTAAATTTTTTTAATAAAAAACTGTAATAATCCCAAATAGGCCTTAAAAGATATATTAAAAAAAAGAAAATTAAGAAAAAAAAAATCATCCTACATAATAATTAAGAAAAAAATCATCCTACATAATAATGATAATATTAGTGATATAAAACTCAATTTCTCTATGGAAAAAAACTAATTAATGAAAAATTCATCCTATATAATTGATACGTCCTCAAAAAATTATTTGGATCGGGCACGAATCTCAATGCAAAATCAAGTTGGAAACTTTCAAAATTAATTCAGAGACCATCCGAACTCCGATTTCAGCAAACTTATAGTCGAACTTAGCGTCTCGGAAATACGAACCCAACGACACCAAATTCGACTCAATCCGAGCCCAAATAGGTCCAAATCAAGGGCCTGAAGCGCTGTTGGAAGGTTCATACCGCAATTTGAGATACCAAACGATCTCCGATTTTAACGAGCTTATACTCGAATCGAACGGCTCAACGAGACGAATCCAACGAGCCCAAGATCACAGAATTCCGACATTTCTAAGACCTTCAAATGTCCAACGAACGGTGCACGATCGTAGGATTCGATATCGGCCGTCCATTCGACCACTCCCTATTCACACCTAATCTCACGCCTATTTACGAGCTATGCCACTTAATAAAATCTATAAATAGAGCCCTCATTCTTCACAAGAGGGGGGTCCAAGCAAGAAGAGAAGAGGAGAAGAGGAGAAGAGAAGGAAGAGGAGAAGGAAGAGAAGGAAGAGAAGGAAGAAGCTCCTCCTCGACCACCGCCGGAACCTCGCCGGACCACCGCAGGAGCCAAGCCGGACCTCTACAAAAGCCTCGCCGGACCACCACCGAACCACTGTCGGAGCCTCGCCGGACCACCGTTGGAGCCTCGCCGGACCACCACCGGAGTTTCGCCGCACCACCATCTCAAGGCCCGACGTTCAGGCCCGATGTTCAAGCCTGACGTTTAGGCCCGACGTTCTACTAAAGGCCCGACATTCAGGCCCAACGTTCTGCTGAAGGCCCAACATTCTGCTCAAGGCCCGACGTTCAGACCTGACGTCTTCATCTGAGGCCCTCACCTTCGCCAGAGGCCCTCACATTCTCCAGAGGCCCTCACTTTTACCAGCGGCCTTCACCTTCTCCAAAGGCCCTCACCTTTGCCAGAGGCCCTTGTCTTCGCCAGATCATCATCAAAGGCTGTGTGCTCCACCAGAACATCACATGAGGCCCAGACTTCCACCGGACCATTACTTGAGGCCTTAAGCTCCACTAGGCCACCACCTGACGCCCACAGTTCTCCCAGAATACTGCCGACTACGATCCTTTCGACCTCTATCGCCTACTATGGTCCTTCTGACCTCCATCACCAGACAACGGTCTTTCTAACCCAGGTCTCCTACCGACTACGGTCCTTACGACCTCCCTCGCCTACTACGGTCCGTCCGACCTCCATCAATAGACAACGGTCTTTCTGACCCCGGTCTCCTGCCGACTACGGTCCTTCCGACCAAACAAACATGTATATGTAACTCCTACCATGTAATGCAATCTATATGATGTATATTTGCTACATCAATACAAAGCCTTCTCCAAAGGAAGGGCCTCATTTGTAATCGACTAAAAATACTAGTGGATTCATTCAAACTGGGCTACGCCCCGTGGTTTTTCCCCCTTTTCAGGGGTTTTCCACGTAAAAACTCTGGTGTCTCTTATGAATGTTTCACCCTCTCTCTTATCTGCTTGTGTGCTGGATCTTTGTACAATGCTAGGACGTTAAACCATATATTTCTCTACTGCCGTGAATATTCCAGGACGCAACAGTTTGGCGCCGTCTGTGGGAAAGTGATTCCCGACTGTGGGCAATTATTGATTCAATCTCAAAAGATCGCACTTATCAACTTCTTGACATCAGTCATTGCTGCATCAATTTCATAAGAATCAGATGCGGACTGGGGGGCAACTTTGACTCAGATCGTGATCAAGAAGATCCCTTCAATGCTTTCAATATCAAGATGATATTTCAGAAAAATCACAGCAAATGCAAGGATACTTTCAATTGATTATAAGCTTCATACAGTCCCTTGTTAGAGTTCTACTCCTTGGGCAAGGTCTTAATCTCAACCTCAAAAAGGCACTTATGGTAAAGATAAACCATTCTTTACATTTGATTCGGGATACACGTGGCATTCGCCCCCTCCCAATCAAGGCAAAATTGATCCCAGGGGGATCCGATTCGACCTCTTCCACACAGGTTAACATTGTCGAGCAAAGGCTCCGACATACAACCTCGGATAGGTCTCACATCTTTGGTGGATTCTCTCGACCTCTTCCACACAGGTTAACGTCGTCGAGCAAAGGCTCCGACATACAACCTCAGAAAGGTCCTACATCATTGGTGGATTCTCTCGACCTCTTCCACACAGGTTAACGTCGTCGAGCAAAGGCTCCGACATACAACCTCGGATAGGTCTCACATCCTTGGTGGATTCTCCCAACCTCTTCCACACAGGTTAACGTCGTCGAGCAAAGGCTCCGACATACAACCTCGGATAGGTTCTACATCCTTGGTGGATTCTCTCGACCTCTTCCACACGGGTTAACGTCGTCGAGCAAAGGCTCCGACATACAACCTCGAATAGGTCCTACATCCTTGGTGGATTCTCTCGACCTCTTCCACATGAATTAATGTCGTCGAGGAAAAGCTCCGACATACAACCTCGGATAGGTCTTACATCCTTGGTGGATTCTCTCGACCTCTTCCACATGGGTTAATGTCATCGAGGAACGGCTCCGACATACAATCTTGGATAGGTCTTACATCCTTGGTGGATTCTCTCGACTTCTTCCACATGTGTTAACTTCGTCGAGCAAAGGCTCTGACATACAACCTCGGATAGGTCTTATATCATTGGTGGATCTAACACAGGTTAACGTCGTCGAGCAAATGCTCTAACATACAACCTCGGATAGGTCTTACATCCTTGGTTAATGTCGCCAGAATGCCGTCAAGGGACTTCCATTTAACTTATCCACAAAGTTAAATTTATACCCGATGTTGAATTTCCTTCTGTCGCTGAATTTTTTCCTTGCAGGACTTTCGTCGGTCTTCTACCCGACGTTGTACCTCTACCCAGCGTCGGATTTCTACGTGCCGTCGGAGTACTAACCGTCGTCGGAATTGTCACGACCCGACCCGAGACGAGACGGATCCCGCCCGCGCCGGATCGCGACGGGGAATAGCTAACCAGGATCTGGCTTTGGATTAGGTTACTGAACTGATCTTCCAAATTCTTAACTCAACAGAAGCACACAGAACAACAGAGCTACTAAAAACATCAAATGCAGCGGAACAAAACATCTATCTTTTCATTTCCTCAAAATAATCATCTACAGAACAGTACATGGCTTTCAACAGAAAGAAAGACAGAACAGGAAAGCCATGACTGTACAAAAATCAAAAGTACAAAAGTACCTAATCTGATCAGACTCTGAAATCTAATCCTGGACCTCCTTGCCCTTCCCAGAACCTGAAAACCACCAGAAAGCAAGGGTGAGCTCAACAGCTCAGCAAAGCAACAAACCACCAATCTAAATCCTCAGAAAACAAAACCAAACTTATCAGACAGAAATCAGATCAGAAGTCGGAACAGAATCGGAAATCAAAACTTACGGACAGATATCAAATCACATCAGAGTCGTACAGATCGTATCAGAACAGAACAAATCAACAGAGTCAGAATCAGAAATCAGAATCGTACGGATCATATCATGTCATAATCACAATTTCGTACAGAACAGAACAGATACAGAAAATAGTACAGATACATATAGCTAAATGCCCTGACACTGACGGAATCTCTACGGATTCCGGCCCCTTATGCCTCCCTTCCCAGACACTGACTGAATCTCATAGGATCCAGGCCCCTTATGTCTCCCTTTGTGCTCACGGCACCAAAACAGATGTGCTTATAGCACCAAAACAGAATTCATCGGATCCGGAACAGAACAGATATCAGATTTCAGATTGAGCTCATTTCAGATTTCCCGTTTCACTAACTGAATCTCATAGGATCCAGACCCCTTATAGCTCCCTTTTTATAGCTTATACACATAGCATTTCAATTCAGAAGAAATCCGGACAATTCAGAAATTACCCAAAAATCGGGCAGCACAACGGCAGTATACGGAATTTACACAAAAATTCCTGCAAAGAAAATTTACCGAATTCGCACAGAATACAGATATCAACATTTCAGAACCTTTATTCTACTGCACAGATAAATTCCAATTTCACAGAAAAATCCGGTCGACTAAAAACACAGTCGAATCAAAAATACCCGGACGAAAATCTTCAGAAAATAACCAAAATGTGCACACTCGGCACGTCAACAATATACAGAAAGTTACGCGGTAAAAACTGAACCGATCAAAAGATACGGACGAAAATCGCTAACGGAAACAAAATCCGGACAGAATATACCGCCAAACACGACGGTTCTGAAAATTGAGAAAGGTGGAATGTGCCTTACTTCGTGCACAGCAATTTCCTCAACAGTCTCCTCGGACGAAAACAGCTCGGCGTCGCCCGAAAATCCGCTTTTCCACTTTTTCCTTCGTTTTTCTCTCTCCTCAGCTTTTTCTCTCTCTTCAAAATATCTCAATTCTATATATATCCAGACTGATCGTCCCGGACGATCGAGCTTCGTACCGGACGATCCATGAAGAGAGGAATTCCGTCCAGACGAAAAATGACATATCGTCCCTGGCGAAGGGTTCACGGGAGAATTTTCGTCCAGACGATCCAATTTTCGTCCCGACGAATCATACAACCAAACATGATTTTCTGCACAACCTGTACCGATCGTCCCGGACGATCCAACTTCGTCCCGGACGAACCTGGAGCAAAAACTGATATTACAATCTCCCCAACTTAAAAAAAATGTCGTCCTCGACATTATCCAATCCAACCTCCGTCAAAACAAGTATGGGTACGACCGTCTCATATCAGACTCCTTCTCCCAAGTGGCTTCCCGTGCAGTACGGTGCTTCCACTGGACTTTAACCATCGGAATCTCTTTATTTCTTAACTTTCGGACGTCGTATGCCAAAATAAGTTCTGGCTCTTCCTTGTACACCAGATTCTCCTGAATCTCCACCTCATCAGCTGACAACTTCTTCCCAGAGTCTGAAACCCACTTCCTCAGAGTGGATACGTGAAACACATTATGCACATCCGGCATAGAATCAGAAAGCAATAGGCGATAAGCAGATTTTCCAATTCTTTCCAAAATCTTAAATGGTCCAACATACCTTGGACTAAGCTTGCTTACCTGACCAAATCTGCTCACACCTTTCATCGGGCTGACTTTGACATACACAAAGTCACCGACCTGAAATTCAACAAATCTGTGCTTCTGATTGTAATACTTCTGCTGACGATCTTGAGCGGCTTTCAATCTTTCTCTTATCAAATTGATCTTCTGAGCAGTTTCATCAGCAAAAGTGGCCCCCAAAGCCTGTCTATCTCCGACCTCCGTCAGAGTCAAAGGAGTACGGCACTTCCTGCCATACAAAGCCTCGTACGGTGCCATACCGATACTGGACTGAAAACTGTTGTTATAGGCAAACTCAATCAGCGGAATATGATCCTCCCAACTTCCGCTAAAGTCCAGAACACAAAGCCTCAACAGATCTTCCAGTACCTGAATCGTCCTCTCAGACTGTCCGTCGGTCTAAGGATGAAAGGCTGTACTGAAATGCAGTTTCGTACCCAAGCCTTGCTGAATGCCTTTCCAAAGTCTGGAAGTAAAGCGTCCATCTCGATCAGATACGATCACACGAGGCACACCGTGCAATCTGACTATTTCCTTCACATAAATCTGTGCCAAGCGATCAACTGAATCCGTCTGTCTGATCGGAAGAAAATGGGCTGACTTGGTCAATCGATCTACAACCACCCAAATGGCATCATGTCCTTGTCTAGATCGAGGAAAACCCATCGCAAAATCCATCGTTACCTCCTCCCATTTCCACTCAGGGATAGGCAACGACTGCAACAGTCCACCTGGTCGCTGATGCTCTGCCTTCACCAACTGACAGGCTTCGCATCTCGACACAAATTCTGCTACATCTTTCTTCATCCCAGGCCACCAAAACAAAAGCTTCATGTCAGCATACATCTTACCACTGCCTGGATGAACAGTGTAGCCAGAATGATGAGATTCACTCAGAATCTCCTGCCTCAAGTCTCCAAACACAGGTACCCACAACCTATTCTTACAGAAAATAGCACCAGAATCAGAAATTCGAAGTTCAGGAGTCTTACCAGATCCAATCTGTGCAATCAACTTCGAATAATCAGAATCTGACTTCTGGGCTTCTTGAATCCGTGCTTCCAAAGAAGACTGAATACTCATCTGAGCCAACTCCAAATCACTGGAGGAAACCACCTCCAACTGCAATCTCTCCAAATCACGAATCAGAAAGTCATCACAGGTAAGCTGAATACCTAAGAATCCAGAAGACTTCCTGCTCAGAGCGTCCGCTACCACATTCGCCTTCCCAGGCTGATACTGAATAGTCAAATCGTAGTCCTTGATCAACTCGAGCCACCTCCTCTGTCTCAGATTCAGATCCTTCTGAGTAAAAATGTACTTCAGGCTCTTATGATCAGTAAAGATCTCACATCTGACGCCATACAGGTAATGACGCCAAATCTTCAAAGCAAAAACTACTGCAGCTAACTCCAAATCATGCGTCGGGTAATTCTTCTCATGTGGTTTCAACTGTCTCGAAGCATAAGCAATTACCTGACCATGCTGCATCAGAACACAACCCAATCCTTTCAGTGAAGCATCACTGAACACCTGGAAACCCTCCGTACCTGACGGAAGTGCCAACACTGGAGCTGAAGTCAGACAATCCTTCAATCTCTGAAAACTCGTCTCACACTCCGGTGTCCAAACAAAAGGTACTGACTTCTGAGTCAGTCTCGTCAGAGGAGTCGAAATCTGTGAAAATCCTTTCACAAACTTCCTATAATACCCGGCCATGCCCAAGAAACTACGTACCTCAAATACCGTAGTCGGCCTTGGCCAATCAGCAACAGCCTGAATCTTCTGGGGATCTACAGAAATGCCTTCTCCGCTAACCACGTGCCCCAAAAATGAAATGCTCTTCAGCCAGAATTCACACTTAGAGAACTTGGCATACAGCTGATGCCTCCTCAAAGTCTCCAACACAATCCTCAAATGTCTGGCATGCTCATCCTCAGATGCAGAATATACCAGAATATCGTCAATGAAGACGATTACAAACTGATCCAAATACTCCCTGAATACTCGGTTCATCAGATCCATAAAAATCGCAGGCGCATTGGTTACCCCAAAAGGCATAACCAAAAACTCGTAGTGCCCGTACCGAGTACTGAAAGCAGTCTTCACCACATCAGTTTCCTTCACCTTCACCTGATAGTATCCGGATCTCAAATCAATCTTCGAAAATACCGAAGATCCGGAAAGTTGATCAAACAAGTCGTCAATCCGAGGCAAAGGGTACTTGTTCTTGATCGTGACCTTGTTCAAATCTCTGTAATCAATACACATACGGAGTGTACCGTCCTTCTTCTTCACAAACAGAACAGGTGCTCCCCAGGGCGAAATACTAGGACGTACAAAACCTCTGTCAACCAACTCCTGAAGCTGAACTTTCAACTCAGAAAGTTCTTTCGGTGCCATCCTGTACGGAGCTTTCGATATCGGAGCGGTACCCGGAAAAACATCGATAGAGAACTCCACATCTCTATCCGGAGGTAAACCAACCAACTCCTCAGGAAAAACATCAGCAAACTCCCGTACCACAGGGATCTCAGAAACAGAACCAACCTCTAGGTTCAGATCCCGCACCGAAGCTAAAAATACCGGACATCCTTTCTTCCACATTCTGCTCACCTCCAACACAGAAACCAGACTGGAGAGAACACCTCGTAATCCCTGAAATACAACTCTCTCTCCAGCCACAAGCAAACTCACTTGCTTCTTCAGACAGTCTATCTGGGCTTCATACTGACTCAGCCAATCCATGCCCAGAATCACATCATACGAAGAAATCGGCAATCGAATCAAACTCGATTTCCACTTCCTGCCAGAAATCTCGATCTCACACAAACAAAACTGTCGAGCAATCAATGGATTCCCAGCCGATAAAATCACAGACAAAGAAACCGGTAAAACCATCGAATCCAAATGTAAAATCTCAAAACAATGCTCGGACAGAAAAGAATGACTCGCTCCAGAGTCAAATAAAACACGACAGGGCTGATCAGAAATGTAAACCGTACCTGTCACAACATCCGGAGCATCACGAGCCTCCTACTGACTCAGACTGTAAACTCGTGGCTGAACTGGAACAGGAGCTGAAGCAACAGAACTACTCTGCTCCCTCTGAATCGTAGGTGGTCTCCGTGGTGCAGAACTAGAACCACCACCTCTACCAGCAAATCCCTCAGGGCGTGGAGGAACAGTCCTCGGTCTTCCTGCTGCTGAACCAACAGGTCTGACAAAGCCCTCAGATCGCTGCTCAGAACGCTGATCAAATCCCATCTGCGGACATTCTGCAATACGATGTCCTGATTGACCACATCGAAAGCACAGACCAGCCATCCTGTAGCACTGGCCAAAGTGTCGTCGTCCACAGTTCTGGCACACAGGTGCCGAACTGACTGATCCAGAACTAGTCGTACTGGTAGCAGTACCAGACGATCCTCCGCTCTTCCTGGAATCTCCAGATCCAGATCCAGGAACAAATCTCCTCTTCCCAGAGGAACCACTGCCAGATGTCTCTCCTCCAAACCTCTTCCTACTCGCAGTCCACCGCTGCTGAGTAACCGTCATGTCATTCTCAATCAGACGAGCTCGCTCCACAAGCTCAGAGGAATCAGTAATCCGGAACGGTATCAGAGGCTGCCTCAAAGTGTCTCGTAAGCCTCTCAGAAATCTGGAGCACCTCTCAGCAGACGTGCTAACCAGCTGCGGAGCGTACCTGGCTAATGCAGTAAACTCAGCCTCGTACTGCATCACCGTCTTGCTCCCCTGAACAAGTCTCAGAAAACTCTCCTGCATCTGCTGTCGTGCAGAAGGGGGAACAAACCAGTCCCGAAATACTTCAGTGAACTCTTCCCAAGTGATCAAGGAGTTCAATCTGCCCTGAAATCTGGCTGCTTGCTGGCCATCCCACCAGTGCTCAGCCTCTCCGTCCAACAGAAAAACAGCTAACGGAACTTTCCTGTCTGCAGGACACTGCATCCCGTCAAAAGTCTTCTCCAATCTCCTCAGCCACTCCTCGGCTGCTCTGGGCTCAACAGCGCCCTCAAACCTCGGAGGCTTCAACCTCAAAAATAACTGCAGGTGTCGATCAATGTCCTCAGATCTAACAGTCGAAGCTCTGCTCTGAGTCTCGCTCATCATCTGAGCAACAAGTGAAGCAAACTGTGAAAGCGTATCAGCACCGACCACTGGGGCTGTACTCCCCACTGGTGCTGCCTGATCGTCACTCTGACCATCTGTCATGTCTGGGTCTGGCTGATCCATACAGAAAAATCCAGAAAATCCGAAAAACTATCACAAAACAACACAAAATAACACAATAAAAAGCCAAACGACCCAAAACTACCTCCCAGATAGACTCACTGATCACTTCCTAGAGCTCTGTTTTACAATCCAACCTGTTTCCAAAACCAGTGCTCTGATACCAAAAAAGCTTGTCACGACCCGACCCGAGACGAGACGGATCCCGCCCGCGCCGGATCGCGACGGGGAATAGCTAACCAGGATCTGGCTTTGGATTAGGTTACTGAACTGATCTTCCAAATTCTTAACTCAACAGAAGCACACAGAACAACAGAGCTACTAAAAACATCAAATGCAGCGGAACAAAACATCTATCTTTTCATTTCCTCAAAATAATCATCTACAGAACAGTACATGGCTTTCAACAGAAAGAAAGACAGAACAGGAAAGCCATGACTGTACAAAAATCAAAAGTACAAAAGTACCTAATCTGATCAGACTCTGAAATCTAATCCTGGACCTCCTTGCCCTTCCCAGAACCTGAAAACCACCAGAAAGCAAGGGTGAGCTCAACAGCTCAGCAAAGCAACAAACCACCAATCTAAATCCTCAGAAAACAAAACCAAACTTATCAGACAGAAATCAGATCAGAAGTTGGAACAGAATCGGAAATCAAAACTTACGGACAGATATCAAATCACATCAGAGTCGTACAGATCGTATCAGAACAGAACAAATCAACAGAGTCAGAATCAGAAATCAGAATCGTACGGATCATATCATGTCATAATCACAATTTCGTACAGAACAGAACAGATACAGAAAATAGTACAGATACATATAGCTAAATGCCCTGACACTGACGGAATCTCTACGGATTCCGGCCCCTTATGCCTCCCTTCCCAGACACTGACTGAATCTCATAGGATCCAGGCCCCTTATGTCTCCCTTTGTGCTCACGGCACCAAAACAGATGTGCTTATAGCACCAAAACAGAATTCATCGGATCCGGAACAGAACAGATATCAGATTTCAGATTGAGCTCATTTCAGATTTCCCGTTTCACTAACTGAATCTCATAGGATCCAGACCCCTTATAGCTCCCTTTTTATAGCTTATACACATAGCATTTCAATTCAGAAGAAATCCGGACAATTCAGAAATTACCCAAAAATCGGGCAGCACAACGGCAGTATACGGAATTTACACAAAAATTCCTGCAAAGAAAATTTACCGAATTCGCACAGAATACAGATATCAACATTTCAGAACCTTTATTCTACTGCACAGATAAATTCCAATTTCACAGAAAAATCCGGTCGACTAAAAACACAGTCGAATCAAAAATACCCGGACGAAAATCTTCAGAAAATAACCAAAATGTGCACACTCGGCACGTCAACAATATACAGAAAGTTACGCGGTAAAAACTGAACCGATCAAAAGATACGGACGAAAATCGCTAACGGAAACAAAATCCGGACAGAATATACCGCCAAACACGACGGTTCTGAAAATTGAGAAAGGTGGAATGTGCCTTACTTCGTGCACAGCAATTTCCTCAACAGTCTCCTCGGACGAAAACAGCTCGGCGTCGCCCGAAAATCCGCTTTTCCACTTTTTCCTTCGTTTTTCTCTCTCCTCAGCTTTTTCTCTCTCTTCAAAATATCTCAATTCTATATATATCCAGACTGATCGTCCCGGACGATCGAGCTTCGTACCGGACGATCCATGAAGAGAGGAATTCCGTCCAGACGAAAAATGACATATCGTCCCTGGCGAAGGGTTCACGGGAGAATTTTCGTCCAGACGATCCAATTTTCGTCCCGACGAATCATACAACCAAACATGATTTTCTGCACAACCTGTACCGATCGTCCCGGACGATCCAACTTCGTCCCGGACGAACCTGGAGCAAAAACTGATATTACAGGAATACTGCCCGTTGATGGGCTTTCGTCGGTCTTCTACCTGACGTCATGCTTCTACCCGATGTCGGACTTCTACCTGCCGTTAAACTACCCGTCATCGGACTTCTACCTTTAAATGGACTTCCACCCATTGTCAAACACTTACCGTCAAACTTACGATCGTCGTCAGACTTCTGCTCGTCGTCAGACTTTTGTCAGACTTATACCTGACACTGGACTTACGCCCGTCACCAGACTTCTGCTTGTAGACGGACTTTCATCCGACTTCTACCCAACGCAGTGCTTCGACCCGACGTCAGACTTATGTCTGCCATCGGACTAATATCCGTCGTCGAACTTCTATTTGTCGATGGACTTCTGTCGGTCTTCTACTCAACGTTGTACTTCTACCCGACGTCAGACTTCTCCGTATCATCGGACTTCTGTTTGTCAGCAAACTTCAACTCGTCATCGGACTTCTGCTCGTCGACGAACTTTCATCGATCTTCTATTCGACACAGTACTTTTACCCGACGTCGGACTTGTCACGCCCCAAGATCTAACTTGGAAAGAATGCCAATCAATTACTCAAACAATTTACCAGAGCTATCTAAAACCTTCAATTAACAATCTATCAAACATCTATAACATTTAAAACATTAATATACAAGTCGATTCATATCTCAAAAGGTCATGTACAATACTCAGGAACTACACTACAATCACCAGTACTGAAATCTATCCTGAGTACAAAAGAATCAAAATCATCAAAAGAACTAAAACCTGAAGATTCGGGTCAATTCCTATCTTCTGCTCCCTTGCCCTGACCTGAAAATATCAACCACATATAATGAGCTTTACAAAGCCCAGCAGGTCACCTAATACCTATAACTAAAATCAAAGCACGGCGATGCTATCAATATGCATGTCAGTCAATCAAATCTATATCAGTCAATGGTCAATGAATCTATGCAATACGGAAATCCATAGTCAATAAAATCAATCAATGCAGCAGCAAGCAAATCAATAAACCAAGCTCAATCAATCCACGTCAATCTCGAAGAAATCCGTACACAGAAGAAAAGCAATCAATCCGTCAAATCAATCAATCAAATCAAATCAAATCTATACTATTAAGTCGATAAAATCAATCGGAAAAGCAATACGATATCCTATCAATAACTCAAATGTAGCAATCAATACAATGCAGAATCAATAGTATCAATGAGTCTATACAAAATCTATATCCATTCTATCCATATCAATGTCAATAATCAATAATCAATATTATCCATGCTCAATGATCAATCAATGAAATCTATGAATCCGTACGATACAGTAAATCAATAAATCCGATCAAATCAATAAAGCAGAAATCGATAAAACAATAAATCCGTATGTCAATACAGTAAACATGTATTCAATACGATAATACTGAACAAGTACAATCAACTGGCTATGTTGCTGTTGTAGAATACATATTGCTGTTGTAGATATCCATACGTTGGTTTCAATAAAAAGAGTCACCACTCTATTGCCCGTCGGCCGCCCGTCGGCATTTCTATAATAACTCCTTATGACTCCCAATCGTTATATCAATGATCAATGGTTTAAAGGAAAGCCCGTCGGCCCACCATTCTGTACAGGTCAATTCAATCTCCAACCAACGTTCAACCAGGTTCCACTTGTTTTCCAGTATCAATAGTCAATTCAAGAATCAATTCAATAATCAATCAATAATCAATATTAAGCAATCTAGAACAATCAGATCAATAGTCATACGCATATCAATTCAATCTATCAATTTCAAAAAATTCGGAAATCATACGAAAATCGGGCAGAGTAACGGCAGTCTATCAAATTTACACAAAAATCCTGCAAAAAGCACAAATCCCAAATTTCTCCAAATTATAATCGAATATTCACGACATCAATACAAGACTATTATTCTATAGAATCCAAATCAAATCACGTCCTGATATTTTTCTATTCAATTAAAATCGCGTAGAATCAATTCCGACCGGTAAAATCGTCGCAGAAAATACTCAAATCGTGTACAATAGTCATATCTATAACATACCAAAAGTTGTGCGGTGAAAGTTGTGTCAATACAAAATCAGGTCAAAAGTTTGACTAAAAAAATACAAAACAGTGCACAACTCGGTCAAAACTCAATATCTTCGAAAACAGAAATAGGATTCGGAGTTCTTACCACGAGATCTTCACTTTTCCCAACAGCGGCGTCGGACGAAAAGCGCTCCGCGGCCTCCGAAACCCAGGATTTCCTTTACTTTTCCTCTCTTTCTCTCTCTACAAAATATCTGATTTTATAAAATGATTTTCTCTCTCCTCAAAACGAGCTGGTTTTCTTATATCATAAGGCTGATCGGCCCGGCCGATCGCAAGATCGTCCTGGGACGATCAGACCAAAATACATCGACCTGGACGGTTCCCAGGGCAGTCCTCGGGACGATCCAGAAAACAGCCGTTTTCAATACACTGATCGGCCTGGACGATCTCAATATCGTCCCGGCCGATCCTGGGAGGAAAATCCAAGTCAGAGAGGAAAGTAAGGGAACGAGGTCTCACAGGACTTCTCCCTGTCGTCGGACTTCTGCTCATCAGCAGACTTCTACTCGTCCTCGAACTTCTGCTCGTCGACGAAATTTCGTCGGTCTTCTACCCGACGTCAGACTTCTCTGTGTCGTCGGACTTCTGCTTGTCAGCGAACTTCTACTTGTCGTCGGACTTCTGCTCGTCGACGAATTTTCGTCGATCATCTATCCGACACAGTACTTTTACCCGACGTTAGACTTCTCCTTGTCGTCGGACTTCTGCTCATCAGCGGACTTCTACTCGTCCTCGAACTTCTGCTCGTCGATGAACTTTCGTCGGTCTTATACCCGACAGTACTTCTACCCGATGCCAAACTTCTTCCTATCATCGGACTTCTACCCGTCAACGGACTTTCGTCGATCTTCTGCCAGACGTTGTACGTCTACCCGACATATGACTTTTGCTTGCCGTCGTACTTCCACCGGACGTCGGACTTCTACTCGTTGTCAGACTTCTGCTCATCGATGAACTTTCGTCTGTCTTCTAGCCGATACAGTACTTCTACCCGACGTCGAACTTCTCCGTGTCGTCGGACTTCTACTTGTCAGCGAACTTCTTCCTGTCGTCAGACTTCTGCTCATCGACGAACTTTCGTCGATCTTCTACCCGACACAGTACTTCTACCCGACGTCAGACTTCTCTGTGTCATCGGACTTCTACTTGTCAGCGAACTTCTACTTGTCGTCGGACTTCTGCTCGTCGACGAACTTTCGTCGATCTTCTATCCGACACAGTACTTTTACCCGACGTTGGACTTCTCCCTGTTGTCGGACTTCTGCTCGTCAGCAGACTTCTACTCGTCGTCGGACTTCTGCTCGTCGATAAACTTTCGTCGGTCTTCTACCCGACACAGTACTTCTACCCGACATTTGACTTCTGCTCGTCAGCGGACTTCTACCCATCGTCGGACTTCTTCCCGTCGATGGACTTTCGCCGAGCTTTCACCGGACGTCAGAATTCTACTCGATGCCAAATTTCCACCCTTCGTCGGAATTTTATCCATTGTCAGACTCTACCCCGACACCGGATGATCTCTCGAAGAATAGAGGGAGAAATGGAATCTCCGAACTTCCTTGCAAAGAGAGAGGCCTTGGAGGACCAAGGGAAAGCCTCAATTGTAAGAATAGAGGAAGAGGTGCAAATTTTTCATATCCCCTAGGGGGTATTTATAGTAGGAGGAAGGAGTTAGGGAAGTTATTAAAAATAAAAAATAAAACTCTCCCTCTCCCTCTCTCCCTCTCCCTCTCTCCCTCTCTCTCCATTAAAAAAAAAAAAAAAAAGGTGGAGTGGCGGTTTTGCCAAACCGCATGGGCGGTTTTGAAGGAAAACCGCCGCGGCGATTAAAAAAAAAAAAAAAATTAGCGGTTTTATTAACCGCCTATGCCCTCTCAGAAGCGGTTGGAGCAGACCGCCTCAATGGCGGTTAAAAAAAAATGGAAAAATGACGGGCTGCACAGGGAGTCACGCCCCTTGGGGCGTGCCTTTTGGCCACGCTGGCCCACGCATAGTGGTGGCCGCCTCCTACATGTTATGGCTTATTATTGCATATTATGACATATAACTTCCTTTCCTATATGTCATTATTCTTTGAATTATTAAAACTCCTCTGACGTAGGCATCATTTCAAGGAGCTTATTAATGCAAAAGTATCAAATTATCAATGTAGCCTTCATGTTATGGGAAGATAGCTTCATTCTATTCAGTGCTTGAACACGTGATTACTTGGACATGCTTACGCAGATTAAAATATAACTAGTGATTTACTTAATTGGAAGAAGAAAACTTCTAAACAAGATCGCCGCCTTTCAGCCATGCACATCATACTTAATTTGGACATTTTCTGAGCTCAACGGGGCCTCTATGATCAAGTTTGTGCAAATGTTCAACTTTTGGAACGCAATTTTTTACGATTCGGCCAATGCAAAATAATTCGACACATATTTTCGGACTTCTGGAGCATCGACGTCCGAAAATAGGGGGGCAACTGATACGTCCTCAAAAAATTATTTGGATCGGGCACGAATCTCAATGCAAAATCAAGTTGGAAACTTTCAAAATTAATTCAGAGACCATCCAAACTCCGATTTCAGCAAACTTATAGTCGAACTGAGCGTCTCGGAAATACGAACCCAACGACACCAAATTCGACTCAATCCGTATAACGACCCAAGATCCGTGTAGCGAAAGGATTCATCTGATCGTTCTATTGCCTCTTTTTCTTTTTTTTTTCTTTTTTATTCTATCAATCCCTTATCTGTTGTTCATATCAGTCCATGCATACATATATCCAGAGCCAGAGATAATTACATTACAGAAAAGAAACAGCAGCGGATACTATAATTCACATATAGTACAACAGAGTACAGACAAAAAGCGTCCAAAAGGTCATATACAATAGCCGCACCGGCTACAAAAGAAAGCCTACCCAGGCTACAAAACAAAGAGCTACAGAACTAAGAGCTACAGAACTCGGCAGAAAGATCTTCAAGCTGGAGGCCCTGCACCTGAAATTATTAACCACATATAATGAGCTTACTAGCCCAGCAGGTCACCAAAGCCTACAACTGAAATCAAAGCACGACACTGAAAAGAATATGCTGATCAATCAAATCAAATCAAGACTATGATCGATGAATCTATGCAGGTACGGAAATCAAATCGAATCAGATACACCAATAGTCAATAATCAATACAGCGATAAAAGCATCGATAAATCAATACTCCAGCAATCAAATCAATAAGTGCTTTCAGTCAATGTCTATCCATCGTAGCCGTGTCTATCGATCAATACTATCATTTCAATCAATCGTGTCGTCTAACCGTGTCGTCTAGTCAATTCGTTGTATCTATATCATCTATCAAATCAGTCAATACTCTTGCCAATCGGTCAATCCAATTATTCTATATGATTTACTCGATGTCAATATGCAATATTCAATAACACTACGGCAAATTCAATCATGACGACGTACGATGCTACAGTAGGAAAATCATCTCAAAGTCAATAGAGCACTTTCCAGTCAATTATACCAATTAGTTGGGAATCCATAGAACGATCAAATCAACATATCGACAAAACAATCGGAATCAAATCCATAGAATGAAATCGTCAGGTCAATTGAAATCAATACAATCAATTCAATAAAGAAATCTATTCTACAA
The DNA here is from genome assembly GCA_022539455.1 of Dendrobium nobile. Lineage (NCBI taxonomy): Eukaryota > Viridiplantae > Streptophyta > Magnoliopsida > Asparagales > Orchidaceae > Dendrobium > Dendrobium nobile. Next base: position 60,283,117 of record CM039726.1, read on the forward strand.
TAACTCAGATCTATATGGCAATAATCCATTCAATAAAGTCGATCCAGTCGATCAATCCAGTCAATCAATCAATCATCGGCACGATAAATCAATGTATCAATGCATCAATAGCATATCAGGATCTGTCGTATCAATAGTATCCATATGTCCATATCATATCCATATCGATGTCGATGTCGATATCTATCAATCGATACAATCTATATCAATGTCGGTGCCGGTGTCTATAAATCAATACAATCCATATCCATAATCCATAGTCCATAATCGATAATCCATAAATCAAGTCGATACAATCGATAGCGAGGAATCAATACAATACAATAAATCCGTCGATGAAATCCATACAATATCAATAAATCTATAAATCCACATCAATATCGATAAATCAATCGGAAATCAATAAATCAATGCAATCAGAGAGTCCATACGATGCAAGATCATACAATGTCATACAATGGTCTTACTCGACAAGCACAAACACTAGTCATGATCAATAGTGCTGTTGTAGAAATCCATAGTGCTGTTGTAGTCCGTTTAATACACGTTGGTCTATCAATAAGAGTCGTCACTCTTTTTGCCCGTCGGCCGCCCGTCGGCATATAAAACTCCTTATAACTCCCATCTATAGTGCTGTTGTAGAAATCCATAATCGATGTTTAAAGGAAAGCCCGTCGGCCCACCATCCTGTACAGGTCAAGTCTATCTTCACCAACGTTCAACTAGGTTCCCACTTGTCTTTCAGTGACACAATCAATTCAATAAATAACCGATGCAATAAGCGATATTGAAGAAATCTAGAACAATCATATCAATAGTCATACACGTATCAATTTAATCTATCAATCTCAGACAAATCAGAAATCATACGAAAATCGGGCAGAGTAACGGCAGTCTACAGAATTTACACAGAAATCTCCAGAAATTACAATCCACCAAATTAATACAGAACGTGCACAGCAACATTATAAGACTATTCTTCTACTGCTCAAACCAATTCGGACATTATAATAATTTGCAGTCAAAATAAAACCCCGCAGAATCAAAACGGACCGGACGAAATCTTCCAGAAAATACTTAAAATGTGCAGAATAATCATCTCTACAACATACCAAAAGTTATGCGGTGAAATCTTCGCCAGTACCAAACCAGGTACGAAAATCACTTACAAAAACATAAATCTGAGCACCAATTCGCAAAACCTCAAAATCTTCGAAAACAGAAGTAGGGTTCGGAGTCCTTACAGCGAGACAAACAAATTATCCAACAGCAACGAACGACGAAAATCGCTCCGCGGGCCCCGAAATCGGACTTCTTTCCTTTGCCTTTTTCCTCTGTCTCTCTCAGGAAAAGATATTTTTATTTTTTTAAAATTTCTCTCTCCTCAAATCGAGCTGATTTCCTTATAACATAAAGCTGATCGGCCCGGCCGATCCACCTAATCGTCCTGGACGATCAGAACAAAACCAATCGGCCCTGGACGATTTCTCAGGACGATGCGCTCGGGATTCTTGTCGTATCTGATCGTCCCCGGCCGATCCAAAATCGGCCTGGACGATCCAGTCCAGAAATCACTCCAGAGAACATTCCAGAAATCAGCCATTTCCAATGCATTGATCGGCCTGGACGATCCTCCCATCGTCCCGGCCGATCCTAGGAGAAAATCACTTTTCCAGCAGCTACAGCAAAGGAACGAGGTCTCACAATCCGAGCCCAAATAGGTCCAAATCAAGGGCCCGAAGCGCTGTTAGAAGGTTCATACCGCAATTTGAGATACCAAACGATCTCCGATTTTAACGAGCTTATACTCGAATCGAACGGCTCAACGAGACGAATCCAACGAGCCCAAGATCACAGAATTCTGACATTTCTAAGACCTTCAAATGTCCAACAAACGGTGCACGATCGTAGGATTCGATATCGGCCGTCCATTCGACCACTCCCTATTCACCCCTAATCTCACGCCTATTTACGAGCTATGCCACTCCAGAAAATCTATAAATAGAGCCCTCATTCTTCACAAGAGGGGGGTCCAAGCATGAAGAGAAGAGGAGAAGAGGAGAAGAGAAGGAAGAGGAGAAGGAAGAGAAGGAAGAGAAGGAAGAAGCTCCTCCTCGACCACCGCCGGAACCTCGCCGGACCACCGCAGGAGCCTAGCCGGACCACTACAAAAGCCTCGCCGGACCACCACCGAACCACCGTCGGAGCCTCGCCGGACCACCGTTGGAGCCTCGCCGGACCACCGCCGGAGTTTCGCCGCACCACCATCTCAAGGCTCGACGTTCAGGCCCGATGTTCAAGCCTGACGTTTAGGCCCGACGTTCTACTAAAGGCCCGACATTCAGGCCCAACGTTCTGCTGAAGGCCCAACATTCTGCTCAAGGCTCGACGTTCAGACCTGACGTCTTCATCTGAGGCCCTCACCTTCGCCAAAGGTCCTCACATTCTCCAGAGGCCCTCACTTTTACCAGCGGCCTTAACCTTCTCCAAAGGCCCTCACCTTTGCCAGAGGCCATTGTCTTCGCCAGATCATCATCAAAGGCTGTGTGCTCCACCAGAACATCACATGAGGCCCAGACTTCCACCGGACCATTACTTGAGGCCTTAAGCTCCACCAGGCCACCACCTGACGCCCACAGTTCTCCCAGAATACTGCCGACTACGATCCTTTCGACCTCTGTCGCCTACTATGGTCCTTCTGACCTCTATCACCAGACAACAGTCTTTCTAACCCAGGTCTCCTACCGACTACGGTCCTTACGACCTCCCTCGCCTACTACGGTCCGTCCGACCTCCATCAACAGACAACGGTCTTTCTGACCCCGGTCTCCTGCCGACTACGGTCCTTCCGACCAAACAAACATGTATATGTAACTCCTACCATGTAATGCAATCTATATGATGTATATTTGCTACATCAATACAAAGCCTTCTCCAAAGGAAGGGCCTCATTTGTAATCGACTAAAAATACTAGTGGATTCATTCAAACTGGGCTACGCCCCGTGGTTTTTCCCCCTTTTCAGGGGTTTTCCACGTAAAAACTCTAGTGTCTCTTATGAATGTTTCACCCTCTCTCTTATCTGCTTGTGTGCTGGATCTTTATATAATGCTAGGACGTTAAACCATATACTTCTCTACTGCCGTGAATATTCCAGGACGCAACAATAATAATAATAAAAGGATTTACATACATACCATCATATACTATTATATTTATATATTTAATATATAAAATTTTAATATTATATTCTTATCAATTATAATTTATTTTCATATCAAATATAAATGATAGAGAGGAAATATGACTGATATATTTGATATTAAAATAATATATAATGATATATATGTAATATTAAAATTTTAAGTTTTAAATATATAAATATGATGATATAAAATGTTATATATATATATATATATATATATATATATATATATATATATATATATATATATATATATATATATCTATGTAAATCTCTTAATAATAATAATAATAATTAATAATAATATGCCTTTCAGTTTCTCGCGAGTTCGTCCGAAACAACCCCTAATTTCCGAATTCCGAAGCTACAATTCTATCGCCATTGCTTCGCTCGCAAGACCTTTGGAAATCCCCAAAGCCAAAGGTGCGGAGACCTGAAACTCTGATCGCAAAGAATTCTCCTTTTCTCCGCTGCATCTGTCAGAAGATCCCAAATTTCCCGAGCTTCCTCTCCTCGAATGCGTGAGGTAAGCTTATCTCAGTTGGAATGGCACTTGTCCTTCCGGGCCTGGAGTTGGGGTTTAATGAAGAAAAGAGCGACGGATTTTCTATTCTTTATCGTGCCTTTTCAATGTTTTAGTTTTTGGAGTCGATTAGAGTTAGCCACGTGCCTATCTCTGTAGCGAGTTTCCGTAAGATGAATAAGGTGGGATTTTGAATTTCACCGAGGCCTTTGCAAGAAAAACTATCGCAAAATACTTCTTGTATCTAGAGTTGTATTGGAACCACTCAAATCCAGGCACTTTTTGGTAAAATCAATGCAGGCTCTTAAAATTTTAAGGTTGCTCAAGGAGACTTTTGAAAAACTTCAAGTGATTGTTGTTGCAGTTATTTTTATGTTTTAAGTAGTAGATGAATTGGCCCACTGAGATGATTGGAAAGAACCAGCTTTTATAGTTTTTGGTGCAGTGAGGAAGAGCAGACTTTTTTTTTTTAGTGCTATTTGAATGTAATCACAGAAGTCAGTAGTTAGTGTGTTAGCACGTTCAAGGGCGGACCGTGACTGGGAGAAAACTCTCCAAATCACTGGCTTTACAATCACTGTCTTATATAATAGGGTAATTTGTATACAACTCCTTGTGGTTTTGATTTTTTGTTAAAAAAAAAAGTTACAAGACTTTTCAAGAAAAAAGAATACATTGACTTTAAACTAGGGTTTCTTGAAACAGTGATTAGGGTTTGTTTTGAAATCCTTGTAAAAGCAAAGTGATATGCTTTTTATTGATGGCATGATTCTAATAAGCGAAACATTAAAAAAAAAAGTGAAAATAATAAAAATAGATAAATGTTCATAAGACATAATTATTAGAATTAGCAAAATAAAAACAAAGTATACGATATAAAAGTTCAGCGGGCATGCTATTACGTCATTGGTCAATATTGCTATAATATAAAGTGATAGTGACATGTGATGTGTTTGGGTATCTTGAATCCATTGTACATGACAATAAAGATATAGCTTGAGTGGTAAAAAAAAAAAAAAGGAGTTTTATGCAATAAGTGGTTATCATTAGAGGCATGGAGGTAAATTTAAATAAAACTACAATCAGACAGATGATGTTGTATGGATTCAAATGTTTGGTAATAAAAAGTTGTTGATATCCAAGTTAAGTATGCCATAAAGGAGAATGTTAAGATGACTATCTTATATAATTTAGAATGATAAATTAAGTAATAATTATATTAGATTAACAATTAGAGTGAATTTTATAGTAGTTAAAAGCAATTGAAAACAGACTTAGGTGGTTTGGACATGTATTATAGGGGTTTGAAAATGTATCCATTAGAGGTGCGTATAAAATTAATGTTAGAGGATAATGAAGAAGAAGAGATATGCTTATGCTAACTTGGATAGGAGATGTTTAAAACTGATTTATGAAGAATATATTTCACACCTTAGGTAACACTTTGTTGGAATGAATGGAGATGATGATTCACAATCATTATATAGTTAAGATAAGGGTAATGATGGTGATGATGACGATATGAAATCCTCGAATTAGTACAAGTAGGGCTGCAAACGAACTGAGCCGAGCCAAGTATGTGAGTGTTCATATTTGAGTTCGTTTATTAGCTTGTTCAAGTTCGGTTCGTGTTTGATTCGAGCTTTATTGTTTGTGTGCATGTTTGATTCGTTTAAATTAATGGTGTTCATGTTCGGTTCATGTTCGGTTCATATTCGATTCGTTTAATGCTTATCGAGCTTTAAACAAACAAGCCTTAACGAGCTATGTTCGTTAACATATTTAGCGAATTTTTTTATACTATCAAACAAGCATGTTTATGAACAAATCTAATGATTATTCTTAAGCTATCAAATGAGCAAGATTATGAACATATACATAACTAGTATTTTCGAGCTACCAAATGAGTTCGTTTACGACTAAACGATATATAATTCATCTTATATTTGTTCATGAATATCTTAAACAAATAATCTAGCAAACATTGACCAATGTGAAATATCTCTTGTTCGTGAACAAATTCATTCTATTGAAGGTATAAAGTAAAATGAAATAAAAATTATAATGAAAGCAATTGTCCATTTAAAATGAAAATATGATTAATCTATATGAATATATTTATCCAGCTTATTCACGAGTTCAAAATCGAACACGAATCGAGCTTAATGTCAAGCTTTTTCACGAGCTTCAAATGATGTTGTTCATGAACATAAATGAACCGAACACATAAGTGTTCAAGCTTGTTTATTTAAGGATCGAGTATTACAAATGTTGTTCAAGTTTGTTTGTTTAGTTAGTTAAACGATCACAAACGAGCTTTAATCGAACCAAGCAACGAGTAGCTCTTCAAACGTTTGATTCGCTTGCAACCCTAAGTACAAGGTTTGTTATGAAACTGTAGTATGATGTTATATCAAATTTCATGACAAGCCCTAATAATATCTTAGGATTTCAAGTATATTTACGAGTCCTTTGTGTAACAATGAAAATTTTATTATATGTTGGAATTAGTGCTCTAATATCAAAAATAATTTGTAATTATGGTGTGGAAGTCTATCGGAATTCATATGAATCATCTCTTATGGAGGAATTGAGAGATGATGGGATTCTTCCCATAGCATACCGAGAGTAGAGTGGAAGAATTAGTCTCCTGCTTTGAAACCCATGTAGTGTTTGGATGTTGCCTTGGAATGCATGCCCAATGGAGAAGAGGGAGAGAGAAAGGCTCAATGGGAACCATGGCTATAACCTACTAGTTTCAAGCTTAAAATGTGACATCTTAAGGCCTCCTATTTATAGAAAAATACTAGCGGATTCATATTTAGGAAACCTTACCCTTAATATCCAACATTCATTTAAATTATGGATTGCAGTAAACCTAATTAAGTTAATGGATAAGACACATCTTTATGTCAATGTTTAAAAGGTGGAAATGTAGATAATCAAAGCTTAAATCAAGCTATAATCTCTTGGATCTCTCCTAATAAATGAAGTTTTTCTAGATGAGATCACAATACTGTATTCACCTCACTTTGAGATCATGGTGTAATGTAGTTGCCTGAATGGTATTACATATCGAAGTATAGTACTGTGTTAATCTTCGCCGCTTGAAGTTATTTTCTCTTTTGTTATGCGCTATTTTTTTTAATTATTTTGAAGAGTTTGTTTATGCTTATTATGATATATTAGCAAAAAAAGCTTCAGCTGAGTAACCTTTTCTGTTTTTCACAATAATTATCATCCAACAGCTTTGTAACAGATGATGCAAATAAAATACACCACCCTCACATTACAACTGCAGTTCATGCTGCTTTAGTTTCTCTTCACGCTTTTTTTTTTTTTCCAATTTAGGAGATATCAATTACAAAGCCGATTTTCTCATAGCTTTTTGGGTGTGGATGGCATACCCTTTCTTTTGTCGCAGGCATGGTTTTCTACCGGACAAAAATGCATGGGTTGCAGTAGCAGCCAAGAACCAGATAGCTGAGCTCTGCTCTTCTGGCGATTAACATTTTTTGTACTGATAAATGGCTGCTGGTCAACAAAGGAAGCGCCTTGCAAGTTCCAATTTGCACGAACTAAAAGGAAAGAAGAAAAAGAAGCTCGACTCATCAGATTATATTTTGAACTTGAGATCACATGTACATTTACAATGGGATGAGGTTCAAAAGAGAGTAGTGGCAAAAAGGGAGCAAATTGGGATAACATGGAAAGACTTGTCTCCCTATGTTGATTCCGTGCCTAAGATTCATTCCGGTTTAGCTGATGTCTTTTCTTTCCCAAAAGAAGTCTTCGATTTGGATAATCTAATGGAGGTGCTTTCTCATGAGGTAGCTAGATCTTTCAGTTTTAATTCTTGCCCTTTGATATGACTGAGCTAGACCCACCTATTGGGTTCCTTCTTTTACATCTGGGCTGAAACATTTGATATATTTTTGATAGGTCTGGTTGACTTGTCTGTCAGTGTCTGAAAGAAAGCTTCTCATGCAGTTCCTTCCTAGTTGCGCTTTTCCTGAAGAAGCAGTTCAGTCATTGCTTACTGGGGAAAACCTTCATTTTGGAAATCCTTTCCTTAAATGGCAAGTATTGCGGACCTTAATTCATTTTTAACTGTGAGTGTTATCTTTCTGTTTTGAGATGTTTTCACATTGCATGCTATAAATTTTATACTGACACGTAATATTTCTGATTTTTATGAAGTTTCCAGTCATGAGAAGTGTGCTATGGACATTAGAATTTTAGATTAATCTTTTGAACCATTTGTGGAACGGTCTTGTAGTTAAAGTGTTAAACGTGACTATTTGAGCCCATATTAGTGGCGTGTACATAAAAAAAGCAACTTATCCTGACTTAGATATTCTAAAACTCGGAGGCTGGTTGATGAGGTCATCGATAGGAGATTTCGGCGCGTCTATCAGAGACGACCACGGAGATCGACGGCCATGATGGAGAGCCTCTATTACTGATTTTACTTGTACTAGTAGTTTATATGTTATGCATTTTTTTTCCTAGTTTTACCATTTTACCCCTGAGGGTATTAGTTGCTCTTGTAGCCCCAAGGGTCACTTTAGACTTTTGCATTTGCTTTTATTTGGAGCCTATTTATATGGCCCCTTGCATCTTGTATGAGATGATTGGATTATTGAATGAAAATTGTGTTTTGTGTTCTCTTTGTGAGTGCCAAGATTTGGATCTCTTTGTGAGTTCCATTAGAGATCTCTTAGTGAGTTCTCGAAATCGTTACATGCTACCCTCATCTTCTCTACCTACATCTTCCGCATACAATACGCAACCGTGGGAAGGAGCCGAATTTTCTTGAGCAGTTTTCCTCCTTGGGGCCCAACCGCCGGCCACCCTAGGCCCGCCGGCCAACCACCTTGCCGCCGGCCACCCTCCCTTTCCACCTCTTCTCCCCTTCTCTCTCCCCCCCCAACTCCCCATTGAAATTTGATTTTCAAATTTCACTACTTTCCAAATTGGGAAATTTCATTTTTGGAAAGTTTTTGAAAATCAATCCAAAATAAAAATTACATGAGAGTGGATTTATTTTCAGATTTTCCTAGTCATCAAATCCTACTTGGAAACCCCCTTCCTCTCTCCCCCAATTCCCTCCCTCTCTAGCCCATGCCGCCGGCCCCCTATGGGGAATCCCATTAATTGCTCAATTAATCCCCCCAAATCCTATTTGAAATTCAAATTAGGATTGAATTTTTCCCTCCACTCATCTTAAAACTGAAATAATTTCAGTTTTAATTCCCCTAATCCCCTCTTCCTACCACCGGCTCTCCCATAACCTCTCCCCAATTGAAACTTTCAATTAATGCATTGATTACATTAATTGGAATTTCAAAATCCTTAATCTTTCCCTCCTAATTTCACAAAACTGAAATTAAACTTCAGTTTTGTTCTCAACCAGCCCGCCCCCTCTCCTTGCTCTACCGCCGGCTCTCCTCTTCCCTCTCCAAGCCGCCGCCCCACTCTCCCTCCGTTGGAGACCTTTCTTGCAGCGACCACCCGGCTCCACTTGCAAGAATGCATGGCCGAACCCGAGTGGAACTTCGGGTTTGAGTACGACAACAACGGAAGAGTCAACATCCTCCGATCACAGTTCTTTGACGTCGGCTTTGACTTCGACGACACCGTCGAAGAATACTTGGACCGGATCTTGCCGACGCTAGTAGATTCCATCGACGAACACTTCTCCGTCTACACGTGGATTATCAAAGGTCGATCTACCGTGCCCCCTCTCCTCCGAGATCCTTCCCCACGGCGACGTTCCTTGGCACCTCCATCTTAGTGGCAACCTCAATGCTAGTCTGGACAATCTTCCACCGATCAACCTAGTCTCCGTAGGAAAGAGAGTTAAAGGTCTCAAGGTGTGAACAACTCCGTATTAATTGTGGGATTTTTATTTACTAGTCGTAGCCTTATGTTTTCCTTGCAATTGTTTAAATAGTTTGGCTATCTTGTTGACATTTCTATGCCTAGCAAATTGAACATCATGAATTTCTTGTAATCGAATTGACTTTGATACATGATTATATAATTGGTTGAGCTAGAATTTAATTCTCTTTTAACTCTTGTGTAACTCCATCCATGCATCACATCACTGGTGATGGTATTGTTAAAGTAGATGTGCTTAGATTAAAAGCATTTTTATGCTCACACCATTATTTATGTTAGAGCATGATAATGTGGCAACCCAACAAGAATTACGATATAAAGGTGGCTTAGCCAATGGATGTTTGAATAAACAAGTGGTGGTACATTCTAATTTTTTTTTCCCTCTGCATTGCTGGTCTTGAAAAATTGTTAAGTTGTCAGAGAGTACATATCATAATTTCATGGTTTTATGTGTAAGTGCATGATTTATCAAGTGACATTACGGGTGCTTATATGTATATATAGCACATAATTTTTAAACTGTAACTGCATTTTGCATTCTATTCGTTAATTACACTCAGGTTTGAACTCTGAACTTGTTATGTACGAGGCCATTGCTTGACGACCTCTTGACTGCCGATCTGCCAGGAACATGTCCTTTTTGAAATAAATATTGCATGGCTGTGGTTAACTTCATCATACGGTACCCATTCTTGTGTCTATCCTGTTTCTTCACTGTGTGTGGAACAATAATCTTTTGTATGTTTTTTTTATTGCACCATTGTTCTTTATTTATTTTTTTTTGCTGTTTTTTATGGGCTCTGAAAAAAAAGAAGAAGATATAGTTAGAACTCCCTATTGTGAAAGAAATTTTGATCAAGACTAGTCTATAGGTTTTATGTTACTTTTCTTCAGTTGGATTTTGGGAGAGGGATATATCGCTATGGACTCTAAGCAGATGGTGGGGGAAAATGATGACAAATTTGATCAAAATCCTATAGTTTTATCACCTTGGGTTATTATGGATCATGCTCTACTTAGCCAATGGATGTAGTTGACCCAACTAATTAGAGGATCTTTATTAGCAACCATGTGTTGCATCGTATACGGGTACCTTGTAGAATTTAAAAAAAAATTGTTGAAGGGCTAATTTCATGTATGACCATGACTAATATTGAGTTTCATGCCCTATTGAGCGTCTCTTATATCTCACAACTTATATATTTATCTATTAAGGAACATTTGAGCTTGGCCCTTGATTTGATTAATGTTGTTTAGAAGTTTATTTTGAACACACCCATGCAGTCCAAAGGGAGATTGGCATGTATTCATTGTTGTGAGATTTTTTAATGTAATCTTATAAATGCACTGGATATTTAATTGGCTAATTATAAGTTTCAATTATACTTAAATTTATCAATCCTAGCAAATTAGTGTGGATGGTGTATATATATCAAATATATATATCTTTTTTTTTTAATTAGATTTTGATGGACTTTTTTATGGTTAGTATTTACTTGATTGCACAACGGGCCTTCAAAATTCACACCCTATCCTTTTCCATGAGAGTCTTGGTGTTTTCCGGATCAAATTTATAAGGTATATTATATTGAAGATAAGACACTATCTATAGATTTACCTTAATTTTGAGAGGACTTTTTGATCTTATTCTAGATTTTTCATAAGTGCAAGTCCCTATGTTTAATTATTCATCCGGATGATAAGAAATAATTTTTGATTAAGAATAGTTGTTAGATAGATACAAAGTGCTTGACATATAGTACCATCAATATGGTATAAAGTTTGAAATTTACCAACTTACATTAAAGTCGATGGTGAGGTGAATGATGACAAATTCGATCAAGATTTTATGGTTTCGTCGTCTTAAGTTATCATAGACCTTAGGTTACTCAGCCTGAGGAGGAGGTTGACCTATTCTGGCCAAATGATTTTTGTTGATAAGTATAGATTGTTTTGTCCAAAGGAACTTTGTAGACTTGAGGTGTACGTTTGTATAATGAGAAAAATGTTAGTTGAGCTGAGCTAATTGAGAACTTTGTGTCTCATTAAGTGCACCATATAATTTACAAAGGTTTTTAGTCATCCGGGAATTTGCTAGTTGTGTTGATAATCGCAATTTAATGGTGTAATTTTGTGGAAAAAATAAACCAGTTAGAGGGCTCTAGTCATAACCACTTACATGCGGTGTCATTTGATGAGAAAATTACTGGTTAGTTGATGTCACGTACTTGCTGGTGAGAGATTCATTTGGGAATGAATCGTAGTGATAGACTTGACAAGACATTGACCATTGAGCTATGATTATTCTTAAATTTATCACTTTGGGCAAATAATTATGGAAGGTGAATAGATTTTGCTTTAAGTTTTAGGGGATTAATTTCTCTTAAAATACTTAAAATTTTATAAGTTTTCTCGATACTTCACATTTTACTTTAGTTTGAGCCCAAAATAGTTTGTACAAAGGTTTGAGGGCATTTTAAAAATATAGTCCCTTCCGGTAGAAATTTGATTTCAACACGGCTATTATTGAGATATTTTAATATTTTATTTTATCATTTGAACATTGATTTTTTATCTTTTTTTTATTTGCCTCTCTTTTTAGAGTGAGAGATGAATATTGAAAGAGAGAGAGAGAGAGAGAGAGAGAGAGAGAGAGAGAGAGAGAGAGAGAGAGGCCGATGACTGTTGTGTCAATGACTGAGGCAAGCAAAGATTTTTGAGAATTTGAGAGAGGCAGGTGAAGGAGAGATCGAGAGTGAGCGAGTGGGTAGGTTAGGGGGATTTGCGAGGATTGTGCATGGCATGGTGGTGACATGCATGAAGTGGTTTGTGTACTGGATGATGTGGATTCCACAAATAAGGTTTTTTTTTTTGTCAATATGTGCCAGTCTTTTGCCAAGAAAGCCCAAAGCATATTTATCTTAGATTGAGTTGGCATTTTTATGATGCGAATTTTTTCAGTTATGAGTTTCTAATGACTGAAAACATCACTGGGGAAATGTTCAAAGTATGCTTTTCTTTGTGGTCATGAGTTTAGTTTTGATAAAGAACCATTTCAATTATAACATCTGAGAATTAAAATAATTTTTTGCGCGGCAAATGATTTCAAATGTTTTGATTGATTTGAAATTGAGGGTATTGATAATAAAGGTTTTTAGTTTTACATGGAAGCTCCTTGGTTATGATATATGATACACATCAACATGATAGGAAGTACTTATAGATCTCGAGTATTTCCTATCAATCTTCGAAAAACAGCGAGCTTTCTCCACAAAAATCTGCACAAAACCACGAAAATAGTAGATAATTTGTATTATTTGATAAAAGGGAAACGAAAAATAACAAGATACAATTGATCCTCTATTTGAGAGGATTATCGATCTCTCCCAAATCTCTAGACGCCATAGAGCCCAAAAGAAAACCTAAATCTAAGAGATCTCAAATTTCATCCAAATTCAAGATGCCCTAATCCTAAGAAAACAAACTATTTAATGCATACAAATAAAAAGAAAATCCCTAAATAGTCCCTACATTCAAATTTTCCTCCCAAAATTCTAAAAAATCCTTTTTAAAATGTTTGGTTGGCTCTTGCGATTCGAACGACTACCGAAGAGGCAAAAGATTTCCGCCTCTATTGCGCTAGGCCAATCCCGTATGGATCGGTTGGACCGGTCTAACAATACTCCTCTCCCAAAGATCCACCTTGTCCGCAAGGTGAAAACATGACACCCTCATCAATTCCTTCTTCATCACAAATGGTATGAACTTGAAGAGTTTGATCCTTACACCTGTGCTCCGGAGTATACTTCTCGTCACATCTGAAACAGAAACCCTTCGCCCTCTTCTCCTGTAATTCTGTTTCCGTGAGCTTCTTGACGTTTTCCCCGGATCTTCCTCCTGCAGTCTTTTCCTGTGAAGTTCCCCGAAGAGTATCCAATGTTGGCTCATTGGATGCCAATAAGGTGGTGGTCATCTTGTCTGAGACTACTGACATACTGCCTCTAGTTTCTCTCTCTAGGTGCCTCTGATCCTCCACTAACTGAGCTAGTTCCATGGCCTCTCCCAAGTCACGAGGCCTCATTACTCTAACCGCTGCCCGGATCTCTGGTGTCAGCCCCTTCATGAAATTTCCCTCTAGCACTATCTCAAGAAGGCGGTCAAATCGGCTAGTAAGGTACTCGAATCTCTCTCGGTACTCCGTTACTGAACTCTCCTGTGTCAAGGCGAAGAACTGCTCGTAGAAGTCTCCTCCCCTGCCAGTTCGAAAACGCTCTACCAAATAATCCTTGAACTCTCTCCAACACCGTATGGGTTATTGCATGTCCCTCCACTGATACCAAGACAAAGCATTCCCTTCTAAACATAGGCCCGCTGCTGTTAGTCTCCCCTCCTCTGTCAGCCCATTGACGGCGAAATATATTTCTACCTTGTAGATCCACCCGTGTACATCCTTTCCCTTAAAGGCTCAAAGATTGACATCTTCAGTTTCCTCACCCTCGGGTCACACCCATTTCTTCTAAATCCTCCATTAACTCCCATTCCTTGAAGCGGAGGTGCTCTTCAATTGTCACGATCTTCCCTCCGGTGATCATACCCAAAACATTCATCAAAATACCTTCATCTTCTTTCAAAATCAGCACCCCGAAGATCGAAATCATCCCCTCTCCTTACAAATTAAGCATCCATTCTTGCATAGCCAATGCTCATCTCCCTCTAAAAAGTGGTTCTAGAGGAGGCATTCCATCTTCTCCCTCCAGGATATCCACTTTTGGATTTTCCCTTACCCTAAACGTGTCAGGATTTCCATCTCTTCCATGGCCGTTGGTAGTTTCCTTTGTTTCCGATGTCACCAGTTTGATTTTGGCTTCAAGCAATTTCTTCAACATGTCTTCCACCATGGCGAATTTTTCCATCCTTTCATTGACGGATGCAATCTGATTTTGAAGATCAGCGATCTTCAAAATCAAAATTTGCTTTGAGTTGCCCAAGTTCTCCCTCCAAAATTTCCACTTTCCTTCCGGCCATTGATTCCCCTTCGATCGATGTGCTCTAATACCAATTTGATAGGAAGTACTTGTAGATCTCGAGTATTTCCTATCAATCTTTGGAAAACAGCGAGTTTTCTCCACAAAAATCTGCACAAAATCACGAAAGCAGTAGATAATTTGTATTATTTGAGAAAAGGGAAACAAAAAATAGCAAGATACAATTGATTCTCTATTCGAGAGGAGGATCGATCTCTCCCAAATCTCTAGACGCCGCTAGAGCCAAAAGAAAACATAAATCTAAGAGATTCAAATTTCAGCCAAATGCAAGATGCCCTAACCCTAGGAAAACAAACTATTTAATGCATATAAATCAAAAGGAAATCTCTAAACAGTCCACGCATTCAAATTTCCCTCCCAAACCCCTCAAAAATCCTTCCTAAAATGTTCGGTTGGCTCTTGCGGTCTGAACGGCTACCGAAGAGGTGGAAGATTTCCGCCTCTATTGAGCTAGGCCAGTCCTGTGCGAACCAGCTGGACCGGTCTAACACAATCATACCCATCATAACAGTTAAAGCTTGAAGCATGCTTGCCTTTAAGATAGGAAACTTAGATGACATTGATATACCCATCCTAATAAGCTTTGCAGTAATTGAATTCATCATCAAGTTGGAAGATGCGCTGAGTATGTCTTTCAATCTTGGAGGTGTGGTTGTAATGAGGGTTCCCTCTGGGTATGATTTATGATAATCATATCCAACGTAGGGAAAAATGTCTTGGATTGCACATAGGGAGATCAAAGGTGTTTGCATGTAAAACGAGGCGAGCAGTGCTTGCACACATACCTCTATGTTTTGTATTTATATTCCTAAGCTTTTATTTTCAGTGTTGATGAACTTAGCATTCATTGCATTTTTTGTGATTGAATGGAGAACTTCGTTTTCACCACCTGATTGACCTAATAGGCACATCCAAGTCCTTGGAAAAGAAGATTGGTTCTACCAGGGTTGAGAGCATTTCATTATTCATTATTATTATTTTTCATTGGCAATTTGGATAATTGTCAGGCTGCAGACCATGTATGCTCCATTTCTCTTATTGTGTAAAAAACCTATGAAATTCTTATTTTCTTGATATTTACACTCTTTTTTATTATTTCTTAAATTTAATGGACCATTTTACTTTTTTTGAGCAATAAAATAGAAGTCCTTATCAAGATGAGCACAAGAAAAATTCAAGAAACCCAAAGTATCTTCTAAAATTACCTGAATTTTTGTAATTTCCTAGCTTGTTTTAATGTTTTCATATTTTTCTGGATTCCCTTTCATTTTTTCCTTATTTTTTTTTCTTTTCTCTTTTTTGCCATGTTTATTTCATCATCATTTTTTATTCAATTTTTTTTAAAAATATGTTGAAATAATATTTTGTTCTTACTAACATCTTTTTTCATTTAGGAGTTTATTTCAGTAATCATTAAAGGCTCATGCTGCTCCACTCTAATATTTGTTATGTTATCTGATCCTATCCTTACTACAAAGTACTACATGTGTCAAACTTTATATATTAAGTTGCACTTGTTGAGTTCTATATTACTTTTACTTGTCTTTAAACTTTCTTGATTTGCTTGTTCTTCCATTATTCCTTCCATCTTTGAAGCTGTTGGTTGCGTATTAACACCTACAAGATTTTTTCTCGTTTACTCAATATATTACCATTGACTAAACCATTGTATGTAAATTGTCAGGTCTACCTTACTTTGCTCCAGTGATCTACATCCTGATGTTCTTCTTCAGAAGGAACGACACACCAGAGTCAGTAAGAAACAATATAACTTGGAGATAAATAAGTACCATACTAAGTATGTTATATTTTTGTATTGATTTAGCTTAACCTTCTTGTAACTTTCAACTATTTCATACATGAATTTTGTGTCTGTGACAGCATGGTTGTGGTGCTCAGGATGTTGAAGGAGAAATCAGAAACTTGTGAGGATCCAGAGAAGTTGTGGAGGTTGTTTATTTGTTTGGTTATTTCTTTTGTTTAATATATCTGGAGATAATTTATAAAACTCATCTTGATGACTTCAACTCAATAATTATAATAATTCACTCCTATATGATGTGAAACAACATGCAATGAACAAGAATTGCCTTGGGAAATTAATGAAAGTGATGAAATTTTCTTGCTAATGAATAAATCTTTGCTTGCTCAAGGTTGAGTTAAGAATTTAATGTTGAGAGATTAGCAAAGGCAATAGATCACATTTAGAGTTTACGGTAACTTGCAAAATAACAACTAAACATTTAAGTAATACAAATAGCTAATGATAACAAAGCCCCAAATTTAAAATCTAGGTCATTCACCTTGAGGTCCGTCACTCGTTTTGAAAGTGGTGGCTAGCGGAGGAGAATCATAAGTAGACTTAGCGATGCCACTAATAGACAAGTGATCTTGAGAGGACTCGTCGCCGGGAAAGAAGTCGGATTTGGAGGAGCGGGTGGGCGGCCGTCAATGATCCACTCGGAGTCAGGATGTTGTTTGTTGATGACGATTATGAGGGTCGGTAGGATCCGATCCAAGTAGGCTCCAACGGTATCGTCGTCGGAATCAAATCCTGCGTCGAAGAACGACGATCGTTGGATGTCGAGGTTGCCGTGAGCGTCAAACACAAGTCCCCATTCTAGCTCCGGATCCACCATTCATGATAGGGTTGAATAGAGAGAGCAAGAGAGGGGAGTGGGAAAGTGGGCCGGGAGTTTGGGGAGAGAGGAGGTCACGGTTTTGGTGGGCTAGAGGGGTTCGGCCAAGGAGGGGAATCCAATGGTGGGGTGCAGGAATTCTGAAGTAATTTCAGATTTTGGAGGGTTTAATGGGGATGATTTAATTTGAAATTCAAATTAAATCAAGAGGAGGAAGAGGAAGAGGGAATTAAGTGGAGTGGGGCCAACGTAATTAAATGGCAGATTTTATTAAAATCTGTAATAAAACAGATTAAATGTCTAGAAAGGAAACCTCCCTTTAACGGATAGGAGAAATCAGGCAATTGTTTGAATTTCAAACTTGCATTGAAATCAATTAAAAAACAATTGCTTAAATTCTGGAGACATTTAAGGAAGGTAATTAGAGCTCAAGAGAAAAATTGAAATTCAAATTAAAATTTCCAGAGAGGGGCGGGATGGAGCTGTGGCCGGCAGGATGGGGTTATGGGGCTGGCCGGCAGGGAGTTGGCCGGAGGAAGGCCGGCGGCAGCTGATCTGGCCGGCGGAAAATGGAGGCAGAGTGGCCGGTGGCTTTGGGCGGCTTGGAGTGGGCGGCGGCAAGAGCAAGGGGAAAAGAAGAGAGGGAGTTTTCAAGGCTTCGACGACTACGGATTTAATCACCTCGCTTGTCTCCACTTTGAACTTCCACAAGATTAGATAATTCGAAAACTAGAACTCACTAAGAGATCTAGTTCTCTCCGGCGAACTCACTAAGAGATCGTGGGGAATGAACTCACAAAGAGAACAAAAGCAAATTTCATTTCATCCAAAAACTAACTTCTTACAATACATGATGCCTCATATAAGGAGGCTCAAAATAAAGAAAAATGAAAAGACATGAACGCCCTCTGGGCTACATAAGCGGAACAATGCCCTCAGGGGCAAACTAGGAAAACTAAAGAAGTACAAATAACTCAGAAGTAGAGGCTCTGGATCGTAGCCGTCGATATGCGCCGCCGGCGATGGTACACGTGTCGAAATCTGATGTCCCCATCACTATATCTTTATAGAAAATTACTTGTATGGGACTTAACTACAACTTCATTCAAGTATAAGAAGCTTCACTGCATTGCTCTTCTCTTTTACATATATGTTTGTTATTTTATGCAGTTTCTTAAGTGGGATTGGTTTTTTATCCAGTGAAGAAAAAATTTCTCTCTTTTTTAAAAATTCCTCGTTGTAATTTGTTGTTTGCTGCGCTCACGAACCTCATGGATGATGTTCTGCTTGTAGTATGCAATGGATTGATTATGGTGCACTTTATATCTTCTGTTGCGTTTTTCTTGCAATGAAAAATATTGCAACTCTTGTTCTTTTCTCGAAACGAGTCTGTTGTTTTGTTTATATATTAGTCACCACTATGCCTGGAGTTTGTGATTTGCAATATCTTGTAAGAACATTCATGACTAAAGCAAAAAGATATGGGCTTAAAGTTGATCCTTGATGTTATCCAACTGAAATAGGATAATACTTGGCCAAATCTCCTTGTATTTGAATGCTACTAATAGCTCTTGCATACATGTCCTTATGGACTTGAATATAAGCATTATTAATCTCTTTCTTTTCTAGAACTCTCCAGAGCACTTCTCTTGAAACTTTGCCCAAAGAATTTAAAATGATTTGATTTTGTCTATAAAGTAGTTTAGGCTATCAGATTTGTAAATGTATAGAGGACTTTTCTTGAGCTTCGAAGCCGAATAACTTCTCTTGAACCATCTTTTACGTGTTGTTTCATGCCAAGCATCCAATTTTTTTGTCTCTAAACTGTATCAAAATTGTGAAATGAAGACACCACTATGGTACCTACTGTGCATGGTTGGGCTGGCTAACAGCCTTACTAGTGTCACCGAAGTTTTGGTCTGAACCATTCTGAAAAAAAAAATCAAATATTTGCTGGCACAAGCACAAGTGAGCCACTTGTAGTGAGTTGGTTCATAACTTGATAGAAAGAAAAAGTGTATTCGTTGTTGCTTGACCCTCATTTATTTTCATTCGTGCTCTGTGTCTGGCTGTTTTAATTTTTGTTGCTTTTAATATTCATCGTCCGTATATTGTGATCATTAAAATATTAGAGCTTCATGTTTCATTAGCCGATTTTGGTGATATTTGGACTTTAATCCAAGTCCATCCATGGAGTTTGTTTCAATTGAACTAGAATAGTGGCCCAAGTCTAATTTGGGAAATATTTTGCCCGGTCCTACTAGAAGGAAGGAATAACATGAAAACTATGCTGAGTTACATAATATTTTATTATAAACTGTATGCTCATTCACCCTTCTTTTGCTGCGCTTGAAATCCACAGCATGGTAACATAGGTTTTGCTGCCTATCTTTTTTCAATGTGTTGGTTTTTATGCTTTCCAAGTACTTTTTGGCAAATGCGGTCTATAGAAGAATGAGACTTCTAGTCAAGAATGCATTCTATTTGTGTTCGCAGGAAGCTGTCCACTCTGAATGACAGCAGCGAGGGTTCAGAAAAGCCTCATGATTATTTCATACAGAAGGAAGAACTGCCACTGAAAATATCTAATCGCTATGTGGATGAGGCTAAATATATGTCTTATATCAAGGTACTGGTTGCATGCAGCTTTGTTGGTGATTAGACTTTGGTCCAGCACTTTTTAGTATGGAAGCCATGCATTTCTTTTTGATTGAGGGAACTAGTGCCTTCTGGTGCTTGCTGAGTTGAAAGTTGGCTATTATATGAAAGGTTTGAAACCCTAAGATCCTCACTATCATTGCCAGAAGGGTGAGGTGAGATAAAAAAAAGGGGGTGAGGTGAGATAGAAGAATGAAGTTTGAAGGATTTTTTTATTCCATGAAACTCCTACTTTATTCTTGGCTTGAAGTTGGATGTTTTTCCAAAATGTTATTCACATACAAGATTTGTCCAATATCAACTAATCGACTTAACACCATCATATTTGCAAATACACCACTAAGCTTTAACAAATGACATAAAACGGCCATTGAAATTCGTTTTTTCGATTTTTCTAGTGCATTTAGTTTCCCATCCTCCTTGGTTTTCTAGTGTGGTGGTATACTTCTACAGGGAATGGTAATGCGCACACTACTCTCCTTGGGTTGTGGTGCTTGATGGGTTGAATCTTGTGGCTATTATAGAAAAGGTTTGATAGTCTAAGATTGTCAATATCATTGTTGGAAGTTGGGATGTCAAAATGGGGTTTTGAGTCGGGTTTGGGTCCAATCCAAAAATGACCCGCCATTATTTGAGCCAACCCGATTCTAGAAACGGTCAGAAATCTAAACACGGACCCGACCCACTCCAAACTTGGGTCAACCCCACCCGACACGCTGACTCGGGTGCAGATCAGGCGAGCTAGGGTGAGCTGCGGGCTGCGGGGTGCACGAGGGGGAAGGGGTCGGGTGTGGGCTGTAGGTTCGCGACTCGCGAGTGGGGCGTGGGGTCGCTAGTGGGTGTGAACCTGGCAATGCAATGCACGCGGCCGAGGGGGGTACGAGTCTAGCAATGCGTGAGCGGGCCTTGGGAGCACTCGAGTGCAAGGGGCAGGCCACGAGCCGCAGGTGTGCAGGTGCCGATACAGGACACGGGCATGACGTGGTGCACCGCCTGCACCGGTGCGACCCTGCGGGCTGGAATGTGGGACGCATACCACGCAGTCATGCGGATAGCAGGAGGAGCCAGTCAATGTGATGCAGGACCTATAGCTTGAGATTGGCTTGCGGATCCAGGTCAACTTTTGGCTTTTGGGTCAACCCGAATCTGATCTGATTTTAAAAACGGGTCAAAAAACTGGTCAAATTAAAATCAGTTCGGAAATCCAAACCCGACCTGTTTGCCAAAGGGGTTGACCAAAACCAGAAATTTTTCAAGTCGGGCTTGGGTCGGGTTTTAGGTTGGGTTAAATAATGACACCCCTAGCCGGAAGGATGAGGAGAGATGGAAGTATGAAGTTTAAAGACTTCATTATTTGTCGAAACTCTTGCTTCATTCTTGGCTTGAAGTTGGATGATTTCATGACTTTTTTTCATAAATGTTGTGGTTGATCCCTTTTTTTATACCATTTAAAATATTTATCTTGGATCAACTAAGAGACCTTAATGCCCGAAAATTTGCAAATACACCTCTAATCTTCAACAAATGACATAAATGACTATCTAAAATTACCCGCATCTAAAATTCCCTGATTTGATATTTCTGGTGCACTTAATTTTGCATTCTCTATGGTTTTGTTCAGTGTGGTAGTTCACTTCTCTTGGGAATAGCATAGAATAAGGTGCACACTCCTACTTTTGCTTGATTGTATTTTGCTTGCTTAATCCTCATTTATGCATGTAAAGTAGATAAAATATTATCATAAGCCTTTGTTCAATAGAAACTGGTTTTCCGGTTAATATTAAGCTCACAAAGGTAATGTGACCTTCTGTGGCGTGAAGTTGACGACTTCTTGTATTTACAGGTAAATAAGAAGCAATTCAAAATGCTAAAAGAGCTAAAACATTCTGGTGATCACATTCAGTCCAAATCCATTAGCCATGTGCTTGGTGACATCAAAAACTTTCATGTATATCCATATAAATTGTATGAGGATGAGGAAAATAATAGGCTTCGAGAACATTGGTTAGCATTTTAATCAATATAGCTTTCACCTTGCCTTGAATTTGAGTGATCAAATCATTTTGTACCCACAGGATGCAGGTGGCTAAAGATACCCATGCAGCTTTTGAAAAGTACAATAAGAGGAAGTTCCTGAAAATGCAACGGATGGAATGTTTGGAGAAAGAGCTTGCTGAATCAAGAACATTGCTTCATGAAAAGGTTCGACGATTGTTATTGTTTCAAATTGTGCATTTGTAGAAAGTTTTTTTTTTTATAACATGTTCCATAAAATTTTCATAGTTGCTATCAGAATTATCTCTTACTGCATTATTTTTCCACCCTTCGCCTTTAGAATTTCTGATTGTGAAGATTTCATGCTGATTTCTTCTATGATTATCGAACTTATAATCTGCTTTACTGCTATACCATATCTTTTTATTACTAAGGAGTAAATCTAGCACTTGCAGAGTAGGCCAAGGAAGCTGGTGTGAACAGTTTAGTAAGATTAAACTATTGATGTAAAAGGGTATATTATACCCCTCTAAGTTCAGCATTTCATATTATTACCTTTGAACTATTGTTCATTCTTAATCAAAATTCGGTTGTCTGATTCATAGTGTTGTCCTTAACTGCTCTTGATTTTTCATCTTTTTGTCTTTACTGAAGCCTTTTACTTCCACTATTCAAGTAGAAAATTGTTGTGTTGAAGTCGTAATTGTTTTTCAGGCTGAGGAATCAGTTCTGGGGAACTCACCTGATCATTCCATTGTTTCAACTGATGAAGAACATTCTCGTTCCCGTTCTGTCTCTGCTCATGATCATACGTTGGAGCGAATACCTTCTCTCAACAGTGTTCGAGAGCTCAACCCTTCCATTTCGGATCAAGAAACAAGAAATGAAAATACACTGACACCTGCAAAAAATACACTTTCTCCCTCACAATCTGTTGATAAAATGGATTCCAGTCAGATGGTCGAGGAACTAAAAGCTCTCATCTCACCATTGAAGAGCACCTGGATTTCTACTAGTTGTGAGGATTCAAGCTATCAGAAACCTTCACAAACCCATTTGTTTGCATCTTCTGATGTACCACTCAACCAATGCCAACATTTTCAAGTTCAAGCAGCACCGATAATCAATTTGGAAAGAGAAGGCATGGAGCAGGTTGCTGGGCGGCTTCTTCCCTCATCTTTTAGTGTCGGAACTACTTCACAATTGTTCGGTTCTTATATCCAAAGCCATGATGAGGTGATTCCAACTTTTCCAATGGCATCAGATATACTTTCATCACACATGAATGAATTGAGTCAACCCGGACTACAGTTATTGATCAATGATGGAAACTTGCGAGAAACCGATCGGTTCCCTCTTCTCGAGGATAACCAGCAGACCATCAATGAAAGACATTCTTGTGAGAAAGAACTTTACCTGCAAAGCATGATTGACAAGAACTTTTGCAACAAGATCAGGTACGAAAATCAGCTAGGATACTATCCATCATCGAGTTCAAGGTGTACTTTGCAATCCTGTGTTACTGATAGATTAGGGAGGCAAAATTGGTTTCCTAATGAACATCAGCCACATAATGTTTGGTCTGGAATTGATTCTTCTGGAAGTGGAGTTCAAAGTGGCAGTGGTGATGGGAGTCTCTTCAGTGTCTTGCCTGAATTCAGAAATTTGCCTTTCCGATCGTCTTTCGACGCCGCTGGTTCGGACCAACTGTTGCGGCCTCCAAACTATATTGGTATGAGCATGGCTGAACCATTCATCCCAACTCAAGTGAGTAGCTCGACAGGTCTTACCTCTGCTCCTATTCCTTCAGTAGACTTGATGCGTGTTAATTACACCCATCAGAACCCCCCATCTCTTCAAGAATCTGCCATGAAGCCATTTATGAGGCATTGGCACCAATAGCAAAAATCTCATTTTAGGCTGGAAACTATCTCTTGACAGGCAATGCTTAAGGGTGAGCCTTATGATTGACAAGCCCTTGGAAGCAAAGCTTATGAATGTGCATAAATTTATGAACAAGTGTATTTATACAAATTTTTTATTTTTATTTTTCTCTTGAAAGGATATTTTGTTAGTGAAAGTTTTCCTTTCTTTTTATCCTCCTATTTAGAAATTTCTTTTATTTTATTTTGGAATGAAAACCGTGCAGAATATATATATATATATATATATAGTTCTGTGTACAATTATATTAATATCATATCTGAATTTCTATTTGCAGCTCCAAAATCTGACTCTTATCAGATAGTGCAGGAGATCTCCTTGCAAACAAATTTTTTTTTTTTTTTTAAGTATTTTTGTGGTGAATCTTAAAGAGAGATGCCATCTTAATAACAAGATTTTTTGATTGATGACTCTTATGGGAATCATTAGCAAAGTTAGGCTTCATATGAGACGGCTTTCTTAATGTTTCTTAAAGG
The DNA here is from genome assembly GCA_022539455.1 of Dendrobium nobile. NCBI lineage: Eukaryota > Viridiplantae > Streptophyta > Magnoliopsida > Asparagales > Orchidaceae > Dendrobium > Dendrobium nobile. The sequence goes on from CM039726.1 coordinate 60,307,505, forward strand.
AGTAAAGCAGCTTTCATATAAAATTTTAAATTTTTTGTACGAGAAGGCTGCTTTATGAAGCAATAAAAAACTGTCATAAACGAAACTTTAATCAACATGCAACATGCTTATTAAATAAAAAAAAAATCATGCTTATTAAATTCACATGCAAATGATCTACTGTGAAATAGCTACTTGAAACATATTCTATTTGATTTTTTAGTACATTCCTTAATTGGTAACAGTGGATTAAGGCTTCATTTGGGACTGTTTTTTTACTGTTGTGTAAAATAATTTTTTATATAAAAATAAAAAATTTTATACTAAAAAACTGTTTTAAGAAGCAATAAAAAAGTCGTTTCAAAAGAAGCCTAAATTAGAAAACCTTGCAAGAAGTTCCAAAAACCTTGAGGCGCACCAAGGAGAACGACATGCATGGTGCAGCAAAGAAAAGCTTCAAAAGTTCCCTCCAAACCCTGAAAACAAGAGGACATATAGATAGAAATTTGTACACTTTTAAGTTCACTCAACACGCCAATAATACCATTCAATGAAATACAGAGAACAAATTTTTTATACATTTATGATTTCACATACACAATGGGGATAAAAACATAAAAGAATATTACAGATAGATTTCGATCTGTACATGTATTCTTTTACTAGTAATTTCCTTTACAAGCTTCAAGGCCATGCTGATAAAACTCGCATGGAGTCCAGGAGATCCATAATTACTACTGGAACAACTGGCTGCCAAGGAGCACAGTAGTTGTTCCTTCACCTCTGATGGTTGTCAGGTTCATTTCTTTCTCTCGAATTCGATCAAGTTCAGATACCAAATAACTCGATAGAGGGCGTCTCTCGCCGATCGGGTTCAAACACCAAACTATTAGCTGCACAAATTCTCTTATGCCTTCAGAAGTGAAGCTGCTGCTCATTCTTTGGTCCACAAGGCTGGTAATATCACTCACATCCTGACACTTCTGAACCTTCATATGAAACAGCCATAAATGGAGTAAAATTATTTTATATGCATTGTAAGGGTACATAAATCTCTCCAGACTATAAGGCAGGAACCTCAGGAGTGAGAAAGAAAGATTATCAAAAGCATTTCTGCTGATATTGCTACATGTTTTAATTATTTGCAAGGGATTGGCAAATCGGAAAGGCATTACATGAACTTATATTGCAACAAGTCATCAGTCAAATGATAGATTCCTATGCCAGTTTTTGATTTGAGCCACACATTTGTGTGGGCCACCGCATTTTAGAGGTACTATAAAGAGCTCTTTAGTGAATCTTAGGCTTCGTTTAGGATGACTTTCTTTTTGCTTCTTAAAGTAACTTTTTAGTACAAAAATTATAATTTTTTAACTAAAAAACAACTTTAAGAAGCAATAAGAAAGCCGTCCCAAATGAAGCCTTAGCCCTAACATATGAAGTTCATTTTTTTCATAGCTATGTTTAAGTTTGATGGAATTAGAGGGAACATAGATTCATTTTATTTCACAATTTCACATTTGGTGTTTGGTTACAAGGCAATTAACCATCAATTCAATTTACCTTGGAAATATGAACAAATGCATTTCTCATAAAAACTCTACCCAACTCTAGGAAACAAAAAAAAAAAAAAAAAGAGAAGAAAAATTTACGCTGTAATTGATTTGACTAACATATCCCTTTTAAACAATAACAACATCAAGCCTTTGTCTCACTAAGTGAGATCGGCTACATGAATCATTTTGTTTCCATTGTGTTCTGTTAAGAGTCAAATTCTCATTTAAATCAAATAAAAAGAAGTTATTTCTAAATATTTTCTAACCAAGTCTTTCTAGGTTTACATCTACTCTCCAAACCGAGCCATCAGAAGGCCGACATTTTATGTAACCAAACCATCTAAAGAAACTCTCTCTATTATATGCCATTGAAGCTACTCCAACCTTTTCACGTTATTGCTCATTTCACATTCTATCTCTAAGAGTAAAGCCACTCATCCACCTGAGCATCCTCATTTATGCAACACTTAACTTAATTGTATGTTTCTCTTTTAATGGCCAACATTTTGTGCCATAAAACATTGTTGGTCTCACCAACATCTTATAAAAACTCAATTTCACATCAACCAAATATGAAATTTAAAATATTTTTCACTCACTTTCTCCTAACTCAAACAATTGATGAAAACTATTTCAATTCAATTCCTTTGTCATTTTCATTGTCCATTGTCCATTGTCCATTTTCTTTTCATTTCACCTCTTTCAATTCCTTCAAACCAAACAAGTTCCTCCTTTCCATATTTACCTCAATGTCAAAACTACTGAAAGTATAAGCAACTTCAAGAAAATCTGTCAAGAACATAGTATTAGAAAAGTGAAAATTATGCCATTAAATCAAATAAAAAGGCAAAATGGAATAAGAATAGATTGCCTAACCTTCATATGCACGGATATAAATATGTAAATAAAGAGTATAAATTTCTTCATAATATTTCAATGAAATCTGCTGTAAAATGCATTAGCATAAATTAAATACCCATTTTCTGATGCTTTGCTCGGATCTGGCTTCCTTTCCACTAACTAACTCCATAAGAAACACTCCAAAGCTATATACATCACTCTTTACTGAAAATCTTCCAAACTCCCTCACCCTTCATGAAAACAAATAAGGGTTGGTAAGGAGAAATTGTGTCACAGTTCCATTTGTCAATTAAAATGCTAATACCCTTATCTATAAAAAGGGACATAATTGTTGGGAATTAGGCGAAACTTATGCTTCGTTTGGGATGACTTTTTTACTACTTCTTAAAGCAGCTTTGCAGTACAAAATTTTTAATTTTCATACTAAAAAGCTATTTTAAGAAGCACTAAAAAAGCTGTCCCAAACAAGCCTTTAATGGTCAGATAAAGTTCTCTTCTTACTCAGGATCAAGGAAAGGGTCATCTAGTGTAATTTGAGACGATCCAACGCCATCTACTCGATATAGTAAGATTCGAAGTCCAGCATCTGCTACTTTTGGAATGAAATCCTCGTCAACTAAAACATTTCCTGTTTTAAAGTTCATATGCACCATAGGGGGATTAAGAGCATGCAAATGATCCAAGCCTGCTCAACAGAAATAATACTAGACATCAGAACTAGTTTTCAAAGTCCAAAACAATGGATGATAGAATTCAAGCCAAAAATCTTATAACAATATGGCTTAAAAAACAAGGTTTTCCCCAAATTAGGTTGGATTACATTTTTGCAACTCTAGGAAAAGAAACCAATACCAGCTTAACCATGAATGCCACTGGTTTTGCAAATCATCACCTGTGGCTACACCATAAGCAATGGAAAGCCTGTTCTTGAACTCTTCTAGCCTTTTAGTTGAGGCCTGACTTGCTCCTGTGAAAGCAAACGAGAGGAAATAAATGGTGTTACTCATTTTTATTATCCAAAAATTCTATAAAATTAGAGAGAAAGAGAAGGAGACCATATAAGTGTGCAGAAACACTCCCATTTGGTATGTACTCATAGATTAGCATTTGCAAATCACTTTCCTGGCAGTAACCCAGTAGACTCACCAAATTCTTATGCCGAATTGATGACAAGTACCGTACCTGACAGTCCATTTGATCAAATTAGAACAATATCTTTCAATATGAAACAGAAAAAAACATTAAATCTAAATATGAGAGCTAAACAAGATTAAAGTAAAAGTTAAAATTGATTTCAATTGTTTCATAAAAATCTTTAAGGAAATGCAGAGTTCTGCTGTAATAAGCATGAGAGAGGAGGCTGGAATCAAAATATAATGCTAGAATTTAACCCTTTTACTGTTTCTTAAAGCAGCTTTCTGATACAAAAATTAAAAATTTTATATAGAAAGCTGCTTTAAGAAGCAATAAAAAAGCCGTCCCAAATGAAATCTTAATTAACTTCTAAAATGGATCCGTTTCTCCTGTATATTCAAGCAAGTCTCTTTAATAATTAAATCTCCATAAATAGAGCACCAAAAGAGTTAAATTCATAAGAAACCAACCTCTTCAATAAAATCCTGGCTGGGAGCAGCTGGTCTTCTTTTAATAGCAACAATCATTCCATCTTGAAGCAGACCCTTGTATACTTCTCCAAATAGTCCATGTCCAATTAGATTAATATCATTAAAGTTCTTTGTCGCTAGATTGAGTTCTTCTAGCCCAAAACGTCGTGATGATCCTTGCACTCCGGGTAGGTATGAAGTACTTTCTTGAACTAATTCAACACTTTGTCCAGCTGAAACATATTGAAATGAGAAGAACATCCATTATCATAAATAAGACCATCAAAGCAGAAAAAAAAAACCTCCTGAAAGACATTTTTTACCTTGCATAGATGGTTCGGATGAGTTACTTTCTGATGTTCTTGAAGTACTTCGACGCAAAATGCAGTACCTTACAACGAAAATCAATATCCCGACCAATGCCAAGGCTCCTGCAGCACTTCCAAGAGCTGCTGCAAGAGTCATTGACATCTGGTCTCAGATCCACCTTAATACTACAGAACAGTCCTTCCAAATTATGAGATTCTATACATTGTACCTGAAAGAAAAATGAACAAGTTCTTCATTAACAACCAACCTTATTAGTAAATGAAAACTAGAGATATATTCTTTATTTTAACAAAGAACAAACAAGCATGCTTGCTTCAGTTACATACTTCAGAGTGAAGACAAAACAAAAATTTTAGTTCAGAAAAGATTGTATAGAACATATTAGCCACTGAGTTAGTGATAACTGTGCATGATATGTTCAGTAGAGGGTGTGGGTCTGTAGCAGTGGTTGGATTGCCTTTTTTGTGATACAAAGCTGATGAGTTTGAGTAATGGAGAAAATCTTTACACAAATATAAGGTTAAGGTTGAGTAAATTAACTCCACCCTAGGTTTTGTATTAGCAAAAGCCAAAACTTCATGCATTGGGTTGCAACTTAGGCATCGTTTGGGACGGCTTTCTTACTGCTTCTAAAAGCAGCTTTCTAGTACATCAAATAAAATTTTTATAATAAAAAAATGCTTTACGAAGCAGTAAGAAAGCCGTCCCAAACGAAGCCTTTTAAGTTCTATTCTCATGACTACAAGCATGAATGAAAGAAAGCAAAAATAACCACTGAACTCTATATAATGTGAAGTTGTCTTCGACCATTTGGGCATACAAATAAGACAGAAGATTCATCTCCAAGGAAAGTATTGATGATAGTGTGGAAGGATCCGAAAGGAAAATGGGCAGAGGAAAGCTAACAATGTGACATGGCTAGAAGTTGTGGCAAAAGGTGCAATAAACTGAAATGAACAAAGGAGAATTCTTAAAGCTCAAAGCTGACACCAAATAAATGCTAAAAGGCTAATGATTGTATTAAATGACACTGTAAAATGACATGCACAACTGTATTAAATAAACAAGGCAACTCAAAATCTAGACAAAATCCTCGGTTCACAAGCAGATTTCCAAATCTTTTAAAACTTAACAGTAGAGAAGTCCATGATAAACTAGAAGACATGCATCCTCAATAGCAATATAAAAATGCAATGATCAAAATCTGCATTTATATCACATTTATCATATTAACGCCACATAAAAATACACACTCAAAAACTTCAAAATCTGAGAAACAAATCAGGAATTCCAGTTGAAAATCAACACAGAAAACCTGTAAAAAATTTAAATTGGCATCAATCCATTACCTGCAGAAACTTATGATAAAACTATCCTGGCTTGAGACAGCCTTGACTAATCGTCAGAGAAAATTACAACTCCCAGACAGACAAGACACAAAAACAGCTGTTCTACTACGCATCTTGACTTTCTCAGATCTGTATGAGGGTTTCTCCTCACCAATTATACAGAGAAACAATGAATTGACCAGGTAAAGAGGAATAAATCAGAAATCCAATCGAAACGGAAAAATCCAAGCCAAGCTTCCCAATCTTCCAGCGCCGCAAGGGTAGCCCTGTATTTATATCAACCAATAATTTACCGGCAACCCACACAAATGGATCATCCTTCCAAAAGCTTAAAATGCCGGCTGAAAGCGACACAGCGCCGACACTATAGGATACTTAAGAAAAAGATTCAATTTTTTTTCTTTTTTCACCTTCTTCTGTAACTTTTCTTCTTCATTCCCTATTCTCATCATCCTCCCCCCTTTAATACAAACCAGCAGAGCAAAAGCCCCCTCCTTTCAGCAGAATGTTGCATTACAACCCATTAGGAAGGAAAAAAAAACAAAATATAGTGGCAGGTATGAACTGGCGAACGCAAAAAAGAACAGTTTATGTGAGAGAGAGAGAGAGGAGAGAGAGAGAGAGAGAGAGGGAGCGAGGGAGGTATCTGATTTGTGGGCTGTAAAGCATTCTTAAAGAGTTGTCCGGTACTGCAAGTTGGCGATTTTATGTCATTCTGCACATTTCTTTTTCATCTTTTTCATCTTTTTCATCCCTTATTAGTCCTTGGCATCTTTAAAGAATAGCCATCAAGAAATCAAAGTAGGGTTTAAGAGGCAAAGGAAGGATGAAACGAAGGAAAGAAGGAACAAAAAATTTACAAAGGGCAATGGCGGAAATGAGTAGAATGTTTGCTATGGAAAGCTGTGGGGTTGTTAGCACAATAAGACAGCTATGTTGACGTTGTTCCTACCAAAATAAAAATGAAAAAAAAAAAAAATCAGATATAAACTGAGAAGTGAGAGAGAGAGAGAGAGAGGGGAAATAACGGCTACCTCTATGTTTGAGCTGCCTCTTCTCCACTCTCCACCTACTTCAATTATCTTCTTATCAGGACTGTTAGTTTTGGATTAAAAAATGAGCTGGTTGGTATTCTTCTATGATTAAAACTTCTATGTTAAAACTGGAGAACTTTGCTCTCCTGGTTGTCATTAGTTACATACAAGTGCAACACAGCTGTCTTACTGTATTTATTAATGTGGATGCAGTTGGGTTTCAAGATCCAACCCACATGGAGGGAAACCTTAGGCCCATTTTACATGATTTATTGCAAGAAAATTGCGAACTTTTTTTTTTTATTGCATAACCCATAATTATTAAATGCTGGTAACTTGGTAAGTTATATATCATAGTAAGCATAAAAGATTACATAACACATAATTATATATCATGGTAAATTATAATTTTATATTGTGAAAGTTTATGTACTCAACATCTCTTATTATTTTTGGACTTTAAGATGAAGAGCTAAAAAAAAAAAAAATCTAGAATTAGATGAGAGCATTTAAAGAATATTAACAAAAATATTTTGAGAGTAAGATATTAGATCTTAAGATTTTATTTGTGCATGAAGAAGCTAATATTATGTGAAAAAAATTTGCTGGTGATATTAAAAATGTTTCAAAAGATGTGCTTAGAATATTAAAGGGAAAAAGTCATAATAGTAAAAATAGTTGGTGGTGGAATCAAAATGTGCAAGAAAAAATAAAAAAATAAAAATATTTGTTATAAAAATTGATTTAGATGTAAAAATTTTGATAATTAAGAAAGATATAAAGAGGTCAGTAAGGAGTCTAAAAAAATTAAGGATGATAAAAGATATATGTATAAGTTAGCGCCAAGCATAGAGATAAGAGTAATAAAAATTTAGTTCAAGTGAAGTATATTAAGGATGAATATCAAAAAGTACTTTAATTAGAAGAGGATATTCAACAAATGTGGATGAGATATTTTTATAAACTTTTCAATGAAGATTATGAAAATATGATTGACTTTAGCAACTTTAGCATCATAAATGAACTAATGATATTTATTTTTATCGGCGTATTAGTAAAATCAAAGTTAGAGAGGTTTTAAGAAAAAGGAAGTGTGGAAAAGTTATTAAACCTAATGATATTCCAATAGAGGTGTGAAAATGCTTAGGAGTTAAAGGAATTTCTTGGCTTACTAAAATTTTTAATATTATTTTGAAGACTAAAAAGATGACAGAAGAGCGGAGAATGAGTTTATGTGGGCTCCGAAAATTCGGCCCCGGCCTCCGCTCGCTCTTCTTTTAATATTCGGCGAGGGAGTTTTAACTGAATAAGTTCCGAGGTAAATTTTGGAAGGCAGATGGGTTTGTAGATAAGACACTACCCAGAGATTTCGCCCTCATTTTGCGAGGACTTTATGATCTGAGTTCTGGTTTCCTATAGGCGCAAGCCCCTATAGTTAATTACCCCTCTCGATCACGAGAGAGAACTTTCGATTAAGGCTAGTCGTCAATCAGATTCGTATAAAGATACGTGCATCTGGCATATAGTAGCAGCAATAGGTATGGATTGGAAGATTTGATATTTAAATGGAAACTGCACCATCCTACACTTAAAGCGGATGGTGGGGGAATGGATGATGGACCCGATCAAGATCCCATGGTTCCGTCGTCCCGGGGCATCGTGGTCCCTGGTCTACTTAGTCAGCGGAGGTAGTCGACCCAACCTGACAGAAGGATCCTTGTCGGCAGCCATGGGTTGCTTCGTCCAAGGGGACCTTGTAGACCTGGGGGGAATGTTTGTCTAAGGGGACAAATTTGAATCCACCTTAGCTTACAGAGGGCTTTGTGCCCTATCGATCATATCCTATTGATTCATATCTCAAGGATTTGATGCCAATAAGGAGCGCATTGGCTATGGCCATAACCGGTATTTCGTGGTGCCATTTGGCGGCAAAACCACTCGGTTCAGAGGGCCCCGGGTCGTCATAACCGTTTATCCTACGGTGCCATTTGGCGGAAAAACCGCCGGTTAGAGGACACGTACCACGTCCTTACTGGCAAGAGATTGTTTGAGAATGGATCCTAGTGATATTTTCGACTAGGCATTAAGCTCTTTTGTGAGTTGAAGTAAATTTTAATTTGTCCACCTCGGCAAATTGTTGCGGAGGGTGGATGGATTTTGCTTTGAGAGTTAATGGATTTATTTCAGATTTTAAATATTTGGAATTTGGAATGATTTTGGATTTTTGGAGTATTTGGGTGGCATTTGAAAATATTTGGGAACCCCTCCGGTTGAGATCTGCATTCAACACGGCCATCATCGGGGTGTTTGGGGTCATTTCCATTTGTTGATTGAACCTTGTCGACCATATCAACTTATCGATAGGGGATCGGGTTTCTCGTAGGCTTTGTGCCTTTGTTTATGAATTTTCTTGATTTTAGGCCTTGAAGGCCTAAAAAGAATGTATTTAAACAAATACATCGGTCGCTACAACCGTGTATTTTGTTAGGTAGTTCGAATCTTGTCGACTTCTATTGATCCGTGTAGAATGATCGGATTCGAACTTGAATTCACTTGTCAACCCGCGTAGCATCCATAGGCGTCACGTGTGTAGCAATAACACGCTCGCTAGGGCCCATGCGGGTTGAGATTGTATTTACCCCTTGTGTACCTATGTGTATACAAACTACGGTGCACGTGTAGGGGTATTTTGAAATATTTGTAGTTGTGCAGATATCTGCCAATTGAATGCACAACATTTGATTTTAGAGCTTATACACGCCTTCTGTCCGCTAGTACGAGTGTTGCGGATCCGGTGGCATTGCATTGTAGGTTGTAGACGCCTTCTGTCTGCTTGTATCAGTGTTGCAGATCCGGTGGCGTTGCATTGTAGGTTGTGGACGCCTTCTGTCTGCTTTCATAGATGTTGCAGATCCGGTGGCATTGCATTGTAGGTTGTAGATGCCTTCTGTCTGCTTGTATCAGTGTTGCAGATCCGGTGGCGTGGCATTGTAGGTTGTAGACGCCTTCTGTCTGCTTGTATCAGTGTTGCAGATCCGGTGGCGTTTTGATATTGGCTCCCCTTTTCTCATTCACCAGGGGGAGATTTTCTGGATTTTGGAGTCAAAGACTGCTGATTTGGAAAGAACTCCTTTTAGGATCTTCGGTGTAGTGTACTTGTTATTTCCGGTGTTTGTGGGCATCCGGATTGCTTTTCTTCTAATGTGTAGAACCAAGAAGAAGCTTTGGAACACCAGGAAGTTTGGTTCTAATTTGTTCAAACTTCCTTTCTGATTCTGTAGGGGAATGTAATTTTCGTACATCGGACTGCCTTTGTACCCGGTGTACTTATAGATTTTGATCACCGCTGTCGTAGGTGATATCTGTACTTGTGTCCACAGTGATTCATTATTCTTTCAATACACTGTTGTTATCCACAAGTATTCGTATGAATTTATAAGGGACCGCTATATCCACTATGAACTTCTAGAAAATGTTCGCAGGAGATTCATTCTTTCTGCATCATATCCACCCTTTCACCAATCTCGGGTGGTTTGATTGTACTTGTTTGACCTCGTAAGGATCGTCATAGGGGGATACTTGTACTTGCGCCCACAGTGGTTCGATGGTGTTCACGATATGCTCACTGTTGTTATCCACAAGTGGTTCGTATTTGTTTGTAAGGATCAATTGTGTTTAATACGAGCTCCAAGGAATGTTTGTAGGAGACCCTCGTTTGTCTACATCATGCCCACCTATCACCAATCTCAGGTGGGTTTGTTGGGCTGCATTTGTTTGTAGGAAGGCGGATCCTCCATCTTTGGTCTCCCGTATCGCCATCTCAATCAACAGGCGTTGGTAAGAATTGTTGTAGGAGTTCGCTGCATCCTTCTTTCGTGAGCATTAGGATTTCATTTCCTACTTGCAACTTGTTGTTATCTTGGACGACTGTGCACTTAGACTTTGATTGGTTCATTCATCCAAAGCCCAGTTCTATGTATTCCATCGGACCCGAGTTCAAAGTTCAACTCATGCTTGAATCTCCCTCGTTGTCCTTGAAAGTGTGGTGCATTTGACCTCGTAGGAACTATTGTAGGAGTTTGTTGTATTCAAGGTCTTGTAGTTTGAGTTTCCCGTGTGTGATCCAAACTTTGATCTTTGCATATGTTTTGATCCAAATTCAGTTTCATTCAGACTTGAATTCATCAAGTTTACAAGTCCCCATTTGATGTCGTATAGTCTGAGTTCAAGTGCGAGTTCAACTGCTTTATTCGGATTCGGATCCAGCCCAAATCAAAGTCTTTGTTTGATGTTCTATATTCGGATCCCCTGATGTTGCACAGTTCGAGTTCCAATGTTCAGCCCATGTCTTTGCTTGTCTTGCAAATTCAAGTTCAAGTGCACAGGTTCAAATGCTTGTTCCAAGCCTTCTGAAGTCCAACTCAAGTTCTTACTTGAGTTCAAATGTTTGAATTATATTCAAGTTCAGGATATTTTTTTTTTATTTCATTTGGATTTGATTTTATTTCTTTTGAGTTTTGATCTTTAGAAGTCATTTGAATTTGTTCAGATTTAGGTCCACAAGCCCTCTGTTCTTCGTACAAGTCCTCTGCTCATTTAGTTCAATTTCTGTGTATTATTGTCTGAGTACAGTTCTTCTACAGTGCTGCCCAAGAAGGTCTTCAAATTGTTCAAGTCTTTGTACATTTCAGTGAAAATTTCAGCAGCACCCCGACATATCCCCCGTTTGGGAGAAAATTGGGGAGCTGGGCCTTCCCACCACGCTACTAGAGCGTGTATGGTAGGTGTCCTTGGACACCGCGGCCGTACAAAATTTCATCCCACCACGCTACAAGAGCGTGTATGGGGCCTTCAGCAGTACCCGTACAACAGAACAGCAGTGACTCCCCACCACGCTACAAGAGCGTGTATAGGGCTCTCCCACCTCGTCGTATGCGTCGCACCGGGCTCCCTCCTACCGTGCTACAAGAGCGCGTATAGGTGGTTCCCCGGTCCGCTGCAAACGTCGAGAATGGGATTTTGGAACATCATACCTTTGCGTAGCAGTCGTCGGCGGTGTCGGTGTCGAGGTCGAGGACCGTCCCCACCACGCTACAAGAGCGTGTATAGGGCTTACCCGCCTCGTCGTATGCTTCGCACCGGGCTCCCTCCTACCGTGCTACAAGAGCGCGTATAGGTGGTTCCCCGGTCCGCTGCAAACGTCGAGGACGGGGTTTAAGTTAGAAATTATACCTTAGGGCCCGACGGGGAGTCGTCGGCGACTATCGGCTCGTAGATCGAGGAAGGAGCAGGCACCTTCTTTTTTCTTTTTTTTTTGAATTAATTAATTATAATTAACAACTAATTATAATCATATTTAATTAATTATCTTTACTTATAATTAATTATAATTAACTAAAATTATTAATTATGATTATTATAATTAACTAATATAATTAATTATAATTAACTTTCATTAATTATAATTAATCAATATTAATTAAATATAATTAATTAATAATAATTAATTATAATTAAAAATAAATAGTAATTATAACAAATTAAAATTAATTTTAATTAAAATAAATTATAATTAATTGTAATTAATTATAATTATTTAATTAAAATTAACTGTAATTAATTATAAATAAATTAAAAATGATTATAATTAAATTAATTAAAATTAATTAAGATTAGCTTTAATTAATCTAAGCCATTAATCCCCCTCTCCTTCTCTGTTTGGGGGATTTACGGGATTTAGCCGAGAAGCTCACGAAAGGGAGGGAGTTACCTTCACTGCTTGCGACCTCCCGTTGTTGTTTCCGATCAAAATGTATGACTTCCGATCCGACAGAGAGGGGGAGGCGTCGGCGAAGCAACGAAGTCGAACAGCAAGGAGCCGGGGAGTCACGCGTGCAAGGGAGAAAGTTAACTTCACGCCAGCGAGCACCTGCTCTTCCGTCCGATCAAAATGTTGTAGCTCCCGAATCCGACTGGAAGAAACGTCGTAGGAGCAAAGTCCGCCAGCCACGAAGAAGCTGCCGAAGGGGAGAAGGTTTCCTCGACAGCAAGCGAGCTCTCCTCTGTTGTTTCCGATCAAACTGTCGTAACTTCCGAACCAAAGGGAAGGGAATGTCGTCGAGTGTAGCCGGACAGCAGGGAGGAGTCGGAGAATGTAGCGCCCAAGGGAGAAAGGTAACTTCACAGCCCACGAGCTCCTGCTCGATGCTTCCGATCGGAAGTGTCGTAACTTCCAAACCTACAGCAAGGGAAAGTCGTAGAAGGAGCGATGTCGAACAGCTACGCAGGAGTCGGAGAGGGAGAGAGGGAGAAAGAGTCGAGAGCCAGAGAGCGGGAGCTCTCATTTCTTCGGGTTTTAACAAGACAGAGGGATCGTGCGATGAAACGACGTCGACGTGTGTGGGATGTCGATTCGAGCGGCGACGACGTGCGGGCAGGTACGATTTTTTTTATTTGATTTGATTTTTTTTGTTTTCTACAGATAAGGGTCAACAGTTTATTGATTCATATTTTTAAGAATATATGTGATACACGAGATTGTGTGAATTATAGAGCAATTAAGTTAATGTATCATACTTTAAAACTAAGAGAGAGAGAGAGAGAGAGAGAGAGAGAGAGAGAGAGAGAGAGAGAGAGAGAGAGAGAGAGAGAGAGAGAGAGAGAGAGAGAGAGTTATAGAGCATAGGTTGTGGCATGATACTAATATTTCTCAAAATCAATTTGTATTCATGCCAAGTAGGTCTACTATGGAAGCTATACATTTATTGAGAGGTTTGATGGAGAAGTTTAGAGAGAATATGGAGGATCTACATATGTTATTTATTGATTTAGAGAAAGCATATGATAAAGTTTCAAGAGAAGTGCTTTGGAAAGTTCTAGAAAGAAAGAATTTAATAATGTTTATATTCAAGTTATTAAGGATATGTATGCAAGACCTGTTACTTGTGTTCAGACACAAAGTGGTTTGACCAAGCATTTTCCTATTTCAGTTGGATTATATCAAGGAACAACCTTAAGCTCATATCTTTTTTGCTTTAGTGATCATAGATGTTCTCACTAAACATTTGCAAGAGGTTATACCCTGGTGTATGCTTTTTATTGATGATATTCTTCTTATTGATAAGATTAGAGAAGGAGTTGAAGATAAACATGAATTATGGAGGTTAACCTTAGAATCTAAAGGCTTTCATTTGAGTAGATCTCAAACTGAATATATGGAGTGTAATTTTAGTAATCATAGTTTTTGTGGGAGGATTGTGACTTTGGGTGATTAAATCATTAATAAGAATACACATTTTAGATATCTTGAGTCTATTGTTCAAAGTAATAGTGAAATATATGGGATATTATTAGTTAAATTTAAGTTGGATGGTTGACGTGGATGAATGTATCAGGCTTGTTGTGTTATAGAAAAGGCACTCATCGAAAAATTCCATAAATGGTTAGACCTGCAATGCATTATGGTGCAGAATGTTGGCCATTAAAAGAGAAACATAATATTAAGTGAAGTGTTGCAGAGATGAGGATATTCAAGTGGATGAGTGACTTTACTCTTAGAGGCAAGAAATGAAATGAGTATATATGTGAAAACGTTGGAGTAGCTCCACTGGAAGATAAGATTAGAGACAATTGTTTTAGATGGTTTAATCACATAAAATGGCGGCTTTATGATGACCCAATTAAGAAAATAAATATAATAGATTTGACTTATGTTAAGAAAGGCAGAGGTAGACCTAAAAATGATTGGTTAGAAAATATTAGAAATGACATTTCTTTATTAGATTTAAATGAGAAATTAACTTTTAACAAGATGCACAATGGATAAAAATGATTCATGTAGCTAACCCCATATAATGGGATAAAAACTTGATGTTGTTGTATTAGTATTGTTTCAAATTTCATATATTTATTGAGAAAAACATTTATCTACAAATTTCATTTACTCCCTTCATTCTTATGCACATAATTAATTCATTCCATCCTATAAAAGATTGCACTTTTTTATTTTGTATTTCTTAGCTTATAATTCTTAAAAAAATAAAGATATTAAAGTAAATAAATCGATTTATTTATATTCATGATAAAATAATTATAAATTTTTTCATCTTATAATTCTTATCTCCTATAGTCGAGGCTTGGTTGAAGTTAAATCATGTAAGGCTTCGTTTGGGATGACTTTCTTATTGCTTTTTAAAACAACTTTCTAATAAAAAAAAATTAAAAATTTTTGTATTAAAAAATTGTTTTAAGAAATAGCAAAAAAGTCATCCCAAATGAAGCCTAAATCTTAATATCTTTATGTTTTTTTTTTCTCTCTTTGATGTGTTTATTTTATTGCACACATTTACAAATTGATGATGCTCCCATAAATGAACTTTTGGTGCCTCTCATTATAACAAACTAGTTTTAGAATATATTTCTAGATCAATGACCAAAGAGTTTGATTGGTTGGAAAATTCTGGCTTAAGAGAACCAAGAGCATGGAATAATTATCTAAGTATTGTGAAATCGTTCACAGGTCATTCCAAGTTGCCAACTATGAAGTTGTATTTGGAGGATGAGGTTTTAATGGATTTCTTAATTGGAGGAGTCAACCAAAAAAAGATTTATGATTGAAGTTAGAGTCATTGTTAATGACAAAAGCCTCTCCAATAAATGTTATTTGAAGCTAATATTTTATTTATTGTACATGTGAGATGATGTGTTAATCAAGGCACATCTACCAACTATGTCGATCATCATCAGCCTCCATTGAGTGACACTGACCAACAGGGGTGGAACCAGCCTTAATTTGCTGCGCGGGGGGGGGGGGGGGGGGGGGGGGGGGGGGGCAAACTTATAAGTAACTGTCGGTGGTACAAGTGAGGAGCGCCCTCGGAACAAATTTTGGTTATAATGATATTTTTGGAATTCAAATTAATAAATAAAATGATGAATTCTCTTTATTATTTTCGAGGCAATTGCCTAAAGACCATAATATTTTAAAACTTTTATGGGAGGGGGCCTTATAATAAAGACTAAAACATAGATGAATTGGGACAAATTACCTAAAGAATAATAAAATAAAAAAATTATTTTTTTTTAAGGGGGCCAATTCCCCCCCACCCGAGCTCAAGGGGGTTCCACCCCTGCTGACCATCATCGGTTGCTACTACCACCTGCCGTTGTAGCCCATCAGGCACCAACCACTTCCATATTTGAGCTTTTATATTGCATTTTTTTTTTACTTAAAGCCAAATAAGAAAGTAATCCCCTCGTCTAATTAATTTTAAACATTTCAAATATATTGCATTCATTTTATACAACAACCCAAAATATATGATCTTTAAGTTTAAATTTGAGGGAGTTGACCAAGGTAGAAAGTCCAATAAAAAAAAGTCCACCTTTAGCAATTTTTATTATGAAGTAGTTGTTTCAAGCAAGTCAATTCAATTAACTAAACCTTAAAAATAGAAAAACACATTGTCAATATATATAGCTTGTGTGTAATAAAAAAATTACAAATTTATTATAAATTTAACAGATTTCAGATCTGTCGTATGTAAATAAGATTAATAAAATAAAGACATACATCAAAGAGATGTGGAAGTACCTACTAGCTAGATAAAATAATTACAAAGAAGAAATTTAAATAATTTGATCATGCACTATTAACAATTAAAAATCAACAATAGGAAGGGATAAAAAAAAATAATGCAAAAGTTAGAGGACGAAAATGTAAATAAATAAAATTTTATATTACTAGAAATTACATAAATAATTAAATTATTAATTAAAATATTAACTCTATAACCCTCAGCATAAAACAGAATATTTAAAATATTATTGCCACTTAGGGGTGGTGCTGCCTTTGCTCTAGTTTTGATCTCATTAGTGATAAAGCTTTAATTCATCATGATTATAACTTATACATGTAATATTAATGGGGCCCTAAATAATTAGTGGAAGACACTTTCTAATAAATCCCTAACCCTCCAAATTAAAGAGGTTTATTAGGGATTTTTTTTAAATATAATTTATTTTCTTAGATGTGTTCAAGTGCTTGTATGTGTAACATATAATATTTTAAGAAAATATATTTTATTTTATTTAATATAATATAATAAAGGTATAAGACCAACTTAATCATATCAAATGAATGAATATTATATCTCAATCAATGCTTGACAATTCTGATGGAATGATTCATGTATATTATTTTCCGCTCGTCCATCGAACATCGCTGGATTTCTGTCCGATCTTTGTTTGCCACTAGATTTCAATATAACATTTGATTGTTGTAATATGATCATCCTCAATATAAGGCAGACCAGCCATTTTTAATCTACTCAAATACTAGTGAAATCATTTTAACTGGGCGTGACCCTATAATTTTTTTTCTTTTTCTAGCATTTTCCACATAAAAATCTTGTGTTTATAAATTCTTTATTTGTGTGCTGGATATCCATAAAATACTGAGGCATAAAATTCTAACTCTATCGCCGAGTATATCCTAGCTCGTAATAATTATAGTAAGACCTATTACATATTTCTACTATAAATATTTAATGCATGAAATAATATTGATATGGTCATATAAATAAGATATGATAAAAAAATATTTCTCTTCCCCTTCTGATCCTAATCAGTAATCATGATAGTTTCTTTATCACCTTCCCTCTCATGATTTTCAGAAGAAAAACTATCGACAAGAATCTCATTCCTTGTGCTGATTTCTCTCATAAAGAATTTCCCTCACCTATATATTATTCTAATTATCATATATTAATTCTTACTTTCTTGCACAAGTGATTGCCGACACATTGGTCTCTATCAAAGGAAGTAAGCTCCTCTCTCCCACAAAATTCAGTAAAATGAGGCTTCGTTTGGGGCAGCTTTCTTATTGCTTCTTAAAATAATTTTTTTGTTTAAAAATAAAAAATTTTATACTAAAAAGCTACTTTAAGAAGCAGTAAAAAAACCGTCTCAAACGAAACCTGATTCTGCAATCTTCAACTGAATAATAAAATCACAATTATTACATCTCTTTGTGAGTAAATTTACTCAAAAACAAGAGGAAACTTGTAATAAACAAAAGAACAAAGTGTGTGTATATATATATTTATATGAAAAAAATATACAACAAATAGACGAATCAAAGACATAATTGTAATGAGGGTAAAGAACAAACGAAAAAAAGAAAAAAAAAAAAAAGAGGAAAATTTTAAAGCACTAGGTTTTATTTGGGACGACTTTCTTAGTGCTTCTTAAAACAGATTTATTAATATTTGTAATAAAAACTCTTACATTAAAATATAGTAAGAAAATCATCACAAATAAAACCCAAGAAGCAGCTTTCAAAGCTGCGTTGTCACATGAACAATGCCTTCCTGTATTTCCTACTTGCCAATAAGAAAAGGGCCAAATAGCCAATCACGTCAAAGACAGCTACCAAAAATGCCAATCTATGAAAAAGCCAGTCTTCCATATACAATATATTTATATCAATTTGCTTGATTGGCTTGCACATGCTAACTTACAATACTTGCCTCTTCCAACTGTACAAATAATTTCAATTTATATAAACATATATATTGAGGTTTTATTTGTTCCTATTTTAATATAAATATCAGTATATTTGGGCTCAACTCAATAAATGACAGCCGAGATGAGTTCGATAAGCTGATGAGTAAGGGTTTGCTTTAGATGGTTGTAAGTTTTAATAAAAGTGATTATAAAACTGTTGTGGGAAAAGCAAATTTTTTAAAGTTGTTGTAAAAAGCAACTTTCTAGCCTAGATTTGTTGAAAACAACGGAAAATAATAACCAAACAGAATGGTTGTGATCTGAAAAATAAAACAGTAAAGAAAACTGTCCGAAATGAAGCCTAAACTTGAGCTGGTTTGGATTCATTCTTTAGCCCATGAGCTAACTTATTTCAAAATAATAATATAAAATATACCTAAAGTATATTATAATTAAATATTTTAAATAAAAAAATTGTACAAAAATAAATAAAATTATATATCTCTTTACAAAAGCAGCTAATGAAGAAATAAGAGTTTATAATTAGTTCAATTCGACAGCTGCTTTTACTTTGACTATCATCAAGTTAATGAGACATCTAAATTATTTTTATAAGAAAAAAAAGTTCTTTAAATAGATACAAAGCTTAAACTAATGATTTGAGTTTAATTTAATAATTCAAATTATCTATTAATTATATGTTTAGAATCAAATACGTACATCTAATGTAAAACTCTCATTCTTTTACAATTATGTCATTTGCAAATAATATAAATAATACACCTTAAATATATTTTATAAATACGAAATACCATCATAGCTTATACATAAAAAGCATGCTAAACATCAAGAATTAGGCTTCATTCAGGACAACTTTCTTACTGCATTTTAAGTAATTTTCTAGTATGAAAATTTCTTAAATTATATATTTTTATACTAAAAAAATGTTTTAGAAAGCAGTAAGAAAGTCGTCGTCCCAAACGAAGCCTTATGTTTCATTTGGGACAACTTCCTTATTGATTTCTAAAACGGCTTTTTAGTATTAAAATTCTAATTCAAGAAACTTTTTGTACTAGAAATCTATTTTAAAAGACAGCAAAAAAATTGTCTCAAACGAAGCCTTAGTAATATAATAATAAAAAAAAATCTCAAAATAGTCTCAAGACTACTTGTTTTATTGTATGGTCAATTTAGTTCTAGAGTATCACATTATTATCTCAATTTTAATCCCTTGATTATATAAAATTGATTCAAAATAATCCCTTATATACTATAATTTTGATATAAAATTGATCCCAATTTAGGCTTCGTTTGGGACAACTTTCTTGTTGCTTCTTAAAGCAGCTTTCTAGTATAAATTTTTTAATTTTGTACTAAAAAAATGTTTTAAGAAGCAAAAAAAAAAAAAAAGCCGTCTCAAACGAAGCCTTGAACTTGGTTTGGTTGGGCGTAATTAGTTTCGTTTCCATTCTGAAACGTGAAAAAAGATATCAGTTGTTGTTTGAATACATACCTTTTAGAAAACTGTGTTTTCAAACCTCCAGTATCATACCGATTTGCCAAGCTTTTTATTTTTGCTTCTCCGTTGGTAAAATATAGTTTTGGAACCACTGTTTCACACCAAAACTCTCGTCTCTTTCTGCTACCAAACGAGGCCTTAATCTCAACAAGATTGTTTTAGATCAATTTCGTATAGTCAATGGATTAAATTAAAGCAACTTTATACTCTTGCACTAAAACAGCCCTATACAACGGGGACTATTTTTAAATTTAACTCCTAATATAATTCTACTACAATAAAAAATTATTTGATCACTCTATAATTACTGCTACTGCCCTTAAAATTTCTATCATACTTATTTATAATAATGCATATAAAATTAATCCATATATATATACACCAATTTTAATAAAAGTATCACAGAAATATCTATGCGTGTCCTAATCATATGATCAGTGTGTTTCATTCCGATCACATCCGATTCCAATTTTGAAAAGAAAATATATCATATATTATTTTTAGTGCGTCGATCGATATCGCTTGCATGTTAATATCCAACGCATATCCAATATGAAAAAAGATAAAAAAAAAAAAAAAAGCTGAAAATTTCTTGTTTAATAGCCTATTAGCCTGTCATTTATATATTTCTCATTAATTATAATGGCAAATCCATCACTTTCCATTACCTAACTTAAATCATGGAATCAGCAGGCAGCTAAACAATCGGAGTAGCAGAATCTAATTTCGGCTTTGTTTGGGACGGTTTTTTTAATGCATTTTAAAGTAATTTTTTAATATAAAAATTAAAAAATTTTGTACTAAAAAATTGATTTAAGAAGCAGTAAAAAAACCGTGCCAAACGAGGTATTCATTACAGCAGAATCAGAAACCACTTTTTCTATCACATGATAGGCCTGTGCATTCCTTGATCCAACTTGAATTCTATTAAAAATATATCATATATTTTACCATCGTTTTGAACGATAAACATGAGATATCTTAACAATCGAGCACGTTTTTTAATAAATTGATTACCCAATATCGCAAGTCACCGTTAGATCCATTACAACTAAGACTACGTTTCATATTTTCAGTTTTAGATCTGCTCAGAAAAAAACCTTTAGACTCTAAAGTTGACCTCTATAATTCAAGATTTTCAACAACTCCTTTTCTAGTCTTATCAATATGAAGAATATTATTATCAACAAAAAACATACACCAAAGTTCATATATACATATCCTTAATGACTTATATATGCATATATTAAAAATATTAAAAAAAAAAATTCAACATTTTAAAATTTTAATATTTATTTAAAAAAATAAAAAAAGAAAGATATTTGATATAAATTGACCTGTTTTTAAAGCAAAATTTATCATCCCCAACTTTAGGAATATATATATATATATAATTAAACTTAAAAATAAGGAATAAAGTACAGCATACAATACAAAATCATCCCATCACGAACAATTAAACACGACAAGATTGTCAACAAAATTTTGTCTTAATAAGTGTCTAAACTGATGAACAACAAATTAAAAATATTCACATAAAGCTTGCAACAATATCAAATATTGGAAAAAAAAATTATTCACTTTGGCTACTAATTTTCTTAAGCTCGCATCATTGAAATTATCTAATTCTTGTTGGCTTACGCTTAGTTTCGGACAGCTTTATTATTGCTTTCAAAATTAGCTTTTTGTATAAAAATGTTTTGAAGTAAATATTTTAATTAAAAAAATGCTGTAAAAAATATTAAGAAAGCTGTTCAAAACTAAGCCCCAGGCTTCATCTGCTTCTTAAAGCAACTTTTTAGTACATAAATTTTAATTTTTGCACTCAAAAGTTGCTTTAAGAAACAATAAAAAAACCGTCCCAAATGAAACCTTAATTATACTGGTGAGTAAATTTTACTTGGTAATAGATTGGTTGTCATTTGTTATGTTATCTTAGTAAGTTTAAAGGTAAGAAGAGGTTCAATAAGCAAAAGTTTTAGTTATCTTTATTACATATTCCATGAGGAAGTTTATTTTTGTAATTAGAAATTAGCTCAGTATGAGATGACTATAACAATAATTTAAATCATTTTCTTAAAAAGATATATAAATTTTTTAGCTAATTTATTTTAAGAAATTTGATGAAATTTTGACGAAAATATATACGTATAAAATTTTTATTATAATTTTGATTATAGTTTCTTAATATACTTTTTTATTATAGTTTTGAATGGTTTAAAGCATAAGCACATAAGTTAGTGATTAATAGGTGGCTAATAAAGCTTAAATTGGCTCCTTCATTACAGCCAAAAATGGGCATCTTCCTTATTAGTCATTATTCGTTGCATGTAAGCAAGTTTTTTTCTATTTCTTATGCTAGACATGTAATAATCCTTTTTTTTTAATGAAAATTTGCAATAATTAAGCTTATCTTGTCATCATGGCAAGATAGCTTAATTTACTCACATTTATTTAGAAAATTCGAGGCTAAAATAAATAAAAAAACATGAAAATTCAAGAAAAAACAACCCCAATGATTTGTATTTCTAGTTTTACTGTTATCTTCTTTGATATTTTTCCTTCTCCAATATTGTATTTCTCAGTTAGAAAAATTATATATAGTTGCACAAATTCCTTTATCCTGCTCTTCACTCTCTTCTTAATCTGGATCTAGATCTTATGCAAGCTTGTCGCAATCACATGATCATGATCTAAGGAGAATGATTGATTGGTAATGATAGAGTTGTCATGATCAAATTTGTTAGAAAATGCTTGTAGAAATTCAGAAATTCCCATGCTGAGATTTAATTCCAGCAATTTGTAAAACAAAAATTGCAAAGATATTGTAGGAAAAATTAGAAATTGAGCTTTGGATTGAAAGTAGATGAAGAAAAACAACAAGATACAATTGATCTTCTATTGGAGAGAAAGATTTGTCTCTACCAAATCTCTAGATGCCGTTAGAGCCCGTTCAAGAACACAAGAACCCTAATTTTAGCACAAATAAAAGATAAAAAACTAACCCTAGCCTCCCTCAAGCCTTCTTAATACAATAATTTGATTAAAACCAAAAACTCTTCTTGCTATTTGAATAAGTTGATTGGCAAGAGTACTTTGGGGGGCATTAACAATTGATAAGATTATGCAATGAGTAACTACACTAAGATAGTTCGTGGAGTAATGTTGTAGTGGAATCTCCTAATTATAAACCATGATCTATAATAGAAAATATACTCTTAACAGACAAATGAAAACAATTGAGTGCTTCATTGTGGTAGTCTCTACTCACATAATTGTGCCTTATTTTGCAATATTTTTTATAATTAATAATGTGGAGTGTGGTGAGAGACGGAGGATAAAATCATTAGTATCTAAGCGTGTAAACTTCAACATGACTTCCAAGAAAAATTTTATAAAGAGTCATCAAACTCTCCAATGGAGAAGATCACTTAGGTTTAGTTTGGGACGGCTTTCTCACTGCTTCTTAAAGCAACTTTTTAGTTTTTGTACTAGAAATATGCTTTAAGAAGCAGTAAAAAAACCACCCCAAACGAAGCCTTAGACTTCTTACAGCTTTTTTACTGCTTCTTAAACCAGCTTTTTTACGACTGAAATATTGGAGGTAGTTATTATTTATCTAACTTGGACCATGTATTGCTCTTTCTTGGATAAGCAAGCCACCATGCTTTGAAAAATGTGAATGTTGTCATCTTACAAATTTTTTAAAAGTTTTTTAAAACGCCTTCCATGTAAATAGGATGATAATAATTTAAATTTTCATGTGATGATATCGAAGTTCATAATATGCTAATAATATTAAACCTTATGATTTTCTATAAATGATAATAATATCAAAGCCATAATAGGCAACAACAAACCTTCATTAGCAAGTTATAATAATTAATTATAATTATAATAATCATATTTATTTCATAATTTTCTTGCTCTAAAAAATAATCCCAAATATGATCTTTTAATAATTTTTCAAGCTCTTATTTTACAGATTTATATTATAAAAGTATCTCTTAATGATTTCAGGATTATAGGTAATGCTCTTAGAAATCTTTATTCATATTTATGTAATATATATATATATTATAATTTTATATTTAAAAATTAAAACGGAACAAAATAACAGTACATCAATACTTAGCCGACCCTTCATAAAAAAAATAAATATTTGATGGTAAGTAAAAAATAAATTTATGTGTAAGGAATCTGAAGGCTAATCAATAGTCTTTTTCAATCATAGATGCCTGTTTGATTAGATTATTGGCTACCTTAATTTCATTTTAAATTAATAAAAAAATATATAAATATGTCTAAATCTTGACACGTGTCCATTCTCAACCCACCTGTAATCAAACTTGCCAGAAAAAAAAATCCAATAAATTTTAAATACAAAATTTCAATAGAAAAACATTTTGTTTAACTTTAAAAAATTATTTTTAAGTAGCAAAAAGGTTACAATAAGACAATTTTAAATAAATTAAACACAAATTAATTTTGTTAATAAAAATTAATTTTAATTCGCTCAATTTTGAACAAGCTCAAAAATAATTTAAAAGTAAATAAAAATAAAAATAAAAGTAGATGTTTGTGGGAAAATACATTAATAAAAAAAAAATAGCTTATATTGCATTCAAATTTTATTTATATAATTTAAAAATATTTTCTTTAATATTTTAATTAATTATAATGGTAATATTTGGCAAGAAAGCTAACCATAAGACAAATTTAAACAAACTATGCTTAATTTAAATTTGACAAATTAAATTATTTTTTGAGTTGAGTCAATTTGATAATTCTAATTCACTCAATTTCAAATTAGCTTAAAAATCATTCCAAAGTGAGTCATTATAAAAATAAAAAACACGTGTTTAAGGGAGAAATATATTTTTTTGAATAGCTCTTTTTAAAATATATTTCAATAAAAACGATTTTATTTATAATTAAAAAAAAGCTTATCCTTCAAACTATTTAGAAATTATTTATAATTATAAGGATTTTACTGACTCAAATAAGTCAAGTTTAAAAAATTTCAGCTAAACTTAAAATTTATCGATTCAAAATTGATAAAATTTTGATTATTTTTGAACTGAGTCAGTCGATTTTTTAATTCTCTCAATTTTGAACTTCAAAATTCAAAGTTGATTTCGAAATGGGTTAATATAAAAAATAAAAACATGTATTATATGGAGAAACTAAACATAATATTTTTCATAATCAATTCAAAATACTTAGTAATTATTATATATAAGTATCTAACATAAAAAATTTTATATTTAATTATATAGCACTTTAATATCTAATCATATGAAGAATATTAATTTATCTAAATTGAAATATATATTTTCATATATATTTGTATGTGATGTTATTTAGATGTTATAAAAATAAATATAAATATTTAGATATTAGATACATAAATAAATAAAATTTATTGTTATTTATGTAAATTCACTAATTTTAAATGTATTTTAAAAAAATAGCAGCTCTTCACATAGCATATTGGACAGTGACAATATTGAAAAAAAAATATTATTTATATTATCAATGATGCATGATTAAGAATATTTTTATTTATGTATTATAAAAAAAAATACTAATATAAGAGAATGTTAAAATCATACCTCCTTCATATTCTTATCCCCAAAGTTTCCAACCCATTCGATAATATTTATTTAATATGGTCCAATTCCAGTAGCTTTCTTTAGTTGTATTGCCTCCTCTGCTCTGTTTCCATGAAAGAGCTCAGCTTTCGACTGCCTATGACAATCCCCCAATCTCTTTCAAGTCCAAGTGTTAAAATTGTCATTTATTATTATTTAATTTGTGGATTTTTTGTTTATATAGAAGTGGTAAGTGAGCTTGGTGAGAAGAAGAAAATACAATTTCAGTGAAAGAATTTAGTCTTGGTTCTTCTCTATTTCAATACTTCTCTTCTTCCAATTAAGCTTTGGGTAGAAAAGTTGAGAGCTTTTTTAGTTGTTTTCGAAGAAGGAATGCAGCTTTGAAGTAATTTGAATAGATTTTGAAGAGAGAAAGCAGATTCTGTAGTGTTGTTGTTTGGAAGAGCTATTGATTTCTCAAGGTAAAATGGAGTACTTTTCTCTTGGTTTTACTTAGTTTTTTTTTTAATGTATATTCTTTGTTGAAATAACTATTTCATATTTGTTTTGTTTCTTAAATTAGGCTTAGTTTTGCTTCTGAATCATGACGACTACACTGCAAGCTCGGACTGGGCGTGAACTGCAGCGTTATGATAATCACTTTCGGCTTGTTGCAGGGTATGGGCAGATTATTTTGGAAATGATGAGTTTAATTACTTTTGGTTAGTGTTGCCAAACGTCAATATAGATTTTAGACTTTGTGAACAGCTTTAAAATCCTGCAGAAGAATTGATTTAATTTTGTTAAAGCGTTTTTTCATAAAAAAGTAATCAAATGAGTTATTGGTGTTCTTTAATCACCATTGTTAGAAGTTAGCAGCTAATGTGCTTAAGCTATTGCTTCAGCAATGAGAGCCAAGTCCCCCTGTCATGGGAAAATTATTACGTGCGGTGTCCGGATTTATTCAGAGGCGAATCCAGACGCGCCGTGTCACCTGGGGCCCAGTGCATCCGGGTAATGTGGCGCGTCTGAATTCGCCTTTTGATGGTCCGGAGACCACACATAACAATCTCTCCCTATCATGAGGCTATTTTATTTTTGGTTTTGGCAGGTGCTTATGTTCTCCTTATGAAGTAGTTTAAATGGTATTTTCTGTAGCATATGTCATCACCTAAGGGCTCATTTGATTGTTTGTAAACATAAAATATGTTTTACTCATTTTGATTGTGAAATATAAGTCATAATATTTAACTGAGTTTAAAAAAGATTTGTCGCTCGAAATCAATTTTGATGTCTTATGTTTCGTCTGGGAAGGATTTCTTTCTGCTTCATAAAGCAACTTTCTAGTAAAAAATTAGTTTTTTTACTAAAAAACTGCTTTATAAAGTAGAATGAAAATCGTCCGAGATGAAACCTTAATTAAATGATGGATTCAACGAGGAATAAAATTAGCTCATTTAATTTTCATGACTTTATTTATAACTAGCATGGCTACAAAATAATGAAAAATCTTAAATTCAAGTAGCTTATAATCTTCTAAGTATGGTGATAGAAGAAAAAGTGCGGTCTTGTAAGCTATAATTTCTGAATTTGTATGTAGATTAGCTGTAGAAACTTCAACATTTGCCTCACCTTTGGCCTCTTGTGATTGAACTAGGTGCATACCTTATAGACTGAAACAAAATGTAGAAAATCCGACCGGTGATTCATTGAGTAAGTTGGAGGTTCTTATGATTACTTCACCAAATCGCCATGATCTTATCTTCCCAAAGGTATAGCAATCCTTCCCCTATGTTTCTTATGTTCTTAGTATTATTTTCTGTTATTATCGACTGACGAATTGCTCACTATGCAGGGTGGATGGGATAATGATGAGACTGTGGATCAAGCGGCACGCCGCGAAGCTTTGGAGGAAGCAGGGGTTCAAGGAACCATTCATGTAAGCTAATATTGGTTTCTTTTTTTCACATATAAGCTTCGCTACAGCTCATCTTGATCTGTTGGTTGAGAGTTTTGACTACCAACTAAAAAGTATTGGGTTCGAAGCCTGCGTATGTGATGTGTGTACGCGTTTGTCTTAATTGACTTGAATATCCAAAAACAAAACAAAAAACTATAGCTATCCCAAATGAATTGGATTTTTCTATTAAGTGGGAGCAACTTATGTGAAAGAGAAAGGAATGATTGCTATATATGTATATGAGGATCTTATGAGCATATTAGTAAATTTTCGAGCCTTTAAAAGGAATTCATAAAGGTTCTTTCCATATGTTTTAAGTTAATTGAGATTGTTTTAAGTTAATTGAGATTCAAGCTGATATAGTTCAATGTTTCAGCAACAAAAATATTTTTTTTTAAGAAAACAACTCCAAAAAAATCATGCCAAACACAAGTAGAGGACTACTAAAATTTATAATTCCAATACCTATTTTCTTGATTAGTATGATCACCTTATCAATTTATTTTGGCTCGATCTTGGCACTAACCCATAACGATCAAAGTCGAATCGCGAGTCTATTAATGAAGCAAATTCAATAAAACAACAACTGACACAATAGAGAAGCGGCGATAAACTGAGAAACCTTGACCAATTCAAGAGATCATTCGATGTAGTTGACATAATTGAAGATTAGATTTTTCAATTTATTGATTCTCTAATACAAGTTCTTTAAACTAGAATCTGAGGTAAGAATACATGATCATGGTGCATTTTATTAATGATCTTGTATTTCTTTGTTTAGGATACTCTACTGGGAGTTTGGGAATTCAAAAGCAAGAGTAAACAGAACCTCAAAGGCCAAGAGGGTGCTTGCAGAGGTTACATATTTGCCCTCGAAGTTACCGAGGAGCTCAAGCTCTGGCCGGAGCAATCTTCCCATGATAGGCAATGGGTATGCATTTAACAAACTATGCTTTTGTTTATGATTTTCTTAAGAAAATTACTTATAACATTCTCTAATGCTTTTCATTTAAGCAGCTTAATGTATGGGAGGCATGGAAGCTTTGCAGGTATGATTGGATGAGGGAGGCTCTGAACTCCATCTCAGTACTTCTAACTGGGAAGCCTGTGAGGCTATTGACTGTGCCTGAGATATCTGAAAATACTTCAATGTTCTGCCTTGTCAAATCTTCAGGAACAAAATGTGTAGATAGTGCAATTAATGCTTTATGTTGATGTTTTTTTTTTTTTCTTTCTTTTGTTTTTTTGGTTGGAGGGGAGGTTTGATTTGTGGTGTTAATTGTAAAATGCTAAAACAAGCAGCAGAGGTGTATTTTGTTAATGGGAAACAATAAAGTTTCTTGGAATGCCCCAATGGGGCTATTTATTATAAGGAGAGAAGCTTTGAAGTTCATAAATATAGTCAGATTTATAGCTTTGATGACTACTCTCATCAAGGTAGGCTTCGTTAGGGACGGCTTTTTTATTCTCTTAAAATAATTTTTTAGTTTACAAATTAAAATGTTTATACTGAAAAGTTGTTTTAAGGAGTAAGAAAGCAGTCCCAAACACAGCGACGGCTTTCTTATTTCTTCTTAAAGCAGTTTTCAAATACAAAAATTTAAATTGTTATACTAAAAAGCTATTTTAAAAAGCAATAAAAAGTCATCCCAAATAAAATCGTAATCTGATCATGTTTGATTAACCAATCTTAATACAGTCCTAGTTTCCTAATACTTTTAAGATAAACAAAGAGTTACACGTCCCAAGTAAAAGCAACAGTTTATCAAGAAGAAAAAATATAATTATAACTATGCTATAGGAACATCTTTTTACAAATCACTAAACTGACGCCTAAGAAAACATGGCGGTCAAAGGGGAATGATATTATTTGTTATAAATAAGCATTCTGCTCCCACACAGTCCTTAACTTTAGAACACACAGCCCACAAACATAAATATATGAGGAATAGGAATTAGAAATCAGGTGGCTCACACTTTACAGGGTTCTTTAAAACAGCAGCAGCAGAAGGAGAATCTGAATTGCTGTTGTGAGGGCCAAGGCTCCCGGCCACAACTGAGTCACTGACCATATCAAAGTTGAGCCTACCACTTATTTTTCTGCTGCTGTTACAAAGTAGCGCAACAAATAAATATAACATAATTATATCATTATTTAGGCTTTGTTTGGGACGGCTTTTTTACTGCTTCTTAAAGCAACTTTTTAGTACAAAAATTAAATTTTTTATAGTAAAAAACTGCTTTAAGAAGCAGTAATAAAGCCGTCCCAAACGAAATCTTAATCGTTCAAGGTGTGCTATTTCTTCGGCATACCTGTTCAAGCGGTTATTGATGGCGGATAGATCTTTGGAAGGACTCTGATAAGCATGAGTGCTCTCACCAACACAAGCGTAATAGCTCTTAGAGCTTGGTGAAAGTAAAGCATCCATCTGATAAACATCAGTTCTCATGAAAATTTTGGTAATTATTCTAAGAATAACATCATTTATAGCATAGAAAAATTAAAGAGGATTTTTGAGAACTGAGCAAAAGCATCCAAGATATTTTTTAGGCGAATGGGAGGGAAAATGAATCTCACTTCATTCTTTCTCTTCAATATCATAGTTTACATCATCTTTGAGCTTAATAATATTACTTAATGCTGTCATATTTAATATTCTTATTTGCCAATTAATTAGATTAAAAGAAGGTTCATTTAGGGTGACTGCAATTATTTATACAATTAATTATAAAATTGTTGTAAGAAAGGCTTCATTGTCAAAAGCTACTATGAGTATTATGATTTTTGTTTAAGAAAATGAAATAAAAATTTTTATAATTACCATTTTTTAATAAATCTGATTATGATAAACTCCTCATCACAAAAATTTTATAAATTAAGAAATTACAGTCATATACAAATGTGACAGCAAGTACTCTTAAATTCTTATGAAGACAACAAAGGGAAGTGATTACTACATAAGAGAAATGAAGCTTAAAACGAATTCACAAGATAGAAACAGAGAAAGTTTTCATGCATGTAATTATACTTTTACGTTCAAGGATAATATGCTAAACGAGAACTGACAAATATAAGTTGAACTAACTTCTACACAATAAAAAAAGGTTTAAAACAAATAAAACATGTAAAGTCAAATTACTAGATGAGAAATAAACCTTTGATGATCGTAATGGAGAAACATAAACATTATGAGAAGCTGAAACTTTCTTTGGAGACATGTCAGGAAGATTTGGGAAACGAGATAGCTGAGGTGATCCTGGAATTGGGCCTTCAGTTGATACATGAAAGCAGATTAAAAATACCATATCATTATAAAGCAAACAAAGCTTGATGTAAAATGCAAAACCCATGATACTGTTGCAGAGGAAAAAAAAAAGAGTATACCATCTATGTTGCTAGTAACTTCAGAAGGCCTCTCAGAATTTGAATGGCCTGCAGCAGATCCTAGCTCCACCAACAAAGGCTTGACAGAGGGAATAAATATCTCATTGTAAAACGTAATGATATCAACATGCTCTTGACCTTTTTTCTGCACAAACTTGGTTCAACTTAGGTATAATATGTATGGACAATCTAAAGAACAGAAGATAAATACATTACCCCATTGCGGCTTGTTGATGGCCAGTTAATAAAGACACTACGAAAGACCTGTGGTTTACACTGTGGCTGCTTTCTGTAGTTGTAAATAATCTCCTTAAATGTCAAGTCTATGTGTGATATCTGTTAATCAGAGAATAAAATTTGAAAGAACTAATACAATATTGAACAAGATTAAATGCATAATCAAAGGTAGCCAGTCTTACCTTGGCAACACCATAGAAACTGCAAAGTATGATCTGGTCTATGTGCCGATTAAAAAAAAGACTAGTTTTCTGGCTAAGAATTTGTTGAATGAGACAATAAACACGCTCTTGTGCTTCCTGTGACAATTGCAATCTTTCACACAAGCTTCTGATTCTAATTGCACTCAGCTTTACAATCTGCAAAACACAAATAAAGATCACAAGTACATCACAATCAAGCATACTTTATAAGCAAGGGAATATTACAAAGTATCATTTAAGGACTTTTACCTTACTAAAGAACACATTAATACTTATCTCAGCACAGGTTTCCCCACCTCCTGAAGGGCTGGGACGTGTTGGGCTGTAAACAGGGGTATTATATTCAAAGAGGAATCAAATAGGAAGTTCCTTAAGTATTCGTAAACGAACAAAGCTGCTAACAAAAGATTTGAAAAAGAACTGCTAACCTAGCAAAAGCAGATTGAAGTGGTGGTAATTTAGATTTGGGACTATTGGTAGCCAGTGTTCGGTCCTTGATGGGAGAAGTAAAGGAAGAGCGCTCCACCAGAACATTCCTATATTCAGTACATTGCTTCTTCGGAGATGGAGCATCACCATTTAGATCTGCATTTCAAACAATTCTCTTTTAAAAGTAAAACTTCATTGATTATTCTGAAATTAAATTAGAAAAGAAAGATATATAGACAATTTTCAATGGAGAGACAGTAAGAAGCATTGAAATATAGAACAAATGAAAAGTTAAAAGAACCGAAGCATACAATTTAGTTGCAGCATAACTTAAGCCAAAGAGAGACTATTGATGCTGTTTAAGAGTCTAGGTGGTTAAGAAAAGGTTGCTGATATTGGAGAAGGGTCAAGATAAATACTAATCATGAATAATAATAATAACAATAATATATGAAACTGAATATAACTTAACATTGAAAGTTTCAATTAACAAGATCTAATGGGCTCTGATATGATACCTGATGATCAAGTAATAGCTTGAGAGAGGCTTATATGCAGTAAAATGTTATTTAAAAGGAGAAAAAATAACATCATCTATGATGATTTGATATGTGGAGTCTTTCACCTTTGTATGTCCCTGGAATACAATGTTACCATATACATTCACCAAAAAAAAAAACTAATACCTGAAAAGTTCTCACAACGCTTGTGAAAAGGGAGAGGTGGCAAGCCTCCAGTAGGAATGCTATAATATGTTGAAATTGCATCCAGGGATAGCATTGGCTCTGCTAATAGTCCTCCGCGGTTTATGTCAGCAGAAAGGGATGGCCTTGCTACAATTAAGGAATTGTACATGGATGAACCTTTTTCCCAGGCCATGCTTTCAAGAAGTCGTTCTTCCAATGAATTCAAATGTCGTTTTAACTCCCTTGGGAGAGTTTCTTCATGTCTAACAAAACTTTCTATCACCTTACTCAAGTCAAAAGCTGTAATGCCAGTTCTCTCCAGGACAGCAGGAAACATCATTGTGACCGTTTTGTGAGTAGCTAAAACAAGCTCAGCAGAACAAGCAAGCATGCAGCGATGAAAACGCTCATTTGTTAACAGTGAAGTAAGATTGTTGCCATTCAGTTTTTGTGATTCTGCTCGACACATCGCCTCCAAAACACGATAGTACAACTTCAAAGCCTCAAGTTTTCTCTGCTCAGCCCATATGCTATCCATAAGGCTTGCACCTTGCAGATTTCCCGGAACACATCTTTCTCCAAATGAACTAACCGGAAATATAGCCCCTAACATTATGTTGGCCCTCCTTATAATGTCATTGGTCACATCCTTATCACATGAAGAGAGAAAGCGGCGAAGTTCTCCATCAGGTTTTGAAGGTAGTGGAGAGATGATATTTCGAAGCCATTTTGCAGTTGTCATTGCTGTACTAACAGGTGTGTCAAATACCATCTTAGAGTTACCCAAAAGATTGCCATTGACAGATGATGTAGGAGATTGCATAATAGAAGTAGGACTTTTGATTGTCTTTTCTGGTGAAGTTATCATGTCCGGTTTACTCTGCATTAACTAAGGTGAGCATGAAATAATGCATAAAAACTCAAAGGATTTAAACATTCATGCACAATCATTAGATATACCTTTCTACTTGATATGTTAATGGCTCCTCCAGATAAGCTTCCAGTTCCAAGTACACTGTCATCATCACTACAAAATACCCGTTCATCCAATTCACCAATAGTGTTAATTGCATCATCATAATCCTTCTCTAAAATATGAAGAATTGATTGCAATGAATCATCCTCCAAAAGGCCCTCAAAGAACGTCAAACCATCTAACACAAAAAAGTAACAAACTAGCAAATAAGATACAAGATTCCCTCAATAAACTAGATTACCAGCAGTCAAACACCAAAGAACTCAAAAAAATCTAAAAAAAATCAATCAACTGAAAAGAAAATGAACCAATAAAAGCTTTTATAAAAAAGAATCAAATGAATAAAAATGCACCTGTATTAAAGCAATCCAAGTTTTGTGTTTTACATTCTAAAGCTGGACAAGGATTTTTGTTTAAAATGTCCACAATTAACTTATTAGTTTTGTCCAATGTTATCTTCAGCTCATCTTCTGATGTATGATAAATGTCGCACAGAGAAGCAAGAAGATCAACACCCTTTTCAGTTTTCTTCCCTGTGAAGCCAGCGATATGTCACGCAAAAAACCAAACAAAAGAATAGAACATAACTACATATATAAGAAATTACCAGAAACTAAGGCAGCGTATAAGACAAAATATAACAAAAGCAAGAATCTGTATGATTGAAGCATGAAATTTCAGAAGTCAATTACCAAATAGCCGAGAGTTGGTGACATTGAAATTCCTAAATTTTATGGGAACGTGGAGAATAAGTATGGCCTGTCATAAAATACATGGTGAGCTTAGTAAAGGAATCCCTTCATGAATTACAATACTTCCAGAATGAATCAAGAACCCCATGGGAAAAAAACACCCACCAATATTGAAACTAATCCATTAGTACAGGTCACAAGATCCCTAAAACGGCTGAATGTATGCACCCGTAGAGCCAAGAATAATAACCATCCAAAACGGTGGAAATCTGAAATGTACCCTGTATTACTGGAAAAACCAGAAGGTTGGCTGCTAGAATCACCCCGCAAAAATAGTTCTTGATATGCTCGCCTGTAGTGCCTGGAGAGAATACATGGTTAATGATCATTAGAACAAGCATGTTCTGAACAAACATATTATTGCATCAACGCATGTGAAAAAGCATCAGCACAAAACTTAAGAAACATAAAAGGGCACATAAGGTTCCTTAAGTATATCAGAACAATTATAACTCACATATTTTGAGAAATCCTCCACAAAAATAAGGTTCTGGCAGATTAAGAAAAAAAAGTGATGAAAATATGATATCTGAAAAAACTATAGTAAATCCGCATTCCATAGCAAGGCGTCTATGATAAATAAGGTTCAAAGTCCTGCATTGACAATAACCATCCAACAACCATTCTAGCTGGTATATCATAAATTATTGCAGCAAAACACAGCCCGCAACATGCTTTCAAAGCTAACTTATAAGCTTAGAGTAGGGGTGTAAGTGAGCCGAGCTCAGCTCGTTAATGGGCTCGCGAGCCGAGCTTATCGAGCTTACGAGTCGAGCTTGAGCTCAAACTCAAGCTCGTTTAGTAAACGAGCTCGAGAGCTCGATGAGGCTGGCTCGTGAGCTTGCGAGCCAGCTCGAATTTCTAATTGAATTTTTTTAATTATTAATATTTTAATTACATTTAAAAGTTATATAAAATAAGTTTCAAATGTCAATATTAATAAATATCATTAAATGCTTGCAGCTTTACTTATTATCAAAAAGGAATGTTTTAAATCCTGACAGGGATCATCTTAAAGTATGAATATTTTATTCACCATAGGATATGCTTTGAGATTTGCAAATTAAAAAAGAAATTCAGCTTCTTCAAGATGGCAGCTATGGGAAAACCGGGCAGGAAAACCGGGTGGGATAATCTGCGAAAACCAGGCGGAAAAATTTAAATAGGCGAGCGTGAAACTAACGCAGGCGATAAATCGAGCAGCTCGATGAGCCCGATACAATGTTGCAAGTCGAGCTCGAGGTCGAGCTCGAGTTCGAGCTCGCTTTCCTATTGACGAGCTGGGCTCGATAGTGCTAAAACTCGACTCGTTTACACCCCTAGCTTAGAGTAATAACAATCTGTTGATAACCTTCAAAAGTAAAACTTTATGCCATTGAGCAAAGCAATTTGGATCAAATGTATGCCATTGAGCAAAGACATTTGTATCCTCTTGCCTCTAATTCATGAAAGTTCATCATACGTCATACTGCTTGTATCTAAGAGCAAATTTCCATATCTGTTGTACATGTTTATCCAAGCCAATGGCACATAATATTTTGCTACGGTAGCTTATCCTATGATTAGATAGTGGAGCTATGATACCAGTGCCAAACACTTTGTTTAGGCTTCTAGAAGATTACTAGAAGATGTAATCCTATGGAATTAGCTGGCTTGCATAGAGGAACCAGAAGGAAAAAGAAATTTGATATTTGCATACAATTAGGATAACCTATTGAAGCATGTCCTCCAAAGTGAATGATGCACGAGTAAAAATGCAAAGAAGAAAATATAGACTGTATAAACTGGTCAATGTATAACAAGTAGATAACTAAGCACATTGTAGGAAATAGAAGCTAAGCACTGAGGTGTAAACAAGCCAAATTTGAACAAGCCTAGCTGTTTTTTTGACTCGAATCATTAAGCAAATGAGCCAACATTTTATATTTGTGTTTGGCTCATCTATGAATAAAATCAAAGATGAGCGTTTCAAGGACAAAAAGTTTACTTAATATATATAAATATATGAATACAAGTGCACATAATCTATATGCATATATTTAACAAACAAGCACATGCATTATACATAAACATAACCAAGCTACTAGCTAAACTTGATCAAATAAAGCCATGTTCATATATGATGGATCATTAAATAAACAAAGTTACTAAAACTAACCAAACTTGAGCTAATTATCAAGCTAAACATGATTAAACACAAATAACAAGCCTTTTTGACAACCCTAATCAACACTGGACAGAGCTTATGCTCATACATGTCTAAACAATACTCTGTCAAATATTTTCAGGAGTTAAAATAAAAAACTTGAACAACAAAATAGTATACTATTAAATATTAAAATTTACCTGCTTAAAGCGCTTAGATGAACAAAATTCACTTGCAACTCCTTCAACTAAACACGTATAAAAAACAAATTGTTGTTAAACATTGGACACAAATGAACTGCTAAACCATAAATACAGCAATAATCTCAGATACCTCAAGCCTCTTCTCCCAATCTGAACCATATAAACCACTAAGAATATAACCAGCCTTCAGAGAGAACTGTGGCATCTCTTTGAAAAAGTCAACAATGCTACAAACCAATAAATTGGAGTGTAAATCATGCCCAAAAAATGGAATGTAAATATACCATTTCCTTTAACAAAATAATACACGGGAAGAACTTACTTTAACTTAGAAGCCCTCAAAATTTGACACAGAGAAACTCCATGCTGCCCACTTTCCTTCCTTCCCTTACTTTGACCCAATCTTGTAACACAGTACAATACAAATGCTGACCAATACCTCTCGACCTCCCCAGGCTAATATTGTTAAAAATGAGATTTTTTACTTCAAAAATGGTCCCTACGAATTCCAAACTAGACAGTCCAAAAAGAAATCAACTTACAGTTCCGCTTCCAATTGTAGATATGTTGGCCAACAGAATGTGTTTACTTTCTCTGAACAAGACCATTGCCTGTCTCGTTGTGCTCTCATCAAGCGCAAGCCCACTCTGCAATTCAAAATCAATACTTAAGCAACGAAAAGCGAACCAAAACGAGAGGAAAGAAGCACAAATCACAGTAAAGAAAATTCACACCTTGCACAAATTAGCAAAACGAGCCTCCAGAGCATCTCCATCATCCGAACAAGAGGAAATTGACGGCTTAACGTCATCCATTCCCGAAACACACGGGACTAGACCACTCAAGCCTGTTTTTGCCATTAACCCTACCCGATCTACCATACCATTTCTCAAAATCTTCTGAAACGGACAGAAGACACGGAGAACAATTGACAGAATATCCTCCAAACCCTAGTATCTTTGCAGGCTTCGTACAAGCCACAGACAGCAGCTTGCCAGAGCCACCGGCAACAGCGGGAGGCGTAACGGAAAGGGCTTTTAGGGTTTGGAAATCGTTGAAGGAATTTAGCTGGATCACGGCTCAGAGTCCTCTGCCCTCTCTCTCTCTCTCTCCTCTCTCTTCCTTTTCCCTCCCTTTTCTACTCCCGAGAAATGGCTTCATGTTCGCGCGGGAAAAAAATAGACGCCATGGCATGGATGCCATGCTTCGCATGACCGACCATGCATACATCATCCGTGGGCCATCCCATTCGCGGGCCTTCGTACTTATCTTTAAATGGGCCCCACATATATCTTTGGGGCTCTACATATTCTTTGACCGGCCCCCTCGCCTTGCGATAACCGTACCAATGTTTCTGTAGCTTAATTGAATAACAATTTTTTCTTCTAAATTACTTTGTTGATTCATAGTGTTGCATCAAAGAGTACTATTTTCAATATTACTTTTAAATAGTTTTATTTTCATATAATTAAATATCACAAAAATCATTATAAATACATATTTCTGTTATACCAACCCTAATATTGCATCCAAATAATAATAACATAAAAACTTTATAATATTTAAAATATCACTAACATTAAATAACTTAAAATAAAATACTATATATATACTTCAATAAATGGAAAATTTTCATAACACTATTAATATTATTATGGAAAATATTATTCTCTAATAGAATATTTGCATGAAAAACTCAAGCGATACGTCTTTTCTTTTCTTTTCTTTTTTTTCTTTGCCTCTGTAAATGTTTTATATGGAAAGCATTAAAATATTTTGTTATTAAAATAGTCTAATTTTTCGAAGAGCAGAATGAGAACATTCAACAGTTAACTCGTGACTTATGCACACCACCCAATGAATATTTGACTTCAAAGGGAAATATTCCACCACCTGCATCCCTATCCATCTCACTAGCAATGGCTTAGCAATTGGAGAAATTATTGTGCGAAATCCGGTTATAGAGTTGTGTTCGGATTCTAGTAAAATCATTACACGTGGCGTGCTTATGCGAAAAGTTAGAATATTCATTTGACTTCTTACCCGACCCGTTTGTCTTTTCGGACTTACTGCAGACTAAGAGAAATCCGCAACAAATAAACAGTAATTAAGCAGAAAATGCGCAACATATACGCAACAAATACTCAATAAATACACAACAAATACGCAATAAAATACTCAATCAATACACACATTTTACGCAACGAATATGCAATAAATACTCAATCAATACGCAAGTCAAATAAATATCGCGGACTTTTAAATTTCCATGTAAGCATCCGAATACAGCTCTATAACCGGATTCCGCATAGAATAATTTCTCTAGCAATTGGCATTAGACTTTCCACATTTATTTGACAATTCCAGCTGGATTTTGGACAATACCTTGTTAACTTCACTATGGTGACCACCATAAGTTTACAATTAATATTTGAAAAAAAAGGTACAATTGAGTATAGCCAATCAAACTTACTATAATGGCACAGATGTAAATTCATACATTAGTGAAAATATTCTTACCACATGCTAAGGCACAATAAAAAGCTAAAAAATAAATCAAGAAGAAAAATATAAGTAGAAGAAAGCAATAATTGGGAATAAATTTTATGTGCTAAAAAAAACTATACTTCATTTGGGACAACTTTCTTATTGTTTTCTAAAACAATTTTTTGATACAAAAATTTCTCTTTTAAGAAATTTTTTGTATTAAAAAACTGCTTCAAAAAGTTATAAGAAAATTGGGACGACTTTTTTATTGCTTCTTAAAATAGATTTTTGTATAAAAATTTTAAATTTTAAACTAAAATACTATTTTATGAAGCAATAAATAAGCCGTCCCAAATGAAGCCTTAGACATCTAATTGTATAGCACCAAACTACTTTGTCTTCTTATCTTCACACAAACCATATGTAATTTTTTCCAGCTTGCAATAACAATTAAGATAAGCAAAAGGAAGGTTTCTGAGCTCTTCATCAGCCATTTTTTTTCACTTGGAGCATTCAGAAAATACTAATGAAACAGGAAATAAAAGTGAGACTCGGTTTAAATTTTTCAAACGGATCCTTTGACAGGTAATGATTTGCTGAGAAGCACTCAGTTTTAAAATAGAAGCCCCCTCAAGATACATAAAAGCTCATATTGCAGACCTCAGGGGGGGACCTGTAAGGAGAACAAATAAATTATCAGAAATAAAAATAACAAAATACAGTTAAATTGAAGGGGGAATGACATACAGGCTGATAAATTTCAATATATTTACATATCTACATGGTTGCAGTTAATGAATATTCAGAACATAATTTTAAATATTGCATAAAAATTATAAATATAACATGAAAGTATTTAAATATCTACCAATCTTATTCTGTCTTTGAAGAAAGTTGTTGAAAAAGATTTGTTCTTCTACTTATGTTTCTTCCGCTCTATCTTCCAGAATTACTTCTTCTCATTGGCACTGTCAACTAGGTCATCCTCCTAGAAAACTATAAGAATTAACTCAAATTCAATTGTCATGCATAAGAGGTAGATAAAGAATATCATGTGTTCATTCTATCCTCCACTATTGGTCCTTATTCTCATCCCTTTGAGTTAATTCATTAAAGCGTTTAGACTCCTAACCCGGTCCTTAAATGCCAATCTAAGGTCCTTCATGCATTTTAATCTTTTTCAGGAAATAGAAGTTTAATTTTTAGCTTTCTTCAAAGCATTATATGCACTGATGATGCCTTAAAATTCTTGTAATCTCAATTTTGCACCTTTTGTTCTATTAATGGTATTATTTTCCAGATTTCTGATAGGAAATACTTGAGTTCGCAAATAACCTTAAGGGAAATACTTGAGTTCGCAAGCAAACATAATCGCAATTGGTGAATACAGGGAGCAAAACTGCTGTTTACAGAAGTAAAACAACAACGAACAGCAGATTTCTTGGGGAAAACAGTAGAAAACTGGTAGAAAACGAAGGATTCCGCTAGTAGATGCAGGAAAACAGCAAAAGATACACGTTTCTTCAATTCAAGAGGAAGAAACAACTCTCTGATTCTCTAGCCAAGCCTAGAGCCCAAGAACACAAACCCTAGATCTCCAATCCCTTTCAAATTCAAGATGAAAACCCTAATTCTATCATTAGCCCATAATTAAAGCAAAAGGAGACATTCAAAATCCCTAAACAACCCTCTAATAAAAATTTCCCTCCTAAACACCCATTACATTAATGGCTTGGGCCCACTAGGCCATCCACCCCCTTCTCCCTTGGTTCCGTCCTCCCCCTAGGCCGGTAGCAGTAAACCTGAACCGGTCCAACCCGATCTAGGTTGGACCGGTCCAGTCAGCATAACAATTTCCTACTCTTATCATGTCAATAAAATCGTATTACTGAAAGGAAAAAAAAAAAAACCCCACCATATTGATGTTATAGGGATATCATGAATGTTTCTCAGCCATTTTTCTTCTTTGCTACAGAGCAAAAAAAGTTATCGATGCTAATTTGCAGGATGCATGCATACTTCTGCCATTTTTCACTACCCCTTTATTTTCACCTCCTATGACCCTAAGCCTTACTCAACCTTTGTTCCTCTTCCACCAAAATCTGCACTTTTAACCTCTACACCGCTATATGCATACTCTCATCGCCCTCACCCTCCAACCATGACAACACCTCCCACTACATTGTAGGATTCAATTCAGCAACCACCACCTAATGATACATCTGACTTAAACCTTCCTATTGCTCTCCAACATGGGAAAACGAAGCATACTACTTATTTTATTCACTCTTGTATTGCATTTGATATCCACCTTGTTTAGCACCATACAGGGGCGGAATCCTTAAGTGCCCGGAAGGCAATTGCCCCCCTAAAAAAATTAAAATTTTGTTTATTATATGGATTTTTAGGTAATTTATCTCCCTCTAGGTTTTTTTTACTCTTTATTACAGGAATCTTTAGGCAATTGCACACCCCCCCCCAAAAAAAACTATGATCTTTAGGCGATTGGCCCTTAGCAGAATTATAGGACGAACCCAGCTAGGGGGCGCTACCCCCTAGACCCCCGACATATATACCAACAATTACTTATAAGTTTGCCCCCTGAAAATTATTACTGGTTCCCCTTGCACCATATGTCTTGTCTCTGTCATCCTTGTCAGCAGCATCCTTATAAGAAAAAAGCTATGGAAATTGAATGCTATTGAGCTATTCTCAATCATCATACCTGCCATCCCCTCTCCTGAGGTGAAGCCTGTTCATTGACTGGTAGTGGGTGTTTAATAGAAAATTTTATCTTGATACACAATTGGTCACTATAAAGCTCAAATGATTTCCATTCATGGAGTCAACTAGTTTGAAGCATTCTCCCTTGTTACATGCATATGCTCCATCAAGATCCATTTGTTAGTGGCCATAAATTAGAGTTGGACTATACTACAACTGATGCAAGTAATGTCTTCCTTTAAGGTAAGTAATAAAGACGTTGCTTATATAAAGCAACCTTCTAAATATGTGGTTCAGGGGAAGTAGGGCTGCAAACGAACCGAGCCGAGCCGAGTATGTGTGTGTTCATGTTTGTGTTCATTTAATATCAACTTGTTCAAGTTTGGTTCATGTTTGTTCGAGCTTGACTGTTTGTGTTCATGTTTGGTTCATTTAAATTAATGAGTGTTCACGTTCGGTTCATATTCAGTTCATGTTCGTTCGTTTAGTGCTTATCGAGCTTGTTCGCGAACATATTTAATGAATTTTTTTTAACTATCAAACAAATACGTTCATGAACATATCTATGAACAAACACATTTATAATAAAATCAATTGTCTATGTAACAAAGGCAATGATTATTTATATTTATTAATTTTATAGTCAAATATTAATTATTTTTATCTAGCTTATTCACGAGTTCAAAATCGAACATGAATCAAGCTTTTATCGAGCTTCTTATCGAGCTTAATGTCGAGCTTGTTCACGAACTTCAAATGATGTTGTTCGCAAACATAAATGAGCCGAACGCATTAGTGTTCAAGTTTGTTTATTTAATAATCGAGTATTTAAATTATTGTTCAAGTTTGTTTGTTTAGTTAATTAAACGATCACAAACGAGCTTTAATCGAACCGAACAACGAGTAGCTCGTCAAACGTTTGGTTCGCTTGCAGCCCTAAGGGGAAGTACCGTAAGTCTTCTCAAGAAGATTATATATGACCTTAAACAAGGTCTACATGCCTGGTTGGGAAAACTGTGCCAAAGCCTGATGGTCATCAAAATAACATTACATATCACTCTATCATCAAACATACTCCTGTGAGATCCGTCTTCCTTGTTGTTTATGTTGATAATATCATACTAACTAGAAATGACATCACGAAATCTCTAAAGATAAAACATTTTGCGAAGGCTATTTATCATCAAATATTTGCAATGAACCAAATACTTCCTTGCAATTGAGTTCAAATATAGTAAAAAGAGGGTAACATTTTCTCAAAAATACAATATTACCCTCCTTAAACAAATGAAACTTCTTGGCTATAAGTCTATTGTTATAGCTAATGATGATAACCATTTGATGATCAATTGCAGTATCGAAGGTTAATTGATAAGTTGATGTATTAGATCGTTACTAGACCTAATATTACATTTGTTATCAGGGTTGTAAGTCATCTTTAATATTACATTTGTTATCAGGGTTGTAAGTCATCTTTAATATTACATTTATTATTAGGGTCGTAAGTCAGCACGCACAAAATTTAAAGAAGCATTGAGAAGCTATTTTTTATATCTTCATAATTATTAAAAAGTCATAATGAAAAAATTGGTATATACTGAATATGCACGTCTAAACATTAATGCAGTCTCTATTGTTGATTATGCTGGCTCTACCAAGGACAGGAAAGCAACATTTACAAATTGCTTCTTCTTTTTTTAAGATTACATATTGTATATATGTTGGGAGAAATATGATTGCTTGGAAAAGCAAGAAAGAGATGTTAAATCCAAATACAAAGCTATAGCTCATAGTACATACAAAATAATGTGGGTTAAAATACTTCTAGGAGAGTTTGATTTCCATGTTACAAGGTTTAAGACTTCATATTATGACAATCATGCTACCATTTATTCTGCCAATAATAATATTTTTTATTGATGAAATAAACGTATTGAAGTGGATTGCCATTTCATACAAGATGTGTTTTCTAAGAAAATTATTACATGTGTCTCCATTTTAAATCAAGAGACAGATATTTTTACCAAGGCTCTAGGATACCTACTGATGCGGACATCCAACCGTCCATGTCTATCCGAGGAGGAGTTGAAGATCGACGGCCGAGATCCCTTCATTTTATCTTATTTTATTAATTGTAATTTTTATTTAATTATGCATTTTTCTTTTTTACCCTTAAGGGATTTGTTTTATGTAAGCCCAAGGGGCAAAATTATCTTTTAGTTCTTTTAAGGCCTATATATAGAGGCATTTGCTCTTGTATTAGAAGAGGATGTATTATTAATAAAATTTTGTTTGCACTTGTGTTCTTTGGAGAGAACGTTAGTGAAATCCCTATGGGAGGGAGTTGGAGTTTCCACCAGCCGCAGGATGGGTCCGGGCTCGTGGCGTGAAGTCCCTTGGAGAAGGGCAACGTAGTACCCGTCAGTCGCAGGATGTGTCCGGGCTCGCGGTTGTATCTTTGATATTTTGTTTCTCTGTTTTGTTCCTTTTTATTGCTCCTAGTAGTCATATTCATCTTCTTCCTCCTCCCCACCTTCGTTTGGCCGCCGGATTCACCTCCACCTCATTAGCCGCCGGCCAAGCTCCTCCTCCCACCCTCTTTGGGATTTCCTAATTTGGTTGGGTTAATTTAGGGAATTAATTTGAATTTGAAATTATTCAAATTCAAATTTCAAATTCTTTCCTAATTTGGTTCCTCTATTTTAGGAAAGTTCTTAATTTATATCCATTTGAATTTGAAATTTAAATTGGAGTGAATTATTCTCTTTCCTAATCTTTTCAAACCAAATTAAGAAGTCTTAATTAGCCTAATTAAATTCCACATAGCTTGTGCTTGCTGTCGACCCCCTATATGGCCAATTAGGATTGATTTCCTAATTGACTCCTATTCCCCTTTAGAATATTACCAAATCTCCCCTCCATCACTCAGCCGAGATTTCCATTACCTGTCTTAATTCATTTGGTTTCCTAATTTAAGAAATTTACTTAGGAAATCCAATTCCTTCCCCACCATTTATCAACCCGCCACCCAGCTTCTTTCCCGTCTCAGCTTGACACCCCTCCCTCTCTCTCCAATCACCTCTCTCCCTCTACCTAAGCCAAGCACTTTGAAGCCTTGAGTTCTCTTCTTCCAAGCTCCTATTTTTACTTTGCATAATCTGAAATTTCTTCCAGATTACTGGAGAAAATCTGAGATTACTTTCAGATTTTTGGAAACGACATTTGGAAGTTGAGTCCGTCTCCGTATCTCTCAGATTTTTTCGCAATCAAACCCTTCCGCTGTTTCCTCCTTCCCTCATGCAGCCGGCCTGCTCTTACCTCCCCTC
Organism: Dendrobium nobile; assembly: GCA_022539455.1. NCBI lineage: Eukaryota > Viridiplantae > Streptophyta > Magnoliopsida > Asparagales > Orchidaceae > Dendrobium > Dendrobium nobile. The sequence continues at coordinate 60,352,350 of CM039726.1, forward strand.
TCTCTAACCGCCCACCTCCCTCTCATAACTCTCAAAATTAACTCTAGAGAAGGAGAGAACAGCAAGGGAACTCTCAATCCCTTACACCACTTCCTTTCCTCCAATTGATCACGTAAGCTTGATATTTTTTCTAAGTGGGATTGCTGCCCAGAAATCCTAAAAGTTGGAGAACTGCTGTCCAAGATTTCTAAAGCTGATTTTGTGAAGAAAATCTGAGAATTTCCAAATTCTTCCTTCTCCCTAGCAAAGCCACCTTCTTCGTTCAACATCACCTACCTTTTTGTCATTTAGATAACAAGTTGGAGCTAATAGATAGATATAATCAAGCTTGGAGGAGGGTGTTGGCATGTTTAATAGGTATTAATGTATTTATTTAATGGTTAAGTCTCCTAATAATTTAAGGAAATTATATTAGAAAGTTAACCTCATAATTGAGGATATAAATCCCAATTATTTACTTTCTTATTGTATTCTCATATATGCCTGTTTGTAAACTCTCCTAAGGTCAATAAGACAAACATCTTTCCTCTCAACATCCTTATGTTGAAACTCAATTCACATCTTTATGCAAGTGAAGTTTCAAATAAAGGAACTCATTATCATTCACTTTCTGCCAAACAAACAATGACACTGAGCTCCAAAAATCATTGCTAATCACTTCCAAACATTTACATCGAAACAAACTAGTCCTAAGAGATACAAGTAAAAGAAGCCCACCCGCATGGAAATTCCTCAAGAACATGATGAAGCACGACACAACTAATAAAGAAAAACAGGACACAGTAGAAGGTAAGAATTGGCAAGTTGTATTGTTCTTACTCCGTCTCAAATTTGCAAGAGCAACTGCAATTTTGGCACCAACGTAAGCATTGTTCTTCACCAGAGCAATATCTTCAGTTTGAGTAAGAAGAACAGAAAACAAACATCAAGAAATCAAAGGAAATGAAAAGCAAGATTTTATAATAACAACTTCTAATAAGTGCTTTTGCTTCTTAATATTTGGATCAGTGAGTTCAACCTGGAAACAAGAAAAACAAGTATAATCATAAAAAGGATACTGGCAGCTAATGATGCTCCTCCTGTTAGCTCATTCACTCTAGAAAGCAAGAAAGGAGTAGCAGCATTCCCTGTTACTTGTTTGTCACTGCAGTAAAATGATTCAAGAAACCATAAGGACAGTATCAAATTACATTACACCCTGATTTACCATAAACACATACATCATATATTAACCGTAATTACTTTATTTCCTCTGCTGAAATCTAGTTAATTTAGCATGCAACTTGCAACTTACAACTTCCATTATAAATAGAAATGATATTAAAATGTTATTCAATTTTTCCCGTTCGCTCTTTACACAAAAAAGATAAACCCATGACATTATCTTTTAGCATGAACTGATTTGAAAGAAAGTTTCTGTACGGGAAACCCAGGAAGGCAGGAACAGAGGCCGCAATGTCATGCATGTGCAGTACACAGACGTTTACATAAATGTGAGCACATACACAGATTCAAACTTGTGAAAGTGAGAATAGGACAAAAACAAAACATGTAGGCATGGAAGCGAAGCAAATTTTGACTCACTTTGCTTCTTTTAGGGCCCTTGTTATTGCAGATTCTATGAAATGTCCATAAGCTGCATGTTCTTTAGGAATGGGCACAGCAATCAGAATTCCACTTCCAAGCCTTACATTCAGGTTGGCATCTGCAGATAGAGCTAAATAAGGTGAACGAAAAGACAATATGAAACAATTTTGATATAGGAAATTCAATTTAAATTTGGCGCTAACTTATAAGTCTAGCACATTCCTCGGGAGTATCTAGCCGACATGGAACCTGCACTCAGCATGATGATGGTTAAATTCAAAAACCCAATTAAAGTTTCTTGATAAATGTATATAAGTTTTCTATTCATAGCTCAATCAAAATAAAGGCATCTTATAGAACTGTAACATTAATTAGGAATAAACAGGAAGGCCTAGTGAACTTTTCTAAATACAATTAGTATACCATTTTAAATCCAAACTGCAAATGAATTAATTGATTTCAAAGTATAAATTTAGGATAGATAAAAGTTCAATAATTTTTTGAGGTAAAAATTCTCATTAGTTGGTAAAAGGTATAAAAATAATGGCTCGTGGAGAAACCATAAGCTTGGGACGGACAATTTAATGATAATCTAAGTGAGCATGATATTGAAGCATTATCTTCTCTCAGTGTCATGGTAGTTGCAACATTTGATTAGATTAAACTATGTAAAGAACTTCTAACTCCAACATGTTATCCATAATAAAGAAATTAAAGATTTTTAATCAAAATACTTAAAGGCCAAAAAGAGGTGCTACAAAGAGAGGTTAAAGTGGCCAAATCATTGGAGAGGGATGACGTGAAACTAGTTGAATCCCTTGCAAGAAATTTTGAACTAAAGTCTAAGTGAAAATAATGTGCCACAGTAGGGTCAATATTATTTTGAGGATTAAAAAGATGTCAAATGAGTAGAGAAAGGATTGGGTTGGTTCATATTTTTAAGAATAAAGGTGATGCAAAAAAGTGTGCCAATTAACGAAGAATTAAGTTATTATGTAATACATTAAAATAATAGGAGAGACTATTTGAGCCTGTAGGTCTACTATAGAAACTATGCATTTGTTGACAGGTTTGATGGAGAAGTATAAAGAGAGTAAGGAGAATCTGCATAAGATATTTATTGATTTAGAGAAAACATATGATGAAGTTCCAAAAGAAAGTGGTATGGAGAGTTCTAGAAAAGAAAAAAGTTAATAATGCTTAAATTCAAGTCATTAAAGATATGTATACAAGAGTTGTTACTTGTGTTCAAACACAAGGTGGTTTGACCAATTATTATCCCATTTCAGTTGCAATATATCAAGGATCAACTTTAAGCCCATACCTTTTGCTTTAGTCATGCATGTTCTTACTAAACATTTGTAAGAGAATGTACTTTCATGTATGTTTTTTGCTGATGAAATTCTTGTTAATAAGACTAAGAGGAAATTGATGAAAAACTTGAATTAAGGGGATCAACCTTAGAGTTTAAAAGTTTTTGTTTGAGCACATCTAAAACCGAATACATTTAAGTGTAATTTTGGTAGTAATAGATCTAGTGGTGGGATTGTGATATTGGGTGATCAAGTCATTAAAAAGAGTGCAAGTTTTAACTATCTCAGGTTTATCGTTCAAAGTGATGGTGAAATAGATGGGAACATTATTAATAGAATTCAAGTTGGATGGTTGAAGTGGATTAATGCATCGGGTTTGTTATGTGATAAAAAAGTACTCCTCAAACTTAAGAGAAAATTTTATAAGATGGTGGTGGGGCTTATAATGCTTTATGGGAAAGAATATTGGCCATTAAAAGAAAAGCGTACAATTAGGTTTTGCAAAGATGAGGATGCTCAGGTGGATGAGTGGCTTTACACTTAGAAACATAAATTGAAATGAGCATATACGTGAAAAGGTTGGAGTAGCTCCGGTGAAAAATAAGATTAGAGAGAGTCATCTGTTACGCCGGTCCAGCATGGACCGGCTCAACCTGGACCGGCCCAGCCGGTCCGGGTTTACTCCAGGCGGAGACGGGCCAGAGGCCAGGCGGAAAGAGGAAAGGGGGCTGGGGTGGGGTCCACTTGAAATTCAAATATGGTTTAAGTGTTTTTGGAGGGAGAAGGAAGGGTAGAGAAGTCCTTTTGCTTTTATTTTGTATTAGATTGTATTAATAGGGAGTTATGAGAGGAATGAGGGATCATCTTGTTTTTGAAAGAAGTTTTGTGTTCTAGGGTTTCTTGCTTGGGCTCTTGGCGTTGCCGGAGATTGTAGGAGAGTTGTTCTTCCTCTCGAATTGAAGAACATTGTATCTTACTTTTGTTTTGATCGTCTACTAGTGGAATACCATTGTTGCTATTGTTTTTTCCAACGTTGTTTTCCTACTTTCTCAGTTTTTCTACTATTGGTGGCTGTTTTCTATTGAAAACAGCGGAATATTTGTGTCTTGGCGAAGATCCGATAGGAATCACTTGGAATATTCAAGTGGTACCTATCATCATCTTAGATGGTTTGGTCACATAAAACGTCGGCCTTATGATGACCTTGTTAGGAGAGTAGATGTATTATATTTGATATATGTTAAGAAATATAGAGATAGACAAAAATATTTGGATAGAAAGTATTAAAAAAGACTTTTTTAATTAGATTTAAATGAGAAATTGACTCTTAATATGACACAAAGGAGAAAAAAAACTCATGTAATTGACCCCAATTAGTGGGATAAATACTTGTTGTTGTTGTGTCAGTAATCACCATCATCATTAATTCTATCACAACAATTTGGATCGGACCAATTAGAAAATCATTTGTAAAACAGAAAATTGATGAAAATGGCGTCTCGATTGAATTGGTTCAGCAGATCTTGTCTAGGAGATCTTGGTGATAAGCAAGCAGAATGAAACTATTACACAATTGTCAAACACATGAAGAATTCCAAACTATAAAAAATAAGCAATGGAATTATAAAAATGGGAAAAGAAACAAATTATACACACATCAATGTGGACAATTATGTGAGAAATAAGCCATAACAAAAATAATAGACCCATCAAGATCCTTAAATATGTTGTAATATCAGGATGTATTCTAGAGAAGAAAAACTTGGCCCATTATTTTAATACTCCAAAGCAGATTAAAAAGAGTTCAGCTTTGTGTTAAAATGTCAAGGTGATGGCACACAGTATAAATTATTGGTTTTATGAGGAATCTAATTGTGCCAATCAATCGAGTCGTAATATTGACTCAGACCCAAATTCGCCGGTCAAACGCCAAGGCGTTGTAGGTAAAAACCCTCTGAGAAAGATGACACCGCCGCAACGCTATAGTTCAAAACGTCATGGCTATGCAAGACAAAGACACAGGGTCGAAGCGTTGCAATTGCCGCAACTTTGCGAGTCTAGCTGATCATTTTTTTCTTATTTTGCTTGAACGGTTGAATCCTTTGGTGTAATAAAAGAGCATCTCCTTGCTTGTTCTAAGTGTAGAATGGTGTGAGAAATGAAGAGAGACAAAGAAAGAGTGTAAGAAGAGAGATATGTACAAAATCTCCCTTTTTCATAGTGGATTTCTTGGTGTGGTGTGATGTGGCTCCATTTTTTTTTTCGATTTTGCGCTTTTCCACGTTAAAATCATGGAGCTTTTTTTTTTTTTTTGCTACTTTCATTTTCTTGTTTGTTTTTGTTGCATGATTGTATTCCCAACAACACAACACCAGTTAAAATTAGACTAGAAATATAACATATATGCTAAAACACCACAATGCTTTTAAAAAAACTACTATTTAGCAGTACGGGCTTTACACTCCTTTTTCAAATATGAATTTATAATATTCAAAGAAAAGACAAGTTTCATAGGTAAGATTGTTCCTACTCTAACCTGAAGGTCACAAACATGAATCAACAAAACCACCTTTTTGCCAAAAGCATGCATACATATGAAATTAACTCAAAGAATCAATACTAAGGCACTGTGATTATCAGCATTAACAATTTCGGTCAGCTTTGCACATTCATCAGTTTCATTTTTTCCTTTCAGATGTTGTTCATGTATATTTGATATGCCAAATGTTTTAAGCTCCATATGTGATCTAAGCGCAGCTTGGATGAAATTTACAAGAGTTCACACGTACTTGCACATACTTCAATATAATAATACTATCAAAATATTTTTGGATAAATTTTGTGATACACCTAGAAGATGAAATCAGCAAGAAAGACAGTAAAAAAAGCAGAAATCGAGAAACCACGGCTGATTTTTTTTTTAATAAAACTTCAACATCAAAACAAGATACAATGATCTACTATTAGAGAGGTAGATCATCTCTCCCAGTTGACCTAGACACCGCTAAGAAGTCCTAAAAAAAACTCCTAAAAAAACTACAGGAAACTCTCCAAACAAAACAGGAAAAATAAATCCTAGAATCATCCCTAAATAAACTCTCTAATTCCCCCCCAAAAACAGTTCCCTTAATTAATTTCCCTCTTTTGCTATTTCAAAATCAAAATTATTTCCTTTCTTATTTCCCTCGTTATTTCCTCTTCTCGTATATTTAATTAAATTTTTGTTGGTCCCCACAAGGGGGCTGAACCTGCTACCTTTTCCCCATAACATTTTGTTCACACATACGCACAAATTCCAGATTGATTATTTTTTATAAGAAAAATAGATCGTTTAGATTGCAAAGATTATAAAATTATTCCGAGTGAAATTTTATGTAACCAACATCATTTATTAATTTTCAACTTTAAGATGAAGGGACAGAATATTAAAAATAAAACAAATTATTATTCTATGATTAGATTGAGGCATTTAAAGAATATTAACAAAAATATTTTTGAGAGTAAGATTCTAGATCTTAAGATTTTGTTTGTGCATGAGGAAGCTAATGTTATGCCGAAAAAAGTAGCTAGTGATATTAAGAATATTGTAAAAGATGTGCTTGGAGTATCAAATGAAAAAGCTCCTAATAGTAAAAATAAATTGTGGTTGAATCAAAATATGTAAGAAAAGATTAAAAAAATAAGAATATTTGTTATAAAAAATTAGTTTAGCTGTAAAAGCTCTAATAATTGGGAAAGATATAAAGAGGCCCATAAAAAGTCTAAGAAAAAAATTTGCAATACAAAAATTTTAGTTTTTAATGATTTATATAATAGATTAGATACTAAGGAGGATAAAAGATATATGTATAAGTTAGCTAAACAAAGATCTAGGAGTAGTAAGGATTTAGTTTAAGTGAAGTGTATTAAGGATGAAGATCAAAAAGTGCTTTATTAGAAAAGGATATTCAACAAAGGTGGATGAGATATTTTGTTAAACTTTTTAATGAAGATTATAAGAATACAATTGACTTTAATGATCCTAGCACCCTAAATGAAAATAAAGATTTTTATTTTTATCAGCGTATTAGTAAAACCGAAGTTAAAGAGGCTACAAAGAAAATGAAGTGTGAAAAAGATGCTTGACCTAATGATCTTCCAATAGTGGCATGGAAATGCTTAGGAGATGAAAGAATTTCTTGGCTTACTAAACTTTTTAATTTTAAAAGGTAAAAAGATGTCAGATGAGTGGAGAATGAGCGCATTGATTCATATTTTTAAGAATAAAGATGATACACAAGATTGTGCGAATTATAGTTGAATTAAGTTAATATGTCATACTTTAAAACTATGGGAGAAAGTTATAGAGCATAGGTTGTGGCGTGACCCTAATGTTTCTCAAAATCAATTTGGATTCATGCCAATGGAAGCTATACATTTATTGAGAGGTTTGATGGAGAAGTATAAAGAAAATAAGGATGATCTATATATGATATTTATTGATTTAGATAAAGCATTTGATAAAGTTCCAAGAGAATGGCTCTGGAGAGTTCTACATAATAAAGCAGTTAATAATGATTATATTCAAGTCATTAAGGATATGTATGGATGAACTATTACTTGTGTTCAAACACAAGGTAGTTTGACCAAGTATTTTCTTATTTCAGTTGGATTACATAAAGAATCAACCTTAAGCCCAAATCTTTTTGCTTTAGTCATGGATGTTGTCACTAGACAATTGCAAGAGATTGTACCCTGGTGTATGCTTTTTGCTGATGACATTCATCTTGTTGATAAAACTAGAGATGGAGTTGAAGGTAAACTTGAATTATAGAGGTTAAACTTAGAATCTAAAGGCTTTTGTTTGAGTAGATCTAAAACTGAATATATAGAGTGTAATTTTAGTAACAATAGTTCTTGTAGGGTATTGTGACTTTAAGTGATCAAGTCATTGATAAGAGTAGACGTTTTAGATATCTTGGATCTATTGTTCAGGGTGATGGTGAAATAGATGAAAATATTATTAGTAGAATTCAAGTTGGATGGTTAAAGTGGAGGAATGCATTGGGTTTATTGTGTGATAGAAAAGTCCCCCTCAAAATTAAGGGAAAATTCTATAGGATGGCTGTTAAACCTGCAATGTTTTATGGTGCAGAATGTTGGCTAAAAGAGAAGCATAATATGAAGTTAAGTGTTGCAGAGATGAGGATGCTCAGGTGGATGAGTGGCTTTACTCTTAGAGATAGGATACGAAATGAGCATATGTGAAAAGGTTGAAATAACTCCAGTGGAAGTTAAGATAGGAGAGAGTCGTCTTAGATGGTTTGGTCACATAAAATGACGACCTTCCGATGACCTGGTTAGGAAAGTAGATGTATTAGATTTGACTTATATTGAGAAAGGTAGAAGAAGATCTAAAAAGATTTGGTTAGAAAATATTAGAAATGACTTTTCTTTATTAGATTTAGATGAAAATTTGACCCTTAATAGGAAACAATGGAGAAAAGGGATTCATGTAGCTGATCCCACATAGTGGGGTAAATCCTAAACTACCAATCTCCTTAGCCTTCTCTCCAACCCATTTAATTGCTTGAATGCATAGAATATTTATTTTCCTATGAATCATAATATCTATTAATTTCATTAATTTGCCTGTAAGGATATCTATATTCCATGTTTCTATCCTAATTTTAGTTTTATGAACTAGCTTCTTTACCCACAATCGTCCATGATGTGGGAACCCTTGCCTATTTAACACTACACTCAGGAGCGGTGCAACGACCCTTGCACACTTCTTGTATTCAAGTCTAGCAACGCGTCACTTCCAGGGAACACCCTAATATTAACACAATGTATTAAAGGATACATGTCATGATTATTTCAACAAATTTTATACTGGTTGTCAACTACCTAACGCAACCCTTCACTTTTCTCATCCAGGACTTGGGACCTAACAACGACAGTGTTACTCAAAAAGATGAATTGAAAATAAAAGAATGGCTAATTCACCATTTAGAGTCTAGTGAGATAACAACGGTCGAGCTCTTAGAGTTTTAGCAATCACCCTCGCCAACAAGCCAAAAAGCGACCACGTGGGGTAGGCCATCACTTAAAACACCTGATGGTCGAGTTAGTCTTCCAAAGCATCCCAAGTTTAATAAGCCTCGGCAATACAAATTAAAGAATACTTTCAAGTAATTCAAGAAGCCTATACTTGTAATGAATATCATTAGTTAGCTGATAGGAAATACTTGAGTTCACAAGTAACCTAACCAAAATCGGCGAATAAACAGCAGCCAAATGGCTGTCCACAGCAGGAAAACAGCAGAAATCTGCTGTTTACAGCAGAAAACAGCACTTGTCCAGGAAAATCTGAGAGAAAACTCAAAGGAAAGCTTCTATTTCACTAGTAGATGAATAAAAACAGCAAGATACAATTGATCCTCAATTCGAGAGGATGATCGATCTCTCCCAAATCTCTAGACGCAGCTAGAGCCCAAAGAAAACATAAATCTAAGAGATCTCAAATTTCAGCCAAATTCAAGATACCCAAACCCTAAGAAAATCAACTATTTAATGCATACAAATCAAAAGGAAATCCTAAACAGTCCCTACATTCAAATTTCCCTCTCAAAACTCCAAAAAAAACTTCCTAAACGGCTATACGTGGGCTGGTCGGGCCGCTCCTCCGCCAGGAGGCGGATTCTCCGCCAGGAGGCGGATTCTCCGCCTGTTTTTTTTTTATTTCGCCTGTGAACCGGTCCCGCCTGGACCGACTGGACCGGTCCAGTGGACCGGTCTAACAATACTCCCCTCCCAAAGATCCACCTTGTCCGCAAGGTGGAAAGACGACACCCTCCATTCCTTCTTCATCACAAACAGTAATAATTTGAAGAGTTCGGTCCTTACACCTGTGCCCTGGCGTATACCTCTCGTCACATCTAAAATAAAGCCCTTTTGCCCTCTTCTCCTGTAATTCTGTCTCAGTGAGCTTCTTGAAGTTATCTCCCTCCTCCTACTAGCTTCTTCCTGGTGATCTCATTATTGTTGACTGATGTAGGCCCCTTTGGTGCTAAAAGAGTGGTCCTAGTCTTGTAAGAGCCTCCTGAGCTGCTGCTCCTGGCTCCCTTCTCCAGATTATTTTGATTTTCTACCAGCTGTGCCAACTTCATTGCCTCCTCTAAATCACTAGGCATCAGAACTTTAACTGCCGCTCGGATCTCTTCCTTCAACCCCTTCATGAAGTTCCCTTCCAATACGCTATCTGATAATCGCTCCACCTTACTAGCCAGGTGCTCGAACCGCTCACGGTAGTTTGCTACTGATCCCTCCTGCACCAGAGCAAAGAATTGCTCATAGAAATCTCCTCCCCGGTCGGTTTGGAAACATTCTATTATGCAATTTTTGAATTCCCTCCAGTTCCTAATAGGCTCCCTCCTGTCACGCCACTGATACCATGACAAAGCTTTTCCTTCCAGACACAATCCTGCCGCCATCAACTTCTCATCCTCTGTCAACCCATTGACAGCAAAGTAACGCTCCACCTTGTAGATCCAGCCATGGCCGTCTTCTCCCTCGAAAACGGGCATCTTCAATTTCCTCACCTTGGGATCTCTCCGGTATCCTCCATAGCCTCCCATTCCCCTCAGAGGAGGCGTTCCCCAATTGTCCTGATCATCCCTCCGACGAATATACTCTAACCCCTCTTCATACTCACCTCTCCTCCCTTCAACATCATCACCTCGACGCTGAATACCTTCAAATTCAGCAACTTGACGATGATGTTCCTCCCTTCTTCCTTCAAAATCCCCCCCTCGACGCTGAATTCTTTCAAATTCAGCACCTCGGTGATGAGATCCCTCTCTCCTCCCACCAAACTCAGTCCCCCTTCTGTCATATCCCATACTCATCTCTTCCCTCGAAAGAGGCTCTAGATGAGGCATGTCGTTCTCTTCCTCTAGGATCTCCACCTCCGAATTTCTCCTCCCCCGCATGGGGTTCGGATTTCCTCCCATGCCATGGCCATCGGCGATCTCTCTTACTTCCGATGTCGCCGGATTGGTTTTCATCTCAAGTAGTTTCTTCAACATTTCCTCCATTGCGGTGAACTTCACCTCCAACCTTTCATTGTTGGAGGTGATTTGATTTTGAAGGTTGAAGAATCTTTCCTCCAAATCGGCTTTCAATTTGCCGACTTCGCCTTCCAAGACGTCAACCTTCTTTCCGGTCATCGTTCTTCTCAAGATTCACGAAGATCTTTTTCCGAACAAGAAACTCCCGCTGAAATTTCAAGATTTCAGCCGCCAACGGTCCCAAAAACGATGCTCTGATACCAATTTGATAAGAAATACTTGAGTTCGCAAGTAACCTAACCAAAATCGGCGAATAAACAGCAGCCAAATGGCTGTCCACAGCAGGAAAACAGCAGAAATCTGCTGTTTACAGCAGAAAAACAGCACTTGTCCGGGAAAATCTGAGAGAAAACTCAAAGGAAAGCTTGTATTTCACTAGTAGATGAATAAAAACAGCAAGATACAATTGATCCTCAATTCGAGAGGAGGATCGATCTCTCCCAAATCTCTAGACGCCGCTAGAGCCCAAAGAAAACCTAAATCTAAGAGATCTCAAATTTCAGCCAAATTCAAGATACCCAAACCCTAAGAAAATCAACTATTTAATGCATACAAATCAAAAGGAAATCCTAAACAGTCCCTACATTCAAATTTCCCTCTCAAAACTCCAAAAAAAACTTCCTAAACGGCTATACGTGGGCTGGTCGGGCCGCTCCTCCGCCAGGAGGCGGATTCTCCGCCTGTTTTTTGCGATTTCGCCAGTGAACCGATCCCGCCTGGACCGGCTGGACCGGTCCAGTGGACCGGTCTAACATTAGCCTTACAAAGTCTCCAACTTTAATTCTAAGATTTTTATCCTATTGATTAATTCAGTTATAACAATATCATAATTCATGAGGTTCATCATCAAAATCAAGTTCCCAATGAAAAGATAAGTATTCTTTGAGCCCTACTCTAATAATGGATTTGATTCTCAAAAAATTATAATTAGAGGGGTTCATCTCCAAAATCAAACTTCTAATCATAAAATCAAGCACTTCGACCACTTGCCTTATGATGGGCATGACTACCATGCATCATAACTAAAGAAGTTCCTAGTAAAATTTATGTCTTGCACGATAAATCAAGCAAACAATGTCAAGATCATCACCTACTATAGTATGCCTATCACCAATCATAAAAGGAGAGGATCCTATCATAAAAATCCACTTTTAATTTCTAAGAAAAATACATCCCAATATATTTTCTACTACGATAGATGCACTCATCATGAATCAAAATTAGAGAATACCCTTGTTACATACATGTCTCAAAAATTAAGATACAAATGCTCAAGACACTTAAACACTAATGCTAAGTTCAATTATAAGAAAATTTTAACAGAATTGCTCAACTACTCAAATCAAATTATTAATCATAAAGATAAAAACGTAGAAAAATTTTAACCTATAATGAGTACAATATCTCCATACAGAGCCAAGGAGAATCTATCACAAAAATTATCTTTTCAAATTCCAAGATAAATGTACTTCGGGATTATTTTTTGTGATTGCATAATTATTGCAAACCATAACTACCAGGAATTCCAATCCAATCTTACCCCTTGATCAAAAAATGTATGTCTGTATGTATGTTTGTATTTTTCTAAACAATAATTAATACCTTTGTCCTTAAAGCGGTCACCTATCCTTCCTCCATATGAGTACCCCAATGATGAAAATTTTAAGTTTGTACAAAGTCACGAAGAGCTAATATCATGACAAGCATATTCATATGATAATACTAAAAAATTTAACCAGTAAGGATGCAAAATGCACCCACTGATCGAGCAGTTGGTCCAATTACAATAAAATAATATCATAGTTATGGCCCAATCTTGAATCTTTCCCAGTAGTGAATTTTATTTGTTGTAAGCTATAATATGCACTCAGTGTAGCATGAAGCACTCTGTTAGCCAATATCAGCTTAAAAGAGGACCCTTTTATAGGCTCCCTCACCCTCTAGGCCTTCAACATTCCCTTATTCATCGTAATTGATGGTTGCCCACAAGGATCATTTGATTAGATTAAGTTGAATGCCTTTGTTGACAAAGTAGGCCAAGGTGTATGGAAACCCGAGATAAAATCATGAGATCATTATGGGGTTGGTCATCATTTCCACACAATTCTCCTTTCTCTAATCTAAATTGATTATATTAAAGCAAAACATCGTAGAGGTTACAGACTAGCATTAATCAAAAGTTCTCTATCATGATTCAGAGATACAATTAACCATAAGGTTTATGCTTATGAAAAATCTCAAATCATATTATAAAGTTCTCTTTAAATTCAACCCGAAATTATTTGAATATAAACAGAATCAGATGGGCATTTTAGAGTAACAAATAAAAAAAAAAATAAAAAAAAAAAAAAAAAAGATGGGCATTTTAGAGTCAAGCATAAATCCAAAAATAACTTCTAATATTGTTAGATTTAGCATAATATTCCTTCATAGCACTTTGATATTGAGATCATCCCAGTGTCATATTGTACTTATTTATACATATCAATTTTATATACCAACTAAATTTATTAATTATATTTCCTCATGCCTTTTGAAAAGAACTGCTAATCAAACCTGGCATCCACTGGACTCGGTGAAAAATGCTGGAAAGTCATTGGTTCTGTAAGCAGCAACAGTCACTCCTTGGGTCTCCTGAGATTAATATTAAGGCGTCATTGAGATTTTGAATTGAAATTTGTTGGTAAGTAATGTATATCTAATTTTAACTTTCAAATAATGTTTTGAAATGATAATTATAGCATATAATAGCAATATAGCTATCTAATGAACTAAAGGCCAAGGTATTATGTTAATAAATATCAATTATAAAAAAAAAACTGGGATTTTGTTGGGACAGAACTAAATACACTTTTCAAAGATAAAAACTTGGTGTATTTTAAAGTGCTTCTAGGGTTTAACCTATAAAGTGTGCATAAGAAAGAAGAAGAGTCCCACAACATTAACCTTGAGATCTAGAAGAAGTGAAGAAAAAATGTTAGTTGAAAGCATAGTATACATGCAAATTTAGTATGATAAATCATTTTGCATGCCACAGTACATCCATTGGACTTGTGTTGCATCACTAAATTCTTTTTTCCCCACGTGTATAGACCAAAAGTCTTCAACAACCCCTTGAACTAAGATCATGTCATTCTAGAGTCTAGACAGGCCATAATTTTGGAATTCCACATTCAACCGCATAAAATTGTGGGCTGAAAGCTTTAATCAGGAGAAAGTCCTCTATGGATTGCCATACCAAAAAAACGACAAGTACTTCTCTAGTTGTTAAACCCAACCATCAGGCTTCTTGATGTCAACGATTCCATAGCCTCTTAGCAATTCTAACTTCCTTACCAAAACTTCCATGATGGGAAGAGGGTCACAAAGTGAGGAATGACATTATATGTTGTTGAGGAGTCCTGCAAAAAAAAAAAAAAAATGGAACATGGCTTCAAAATTTTCCAACCTCTCGCCAAATCCCTCCAACTAGTAGAAAGCTTGAATGGGCTTCCCAGATTTGTTATTTGTTTACTACTGGACCATCCTTCGAGTTAATTGGGTTCAAATTTTTAAGTGAAACCCAGGCTAACATCATCTCTCTTTTTTTTTTCACAAGATAGAACATATGCTCTGATGCCAAAATTGATCCCAACCTTAAGATTTTTAGGCTTTAGAACTCCTGATGGATAGAGAAAGAGATAGAGAGATCTAGGCCACCATCATGCTCTCAAGAGGGTGTCACCCTTGAACAAACTAAACATGTCGTGTTTCCCCAACCAAAGGGGTTTTCATGAGGAGTTACAGTTCGGTGGTTAACAAGCTATTAATAAGTTTTGAGGGGCTTATTGGACTTTCCCCAAGCACTATGCATGTAGTCCAAGCGAAGGAATAGGCCTCAAAGCTCTTTTTACCCAGCCAACATCATACTCTAGAGAGGGGGCTAAAGTTTGGTGGTTAACAAGCCACGAATATTTTTTAGGGCTTTATTAGATTTCCTTCATGGAATAATCTTGTAGTCCAGTAGAGGAAACAGGCCATGTAGCTCTTTCTGCTCCCTTAAGCTCAATATCTTCCTGTCGAAAGTAGGAATGTTGATGAAAAGAGAGAAATTCAGAAACCAAAAACTCTTCAATTTATTATTGTTCGTAGGACTTTAGGATCAATGATAAAAAGTTGTTATTTAAGTAACTCATCTCATTTACCCTAAGGGCCATTTATCCTAAGAGAGCTATAAAAATTCTAGAATGACATATCCATTTTTTACAGTACAAAGGAGCTAAATTCCTAAGATTTTACTTTCCAAGACATAGAGCAAAGAAAATCTCACATTGCCTTGGCAATTTCATGAAACATAGTTGTGAAAGAAATAAAAGTAAGAGACTATTCAATGGTTGTGTAAGAGCTGCACAATGAAACACTTGCTTGTTGTGAGTGTATGATCCTACAGTACGTATGTAACTGGCATCTATAAGTGTATTAAAAGTTTAAATTTTTTAAGTTACGCTCAGCTCAAAATTGATTAAAGACAACCATGATTTATAAATTGCCTTAAAATGAATCGATTAAATACATATTAGATTTAGACTCAACTAATTATTTTGCAAATTTCATAGCCTAGGACCATGATCTGTTCAAAAGCAGATTAAAGAAAAGGTTTAACTCAAAAATTGCCTTAGCATTTCTTGAGTCAATACCTATTAGATTTAAGCTTTAACTAATTATTATGCAACCTTCATACGCATTTAACTTCCTAAGAATCTAAGGAATTGTTAATACTAAATCATCTCCACCTTTTTCCACAATCACTCCCGCATCCACTCCAGTGAAACCTATCAAAACCGTGACATAAGAAGGAATCCTTACAAGTAGAATAAGAGGGACGTTCTCTTAACTCTACCATCCCTCCTCTCTTGAAATGTTCATGTGAATTGCTTCCATGGCAGATCTAACTACTAATAGCCTCAGATCTACCAAGGTTAACAAAGCATAGTTAACAACATGAAGATTGGCCCGGAGCATAGTTATCTAAGGTATTACTCAAAACCTCTATGATTTGGGCACAAGAAATTTTCATTGGAGAGGATTATTATCATCATCCCAACGCGTATAGTTACTACATGGAGGGTATGGATCACCCAGATATGCCTATAGTCACAATGCACCACCCAATCACCCATCACCTCTTTTTCATACATCGAGCATGGATTGGTATAACTTTTACGTCCCCCATTAACCATGGTTATAGCAAACTCATACAAAAACACTTTTGAAGAATGTAGAGCCCTCAACCCCGAAATATTATCGAAATTTCATAAGCATATCGCCTAGTCGATAAAGGGATTTAAAAGGTTAAAAAGAGCTCAAACTTAGTTCTATAATATATATATATATATATATATAATGTTGAAACAAAAAAATTACCTCATTAGTGGAGCAAATTAATGAATTTGTTGAACTAGTGTGAACTTCTTTGGTGACACTCAACAAACAACAATATGAAGTGACGTAAAATGTCTTCGCACGAACTCTAGAACAAATCAGAGCGCCTCTAATTTTCTGAAAGAGAACAATATGCTAAAACATTAAAATAAAAGACTCAAATAATGGAATATGACACAAACAAACTTGGGCAATTCAAATCAAGTTAAATCAAATCAAATCATATGCCAAATCCAAAATCAACTTATAACTTTCACCAAAATTTTGAGATTCCTTCTAAAGTCTTGTCAAATCAAGTCAAAAAAAGTATGCATATACTTTGAGCAAAATCAATAAACCGTTAACCGTAAGTATTCAATGTTGGCGCTTCCTCCCAAAAGGCAAATCTTAAGATCATGACACCCAAAGCTATGCTAAAAGCCTAATCCACAACCCAAGAGCAAGACAAAAATCTCCATGTCCATGTGCAACTCAACAAATATCTGTGCCATGTGACCCAAACATAAAAAGTTCATCAAAATTTTCACCAGCTCCAAAATGATTGAATTCGGTGAATAACCTATTTTCATAGGGTGCACCATCTACCATAAAATTTTCACCAGCTCCAAAATTCAATATTTCCAAAATTTTGATTTCACCAAAATTTAAAATTATCAAATTGATGTTAGACTTCCAAAAAATTATAGTAAATTTCATAAAATTCTCAAAATTCTAAAATTTTTATGGGAGCTTCCCCTAGTCAAACTATGCTAGCCATTAAATTTCAAGCAAAAAATCCATATTTTTTACTTAAAAAATTCTCTTTCGAGGTTTTCTTCAATTTTTCAAACATCTCAAAAATCCAATTTTTATCAAAGAAGTGCAAAAACTGCAGAAATTGTTTAGTCTCTTCTCACCAATCTCCATCTATATTAAAAATTCCCTAGCCCAAACTCCACTATTTCAAAATCTTGACTTTTCCCAAATTTTTAAAAACACAATTACCCCTATTTTTCACTATGAAATAAAATAAATTTGAATTTGTTTGTGTGTTGATGACTCTAAGTTGCAAAAAGGCATGAATTTCATACACATTTGTTGCCCATTTGCTAAATATATGAATCCCCCTAGTTCATTCGAAATAAGGTTGAACTACCCCTTCAAGATGAGATTAAACCAACTATTATCTCTTCAGAATGAGGCTAAACTATCATTCCTCCTAGATGAGTTTAAACTATATCAACATGAAGAGGCTAAACTATCACCCATTTGGCACAATGTTAAATTATCACTCCTATGAGACAAGGTTAAACTACTCCACAAAAAATACACCTAAATTTTCTACCCATTTATCCCTTTAAAATGAGATTAAATTATCCATATAAGATGAGAAAACTATCACCCTAATATGATCTGTCATCTCCCTATCAACGTACTCGATATGATTTACTTCCATACAAATATAATAATTTCTTAAATGCCCCAATGTGAGGTTAAAATATCCCTAAGGACCAAGCTGATGAGGACATCGTCAGAGATTGCGACACATGTACCATCAGAAGATGCCGGAGATCGACGGCCACGATCATGATCTTTATTTTCATCATTTTATGTAGTAGTTTATTTGATTTTTTATGTTTTTCCGTTTTTGCCCTTATGGGTATTTGGCCGTTATTGTAACCCGAGGGGCATTTTCGTCCTTTGTTTTCTTGTCATTTTGAGGCCTATTTATATGGTCATCTTCTCATGTAATAGTTTTTAGTTTTAATGAAATGAAAATTTACTACTATGTGTTCTCTTTGTGAGTTCAAGAAGATCTCTTGGTGAGTTCTTCACCCTCCTCGATCTCTTAGTGAGTTCGCCGGAGAAGACTATATCTCTTTGTGAGTTCTAGTTTGTGCTAACTAATCTTGTGGAAATTCAACGAGAAGACATTTGAGGTTAGTAAATCCGTATTCGTCGTCGCAGTGGAATTTCCATCTTCTTTCTCCCCTTTGCCTTGCCGCCGCCCCTCCCAGCTCTTTAAAGTCGCCGGCCACCCTACCTCCCCTTTCCGCCGGCCAGATCTGCCACCGCCGGCCAACCAGCCACCGGCCAGCCGCCAGCCTCCCTCCGGCCAACCCCTCACCGGCCAGCCCAGCAGCTATCTCCCGCCGCCCCTTGTTTCCTTTAATTCCTTAAGTTTGAATTTCAAATTGTGTTTACACTCTTTCCTAATTGGTTCACTATCTTTATGGGAGCTCATTAATGAAATTAACTCCTAATTTGAAATTCAAATTAGATTTCCCTCTCATTTTGAATAATGGGAAGTTACTTAAGCCACAATTAAATCTGAAATTAAAATTCAGATTTAATTGAATTTCTTACTTAAACTTGGGCCCCACATTCATAACTCCCAAACCTTCCTCTCTCCTCCTCATATGGCCGGCCACTCTTAGTGGGCTTCTCTCTCCTCCAAATGACATAATAACACCACAAATTCAGCCCAAAGTTCTTCCTCTTTATCCGCCCCATTAAACTATTTGAATTAATTTGAATTCATCAAATTAATTCCCTCACCCCCTTGCTAAAAACTGAAATTATTGCTGAAAATTTCAGTTTTGTCTTTTGGAGTCGTTCTCTACTTGCTATCACAATCACTCAAAACAAAGTTCTCCTTCCCTATACCCGTCGCCTACCTTCTCCCCTCATATCTCCGTGATATTTGGACTCCCCGGCAAGATGCATGGCGGATCCTGAAGTGGATAGCGGTTTAGTGCTCGGCAAATACGGAAGCATACACATAACTCGTTCGCCATTCTTCGACGTCGGGTTTGGATTCGACGACAACGTCGAAGACTATTTGAACCGCATCTTCCCGACACTCGGGGATGTGGTAGATGAGCAATTTGAAGACGACGACTGGATCATCCGCGGACATCCACCGGCTTCTCCAATTCCGACTTCCTTCCCGGCGACAAGTCCTCTCAAGATCACTTGCCTATTAGTGACATCGCTAAGTCGACCTACGGTCCTCTTCTGCTAGCCACCACTTTCAAAACGAGTGAAGGACCTCAAGGTGAATGATCTAGATTTTAAACGTGTGGCTTTAGTAGTAGCTATTTGCATTATCTAGTTTATTTTGGTTATCTTTTGTTAGACTCATGCAATTCTTAAATGTAATCACTGCCGTTAACATAATTTATCACGAATTTTCTTGAATCCAACTTGAGTAAGCTAGATTTTATCGTTAACATTGCAAAGCTAAACTCTCATTAATCTCTAACGTGCAAATCATGTTTCACCGCATATCGTTTCACATCACAAGCTAAACTAACACCGATTGGATCCCTCATCTCCCCTATAATAACATTGACACAATTGGATAAACCAAATTTATCAATGACCCTTCATTAAAAAAATGCAAAAATTGACCCCAACTCCTGAGGTTAAAATAACATTTTCTCTAAATTATGAAAACATACAAATTTAAATCAATAATTCTCTCAAAATGATTTGTTGCACTAGTCCTTGAGACTATTTATCGCCGATGGAGCCTAAATTGAGTCCTCCACCACATAAGCCCATCCACAAAATCGAATCTCTTAGTCAATTTGCAAAGGAACCAAACCAACTCAAATTTGTTGCAATTGATCATGTAAAACATGCCAATTTTCCTTTTAAAATAAAAAAATTCAAGCACACTTGATGTGGACATCGATTAGAGATTCAAGCATGTGTATCGCCGGAGACAGCGCCGATCGACGGCTATGATTCAGAGCCTTTAATTTTTGATGTATTTTATGTTTTATTTAGTTGGCATTTTTTATTTCCTAGTTTACCCCTATGGGGAGTGTTGTCTTATTGTAGCCCAAAGGGCATTTGAGTACTTTTATTTCTGATAGGAAATACTTGATTTCAAGTAGTTCCTAACCAAAACTGAAGCCGAACAAGGAGAAAACTGCTGTCTCCAATAGTGGACAGCAACTTTGCGCAGGAAAAACAGTGAATATTGCGAGAATATTGAGAGATAACGCAAGCAAAGACTTGTATTTTTACTAGTAGACGAAACAAATAGCAAAGATACAATTTGTTCTTCAATTCGAGAGGAAGAACGTACTCTCCAAAGTCTCCGGCGAAGCCAAGAGCCCAAAACAAAACCTATATCTCAAAGAGAAAACTCAAATTCAAGATGAGGAGCTAATTCCCCCCAAACTCCTAATTATACAAAATTAATCATAAAGGACAATCATAAACTTCCTAAAACAGCCTTTCACGTTCAAAAATTCCCTCCTAAACTCCCCCTCTCAAGCCTACGTGGATTCACGGCTCACGGCAGAGCCGTTTCCGCCCAGGCGGGCTCTTTCGCGTCCGTCTCGCGTAGACGCGGACCGGTCCCTGCTGGACCGGTCCAACCGGCCCATCCTGGGCCGGTCTAACATTACCGCCCTCCCAAAGAATCACCTTGTCCTCAAGGTGAAAATCTGGAAACTGCTGTTTCGCCATCTCGTATGGCTCCCACGTGGCCTCGTAGTCAAGAAGGTTCTTCCACTGGATCAACACTTCCTTAGTTTCATCTTCTTTCTGGCGAACACCCTTCAGCTCCAAAGGTTCCAGGATCACCTCTAACTCCTCCGTAAGTGTCGGCGGTAGCTCGGGAATGGCGATGTGATCACCAATGACCCTTCTCAGCTGTAAGACGTGAAAAACTGGGTGTATAGTCGCCGATGGGGGTAATTTCAGTCGATATGCTACTGCCCCGATCTTCTCTATCACTTCATAAGGACCAAAGTACCTTGGAGCTAACTTTTCATTCCTCCTGTTGGCGACTGTCTTCTGCCTGTATGGGCGGAGCTTCAAGAACACCTTATCCCCTGCCTCAAATTGGATATCTTTTCTATGCCCATCTGCTTGTTTCTTCATGATTTGCTGCGCTCTCAGTAAGTGCCTTTTTAACTCCTCTAACACTCGGTCCCTCTCCTCCAAATACTCCTCTACTGATGAAACAGGAGTACTACTGCTCCCAAAGTGTACCAAGTGTGGGGGATCCCGTCCGTACAACACTTTGAATGGGGTCATTTGTGAAGCCGAGTGAAATGACGTGTTGTACCAGTACTCAGCCCAGGATAACCACTTCGCCCATAGCTTTGGTGTCTCTGAAACAAAGCATCTGAGGTACGTTTCCAAGCTCCTGTTGACTACTTCCGTCTGTCCATCCGTCTGTGGGTGGTAGGCTGTACTTCTCTTGAGCACTGTTCCCTGCAATCTGAATAGCTCCTTCCAGAAATGACTGAGGAACACCTTGTCCCTATCTGATACGATCGCCTCTGGCACCCCGTGTAATCTGACCACTTCTCTGATAAAGGCTAATGCTACTGTTGCGGTGTAGGGATGTCGGAGGGGAATGAAATGGGCATACTTGCTCAACCTGTCCACCACTACTAAGATCACTGTGAACCCCTCTGAACGGGGCAGCCCATCTATGAAATCCATAGAGATTTCCTCCCATACTCTACCCGGCAAGGCTAAAGGCTGTAGTAATCCTCCTGGTGACATAGCTAGGTACTTACTCCTTTGACAGACCTCACATCTGGCTACCATCTCCTCTACATCTTTATGCATCCCCTTCCAGTATAGCTCCCCCGCTAGCCTCCTGTATATCTTTTGTACGCCTGAATGCCCCCCTATTGCACTCCCATGAAACTCCTGAAGTAGGTTTGGGATGTGGATCGACGTCCGGGGCATCACAAACCACCCTTGATACAGCAGCTTGTCTCCCTCCATGGAGTATCCCGGGTGGCTATCTGGTTCCTTCAGTAAATCCGTCCTGATCTTTCCCAAACTCTCATCTTTAGCGCTTTCTTCTCTGATGGCCTCCCAATCAAGCATCCAAGGCACGGATAGAGCAACTGTCTGCAATTCCTCCATACATCTGGATAAGGCATCGGCCGCCTTGTTCTCCACCCCTGGCCTGTACTGAATCTCAAAATCGTACCCCAGTAACTTGGACAACCACCTCTGATGCTCTTCCGTCACCATCCGCTGTTCTAAGAGAAATTTCAGGCTCCGTTGATCAGTCCTGACAACGAAGTGTCTTCCAAGTAGGTAAGGCCGCCATTTCTGAATGGCCAACACGATGGCCATCAATTCCCTCTCATATACTGATTTCATCCTTGCTCGAGCAGTCAATACCTGGCTGAAATAAGCGATGGGTCTCCGGTTCTGCATAAGTACTGCACCCAATCCATATCCCGATGCATCGGTCTCCACAATGAATGTTTGAGTAAAATCCGGCAAAGCTAGGACCGGCACTGTAGTCATTGCCTTCTTCAGGCTCTCGAACACGGATGTGGCTGTTTCTCCCCACAGGAAACCATCCTTCTTCAATTGCTCCGTAAGTGGCCATGCTATGGTGCTATATTCCTTCACAAATCTTCTGTAATACCCTGTCAATCCCAGAAATCCTCTCAGCGCTTTCAGATTCTTTGGTAGTGGCCACTTTAGCATTGCCTCAATTTTGGAGCGATCAGCTGCCACCCCTTCCTTGGACACCACATGACCCAAGTACTCTACACTGGCTTGTGCAAAGCAGCATTTCTTTAAATTTGCCCTCAACTGGTGCTCCTGCAATACCTCTAACACCTTCTTCAAGTGTTCCCAATGTTCGACCTCTGACTTGCTGTATATCAGGATGTCGTCAAAAAATACTAACACAAACCGTCTGAGATAAGGTTTGAAGACCTTATTCATCAGGGCCTGGAAAGTAGCCGGTGCATTGGTGAGGCCAAAGGGCATCACCAAGAACTCATAATGGCCTTCATGAGTTCTAAAAGCTGTTTTGGGAACATCTTCCTTCCTCATTCGAATCTGGTGGTAGCCCGATTTCAAATCTATCTTGCTGAAAATCACGGTCCCACTTAATTCATCCAAGAGCTCATCGATAACTGGTATAGGAAACTTATCAGGTACAGTCTCCTTGTTGAGTTCAAGTAGTTCCTAACCAAAACTGAAGCCGAACAAGGAGAAAACTGCTGTCTCCAATAGTGGACAGCAACTTTGCGCAGGAAAAACAGTGAATATTGCGAGAATATTGAGAGACAACGCAAGCAAAGACTTGTATTTTTACTAGTAGACGAAACAAATAGCAAAGATACAATTTGTTCTTCAATTCGAGAGGAAGAACGTACTATCCAAAGTCTCCGGCGAAGCCAAGAGCCCAAAACAAAACCTATATCTCAAAGAGAAAACTCAAATTCAAGATGAGGAGCTAATTCCCCCCAAACTCCTAATTATACAAAATTAATCATAAAGGACAATCATAAACTTCCTAAAACAGCCTTTCACGTTCAAAAATTCCCTCCTAAACTCCCCCTCTCAAGCCTACGTGGATTCACGGCTCACGGCAGAGCCGTTTCCGCCCAGGCGGGCTCTTTCGCGTCCGTCTCGCGTAGACGCGGACCGGTCCCTGCTGGACCGGTCCAACCGGCCCATCCTGGGCCGGTCTAACAATTTCCTTATGTTTGAAGACCTATTTATAAGGGTCTCATGCTTTGTAATAGGATGATGAATATTTGAATGAAAATTATTTTGTTTCTACTTCTTCTTCTTGCATGAGAGCTTGAGAAGGGAGAGAGCTCAAGGGGAGCAAATCGCAAGGCCCACCAGTCGTTGGAAGAGTCCGCGGCTCATGGTTAAGTTATTCTATCTTCTCGTTTGTATCTCACTCCATCTTCTTCTCCTCCACCACAAGAAAATCCCTCCATAACCCAAGTTGTCGCCGCCCCTTGGAAGCCCGCCGCCGGCCACTTCCACGGTTCCGGCCGGCCACCTTGCCGGCGACTTCCCCCACCCGTCCAACCCCTCCTTCCGCTTGCTTCAAATTTGAAATTTGAATTTCAAATTTCAAATTCTTTCCTAATTAGGAAATCCAATTTCGGAAAGTTTTCATGATGGAATTCAATTTCAATTTGATTTAGATTGGAGTTATGAAACCTATTGCCACATCATCATCCTAAATTGGAAGCTTATTCCCTTGGATTCCCCTCTCTCTCCCCTTAGCATGCCGCCGGCCTCATTTTTGGAGGAACCCCATTAATGCCATCATTAAGGCATTGATGATGCTTGAATTTGAAATCAATTTCAAATTACTTTTCCCTCCTAATTCCTTTAAAACCTGAAATTAATTTTAGGTTTTAAATTAATCCCTCCTTCTCTCTTGAAACCGCCGGCCTCCTCCCCTTATTGAGCCCCCATTAATTCCCCACTTAAGGCCTTAACTCCACTTGATTTGAAATTCAAATATCAAGTCATTTCCCTCCTAATCTATTCAAAACTGAAATTAACTTTCATTTTTGATTAATCTCCCCCCATAATTTCCTAAACCTCTTTTCCCCTAACCCTAACCTCCTCCCTCTTGCACCCGCCGGCCCCCACCCTCTCTCCTTGAGATTCCCGCCGGCCCTCTCCCCTCCTCTCCCATCTTATCAAACGACAAGTACTCTCTTTCAACACCACGGTCTTCCTCTCTTCGTGTGGAAGATTCTCCGACGCCAAGCAAGCATGGCGGAATCCGAATGGAACTTTGGATTTGTGCATGACGATCGAGGTCAAGTCGACATCCACCAATCGCCGTTCTTTGATGTGGGCTTTGATTTCGACGACACCATTGAAGACTACTTGAATCGCATCCTCCCCACGCTCGTAGATGTCATCGACGATCAACTCGAGGACTATTCGTGGACCGTCAACGGCTATCCGTCCGTGTCTCCTCCACCACCGTCGACCTTTCCGTGGCTCAAGACCATCGGCGTTGCAACCTTCCTCATGGCATCGTTTGGTGTGCTGAAGAACTTCTCCCACTAAGCCTAGTGTAGTTGAGTGATCCATCCCCAAGGTGAAAACTCTCTTTATTAAATTCCGGATTGTTGATTAATAGCTTTTGGTATTGCTACTATCTTTGGTTGTCCATGAGTTTTTGGTTACTCTACTTGTACTCCTTCGCCTAAGCAAGTTAACAACTAAGAACCTTTAATGATTTTACTTGTTATCTCAATAAGCTCTTAATTGTAATTCCATTGTCAATCACTTTTAATTTTCTTAAGAAGCTCCTTCGCATGTGGTATCACATCAACACTACTTAATCAAATTGTGCATATCCCCAGTGCATCACTCCAACCTACCAGTGAACTAGCCAAATGAACCCAGATCCACTAGTTGGCTTCAATCTTACATTGCTCGAGAAAAGCATTATTATCCCCACTATACTCCGAACCTACCAGTGAACTAGCCAAATGAAAAAGAAAATACTCAAAACCTTAAAGAACCCCTATGCTAGCCAAAAACTCATTTGAGACTAGTTGCTCAAATCTAAAAATTGAATCTCTGGAGGAGTCTGTGGAAGGGTTGTCGACATGATACCCACAACTATCTTCAAATTCCCAAAGAGAAACACCACCAAGTAACAACTTAATGTATGTGGCTTGATCAACTCGCTCATAACTCACCTCATATAGATTTCCTTGTCAATCCATAAGTACAAAGATGTTAAACTTTCCACAAACAACCCCAAGAATTCTACTCACCCCTCAGCTCCTTGAATAAAAACATATGTGATTATTCACTCAAGCCCCATGGTATATATATCTCTGTCACTTTTAATTATGCAGTCTCTATGCAAATGATAGACAATGTAATTTGGACTCTAAAACCAAATTGAAATCAAGTTGAATCAATCAATTTTAAATTTATTTGATTCTAATTTAATGTAGGTCAAATACATTTCCAAAAGATGGTGGAACCCAATATGGCCCAGGTATTAGATTGGCTTAGAACAAACCAACTTGACAGATGTTATATCATATATTTCCATAAGACCATAATCTATATGGTTTTACGAGCAACACCAAGTTCTAGCTCATAGCATGACATCACAAAAATAGAAGCATGCACCCTGAAGTAGCAATAGTTAACAATAAATACTAAACATGTCCATGATTGTTAACCTATATTATAATCAAGGAAAAAAAAGATATTTACCAAATACTCCAGTGTCTTGGGAATGTCTAAAATTGACTTCACGCCAGCAGAAATAACAGCCACTGGAGTCCTTCCAAGTTCAGTGAGATCAGATGATATATCCATAGCTGCATGCCAAATTAAGAGTAATTTATTAATGTCTACAAGAGATTTCAGATTAAAATTTAGTAAAAATTAATTACAAATACGAAACAAGTAAAATTTATAGATGTCCACACTAAATCTTCATTAAACAGGCGGAAAGAAAACTAATTCAAAGTGATACAACATCGGTCAATGATGTTGCTGCAAACAAAGGGGTGCCAAAAACAAAATTTGCAGTCCTCAACTAAGTAAAGTGTAAAACTTCTGCTGATTTTCCATCGGTACAATCTGAATGTAAAAAAGATGAATAACAAGCTATCTGATGGGGACATCAACTCGTGAAAGGTTTATCAAAGGCGTGGCCGCCGATCTAAGGCCACGATCGAGTCTTTGTATTTCTCAGTCATTTCTGTTATTTTATTATTTATGTATTTTCTATTTGCTTTGTGTCATGTTTGTTCTTCCGTTTGTACCCCTTTAGTGGGAAGTGTCATGTGTAAGCCCAAAGGGCAATTTGGTCTTTTATTTCTTTGAGTCCATTGTACTTGGCTATATATAGCCCTTTGCTTATTATTTCATGGTTAATGAATGATATGATGAAAATTTTCCTACGCTTGTGTTTGGGAGTGTTTGAGAGCTCTTGAGGAGAACTTGGAGAGATCCCTAGGAGAGGGAGATCGTATCACCCACCAACCTTGGAGAAGGCCGGGTTCGTGATTTTCTCTTTGTATTTTCGTCTTCCCTCACCACCTTCCCTCATTCTTCTTCGCCACATCCAACTCCACCACCAAATTCCCCAACTTCTTCCCCACATCAAACTCCACAAAATTCTCCCCATAGCCGCCGGCCACCTTCACCCGACCCCCCACTTGGCCGCCGGCCTTAAGCCCCTAACCGCTGGCCACCTTCCCCTCTTCCCCCTTTTTTTTTTTTTGATTTTCCCCTCTTTTATTTATTTTCTAATATGGGTTAAATATATTTAGGATTATATTTAAAATTCAAATCTTGATTTGAAATTCAAAATATTTCCTAATATACAAAATTTATTTTAGGAAAGTCATTAAATCTCAATCAAATCAATTTGCCATTGATTGGGATTTTAAAGTTTCCCTTTCCAAATTTATAAATCCCAAACAAGCAAGCAATGAGCACTTGACCCAATCCCTCTCATCCATTAATGCCGCCGGCCCCCTCCCCTTTGCCTTAGTTTAGGAAATCTTTCCTAAACTTCAATCCCCTCTTTTCTTTAGAAAGATTTCCAAGACCATATCAGCCGAAATTTTCAAAAGGGCCAAACATTAAATATTTTCCTAAAAATATGACATAGGAATTAGGAAACAATTCCACCTCCCATCTCCATATACCGCGCCCCCGCCCCCCCCCCCCCCCCCCCCCCCTTCTCCTCATTGAATTGCTTTTGAAATCTCTCCTTAAGTGCAGCATATCCCTTTGGGAAAGATTTCCCAATCCTCTCTGCTGCTAGCCGAAATCTCTCAAGCCCCTTTTCTTGGGTTTTCTCTCCAAACTCCCTCCCCTCTATTCACAAAACCTGAAACTTATTTCAGGTTTTGGTCTTGGCTCTCTCCCCTACAAGATTGTAAGAGAAACTTCTTTCTCTTCGACTATTTTCAAGGGCATCATCAAGCGTGAGGAGTTTTAACCACCGAGCACCCATGAATAGCAGATCCAAAGACTGATTATGGCATAACGTGGGACGAGGACGGGTTCGTCGACATCCTACAATTTACTTTCTTCGACGTGAATCCAATGGTTGATCTCACCGTCGAGGATTACTTGGAGCATACGTTGATCTATTTGGTAGAGGCTATTGACGAACACTTCGAAGGCATTGAGTGGAGGATCTCCACTACCCCTTGACAAAGGTTTCTCTCCCTACTTGCATCTTATCCCTTTTAGTCTAACTCCTCTTGATTTGATTGCAGTCACGACGGACTCCTTCGCATTGCTCCTGCTTAAGCTTAGTAAACGTAGGATTTGAGTGCACCTCTATGTTTTCTAATTCTCATTGTTAGACTAGGGATTATTTTGAAAGCTACTACTATTCATTGTGTTGTCTTCTATTTTTTTTGGAAGTTTTCAAAGCTCTCACCATGTGATTTAGCCTAAGCGGATAACCACTAATTGTTTTGACGCATTGTTTGAATTCGCTAGTAGTTTTGTTCTAGAATTATTCTCATCATAAGTTGTGCAAATCCATATGAGTTAAAGAGCATTTCATTTTCGTAGTCCTGCATCACTATCTTTACACCTTCAGACAAGAGAAAGAAGCATCTCTTATTTTACAAATAAAGGCACCGAGCATCTTTATTTTGTAAGAATTCTAAGGCATTAGAATTTAAATTTCAGGCATACTTACTTTGTTCGCCATGCCTATGCACTCCACCAATGCCCCCAGTGACAAAAACTGATATGCCAACCTGCAGTTGTTGACAGATTCATGCAAAACATCAAAAAGGAAAGGTATGCCTGTTACTAATTATCATTGCATAGCTGGGCAGCTATTTATGAGAGATTTCAAGATTAAATCATTGGGAACAAAAAGATTTATGGCACAACTCAGACAAAAGAGTTAAGCGGAAAAGTTACTATGGCATCACATTCCTTCATTTACCCACTTGCATACTCAACATTATCACTAATGCTTCAAAATTGAATGGCATGGCAACTTAAGCTGCAGCAATTCAATTTAATGATAAATTCCTTTTTGTCCATATCACAATGGCACAATGCTACGTGATAAAAGCTGCAATAGGAAAAGTTGACCTTGAGCATCTTTTACTCGTTGCTGATTTAATGCAGATTTGCATTACAACGAGTGGGATATTCCATGGCAAGATTCATGCAAGGATATAATTCTACCTAGATCTTGAACTAGACATCAATGATTCCTCAATTGTCTCCACATGCGGTTGAACAACTTCCCATGTGCTTGGCCACAGGGACCCACCTATGTTGCCCTCTCTCTCTCTCTCTCTCTCTCTCATCACCAGCTTGCTCGCCTCTTCGTGACATGAAGTAGACCTCTTTGGGTCAGTTCAATTGAACTGACTTAATGGTTCAATTCCACTCCATATTTTCTTTTTAATAATTTTCTATAAATGTTTTATTTGCTTAAATAAATAAAAATAACAAATTCTTTATTTTGAGCAATTAACCTATTTTAAATAAATTCATTCCAATGATTCAATCAATTTTTAAATTATCCATAGTATTTATAATTAATTAAAAATTCTAATATTAATAATTCTTAGTTTGAGAAATAATAATTTGGGTCTTTTCACATAATATGCATAACAGGTGATCAGAATGCATTGTACAATGACTCCAAATATTGGGCTTAAGTGATACAAATGATCAAAATAAAGTTTCGTGATGATCATGAAATGATGTATAAAAATCTGAACTCACGAAATGATGTATAAAAAATCTGAACAAAAAGCAGAAGACACACCTTAGAAGCAAAAAACATTGTAGCAGAAACAGTTGTCGCCCCATTTTCATGAGCTGCAATCTGCAGAATTAATATTACAGATGCAGAGAAATCAATTCCTCAAACTTCTATTTCCTATCCATAATAAATCTACCATGCATTGATGGTTGGATGCAAAAAAACTAACACATAAATAAGAGCGAGTGACTGGAGACAACACTAAAACATGTTATGCTACATTCTAAATTAGCAGGAAAAAGAAAACAAAAAACAGTTTTCAGGCACTAGAAGAAGCAACCAAAAAGTATTAGATTGCAGGTATCTATATGATTGAACCTCATTACATAATCATATTAAATTAATCTGCTAAGAAGACAAAGGAAAGGAGGTCTTTAAACGCTACTCACAACATGAGGAATGTCTCTGCGAGCTGTCTTTCGAGCATTGGATCCAAGTTTTGCAAGCCTTTCTAGTTGCTCGTCGTCCAAGCCTTTCGGAAATACAAATGAAAAATTAGCTACAACTTGTTATCTCATAACATTAATCAACATGATAATAAAGAGAGCACATTATCACACATACAAGAGCGCGCACAATCACAAACAGCTTGGAATAAGATATATAAATTTGCTATAGTATACACAACATGCTAGCTGTTACAGCTAGTGAATTAGCAAAGCATACATCCACCCAAGGAAAAAAGTACAGGCATTTGATTGCAGACATGAATGGACAATTATTCAAAAAAAGATCTCAAATTGATGGTATAAGACTAATTTTGATGAAGAAATTTAGAAAAAGATGTAATCTAAGCCAATTGGATTATTCTCATAGCATAGATACTTTGAATATTCAAATGGAACAAAACCACTTGATTCTTAATTGCATGGGTAAGAACTTGCCCATCAGTTCTTTATTCTGGCATCATCATTTAAATACTATGATACATGCATCGAAGCTGAAGCAAACTGTCCAAAGCCTGAAAAAAAAATGAGGTGAGCTTCACACCATTTTTTATAATAACAAAATGGACTTCTAAAAGCAATTCTCTAAGATAGTCTAAGTTGCACAAAAAAAGATTCAACTTCTTATGCTAGGAAAGTTTGCGCACAAGAAGACTGGAATTGTGTGGAATTGAAACTTCATGAATTGAAATGATGTAAAAATTAAACATCGGGACACTTGATGGTTGGACGCAATTTGGTTATGAAAATTTGTCTGCATTGTTGCAGCTAGCAAGACCATTATTGGACTATTTCCAACGCAGGGATGAAAGCTTGATGCTCCTTATCAGCAGGGTCTCAACTATTATTACTTCTTCGTAAGGGACAGCAAGTGACCAAACTGTAGAATAGAGAGATCATCAGTGAATTGCCATGAAAGACAGGTCACTGGTGATATTAAGTAGAGGAAAGCATCAAAGAGAAAAGGGACGGCAACAAAGATCCTGAACGAATATAGAGGAGATTGGAGTGGTTTCCAGTGGAAGAACCCTTCGAATATGAGGAGCGAGGGTACTTGCAGCCTTGGTAAACAACGATATTCTAAATAATTGCATACAACATTAGAGAGGCGGACGGCATCAAAGAAGTTAAAGTGAAGGGTGTTGTTCCAGCTAAAAGACCTCGCTACATAGGCAAATAAAAAAAAAGAAAGATGCTAGAAAAAAATATAAGCAGCAATCTGAGATTTCATTTGGTGTAAAAAAAAAGGGGTTTTGAATACTATGTAGGAACAATCTCCATCTTGAGTCGACCACTTTTTCCATCGCACTCTGCACTAGTTAACTGAGAAATTGTGAGAGTTCAACTTAGATACCACTTTTAAGTAAATCTTAGAAAAGTTACTTCATAGTTCCATACTATCATTTTACTTCAGTATATGAATGTGTGTAGACATATGGCATTATGGGCTATAAACCTACCAATACATGGAACGCCATCAAGTACTGCTATTGTTGCAGGAATAGCCCCATTTTGCTTCACAATAGCTTCAACTTCTTTAGCAGTCTCAAGATTTTGTGGATATGGCATGCCTGACAGAAAATGTCAATCAAAATATATCAGCTAAATATTTCATGCCGTATACAGATGGATGTAGCTCAGTAAAGAAGCAATTCAGCTCAGCTTAAGTTAGGTAATGCATGGAAACCAAATGATGCAGTAAGCAATGAAGAATTCTGCTTTGATTGCTTGTTTTTATAGTTAGAAGTAAAAATTAAATTGATGTCAAGCAGTTGCTAATTTTAGTGATTAGATATCCTAAAAACTAAATCTAAACGACGCCCAAAATAATGCGTCAGCAAACTGGATTGTTTTTGGAGAAACAAATGTGCATAAGCGTAGCTTACAGCTAAACATTGGGAAACTTCTGAGTAATAACAAGCTCTAGCTTTGCAGATATAATAGCCAGAGAGATACATTATAAATTACTCGATAGTCTTCATTCTTATACGAAGACCAAATATCATAATTAATACCTGCCCAGGCATTTAAGGCTTAAAAACCGCAAAGCTAGTAATGATAGATATCCAACCTAATAACTTTGAGATGGACAGAAGCATAGCCATATTTGAAGATAGAAATCTAATCTATGAAAGTGAGTCAAGTGGGTAGAGCCGAATATCATAAATAATACCTGCAAAGGCATATTGCTTGTGGTAAAGTTGGATAAGTAAACCAAAATATAATCTAAATTTAAATAGTCAATAATATGTTATTCATTGAGAGCATTAAAAGTATTATTAGAACTATGAATGCAATCCTTCGATTATAGTTTTTGCCTTGGGATTATCAAGACTTAATAAGAGGCAATGTTATGCATAAGGGTACCAAGAAGCATGTCGAGTCTGCCCATGACATTAAAAAAAGTGTGTATGGGTGATATACAAGGTAACACAGTCAATATTTTGCCTCCCACCGCATCAAGAAAAATATCCTTGGTTGGTATACACTATACAGAGCACCTAAACAAGCTATCTTCTTGTCAACCACACCTAAAAAGACATGAACATTCTGAAGGAGTACCCTACATAAGAAAAGCACAAAATAAAACAGAACATAACTTCCTCATCGTGTCATTTTTATTACATTAGCATTGTGAGG
The DNA here is from genome assembly GCA_022539455.1 of Dendrobium nobile. NCBI lineage: Eukaryota > Viridiplantae > Streptophyta > Magnoliopsida > Asparagales > Orchidaceae > Dendrobium > Dendrobium nobile. Next base: position 60,385,414 of record CM039726.1, read on the forward strand.
GTCAAAAACTCCCCTTCTTTATCACCTAATACGTGGCCTCGATTGATCATGGTGCGTTGTGACGCCTAAGTACAAGCCCCCTGGGATTGCACCCTTCTTGAAGCATGTGGGGCCACTTAATGCCTCCAATTTCCAAAACATAAAGTGGTAAAGCCGCCCCCCTTAATCATTATTTCATTTTTTCTAATATATATTAAATGCTATTTTTTAGTATTATTTATCATTACTACTATTATTTACTTTATAAATAGTCTTTTTCTAGAATATTTATATGTGTGAACTCTCCCGTAAATTTTATGTCTCTTATAAGTGACAAATTTTTATTTTCTCCTTGTGTGGCAGCTTGAATAATACGGAGGGCCTTCCAAGATTATTTTGATGTTTTAGAATCATTGAAACTGTTTGTTTAATGGGCCGTTGTTGAGTGCTTTTCTTCACATAAATGGGACGTCATCATTACATTTGATCAAATAAGCATGTGAAACATGTGGACATCAACACAAATCCATCACTAGAACCAACATGTCATCCATAATCTCAAAAAATGTAGGCAGTAATATTGGTCATTTACGTCATAAAGATTTTTGCATTTTGATTTACATTATAGCAATTATAAAGAGAAATGTAATATAATCATGCATATTAGTCATTCTCCTCATGTGGTCCTCCATGCATGAAAGCACGACGGGGGCAAACAAGAAACTCGAATAATGATGATTCACAAATAAGTAATTTTTTCAAAAATTGCATACTCAAAAGTGGAGCCAAACTTTAGGGATCCATATGGAATCTACCACAATAAAATACAATTCATTTTTTAGTTCTATTTTAAAAAAGTCAGGTATGTCTAAATTTTGAGGAATGTAAACCCAAAAAAAATTCTATTTATTATATCCAAAGATGCTTACCATGTGAAATTATTGTTGACTCCAATGCAACAACCGCATTGCCATTTTTAAGCGCATGATACACATTTGGGGCTACTTTCAAGAGTCTTGAGCATTCCTTTCCATCCTATAAAAGCTTAGGACCGTTATCCAACTAAAGAAAGTTTTAGATACCAATAAAATACATGCATAAGCTTTATTTTCCTCATTTCAAGGAGAACAATATATTATTAAAAAAAACTCACCAACCATTTGAACTAAGTCCAGAATGAGATCAATCAAATTATCACCATCATCATTAGCATTATTCCAACCAACATAATCAATCAATGGATGAGCACGCATTCACAAAAATTAATTAACTAGGTTCCCACCGCTCAATTATTTTTATATCATTACCTGAAAAAAGATACAAGAGGCAGTTTGCAAATAATAAAACTATAACATTACAGTCACATTTCTTCATTTATGTGAGAAAAAAGTTAACTAGAAAAAAACATATTTGTGAATTACTTGTACAATTTCACAAGTTTTGTTCTTCATGGAGGTTAATTTTATATTCTCAAGAAGGCTGGCAAGTCAAAATTCCATAACGGTTACTCATCCCAATTCCCAATTTGTGGATAACTAGATCAAAGACAATCAGAGAAAAATACGAAATAAGATAATGTAAACTGTAAAGTGAATGTATTTAACAATAAACTGAAAGTATTTCAGATACACGTAATTATATTTATAAGTGGTTGAATTTTCATTAAGAAAGCAATGGAGTGTAAATTAGATATTTGCAAAGAGTTTTCTTTATGTCATTGTGCATGGTTCACCTAAGCTTTCATATGTTACAGGTTTACCTAAATGCTAATTCAACAATTAAAAATATCAACACAACAAATGGGTAAAAGCCTATGTATGTGAAAGGACTGCAACCATACAATAGTGCTTTTACTGATATAGAAATCACAAAATTGAAGAGTAAAAACATTGTTGGCATGACCTATTTTTATCGAGAATAATGATAGTTTCTCTAAGATGATAAAAAAGATTCATTAGTTACACAGAAGGGGTAATATGAGTCCTAACGGCAATAATAAAGGAACTATGATAGTACCTAGACTAAATAAAAGAAAATAGTGATGAAGGAAAATAGAATCACAAAGTAGGTATTTAACAAAAAAAGTCAGAAAAATATGGAATGCTCCAACCAGACATTTAAAAACCTTCAGTGTGAGCATGCAAATCACCTAAGATAAGCTGGAGAAGCATCCAAAATTTACATAGACAGTAATTTAAATAGTACAATTAGGACTATGGATATTATGAAGAAAGAAAATGAAGTTGACATATGCTTACATCATTCTAATCAGATCAGGCCAGATCAAGGTTCAAAACTTTTGCATTTCATTTGTGATCTTATCCAACGTGATACATTAATGACTTCATAACTTGGTTTTTGCTGAAGGTCATTTCTTTTTAGTTCTTTTTATAGGCATTGTTTGAAACCTGCTTCTTCCACTCCGGGTTTTGTAACCCAGATTAAAATTGCCTTTCACAATACCTTCCACAGGTGCCGCATATTTACTTTTAAATTAGTGGAAGTACTCCTACCCAAGCAATAATCTAGTCAATAACCTGTTCTTTAAAACTTTCTCTACTGTAAGACCCAAAATTATTCAGGTATGTGAAATTTAAATACAGTAAAAATATTGTAAAGATTATTATAAAGTTTAATGAAAAATTTATGTAAAGTTAGTATTAACAATAACTAAATGATATTTGATTTAACTGAATGATATTTAATTAAATTTTAAATCTAATAGTCAACAGTAGTTATAGTTCCTTTATAAGTTTCTTAAAATAAGCTTTATGTATTATTGAAGAGGCATTAAACAAGACTTTTGGAATGGAATATGGCTGTGGAAGTTCGGATAACATCAAATGGCAGTTATTTGGCTTGTGGGCCCTCCTTGTCCTTATATGCCGCAAGCCATCAAAGCCTCTTATTCTTATTACCTTGTTAGTTTCATACAAGCAGCAGAGAAGAGAAAATTGCAGAAATTCCTGTAGCAGAAGGCGGAGGAGGTCCAGATCTGTGCAGGAATTACTGTAGCTTATTCGCTACAGTACCCGCGTCACTGTAGCAGAGAGAATTTCTGTGCGGTGCAGTTGGTAGCCGAGTGCACATAGTGGAAATTTTCTGGAAAGGTTTAGAGGAGTATTCAGCACTTTCTAGGAGGTAAAGGTTGAAGGTAATTTTGGGAAATTCTAGCAAGAATGCGAAATTGATTAATTGATTTCTAGTAGTGCATTGATTTAATATGAGTGTATAATTTAATTAAGGAATCAGTACTTTGGGGTAGAATTGTTATGCAATCAAGGAAATAACAGAAGTGGAAGAAGAAAGTTTAGAAGAGACTAAAGAGGTAAGTAATTGTTGGTATGATAATATTTTTTATTATCTTTCAGACTTTCAACAAGTTGATAATAGTTCCTAAAACAAGTATATTAATTATATTTTTAGGATTCATTGATTATATGCAGAAGGGAGGTTTTGAAGTTACTTATAATCGTAGAAAAAGACGTAGTAGGGAATTGGAGCCGACGTCTCGGCAAGGAGGTAAGTGATGCAAGTAATTTTAACATATATAATGCTTATAATGGCACTTTGGAAAGTAGTCATGAAAGTAGATGATTTGATATTATGCCTGTTTGATCAACCTTTTGTGAAATGCCTAGAAAAGAATATACTTACAAGTTTTCAAGTATGATTAACCACTTACATAATTAAATTATGTGAGTTTAAACCAAGGTGTATTATGTTCATTTAAATATTTTCCTTGTTGATAATGTTTTGGAAAGATATCATTTTCTTTACTTATTATGTGCATATTTATGTTATACAATGAATGAATAAGAAATCATGCAGAAAGTCTAGTATGGATAATGAATATGGAAGGTGTACTGAATATCAATTTAAAAAGTAAAGTTTGGCTAAAGATTTATGTATAACTTACCAATGCAGGTGGGGCAAAAGGGTCACAATATATTAAAATGTTTGGTAAGTGGGGCAAAAAGGACCCCAAAGAAATGAAACATGTAAAGCAGGTGGGGCAAAAGGAATCCCAAAGAGGCAAAAGGGACCTCTATGTAATTCAATGGCGATAATGTCAGGTTTACCTGGGCTCCATTGAATATGTTTATAAATGAGTAGTCAAATCTTTTAAATGAATAAAATTGATATTCATTATAGATGTAAGAGAAATTACTGGTAATGTCAAATAAGAATTTATGAAGTTTGCTCAAGTAGTCTAACTTTTATTTATGTTTTTAATATTCTTAATTTTATAATCATGCAATTTAAATGTTATTTCAAGTTGCATCATTTATGGAGTCTCATAGCTCACCAGTAATTTATTATTGGCTGTTGTTACAGGAAAGGAAAAGGTGGAAGAAGACTAATCTGCAAGTATTTACATTTTATGTTAATGTTTATTCTATATTTGAAGTCTACTTTTGAGGTTAGTAAGCTGTTTACATGTTGTACTACTTTGAGTATGTTTGGACTTATTTAGTGACTCTGTAAATGTGTTTAGTGAGGTTTTACTTTGGAAAATTGATGAGGGCATCGGAGATCAACGGCTACGATCTTGAGTCTATTTATTTATCTGTTTTATTTTATTTTGTTGTTTTTCCTTTTTACCCTTATGGGTGGTCATGTAGTGTTGTAACCCGAAGGACATTTTAGTCTTTTATTTCTTTTCTCTTCATGTGGCTTATTTATAGGCTAGTTTCTTGTAATTGAGGATGATGAATATTTTGAATGAAAATTATGTTTTGTTTCCACTTCTTCTTGCATGAGAGCTAGAGAAGGGAGAGAGCTCAAGGGGAGCAAATCGCAAGGCCCACCAGTCGTTGGAAGAGTCCGCGGCTCGTGGTTAAGTTTATTCTATCTTATCGTTTGTGTTTTTTTTCTCATCCACTTAACCTAAGCCTTCATCCCGTTTTCCAGCAATCCGAGCTCCAAATTCCCATACCGGCCACCTTGGGATCGTACCCGCCGGCTCCTCTTTAGCCGCCGGCCGATTCCCCTCCACCACCCTGTCCCCCATCTCCAACCACCGGCCCTTTTCACCTTTTCCCCCTCATGTGTCAAATTTTGAAATTCCATTTAATTGAGTTTCACAATTTCCAAATTTGACCAACTCCAAATTAGGAAAGTTTTCAAATCTAAATAAATCTGAAATTCAAATCGAAGCGGATTTTACAATTAATTTCCTAATGCGTGTTCGTTGATTTGGAAAGCTAATGAGTTGCTCCCAAACCTCCTCCCTCCCTCTTGAACCCGCCGGCCATGCATGGGATTTTCTCCCATTAATTCTCCACTTAATGCATTAATGGCTCCTTAATTTGAAATCAAATTTCAAATTAATTTCCCCCCATTTTCATTCAAAATCCTGAAATTAATTTCAGGTTTTGAATTAAACCCCTTCTCCCTCCTCTAATGAACCCGCCGGCCTCACCATGAATGGAGCCCCATTCAAGCCCAATTAATGCATTGATTACACATTAATTTGAAGTCAATTTCAAATTAATCTTCCCCCCTTTTTCATTCAAAAACCTGAAATTAATTTCAGATTTTGAAATAACTCCCTCCCCTCTCTCTAGAACCCGCCGGCCCCCCTCTTGATGGGCCCCATTGAATGCCCATTACTCCCCCTTATCTCTATTTGAAATTTGAAATCAATTTCAAATTGATTCCCTCTTAATTTACTCAAATTCTAAAGTTAATTTCAGATTTGAGTAAATCTCATTCTCTCCCCCCACCTCACCTAAATTCCCTCACCCAAGTCGCTCACCCCCTCTCTCTACCTTCGCCGCCTCCCTCATTTCTCCCTCCCTTGTGAATTTGGAAGCCAAGAGAAGAAGAAGATGACGCCCTTCCACCTCCATTTCAAAGACGTATGGCCGACCCGAACATCGATCAGAGATTAGTCTTTGATTCCCAAGGACGTGTGGACGTTCGGAGGTCGTCTTTCGTGACGTCAACATAGAGAATTCCAAGACCATGATTAGATCATCCACGGTCAGCCCCCTCCACCAACTCCGACTACTTTCCTGACAACTTGTTTCTTCGGAAAAGAAGAAGCGGACCTCCGGCATCGTCTTCCTAGTGGTGATCTCGATTCTAGCGTGCAAAATCTTCTCTCGCCAAAGCCTAGTGTAGTTGAGTGATCAATCCCCGAGGTGAAAGTTCTCATTATTAAATTGTGGATTGTTGGTTAATAGCTCTTCGTATTGCTACTATTTTTGTTTATCTACAAGATTTGGTTAACCTATATGTGCTCCTTCGCCTAAGCAAGTTGAAAACCAAGAATCTTTATTGAATTGCCTTGTTATCACAATAAGCTATTAATTGGGATTACATTGTCAATTGTTCTTAAATTTCTTATCAAGCTCCTTTGCATGCATGTGGTTTCACATCAAAGATGCTTCCGTTGAGGTATAAATGGACTTATGGTTGGATGTTCTAGATAAACTTCTAAAAAGAAAAGTTGCATCAAATGTTTTTGAAAGGATAATTGTTTATGTGATGCATCTTACACTCAATGGTATTATTTAGAAGTACTGTGGGGTGTTACATCTACATTCTTCTAATCAAGGTTGATCAAAATAGTGTTTCCATCCATTACTACACCCCGCCCATTTCTCAATAGAATAAGTAAGCCATCTTAGGCCTAAAAAATGGCTGCAAATTTTATCTATTCTCCAAGTTCCAAGTTCATTTTCTTACTTACATTGGGTCAAGTTAAAATGACGTAAGAGTATTGGCTATGTCAAAACCTCCAAAACCAAGGCATTAATGATGAAAGGGTTCAAAAATGTATGAATACTTCATACTGGTGAAAGTACACTTACATCCTACAGCATGTAACTATGAAGTAACTTTTCTAAGATTTACTTGAGAGTAGTATCTAAGTTGAACTTTCACGATTTCTCAGTTAATTAGTATGGCTTTTAGTGATTTATTCAGCAAATGTATGATATTCAACTATTGATTTTACTCAAGATAGTTAAACCTAGACCTGAAATAACAAAGGTTCTGTATGCAATAAAATTAACAAGTCTTCTGTCTTTTCACCTTATGTGTAGTGTCCTTCATAGGTTAACTTAAAGACTTTAATCTCAGCATTTACAATTGTCAATGTATTGACATTTGAAATAAATGAACTTCTACGGAATTTTTTCTAACTATTTTGACTTTTGTGGTATCAAGTCTATCTATGGTGTGCAAGTTTGTTACTCTGTCTTACTGAGTGATCAGTTCTTTTTAGCTTAAGTCCCTCGTAAGTTAGATACTACAAACATATCACACTCATTTTGCCTTGATCAAACTCTTTAGCCATATACAAGACATCGAGATCAAATTGACGGTTACTACTCTCTCAACCACTGAAAGTGGGTAAATAAATCAGGCAAAATTATGAGATTGGGAATTTAAATTATTTAAGTATGACAATTTTTCGAGCAGGAGAAAGAGTCAAAGTTTAAAGTGAGATCCTTGCCATTTCCTCCAGCGGTAGATTGAGCTTCCACTTATAAGCTCTGCAATAAAAAACATCATTTTAAATTGGCTATACGTATAAAACCATCTTTCCACGAGACAGATTAACTGCCAAAACTGTGCAATATAATTTGATCATCAAAAATCAATTTTTTTATTCAATTAACCAAATACTGAATACTGAAGCATTTGAACGAACAGGTGGAGGGCAATGATTCACTCTATCCCCAAATCAGATGAATTTGGAGCTCCGTTTGCGAGAAGAGCTAAGAATGAAGCGAGCAAAGAAGCGAGAAGTAAGAGATGGTTATACGGGTTAACGAGCATTTACCTTTGCTGCTCGCAGGATTTCTACTCGAAGAATCCGGTTGAATTAGTTTATTTGTCCCTACTTACGCCCTCTCACGCCGATTCTTTCACCATTGAGATTTCTGAATTCGTTAGGGTTTTCGTCATCGAGAAGCGAGAACAAGTAAGAAAAGTAGCATACAAGCTCCGGCAATTTGTTGTGCAAGGCGCCAAGGCGGGTTTATGACACTATTTTGGGTCGGGGATGGTCTCTGCATGTTTACGGAGTAAATAATTAAAAATATTGTCGTTTTTAAGGGTCAACACTTGAATTGATCCAAAGATTAGCTACAATACAAAATTACGTAGGATTATAAAATTTTCTCTCTTGATGAAAACACTTTAGACTATAATTTTATTTACAATTCTGAGTAAAGCAAACTAATATTTCCCTGTCATACTTTTATTTAGGGGATTTATATACCACAATATATTATATTATTTACATATCTAATATCTAAAATATTAATATTTCATTCATATCACCCATATAATATTTTATTATCAAATATAGCACTCGATCTCCTCCCAACCTCACAACATTATATGCGGCCGAACAACTCCTAAAATCCCCGGCCGAACAGCTCCTGCTAAATTCCCCCTTCCCTGCTTCCCACGCGCATGCTCTCTCTCTCTCTCTCTCTCTCTCTCTCTCCAACTTCCTGCATCACGTGCTCTGTCCGCTCTCTATCTCTCGCCGACTCTCTAAAACTTTTATTGAGGTTTTAATTATATTATTTATCATTATAATTTATTGATGATAATTAAAATTGAAATTAATAAATAATATACTTAATATATAAATTAAATTCAAAACACAATAAATATAAATTTTAAATGAACTTATCATCTTAGATCATGGATTACGTTGTCAAACAGTTCTATAGAATTTAACAAGAATCATCATCTATCCTTCCAAACAATTTTTCAGAATTTAACAGCTCCAAGATTTACTAAATTCAGATTTATAAAATTTACTAAATCTTATAAAGTTATATCTTACTTCCAAACGGCCCCTAAGGCTCTCAAGAGGAGAAGGGTGAGTCAGTAGAAAAAAGGGAGACAGGTGGATGGATACTGAGAGAGGGCTGGACATAGAGAAGGTTTTAGTGCTAGAAAAGTCCCGGGTTGAAATGAAATAAATTATACTATGACTAATCAAATAAAAAAGTGATAAAAATGATACTATGACTATTCTCGTTTTAAGCACCTATCTCCTCTGTTTCTTCCCCTCCCTTGGCTGGCCTCCCCTTGAGGAGAATTTGAAATTGCTTTTGAAGTTCTTCCTTATCTCCATGGTTGTATTCTTTGAAGTTTTCAAGTTAACTTCTTATGTACCAACATATAAAAATTTATCATTGATGTAACCTTTAAACCTTTTCAGCTTCTTATGACTTCTTGTGTGCCTATGCATATACATATTTATTAGTATAAAACAATTCATACCTTCGCTTGTGCTTGAAACTTCTGAGTTCAATCTCCTCAAATAAATTCTGCCCTTAGTCTTCAATTTCATCCATGTTAGGAATGTAGCCATAGTCCTCCAACTCCCAGCTCAAGGCCACCAGCACCGCCTCCAATTCCATGTCATAAGCTTCCCCAGTAATGAACTTACTTCTTCTACCTCCCTCCATCTCCACCAAACTCCAACCAGGCTCCTTCCTTATCCCCTTTCTCCGCATTGCTGCCCTCACCCACGCAACCTCATCCCACCGTCTTACCTTCGCATAAATATTTGATAACAACACATAGTTCCCAGAATTCTCAGGTTCAATCTCCATCAACCACCTTGCAGCTATCTCCCCAATCTCTACATTACAATAACTCCTACAAGCACTTAATAAAGCTCCCCAAACTCCAGCATTAGGCCTCACTCCTACCAGCATTCCTTCAGTAATCAATCTATAAGCTTCTTCGACCATCCCAGCCCGCCCAAGCAAGTCCACAAGGCACATATAGTGCTCTGCCGTTGGAGTGATGCAGTACTTACTTCTCATGAGTTCAAAATACTTCTTTCCCTCCTTTACCATGCCTGAATGGCTACAAGCTGAAAGAAGTGATACAAAGCATATTGCATCTGGCTTTGAATTGGCTTCCTGAATCTCCTCAAATAGTTTGATTGCTTTCTCAGCACATCCATGAATCCCAAACCCAGCTATCATCGCGCTATAGCAAACCAAGTCCTTTTGCTTCCATCTGCAGAAGAGATTGTAAGCTTTGTCGATATTTCCGCACTTTGAATGAAGGTCTATGAGGGCAGCAATGGTGTGACCGTTGAGTAACTCAGTGCCATGGTGGTCAACGTAGGCTTGGAGAAAGCTTGCTTGGCTAGGAGACCCGGATTGTGCAAAGGCAGAAGCAATGGTGGCTATAGTAGTGGGGTTGGGATGAGCATTTTGGCCATTGCTTATATCCAGCATCAGGTGGAACAGGGCCACTGCTTCTTCAGTGAGTCCAGCATGAGTATAAGCTGTGATCATTGCATTCCATGAAGCTACATCTTTGTTATTGATTTCATCAAACATTTGACGAGCGGCTAACAGATCACCAGACTTTGCATACCCAGTGATCATGGCAGTGAAGACAACTGAATTTTTCTCATTTGAGGAGAATAGCTCATCAAGGAGCTGACGAGCAAGTTTCATCTTGCTAACCGCAGCATAGCCGTTGATCATTGCAATGTATGAATGTGTATTCTTAACAGGCATTTCTTCAAACAGGTTTCGTGCAGTATCCATGTCCCCTGCCTCCGCGTACGCAACAACAAGCGTATTCCATGCTTGTATATCGAGTTCCCCTCTTGTAAACACTTCTTCAAACACTTTCCGCGCGTCTCTTAAATGGCCACATTTCCCGTATAGTTCGATAAGCGTTGTTTGAACAGGAGAATCTACCAGAAAACCATGCTTGAAAACATGAGAATGAATTTGTCCTCCTTTACCAAGAGCCCGAAGCTGAGCGCACGCCTTGAGAACTGATGATAATGTGAAGGAAAGCGGTTTTACCGCAGGGTAAAACTGACGAAGCCGTTCATAAAGCGAGATTGCCTGATGGCTACCAGAGTTATCAAGACATGGATGAAGAGAATAGCCTCTAATTAAAGCAGTCCACACGAAGATATTTGGGCTAATTAGGTCATCGACTATTGCTCGAGCATGTTCTAGGCTACCCAGTTCTGCAAAAGTTCTCACAAGCTTTGCGGCGACGAAGTTGTTTTGAGATTGCCCGTTGGCTACGACGTGGGAGTGAATTTGCTTAAGCTGCCGAGTGGTTCCAGCGCATAGATCCACCAGAGAGGCAATGCGATCTTCCTCTGCTCGGCTCCACCTCCGCGCCATATTAATGAAGATGCTGCTTACGCGATCGAGTTGAGTTTTCGTATTGGGACTTCCGTCGAGCAAGGAGAATGTGAATGTGAAATTTGGTGACAGATGGCTAGTTGAGCTCTAGTAGCATAGAAGGGATGAAAGAAGGGCGGATATACCTGCCGTAGTGAAGAACTCGGGGAGTTCCTTGTATTCTGATTTCGACATCTCGTGCTTGACATCATCGGGCCGTTCTTGAGTTTGTGGCCGGTGTCTTCCATGTTAGGAGAGTATCAGACTATAAGAAGAGGTTTTCAAGGAAATTAAGAGCTTTTTTTTAAGGAGAGATTATTAGTTGCAGTCAAAGTATTATTAGGAGACAATTATATAATTGTTGCGGGCTAGAAATTACGCGGCGATAGAGATTTGATTCTACGTCTTAGCGTTGTACATTTAACTAGCACACACAGAGAACACAAATAATTTTTTACGTGGAAAACCCTTAAAAGGGAAAAACCCACGAGGCCTAGCCCAGTTGAAAAAGGTTCCACTAGATTTTGAGTTGGTTACAAAGGACTGAATCACCTCCAGGGGTGAACAGATTACAATCAATTACTTAAGTAAGACGTCGAGTTCTCGGCAGGACGTGGGAACTGAATGTCGGGCCCTGAGTAGGACGTCGGGTTTTCAGCGGGACGTAGGGACTTAGTGTCGGGTCTTTGGCAGGAAGTAAGGACTGAGTGTCGGGCCTTGAACAAGACGTCGGGTCTTGGGCAGGAAGTAAGGACTGAGTGTCGGGCCTTGAACAAGACGTCGGGTCTTTGGCAGGACGTATGGACTGAACGTCGGGCCTTAAGGTGGTGGTCCGGCGAGGTTCCTGCGGTGGTCCGGCGGTGGTCCGACGAGGTTCCTGCAGTGGTCCGGCGGTGGTCCGACGAGATTCCTGCGGTGGTCCGGCGGTGGTCCGGCGAGGTTCTGCGGTGGTCCGGCGGTGGTCCGACGAGATTCCTGCGGTGGTCCGGCGAGGTTCTGCGGTGGTCCGGCGGCTGTCGAGGAGGAACTCCTTCCTTCTCTTCTCTTCTTCTCTCTCTTGCTTGGATTCCCTCTTGTGAAGAATGAGGGCTCTATTTATAGATTTTCTGGAGTGGCATGGTCCGTAAATAGGTGTGAGATCAAGGGCGAATAGGGAGTGGTCAAATGGACGGCCGATATTGAATCCTACGACCGTGCACCGTTCGTCGGCCATTCGAAGGCCTTAATGATGTCGGAATTTAATGATCTTGGGCTCGTTGGATTCGTCTCGTCGAGCCGTTCGATTCGAGTATAAGCTCGTCAAAATCGGAGACCGTTTGGTAACTCAAATTGCGATTTGAACCTTCCGACAGCGCTTTGAACCCTTGATTTGGACTCATTTGGGCTCGGATTGGGTCGATCTTGGTGTCGTTGGGTTCGTATTTCCGAGACGCTCAGTTTGACTGTAAGCCCGCTGAAATCGGAGTTCGGATGCTCCCGGATTTAATTTTTGAGGTTTCTAACTAACTTTTTCCTCGAGATTCGTGCCCGATCAAGCTAATTTTTTGACGATGTATCAATAATATATTGATGATGCGGTACTTTCTGATTGACCTCAGAGAACTTCCAGCAACTACACGTAATAATTTCGTCTTCTTTGAATGATGTTGAGGAGGGAAATTTTATTAGGTGGGAATAATATAAATTGAGATATGTTGGTAGTCTAATAAAAATTTGAATTGATTATTGTTGCGTCCTGGAATATTCGTGGCGGTAGAGAAATATATGGTTTAACGTCTTAGCATTGTACGAAGATCCAGCACACAAGCAGATAAGTGAGAGGGTGTAGCATTCATGAGAGACACCAGAGTTTTTACGTGGAAAACCCCTAAAAAGGGAAAAAACCACGGGGCCTAGCCCAGTTTGAATGAATCCACTAGTATTTGTAGTTGATTACAAATGAGGCACTTCCTTGGGAGAAGGTCTTGGATTGATGTAGCAAAGGTACATCATATAGATTGCATTACATTGTAGGAGTTACATATACATGTTTGTTTGGTCAAAAGGATCGTAGTCGACAGGAGACCGGGGTCAGAAAGACCGTTGTCTGGTGATGGAGGTCGGACGGACCGTAATAGGCGATAGATGTCAGAAGGACCGTAGGCGATAGGAGACAAGGAGTCAGGTGTTAGACCCAGTGTCACTTGGAAGATCGGGTGTTGATGGTTTGGCCTTGAGTAGGACGTCGGGTCTGAACATCGGGCCTTAAGCAAGATGTCGGGTCTTCAGCGGGACGTAGGGACTGAACGTCGGGCCTTAAGCGAGATGTCGAGTCTTCAGCAGGACGTAGGGACTGAACGTCGGGCCTTAAGCAGGACGTCGGGTCTTCAACATGACGTAGGGATTGAACGTTGGACCTTAAGGCAGTGGTGCAATGAAACTCTGGCGATGCTTCGGTGGTGGTCCGGCGAGGTTCCTGCGGTGGTCCGTCGAGGTTCCGGCGGTGATCCGGCGAGACTTCTGCGGTGGTTCGGCGGTGGTCCGACGGCCGTCGAAGAGGAGCTTCCTCCATCTCTTCCTCCTTCTCTTCTTGCTTGAGTCCCCTTTTGTGAAGAATTAGGGCTCTATTTATAGATTTTCTTGAGTGGCATGGCCCGTAAATAGGTGTGAGATCGAGGACGAATAAGGAGTGGTTTGAATGGACGGCCGATAGTGAACCCTTCGATCGTACACCGTGTCACGACCCGACCCGAGACGAGACGGATCCCGCCCGCGCCGGATCGCGACGGAGAATAGCTAACCAGGATCTGGCTTTGGATTAGGTTACTGAACTGATCTTCCAAATTCTTAACTCAACAGAAGCGCACAGAACAACAGAGCTACTAAAAACATCAAATGCAGCGGAACAAAACATCTATCTTAATTCATTTCCTCAAAATAATCATCTACAGAACAGTACAAGGCTTTCAACAGAAAGAAAGACAGAACAGGAAAGCCATGACTGTACAAAAATCAAAAGTACAAAAGTACCTAATCTGATCAGACTCTGAAACCTAGTCCTGAACTTCCTTGCCCTTCCCAGAACCTGAAAACCACCAGAAAGCAAGGGTGAGCTCAACAGCTCAGCAAAGCAACAAACCACCAATCTAAATTCTCAGAAAACAAAACCAAACTTATCAGACAGAAATCAGATCAGAAGTCGGAACAGAATCGGAAATCGAAACTTACGGACAGATATCAGATCACATCAGAGTCGTACAGATCGTATCAGAACAGAACAAATTAACAGAGTCAGAAACAGAAATCAGAATCGTACGGATCATATCATATCATAATCACAATTTCGTACAGAACAGAACAGATACAGAAAGTAGCACAGATACATATAGCTAAATGCCCTGACACTGACGGAATCTCTACGGATTCCGGCCCCTTATGCCTCCCTTCCCAGACACTGACTGAATCTCATAGGATTCAGGCCCCTTATGTCTCCCTTTGTGCTCACGGCACCAAAACAGATGTGCTTATAGCACCAAAACAGAATTCATCGGATCCGGAACAGAACAGATATCAGATTTCAGATTGAGCTCATTTCAGATTTCCCGTTTCACTAACTGAATCTCATAGGATCCAGGCCCCTTATAGCTCCCTTTTTATAGCTTATACACATAGCATTTCAATTCAGAAGAAATACGGACAATTCAGAAATTACCCAAAAATCGGGCAGCACAACGGCAGTATACGGAATTTACACAAAAATTCCTGCAAAGAAAATTTACCGAATTCGCACAGAATACAGATATCAACATTTCAGAACCTTTATTCTACTGCACAGATAAATTCCAATTTCACAGAAAAATCCGGTCGACTAAAAACACAGTCGAATCAAAAATACCCGGACGAAAATCTTCAGAAAATAACCAAAATGTGCACACTCGGCACGTCAACAATATACAGAAAGTTACGCGGTAAAAACTGAACCGATCAGAAGATACGGACGAAAATCGCTAACGGAAACAAAATCCGGACAAAATATACCGCCAAACACGACGGTTCTGAAAATTGAGAAAGGTAGAATGTGTCTTACCTCGAGCACAGCAATTTCCTCAACAGTCACTTCGATCGAAAACGGCTCCGCGTCGTCCGAAAATCCACTTTTCCAAAAATGCCCTCGACTTTCTCTCTCCTCAGATATTTATTTTTATTTTTCTGATTTTTCTCTCTCTTCAAAACGACTGAAATCAGCTTTATAATACACAGATCGGCCCGGCCGATCGCAGCATCGTCCCGGGACGATCCGACCAAAAGGATCGGCCTGGTCTCCCTTCAGGGCTATTGCATGGACGATATTTTCTACAGTGCCGATCGGCCTGGCCGATGTCTCCAATCGGCCTGGACGATGCATGCAGAAAATCACCTGGAGCAAAACTGGGCTAAAACTGGAGCTGAATTCCACTGATCGTCCCAGGACGATCCCAGATCGTCCTGGACGATACTGGAGCAGATCTTGATATTACAATCTCCCCAACTCAGAAAAATGTCGTCCTCGACATTATCCAGTCCAAACTCAGTCAAAACAAGTACGGGTACGACCGTCTCATATCAGACTCCTTCTCCCAAGTTGCTTCCCGTGCAGTCCGGTGCTTCCACTGGACTTTAACCATCGGAATCTCTTTATTTCTTAACTTTCGGACGTCGTACGCCAAAATAAGCTCTGGCTCTTCCTTGTACGCCAGATTCTCCTGAATCTCCACCTCATCAGCAGACACCTTCTTCCCAGAGTCTGAAACCCACTTCCTCAGAGTGGATACATGAAACACATTATGCACATCAGGCATAGATTCAGAAAGCAATAACTTGTAAGCAGCTTTTCCAATTCTCTCCAAAATCTCAAATGGTCCAACATACCTTGGACTAAGCTTACTCACCTGACCAAATCTGCTCACACCCTTCATCGGGCTGACTTTGACATACACAAAGTCACCGACCTGAAATTCAACAAATCTGTGCTTCTGATTGTAATACTTCTGCTGACGATCTTGAGCGGCTTTCAATCTTTCTCTTATCAAATTGATCTTCTGAGCAGTTTCATCAGCAAAAGTGGCCCCCAAAGCCTGTCTATCTCCGACCTCCGTCAGAGTCAAAGGAGTACGACACTTCCTGCCATACAAAGCCTCGTACGGTGCCATACCGATACTGGACTGAAAACTGTTGTTATAAGCAAACTCAATCAACGGAATATGATCTTCCCAGCTTCCGCTAAAGTCCAGAACACAAAGCCTCAACAGATCTTCCAGTACCTGAATCGTCCTCTCAGACTGTCCGTTGGTCTGAGGATGAAAAGTTGTACTGAAATGCAGTTTCGTACCCAAGCCTTGCTGAATGCCTTTCCAAAGTCTGGAAGTAAAACGTCCATCTCGATCAGATACGATCACACGAGGCACACCGTGCAATCTGACTATTTCCTTCACATAAATCTGTGCCAAGCGATCAACTGAATCCGTCTGTCTGATCGGAAGAAAATGGGCTGACTTGGTCAATCGATCTACAACCACCCAAATGGCATCATGTCCTTGTCTAGATCGAGGAAAACCCATCGCAAAATCCATCGTTACCTCCTCCCATTTCCACTCAGGGATAGGCAACGACTGCAACAGTCCACCTGGTCGCTGATGCTCTGCCTTCACCAACTGACAGGCTTCGCATCTCGACACAAACTCTGCCACATCCTTCTTCATCCCAGGCCACCAAAACAAAAGCTTCATATCAGCGTACATCTTACCACTGCCTGGATGAACAGTGTAGCCAGAATGATGAGATTCGTACAGAATCTCCCGCCTCAAGTCTCCAGACACAGGTACCCACAACCTGTTCTTACAGAAAATAACACCAGAATCAGAAATTCGAAGTTCAGGAGTCTTACCAGATCCAATCTGAGCTATCAACTTCGAATAATCAGAATCTGACTTCTGGGCTTCCTGAATCCGTGCTTCCAAAGAAAACTGAATACTCATCTGAGCCAACTCCAAATCATTGGAGGAAACCACCTCCAACTGCAATCTCTCCAAATCACGAATCAGAAAGTCATCACAGGTAAGCTGAATACCTGAGAATCCAGAAGACTTCCTGCTCAGAGCGTCCGCTACCACATTCGCCTTCCCAGGCTGATACTGAATAGTCAAATCGTAGTCCTTGATCAACTCGAGCCACCTCCTCTGTCTCAGATTCAGATCCTTCTGAGTAAAAATGTACTTCAGGCTCTTATGATCAGTAAAGATCTCACATCTGACGCCATACAGGTAATGACGCCAAATCTTCAAAGCAAAAACAACTGCAGCTAACTCCAGATCATGCGTCGGGTAATTCTTCTCATGTGGTTTCAACTGTCTCGAAGCATAAGCAATTACCTGACCATGCTGCATCAGAACACAACCCAATCCTTTCAGTGAAGCATCACTGAACACCTGAAAACCCTCCGTACCTGACGGAAGTGCCAACACTGGAGCTGAAGTCAAACACTCCTTCAATCTCTGAAAACTCGTCTCACACTCCGGTGTCCAAACAAAAGGAACTGACTTCTGCGTCAGTCTCGTCAGAGGAGTCGAAATCTGTGAAAATCCTTTCACAAATTTCCTATAATATCCGGCCATGCCCAAGAAACTACGTACCTCAAATACCGTAGTCGGCCTTGGCCAATCAGCAACAGCCTGAATCTTCTGGGGATCTACAGAAATGCCTTCTCCGCTAATCACATGCCCCAGAAATGAAATGCTCTTCAGCCAGAATTCACACTTGGAGAACTTGGCATACAGCTGATGCCTCCTCAAAGTCTCCAACACAATCCTCAAATGTCTGGCATGCTCATCCTCAGATGCAGAATATACCAGAATATCGTCAATGAAGACGATCACAAACTGATCCAAATACTCCCTGAATACTCGGTTCATCAGATCCATGAAAATCGCAGGCGCATTGGTTACCCCAAAAGGCATAACCAAAAACTCGTAGTGCCCGTACCGAGTACTGAAAGCAGTCTTCACCACATCAGCTTCCTTCACCTTCACCTGATAGTATCCGGATCTCAAATCAATCTTCGAAAATACCGAAGATCCGGAAAGCTGATCAAACAAGTCGTCTATCCGAGGCAAAGGATACTTGTTCTTGATCGTGACCTTGTTCAAATCTCTGTAATCAATACACATACGGAGTGTACCGTCCTTCTTCTTCACAAATAATACAGGTGCTCCCCAGGGCGAAACACTAGGACGTACAAAACCTCTGTCAACCAACTCCTGAAGCTGAACTTTCAACTCAGAAAGTTCTTTCGGTGCCATCCTGTACGGAGCTTTCGATATCGGAGCGGTACCCGGAAAAACATCGATAGAGAACTCCACATCTCTATCCGGAGGTAAACCAACCAACTCCTCAGGAAAAACATCAGCAAACTCCCGTACCACAGGGATCTCAGAAACAGAACCAACCTCTAGGTTCAGATCCCGCACCGAAGCCAAAAATACTGGGCATCCCTTCTTCCACATCCTGCTCACCTCCAACACAGAAACCAGACTGGAGAGAACACCTCGTAATCCCTGAAATACAACTCTCTCCCCAGCCACAAGCAAACTCACTTGCTTCTTCAGACAGTCTATCTGGGCCTCATACTGACTCAACCAATCCATGCCCAGAATCACATCATACGAAGAAATCGGCAATCGAATAAAACTCGATTTCCACTTCTTGCCAGAAATCTCGATCTCACACAAACAAAACTGTCGAGCAATCAATGGATTCCCAGCCGGTAAAATCACAGACAAAGAAACCGGTAGAACCATCGAATCCAAATGTAAAATCTCAAAACAATGCTCGGACAGAAAAGAATGACTCGCTCCAGAGTCAAACAAAACACGACAGGGCTGATCAGAAATGTAAACCGTACCTGTCACAACATCCGGAGCATCACGAGCCTCCTGCTGACTCAGACTGTAAACTCGTGGCTGAACTGGAACAGGAGCTGAAGCAACAGAACTACTCTGCTCCCTCTGAATCGTAGGTGGTCTCCGTGGTGCAGAACTAGAACCACCACCTCTACCAGCAAATCCCTCAGGGCGTGGAGGAACAGTCCTCGGTCTTCCTGCTGCTGAACCAACAGGTCTGACAAAGCCCTCAGATCGGAACTCAGAACGCTGATCAAATCCCATCTGCGGACATTCTGCAATCCGATGTCCCGGCTGACCACATCGAAAGCACAGACCAGCCATCCTGTAGCACTGGCCAAAGTGTCGCCGTCCACAACTCTGGCACACAGGTGCCGTACTGACAGATCCAGAACTAGTCGTACTGGTAGCAGTACCAGACGATCCTCCGCTCTTCCTGGAATCTCCAGATCCAGATCCAGAGACGAATCTCCTCTTCCCAGAGGAACCACTGCCAGATGTCTCTCCTCCAAACCTCTTCCTACTCGCAGTCCACCGCTGCTGAGTAGCCGTCATGTCATTCTCAATCAGACGAGCTCGCTCCACAAGCTCAGAGAAATCGGTGATCCGGAACGGTATCAGAGGCTGCCTCAAAGTGTCTCGTAAGCCTCTCAGAAATCTGTAGCACCTCTCAGCAGACGTGCTAACCAGCTGCGGAGCGTACCTGGCTAATGCAGTAAACTCAGCCTCGTACTGCATCACCGTCTTGCTCCCCTGAACAAGCCTCAGAAAACTCTCCTGCATCTGCTGTCGTGCAGAAGGGGGAACAAACCAGTCTCGAAATACTTCAGTGAACTCTTCCCAAGTGATCAAAGAGTTCAATCTGCCCTGAAATCTGGCTGCTTGCTGGCCATCCCACCAGTGCTCAGCCTCTCCGTCCAACAGAAAAACAGCTAACGGAACTTTCCTGTCTGCAGGACACTGCATCCCGTCAAAAGTCTTCTCCAATCTCCTCAGCCACTCCTCGGCTGCTCTGGGCTCAACAGCGCCCTCAAACCTCGGAGGCTTCAACCTCAAAAATAACTGCAGGTGTCGATCAATGTCCTCAGATCTAACAGTCGAAGCTTTGCTCTGAGTCTCGCTCATCATCTGAGCAACAAGTGAAGCAAACTGTGAAAGCGTATCAGCACCGACCACTGGGGCTGTACTCCCCACTGGTGCTGCCTGATCGTCACTCTGACCGTCTGTCATGTCTGGGTCTGGCTGATCCATACAGAAAAATCCAGAAAATCCGGAAAACTATCACAAAACAACACAAAATAACACAATAAAAAGCCAAACGACCCAAAACTACCTCCCAGACAGACTCACTGATCACTTCCTATAGCTCTGTTTTACAATCCAACCTGTTTCCAAAACCAGTGCTCTGATACCAAAAAAAAAGCTTGTCACGACCCGACCCGAGACGAGACGGATCCCGCCCGCGCCGGATCGCGACGGAGAATAGCTAACCAGGATCTGGCTTTGGATTAGGTTACTGAACTGATCTTCCAAATTCTTAACTCAACAGAAGCGCACAGAACAACAGAGCTACTAAAAACATCAAATGCAGCGGAACAAAACATCTATCTTAATTCATTTCCTCAAAATAATCATCTACAGAACAGTACAAGGCTTTCAACAGAAAGAAAGACAGAACAGGAAAGTCATGACTGTACAAAAATCAAAAGTACAAAAGTACCTAATCTGATCAGACTCTGAAACCTAGTCCTGAACTTCCTTGCCCTTCCCAGAACCTGAAAACCACCAGAAAGCAAGGGTGAGCTCAACAGCTCAGCAAAGCAACAAACCACCAATCTAAATTCTCAGAAAACAAAACCAAACTTATCAGACAGAAATCAGATCAGAAGTCGGAACAGAATCGGAAATCAAAACTTACGGACAGATATCAGATCACATCAGAGTCGTACAGATCGTATCAGAACAGAACAAATTAACAGAGTCAGAAACAGAAATCAGAATCGTACGGATCATATCATATCATAATCACAATTTCGTACAGAACAGAACAGATACAGAAAGTAGCACAGATACATATAGCTAAATGCCCTGACACTGACGGAATCTCTACGGATTCCGGCCCCTTATGCCTCCCTTCCCAGACACTGACTGAATCTCATAGGATTCAGGCCCCTTATGTCTCCCTTTGTGCTCACGGCACCAAAACAGATGTGCTTATAGCACCAAAACAGAATTCATCGGATCCGGAACAGAACAGATATCAGATTTCAGATTGAGCTCATTTCAGATTTCCCGTTTCACTAACTGAATCTCATAGGATCCAGGCCCCTTATAGCTCCCTTTTTATAGCTTATACACATAGCATTTCAATTCAGAAGAAATACGGACAATTCAGAAATTACCCAAAAATCGGGCAGCACAACGGCAGTATACGGAATTTACACAAAAATTCCTGCAAAGAAAATTTACCGAATTCGCACAGAATACAGATATCAACATTTCAGAACCTTTATTCTACTGCACAGATAAATTCCAATTTCACAGAAAAATCCGGTCGACTAAAAACACAGTCGAATCAAAAATACCCGGACGAAAATCTTCAGAAAATAACCAAAATGTGCACACTCGGCACGTCAACAATATACAGAAAGTTACGCGGTAAAAACTGAACCGATCAGAAGATACGGACGAAAATCGCTAACGGAAACAAAATCCGGACAAAATATACCGCCAAACACGACGGTTCTGAAAATTGAGAAAGGTAGAATGTGTCTTACCTCGAGCACAGCAATTTCCTCAACAGTCACTTCGATCGAAAACGGCTCCGCGTCGTCCGAAAATCCACTTTTCCAAAAATGCCCTCGACTTTCTCTCTCCTCAGATATTTATTTTTATTTTTCTGATTTTTCTCTCTCTTCAAAACGACTGAAATCAGCTTTATAATACACAGATCGGCCCGGCCGATCGCAGCATCGTCCCGGGACGATCCGACCAAAAGGATCGGCCTGGTCTCCCTTCAGGGCTATTGCATGGACGATATTTTCTACAGTGCCGATCGGCCTGGCCGATGTCTCCAATCGGCCTGGACGATGCATGCAGAAAATCACCTGGAGCAAAACTGGGCTAAAACTGGAGCTGAATTCCACTGATCGTCCCAGGACGATCCCAGATCGTCCTGGACGATACTGGAGCAGATCTTGATATTACAATCTCCCCAACTCAGAAAAATGTCGTCCTCGACATTATCCAGTCCAAACTCAGTCAAAACAAGTACGGGTACGACCGTCTCATATCAGACTCCTTCTCCCAAGTTGCTTCCCGTGCAGTCCGGTGCTTCCACTGGACTTTAACCATCGGAATCTCTTTATTTCTTAACTTTCGGACGTCGTACGCCAAAATAAGCTCTGGCTCTTCCTTGTACGCCAGATTCTCCTGAATCTCCACCTCATCAGCAGACACCTTCTTCCCAGAGTCTGAAACCCACTTCCTCAGAGTGGATACATGAAACACATTATGCACATCAGGCATAGATTCAGAAAGCAATAACTTGTAAGCAGCTTTTCCAATTCTCTCCAAAATCTCAAATGGTCCAACATACCTTGGACTAAGCTTACTCACCTGACCAAATCTGCTCACACCCTTCATCGGGCTGACTTTGACATACACAAAGTCACCGACCTGAAATTCAACAAATCTGTGCTTCTGATTGTAATACTTCTGCTGACGATCTTGAGCGGCTTTCAATCTTTCTCTTATCAAATTGATCTTCTGAGCAGTTTCATCAGCAAAAGTGGCCCCCAAAGCCTGTCTATCTCCGACCTCCGTCAGAGTCAAAGGAGTACGACACTTCCTGCCATACAAAGCCTCGTACGGTGCCATACCGATACTGGACTGAAAACTGTTGTTATAAGCAAACTCAATCAACGGAATATGATCTTCCCAGCTTCCGCTAAAGTCCAGAACACAAAGCCTCAACAGATCTTCCAGTACCTGAATCGTCCTCTCAGACTGTCCGTTGGTCTGAGGATGAAAAGTTGTACTGAAATGCAGTTTCGTACCCAAGCCTTGCTGAATGCCTTTCCAAAGTCTGGAAGTAAAACGTCCATCTCGATCAGATACGATCACACGAGGCACACCGTGCAATCTGACTATTTCCTTCACATAAATCTGTGCCAAGCGATCAACTGAATCCGTCTGTCTGATCGGAAGAAAATGGGCTGACTTGGTCAATCGATCTACAACCACCCAAATGGCATCATGTCCTTGTCTAGATCGAGGAAAACCCATCGCAAAATCCATCGTTACCTCCTCCCATTTCCACTCAGGGATAGGCAACGACTGCAACAGTCCACCTGGTCGCTGATGCTCTGCCTTCACCAACTGACAGGCTTCGCATCTCGACACAAACTCTGCCACATCCTTCTTCATCCCAGGCCACCAAAACAAAAGCTTCATATCAGCGTACATCTTACCACTGCCTGGATGAACAGTGTAGCCAGAATGATGAGATTCGTACAGAATCTCCCGCCTCAAATCTCCAGACACAGGTACCCACAACCTGTTCTTACAGAAAATAACACCAGAATCAGAAATTCGAAGTTCAGGAGTCTTACCAGATCCAATCTGAGCTATCAACTTCGAATAATCAGAATCTGACTTCTGGGCTTCCTGAATCCGTGCTTCCAAAGAAAACTGAATACTCATCTGAGCCAACTCCAAATCATTGGAGGAAACCACCTCCAACTGCAATCTCTCCAAATCACGAATCAGAAAGTCATCACAGGTAAGCTGAATACCTGAGAATCCAGAAGACTTCCTGCTCAGAGCGTCCGCTACCACATTCGCCTTCCCAGGCTGATACTGAATAGTCAAATCGTAGTCCTTGATCAACTCGAGCCACCTCCTCTGTCTCAGATTCAGATCCTTCTGAGTAAAAATGTACTTCAGGCTCTTATGATCAGTAAAGATCTCACATCTGACGCCATACAGGTAATGACGCCAAATCTTCAAAGCAAAAACAACTGCAGCTAACTCCAGATCATGCGTCGGGTAATTCTTCTCATGTGGTTTCAACTGTCTCGAAGCATAAGCAATTACCTGACCATGCTGCATCAGAACACAACCCAATCCTTTCAGTGAAGCATCACTGAACACCTGAAAACCCTCCGTACCTGACGGAAGTGCCAACACTGGAGCTGAAGTCAAACACTCCTTCAATCTCTGAAAACTCGTCTCACACTCCGGTGTCCAAACAAAAGGAACTGACTTCTGCGTCAGTCTCGTCAGAGGAGTCGAAATCTGTGAAAATCCTTTCACAAATTTCCTATAATATCCGGCCATGCCCAAGAAACTACGTACCTCAAATACCGTAGTCGGCCTTGGCCAATCAGCAACAGCCTGAATCTTCTGGGGATCTACAGAAATGCCTTCTCCGCTAATCACATGCCCCAGAAATGAAATGCTCTTCAGCCAGAATTCACACTTGGAGAACTTGGCATACAGCTGATGCCTCCTCAAAGTCTCCAACACAATCCTCAAATGTCTGGCATGCTCATCCTCAGATGCAGAATATACCAGAATATCGTCAATGAAGACGATCACAAACTGATCCAAATACTCCCTGAATACTCGGTTCATCAGATCCATGAAAATCGCAGGCGCATTGGTTACCCCAAAAGGCATAACCAAAAACTCGTAGTGCCCGTACCGAGTACTGAAAGCAGTCTTCACCACATCAGCTTCCTTCACCTTCACCTGATAGTATCCGGATCTCAAATCAATCTTCGAAAATACCGAAGATCCGGAAAGCTGATCAAACAAGTCGTCTATCCGAGGCAAAGGATACTTGTTCTTGATCGTGACCTTGTTCAAATCTCTGTAATCAATACACATACGGAGTGTACCGTCCTTCTTCTTCACAAATAATACAGGTGCTCCCCAGGGCGAAACACTAGGACGTACAAAACCTCTGTCAACCAACTCCTGAAGCTGAACTTTCAACTCAGAAAGTTCTTTCGGTGCCATCCTGTACGGAGCTTTCGATATCGGAGCGGTACCCGGAAAAACATCGATAGAGAACTCCACATCTCTATCCGGAGGTAAACCAACCAACTCCTCAGGAAAAACATCAGCAAACTCCCGTACCACAGGGATCTCAGAAACAGAACCAACCTCTAGGTTCAGATCCCGCACCGAAGCCAAAAATACTGGGCATCCCTTCTTCCACATCCTGCTCACCTCCAACACAGAAACCAGACTGGAGAGAACACCTCGTAATCCCTGAAATACAACTCTCTCCCCAGCCACAAGCAAACTCACTTGCTTCTTCAGACAGTCTATCTGGGCCTCATACTGACTCAACCAATCCATGCCCAGAATCACATCATACGAAGAAATCGGCAATCGAATAAAACTCGATTTCCACTTCTTGCCAGAAATCTCGATCTCACACAAACAAAACTGTCGAGCAATCAATGGATTCCCAGCCGGTAAAATCACAGACAAAGAAACCGGTAGAACCATCGAATCCAAATGTAAAATCTCAAAACAATGCTCGGACAGAAAAGAATGACTCGCTCCAGAGTCAAACAAAACACGACAGGGCTGATCAGAAATGTAAACCGTACCTGTCACAACATCCGGAGCATCACGAGCCTCCTGCTGACTCAGACTGTAAACTCGTGGCTGAACTGGAACAGGAGCTGAAGCAACAGAACTACTCTGCTCCCTCTGAATCGTAGGTGGTCTCCGTGGTGCAGAACTAGAACCACCACCTCTACCAGCAAATCCCTCAGGGCGTGGAGGAACAGTCCTCGGTCTTCCTGCTGCTGAACCAACAGGTCTGACAAAGCCCTCAGATCGGAACTCAGAACGCTGATCAAATCCCATCTGCGGACATTCTGCAATCCGATGTCCCGGCTGACCACATCGAAAGCACAGACCAGCCATCCTGTAGCACTGGCCAAAGTGTCGCCGTCCACAACTCTGGCACACAGGTGCCGTACTGACAGATCCAGAACTAGTCGTACTGGTAGCAGTACCAGACGATCCTCCGCTCTTCCTGGAATCTCCAGATCCAGATCCAGAGACGAATCTCCTCTTCCCAGAGGAACCACTGCCAGATGTCTCTCCTCCAAACCTCTTCCTACTCGCAGTCCACCGCTGCTGAGTAGCCGTCATGTCATTCTCAATCAGACGAGCTCGCTCCACAAGCTCAGAGAAATCGGTGATCCGGAACGGTATCAGAGGCTGCCTCAAAGTGTCTCGTAAGCCTCTCAGAAATCTGTAGCACCTCTCAGCAGACGTGCTAACCAGCTGCGGAGCGTACCTGGCTAATGCAGTAAACTCAGCCTCGTACTGCATCACCGTCTTGCTCCCCTGAACAAGCCTCAGAAAACTCTCCTGCATCTGCTGTCGTGCAGAAGGGGGAACAAACCAGTCTCGAAATACTTCAGTGAACTCTTCCCAAGTGATCAAAGAGTTCAATCTGCCCTGAAATCTGGCTGCTTGCTGGCCATCCCACCAGTGCTCAGCCTCTCCGTCCAACAGAAAAACAGCTAACGGAACTTTCCTGTCTGCAGGACACTGCATCCCGTCAAAAGTCTTCTCCAATCTCCTCAGCCACTCCTCGGCTGCTCTGGGCTCAACAGCGCCCTCAAACCTCGGAGGCTTCAACCTCAAAAATAACTGCAGGTGTCGATCAATGTCCTCAGATCTAACAGTCGAAGCTTTGCTCTGAGTCTCGCTCATCATCTGAGCAACAAGTGAAGCAAACTGTGAAAGCGTATCAGCACCGACCACTGGGGCTGTACTCCCCACTGGTGCTGCCTGATCGTCACTCTGACCGTCTGTCATGTCTGGGTCTGGCTGATCCATACAGAAAAATCCAGAAAATCCGGAAAACTATCACAAAACAACACAAAATAACACAATAAAAAGCCAAACGACCCAAAACTACCTCCCAGACAGACTCACTGATCACTTCCTATAGCTCTGTTTTACAATCCAACCTGTTTCCAAAACCAGTGCTCTGATACCAAAAAAAAAGCTTGTCACGACCCGACCCGAGACGAGACGGATCCCGCCCGCGCCGGATCGCGACGGAGAATAGCTAACCAGGATCTGGCTTTGGATTAGGTTACTGAACTGATCTTCCAAATTCTTAACTCAACAGAAGCGCACAGAACAACAGAGCTACTAAAAACATCAAATGCAGCGGAACAAAACATCTATCTTAATTCATTTCCTCAAAATAATCATCTACAGAACAGTACAAGGCTTTCAACAGAAAGAAAGACAGAACAGGAAAGTCATGACTGTACAAAAATCAAAAGTACAAAAGTACCTAATCTGATCAGACTCTGAAACCTAGTCCTGAACTTCCTTGCCCTTCCCAGAACCTGAAAACCACCAGAAAGCAAGGGTGAGCTCAACAGCTCAGCAAAGCAACAAACCACCAATCTAAATTCTCAGAAAACAAAACCAAACTTATCAGACAGAAATCAGATCAGAAGTCGGAACAGAATCGGAAATCAAAACTTACGGACAGATATCAGATCACATCAGAGTCGTACAGATCGTATCAGAACAGAACAAATTAACAGAGTCAGAAACAGAAATCAGAATCGTACGGATCATATCATATCATAATCACAATTTCGTACAGAACAGAACAGATACAGAAAGTAGCACAGATACATATAGCTAAATGCCCTGACACTGACGGAATCTCTACGGATTCCGGCCCCTTATGCCTCCCTTCCCAGACACTGACTGAATCTCATAGGATTCAGGCCCCTTATGTCTCCCTTTGTGCTCACGGCACCAAAACAGATGTGCTTATAGCACCAAAACAGAATTCATCGGATCCGGAACAGAACAGATATCAGATTTCAGATTGAGCTCATTTCAGATTTCCCGTTTCACTAACTGAATCTCATAGGATCCAGGCCCCTTATAGCTCCCTTTTTATAGCTTATACACATAGCATTTCAATTCAGAAGAAATACGGACAATTCAGAAATTACCCAAAAATCGGGCAGCACAACGGCAGTATACGGAATTTACACAAAAATTCCTGCAAAGAAAATTTACCGAATTCGCACAGAATACAGATATCAACATTTCAGAACCTTTATTCTACTGCACAGATAAATTCCAATTTCACAGAAAAATCCGGTCGACTAAAAACACAGTCGAATCAAAAATACCCGGACAAAAATCTTCAGAAAATAACCAAAATGTGCACACTCGGCACGTCAACAATATACAGAAAGTTACGCGGTAAAAACTGAACCGATCAGAAGATACGGACGAAAATCGCTAACGGAAACAAAATCCGGACAAAATATACCGCCAAACACGACGGTTCTGAAAATTGAGAAAGGTAGAATGTGTCTTACCTCGAGCACAGCAATTTCCTCAACAGTCACTTCGATCGAAAACGGCTCCGCGTCGTCCGAAAATCCACTTTTCCAAAAATGCCCTCGACTTTCTCTCTCCTCAGATATTTATTTTTATTTTTCTGATTTTTCTCTCTCTTCAAAACGACTGAAATCAGCTTTATAATACACAGATCGGCCCGGCCGATCGCAGCATCGTCCCGGGACGATCCGACCAAAAGGATCGGCCTGGTCTCCCTTCAGGGCTATTGCATGGACGATATTTTCTACAGTGCCGATCGGCCTGGCCGATGTCTCCAATCGGCCTGGACGATGCATGCAGAAAATCACCTGGAGCAAAACTGGGCTAAAACTGGAGCTGAATTCCACTGATCGTCCCAGGACGATCCCAGATCGTCCTGGACGATACTGGAGCAGATCTTGATATTACACACCGTTCGTTGGACATTTGGAGACCTTAATGATGTCGGAATTCAGAGATCTTGGGCTTGTTGGATTCGTCTCGTCGAGCCGTTCGATTCGAGTATAAGCTCGTCAAAATCGGAGACCGTTTGGTAACTCAAATTGCTTTTTGAACCTTCCAACAGCACTTTGAGCCTTGATTTGGACTCATTTGGGCTCGGATTAGGTTGAACTTGGTGTCATCGGGTTTGTATTTCCGAGACGCTCAGTTTGACTGTAAGCTCGCTGAAATCGGAGTTCGGGTGCTCCCAGAATTAATTTTTGAAGTTTCCCACTAGCTTTTGCCTCGAGATTCGTGCCCGATCAAGCTAATTTTTTGATGCCGTATCAATTATATATATATATATATATATATATATATATATATATATATATATATATCATTCATCCTTCTCTTTGTTATACAATGGATGCATTTTTATAATTATCATAAAAATGAAGGAAATTTTCTAAGGGGGAAAATAGAAAGTTTGTGGCCATCAATGAGAGCTTTCAACCCTCTATTTTCAATATTTTATCTCTATCAATTTACGATATGGCTAATCATACAAGTTCTTAGATAAAAAATAAAAATATGAAATAAGAAATAATAAATTATATTTAAAATATTTTATTGGGCTCTTGATTTGACTATCTAACTGGGTCTTTGCTTTGATATTTAATTTGGGCTTCAATTTTAGCTATTGCAATTAGGTTTTTTGCTTTGTTATCCTCATTTATATGATGTGCAACATCGAACTCAAGTTTATTAAATTAAAAGCTAAATAGTCTTCTACCAATTATGAGGCTAAATTTCTAACTCAATATGAGAGTATCACGTATGATTAATAGATGTTTTATTTTTCCAACAAACTAAAATGTAATGTTCATCATCTAAGTCATTGGGTGCTTCCTCATTGTATCATGTAGGCTCTAAAAAGTCCTTGACAAATGTCAATGTAGAAAAAAAAAATAGATAGGAAATTGGTTACGTACTTATGTCAATTGGTAATTGCTCATTTAGGATTTTGACCATACACTATTTCAAAATATGAAATTTTTGTTTTCATAAAGATAGTGCTATAATAAGCAAATTCTTCAGATAAATGCAAATGTATGTTATAATTTCCTAAATTCCTCTCTACAAAACATCTAAGTATGAAACTTCTTTGAATTTTGAAAAATGAAATATTCGAAGGCTATTTTAGGAGACTAAAGAATACAGAGCTCACGTAATGGAGCTCAGTGAGAATTTCATCTATTTGTTTAAAAGTACGAATATTTTGATCTGATATGAACTCTTTGACATATTTTCCTACTAAATGAAATAATTTTAATATTTTTTTCAATGTCAAGCATTATAGGGCATATCAAGTCATTTTTTTCCTTGAACTTTATGGTTCAAGATATGTATAACCATATTAGCTAATAGCTATGAATAATTGAAGGTATATTAATTTTGATTAAATTTCAATAAATATTTTTTTATTTATAAGATAATACTAGATACTGAATTACTGATCTAGAATGGGGGCACGGGTTACCACCGACCCATAAGGCCTACTGTAGTTTTCACGGGCCCTCATTAACCCCTAAAGCCCATGACAATTTTAAAGGTTCAAACCCTGCAAAGCTGGTAACTTAAACTAGCCAGGGGCTCAATCAGTGGCCCACATAATTATTAGTTCATATCATTATATATATAATTTTTTCCTAAATTATAAATAAATCTGATATATAAAAATAAAAATAATGTATGCTATAAATATATTTATTTTTTATAAAACTAACACTAAATATTTAAAATGAAATAAGATAATTATATATTTTGTTTATAAGGCAACTAATATAGTATAATAATTTATTGAAAATAAATATTAATATTCTTGTAAGATCAATATTATTTCACCATGCTATTAAATAAAGTGAAAAAAAAAATATATATACGAAAAAGATTGGTAGACTTTTAAAATTCATCAATTTATGCCACCGTTGATTTTTTTTTTTGGCTCAGACTTTGGACAACACCTTACTAATTGTTATGTTTTAATATCTCTTTGAATAAATAATAAATAATCCCTACAATTTGTATGAACTATTATATATTTGCATTGCTTGCTTCCATCTGGCTCGAAATTCTTTGAACAATTTTATTTAGAAAATTATTATATTGCTGAAGTCCATGTCAAAAAAAATTTTTTTTTTGTTGCTGCTGATGATTATTAACATGTTTATAACCTTATCAATACATTAAAATTTTTAATTAACATATTTGTAATATTTATTAGCATGATAATGATTTTTCCCAAATAATTTAAAAAGTTAGGTTTTAGCTTTGTGTTCGTTTTGAATAATTGCAATTGTCTACAAAATTCATTGTGAAGATAGATTATAATCATTCCATTTCAAATAAAAAATCCCACAATAATTTTATTTTAATTACAATATTTTAACAGTTCTCATTATGAAAACTTTTTATCATAGAAATATATAAAAATATTTATAAAAATTTTTGTAATCAAATCTAGATAAATGGGGATTTATGCACGCATAATATCATATTTCTATGTATTTGCATAACATATTAGTGTCTAAAGTTCTGGTTGGGGAGACTGTAGCATTTTATAAAATTAGTTATGGAAAAAATAACTTCAATGTTATGGTTGGTAAAAAATAGCTTTCCACAACAAAAATTTGTAAAAGACAATGAGAAACTAAAAAAAATAGTAGACAAGAAAACTATGATTAGAGTTTGAAAAACAAAACATCCAAAAGCTGACCCAAATAGATCCTAAATAACATCAAACTATATACATAAAAGATGTTTTTCACTTTAGTTGAATTAATATTAATAGTATTTTTATGCCATTTATATATTATGATAGTATATAAATAAATATTTAAAATTAAGTATTATATACATAAATACATAATAATAATTCAATTGTGATATTAATCTTTAAAACAAAATGAAAAAAAAAACATTTTCAAAATGCACCTTTAGTGTCAAAAAAACAAAAGGTTTATAATAATGTAAAGTTGATAATAGACATCACTGACAAAATATCTTCTAAAGCTTGGCTAGCTAATTGATGAGACATAAATTGATTGAAGTAGGACACTATGATAGGACTACCTAAGTGCTTCTGGACTGGCATCCAGTTATAAAGGGAAAGCCCATACTACAATTATTCTAAGCATGAGCTCATCTCTATATCCATGGCTACTTTATTTCTCTAGTTTCACATGCATATCGCCTTTGCAAAAGAAACCTTCTTTTAGTGGAAATAAATGGGTACAATGCTTGATTGTAGGGGTGTCAATTTTTGACACGACCCGAAATTCGACCCAAAAGAATCCGGGTTAGGGTCAACCCGGACCCGAAACGGGTCGGGTCGGGTTCGGGTTCAACAAATCAATCCGTTTTAAAAATTGGATTGGGTTCGGGTTGACATAGCAATCCGAAATTGACACGAAAATTCCTATTTGACTCGGAAACCCGAGATTGACCCATTTTTTGACCCCGAAAATTGAAGATTGACACGATTTTTGACTTGAAAACTAGCAATTTTAGGTCAATTTCGGGTCATTCGTGTCGGGTCGGGTTGACTCGGACCCGAATAGGGTCGGTTCGGGTTGGCCCGAACAGTGCCGGGTCAATTCCTGGTTCGACCCGAACCCGAATTGACGCCCCTACTTGATTGTTTAGGTAATCACATTTAATTTTTTTACTTTCACTAATATATTTTATTTGAATGTTATCAGTATATATGTCGAGCAAATTAGTTTTGAGTTATAAAAAAAGAGAGAGAGGAAGGGGATGACATATTAAGGAATGTAAGAGAGTTTGATTTATGCTTCGTTTGGACGACTTTCATAATGCTTTTTAAATCGGCTTTCTAATACAAAAATTAAATTTGTTTTGCTAGAAAGTTGCTTTTAAGAAGTAATAAGAAAGTTATCTCAAATGAAGCATTAGATACTGAAGATCTCTTCCTCATAAATCAAATGAAAAAGTATGTTATGGACTAGAAATCATAGTTAGTATATCACCCATTATCCCTATCTAATTGTTTTTTGTGCCCTTTAGCTCAAAATATTGAACAGTGCATGTGAGTATTGGTGACAACAGTAAAGCTCAAAAGCCCTTTACTACTTTACTGGAAGTTGAGTGTAAACTATTCTTCATATCTTCTACCTTTGATTCACTCTTTCACTACAAAAATAAAAAATATGTATATAATTATAAAGCTAAATCCCTTTTTTTTATTTATGTCATCTAAATCTCTAAATGCCATATTCATCTTGGAAATGGAAGCTCACCATGAAGCTTCTTCTTTTTTTTTTTTAAATTAATATTTTTGAAACATAATTATATAAGCTTATACTATAATATTTTATTAATTAACAATAATGATATATAACAGTTATGAAAATAAATTTAATTAAAAAAAATTTTGGGAGTAAAATAGAGTTTTTTTTCCTATAAAAATTAAAAAGTTTTATTAAAGCTAGGCTGTCACTGTCTAGTACTTACAATACTGAAAATCTCATTCTGATTATAATTTTTTAAAAAATATAATAAAATAAAATCTAAAAAATGCACAATTGCCCAAAAATGCCCTTAAATTACTATAAGACGTGAAACAAACTCCTACCTTGATTAAAAAAATAAATAGCTATTTTAAAACTTAGATTTAGGCTTCGTTTGGGATGGCTTTTTAACTGCTTTCTAAAACGGAGTTTTAATACAAAAATAAAAAAATTTGTACTAAAACTTCGTTTTAGAAAGCAATAAAAAAGCCGTCCCAAACAAACCCTTAGTTTGTGACGTCTTTTTTATTACTTCTTAAAGCTATTTTTTAGTAAAAAAATAAAAATATTTATAGTAAAAAATAATAATAAAACAATTACAAACAAAAACTTAATCATTTTTAGCACATTGCTTAAATGAACTACTCACTATTCACTAACTATTTCAAGCATTTTGTATTATTCAATTAGCACTTTAAGATATTTCCTGGTCTTTTCTCCGCATCTTGCTTTTCTTTGGCTCTCCTTCGCTACTTTTGCTTTTCACTTTGCCTGTAACCTTCCTTTCTTAGTGCTCACTTCTTCTTTTCTACCAGCATATTAGTGCTCACTTCTTCTTTTCTACCAGCATATAACTCGATCCCTCAAGCCACCGCTAACTCCATGCCAAAAACAAATACATTTCAAACCATTCGAATTTAATTTTCTTTTCCTGTTATACGGTTCTAAAGATGAAGCAAACAATCTCTCTCTTAATGGCTATCTTGAAGGCGAAATCCATGGCGGTGAAGAGCAAAGCAAGCTCTGTGAAGACGAGATTCATAATCTTCAAGCTTCTTCATGACAAAAATGCACTGATAGGCGTATTTCCGCACAAAAAGAACGAGTTTTCATTTGATGAAGAGCAAGCGAATCCTCATGAAAAAACGATCATTCTGCACAATGACGACGATAATGGAACAGTCGAATGCGTCGAAGAAAAATACAACAATCTTGAAGACGAAGCTGAATTTGATGGAGATTCTGGAGAGAGGGATGGAGAGTTTGATCTTGAGGATGAGATCGATCAAGCGGCAGATATTTTCATAAGAAAGTTTCGTAAGGAGATGATGATTCAGAAGCAGGAGTCTTTCAAAATGTATCAGGAAATGTTGGCCAGAGGAGTGTAGCAGAAGATTATCTTTCGTATGTAGGATGATATATTTTCTTATGTTGCTTTGTTAGAAGATGCCCATCCTGAAAAAGATTTTTTTTTACATACTTGGCTGCAGATTAATCAAATGAATGTGCGGTTGGTGCAGTTTGTTTTCTTACATCGAAGAGTAGAAAGTGTTATATTTAGTTGATGATAATTGAAATGGGATCTGTTTTGTGTAATTTATTTGATATATTGCATTCTGCAGTTATGGAATTGACAAAATATGAAGTGGAATGTGAGGTTATACCGAAAAGTTAGCTGGTTAATCTCTTAGATTTCATTTGGGACAGTTTTCTTACTGTTTTTTAAGTTAATTTTTTTGTATAAAAATTAATTTTTAATTAAAAAGTTGTTTTAGAAAATAATAAGAAAAAATGGAGCCTTAATATTGAACTTATTTTGATATGAGCATAATATATGAGTAATCACTCACATTTCATCATGCACTCATCTCAGAGAAAATTTAATGGCTTTGAGATCATCAAGATCTTTTTTACCCCCTTATTTTTTTCTTCCTCAATCAAATGGATATATAGAAACTTAACATGACAAAGTTGTCGAGGAATTTTAAAAAGTATTTTGATAATGTTCAACTTTTTTAATATTCTACTCGTCAATTGGAATGCTAAGTTGTTAAGAATCATGTTTAGATTGTTTGTTGATGTGATGAGAATAATTCATTTGTTGAGGGGGGGAATGATTTTGATAAGAAGCTATTATAATCTTGATAAGTCATGCAAAAATTATATTGATCGGGCATGAATCTCGAGACAATAATCAAGTTGGAAACTTTAGAAATTAAATCCGAGAGCATCTGAACGCCGATTTCAGCAAACTTACAGTCAAACTGAGCGTATTGGAAATACAAACCCAATGACACCAAATTCAACTCAATCCAAGCCCAAATGGGTCTGAATCAAGGACCCGAAGCGCTATTAGAAAGTTCGCACCACAATTTGAGTTACCAAACGGTCTCCGATTTTACACAAGCTTATAGTCAGATCGAACGACTCGACGAGACGAATCCAACGAGCCCAAGATCAGCACATTCCGACATCATTAAGACCTTCAAAGGTCTGACGAACGGTACACGATCAAGGGATTCAATATCAATCGTCCATTCGACCACTCCCTATTTGCCCCTGATCTCACACATATTTACAAGCTATGACAATCCCGAAAATCTATAAATAGACCTCTCATTTCTCATGAGAGGGGGCCCCAAGCAAGAAGAAGAAGGAAGAGAAGAAGAGGAGGGAATAAACTTCTCCTCGACCACCGTCGGAGTTCCGCCCGACTTCCACGGGATGCCAGAATTCTGCCCAACTTCCACGGGATGTTGAAATTCTGCCAAAGTAACGATAGAGTTCCCCCCTGACGCCGAAACTCCACCCAAGTGATATCGGAGTTCACCTCGGCCACCAACAAACGTCTGACTTCTACCCGATGACGGACCTTGACTCATCGCCAAGTTTCTACCCAACGTCGGACTTCTACCGGTTATCGAATTTTTGCCGGACGTCTATCCGAAGATGGATTCCTTTCCATTGTTGGACTTTTACCTGAGGTCGTTCTTCTGACCTTCGTCGTTAGACAACAGTTCTTCCGACCTCCGTCGCCAGCTGACTACGGTCCTCCTGACTTACGTCGCCCACAGACTACAGTCTTTCCAACATTCGTCGCCCGTCGACTACAGTCCTCCTGACTTATGTTGCCTTCCAACTACAGTCTTTTCGACCTCCATCGCCTGCCGACTACGGTCCTTCTGACTTACGTCACCTACCGACAACAGTCCTTTTGACTTCCGTCGCCTGCCGACTACGGTCCTCCTGACTTACGTCGTCCGTAAACTACAGTCTTTTCGACCTCCGTCACCCGCCGACTACGATTCTTCTGACCTCCGTCACCAGACTATGGTCCTCCCGACCAAACGAACACGTTAATAGTGATTCTTTGTATTCACATAATGTAATGTACTCCATAAAATGTACATCAAGCTAAGGCCTTCTCCTAAGGAAGGGTCTCATTTGTAATCAACTGCAATACTAATGGATTCATTCAAATTGGGCTAGACCCCGTGGTTTTCCCCCTTTTTAGGGGTTTGCCACGTAAAAATCTTGGTGTCTCCTATGAATGCTAAACACTCTCTTATCTGATTGCATGCCGGATTTTCGTACAACGCTAAGACGTTAAACTTTATATTTCTCTACCGTCGTGAATACTCCTGGACGCAACAAATTTATTACATTCAATTGAGTTAAATGGTGGGATAGATAAGCCTTGTTAAGGGGATACATGTTGACAAGATATTATTATGTGTGGAGATCAGACATTGATAACATGTCAGTTTTGTCTCTGTGAACAGTAAAATCACAGTTACTGCTCATCACTGTGTTTTTACTGTTCAACGCCGCACTTATTGTGCTTTTTAGATTATTTGTATTCAATCTTTGCACGTAATAATCTCTCCATATTGACACCATCAAAGTTAGATCATCGAGATTTTATCTTTTAACGTGTTATAAATTAACACCCGAAGCTCATAATAATATTTAGATGATTGATGCACCCATCAAAATTTTCAATCAGCTCAACCTACATGTCTAATTACAAAGAGGCATTCTTCAATGCCAAGCAAAATGAAAAGCTTAATTTTTGAATATTGGGGTATAAAAGCATATGAAAAGCTTAATTTTTGAATATTTTAAATGTAATGATTTTTTTAATTTTCCATTATAAAACTAAGTATTTATAATTATTTCTAGCTATAAATCACATTAAAAGGCCATAAATAATATTAAAATATTACTACACTATTGAAATAAATATGTTGAATTTTTGTTTAAGGAAAAATTTACTAATCCGCTTAATTTTAGTGTGGTATAAATTTTTAATATAATTTATATTTTTAAGTGGTATTACCTTTCTCACAACAATAGGCTTAATAGTCAATTCGGTTGTATTGACCCAAACGCAAAGCTGATGTGTCAACATTTCATTGGCCTCCATGACGTGGAGCGTACACCAGCCTCCGGACCCAAATAAAGAGTTGCCATTGCTTCTCTGTTTCCACCGGTCTCGTGGGTACTGGAGAGAAGCAAGTTTGTCCGATCTCCAGATTTCACCGCATCTGGGCTTTTACCTCTCGGAAAGATCTCCGGTTCGTCCTGTCGTCTAGGGTTTTTCTATACCTCTCGCTCTTCCACTCTCGAAATACTCTTCCAATTCACTTCACCAGTTCATCTCATCTTTGCTTTGATCTAGGGTTATGAGATTGGCGTGATGGGAGGAAGATGGATCGCGCCTTATTTGTTTCTCACGCTTTTCGTGTGCTCTGTATTTCATATACATGCTTCCGAACCAGTAAGTTTTCGTTTTAGAAGGCGGATTTTACTGTCATGGATCTTTGCTGGTTGTCGCGAAAGTAATAATGGTGTTTGTATTTTTTATTTTTTTTTGCTTCAGTTGTTCTACGAATCCTTTGACGATTCATTCGAGGGAAGATGGATCGTTTCTGAGAAGGATGAGTACAAAGGTATCTATTTGGATCTTATTAGATCTCATTCAGTTTTGTGTAATTCGTCTTCATGCTTGTGGGTAGGCTAATTTCTGATTTTTCTATTCTGAAGACTGGTTATCGTATTATTCTGCATTGCGATGTTTTGATGGGAATTTGATATGAATCAGGGGAGATTTCATGTGATGTTCTGTGCATTGTGTGTTATAATCAAGGTTTTAAAACCACGGTATAGAAGAGTTTGGTGGAGGGAGATGGGGTATACTATTCTCAAGTCATAGATCATTAGATCCCTATGTCTAGGGTCGGTTTGATGTATCGTATCAATGAACTAAAGTAGGGAGGATAATCCTCTACAAAGTCCTAGATGCCATGTGCAGGGGATTAAATATTTTCTAAGGATCTGAGAGAATGAGGATGAATCATCCCAAGATTTTAGGTCCCATGTCTAATGAAGTTAAACAATTTTAAAGTAGCATAAGTATAAACTATGCTGTCCTAGGATCTTATGGTTCAAGGATGAACCCCACCTTAAGGTGGGGTGTCACATCAAATTACCATAAAGAGGTCTACCATAGGTCTGCGGTATACTTCCTCCTTAGGCCATATAGGATGATTTTGAAGGATTTAAATGCTGATAGTCCAGTTAGGTGGGGTGTCACATCAAAGTACCACAAATAGGTCTCCAATTGGTTTGAGATATACTTCATCCTTAGGCCATATAGGATCATGTTGAAGGATTTTAATGCTGATAGTCCAGTTAGGCTCCATGAAGATCATAACTAAGTATAGGAGAGTCACTAAACAACTTAGAATCATCTAAGATCACCTTGAGCAAATCACTATTTAATTTATTGAATATCAAATCACCTAGGCGCTCACTTAGTACAAGTTAAAGTGAAGATTGGAAGGTGTACTAGACCGCCTAGGGTGAATTATAACAATTTAAGGATTGGTTAGTAGTCCACCTAAGGTCCATTAAGGAGGGCTATAACCAAATACTGGAAGATTGCTATACAACTTTCGATCATCTAAGACCATATAGGACAAATCACTTGTCAATCTAAGGCATGCTAGAATAGACTAGGGTAGACTACTAGGCCACCTTAGTTCAACCAGGACATGTTAGAGTTGAGGTTCAAAAGGTAAGCTAGAGATCCTAGGGTCTACTCAGTTAATATAGGTTAAACCACAAGTTTGTATTAGGCGAACTAAAATACATTAAGGTCGACTACTAAATCACCTAGGGTTAGGAAAGGTTAAAAAGAAGGCTAAAACAAATGTTTTGATGATTTAAACATATATTTTTTAATTTAAATATTTAAAAAAGATAAGTTTCTTTTGAATTTTAACCGCTAAGTAAATTGTCAGCAATCTTGCTTCAACCCTGCGTTCATGATAAATTAGTTTCTTTTAAATTTTGATGATGCGCTTGTATGCTTATGCATTATCATTTATCTAAAGAAGATAAAAATTATCTGCACTTCTCATGTGAAAGGCTTCTTTTGTGTTACCAAAATAATTTGAATATTAGCATGACACATTTCCTGATAGAATGCATATGCATTCATATTTTGGTCATGCTTTGATGTCGGACATTTTTCTTTTTTATGTTACTAATTTTGCTCGGTGAAATAGCATTGAGAATCCATTTATAAACTTCATGTTTATTATGATTGACAACATAAATCATTTATTAATTAATTGTCTTTCTTGTTTACAAAGCTTCATATCACATATAAGCTTGTTTATTCCATGCAAGCAGTGCTTGGAAGTCCTTGCGTCGAGACACTCTATATTAGAAACACAACAATTAGCGTGTGATCATATCCCTTTAATTTTTCAAAATGCATACCAGATGATAAGCACATGTATGTTCACTATGTCATTTTCTCGACATACAACATAGCAAATATCTAATATTCAAATTGAGAAGCTTAAATCATGCCACCTTTTGCGATGTGCATATTATTTTCAAACATTATTTGATGAGTTAAAAGTTATATTTAATCTAATATGAGGCTCTTGTGTCGCTTAAATTATTGCCATCAGTAGATGATCATGCATTTAATTTAATAATTTAAAATAAGATTTTAATTTTAAGTAGTTCTCATGGGTTCTTATTAGTTTGTGTTGGAACTCCTTGTTTGAATGTCATGATGAATTTCATGTTTATTTTGACACTTTCCATTCAATCTAAAGCACAGATCTTTTTTATGATGGCTTCATCTATTTTTTGATATTTAATTCACTTGGAGTTTCTTCGTGATTTAATGATAATTTACCTCCTAAAACATTCATGATTATATGTATAAATATATTGATAACAAAAGGGTATTAGTAGATTTTTTCTCATTGATTCAAAGCATTTGTGTGATAATATACGAACTGTTGACCTCGATTTTGCCCAGATTTGAGCCTGAACAGTTGACTTGGTCAAATTGACCAAGCCAGACCTTATGGCCCTCCCCATTGGGTTCAGTGGGTCAAGTCGAGTCTGTTGAGCCCGAGCTTGGACCCTGGGTCAACCCGGTTGACCAAGTCAACTAGGGTTGACCATTTAACCCCTTTAGGCCTCAAATCAAATTTTAAATCATTCAAATCCTTTCGTGGCTTAATCCCTCATGCTCCTTGGCCTAATTGACTGATTTGACCAAGTCAAAATGTGGACTTGGTCAAATCAAGCCTTTATTAGGTTGAAATAACCTATTAAAGCCCAATTAGAGCCCCTTCATTGCTCCAATCAATGCCAATTGAATCCCCTTCGTTTTGAAACTCCAAATCCCGCCCAAATCACTTGATCTAGCCTGGTGATGGACGGTGGATCGAATCGTGGCCGTTGAGATTCAATTCAAGCCTTTAAATAGTGATTTTAGGGTTCCAATTAGGGGATCTTGCAATCTATTCTCCCTAAGCCCGAGATTTTTTCGTGGAGAGCTTGAGAGAACCCTCCTCTAAGGTTCCCAAGTAGATCCCGACGGTCCAAAGCCGACGCCGGCGATCCTCCGGCGATCCGAAGGTCTAAACGTCCAAGGCTTCGATCCACTCGATCCGGAGCTTGGTTGACCGAGGATTCAAGAGGAGAAACGTACGAGAACAGTCTACAAGCTCAACCGTGTCAAAGATTTGAAGATCGGACGGTAAAATCTCGCGCAATCCCTTAGAATAGGCTACACACTTAGATCTAAATAGATCTCTATGTACTGTGTTTCGGATCAAACCAAAACTTTCCCATGATTTCTGTACATTCATAGATCCTAGGTTTAAAATTTCGTAAAAATCTATCGAGCGAATTGAGAGAAATCGTCAAAAAACGATTTAGGGTTTCGGTCCGGACGAGGAACGCCTTGGACCGTTGATCCCGCGGATCAACGGTCCGGATCGGCCGTTTCGCGCGGTCAGATTGACCGCGGAAGTCTGGGCGCGGTCTCACGCGCCACGCGGCAGCATCTGGGCCGCTCATCCGAGCGGCGTAGATCGGACGGTCAGCGCTAGGGTGGATTAGTGACCGCGACCCGCGGTCGCTGATTGCGCAATGATTAGCGCAATCATTGATTGGCGGCGCGATGATTGCGCCGCCGCCAATCATTGCCCGCGGTCCCGGGATCCAATCCCGGGCAGCCACGTGGCGCACCGACAGCCGCCGCCGCCAAATTTTTTTTAATTTTTTTAAATTATTTTAAACATGTTTTAACTTCTAAAAATCCTAGGAAATCCGTTTTTGATCCGATTTTGACGCTTAATACCTCGTTGGATTCGTATCGTCGTCCTCTACACGATAAAAACTTTTTTTTAATAAAAATGAACTATATATTTTAATTTATTTTAAAAAACAGTAAAATCCTTTTTTTTTATTATTACCTAATTCATTTTTTTTAATACAATTATGTTTATATGATTATTTAATTATGCGGATTAGTCGGAATTGATAATGTCTTAAATCATTAGTTTACTATTCATTACTATTAGTATTATTATTATTATTATTATTATTATTATTATTATTATTATTATTTTAATATTGTTAATTCTTTTTTTTGTCTTAATATTAGTATTATTTTAAAATGGTGTGTTATTAATATTAGAATTATTAGTATTATTATTTTTTTTAATATGTAGTATTAAATTCCAGGGATTTTGTTATTCTAAATTAATCTAATATAATATTTATTTTTAAATATCATTATTTTAAATCCCCTTTATAGCGTCAAACTTCCAAAATTAATAACTTTCCCGTTTCAATTCAGATTTTCGCGCACAACGTCTTGTTTTGAACGTATTTAGATTCTGCATTTTCTGGAACTGGGTTTACTTGAATTTTTTGGGTCTGTATGCAATTATTTTCAAAACAGTCAGCTGCATTATTTTAAAATTATTTATTTATTGCCTTTAAACTTTGAAATTACATAACTTTGTCGTTTTAAAT
Organism: Dendrobium nobile; assembly: GCA_022539455.1. Lineage (NCBI taxonomy): Eukaryota > Viridiplantae > Streptophyta > Magnoliopsida > Asparagales > Orchidaceae > Dendrobium > Dendrobium nobile. Next base: position 60,427,975 of record CM039726.1, read on the forward strand.
ACGCTGTCGACGCACAGCACCTTGTTTTGTATGTACTCTGAATTCTGCATATTTTGAAACTATTTTCAGATAAAAAGCATGTCTGCATTTGCTGTTATTACAAAAACAGTAAATTGACAATATTTTAAAATACTATTTTATGATATTTAAACTTCGGAATTTCGCATCTTTTTCGTTTTAAACCTGATTTTGGCTGTCTTGACAGTTTTCTGTTTTACTCTATGATTTGGTTATTTTAATATTATTTAAATTAACTATTATACTAATTATTTTTAAATTAAAAATTATTTTCAAGCTATTTTGAAACCTCGATTGAGTGGTTAGTGGATCTCCTTATATTTATGTGTTATGGATTGACTTACTTTTTTAATTATTTTATTTTTCAAAATTGTATATTTATATTTATAAGTATTTTGAAACTATTTTAAAATTACTTATAATTAAATCCTAATTTTGGGAGATCCGCTATTTCATGAAATTTTAAACATGGGTTCTATGAATGAAGAGCAATCATGGGGGAGTGGGTTAGTGAATGGTTGAGTCCCAATCATTCACTAATCCCTTCATTAGGTGTCTTTACTTTTATTTTTCGTAGATTGCATGTGTAGGTCGCACCACGAGCACTTAGTTTAGGCTCTCCTAGATCTAAGGACGTGGTGTGTTTATTGCATTTTCGTACTCCCATGCATCTATTACCTTGAGGGTTAGATAAAACACCACTTAAAACTCCTACAACGTAGTGACACCCTAAGGACAATAATTAAGGACTCGTCTAGCGAACTTAGAAGTTTTTTTTCTAGGAGCTAGGATAGATCCCGGATCGACATGAAAATCTCAACACTTAAACTTAGCGACATCTAAAATATCACTGAATTTCCTAGGAATTTTTAGGAGCTTTTAGAGCCCTTAGCTAACCAACCATAATTAACCTGCTAATTAAGGCCCCGAGACCTTCCGGAAATTACAATAAATACACCCTAGGTCAGAAAATTACCCGTAATACCTCAAACTGACCAGAATCTGACCATTGACTTTAGATCAATAGGGCTCTTTAGTTTGACTCTAGGTTGACCCATAATTTGACTATAGGTGGAAATTACCTTTTTACCCCTAATAAATTATTAAAAATTATTAAAAATCCCAAATCCCCTCCAAACCCTAGGGGATCACTTTCTCAGGTCATCCTTGACTTTTGGGAGTGATTCGACTCAGTTTGGGGCTGATTTGGGCCAAAATTGCAAAATAGGGTCTTCTCCTAATTAATTTAGAAATTTCCATAAATACCCCAGATTTAGAAAATTCATTATTGTAGAAAATTCCAAATTAGGCAAACTCACTTGTATTGGACTCCAATTAGGGTCTAGTATTTATTAAAATTATTAGATTTTTAGAAACCAACTTAAATTAGAAAGTCAACTGTTTGGTCAACCCTGGTCTATAGGATAGGGCCCGAAACTTAGAAAATTCATAACTTTGCCTAGAAAACTCTGATTTCAGTGTACTACCTGTCTAATTACTCGTATTAAGGTCTAGTATTTTCCTGAGGTGATAGAAATCCCAAACCTAGTCTATTTCCTATAGTGCCTTTTTGGACCCTTAGCTTAGTACCTAGGAGGATCTAGAACTGTCTAAAATTGGCTAATACCACTTGAACTTTAAATGTCAGTTTTCTAAGCTCTTAAAACTGATCAACAAACTGAAATAATTAAAATGCATCCTGATTCACTAATATTTGAATTTCAACAAAAATTTCCTTTTCTGACCCCCGACATACCTGAACTCTAGATAACTTTAACTAACTACCCAGCTTAGGACTTATCCAAACCACACTAGCCTTACACACACATAGAATTGTTTGCTAGGGCACCACTTCTAGATTTAGGTTAGGCCGCTGTGTTTTATTTTTCTGCTGTGTGCCGGAGCTTTCCGTGGTTTTCATTGCATGCTGTCTGAAAATTGAATTGTTGTGTTTGCTTACTTTTTCTGTACTCTGTGATGTGATGAGCGCTAGATTTACCCCTAGGTTAGGAACGACATATATATATATATATATATATATATATATATATATATATATATATATATATATATATATATACTGTTCTTCCGTGCAGGTGGCCATGCTCAAGCTAATAAAAGGGGGGAGCATCATAATGATTTCTAATAATATTTTATGCAGGTGCTTGCTCAGCTTCCCCCCAAATAAAAATGAGGGTTAAAATTAATAATTATAACTGCACAGATGGAGCTGTTTAGCCCTCATAATTAAGAGCATGGCTTGGCACAGGGTCAATGGTGTTAGCACTTTTATTTTTTATAAACTGCTTGGGATGATTATTAGGATAACCTTGCAGGTGATTTAGAATCTACTGTTTTTCAATAAATGTAAATTTGTATGTAATCATTGTTAAGAGTTGTGAAAATAACTTTTGAGTTGGGATATTCTTATCCAGCTCGGATTCTAAAAGAAGAAGACATCCCTAAGGGGAGAGTCTTCTTCCATTTGGAAGATCGAGCTGGATGGCTTTAGATATCCAAAGAGAAAAGGCAATACCCCCATACTGGAGGAATTGTCTCTTCGTTTGGACATTCAAGCCACGACGGATCCAAGGAGTCCAAGGAGGAGAGATCTAAGGAGCCCAAGGAGGAGTGATCCAAAGAAGACTGAAGACCTGAAGACCAATATCCCACTTAAAGTTATTTGCGTCTGTCATAGGCTTAGAAATCCGGGTTGTTGGCAGTGGTGCCCGGCCACTTTACTTTATGCATATCTGGGTTGTAATAAGGGCAATTTGCCTATGGCCATTTAGTTGATTAATTCTGGATTTATATTGATGTGTTTACCTGATTGTGCAGTAGAAATTGCCTGCTTTTCTTAGGTTTCTTTTCTTGCATGCCGGTTTTGTTTTCGCCTGGATTTCCGTTAGGCTCTCTAAGGACTATAAAATTTTTCTACTCATAATCAAAATTTAATATTTAAGTTTTAAATAACATAGAAATTTAACGAACCTAGGGAACTGCCGGAATCGTCCGGGGTCGCATGCATATTACTGCATTCTTCTCTCCTTGCTATAAGACATCTCCCTGCCTGCGGGTAGAGTCCGGATAATCTGGCCTATGAGGATGAAGTGCCGGATCTAGGGAGACTTAGTCTTTTCAAAAAATTATTTTCTATAAGCCTGTTTTTTAAAGTTCTATAGCATTCATGAGCTGATGATTCAACTAGCATGCATTGCATTAGTAACCAACTAATTAAAATTTAATTGCATTAGCTAGGAGCATCTGACCCACATAAGTTCAGGATCACTTAGGAAATCCTCTAGATGTCGGTCATATTTCCAATAACTGTACTACCCACCCATCTTTCATAATTGACTTGACAGCATGGTTTTGAATCGATTAGGTGGTTAGCTGGCTCCCCCAATCCAGGCCGGGATAAGTCCAGGTTTTGCACTGCATTAGCTAGGACACGGGTCTTAGTGTTTCGTAGAGCACTAAGCCCAACCTAGATTTAGGATTCGAGGTTACTACATTCGGTCTCGTAGTATGCCTTAAATAGTAGGTATGTTCCTTCTTTCAGGGACTATAAATCCTACTTATCCGCGTCACAGGATGACGCCACCTCCATCCTTCTCTCACGCATGTGATCGATTGCTTGTCTTTCTTTCTCCAGTTTCTCTTTAGTACCCTAGAGCCTCTGAATGCTGGTGTGAACCGTGCATGTTGATTCAGCCCTTCGGACCCTTCTTCCTCTTGGATAGGATTTCCTAGTCTATACCCATGTGCCAATCCCACTTTAGGAGAGGATAATGTATGATCCTTAATCGAGAGTTTTCTCAGGCTCCGGCCTGGGATGTAATTAACCACGGGGGCTTGCGCCCGTGGGAAACTTGATCCCACATCTACTAAACCCCATTCGATCTCTCATATCAGATGGGGGAAACCCGTGATTTGGTTATGTATATTACTACCCATCGAGGTGTGTTGGCGACAGCCTCTATCCCCAATGGTCAGTCGTATGCACGATCCAATCTGTCCCTTCCAATCGACCCGTTCGCGCGGTGCTCTTTCGGAGGTCCACACGAACTAGTCTAAAGAAAAAACTAGTGCACGCTAAACAAAAAAAATCTACTATCATACATCCTTGATACATTGATTGAAATATATTAAATGGATATAATATATTTCCTGTTTTGAATACATACAATCATATTTAAATCCAGAGCTTCCTAATATAGCCTATATGTGCCAAGATATCCTGGATTTTTACAACATCCAGTCATTTCCTTCTACCATTGCTAATCATGAATTTCCTTTTATGGCACCCGATCTTTAAGTTCCTTTTACAACACCTAGGGGCTCCAACACGCTCTCTAAAGATGGAGAATATACATCTTCCTTTCCTAGCTTGGGGATAGTTTCATAAAAAACTGTGTCATAGTTTTTTTGTTAAAACATGTGCCATTTGACTTCCAAAAGGCACACGAGGCATGTGAATTAGACATTATTATAGCTTTTCTTTGATGAAGTGTTTGTTAATCTCTATATTGTTCCATTCTTATATTGTATTATAAGCAATATTTATTTTTGTGTTATTATCAAAATATAACTTCATAGGTTATAGGATGATCTTTAGCCACAACAGTCTACAATTTCATATGCTATAGCTTTGAATTCAAACTAAACATTTGTTATAGGATGATCTTTAGCTACCTCATTCTACTTTTTCCTCAATGTTATTAGATTTCCACTAAGAAGTGCGCAATAACCAAATATATTTTTTCATCAACTATTGAACTTGCATAATCCTCAACCGCTATTTTAAAAAATGGTTTTATTCCTCATCGTCTCCGTTAATAATGATATCATCAACATATATTGAGAGGGATACCACTCCCTTTGCAGTCGAATGATTGGTGAAGTGGGTATGATCTTCTTGACTTTAATTGTATCATTTTCTCCTCTATGTTATAGCAAATCTCTTGAATCATGCTCCAATTGATTGTTTTGACCCATATATGACCTTATTTAGTTTATACACCATGTTATTTCCGTTTCTTTTGAAGTTTGGAGAAATTCTCATGTAAATTACTTACTTTAGATTCCCATGCAATAAGGCATTATTTAAATCATATTGTTTAAGTTGTGAATTGAAGTGAGTTTTCAAAGATAATTCTCTCATTGTTTATCTTTACCACCAGGGTAAATGTCTCATAATAATCAGCTCAATATGTTTGTGTGTAATCTTTAAGAATCGATTTTGTTTTATGTTTGTCAATAGTGCCATTATCTCATTTGTATAGTACTATGGTTTAGGCCTATTGACTCTCTTGTGTGTTGTTTTTTCTTGGATGCATTCACTTTCTCTTATGACATTTCTCCATTCCTATCTTGATAATAAATTTTTATAATGCCTCAGATAAAATGTTTGAAAAAAAATAGTGTTTAGCTCGCAATAAAATTTATATGGATTAAATAAAGGCATTTAAGTGATACATTGGGATAATGAATTTAAGGGTTGCTTTGTGCAGTTTTTGATACAGTTTCTAGCATCAATAGGAATAGCAAGGCCCTTTTCAATCGATTTTATATGCAAAGAAAAGTTAGAACTTACCAAGTCTTCATTAGCAGTACTCGGGATAGCGTTTTGAACCGTGTCAAGTTTAATATTATCCTTCTTCTTGAGTGCACCTGAGAAAATATGATAGTCATAAATATGTGCAAACTTTGGAGTGGCATTGATGGGCACGAATTCTATAACAGAGACGAACTCAATGTAGTTTAAAACATTCTTTTTAGGGATACAATCAATGATGTTTGGATCATCTGTTCTTGAGCAGATAAGATGCAACAAATAACAAAAGATGGTTTTAGAGGATCAAAATTGGAGTGGATAGAATCTTTATTTTCCATGAGTGGAATCTCTCTATGAAGATAGGACTGAATTAATGTATATTTTCATCAAATGTGATGGAGGAATATATTTAAAATTTTTCATAAAGAGGATGATAACATTTTAATTATTTTTGTGCACAAAATAGCTAAGAAATGTGCTTAGTAGTTATGGGTCTTTGAATGAACATTTTGTTTGTGTATTTATCAGATATATATCTTAGTTTGAATAGCTTTTGCTCGATAATATTGAAGTACATTTCCTTGAAATAACATTGTCTATGTGATATTAAATAAATGATCGATTTTCAGTCAACAATTCCATATATTTGCAGTATATTTATACAAAATGCTCATAAATAATGCCATATTTTTAGTAAGTAGGGGGTCAAAATCTGATTTAAGTAATTGCTTATTGGAAATTGTTTTTGATTCATCGAATGAAATATAGGGATAATGCTGCAGACATCATTTTTTTGTTTAATTTGAAAATTCATATGGCTCTAGTTTAATCATCCATAAGTGAGACAAATCACTGAGTTCATAAAACATTTGGTACTGTAAATAATCCCCAAATATCATTTTTATTAATTTAGAATGATATGACATTCTTTGATCCCTAAAAGCAAATGATACATGAGCGTGCTTTGCAAGTTCACAAATGTCACAATGAAAATATGTGGTATTCAATCCTTTGAAAAGTGAGGGAAATTAAATGGGAGAAGAATTATGATTCTCCTCGGAGGAGAAAAGCCCATCCCTATAATAATAATAATAATAATATCCATTTTAAATAATAAAATCACTTATCCTCTCACGTGTTTCACCATTTATCATTAATTTTGAATGACTAGATTCAAAGTAGCTAAAAGTTAAAGAGGTAAGTAATTATTTATTTTTAGTTGCTTTTATTCTCAGCCATTTAAAATTTATGATAGATGGTGGAAAATATATGATGATAATTGATAAGTGGCTTTATCCTTCTAAATGGATAATCACTCTTACAAATTATGAATGATCTAGTATTCTAGTCATAATATTTTTAGGCGATGCCTATTCTGACTAAAATCTAGAAATCAAATTATGCCTAATATTAAAGTTATATGTTTAATCATTAGCACCAAATATATAATTACCTGGGCTTAATTAAACTGTATCACAGCTCGAACTTGATGAGAAAATTTATAAATCAGCTTGACCGTATATAAAACTCAGATCATATATGTTCAAGTTTAACTCGAATTTGATAAAGGAATAGCTTGATTTGATTTATTTACAACCCTATTATCTTGCATGTGAGAGATTAATTTTTAAAGAGAAAATTTAGCCTATTATAAAAAAAATTCAGTCCAAGAAAAAGAAATTACAATTGATTGAAATGTTGTAGGTGGTTCACAATCTACAATTTATTGAATCTTATTTGGGTTCTCATTTTGACTTGATCAACCCGATATAAACAAATGTTGGTCTTCATGTAGTAAATTTATGGTATCTTTCTATGGAAAGCTTTTGTCCAAATTAGAGGCATGTTGAATGAAAAATCAGAAGATGGTAACAATCATAAACTAAAGCCATTCATGTTTGGTGTTCCAAAAGATGCACCAACCAACTTTTTCTGGAAGAGTGGAATGGTCTTTTGCAGAATGGAAATTGTAAACCATTGGTCAAAATAATAGTCAGGTGTAGTATAGTGATCAGGTAAGTTCATATAAAGCAGTTTGGCAACTTTACCAGTAAAAGGGCTGGCTTAGACATTTTGAGAGCGAGATCCTATTTGGATATGTTAAATCAATCTGATGTATTGTCTGCCTTGAATTGGGTTCAACTTTAGAAAAATGTTGGCATAGTTATTGCAGAAGAAAGTGCAGCATTAAAAATATATCCCTTAACTTTGCTATTGTTCTACGAGTTTGACTTTTTACAGTTTTATTTTTCATCTCGTAGATCATCTTGATGCGTTAGCTTTGTGATTTCTTGTGTCAGGTGTGTGGAAACACTCCAATAGTGATGGACATGAAGATCATGGTCTTCTTGTTAGTGAGAACGCAAGGAAATATGGCATAGTTAAAGAACTTGAAAAACCAGTCAACCTCAAGGATGCAACTGTTGTCCTTCAGTATGAAGTTCGTTTTCAAAATGGCCTTGAATGTGGTGGTGCTTATCTGAAATTTCTTAGACCGCAAGGTACTAATTGGATTCCCAAGGAATTTGACAATGAGTCGCCTTATTCTATCATGTTTGGACCTGATAAATGTGGCTCTACTAACAAAGTCCATTTCATCCTCAAGCATAAGAACCCCAAAACTGGTGAATATGTAGAACACCACCTTAAATACCCACCCTCTGTTCCATCTGACAAACTTTCTCACGTCTATACCGCCATTCTTGAACCTAATAATGATCTGAGGATTTTAATTGATGGAGAGGAGAAGAAGAAGGCGAATTTTCTTACAGGCGATCATTTTGAGCCTGCGATAATCCCGCCCAAGACTATTCCTGATCCTGACGATAAAAAACCGGAGGACTGGGATGAGAGAGCAAAAATTTCTGATCCTGATGCAGTAAAGCCTGAAGACTGGGATGAAGATGCTCCAGTCGAAATTGAAGATGGCGATGCTGTTAAGCCTGAAGGATGGTTGGATGACGAACCAGAGGAAATCGATGATCCCGAAGCATCAAAACCAGAAGATTGGGATGATGAAGAGGATGGAGAGTGGGAGGCACCAAAGATTGACAATCCAAAATGTGCCACTGGACCTGGATGTGGTGAGTGGAAGAGGCCGGTGAAAAGGAATCCAGCTTACAAAGGAAAATGGCATGCTCCATTGATTGATAATCCAGATTATAAGGGCATCTGGAAACCTCAAGAAATACCAAATCCAGATTATTTCGATCTTGAGAAGCCTGATTATGAGCCCATTGCTGCCATTGGCATTGAGATATGGACCATGCAGGATGGTTTACTGTTTGATAACATTTTAATAGCTAACGATGAGAAAGTGGCTAAATCTTATAGAGAGAAGACTTGGAAACCTAAGTTTGATCTTGAAAAAGAAAAGCAGAAGGCTGAAGAAGCTGCCTCAAATCTCCCTGTTAAACTTTCGAGTTACCAGGTGATTTTCATGGGAACGCTTAGTTACTTCCGTTATTTTTTTAAATCTGATCTGCGCACTAACAATGATTAGAAATGCAGAAAAAGGTGTTTGATGTTCTTTACAAAATAGCAGACATTCCTTTCTTGAAGGCATACAAGATAAAGGTCATTGTAAGTAATAAAACCCTCTGTCCACTACATTTCCCTTTCTCCTTTTAATTTTTTACATCGTTTCTTATCTTTTTTAGTAGGAAGCCTCTTTTCACACCCCCATTTCTATCACCTTCATTTATCTTGCTTTTTTAGGAGAAAAAAGTAATCTTATTATTCTTCTTCTTATAATTATTTATAATTTTGTCAATTACATGTCCTACCTTAATGTAATTTTGTCAATTTCATGTCCTACATTAATGGAAAATGCCGGATTTGTAGTGCACTAATGCATTTCCTTTCCTTGTATTTCAATTTTGTTTTTGTTTGATTTAAAAGTAAAGAAATACAAAATGAAAATTTGGCAAATTTGCAAATTTAAAATACCCTTTTTTTTCATGTTGTAATTCCCATCCAATGTCATTTTTACATTCTAGCGTTACCAAATTGGAATTTTCTTTTAAATTACTAAATATAGATTTTCTTCATCTGCAGGAAGTCATTGAGAAAGGTGAAAAACAGCCTAATGTCACTATTGGAATCCTAGCATCAATCGTAGTGGTGATCATCACCATCATCCTCAGGATTCTGCTTGGAGGAAAGAAACCTATAGTAAGTTTTTTCATAATAACTTTTTATTCCCCTCTACAGAAAATTTTTTTTTTCATACTGTTTTTTCCTATTTTTTTTACAATTCCTCCTGTATTCAGCCTCGTCAGGAAGAACCTGTAACTGGTTCAACTAGTACTCCGGCTGAGGAGAAAGAAGATGAAAGGCCTGAGAGGAAGGAAGAAACCGAGAAAGAGGAAGAAATTGAGAAAGAGGAACCAGGAGCTCTTCGCCCAAGAAGGTCTAGACGGGAGACTTAATTGTGGGTTGTTTGAGGTAAAGAATTATCTCTGTTGTGATCCAGTCACTATGTTTCAGTTTTTCTTACCTTTAAATTTTGAAATTCTCAGCATTAGTAGTTAGTTTAAGGTATTCGAAGGTCAAATAGCTAGTGAAGGAATTATTGTCGTAGGCCACAGGTACTTTTTATTTATTAGATGTTTCTCTTGAATTATGCTTTAGTTACTGTAAGAACAAGTTATTTTGGATGTTCTATTGAGTTTTCCAACTGGAAAAGGAGTCTTACATTTCTTTGTTCTTATTCTTCTTTTTTTCAGTTGGTTTCGATTTTAGCGAAGTTCAATGTCTACGTAAATGGTGATTAAGAATGTGTTTTGCTTTTATATTTGAAATAAGAACCTATTTTAGCTCGGCGCATAGCTGCTGTACACAACAAATGGGTGATGCGGCGCGTTATGATATGAAAATTTTAAATGTTGAAAGAAATATCTATGATTGAGAGTATGACCCTTAAGATGAAATGTTTTGGATTTTGATCATATTTATAAAATATACTTAAAAAAAAAAAAAACCCTCTCTACCTGAACAAACTACAAATCATCTCTATGATATTGTATCAATACATTTCTCATTCATGTGGAAGAGCATCATTTATAATAACAATAAGAAAATAAGTATAATTATTTTAATCGGGCTAACTTCCCATATTTTTTCCATTTAGTCTCTCACAACATTTATATTTGTATGTGAGGAAGATCTTCATACAATATTGAGATGTTAAACCCTTTCTCTTTATTATCATGAATATATTGGCATGCAAAGATTGGGGTATTAGCTTGAGATTCATGACAACTTTTGTAGTAACCCTTAAATTTTAAAAGATATATTTTCAATTATAATAGTCAAATAATATTTAACGAACCAGTATAAGTTTAATTTGTAATCCGTTCTCGTCATAACATGGATATTATTGTTCTCTAGTTATAGTAAATTTTCTCTAATTTTATAAGCATTGTAGATATGAAAATAAGAAGCTTTTTATTTAATTATAATTATTTAATTAATTAACACATTTTGTTACAAATGTGTCTTCTTGAACCGTTAGATATTCATTTTACAAACTGATTTCACAGGAATCTTATAGATATATTTAGTTAACTTAAGAATATTTTTTTAATAATTTTTTGGATCTCTATAATTAAATATATATAAGAATTTATATGAATTTTATACTAAAAATAAAACAAATGATATATTTACATTTGCATCACATAATTATAAAAAAACTTTAACCATTAGATTTTTATTAAATGCCATTTGTTTTTTTTTTCTTAGGACATTTAGGCCATTTAAGTCAAATTCACACAAATAACGCATACACAAAGATTCGAACCCAATACCTTTTAGTTGGAAGCTTAAGCTTTCAACCAATTGATCAATATGAGTTGTGTAAGGCCATTTGTTCTTATTTCTTTTTCCTAAAACAAAGAAGGAGAAATGAATTTTGAGAAGAAAAGAGAGGAGAGAGGATAGAAAAATAAGTATTTGAGGTGATAGAGTTATTTTTATTAGTTGGTTCATCTACGAAAATTGCTCGGATTGAGGTAGATTAATTTTTACCTACCTCAGTTTATAATAATTCAGAGTTTTTTTGAATTTTCTCGATCGAATTTATAATATAGTTTTACAAAAAAATGTAATTTTATTAGATTCGGGTAACTTTCATCCATGTAAATTTTTACATTTTGTTGGTACAATTATTCAAGTTGTTTTCAGTACATTTTTGAGTTTTTTCGCAGGGTATTTTGAAAAGCAATATTTTGTCAATTTAAAATTTTATTTTGACATCTAAAAATAGTGATTCAATTCAGTTAAAGCTTCAAAATATTGTTATACATGATATTGATACTTCGTTTATTTTTTTAAAACATAAATTTATACTAAATAGGATTTTTTGTTGCCAACCGTTAAGTCATTTTGAAATCTTAGAGCTTTGAGAAGCACAATCACCCAACCACTTCTCAATCCTCATCATCAAACTCGAATCACCGCAACTTGACCTTTATAATTAAATTATCATCTTGTTGATTATGGTTTTTTTTTTTAATATCGATTATGGTTGCCTTACCACCATTGCACAATTTTATACTCTCAACCATCACAATCTTTTGTGGAGCCCTAACAATTATCGCCAAACTACAATCCTTTGATTAATATCCCATGACTGTGGTACTATAATCACCATCACTTGAAGGCATTTCTTCAACTATATTGACGCTCGCTAACATTGTTACATATTTTTATTAACAATATTGTTGCATGTCATTGTCTATAAGGCTGATGCACACTATTTACATAAAACTGTGTATTTTTTGGTTAACATCAAAATTTATATCATACTTCATAGTCTATATATTATTCTCTACTTAAAGGCAATTGCATGAACCTATTATAAATAATTTATTAAATATAACTGTAATGCAATGCATCATGACTTTTTTAAATTACATCACTTAAAAATGTAAAAATAATATTTTTCTCAGTACCGAAAATATTATTATTTGTAATCTATGATAAACACTAATAAAATCATTTCACTAAAAAGTCTTGCCTCATAAATTTTCTAATTTAGTAAGTTTTTCATGTAAAGCTCTAGTGTCTCTTGCTACTATATGTGCATGTGCTAGATTTATTCACTGTGTCAAGACTCAAGACATTAGACCTTTAGGCTTGCAGATCCACGGTTTTATGGGCGAATTATTGCGTCCGGTCACTGGATGTCCGGATATCCAATCCGATGACGCCATGTCATCCAAATACACTGAATTCCGATGTATATTGATGGCGTGACGACACCGAATTGATGTCCGGATGAATCCGGACACCGGACACAATAATTTGCCCGGTTTATGACACAATCCCGCATTCCTCTTTCAAGACCGGCGACCAACATAATTGTTTTTCGTGTTACCGCCATACCGAAAATGACCTGGTAAAGGCCCGGAACATAAGGCGGTCTATGGGCGTAATCGTACGCGTGGACTCATCACATCCGTCCATGAAAAACAAACGCGTATCCAGGCCGCCTATTTTCTCTTTGTTAGGCTATATAAATGTATGCCATGTTTGCCCTAAATCACAGGTGCGTTTGGATTGACGACAGACCTCTCCTACCCGCCGACTTTACCTCGCCTAATCGTCTTGGTCGGCGTCTCCTCCATGGCTGGTTTCATTGATTTGATGGATTCGTCTCATCTCCAATCTCGTTTTGCCACTAAATTCTTGATAGTGATATTGAATTGATGGCGCAGTGGCTTCTCCTGGTTTTCGGTGGATCGGGGTCTCAGGCCTCGGATCTGGATGAGATTGGAGCAGATCCCGTCTTCCCTGCTATTATTTTCTTCTTTTATGCGTGGATATTGAGAAGCCCGAAAGTTTTATGGGTCGATTGTCCGTTGTCATGTTATGCGATCACACTTTTTGCAGATAGATGGTCTTAAAATCGCGTATTTGAAGCGATATTTAATTTGGGCGGCTTCACTGCAAGTTTTGCAAGATTTTTCACCGGATATGGAAAACCTTGTCTTCTGCTCAGATGCATAGCTTGGATACCGAAGTTTCTTCCCGTTCACAAAATGTTTTGAAGGCTGAAGATGGTATGGTAAAATACTAAAATCTATTTGTTGTATCTGATGATATATTATTTGTTGTATCTGATGATATATTATTTGTTGCCTGCTCTTGGCCTTTGCCATGCTGGGTGCGCTCGCATGGCAGGCCACCAAACCTAATAAAATCTATATTTTTTTGGGTGCTTTCTTGGGGAGATCGCACGGGGCTGAAATTTTTTTACCCGGGTTCTCCCCAAGGTTTTCTTCTTGCTTTTTCGCTTGCTTTTTGTTTCATCTAATTTTGCTATCTAGGTTTAGCGTGTGGTTTATCAACTTAGGCGGAACATGCTCGCATTGACTGTGGCCTGAACTCTGAATCGTTATCCAAACGCTATCAATCTAGCAAGAGGACGCGCTTGCACTAGAATCTAGGTTCTGAAGAACCTGACAAGGTATAAACAATCGTTAATCCTTAAATTAATCAATACTGACATGGTTAACCATCAGGAAATTTCTCATTACAATTGATGAAACATTCCTATCCCCATGCTTTTGTGCTTTAATCGTTCAGTGTCGTGCTCGAGTGCTGGCAAATAATACTTTTCACAGATAGTACAGAGTCTTTACTTGTTACCTTAGAATTTCTCTGAATTCACGTTAATCACATATCCATTGGAAGTTGCGCATGCTGTTTCGTTTGTTTGTGTATGGATCGTCCGCTAATCTTTTACCGTATGAGTTCCGTCTTCAGTTTATCTCTTTGGTCGTGATGTTGTGTTCATAGTTTATTCTGGTGCTAGAAAGTGATGCTGATTTTCTCACTCTACTGATCAAATTCTACCGATTTAAATACTTTAAAGTATTGGTGGCTATAGTTTTTTTGGGTACTGTATATGTTTCTTCTAAAAAACGTCATTCTATTGTTATCATCTTGTTGCAAACTATTAGAGAGGGCATCTCCAACTGAAAACTCCATTTTCCACTATAAAATGCCCTAAAACTTCAAAATTTGGCGGCTCATCTCCAATAGAACTCAATTTTTCTTTGTATGCTAGCTTCTTTGCGAAGGGAACCATCTCTCTCATGTTTCGCACGTTTCTTGTGAAGGTAATCTTTTTTTTTTGGCATAGGTGAACAATCCAACTCCAATATTGGCGTTAGACTGTTCACATATTGTTTTTTGGCGTGAGATTTGGAGTTCAAATGAACTGATTCGCGAACAACATAAAATGATATGCAGTTCGGTTGGAGATGATCTTATAAACACAATTTCTTTTTTGCAACCTCTTCAATTGTTTTGAAAATTTTAGGGATATAAATTTCATGTGGCTCCAATACATGTATTTTTTTCAATATTTTTTTTCCAAGAATGGTATGATTCGAATTAGCGACCGCAGAGAGATAACCTTTCATAATTTTTTGCTTTCCATCTAATTTTTAATGTTACTTTTCATATTATTTTGAATTCAGCATTAGCTTGTTATGAGAGATTTATCAAGAGTATAATAGTAACATAAAAGTTATTTAAAAATTTAAAAACATAATTAATTTATGAACCATATCCACTTAAAAATTATATGATTCCCCAGTACAATTCTACATGTGTATCACAAATTTGCATTTATTTGTTAGCGTTTTGCTTACCACATTTTTGATACTTATGAAATAAAGTAATCTTATTTAATTGATATTGAATGAAACATCATTTACTTTATTTAAAATTTAATGAATGTTAATTCAATAAAAATTAATTGTTGGGAAGTGAATGATTTGGTTATATACTTATATTATAAACAATACATATAATATGTGTGGTGATTCATTTTTAATAATTTTGGTTTTGAAATGTACAAATAGTAATTTTTATTGTAAATTAATAGTTAGAGAGATATTAGAAGATGCGTGCAAAATATTAGTTCTTTATATTATATGCACATTGGAAAGCCATTTATAGTAAATGAAGATTTTTAAACATAATGTAGCATTTGCAGAATGGCATTATTAGATAAGTCAATACATTGTTCATTGGACATTTTATGCATTTATATCTAAACATAAATATAAATCTTAATAGTTAATATAGAAGTCAAATAATCATATATATATATATATATATATATATATATATATATATAGTGTAAAATAAGAATAAAAATAAAATATGGCAACAATAAGCCTATTGATTCTCCTACTTTTGTCAACATCAAAGCCATCATTCAACAAGGATGATTATCTTCTCAAGTTTACATGAGTAAGGAAGCGTTAAATGAATGGTTACAATTTTTCTTTCATCTTATTTGAGAGTGAAGAAACTTTCTTCAGTGAAATATAGATGTACATAGCATGTATTATGCTCTCTATTGGAGAAGAAAACAACACTTATATATGAATTTGATATTTCATTTTAGAATTTTTTTTTCAATGTTTGGAAAGCATGGAAGGTTTTTTGTAAATATTGATTGCATGTATAGAATTAAGCTGGTGCCCAGCTTCTTAGTAGCTGTTTTATGGAATTTAGAACTCTTTAGTGGCTGACGGAGAATAGAGCTTCCGTTGATGGGGTCGATGGTGGAGCCTTTATTAGAGATCTGTGTCTCATGCCTCAGATCTAGATGATATTGGACCAGATCTCTTTTTCCTTGCTGTTCTTTCTGCGTTTAAAGCAGTGATATTCACAAGTCCCGATGTTATGCTGCTGGGTTGCAATATAATGTTACATTTTCACAATTTCTGCAGATAAATTGATGGTTTCAACTAAACTTTATTCTGCTCACGCGCACAGCTTAGACATCTGATCTTGTTCCAGCTTCCAACATGTTATCAAGATTGAAGATGGAATGGTAAATCTGCTTGTTGTACTGATTATCTGTTCTTCGTTGTCATTTCTAGGCCTTTGCCATGGTGGGTGCGCTCTCATGGCAGGCCTTCAAACCTAATAAAATATATGTTTTATTGGTGTGTTGGTGGGGAGATCGCACGGGGCTGGATTTTTTTCCCCCGGGTTCTCCCTCACCTGGTCTTCTAGCTTTTTCCCTTCTTTTCTGGTTTGTCTGATATTGCCCTCTATGTTTAGTGCTGGTCAATCAACTTAGACTTGACGGTCGCATGGATTGAAGTTTAAACTCTGAATCGGTAACCGAATTCTATCATTCTAACTGGATGGAGAATAATTGAGGTTTTGAAGAACTTCGCAAGGTATAAACAGTTATTAAACTTCGAACTAATCAGTATTGGCTTACATTTTTATTTGTTAGGCAACTTTCTCGTGAAAAGTGATGAAATAATCCTATCCTAATATTTTGGTGCTACATTCGTTCGGTATTAGGCCCAAGCAATTCTAAATAGTTGTTTTCACAAAAAAATTACCGGATTCATAACTGTTGCCTAAATATTGATTGGAGGAGCTATACACTGTTTCGTACTTTCGTTTGTATTTTTGATCTTTAGTTGCTTGTGCTGTTGTTCCCCTTTATTTTTTTTAGGTCTTTAGGCTTTGTTTATAGTTTTCATTGGTGTTTGAAACTGTTTCTGCTAGTTCAACTACTTTAAATTCTAGTTGGTTGGCAGTTTTTAGAGATGGAGTTTCTTTGTTCTTGTGAGTTACAACTTCTATTGTATTTTCGAGTTTCTGATGCTTGGCTTTGCGTTCCAGATGTACAAATACTTGCTTCCCATGTCTTCTAAGGCTCTGCTTGGGAAAGTTTACTCACTGCTTTAGTTTTAAAACGCTGCCGATTTTCTAATGATTCTTCTCTTGTTTATAAAATTTTATTGTGGTGAGACGTTCTTGGCAATCTGATGATTTAGGGCAAACATTGGCGCTCATATCAATATTTTTAAAATCTTTATTTTACAAATATTTAAAGGAGCTTATTTGTCTCCTGAAAAAAAAGAAAAAATAAAAGCTTATTTTATTCTACAATAATTCAACGTTTAATTTTTAAAATCGATGGGTTGGTTATTTTTATTTCGCTATGTTTCGTAAACGCTATGGGATTTTTCATAATGATATCACCTGAACCATCTGCAGGAACTCGACCAGTGGTAAAGCTTGCTTATGTTATAAAAAAATTCAAGTTATTGCTGTTGTGTTTCAGTTCAAGCTATTTTAACCCATTGTTTGTTTATCGTAGCAGATATCATTCAGAGAGTTTCTCCTAATTTAAAAGGAAAGCAGTAATTCTAAGATTAATTTTGGTTCAAATATAGCCTGGTTATTTTGACAGGGCGTATGAGTATTATGAGAAACCTATACAGAGTGGCACCTCAAGTAGAAAAATTTGTTGTTTTTCAATTATTAGTTTTTAGTTTATTATTTTGTTGTTCCCCATAATTGAAAAAGCTACTACGCGTTGAGATTGAATTAAAGTTTATTGTTCTTTGAAGTATCTGAAAAGTATTCATCTCTGATGTTCCCTTAAACTCTGCTAACCATTCAACGTAATTTGATCACTCAATGTTAATTGTTTGGAGCAAAAATATGTAAATTTCTTATTTAGGCAACTTTTGGGACGGCTAGCTGCTTTTTAGCTCAAAAATTTAAATTTAAATGCTGAGATTATCTGTCGCCTTATTTAAAATAATGTATGGTTAGCAATCTAACCCAAGATATTCTAAGCTATTGCTACCGCGTCTGCTATTAAGGCTTTGTTTTGGAATGTTTTTGAACTATTATTTTAAATAGTCTTATATTACAAAAAATTTGTAGTCTAAAAAAAATATTTTGTAGAAGTTTTGAAGCAGCAGTAAAAATGTCTTTCCAAACTAAGCTTAAAAGATGCCAATATAATCATAAACTGCAAAGTAGGTATAAATGCAAAATCAGTAGATAATGTCAAACGAGCTATTTAATATAAGACAATATCAGAGTTTTACGCCATTTTCGGTTGCTCCAGTTTTGATGTTGCTGAAACAATCTGTCATATATTCTTCACAGGTCTAGTATTTTCTTCCATGCAAAGAGAACTTTTGATGAAGGTGTATGGCAATCCTTTCTTTGACAACCCTGTGCCCTGTAGACCATGCTCTAGAGAGGTTTGTTTGCCGTATAACCTATGATCTATGTTTTAAATTACTGTCGTAGTTGGTTTCTCTTGGAATGTATCTGAAATTTTTTGTAAAATCTTCTAGCAATTGAAATGTTGTCAAGAAAAAAAAATTGGTATGGATTTTTTGCATAGTAAGCTTAAATTATTTTCAATAGACCAACCTCTACTTCCACTATCAATATCTTTTTAAAGTGATTATTCTGGAATGTTTTTTTTTAATTATTAATTACCTACTCATTTGCTTGTTTGACGGCAAGAAAAAACATTAAGAAAGTATAAGTGTTATTTTTTTGCTTATTTTTGTTGAAATAAATTAAAAATCATTTTAATATGTTTATTTTTTAACTTAAACATATTAGCTTGAGATTTACGACAACTTTTGTAGTAAATGCTAAATTTTAGAAGGTTTATTTTGATCTTCAATCTTTAAATAATATTTAAGGAGTTATTATAAGTTTAATTTATAATCTGTTTTCGTTATAACATAGATGTTGTTCTTCTCTAGTTATGATTTTTTTTTTAAATTTTATAAGCATTGTAGATATTAGTTTTACATGGTGATTTCAAAAGAATCTTATAGATATATTTAGTTTATTTATAAATATTTTTTTTTAATAATTTTTTTGGATCTCTTTATTTGAGTATATAAAAGAATTTATATGAAGTTTATACAGAAAATAAAACAAATGATATAATTATATTTGTATCATTATATTATTATATTTTAAAATTTGTAACCATTAGATTTTATTAAATGCAATTTGTTTACATTCCATCATAAAATAGGGAATGAGAAATGGATTTTTAAAAAGGTAAGAGACGAGAGGAGAAAAATTTGGATTTGAGGTGGTAGAGTTATTTTTGTCAGTCGGTCCATCTAGGATAATTGCTCGGATCTAGTTAGATTAATTTTTGTCTATGTTTTTAATAATTCAGAGTTTTTTGAATTTTTCTGATTGTTTGACAAAAAAATGCAATTTTATCGGATTCTCGTTACTTTCATCCATGGAACTTTTGATTTGTTGCTGGTACAACCGTTCTAGTTGTTTTTTAGGGGCTGTTTGGTTGCCTGCAAAGCAAATGCAGTGTAAAGTAAATGCAGTGTAAAGTAAATGCAGTGTAAAGTAATTACTTTGAGGTTGTTTGGTTGTGTGCAAAGTAAACGCAGGAGAAATGTTTCCCTTGTTTGGTTAGATATATCAAGAGTAAAGTAAAAACAGTGCATTTGTAATTTTTTGTTATTATAACTTATGTATTTATAAAACTAATCACCGATTGTTTAAACTTTGTTTGGGATAGCTTCTTATTGCTTTCTGTGATAGGTGAATGAGGCTGGACTTTAACAAATCAATTGATACCTTGGATACCTTGCACTACCTCCACTTCACTGTGATAGCAACAGAGGCTTTATTTCACTGAACTGGAACAGAACAAAATTACCAAATGAAGAATCATACGTGTTGAGTTGGATAAAGAGGCAAAATTTTGCATTTGTAAATTAGTTTGAGGATGGGAAAAAGCCGTGGCACTGTGTTGCGCTGATGTTGAAGTCCCATAGCCAGATAATGATGGAAAATTGTACTGCAGTTCATGTGTTGTATTCACTGCATCATCCCTGATGAGCTCAGGTTCTGAAGCTGAAGGCATGTCATAATTCACAGTATTCATAGCAGCTCTTGCATCATCATTTACTTGGGATTTCAGCTCATCATTCTCATAGTAACTGGAGTTCCTGCAAGTAAATCATTCAACATAAATCTAATAGCTCAAAACAAAATAAAGATAATTTATGACAATAGAGAGAAGTACCTGGCTTCTGAATGATTTAATTTCTGCGATACAAAGAAATTAAATCATAACCAAGGTTAAGATGTTTTACAAGAACTATATCAATGGCTACCTGTAAAATGTTTTCACAAGAAATCTTACAAACTTCACACAACATCGAATTTAAATTCGATGAGGACAAACACTACTACAACATAATTTTGTTTAGAAAAGGCGTGCTTACTGCTCCTTTGCCACCATGAGCATGATGGGTGCACAGAACTGCATCAAAAGCACCAGCTGCCAATGCAGCATTTCGCACTAAATTCATCTCAGCATCAGTGTCTGTTGCAAACTTGTTGATTGCAACCACAACATTAACACCATACAGCTTTGTGTTTGTTATATGAATAACTAGATTCACACAACCAGCTTCAACAAGAGCCACATTCTCATTTAGATAAGCATGATCAAGTGGCCTCCCAGCAACTACCTCTGGACCACCCCCATGCATTTTCAAAGCTCTAATCGTAGCTACAACAATGGCACACTGTGGTGTTAAACCACTATAGCGACTTTTAATGTTCATAAACTTTTCAGTACCAATATCAGCACCAAAACCAGCTTCTGTGATGACAAAACCACCTTTACCAACCAGCTTAATGGCAATCTTATCAGCAACAATTGATGAATTACCATGAGCTATATTAGCAAAAGGCCCAGCATGTACAAGAACTGGTGTGCCTTCCAGAGTTTGCATTAGCGTAGGATGAATGGCATCTTTCATCAATACAGAAAAGGCACCACCAATGCCAAGGTCATCGGCAGTGATTGGCTCGCCAGATTTGCTGTTTCCAATAACCATCCTACCAAGTCTTTCCCTCATGTCTGAAAGAGAAGTAGTTAAGGCTAACACAGCCATAATCTCAGTAGCCACTGATATGTCAAAGCCAGTCTCCCTAACTATTATAAAACAAGATTATATAAAGTTTAGCTCTCAAGATCATGTCCAACAATTCACAAGCAGTTGAATCCATCAAATGACCACTAATATTCTACCAAAAGAAGACAACGAGCTTAAGAAAAAGTTTAAAAACATTGCTACTACAATTGCTAACTGACATGCCCAGGATTCTCTGCAAGAACAGCACATGAAAACATAGAGACATTGATCCAATCAATAAATCACAAAGTTTTCATTCATAACATTTAAACAACATTAATTAAAACTTACAATAAAAAAATATAATAAACCCATTGTTTGTAGATATAAATAGAACAAAATAACACGAGAAAGTT
The DNA here is from genome assembly GCA_022539455.1 of Dendrobium nobile. NCBI lineage: Eukaryota > Viridiplantae > Streptophyta > Magnoliopsida > Asparagales > Orchidaceae > Dendrobium > Dendrobium nobile. Next base: position 60,449,685 of record CM039726.1, read on the forward strand.
TGTAGTAATAACACCATTAATTGATATGCAAATGTTCAACAACTTCAATCATTCTCCTAACTCTTTACGCATCCATCTAGCCTTTGAATCTGTAGGTTTTGAAAGGAAAGATGGTATCAGCGTGGGATTTTTTGATAAATTATCATATATCGTATCAACCTCTTCTGCTGAGAAGCCAGGAATATTTGTTAACTCAAACATCAGTTCATTATACATACTCCGAATTTGTTTTGGAGATGTTGTTGAGTTCTTCATTGCGTTAGCAACTTCATTCACACTTTCTGCCATCAAACAAATATACTCACGAATATCGTGATCGACAGTTGATTTTTTAGACTTCTTTTTCACGCCGCCTCCTATAGCAGATGAAGGTTGAGGTTTCTTTGTTGTTCCGGTATTATTCTCTTTCTCTTGCATATCAGAGCACTCAATATCCATTGGTCCATATGCACCAACATCCATAAATTTTGGGGATTCGTCATCGCTTAAATGTAATTGTTGCGTTTCAAGTGGAGTTTTAGAATTTCCAGATTTCGCCCACTCTCCAGTTGCATGTCCAATACCACATACTATCTCCAATTCAACATAATTTGCAATTGCAATATTTAAATAAGCAGCATCCTTGGGAAAAGCCTGTAAGAAATAAAGAAAAAACCGTTAACCGAAAAAAAATATCAACTTAAACTATGTGATTGAAATATTACCTGAATATGTGATGCATATTCATCTTGACCCATGACAATCATTTTTTTTGTTTCATCCCAAGATACACCTGATTTTTTTTTTAACTCCTGAATGTGATTCCACACACTTCTTTGATGCCTTATTTGGTTTTTGCATTGCTCAGCTGTCACCTCTACTCCAAACTTCTCTTTCATTTTTTGGGCTGCACCTTGATAAACAGAGTCCTTGAATCCTTGTGCACTTCGCATATTTGCATTTACAAATTCCATCATTATTTGAAGCAATCCAGTTATCCATTCAGGTTTTAAGCTCCATAAGAAATTTTTCCTCTTTGCTTTCGAATTACCGTTCATCTCTGTTTGTGACGAATTCATTCTTCCCTAACATAAAATAGTATAAAAGGACTGAATGTATGAATGACAATCTCTTCCATTATTTGGCTTAGTAGTGCTGAATGTATAAATATATGTAACAAGCATTAACGAAAATACAGCTTAAGTAGTTCACAAAAGAATCAAACAATAACAAATAGTAATATGCACATCATTCTGTAATAAATGACAAGAAAGATAAAAGTCACATGTAAATTTAAAACAATTTAAGAAACAAATCTAATATCCATCATTTTGCATGCGAGTCCACATGAATTGAGCAATTTCATCTCTTTTATCTAGCCATTCTCGTGAATCATCTACAACTGCTTGATCTCTTCTTCTACAGTGACTCATTCTAGCCCATTCATCTTCGGATTGAATGAACTCATCGCCTCCTTCTGTAATTATCCAATTATGCAGTATGCAACAGACAATCACAATTTCAACTTGAGTTTGTAGAGGAAAGTAGGGTTCACATTTCATAATTGTGAAACGGTTTTTCAAGGAACCAAAAGCACGCTCAACAGTAGTGCGTAAGGAGGAATGCCGTAGATTGAAAAGCTCCTTTGAATTTGTAGGTTGAATAGAACTGAACTCCTTCAAGTGATATCTTGTGGCACGATATGGTGAAATAAAACCATTTCGTGTGGAATAGCCACCATCAGCTAGATAATATTTACCTGCTGGGACACGTAATTCATCTGATCTTTCTAATGCATTTTTAAGTACTGCTGCGTCATGAGCAGAACCTTCCCAACCAGCAAGCACGTATGTGATTTTTAAATCAAAATCTACTGCTGCTAAAACATTTTGTGTTGGGTATGGTTTCCTTCCTCTAAACGCGGCTTCGTTCTCTTTTGGAACCCTAGCTTTAATATGAGTTCCATCTATCGCGCCAATACAATCCTAAATTTGACAAATAATAAAATTAGGATTACGTATAACATATAGAAAATTTAATTGAATAAAAACAGATTATACCTTGAAAAAGGGCATGAACCTATTACTTGATTTAATCTTATATGGAGTTTCAGGTGATGGAGGCTTGATAAATTCATTGCGTAACTCCCCAACAGCATGTAATGCAGCATTGAAGTACCTACTAACAGTTTCACCGGAGCGATGAAAGTTAAATCGGATTACTCGATTACGAATACTATGCCCGAGTGTATGTAATAGCATTGCAACTTGTTCCTCGATCCGAACATTTATTGTGTCTAACAACAATCCTCGTGTACGTATTAAATCACATAATTTGAAAAAAGGCGCTCGCCTCATGCGTACCATGTCAACACAGTCCGAATCACATCCATTATACAACCTAGAAAGATATGTGTCACGTTGTATATTCCGTTGAGGATCATATTTTTTTTTTTCCTCTTGAATCTCTAGCAATAGTACACATAATGTACTAATTGCAAAACAAAGCACTTTAATCACTTCATTATTTGTTTCAATTTCACGGAGTTCAGCGTCATCTTCCACTGGCTTAACCATCTGTATAACTACAAAATTTAACTTATCATCTACCTGTAAAAGACGATATTATACAAAACATGACTGATAACAGATAACTCTAAAATTATTATTATACATATACAAACATGAATAGTTGAATAAGCTGCTATTATTTCCATCCAAAAAAGGAAGAAAAAGTTTTAGTTATTTATCATCTTTATCAACTATCTCTCCAATTAAGAAAGACAACAATCAATTATACAGATTTCGGGTATCTTAACCATGTCAATTTTAACCCAGTCTTTGTCAAATGTACAGCTAAGCTTAAAACCTGAATACTACCCAATGATTAATAACAGTAAGCCAACTAAGCATAAACAGCTTACTCCCCAACGATCAAGTGAATAATGATCAAGAAATATGGTTAGGGGCGTAAGGCTCATGAACTAGAGAAATCAACAGAGAAATCAAAGTTCAGCAATCAAAGGGAGAAATCAACAGAGACGAAGAGAGAGTTAAAGGGATAAATTTACCTTCAAAAATTGCAAGCTCCCGTTCTTACTTCCGATGGCAAATGACGCAACTTCCGAACGGACACGTGAACGTGGTCGAAGGAGCAAAACCGAACAAGAAGGAAGGAGCCCTAGAAGCCTCTTGTGCAATCTTACAGCTCGTGCGAAGCAAAGAAGCCGAACAGAAACGAGGAAGCGAACTGGAGCTCCCGTCCTTACCTCCGATGGAAATGACGGAACTTCCGATCGGACAGGGGTAACGTGTTCGAAGGAGCAAAGCCGAACAAGAACGAAGGAGCCCTAGAAGACTCTCGTGCAATCTCGCACCTCCTGCGAAGCAATGCAGCCGAACAGCAACGACGATGCTAACGCGAGCTTCCCTCCTTACCTCCGATGAAAATGGCGCAACTTCAGATCGGACAAAGGGAACGTGATCGTCGCGCGAAGTCTGAGATTAACGAAGGAGCCGAAGAACCCTCTCGTGCAATCTTACACCACCCTCTCGTGGAATCTTACACCACCTGCGAAGCAATGAAGCCGAACACCAACGACGCCATCGTCGAAAGAATTTATAACCCGCTCGTATCGAGCGGGTTTCTAATTCCCGCAAAACAGCCTCAAGATTACACGCCTAATGCATCGGACGCGTTTCATTTGTTCCGCTCAAAATTAACCAAACAGCCAAATTTAGTAAATACAGGTATTTGTTTTACTTTACACTCCTAATTCAGGCAACCAAACAGCCCCTTAGTATCTATTTAAAATTGTTCACAGGGTAATTTTGAAAAGCAATATTTTGTCAATTTAAAAATTTATTTTAACATGTAAAAATAAAATTTTAATTCAGTTAAAAGCTTTAAAATATTATTATACATGATATTTGGTACTTTATTATTTTATTAAAATGTAAATTTATGTTATAGTAGGATTTTTTGTGGCCTATAATTAAGGCATTTGGCAAGTTCTTAAATAAGTTCAAATATACTTTACTTATTGTACTGAAAAGTTTTCAGTAATATTTGAATACATTCTGTTGTGGGCTAAGAAATCTACAACAATAGAGTACAAAGCTTTTACGTCTTAGCGATGTACGAAAAATTTGCTCACAAACAAAGGCTAAAGTAACACAGATTTTTCGGTAGAAAACCCTTGAAAGAAAAAAGTCATAGATATTGGCCGATTGAAAAGTTTTCAGTAATATTTGAATAGATTTTAAGATTGGACTCATCCTTCAACTTGAGGATAATAATAATACAATGAATTGAAAAATAGATCAAACTTCATCCAGGTACTATTGATGTTGATGGAATACGACAATGGTTGGTGATCTGGTGATAATTAGTAGATGGATAGAAGGTTGACGATGGTCAGTGGTTAAGAGTAGATTTGGTGTTAACCAATAAAATGGCGGAAGTCCGACGATGGTAGAGAGTTATGAGTAAATCCAACGATGACTAATAAACGGGCAGAAATATGGCTACAATTTAAAGACGGGAGGAAATTTTGTGGTGGCTGATAACGTTGGTGACATGTGAATAATGAGGGGTCCATTTATAATTTTTTTAGAGTGGCATGTATATAAAATATGAGGAAAATTAAGAGCATGTTAAGAGTTTTTCATGAGACGACTCATAACGATCCCCTTGATAGCAGAACATTTATTAAGTATTTAAATGCCATGGAGATGTTAGAATGAAGTGATTTTGTGCTTTTCATTTTCGTCTCGTCGAGTTGCTTGATTTGACTATAAATTGTCATATTATGATATTATTTAGTTGTCTAATTAATACTTTGAAGTTTTTTAAATAGGCTTTTGCCCTTTGATTTGAACTCATTTGAGCTTGGGTTCGATCGAATTTGGTATCATTGAATTTGTCTCCTTGAGATGTTCAATTTGACGGATAGCCTACTAAGTCATGTTCATTTATTTTTTCTTTTATTTTGAAGTTCGGAAAAAAGTAAGGAGCATGCTTATTAGTGTGATACCAAGCTCTAATATGTGATGTAGGTATGTCTTTTTTGGCTTGTTTCATATGTGCAAGACTTGACTATTATTTTTTTATTTTTTTACTTTTTATAATCAAACGATGTTGTAAATAGACTTGAGTTTGTATATTTATTTTTGTATGATATATAATTTTTTTTAATATTTATTCTTATGTTTTATATTGTGTTCAATGGTGAATCTATGTTATATGAACTGAGTTTAGTTTTTTCTTAGTATTTGTCCAACTGAATCTTCAATTGAGTTTCTGATTCTTTCCACGATCGGACACTGTATGACCTGTGTGGTATCTGGCACATCAGGCCAAGTCATTATAACTTTGAGACATAAAAAATCTTGGAGCTTCACGAAGCACCATCATTTGACCATTTCTCAATCCTCGTCATCAAATTTCGGATCACCACCATTGCACAGTTATTATCTAAACCATCACAATCTTGTGGTGCATTAATGATCCTTTGATCATTATCACCTGACTATGGTACTATAAACACCATCACTTGAAGGCAATTCTTCTACTACATTGACGTTCACTAATTTTGTTGCATATTGTCAATAACAATGTTGATGCATATCATTATCGATATGGTTGATGCACACTCTTTACATAACTATATATTTTTTGGTTAACATCATGATTTATATTGTACTTCATAGTCTAAAAAAATAAAAAAATATATTATACTTCATAGCCTATATTATTCTCTACTCAAAGGTAAATGAATGATCATGTTATAAACAATTTATTAAATATAACTCTAATGCCTCATGGCTCTTTTAAATTACACCAATAAAAAAAAATGTTTCTCTCTAAGATATTAAAACAATTTTTGTCGGTAACGAAAATATCATTATTTGTAATCTATGATAAACCTTAGTAGAATCATTTCAACTAAGTCATGTCCAATATTTTTTTCAATTTTGTAAGTTTTTCATATAAAACTCTAGCGTATCTTGCTACTATATATGGGTGTGCTAGATTTTTTTTTAGTGTGAAAACAATAAACTCTGTCAACCACCACGAATATTATAAGTTGCAATAATTAATTAATTATAGTTAATTTTAAATATTATATTAATCGTTGGTATATTTAAATTTCAATATTAAAATTACGATATTAATTATTCATATTTATACTTAAATTTTGAAGTTCTTAAAATTTTTATATAGATTTCAACATGTAGTTTTGTATAATTGTGTATGTGAGTAAGGGCATCTCCAACTGAAACTCTCATTTTTCACTGTTAAATGCAGTTAGGGGTGTCAATATTTGACACGATACGAAAACCCGACCCAGACCCGACCTGAAAAATCCGGGTTGGACCCGACCTAGTTTCAAAACGGGTCGGGTTCGGGTTGACCCGGCGGGTTGCCCGGTCAACCCGCGAACCCGGTTTAGCCTAACCCCCGGACTCGTGACCCCGCTGTTACCCGCGACCCAGCCCCGTGCGACGCACCAGCCTCGCGATGCTCCGCGCGCGACGAACCAGCGCGAACCAGCTGTGACCGCTCCGCGTGCGACGCACCAGTCTTGCGACCGCCCCGCGCGCAACGAACCCGCTGCGACCGCTCCGCGTGCGACGAACCTGTGCGAGACCACTCCGCGCGCGACGACCCACACCCCGCTGCGACCGCTCCGCGCCCCGCTGCGACCGCTCCGCTGCGACGACCCCGCTCCGCGCGCGACGACCTAGCTTTCCCGGGTCGGGTCGGGTCAACCCGGCTACCCGCCGGGTCGGGTCCGGGTCAACCCAGCAACCCGCCGGGTCGGGTCCGGGTTGGCACTTCCGACCCGTTTACCTAACCGGGTCGGGTTAGGGTCGACCCGTTTGAACCCGGGTCAGTTCCGGGTTCGACCCGAAACCCGACCCGTGACCCGAAATTGACACCCTTAATTGCAGTAAAATCAAAGTGTCGTGATTCATCTCCAGTGGAACGTTATTTTGCCCCAAAATCATCGTCGTTTCTTTCGCGCCTTTCTCATATGGAGTTCAGTAGAGAGAAAGAAATGACAAAAGTGAACAGTGCGATGTTAATATTGACGTCGCACTGTTCATAAGCAACTGAGCAAAAATGGAGTTCGGTTGGCACGTCTGAGGCTCTCCGCATGTTTGCCGAACGGCTGGAGAAGGCCTCCTGCAATACTTGGTTGGACTATACCTTTAGGCTTGTCAGTTTTCGGATCGTCCGAGAAGACCAATGAGGACTCGTCCGATTACCCGAATGCATCAATTTTTTTTTTTTTTTTTTGGGAAAAATGCATCAAAATTAGCATGAGTCCAATTCCGGACGCCTCACCTAATAATTTGCCGGGTTTATGACCCAATCCCGCATTCCTCTGTCAAGACCGGTGACCAACAGAGTTTTTTTCGCCATACCGAAAATGATCCGGTAAAAGCCGGGAACCTAAGGCGGTCTATGAGCCTAATCGTACGCGTGGACTCATCACATCCGTCCATGAAAAACAAACGCGTATCCAGGCCGCCTAGTTTCTCTTTGTTAGGCTATATAAATGCCTGCCATGTTTGCCCTAAATCGCATGTACGTTCGGATTGACGACAGTCTCTCCTCCCTGCGGCAAATTATTGCATCAGGTCACCTGACAGAGAGATGTATTCGGTCTCTCTCTGTCTACAGTAACCCGCGCTTTACTGTAGCAGTGCTACAGTAAAGCGCGGGTTACTGTAGACAGAGAGAGACCGAACGATCTCTGCGTTCGGTCACCTGACGCAATAATTTGCCCCTCCCTGCCGACTTTCCCTCGCCTCAACTTCTTGGTCGTCGTCTCCCATGGCTGCTTTCATTGATTTGATGGCTTCGTCTCATCTCCAATCTCGTTTTGCCACTAAATTCCTGGTAGTGATATTGAATTGATGGCGTAGTGTATTCTCCTGGTTTTCGGTGGATCGGGGTCTCAGGCCTCGGATCTGGATGAGATTGGAGCAGATCCCGTCTTCCCTGCTCTTATTTTCTCCTTTTATGCTTGGATATTGAGAAGTCCGAAAGTTATTGGGTGGATTGTCCTTTGTCATGTTATGCGATCACACTTTTTGCAGATAGATGGTTTTAAAGTCGCGTATTTGAAGGGATCTTTAATGCTACGTGGTTTCACTGCAAGTTTTGCAAGATCCATCACCGGATATGGCAAACCTTGTCTTCTGCTCATATGCATAGCTTGGATACCGAAGTTTCTTCCAGTTCCCAACATGTTTTGAAGGTTGAAGATGGTATGGTAAAATCTATTTGTTGTATCTGATGATCTGTTATTTGTTGTCTGCTCTTGGCCTTTGCCATGCTGGGTGCGCTCGCATGGCAGGCCGCCAAACCTAATAAAATCTATATTTTTTGGGTGTTTTCTTGGGGAGATCGTACGGGGCTGAAAATTTCTTACCCGGGTTCTCCCCAAGATCGTCTTCTTGCCTTTTCCCTTGCTTTCTGTTTCATCTAATTCTGTCCTCTATGTTTAGCGTGTGGTTATATCAACATAGGCGGAACATGCTCGCATTGATTGTGGCCTGAACTCTGAATCGTTATCCAAACGCTATCAATCTAGCAAGAGGACGCGCTTGCACTAGAATCTAGGTTCTGAAGAACCTGACAAGGTATAAACAATCGTTAATCCTTAAATTAATCAATACTGACATGGTTAACCATCAGGAAATTTCTCATTACAATTGATGAAACATTCCTATCCCCATGCTTTTGTGCTTTAATCGTTCAGTGTCGTGCTCGAGTGCTGGCAAATAATACTTTTCACAGATAGTACAGAATCGCTACATTTTACCAGAAAATTATTCTTAATTCACGTTGATCACATATCCATTCGAAGTGTGGCATGCTGTTTCGTTTGTTTGTGTGTGGATTGTTCGTTAATCATTTACCGTATGAGTTTCATCTTCAGTTTATCTCTTTGGTCCTGATGTTGTGTTCATAGTTCTTTCTGGTGCTAGAAAGTGATGCTGTTTTTCTCCCTCGACTGATGAAATTCTACCGATTTAAATACTTTAAAGTATTGGTGGCTATAGTTTTTTTGGGTACTCTATATGCTTCTCCTTAAAAAAACGTCATTCTATGTTATCATCTTGTTGTAAAAAACCACATTTTGCACTCTAAAATGCCTTAAAACTTCAAAATGAGGTAGTTCATCTCCAATTGAACTCTATTTTTCTTTTTTCCCGTGCTTCTTTGCGAAGGTGGTTATTTCTCTACTGTTTGGCGCTCTCCTTGTGAAGCTAAGCAGAGTGCGAAGGCAATCGCTTTTTTTTGGCGTAGGTGAACAGTCCTGCTCCAACATTGGAGTCACACTGTTCACCTACCGATTTTTGGTGTGAGATTTGGAGTTCGAATGCAGTGATTTGCAGACTGCATACAGTACTCTGCAGTTCAATTGGAGATGATCCTATAAACATACTTTCTTTTTTGCAAACTCTTCAATTGTTTTGAAAATTTTAGGATTATAAATTTCATGTGGCTCCAATACATTTATTTTTTCACCATTTTTTTCAAGAATGATATGATTCAAATTAGTGACCATAGAGAGATTACCCTTTTTTTTTTTTTTCTATCTGTTACTTTTCATAATATTTTGAATTCAGCATTAGTTTTTTTTTTTTGAGAGATTTATTAAGAGTATAATAGTAACATAAAAGTTATTTAAAATTTTGAAAACAAAAACAATTTATGACTCATTCCACCTGAAAAATATATGATTTTCCTAGTACAATTCTACATGTGTATCACAAATTTGCATTTATTTGTTAGTGTTTTGCTTACCACTTTTTTTATTCTTATGAAATGAATTTATCTCATTTAACTGATATTGAATGAAACATCATTTACTTTATTTAATATTTAATGAATGTTAATTCAATAAAAATTATTTTTGGGAAGTGCATGATTTGGTTATATTAGAAACAATACATTAATAGGCGTGGTGATTCATTTTTATTAATTTTGGTCATTGAAATTTTAAAATTGTGACTTTTATTGTAAAGTAATAGTTAAAGAGGTATTAGAAGATGTGCAAAATATTAGTTCTTTATGTTATATGCAGTTTGGAAAGCCATTATTAGTAAATTAAGATTTTTAAACATAATGTAGCATTTGTAGAATGGCATTATAAGATAAGTCAATACATAATTCATTGGACATTTTATGCATTTGTATCTATACATAAATATAAATCTTAATAGTATTTATTATTATTATTATATTTGTAATTTGTAAACATTTAATTTAGAAGTCAAGCAATCATATATATATATATATATATATATATATATATATATATTGTATATGTAACATAAAAATAAAAATATGGAAACAATATGCCTTTTGATTCTCTTACTTTGTCCACATCAAAGCCAACATTCGATTAGGTTGATTTTCTCAATTTACATGAGTAAGGAAGCGTTAAATGAATGGTTACAATTTTTCTTTCATCTGATTTGAGGGTGAAGAACTTTCTTTGGTGAAATCTAGATGTTTACATAGCATGTATTATTCTCTCTATTGGAGAAGAAAATAGCACTTATATATGAATTTGATATTTCTTTTTTAGAATTATTTTTTTTTTCAATATTTGGAAACCATGGAAGGTTTTTTTGTAAATATTGATTGCATGTATAGAATTAGCTGTTGCCCAGCTTCTTAGTAGCTGTCTTATGGAATTTAGAGCTCTTTAGTGGCTGACGGAGAATAGAGCTTCGGTTGATGGGGTCGCTGGTGGAGCCTTTATTAGAGATCTGTGTCTCTTGCCTCTGATTTACATGATATTGGACAAGAGCTCTTTTTCCTTGCTGTTCTTTTCGCGTTTAAAGCAGTGATATTCACAACTCCCGAAGCTTTGACATCTGATTTTGCTTCAGCTTCCAGCATGTTATCAAGATTGAAGATGGAATGGTAAAATCTGTTCGTTGTACTAATGATCTGTTCTTCGTTGTCATTTCTAGGTCTTTGCCATGGTGGGTGTGCTCTCATGGCAGGCCATCAAACCTAATAAAATATATATTTTCTTGGTGTGTTGGTGGGAGATCGCACGGGGCTGGATTTTTTTCTCCCGGGTTCTCCCCCACCTGGTCTTCTAGCTTTTTCGCTTGATCTCTGGCTTTTCTAATATTGCACTCTATGCTTAGCGTGTGATATATCAACTTAGACGTGACGGCCTCATGGATTGAAGTCTAAATTCTAACTGGACACGTTTGGAGAAGAATTGAGGTTCTGAAGAACTTCACAAGGTATAAAGAGTTGTTAAACTTTGAACTAATCTCTACTGGCTTACTTTTTTATGTTTTAGGGAATCCTATCCTAATATTTTGGTGCTACATTCGTTCGGTATTGTGCCCAAGCTCTTCTAAATAATTCTATTTCACAAAAAATATCCGGATTGATAACTGTTTCCTACAAATTATTCTGAATACACGTTGATCACGAATTGATTGGAAATCTATATACTGTTTCGTACTTTTGATCTTTAGTTGCTTGTGCTGTTGTTCCCCTTCTTTATTTTTTAGGTCTTTAGGTTTTGTTTATAGTTTTCATTGGTGTTTGAAACTGTTTCTGCTAGTTCAACTGCTTTAAATTCTAGTTAGTTGGTAGTTTTTTTTAGATTAGTTTCTTTGTTCTTGTGAGTTCCAACTCCTATTGTATTTTCGAGCTTCTGATGCTTGGCTTTGCGTCCAGATGTACAAATACTTGCTTCCCAGTCTTCTAAGGCTATGTTTGGGAAAGTTTACTCACTGCTTTGGTTTTAAAATGCTGCTGATTTTGTAATGATTCTTCTCTTGCTTTTGAAATTTTATTGTGGCAAGACAATTTTGACAATCTAATTGTTTGTGTATTGGCTCATCTTTTTTTTTTTTAATTTATTTTTAATTTTCACATCATTTAAAAAGAAAAACCCTCATGTTAGTGTTACAATCTTCTCTACAAAAAGCTCCAATCACTCTAAACAAATCTTAAGTGTATTTGAGGCAAACGTTGGCTGTGAATTTGCATACGTACCACTATATATTATATTTATTTCACAACATTAACTACCATCTTGATATCCTTTCTAACATTGTTACAAATATCAATATTTTTGAGATCTTTATTTTACAAATATCTGATGGAGCTTATTAATAATATTTATATTAATTAAACGTTTTTTTTATTCGATAATAATTCAAAGTTTAATTTTAAAAATCGATAGGTGTGTTTTTTCTAATTTCAAGTTCTATTCTGAAGGCTACGCGCTATGTTTCGTAAAGGCCACGGGATTTTTCATAATGTGTTTACCTGAACCATCTGCAGGAACTCGATCAGAGGTAAAGCTTGCTTATGTTATAAAAAAATTCCAGTTATTCCTGTGGTGTTTCAGTTCAAGCTATATTTGCCCATTGTTGGTTTATCGTGTGGTGGTATCTTTTTTTTGGTATTTCATTTCAGTAGACAGATAATGCCTTTATTTTTATTATGGCCAGCTGTATATGATAATTTTTTCATAATTTTTTCATCGATTGAGATCTTACAAGCACGCGATTTTTGCTTATTAATTGAATCGATGAAATTGTAAAGAGTACAATGTTATCATTGTTAAATTATAGGTGGTAGGGTGATGTTTGAAGATGATTAAAACACAAGTACTAAAAATAATATGCAAACACTTGAAGAGGTAATTTATATTTGATTAATGTTCTAATAATATTAATAGCATTTGTAGGTTGACATTATCAGATATAGCAAAAGTTTTGAGAGAGTTTCTCCTAATTTGCAAGGGAAGCACAAATTTTAAGGTTATTTTCGGTTCAAGTATAGCTCTATATTTTGACATAAATAAAGAGTTAAGAGTATTATCAGAAACCTCTGCACTGAGTGACACTCATGTAGATAAATTTGTTGTTTATCACTGAACCTAACAAGGAGCTGGTCTGATTGTATAGATTAATGGTTTTTTGTATATTATGTTTTGTTCTCCATGGTTGGAAAAGCTTCGACGCTGTGAGATTGAATTTAGGTTTATTGTTCTTAGAAATATCTGAAAACTACTCAAATCAAATTTTCCCTTTTAACCTGCTAACCAGTCAACGTATTTTGATCAATCAATGTTAATTGTTTGGAGCAAAAATATGTAAAATAAATTTTTTTAGTACTATGGTCAAATGAAAAATTTCGATTTCTTAGTTAATAGAAATGAAAGCTAAGATTATCTCTTAACGCCTTATTTAAGATAATATCAGGGTAGCAATCACAATCAAGATATGCTAAGCTATTGCATCAGCATCTTCTACTACGGCTTTGTTTTGGGCTGTTTTTTTACTATTTTTAAAAAGTTTTAAAGTTCAAAAATTGGCCAAAAAAAACTGTTTAATTGAAGTTTTAAAGCAGCAATATGAAAGTCTTTCAAAAGTAAGCTTAAAAGGTGGGGCTTTAAATCTTCTGCATAATGTATAAGATGCAAAGTAAGCTTAAATACCAAAACAGAAGATAATGTCAAACGAACTTTTTAATCTAAGTCAATTCAGAGTTTAATAATAATTTAAAAGAAGATATTTTCCGCCACTTTCAGTTGCTTGAGCTTTGATGTTGCTGAAACAATCTCTCATATATTCTTAACAGGTCTAGTATTTTCTTCCATGCAAAGAGAACTTTTGATGAAGGTGGCTATTTGACTATCCTCTCTTAGACAGCCCTGTGCCCTGTTGACCATGAGCGAGAGAGGTTTGTGTGCAGTATCACCTATGATCTATGCTTTAAATTTCTGTTATAATTGGTTTCTGTTGTAATGTCTCTGAAATATTTTGCAAAACCTTCTAGCAAACTAAATGTTTTCAGGAAAATAAAAAATCTGTAGAGATATTTGGCTTAGTGAGCTTAAATTATTTTCAATAGACCAACCACTTCTCTTAAATGGTGCTATGTTTTTTTTTTTTTTTTGTAATATTAATTTGAAATATTTTCATTACCATTCTCCTTGAATGCTCTCTTTTTTTTTTTTAATTATAAATTACCTCCTCATTTACTTGTTTGACGGCAAGAAAAAAACATTAAGAAAGTATAAGCTTTTTTTTTTTGTTTATTTTTGTTGAAATAAATTAAAAATCATTTTAAATGTTTTTTTTTTAAATTAACCAATCAAGTGTGCCGTAATAAGTTGCCTGAAAATTTTAGAATTATTGTAATGGTGAGTTATTAAACAAATATTATAAATTTTTATATGATGTAAAAAGGCGTATTTGACCTAACCCTAAAAAGTAAGTGCAATAAAATTTACATGCATGAAACCATCACAATTTGCTTGGTGCTCTCATGCATCAGAAGAAAATTTTATATAAAAAAAATTCAATTATGATGTATTTGCAATGTTAATAAATTAAAAATTAATACATTAAAATTGTAATTAGTCAAATGGTGTTTTGTAATTAAATTTCATATATTTTAGTTATTTTAAAATTTTATTTAATATGTTAAATTGTTCAATCTAATAGCTGCCTAGTGAAAAAAAAAAAATTCATGAAATTCAAAAACATTTGGAATGGAGATATTTTGCAATAAGAGATCAGATATAAAGAGGCATTCATTTCTATAATAAGGCTGGTGAATCAATTTGACCACCTCGATAAAACGACCACATTGTGGATGGAAGTACCTTCTTAGATATCTTCTCAAATTTTTAATTTTTTGTTTCTGTGAAAGTAAATACTTTTTAAAATAATTTTTTAATATAAAAATTATAATTTTAAAATTTAAAAATGTAAAATTTATTTAAAAGAAGCAATAAAAAAATTTTCCCAAAAGAAGCAAAGTGATTAAGATGTTCGGGTGGATGAGTTGGTGTTATATTGGTAAAACTAATTCAAAGTTGGAATATCTGAACGCCAACCAAGGCTACGTTTGGGACGGCTTTTTTACTGCTTTCTAAAACGGAGTTTTAGTACAAATTTTTTTATTTTTGTACTAAAACTCTGTTTTAGAAAGCAACAAAAAAGCCGTTCCAAACAAAGCCCAAAGCTTTCATTAAAATGGAATTTCGTTTACCAGAATGCACCTCATTCCCATTGCATTAGTAAATAACATATACTTTCCTTTTTACATTAATCCAATGTTTGAAGGTATCTGTGTGGGAGAGTTTCAGCTCTCCCATTTGCTCTATGATGAAGATACTACTAATCTTTGGGAAGGCTATCCCTACTAATTGCAATTTTACTATGAACATTCTTTCAACTTTTGCCAACTTCTCTGGACTTCATGAAAACCATGATAAAAACTCTCATACTTTCACTCATTTTCCCTCTTGCTGCTCCCATTTGGGAGGCTCTCAAAATCCAATCCTATACCTTCGTTTGCACGTACCTTGGCCTTCTAAAATTAGGGCATCTAATATTTGACCCCTAATGGAAAAAATTAGTAACCACTTGGTTGGCTGGAATGTTAGTTTACTCTCTTTTGTAGGTATGTTGTAGTTATTGAAATACACAATATGGAATACCATAGCTTGTTGGATATGAGGTTCCACAATACATAAAATTGTTATTAAGTTTATTGGAAAATTGTGCTCTAAGTTTTTATTTTTTTGTTGATTTGTAAGTCATAAAATTGCATCGTATTTCATAGCAAAGCACTTATAAGCCTAAGTCTATGGGTGGGCTTGACATCCTTCTTTCCAAGCACTTAGGTTTGCGTGCAACTACCCTCCAATGACTAGATGTTATAATGCCCACTATACCTCCCATTGGCTTAACAATATATATATGGAAACCTCCCCTCTCTAGCCCCACCCTTTTATGGAAGAGTCTTTGCATCATTGTTGGTATGATTAAGCGTAATTTTTTCTTTACTTTTCAGGCTTTTAATCCTATTTCCTTGTTTTGGAATCCTTAGTGTCATGGTTGTAGCATTTATGATATTAAGAGGGATCCACATACTCTTGATCTATTTCATGATTACAATGATTGGATGGTTTTTTTGACAATCAGGGGAGCTCTTCCTACTATTAAGACTCTAATATCTTTGAATTATCTTAATTTGAATCTTGGCTAAGGGTTATTACCCCTTTTTTATGTTGATGATGCATTTTGTTTTACTTCTTCTAAATTATCATCTTTTGTCTTTGGTGATTCACATCACTGAGCATAGCTCGGTTTTTGTGGCAGCTCTTGTTGTTTCTTTTTTTGTTGATTTTTCTTGTATATCTTGTACATGTAACTTCATTTTAGTTAAATGAATTGGATTAAGTCCCTAATATCCCCAGAAAGAGAGAGAGAGAGAGAGAGAGAGAGAGAGAGAGAGAGAGAGAGAGGTAGAAATGAGATTGTCAGTATGGTGGCAGTGATCCATTAATGCATTGAAATCAAGAGCTAAATAATTTAAAATCCACCCATATTGATTCGCTCTCAAACAAATTCTAAATACATTATAAAATGAATAGAAATCTTCATTTTAAAAAAAATAATTAAAATTTATTTTACTTCTAATAAAAATCTCAAATTTAAAACCTTGGATTTGAAATAACCCTCACTAAAGATTTATTGGTTAGACTTAGGCTTTGTTTGGGACGGCTTTCTTCTTGCTTCTTAAAACAGCTTTTTAGTAAAAAATTGAATTTTTTGTATTAAAAAGCTGTTTTAAGAAGCATTAAAAAAGCCGTCCCAAACGAAGCCTTACTCTTTCCTACTTAGTCATATTTCTACATAGTTAACTTTTTTCTACACAGCTCATTATGGACTTTGCTTCTACGCCGTGGCAATCAATTAAGATGTCTTGATTTGAATTTTAAATATATACTAATTGACCTAAATATCCCTTTTTTTTATACATAGTTTTACACAACTTACATAGTCATCAAACATGTTGGCCTACATTGTCAAACATTCCCACGTGCAAAACCCGACGTCAAGAAAATAATAAATCAATTGTCACGCAATGCGATAAGGCTAAAAAATGAGCCCTCAACATTTAAATTAACCAAATGCACATTCCAGAACTTTCCGTAGAAATACGCCATAAAGTTTTCTATCACCGTAGCATTTCCTTAGCTGTAGGCCAATCTAGGTTTGATAGCTCGTCATTATCGCCGTATATGGTTAAATATTTTAACAAAATCTTATAATAATTTAATACCTGATTTGGTTCTTAGAAAGCTCATCATGCCATGCACGAATAAAAATAAATTATAATTGATCCATATAGATTTTGAAATAATATTTAAATAAAAAACTTTCAAAATTAAATTCAACACCATTTTATTTTAATTTTAATGAATGTATATCTATTATGAGTAATAGAAGATTCTTGTATCTTTCAATATAGTATTTATTATTACAACTGAGTCTGATACTATGATTTTTCGTATTATTGATTTTTTCACATGAATATTTCAAATCTCATTTGATTTTATTTTGCGTGTGCTGAACTTTTTGTAGCATGTAAGAAAAATGTATGAAATATATATTATACATTTCTTATTTCGAATTGAATCAACTCAATTTTATAATTTGGTTTTAATTCAGATAAAATATGACATGTTTGAAATATATATATATATATATTTGAAGCATGTAATATAATGTGATTAATATGGCTTAAATAATTTGATTTACTTTTGAGTAATATGGAGCAAGAATATAGTTTCCACGGCAAATGCGGGTCAAGTTACGACTCAGTTGGGGGGAAGATCAAACGATTTAAACCGAGACCATTTTATACCATAGAAATTTGTCTAAAACTTGAATAGTCTTGTTTTATTAGATTAGTTAATTATTACGCCTCCTGCATAGGTGTTTTAAATAACTCTTCCTAACATCCAATATAAATAAATAAACATAAAAAACTTAAAATTGAATATAAAATAACCTGAAATTTGAAAAAGAAAATTGAAAACAAATTCATGGCAAGATTTTAAGCAAATTAATGAATTTGTTGTTCGTACAAAAAATGCATTTTAATATTTTATATTAATTTATTTATATAAGTATATAAATTTTAATAAAAAAAATTCAAATAGATATACAAATTGGAACATTGGCTAATTGCACTAATTATTTTTAAAATTTAATATGTAAAAAGACTTGTGGTATTAGGGCTGTCAATTCGGGTCAACCCGTAGACCCGACCCAAATTTAAACGGGTCAACCCGAATCTAACCCGTTCTTGCAAACGGGCCAGACCTTCCAACCCGGACCCGACCCGAGCGGGTTACGGGTTGACCCGACACGACTCGCTGACCCGAACAATTCCCATTTTTCTTGCCTTCGGCGGGTTGCCGGGTTAACCCGACCCATCAACCCGATAATTGTTTATATATATATATTTGCTGTTAAAGGAAAAATGCATACATAATTTAACTAAAAGTCTTAAATACATGCATTGTAATTGTTACAATAAAATACAAGATTATAAGTTACTGTTTGACAAATTAACTAAAAGTCTAAAAGTGTCCATTTACTAAAATACAATATTACAAGTTACAATAAAATACAAGATTCTAAAAATAGAAATACAATTAACAAATTAACTAAAAGTCTAAAAGTGTCAAAGTCTCAAGCTGGTGCCTGGTGAGTGGCGAGCTCCTTTTTGTCTTTCACCCTTTACCTTCACATAATTTAACATGCAAGACTGCAAAAGAATAAACAAATAAAAGCAACAATTTATTAACTACTAGCACCCAAGAAGGCTAGCAGCGAAAGGCGAAAGCCGTAGGGCCATAGCCTCAGGATGAACCTAGCAAAGAAACATCATGTGCATCAAGAACAGAAAATATGCATCCAAAGTTACAAATTGGTAATGTTCTATTCAATTAAATAGTATCTGCTCAAACCAAACCAATTTATTACTCGGTTGCATCTAACTGTGTGTCACAATTGATGCATAACTTCACCAAGTTCTTCATCATCGCCTTATAATTTATAAACATCAGCCATTTAGCACTTTAGCAGCTGCAAACTGCAGCTCATATTCCAATTTCCAAGCAAAAATTCCACACTCAGCTGCAAGCTGCAAGCTGCACTTCAGCAACTGCAAGTTGCAGCTCAGAGCCCAATAACAACAAAACATATCTCGCTCAGAGGCTCAGAACACTAATATCATATTCTCAACTCTCAGTTCTCTATTCTCAGTCAGAGCCCAAAACATTCAAATAACATCAACAATATGTTTATACTCCAATAGTCCAAGGTTAACAATTAAATTCCAACTGTCCATAGCCCAAAACATTCAATTGCAGATGGTGTTTCTTTGCCCAAAACATTCAAACAACGACCAATAACAGCAAAACAAATTACTATACAAGGTTAATAATTAAATTCCAACTGTCCAACACAGCAACACTCCAACAGTCCAACTCCAACATCGGCAACACCAATACACCATTATACGTTTATACCAAGTTACCAACAACAGTTATACCGGCACCAGTTATAGTTATACCATCAGTTATACTGGCATTCAGCAACACCAATACCGGTTATTAGAAAATTAACATAAAGCAGAGAAGAAGAAATTAATCAAAACAATGACAGAATACAGATAAAGCCACTAACGATCAGGGGGTTAGCAACACTGCAGCAGCAAGCTTAACATAAACAACATAAAACAGTGAAGATTAAAAACCAGATTGTCTCAGACTCTCACTTCTCAACATAGAACATAAAGCAACACTTCAAATAGATATCGAAACAACCGACCACCATCAAATCAACACTTCAAATAATTAGGAGTTATTCAAGATATTACCAACCGTTGCAAGTTGCAACTGAGAAATGGAGAAAGGAAGAGGATTCAAGGAAGAATTCTGAAGCTAAATGTTTCAGAAGATCAGAAGAAGATATCAAGAAGTGAAGAAACCTCCATCAGCTCCTCCACAATTCCACACCTCCACGACGTCCACGGCTCCACCCCAATGCCAGAGCATGAGAGTGAGGAGAAAGCGAGAAATGAAACCCTAGAACCCTCTCGACTCTCGAAGTCCCGAACAGTCGAACTCGCCTCGCGGGCTCGGCCGCTCATTTTATTAAAACGAGTGCTTTGCGGGTTATTCGGGTCGACCCGCGGGTTGACGGGTTGACCCGAACCTGACCCGAATATATAAACGGGTCAAATCCTTAAACCCGAACCTGACTCTTTTCTTTCACGGGTTGACTCGAACCCGGATTTCTCGGGTCGGGTTCATGTCAGGTTAGCGGGTCGTGTCAAGAATTGACAGCCCTATGTGGTATGACAAAAACATCAAATAAATAATTAAATGTATAGACTAAAGCTTTTATTAATAATATTTGAATATGTGTAGATAGTTTAAATAATATTTAATAAATTATATAAATTTTATTCAAAAAATTTAAATTCATTTGTGCCCATTAATAAAGTTATATTTTAAATTATGGCATCAATTATATAATTAATTAAATTTGATTAAACTGCTATTGTGACTTGCTTATAATAAGAAAATTAATAAATAAGCATTAAAAGGTTTTAAAATTAGATTCATGTTCAAGTCAGCTTGAATTTATAAAAAATAAATAAAAATAAAATGTATAAAACTTGATTTAACTCGATTCATTCATAATTGTAATATATAGATTGTAAAGTTGATGTAAATTAGTAGATTAATTGAGTTTTAGAATTTGTGAAATCATTGACAACTTAGACTTCATTTGAGATAGCTTCCTTACTATTTTCTAAAGCAGTTTTTAGTAAAAAAAATTGAGTTCAAATTTGTACTAAAAAGTTGTTTTAGGCTTCGTTTGGGACAGCTTTCGTATTGTAGAAAATTTTTGTGCTAGGAAGCTATTTTAGAAAGAAAAAAAATGTCTCAAACGTAGACATAGAAAACATGAAAAAACTGTCCCAAACTAGACCTTAGAGATTGAAGAAAATAATTCCGTTATATTTAATTTCAATCACATATTTTTTTTATTGATCATTCACCGATTTAAACAAAATAATAATAATAATTATTATTATTATTAAATTATAATCCTGTCACCTCATTTTCAAATTCAGTTCTCATTCAATTAGATATGAAATTTTTTATGTGAAAAAGAGAAATCTCCTCTAATATGAGAAAATTTTTATTTTATTAAATTTTCTCAATGCATTTATGATGAAGATATTAAAGTTATGATGCTTTAACCCAACAAAAAAATTATGAAAATTAAATATGAGGTGTCATCATCTAATATGAAATATCTTTAGTAAGGACAAATAACTATGGACTATAATAGAGCTAATGCCAAACAATAGCAGTCCATCATCAACATGAGATGCCCATTTATCATTTATATGAATAAATATCTTAATATATTAAAAACCAAAGTTACAAAAATTAATAATTAATTAATTAAATGGGATATTAAACAATGGATCTAGGGACAAAATTTATGAAATAAACATGCAGGATACGTGGACCGGTTTCACCAAATAAAGTTGGATTACCGGTGGGTCCCAAAGCTACACCGCCCCGCAAAAGCCACGTAAGTCGGTTTTAATATATTTTCCCACCCCCACATAAAAAATCTCAAATAATATACGATTTTTTATTCGATTATATTTTTTTAATTTAATTTTATTGATTAAAGAAAATTACTATTGAACAGAAGATAAATTGAGTGACACGTCACGTCACATATTATTAAGTCCAATAATTTTTTATGCTTATTTTAAGGTTTGAAATGGATATTTACAATATCTAAGAGATGCAACAATATTTAAATATCTGATGGATTTTATTATTATTTTTAGAGCAGAATCCATTATTCTTTCTTCCCTAATTATAAAAATTTAACATTAGAATATTCAAATATTCTTTCAAAATATTTCATGTACAAATTCTTAAAAAAATTTAGGATTTTTTTTTTCATTGGCTCGATATCTTTTAGCGAAAGATTTTAATTCTAGGAGCGGATAAATTTTAATTTTATGTAATAGAGATTTTTAAATAATTACTTAAAATTAATTACAACTTAATTATTGAAGATATTTTACTTGGGCTATAAGTTTTTTATTAATGTAATATATTTGTAAAAGTAAATTTTATTTCTTTAAAAATAATTAATTAAATATTATAAATCATTATATTGCTTAAATTATATCTCAAAAATATATATGTCATATAAATAAATTTTAAAATAAACTTAAAAGTTTTTAAGCACAACCTAATATAATTTATATTACAATATTCTGATATAAGTTTTTTAATCATATAAAATTTATGGAAATAATAAAATAAAATAAATAAAAACCGGTTAAAATGGAAACTAAAACCAAACAAAAGCGTGGTCACGTAAATCCCATGCAACCACCAACCATTAACAAACCAATTCCACGTCCAAAACCAACCACGTCCACTCCCTAATCCTTCCTCATTTCATTGGTGGTTACATCTAATCCAACCTTCTTTATTTCTTAATTAGAACACTAATCACAATTAATTAAAACTTCTTCTATAGCAATAATAATAGTAATTATTTTTAATATATAGGATATGGTGAAATTATTTTGTGCCGTCACCGGATGCCATTCGAGACGAATCAGGACGAGCAATTAATGTCACTTTTTTGTTGTGCATCAATATTGTGTACCAAATGACGTGAGGCGTTCAGATTCATCTCTGAACGATCTGAAGACCGCACATAATAATCTCTCCATGTCTTGAATATCCACTAAATCCGGTCTCCCATCAATATTCAACTCCAGCATCCAAACTCTATTGATTAGGTAAAAAAAAATTAATAAAAAGGCAAAATTGAAATTAATTTTAGACATGCAAGACCCGTGCACAAGACTAGAAAAAACGATGCCCTATTAGCCACGGAAAGAACACAAAAAAAAAAAAAAAAATCTGATGCCCTAACACGTTCCTACCAGAAAAATAATTATTCTTAGAACTTTTATATTATCATTAAATTCCGAAACATTTTATATTAATATATCCAACAAATATTTTATATTTGTTTATTTAGCATTTAATATCATACTCTGAGTTTATGAACATTTATGTCCTCAATATTTTAATAATTTAATTTTCCATAATTAATCAGGAATCATAAATCATTTAAATTATTTTTCTCTTTTCTTTTAATGAGAGCATGTAAATTAATTAAATTAATTTAGAATATTTATTATAAAATATATTTTATTTTATTTTTTGTTCAATCGAGAAGGGACAAAGACTTTTCCACAGTTCTTCATTTTTTTTTCCTCTCTCACACGTCCTGTATTTGAACACGAAGAAAGCTTAAAAGTTGATTAGCTAAACCCCCCAATGGCCCTCCCATTCTTCTCCCCACTTCAAATAGAACAAAAAACCAACCTCTCACCCATCCCCCCGTCCTCTTCCTCCTTCTCCATCCACAGCTCCTTCCTCATGCCAACAGATCAATACTCCCAAACAGATTATCTCCTCCTTCTCCATCAACACATCCAAAATTTCAATACCAATCTATGGAAAATCAACCTTCGCCATTACCAAACCTTACTTCTGACCGCCGACGACCTTCTCCGCCAAAAAGAAGCCAAATCGAAGCAGCTCCAGCTTCAAAACCTAGCTTTGCAGCAGAAGCTCCGTTCCATTATTCTTCAGAACCAGCAATTATGTTCCATGGCTCGCCGGAGCGAGGCGATGGCTTCTGCGCTCAGGGTTAGTCTTCAGAATGTTATAATACAGAACGAGGCGGCGGCGAGGGAGAGAGAAGGGTTTGGAGATAGCGGAGAGGTCGGAGAAGAAGAGTCTTGTTGTGAAGGAAAAGAGGAAATGGAAGTTTCTAGATTTAAGTGTAGGGTTTGTGGGGAGAGAGAGGTTTCGATCTTGTTGATTCCTTGTAATCATCTTTGTGTTTGTGGAGACTGTGAGGAGCTCGTTACAGAATGCCCTTCTTGCCGGTTAACTAAGCGGGGTGCGCTGAAGGTCTTATTGTAAATTATTATTTTTTTTTTCTTTTTTTTTGTGTTTATTATTAGTTATGTTTTGATAGAGTAAAATTAGTGTGAGTGAATTAACCTCAAACAAATTTGATTTTGATTAGAATTTATTTTGATAATGTTTTGAGATTAGTGTACTGTGTAATTTTTTTATGTTTATTTAATTAATTTATTTTTATTTTTTTTAAGTTTATTTAGGTAATGGGCAATAAGAAAAGGAGGTAATAGAAGAAAGAGTAAAACATGAAAGGATGATTGTTTATGTCACCATAATATTTAATTTCTCTATTTTTCATTGAAAAATGTTTTAAAATAATCTTATATAATTTAATCTAAATTAATTGAAATTTGAAAAATATATTGGTGTAAAAATTATTAAAACTCTTATTTAAAAAGTTTAATATTTGATTTTAAAATAAATTATATTATTTATATATCATTTCCCTTTGATTAATTTATTAACAAATACTATTAAAGTTAATGACTTAATCGAGATTAAACAAATCATGTAATTTATAGCTCTCATATAGAGTTAATGATTTAATCAAGATTAAATAAATCATGTAATTTATAGCTCTCATATGTCTTATTCATGTTCTATTATAGTTAAACAATATTTAGGAAATAATTAATGACTATATTAAAAAAACTTTATGAGAAAAAATATGCAATTTTAATTTTATTTATGCGTTTAATAGAAAAAATAGTAGCATGAATTGAAATATGTGTTTCTTTTAAAAGAAATATATTGTAATTTTATATCTTTGCAAATCATTATGCCCAAATTATGCCATCAAATCTTGACAAGGTTTATGAAAAAAAAAAGATAGAATTCTTTTGTTAATTTAAAAAATGGGTGAATGCTGTTTTAGTATTTGCACGAAAATAAATGCCATTAATGATGATTTATGCTCAATTAATGAAGCACAAATCATCATTAAGTTCGCATGGTGTGCACTCTTTATAGATGGTATAAAGAATATTTGTAGATAATTTATCCATACATAAAAAGGGTCTTGGATCTTAACTTAAAATTAGAGAGAGTTTGAAGGTCTGCGAAGTTTCATTTGATTTTTGACGCCAATGATCATTATCATCACCGGATTACCATTATCTATCTATTGCCAACCTTCTACCATCCCGCAACATTTGTCGATAGATCCCCATTTCTTAATTATCATCACCCGATTTTCATTAGTTGATTGCCATTATCCAATTATTGTCATCTGACTACAATCTTATTAATAACACTTCCATTAATCATCAAGATTGATATATCATCAAAAAAAATTATCTTGATTGGGCACGAATCTCGATGCAAAATCAAGCAGGAAACTTCAAAAATTAAATTCGGGATCACCTGAACTTCGATTTCAGTAAACATACAGTCAAACTGAAAGTCTCAGAAATACGAACCCAACGACACCAAATTCGACTCAATCTGGGCCCAAATGAGTCCAAATAAAGGACCCGAAGCGCTGCTGGAAGGTTTGAACCACAATTTGGGTTAGCAAACAGTCTCCAAACATGGAGTGCTTATAGTCGAATCGAGCGGCTCAACCAGTCGAATCCAACGAGCTCAAGATCGCCAAATTCCAACGTCATTAAGACCTTCAAATATCTGACGAACAGTGCATGATCAAGGGATTCAATATTAGATGTCCATCCAACCACTCCCCATTTACCCTTGATCTCTCACCTATTTACGGGTCATGCCACTCCATAAATATATTAATAGACCCCTCATTTATCTTAAGAGGGGGACCGAAGTAAGAAGAGAAGAAGAGAAGAGAAATAAGAAGCTCCTCCTCGACCATTGCCGGAGTTTTGTCGGACCACCGCCTAACATCGTTGCTCCGTCGGACCACCACTTGAGGCCCACACCTCCGTCGGACCACCGCCTAACGTCGTTGCTCCGCTGGACCACCGCTTGACGTCCTTGCTCCGTCCGACCACCACTTGAGGCCTTCACCTCCGTCGGACCACCGCCTGACTCCGTTGCTCCACCGGATCACCACTTGAGGTCCTCACCTCCGCCGAACCACCGCCTGAGGTCGTTGCTCCGACGGACCACCACATGAGGCCCAAACTTCTTCCGGACCACCACTCAAGACCCTGTGCTCCACCATGCCATCATCTGAGGCCCAGACTTCCACCGGACTACCACTTGAGGCCCGGACTCCGTCGGACCACCACCTGAAGCCCGGACTTCTTCCGAATCACCACTTAAGGCCCTGTGCTCCACCAGGTCACCACCTGAGGCCCGGACTTCCACCAGACTACCACCTGAGGCCCGGACTCCGCCAGACCACCACTTAAGGCCGAAACTTCTACCAAACCACCACCTGAGGCCCGATCTTCCACCGGACCACCGCTTGAGGCCTTATGCTTCACCAGGCCACCACCTAGGGCTCGGACTTCCGCCGAACCGTCACTTGAGGCCTTGTGCTCCACCATGACACCACATGAGGCCTAGACTTCTGCCGGACCACCACCTGAGGCCTGGATTTCTGCCGGACTATCACTTGAGGCCCTGTGCTCAATAAGAACATCACCTGAGGCCTGGACTTCCAGGGAACCACTACTTGAGGCCTTGAGCTCCCCCACACCACAACTTTATGCCCAAAGTTCTCCTAGAATACTGTCGACCTCCATCACCAGATAACGATCTTTCTGACCCTGGTCTCCTACAGACTACGATTTTTCTAACCTCCGTCGCCTACTATGGCCCATCCGATCTCTATCACTAGACAACGATCATTTTGACCCTGGTCTCCTGCCGACTACGGTCATTATGACCTCCATCACTAGCCAACGGTCTTTCCGGTCTCCATCCTACCGACTATAGTCGTGCCGACCAAACAAACATGTATGTATTGTAACTCCCACCATGTAATATGTTATATATGATGTATATTTGTATCATCAAGCCAAGGCCTTCTCTCAAGGAAGGGCCTCATTTGTAATCGAATGCAAATACTAGTGGATTCATTCAAATTGGGCCAGACCCCGTGGTTTTCCCCCTTTTAAGGGGTTTCCACGTAAAAGCTTTGGTGTTTCTTATAAACACTACGCCTCTCTCTCATCTGATTGTGTGCTGGATCTTCGTACAACGCTAAGACACTAAACTTTATAATTCTCTACCGCCGCGAATGCTACAGGTCGCGACAAAGATATTCCAAAAGCTACTGATGTCAACCACGTTTTATACTAGACAATCTCCACCGCACCTTGACAACTACCAAATGTCGTACTATAATATAATTGAAATACAACTTTATTATGATATATATACTATAATTTTCTACATCATTGTGAAAGGAAAGTTATTAAGAAATGTTTTAGACTGATTAAAGCTTTAGTTTTTTTCTCTCTTGTTATGTGTATTCAACTTTATGCTTTCTATTTTCTGCATGCAGTGCTTGTGATTACTACAAGTCATTAAATATTCTCAAATTTCTTGGCCATTATCACTCAACTATGATCTCGCGACCACCACTGCTTGATTGCCGATATCTGCTAACTTTGTCACCCATACACCCACCATTAACAATAACACCAACAAACGTCATTGTCTATAAGAACGATTAATGTCGTTAGCAACAACTCCCACCAATTTCGTCAGTCATTCTTGCCAATAATATACATTCATGTCATTGCTTGTAAAGCCAATGCATGTTGTTTATACAAACACCTGCGTCCATAAACTTAATCGCTAGTTATCACTAACAATGTAGATATTCACCACTTATAAAATTAGTATACATCGTCAACACCAATGATGTGCCCATGGACTTCATCGCCCCCCGTTATCACAGTACAAGTGAAGAACACCTAAAGTGACGAGCAAGGTTACATCGAACAAATTGTATCCCAACACAAAATAAAACCAAATAAAGGCCAATATAAACAAGTGGTACGTGGAGAAGGTTCTTGAAGGAACTCCAAATAAGGAACTTTTATTTTATCTAGTGAACGTATGCTCCTCTACGTTCGGTTTTAGACCAAAACAGCGCAATACCGAGTTTTTTGAAAAAACTCGGTACAACTCGGTACTCGGTATTGCGCGTTTTTGGCCTAAAACCGAACGTAGAGGAGCGTACGTTCACTGGATGTAATAAAAGTTCCCAAATAAGGCCCAGCTAATATAACGCAAGCCTACTATAAAATTTGGGCATCCGCTCCAAAACTCACTTGCATTAGATTATGCACCGATTGTGGGGCCCAAATTAGTCTTTGATTTTCTTTCTTTCAACCTATTCCATGAAAAATAAAATAATACAAAAATTAATTAAACTCAATTAATGTACAGTTTTTATGTGAATGATCAAAACAAATAATGTGTTTTGTTTTGTGCTCAGAGATAACATAGCATCCCAAACATAAATATAAATTTATAAGAGGATATAGAAACAAAAATATTAATGTGAATGCTAACTAAATATTAAATTTTTTATATATTTACTTGAGTAAGATAAAAAATAAAACAATATTTAATATAAAAATATCTATTAATTTATCTAAAATAAAATATAAATAATAAATTTTAGATTAATATATAAATATATAAAAATTCTATGATAAATAAATAAATAAATAAATATACATATATATAAGTAAATGCTTAAAAAGTCAGCGGTTCATCAAACCGGGTCGAGTCACACAACGGACCGGCAATTTTTGTTTACGGTTCGGCTTAAAGCACCGGCAAGAGCGACCGCCATATATAAAATGGTAAAGCTCTCGGGGATAAATTAGTTTCTCCACCCTGGAGCTGGATTAGCTGAAACCCTTGAGGCGACAAAGGCCCCGCCGTCCACTCACAGACTCATCATCGGAGGTAAGATCTTCTACTTTCCACTATTAATCTTACGGATCTTTTCAGTCAAACTTAAGAATCTACTAGAAGCTGGAATTGAATCGTTCCTGCTGAGATCGATTCGATTGTATAGCTTCATCTTTCATTCTGCTATGCGCATCAGTTATGTCAAAAGGATAATGGCCTCATTCTTTTGATGAAAATCGGAGATTAAGATAGATCGATTGTGCTTCACTTCGATTTTGGAAGTCTGGGATTCCTTGTTATTATTACGTTCTTGGACATTCAGGCGAGTTTTGCGATAGGCGAGAAATCAGGCATAAGGAATGTATCGGGTTCTTTTGAATTGGAATATAATTGCCGGGTGCAGTTTAACCCATCCATATTATTATTATTATTATTGAATCGCGGGGATGGGTTCTGTTGGTTTTTGAAGAAAATCATGCTGGTTTTGTGTGGATCAGTCCTAGCCGTTCAATGTGGGATTTATGATAGGATGGGGGTATTTCAACTGTGCAGTTACCGAGCTAATTGTCCTCTCTTTTTTTGGTTGGGTAATTTGTACAGTACGCCGAGCTTTGTTCTTCTCTCTATAACTGCATTTAAATTGGCCTTGTTATTAATTACAGCGGCAGCTGAGTATTTGAAGAAAGTTAGTACAGAACGATTTTCCTTTGGTTTGTGTACGTGTGTATTGTTGGGGGGCGATGGTTGGGAATGAAATGTTTTTGATATAGCTTATTCATCTTCAAATAAAGATGCCAATGACTAATATCTAATGTATATCAATGAATGATGCCCAACATTCATCTTCTAGGTCAGTTAGCTTCCCCTTAGCTGGGGAATGACTAAGACAATTACCCACAATCATTCGACATTTTAAATTCCCCATCACTTTTCATCTGATGACTGAGATCAAACATCTTTCAACCATTGGCTTCTATCTTATTGGTTGTCTGCTATCCCTTCTTATCAGTAGGACTATGTCAACCACCCCAATTGCCTGATTTTTACATTCTTTATTGATCATTATTTGATGCATGCCAATAATCTATGTTTGATGTGCATCAGACATATACAACCGACACTCATTTTCTTGGGCATCCCTTCTATCAGGAGAATGAACAAGTAGAGCAATCACTCGATACGTGCCAATGATTGACATTCAACATTTGTCGACTATTCATGTCCAATATTCATCTCATTGGTACCTAATCTTACCTCCTATGAGGGGAATGGCAAAGCGAATCGTCGGCCGTCACTTAAAGCCTATCAATGACCGACGTCCAACATTTCATGCGTAATTTTGGCCTTAGATGATCACCCACTCATCAGACGATAACTTTGACCCCCAAGGATTTCATATTACTGTTATAGGATACGTGTTTCATGGTTTATGTATGTGTTATATTAATATATACTCTAATTATGTGGATGTACATTTGTTGAAATTCTTGACTCATATTAGTAGAGTTGTTTTAATTGGACTAGAAACCATGGTATTTTTCCCTTCTTGGGTTTCTATGTAAAATATATCATCTCCTATTTGTTGCTCTCAATTTAATTGTATATGTGAGGATTTTCTTCAAAACTAAGATTATAACTTCTCTCTCAGCTGCCTTGAATATATCTAGCACATAATATTTTGATGTTATATGTGGGAAACATTTCCACCTACGTCAGTCATCAATTGTAAAATTCAATGATGGTCTACAAATTGGGACCTCAACATCCAAATATTCGTCACTAAGTAGTATTCTATACATTTTCCAATCAACGAAGACACATCTCCTCGGTAGCTCCATTAAAGAAAGCTACAGCGCCTTCTCAAAGAACAATTCAAGAATATAACCATGATTTCAACATTTACAGAGCATTGACACTAGCACTTGATTGTTTTCATACAACTCTTTTCTCCTACCATCTGCTAACTTATTAAGACAATCACCCGTCACCCAAAGCATTTTAAAAAAAATGCCAATGTAGCTGTTCCTAATATAGGCAACTTTGCAGCACGAATTAGCTCAAGATTCTATCTAAATTGCAATCTCGAGGTGATGCCCACATTGATGTTCAAGAAGTGGAATTATTTGAAGTGGATCTTGAACAAACTGTTAATTCCACAGAGTTCTCTATATGCAAGGTAAATTTCACGAGAAACTTTTGAAATAATCTTATATCCTCATACTATCCTCGGGAAGGCCCAGCATTGTATGGACCCCAGAAAATAACAATGAATGAAAATAGGTAAATTTTATCATCTAAATGACTTTGGAGGGTCGCTAGTTCGGTTGTGTCCCCACTAAAAAGTCCCTTGCGGCATAGTTTTATGATCGCTCGTTTCCAGTTTTCACAATAATTAATTGTTTGTTATTTGTTCTTTGTTTCTCACAAAATTTCAAATTTTATTTGGCTTAACTATTTATATTATCGTAGAAACCTATCTATCTATCTATATATATGATTTATTTATGATCTTTATGCACAAAAACATGACATCCTTTCATACTGGTTTTAGTTGACAGGGAAGTCTAATATGCTTCATTTCTATAATGACCTCCATTATCAGTAGATTTTTACAATATTTTTATAGCCTCTCTTTGTACTTTAGACAGTTGCCAATCCGCAACTTGCTTTTATATATTTTTAAAAAATTTTCAATCTTTGTTTACTCGTATCCATACTTTATGCAAGTTTTTTGCCTTTATTAAAACTGTGGATGCTTTTCCTACAGATGAATGTTGAGAGGCTCCAAAAGATGGCCGGTGCCGTCCGCACCGGCGGAAAAGGAAGCATGCGGAGGTTTGTTCGTTTCTTCTTCGGCCTGCTTAATAGGATTTTGGTGCCACTGTTTGTTATCAATGTTTTAAATCCTTTTTAGTGTTCTGACAAGTCCATAGTTTTTTTATTGCTGATTGCTATGCATGGTGGATTGTCTCCAGGAAGATGAAATATTTCCTGATATTGAACCAATATTAATTAAGATAAATAATTTTATTTATTAAATTTGTTTTAAGATGAGTATTATATAAAAGTTGATTGATTAGATATGTTTAAATTTGAGTCCGCCTAAGAAAGTCAATTGTTGAGAATGACTTCCATTGAGTCATTCCTGCCCTGAAAAAAAAAAAAAGTTTTACGCAGCTTTTTCATTGTTTGTTGCTTCATGAGTATGCCCTGAAGTTGCCATGCCATTTGAAGTCTTTGTTACGATTTTGCCACTCCACTGAGATGGCGAGCTTTTGGAGATCTTTCCCTTAGTTTGAAATTCAGGGGATTTCATTGCTCCAATGCCAATAACTCGTATTATTAATTGAGAAAAAAAAGCTCAAAATAATGCGGAGTATTATATTTCTTCAATTTAGTCTCTCAACTATATAAGATTGATTCCAAATAATCTCTTGAGTAGAAATTAATAGACATTGAGATATTAAATTGATTCTAATGTAGTTCCTTGGCTATACAAAATTGGATCAAATTTTCTATAGTCGATTAATTAAATTAAATTGATCACATCTGGCTAACCAGGTGATTTTTTTGGGCTTTTCACATTGTTAATTAATAGACCAATTTAGTTTATTTTGGTGTTAGTCACTTTTGAGGAGTAGAAGTATTCCGTAAGTGGAACTTGGATTGTCAATTGCACTTACCTATCTGCATATTCTTCAATGTACAATTGCTAATACTCCACGCATTTTGACTAGATTTATTCCGTTACTGATGTGCATTTTGATAAGACGTTTATTAATAGGAACTTATGTTACCTTTAAATTTTAAAGGTAACTGATCTACTTTTCTGGCCATGTGTTACGTTGTGATGCCTGTCAGGAAGAAGAAGGCTGTTCATAAGACAACTACGACTGATGATAAGAAGCTTCAGAGCACACTGAAGAGGATAGGTGTGAATGCCATTCCTGCAATTGAAGAAGTCAACATATTTAAAGATGATTCTGTAATACAGTTCCAGAACCCTAAAGGTAAATATCCAAAACTCATTATTCTTTATTTTCTCACACTATGTCAAGAGGAATTCAAATCTCATTGGGACATTAATTTCTCTATTGTAGTGCAAGCTTCCATCGCAGCCAATACTTGGGTTATTAGTGGCTCTTCACAGACAAAGAGTAATCTCACTTACCATCTTATCTGAATAAATTTTTTTACTTTTAAATAGTCATGAAATTAAATACAGATTGCTCATCTTCAACTTTTCAATTTTTTACATGATAACATGTTAGCAATAATTTAATTCATGAAATTTCAGAAGGGAAAAAAAAAAAAAAATTGCCCATGTAATCCAGACCTGCAGGTGTTTTGATGAGCCTAAAAACTGTTTGATTTGCTTCAAGATGAATGTAAATAACTTCTTCATGTATAGTCCTTGTCTTAAAACATATTTAATGATTTAAAGACACATTTTGATCAAAATTGTTTTCTTTTTTCAATTAAGAATGATACTTACATATTTGATATTTTGCCTTCGACAGAACTACAAGATTTGCTACCATCAATTCTCAACCAGTTGGGTATGTTTCTCATCTTCATACTCTGAGTCTTTTATTTTTTTATTAACTTAATTCATTAAATCTCTCATCTCTAGTTTTTTGTTAGTTTAGTAACCCATGCTGAAATATATTATTTATGCTTTTGGACATTTATTTCAAATTTGAACTTCATTCTAGGTTTGATGGGTTCTCAAATGTAGAAATATGTTAGTCGCGCAATCAAAATCTTGAACTTGTTTTGCCAAGCTTTTTTGGTTTTCTTCAATCATATTATGAACAGGCCGGTCGGGATCACTTTATGCTTTGACATAAAATAAAATATATTTAATATCTTAAATATTAATTATTTTTATTTTTTGAATTTCAAATAAGTTGATTAATGAGATGATGGTGGTCGCCGGTGGTGTGGCGGTAACCCGAGCGATAGTAATGGTGGTTGCTAGTGGTGGTGGTTTATGCGAAAGCAATGACAATGATTGCTGATAATGATAGCAGTGGCGACCAATGGTTGAGGCAATTGATATCAAACCTGGGGATTATTTAAAAAAAAAAACTCAAAATACTTATTTTATTTTTTTTTAGTATTGTAACAAAGGATAATGAAAAAAATAGTGAAAATTAGAAAGCTAGGAAGTAAATCATATCAAGCACAACTCTTAGAAAATCCCACATAAGCAGGTCTTCTAGCCTGAATAGGTTTGATAGAGAATTTGAGATAGGGTAAGGCTTCTACCAAAGCAAAATCATTGCAAGCTCTCCAAATTTGCTAAATAATAATGTGTATGGCAAGCATGATAGGGTGAGAATCAATTTGGCTAACATAGGTTTTGTTACCAAGAAATCATGATCATGGTGAGAAAGATGGGCTCAACCTCTAATAGATACCACACCAATTTAATACCTCTTTGATGATATTAGAAATGATAATACAATTGAAGTGAAAGTATTCGAGTTAATGAGCCCAAAGAGATAAAGAATAGAGTGTTGCATTGACCACCTCTAATAGATAGAATGTTAACCATCTTTAATTTCAAATCGAGCATCATCTAAGCATATATAAATTAAAAATTGAGCTTAGCCCATTTGAACCAGAAAAAAAGAAGATAAATATTATATTTAATGCGAGTTGCTTGGATAGAGAAATTAACCTTGGATAGTGAACATTGTTAAGGTTATCTATGAGGTCCACAAGTGTGGTTGTAGTAGAACTAGGGAGATCCTAATGGTATTTGACAAAGAATAGAAAGATAGGAGTATAGGACCAAGTAAATCACATCAAGCATAACACTTAAGAAGTACCACACAAGCAACTTTTCTATTTTAAATAGATTTGATAGATGGTCTGAGTTGGGGTAGGCTTAATTCTACCAAAAGCAATAGTATTGAAAGCTCTCTAAATGCGGTAAATAACAATGTAAAGCATGATAAGATGAGTATCAATTTGACTAGCAAGGTTGTTGTTACATAAAAAGTTTTTTGATTCTATTGAGAGATTGAAAAGTTTATACAAATGATACGAAGTCCAATTAGTGAACCAAATGAGAAAGAGAGTGATCGGTTATCAAAGAAAAATGAAAAATGATAAGCATCAAGATTTGGAACACATAACATTATTCTGCTATCTATTAAATAACTAATTAGAAATTTGATTTTACATCAAGATTTAGAAGATTATATCCTCTTCGAGAAACCGGACAACTGAAACCTTCCGTATCAGTTTCATCTCACCGCAAGATGGTATCTTGAACATGAGGTCGAGAAAGTTTCTAAAGAGTGGGATCATTGCTTGGTCAGTTATGCTATGGGCAAGAGGTCTTATTATGAGTCGTTACTCACTGTTATTAAAACGACATGGAAAATGAAAGATCCTCTTACTCTCCTCTCCTTAAATGATGAGTTTTTTTTTTTGTCTTCGAATTCTCATCTCCGGAGGACTATGCCATGGCCTTGAGTGGGGACTTCGGTTATTTTTTGGCAAGCCACTCATCTTTTATAAATGATCATCAGATTTTGACCAAAGAGATATGAATTCACCTCCCTTCTTCTTCAGGTTAAAATTCCAAATGTTACCCTTAGGTGTTGGAACCCTGCTAGTATGTACAAAATCACGAGTCTTATAGAGCTCAACCACCCCTTTATCACCTCCACTTGATTCATCTCTTAAATCAAACCAACTCCCCCCCCCCCCCCCCCCCCCTACTCGCGCCCATTTATGCTTCGCAACCGCAGCCTTTTAATTTTAACCAATTTTCTATCCTATCCACAAACCTTGAAAACCAGCCTCTATTACCATATCACATCCTTGACCTTAATCAGACCTAAATGCTGTTAAACCCCCCAACATTCCCAAGGCCAAAAATTTGGCCAACAAAACCTCAAAATCCAAATGAACTTCATATCTTTTGCCTCTTCGAATGTGAGAAGCTTCAATGGGTTCGACAGAGTTTTTAACTGCAAATGTTATCATTTCCTACAAGCTTAACCTCATATGCATTCTTGAGGCAAAAATTAATGCCTCCAACTTTCTAACCCTATGGTTTGTGCATAACCATAAATGATTTCACAATGTAGGTAGCTGTAACAATTTCTCTTTGTCAAATTCGGGAAGGATTTGGTTGAAGTGGAATGTTTCTCTCATACAATTTGACAAAATTTATGATAGTCAATTCTTTCATGGGGAAGTTCTCTTTGGTAATGCTACATCATTCTTCCTCTTTATGGTATATGCTTCCAATGCCTAATCTCCACCTCTGAAGCATCTGCTCGTATGTTACCTTTGGCCTTAAATCTTGGGTTGTCTTGGTAGACTTCTATTGCTACAGACATCACAAAGAGAAAAAGGAGGGAATTTGATATCTAACAGTAGGTTATGTGATTTTAATAACATGATTTTTAGTACTTGACCTCTATGAGTCTTTATATTACTTGGTTTAATAGCAAAAGTGACTCTCCTATTCATATAAAGCTTGACAGAGTACTTGTCAACAATATTTGGCTTGACACTTTCCCTACCTCTTTTTATAGAGTCAAAAGCCCTAAAAGTTCTAACCACTCTCCTCTAATCATTCATACCTACCAACTGCCCAATCTTAAACACATTTCAATTCAACAATTATTGGGCTAAAATGCCTCAATTTTGGGATGCTTTTTTCACGACCTTCTTCAACCCTAATAGTAGTATTGACCCTATTAACCCCTACATAAACTGAAGTTGTTGAAGGAGCGTATTAAAAGGAAAAATTGGAACTCCTTACTCTTATCTCTACATATGAAAGACTTAGCGTTTCAACAAGCATCTTGTTTTGAGATAAACACTAACCCCTCGAACCTATCTCTAAATAGTAAAGTTAAACAATTTGAAGAATATATCTTACATAGGGGTGTCAAAATGGAAGTTCGAGTCGGTTTCTGGTCAAACCTGGAATTGACCTGAGTTTTATTCAGCTGACCCGAACTCGACCTAGTTTTGTAAACATGTCAGAAATTTAGACCCAAACTAGACCCGTCATGTTACCATGTTTAGGGATGTGAATTCGAGTCAACGGGTCAGGTTTGAGTCCAACTTGCCTTGACCTGGGTGTAAATGGGTTGACCTGAACCCGACCTGTTTAGCCAATGGGTCATGATTTACAATCCGGACCGCCTCGCTCGGGTTGCCGAGTTGACCCGACCTGTGAACCCTCTTGCAATCCTGTTTTAAGCCACCAATCATCCATCTCCAATCTCGAACACCTCCAGTCCTCTGCCTGCGAGTGTGATTCCCGTTCTGTGACCGGACAAAACCAAGCCACCTTCGCCTATGCTTCGATTGCGACTCAACAACCCTGTCCGACCAAAGTGGCGAAATCTTGCGTTCGAAACATTCCTCTGATGCTCACACTAGTGTGGACTCCCGTCTCTCGCTTCCACTTGTTTGGCCGACCGAATGATCCCCCCTTCACATCCAAGTCTCTGCCCGACTGAAGCCCGACGCTCCTATGCAAATCTCTGTTCTGTCTGGAATTTGAGGATTGAGGCAGAGCGCGGATGCACAGTCGCTAACGTGCCAAAGCCTTCTCGGATTTCGGGTGAAATTTGGGTTAGCAGGTTGACCCGGACCCGACCCGATTTTTCAAATGGGTTAAAAAATGCAACGCAAAATTTAGTTGTTTGTTACACAGGTTGACTCGAACCCGGATTTTTCGAGTCAGGTTATCGGGTCGTGTCAATAATTGACACCCCTAATTGGGTTGACCTGACCCACAATTGCGAGAGCGCGTGCTGCAAGAATTGAGCACGAGCTTCGTGACTGCATGTGAGGGCTGCCTGGTAGGTCTGTGGGAGAGCGCGGATGCGAGGCGACTGCGAGTGTGCCGCAGCCTCGATTGGGGTGAGTGGCCAAGTGCGTGTGTTGATTAAAAAAAAAATGAATAGAGAAATTTTGAACCTCTGTATACACACCGGCCCCACTTCTCAAAACAATGTTTCAAAACGACGGTTCCCTCTCATAACCGTTCCCACTTTCGTAACTTCCCCACAACATAAAACTCTCCAATTTGGACTCCTTTAGGGGGGAGAACTGAACGAGACATTGGAGAAAACCCCTCCTTCCATTCCTCTCGTCTGCCGGTGTGCTCACATGAGTGGAAACTCTGTTTCCCACTCTCCCACAGCCGCACGCAGGAAGACCGAATGCCTTCCTGCATGAACGCCTTTGCCTATGCCTCCTTTTCCGAAACCGAAGACCCACACATCCGGGTCGTTCATGACTCCTTCACCTGACGACCCAGCCAACAACTCCAAAACACGACGCGAGCCGGTCTCCTTCCCATTTCCACCTCCGTTCAAAGACCCCATCCGGCGAACCCTCTTAGCCACATCTCAAGCCTGAAGCCGACCTAAATACCTCCGCTTGCTTCACTTTGTGAATCTGTGTGTAAGTATTAACAATAGATAAATATATTGTTAACATAATATGTTATTATATCACATAGAAGAAAGACTATTGGTTGGAGATCTTTTCAAAAAAAGAGAGGGAGGCAATAAATTCTCTTCAGCCATTTAGAGAAAATATAATCATGATCATGTCCAATATGTCAGAATGATGTCCTTTGTATTAAAAAAATGGGAGAAATTATTAACACGTCCAGATGCTTCTTACATGATGTCAGACGCTAAAAAATGCCAAAATTTTGATGAGCACAATACGTAAGGTATAGTGCTTGGTATTTGTGTTGTGGATGTTTCAACTAGCAAATTCATGTTGAGACAGTTTGAAGATTAGGGACTGCTTATGTTCAATATTATCACAATTGAGGCCAATGGAGATTATAAAGCCTGTTAAGGAGCTCATTATTGCAACCGAAAGAAGAATTAAAAAAAAAATTAAAAAAGTACATCTTCCACCATAGATGTTAATGTATTGGCAGATTTCTAAGCTTTTGTTTGGACAATTAAAATGGCTCTTATCTAAATTAATAAATTGTAATAAACAATAATTTCTAAAAGGGAATGAAGACTAGCACCGTATTTTTTTAATCCGGGCGGATGATTTTAAAATTCGAAGACTTGCGCCGTTGATTTTTAATCCGGGTAGATGATTTTAAATTTGATGACCCCGGGTCGTCGTATCTTAGATCTGGCCGGATTGGTTTCAAATTGAAGACCTCACGCAGTCGATCTTAGATCCTGGTGAGATGGTTTAAATTCGAAGACCCTACGCCATCGACCTTAGGTCCGGGCAGGAAGAAATTACGGCATCTATGGGGATGAGACCACCCCATGAGGTTGCCGAAATTTCTTGAAAAATTATAGAACCTATCTTTTTGGAGCAATTGGGAAACAATTCAATTTGATTTAAAAAAAAATCAAATTGAGTAATTAAAATAATTAATTGATTAAAATTAATTAATCAAAACAATAATTAAAATTGATTGATTGATTAATTTAAAGATAATAATAATAATAATGAGAGCAATTTTAAAATTTGAGAATAATTTAAATTTAAGAGATTGTGATTAAAAAACTTGAATTCATTGAAATTAATTAATCAAGCAAATTATAATATAAAATACAATAAAAGAAAGAGATGGGAGTATTCCACTAATCAACATATACAAAGTTGTCAAACTCTCAACTCTGTACAGATTGCTCTCTAAATCTCTCAAATTGTAACTCTCAAAACCTCCATAAAATTCTCCAAATGATCCCTCTTGTATGAGTTCATGCAACTATCTTGTGGGCTCTATCCTCTACAAATGTAAGCCTCAACCACTGGCTACTGCAACTATTGACTACGAACACCTGCAAACAAACAAATGAAGAGTCAATACAACATAAATAAATTGAATGAACGCTGATAAATCTAAGCTACTGCATGTAGAACTAGAAAACAAGAAAAAGCTAAGTACGAAAAAGCTAGTAGAGCAAAACTGCTAGAAAATAAGAAACAGGTAGAGCAGTGGATTATTGTAGTAGGAGAAAGACTACGAGCACAAAATAAAATAACTAAAACACTAACTCTATTGTCAAAACTTCGAAATATCAAAATCACAAATAACCAACTGAAAACCTCGGTGGTCTAGTTTCAAACAACTACTGTCCACTCAAACAAACTAAAATTCAAATTTTTGGGCAGCCTCGTTTATAAGAACTTGGTTGTAAGACGCACTACCAGGCAACTTTCGTAGGAAAGCAGTAAGCCCGATATTAGGAGAAAGTTTTAGGTAGAAATTGACCTAACCCTAAAACCAATTAAAACACCGACCACTTCTAATAAAAGCCGTAAGTCCGACATCTGAGGGAAGTGTTTAGGTGATAATACAACCCTATACCCCTCATTCAGGCATCCTAGCTTATAGGGCTTGGTTGTAAGACCCACCCTTCGGGCCGCTTAGCTTACAGGGCTAGGTCATAAGACCCACCGTTAGGCAACTTTTAAGAAAGCCATAAGACCTATTCAACCGAAATTCTTTGGGCTACCTCTAAAAGAGGCCGTAAGTGCCACTATCAAGGTAATTCTTAATTGGAGCCATAAGCTCCTAACTAACGAGCGACTTCTATGGAAGCCATAAACCCCTACCCAAATTAAATCATGCGGGCAACTCCTAATTGGAGCCGTAAGCCTCAAACTAAACAAATGAACGGACAACTCCTAATTGGAGCCGTAAGCCCCAAACTAAATAAATCACGCGGGCAACTCCTAATTAGAGCCGTAAGCCCCAAACTAAACAAATGAACAAACAACTCCTAATTGGAGCCGTAAGCCCCAAACTAAATAAATTAACGGGCAACTCCTAATTGAAGCCGTAAGCCCCAAACTAAACAAATTAACGGGCAACTCCTAATTGGAGTCGTAAGCCCCAAACTAAATAAATTAACGCGCAACTCCTAATTGGAGCCGTAAGCCTTAAATTAAATAAATTAACGGGCAACTTCTAAGGAAGCCATAAGTCCCAACCCAAATTAAATCAAACTAAAATCCATATTTCACCACTTCAGTCTACTCGGGATCCTTGAGAGGAGGCAACCCATGGCTGCTAATTAGATTCCCTGGACACTACGGTCAATAATTGTTAGTGTTGGTAAACTGAAATCTATGGTATACCCGGGACGACGGAACCATGAGATCTTGATCGGGTTTACCTCCATCTTCCCACTATTGAGATTAAAAATATCTAAAATTTATTCATCCTTAATCGAGAGTTCTCTCTTACGTAGTAAGAGGGGTAATTAATTATGAGTGCTTGCGTTCATAGGAAATAAGGACCTCATATCTTTAAACCCTGACACTACCCTCAGGGGAAATCTGGTTAATTTCAATCTGACTTAGGGGAAATAAAATCCTACGGCTGCAAAGCGGGATTCGTGCATTCGTGCCATTTTTCTTGAGCCAACAGCGTGAGGCCGCGTGAGTTGTGGGTGTAGCAAGACCGAGGAGGTTTATGCGACTGGGGCTAGCAAGACCGAGGAGGTTTATGCGATTGGGGCTAGCGAGCAAGTGCGTGAGGCGGCATGAGTTCCAAGTGTTGCAAGACCGAGGGGGTTTATAGGGACCTAAATATAAGCGGAACTTAAGGGTCTAAATAAGTTTTTTTATAAGCGAAAAATAATATGAAATAAGCATGATATTTTAGGTGTTGTAAGGTGAAAAATTCTGTCTAAATATCTCATCAAAGTGAATTTGAAAATAATTAAATTTATTTTGAAATTAGTGGAATATAGAATTTTCATAAATAATATGCTTTGAGTTCTCGGTTTATGCCTGAATTTTTTTCGTTGTTGGACTAAAAATTGCTGATGTTTTCAGACATTGGGGGGGGGGGGGGGGGAAGACAAAAAAATGAAAAAATATATATACAGGGAATTTAGAGATAAAGGGTAAGTTGAAAACTTCATAAATTAAATCGGAGATCATATGAACTCCGATTTCAGCAAACTTATAGTCGAAATGAACATATAAAAAATACGAACCAAACGGCATCAATCCGAACCCAAATGACTCTAGATCGGATACCCGAAGCATATTTGGAAGGTTTAAATCATAATTTGGATTACCAAATGGTTTCCAAACATAACATGATTATAGTCGAATTGAGCGGCTAGACGAGACGAATCCAAAGAGCTCAAGATCGCCAAATTCTGAAATCACTAAGCCATTTAAATGTCCAATAAATGACCCATGATCAAGCGATTCAATATTGGTCGTCCATTCAAACCACTCCCAATTTAATTTCCTATTCATTCACATTTTTTTCTTGGTTGATATTAGCTTAATCCTATATTGATTCGATCTTAAAGAGATTTTATGATTTTTTTTTGTGCAATGAAATTTCTAATATCACGTATTTAGTTAATATATTAGACCCATTCTAGCAGAAATCAAGTGATTTGATGACTGTAAGTCATTTTGTAAAGGAAAAAAAAATAAACTAATTCACTATAAAAGTTTTATCATTTTTAAAACTGATTATATCGATCATAAGCCTAGATGTAAAAAGTTGAAGAAAAATTTTAAAAAATAAATTTAGGCCCCCCTAAATATATTTTCTGGCTCCGCCACTGTGATTATCAAATTTTGGGAACATTTTGTTGCTTTCGACAAGTCCTTCATTTGTTATCGTCTATTTTTTGCATTATAACTTTTTTTTGGCATTATAAGTCCAGATTTTGACTAGTCCTTAGTTTGTTGTGGTCTATTTTTCTGCTTTATGACTTCTCTTTTGAATGTTTTTTTATTGCATCTTTTGTATTGAGGCTTTGGCCTTTGTAATTATTTTTTATGGGCTAGTCCCTTATTTTATTCAAAAAAAATATTTTAAAAAATAACTTGTTTATTTAAAAAAAAAGGTAAAAGAGACAAAAATAAACAAATTTGGTTTATAAAATTAATAACAAAATTGAAAAATTAATTAATGTCGCAGAGGTCCTGAATTTTTTTATTTTGTGCTTCAGGACCTGATAATTTGGAAAATATCAAGAAGCTTGCAGAGCAGTTCCAGAAACATCCACCTGGTCGTATTAGCGAAGCTGGTGGCGCTATCCTGGAAGAAGACGAGGACGAGGACGTTCCTGAGCTTATTGGAGAGACATTTGAAGCAGCTAGTGAGATCCAAACAGCAGCTGCTTAGAGAACCCTAAATTTAGATTCTTGCCTTGCTGTTCTCTCATACTCATCAACTGCTGCTGTTCAGTTTGGCCATAGCATGAACAGCAGCTTCCATCCTATTTCAATTTTTGGTTTTATGTTATTTATTTCTGATAATATATTTGCAGTTAAGAATATATAAGATAATGTAGCAGCTTGAAAAAAATTACTTTGATTTTGCATTTGTTCATGTTGTAGTACTTTCTTTTATTATTATTATTATTTTTACTTTTTGCCAATGCTTTGCCGTAAATAAGACTAAGGCTTTGTTTGGGATAATTTTTTTATTGTTTTCTAAAACTCCGTGGTTAGTATAATTTTTTTTTTAATTAAAACTCCGTTTTAGAAAGCAATAAAAAAGCCGTCCCAAACGAAGCCTAAATAGGAGAAATGTTTTCGATAATTTTTTCTTATAAAAATTTTTTGAACTAAAATTTTTTTTATTAAAAAATTGTTTTAAAAAAGAAAGCTATCACAAAAAAACTTAAATGGTGGGAAATTAAGGCTTCATTTTTTATAGTTTTTTTTATTAATTTTAAAATGATTTTTTATATAATTTTTTTAATTAAACATTTATATTAGAAAGTTACTTAAAGAAAGTTATTATCATCCCAAACAAAGCTTAAATTTGCCTATAAAATATAAGAGAAATTATATAGTTTATATACATATTGAAATGTCATCAAAGTATATCATTATACACATTTTTTATGGAGCACATAAAAAATGAGCATGACAAATATGTGCATTTGTTATACACTTCAAAAAAATAAATACAAAAGGTTATTATATATCCCTGTATTCCTCATATAGAGTTATGCATGCAGATCATGCTACATAATTTCTCCATATGCAGGGAAATGTATTTGTTTTCTTGAGCTTGTTTGAAAGTAGGTGAATGCTTGAAAGGAAAGAAAAGGCAAGTAGTGATTTTGATG
Organism: Dendrobium nobile; assembly: GCA_022539455.1. Lineage (NCBI taxonomy): Eukaryota > Viridiplantae > Streptophyta > Magnoliopsida > Asparagales > Orchidaceae > Dendrobium > Dendrobium nobile. Next base: position 60,493,497 of record CM039726.1, read on the forward strand.
TCTTGGATTGAGAACTTGACCGTTGGTAGGTTAGGTTGGGTAAACTCGGCGGGTAGATTCCGATCGAAATTTTTGGGTTCAGATCTAATCAATTAAAAGCAAGTCAATCTAGACTTTGATCCAAATTTGATTCCAAAATCCATTTTAACACCTCCAAGTAGAATTTGAGCCACTGTTTGATTATGCCAAGGAAGAAAACGGAGAGGAGATGAGAGGAGAGAAGAGGAGAGGAGAGCAACCAACACATTTTTTATATTCGTAATTATCAGATATGATAAACACATTTGATTTTAACAATTTTAATAATGACCAAGGGTCATAATCAAAAGATTAAAATAAACAGGACAAACAAAAGAATGTCTTTATTATAAAAAAGTTTTATATTTGTTAAACCATGCATTATTCACATAATTATCAGATATGATGACAAATAAAAATAATGTCTTGAGATGATAATTAAATAAGTAGTACTAAGAATATGGTCGATAGGGGTAAAGACTAAGATTTGGGAATATATATCATTTTAATCAATTTTTTGTTCAATTCTTAGGCTTGTTAGCATGTATTCTCTTGTAGCTAATGATAGAGTGGGTGGAAGTGAATCTACATGATAAAGGTTAAACTGCTGAAGAGTGATTAGTATAAAAAAATATAATTGTTCGTCAAATAATTTTTCAAAGCAGTTTTGTTATTATCCTTCTGAAATGTTCACACTCAAAATAATCATATAGATTAATACAATTTTTTTTGGAAATTATTGCATTTCTTTATTAGATTTATGATGGTTGCTGAAATCGGGAGATCTATGCATTTGATGAAAGATACGAGATGTGAAGCTTCAGAAATTTTTGCTAAGCTCTTAAGTAGGCCAATAATACTATGAATAGAAGAGGAATTATGGTAGATATTAAGATAAGCCGTTTTTTGATATGACAATAAGTTGGATGGGTAATGACCTGATGGGAGACATGAGGAAAGACTGAAAGATACGATTTTTTAATGCATTATCATTTTTTTTTAAATGAGAGAAAAAGGAGCAAAAGAAAAGTTCTTTTACGGGATTGAGTACATTGGAACAGTTTGCGAGATGAGTGGTATTCTCAAATCACAAGTGATAATCTCACTAGGGGTGTCAATTCGGGTCAATGGGTCAGGTCTGGGTCCAACCCGAGTTGATCCGGTCGTAAACGAATTGACCCGAATCCGACCCGTTTAACTAAATGGGTGAAGATTTCCAACCCGGACTGGACCCATGCGGGTTACCGGGTTGATCCGACCTAACCTGCAAACCCGCGGGTGCAGTGACGGACTAGCGGAGGTGCGTGATAGCGCGAGTGCACGACAACGACGCAACGATAGATGGCCCGTGGCCGCAGGTGTGCGAGTGCGCGGAGTTGTAGGACTTGCGCTAACGGAGGTGCGCGAGCGCACGACAACGGCACAACGCTATGTCAGAGTCGTCGGACCTTCAGACTGGTGGAGGCACGTGATGGACTCATCGGACTGACATCTGGCGGAGCAGAGCTGCAGAGGCAAGGCTTGATGCCTCAACCTGAGTGCGATGAGCGGGTGAGGTCGCATGCCGAAGGTGCCACAGTGTGAGTGTGACCAATGGGCGGATGGGACTACGCGGACGCCTAAGAAACAAACTAAACAGACCATTTCGAGTTAACCCGCGGGTTTTCGGGTCAACCTGAACCCGACCCATTTTTCAAACAGGTTAGAAATCTGAAACTAAACCCGACCCATTTCACAAACGGGTTGACCCAAAACCATATTTTTCTAGATCGACTTTTAAGTCGTATCAATTTTTTACACCCCTAAATCTCACAACAAGCCGAATTACACAAATCTACAAACTCTAACAAATAATAATAATAAGCAAATAATAATAATAATAATAATAAAATGAGTTTGAAAATCTTTAAATTTAACTTGCAATTAAAATTATTTATGAAAATTTAATATTCTGCTAATCTTAAAAAAAATTTAACTATTTTTATACTCACTGTGATGAGATATTCCAACACAAATTTTCACCTTACAACACTGTACCTAAAATATCATACTTATTTCATATTATTTCTCTCTTATAAAATTAATTTATTTTGACCCTTAAGTTCCACTTACAGTTAGGTCCCTATAAATTTTCTTCATTAGATGAATGAATGATATATTTAAAGTGTATCAGTTCTTTGAGTGAAGTGACATCATCCGTAAAATTAATCTCAAATATTAGACGAAAAAAATTATTTAAAAAAACCTAAGATAAATTATAACAGAATTTGAGATTAATTTTATATATAAATAATTTTTATTGAATTCATCTCAAGCTTAATCTTTTTTTTTTTTTTTAGTCATTCTCACAGTTTTTTTTTACCAAGAAAGAGCATTCAAGAACAAGCTTTGCAACTAAAACAAGCAAACTTTAACGATGATAATCAAATCTCAAACAAAGAGTTAGTGAGAGATGATTAGGGCATTTGAAAAACTCATAAGGAGAGAGAAATGATTTAAAGACAAACCTGGCTAGAATTTTGGTTGAGTTAATTCAAGTTGAATTAAAAAGGGCACATGAGAACCTATGATGCACCGACACTTCTCCTCAAAGAGGTGTGTAGTGTCGGACACGTATCTGACATGACACTCGTCCGACACTCCTCCGACACGTGTCGGACACGCCGAAAATGTGTCCGATTAACAAAATATTAAATACAAATTAGACACACACGTATCTTAGATATTTTATGAATTTTTTTAAATATAATTTCTTGTATTTGGCGGGATTTAAACAAAATTTCTTATTTTCTATCCACAACACCAAATCAACGTCTGCACTTAATACCCATTCATCGAAAATTCTCATTTTCATTTCTCTTTGGCAGTGATGGTATTTTCATCTCCTATCTCGGTAACTGATAAACAACATCGAGGCCTGTCTCTCGACATTCTAATACTAATCATTTTAAGTATAAATTCTAGTTAAATGACTTATTATCTCTAAATTACTTTTAAATTTATACTTATTTAAAATTTTACACTATTTTTAAAATATAAAAACTATAATACGGTGTTCAGTGGCGGAGCCAGAAAATATGTCTAGGGGGGGCCTAAATTTTTTTTCTTTAACTTTTTACAACCAGGCTTAGGACCAATAAAATCAATATTAAAAATGATAAAACTTAGGTAGTTAATTAATTTATTTTCTTCATTCACAAAAATGACTTCAATCATCAAATCACTCGATTTCTGTTAGAACATGTTTAATATATTAACTAAATACGTGATATTAAAAATCTCATTGCACAAAAAAAAATCATAAAATCTCTTTAAGATCAAATCAATATAAGATTAAGCTAATGTCAATCAAGAAAAAAAATATAAATGAATAGGAAATTAAATTGGGAGTGATTTGAATAGATGACCGATGTTAAATTTCTTGATCGTGGACCGTTTATTGAGCATTTAAATGTCTTAGTGATATCAAAATTCGGCGATCTTCTTGGGCTCGTTGGATTTGTCTTGTCTAGTCGCTCGATTCGACTATAAGCATGTCATGTTTGGAAACCGTCTGGCAATCCAAATTATGGTTTGAACCTTCCAAATATGCTTCGGGTCTTTGATTTAGAATCATTTGGGTTCGGATTGAGTTAAATTTGGTGTCGTTAGGTTTGTATTTTTGAGACGTTCAGTTCGACTATAAGTTTACTGAAATCGAAGTTCAGATGGTCTCCGATTTAATTTTTGAAGTTTACAATTTGACCCCCCCTCCCTCCGCCCATGACCGTGTCCAACCCGTGTCCGTGTCATATATTTTTAATAATTGATGTGTCCCATCATGTCGTATTCGTGTCGCCGTGTCCGTGTCTGTGCATCATAGATGAGAATGGATTAATGATGAAATATAACCCTTTTGTTAACCCTATATATGATAGATGGAATGTTTATGACTGTATTACTAATGACCCCATCTATCAAGTAAATGAAGATGTATCTTATGATATATCAGAACAATAAAGCATGGATTATTAATGATTCTAATTTTTACTCGTTTTTAGAATGTCACCCAGACAATGTCGGGCCATCCAATTGATGCAGGGATCAACACGTTGCAGAATCTATAAAGCTTCATTTATGCGATTGAACATGTATGAGGATGATCTACAGAATGAGGGACGAGAATGACGAGCACTATCATCAAGCTACAAAAGGGGATAAAAGTCAATGACATTGAAAGCATGAGGGATTTTATCCAAAGGAAATCTAGAAAGATTTAAATCAGGGTAATTGCAAGTCAAAACATACTCAATAATGTGGCCCAAGTTAGGGACTAATTATTATGTGTGGACACCTGACGGAGAGAATCGTCCGGATTTGTTGCGCTTTTACTGTTCTTTCGCTGCGCTTTTGCAAAATAGTGGTAAAAGGGCAGCAAATATTTAATATTTACTCAATAACTGAATATTTGATGCGCTTTTACTGAGTATTTACAAAAACACAACAAAAGAGCATTAAAAACACATTCATTATTGAATATTTGTTGTCCTTTTACTGTCATTTTATAAAAACACAGCAAAAGGACAGTAAAAGCGCAGCAAATTCAGAAAGTTCTTCCTGTCCGGTGTCCGCACAAAATAATTTCTCTAAGTTAGGATTATGAGAGTGATTTTAGGCTGAATTTTGAAGTTTAAGATGAGCTGCCATAGTATCAATGAGAGCACCTGCAACGTAAAACTTCTCTACAATATTCTGGAGTATACAGTGATGAAAAATTGTATTGGATGTATAAAAATGAAGTGATATGATAAAAAAAAAGGTATCTAGTGAAGAATAACATCCACTTCATTTTAAGGTGAATTGTTGCCTAAATTTTTCGATGGTGCTTGGGAATATTTAAACTTTGTAAGAGACTGACAACATGAATGCAGATAGGATAATCGCGGATGTTCGTGCTGATCTGCCCATCATTAATGATTTGGTCAACAGTCATGTTGTAAATTGACGAATAAAATCAGAGCAAAAGAGAAGATGCAAACTGAAGAATGGCTCGGAGTACAGAACTCTCATATTGATGTACCTATGAATCTAGGGTCACCCTATCAATCGCAAGATGTAAAGCATTGACAGGTTTGGCTAATGAAGAGATTTCACCACGATTGGCATGCCGACACTGATGTTGGAGACAAGGGGTGTAAGTGAGCTGAACAAGTTCGCGAGCTAGATCGAGCTCGATTAGTTTATGGGCTCTCAAGCCGAGCTTATCAAGCTCAGGAGTCGAGCTCGAACTCAAATATATTTGAACTTGTTTATTAAATGAGCTCGAGTTCGAGCTTGATTGAGGCTTGGCTCGCGAGCTCACAAGCCGGCTTGTTTACCGCCCTATTGGAGAGTCTCTCTCTATATAATGATTATAATCATTGAAATAAAAAATAAATAGAAGTTAAAGATTGAGAAAGAGAATTTTGCAAGTAAAAATACAGTGAAATCTTAAGAGCGTGGATGGGATTGGGGGCTGGTTCCAGTCAAAACCACAGAATAGTATTGTGTCCTTATTCTTACCTTTTTTTTCACGCTTTATTTATTATGCGGCATATATATTTTTTGATAGAATTTTAGGAGGAAATTTTAAAAACCCAATTTACCCTACTTGAGTTGTGTGTTAACCATCAGAATACTCCGCTGAAATAGTCATCGAGTTGCAAAAAGCAATAGCGTTGATGATATCCACCCTTTCAGGAAGGAAGCGTGAACTGGAACTTAAATACAAAGTTGGTAGAGTTGGCGACGACTTACAGCGCACGGAGAAAATAAGAGAAAAAACTTCTCAGCTGCTATTGTCAACATGAAAATGAAACACTTCAATTTCAATGCAACATCATCAGACAATCACCTGTAAAAGAAAAGTACCAGAGAATCGTAAGTTATTTATTCATAGCTTCATCCACCCAGAATTTAATAGCTAAAAAAAGGTAGAAGGTTAAACAACTTAACTTGGTTCCTTTAATTTTTTATTCGAATTCAGTTATGCCATTCAATCCTCCCAAATATCATGGTAGCAACATCACAGATTAATGATTCACATTGTTCACATCCATAACCAATTCTGAGTACTGACAAAATCGAAGTATGACTCATAGATCGAATTATACTCAAATCATTAACCATCTCACTAATAGCTGTGAGAGGAGATATCGTCCATCACATAATCTTAATCAGTAATCACACAACATGCCACTCCATCACACAAAGTTCATAGTCGATCTGATTACCCCCAAAAATTCCCGTACAGGAATATTAATACAAGTTCTTCCCCCAACTCAAAATGAATTCTTCTATCTGATCATAATTTTTTTTAGTTTAGTCTTGGATTGCGTTCGATTATATAATATTCATTTTGTTCTACAACGCCTCCACAGTTCTAGTCGAAGAAGTGGAGACGGCCGGCTGCTGAGGTAAAGTGACGGCCGGCGCGGAGTGGCCGTGAGAGTTTACCCGATGCAGGCGACACTTGAACGATCCGGCGTGCGTCGTCGGCGCGCAGACGCACTTCGGGGGCGGCGCTGTTTCTGTTCCATGCGTACTCCCGGCAGAGTTCGACGACCACGTTCTCCTCATGCTTCGCGGCGACGGCTCACCGGCGGCCATTGTTCAAGGATTTGGATATAGCCCCGGATCTGCCACAACAACGGTTTCAAAACTCAGATCCAGGAAAAAAATACAATAAAATAATAAAACAAATCTAAAAACCATAAACATAATAAATTATTTATCCAGCTTAGATATAAAAATACAGATTCGGATCTTGTTCAGATGGAAATCAATTTCTGAATTATTTATCAATTTTAACATTATGAAAAGGATTTAAGAAAAAAAAATAAGGCGCGTGAATGAAGAGAGAGAAAACCTTGCAAGAAGCCAAGAACAGAGAGGGAGCAAAATCGGCAAACTGTGGTTCATCAGACGGCTCTACTATTTATAGGACCACGTCCCATTGCCCGCCTGACCGGAAAATTTTCGGTCATCTCGGGCAACCGGGCAATACTGCCCTAAGTCTGCCCGCGATTCCTCTATTCAATACAGCGGGCCGAGGCCCACGATTTAGTGCTAGCATTCAAAAAAAAAAACCAACTTTTCACACCCTGTCCACGTGGCTTGCAATCATCCATATAAAACTTACTGGACCCACGAGCATTACGGAGGTTCCAAAGCTAGGTCACTTAAGATCAAAAGTAACGACGACGAATTCGGTGGGGAATAACCGCCAAATGACCAAAATATCCCTGATCTTTTTTGTTTTTTTGCGAAAACCTGAGCGAGTAGAGGTCGATCATGAAGCTGCATATGTAGCCTTTCGTGTTGCGTAAAGGCTACGTTTGTTGACCCGGTTACTAACATGCCGGCCAGTAATGTGTGGCTGGAACCAGCTACGGTTCGAACCATGGTGAGAGAGGACTTTTTTTTTAATCTAATATATAAAATCAATTCTGATAGTTTAAGGACCCTGATAATTATTCTGTGCGGACACCGGACCATTCAGAGGTGAATCAGAATGCACCACATCATCCGGTATACAGCGGTATACTGGTGCGTTCCGATTCGTCTGAGATGTAAAAATAAAAATAAAAGCATTAGTACCATCAGTTATTTCAGAGATTATTACATGCGGAATCCGGACCGTTCGGATTTGTGATGGACCATGGTACACAATAAAATACACAGTTCTTTACAAAATTATGTATTTATTATATATTTATTGTATACTCTCATAAAATCAAGACACGTCTTTTATCTAAACTCCGCACCTAATAATATCGCCAGTTATTTTTACACTAATCATATTTTGTCTTCTAATAAAAAGCAAGGAGCAAGTGCAATGTCACAAACAAAGCTAGTAAGCACAGGTCTTTCTGATGACGTTCTGTCAACATTAATATCTGTAACTTGCCATTATTATAAGAGTTAACTTTTGCAAAACCGACTTTATTGATTCATCAAACTCACGTATTAATTTCCGGATTTTGCTCCTGTTGCTACATAAAATCATGTTATTGTTATTAAAACAGCATTTTACGAGTTCAAATATGACAAAACTCCTCTAAATAGTAAATAGTAATTTTGATAACGTAATATCAGACTGTAGCCGGGCCTTCCAAATAATAGCAGTCATCAAAGTTACAGCTAATAAATTATACCATTGCAAATTTATTTAGCTTTCGAAACTGTTTCGAAGTTTTGTGTGATAAAAACTATTGTTATTTGATAAAATTGGTGGGAGGTTTACATGCCTAAAACTTGAAAGATGAAAATTTATAAATAGAACACTTAAATTTTATTACTTACATCATCTAATGGTATGATAACTTCGTTTTTGACTTCGTTTGAAACGGCTTTCCTATTGCTTCTTAAAGCAAAATTTTAGCATAAAAACTTTAATTTTTAAACTAAAAAATTGTTTTAAGAAAAATAAAAAAGCCGTCCCAAAAGAAGCTTTAGTATCACGATAGAGATCGGCTAGCCAGTCTTGCCATCACCAAGCATGTCGGTGTTTTCTCGCATCATATAGAACCATTAGGGGTGCAAGTCGACTCGCGAGCATGCTCGGACTCGACTCGATAATAGGCTCGACAAGTCGAGCTTATCGAGTTTGTTAGTTGAGGTCGAACACAATGTCGAGCTCGAGGTCGAATAGGCCTCGAACTCGACTCATCGGCTTAACAAGCAGCTCGAAGGCAAAGATCATGGACAGGAAATTGAAAATGATGGAGCTCACGAGCGAGAAATCCAAATCGACGGAGCTTGCACTCGGATCTCGACGGCGGACAAGCTCTGGACGAAATGACGAGCTGGAGTTCGGGAAGACGATGGAGAAGATCTGGATGATGACGTCTGTCATTTTTTACTACAAGCTCGGGTCCTCGGGACAACGTCGCTGGAGTTCGGGAAGACGACGGAGAAGATTTAGATGACAACGTCTGTCATTTTCAGCTATAAGCTCGGGTCCTCGGGACGACGTCGTCGGAGTTTGGGAAGACGACGGACGCGATGATGAGCTCAGGACGAAGGATGTCAATGGTGGAGGTCAGGAAGACAAACGCAACGATGGACAAGGGATGACGCATGCGGTGACGAGGGACAAAGTTTGACAGCGAAGCTCGGGACTGAGCTCGATGAGTCACTCGACATGAAAACAAGTCGAGCTCGAGCTCCAATTTTGAGCTTGACTCGAGTTCTAGCTCGAGGTCGAGCTCGACTCAAACAACGCCTGGCTCGAGTTAGACTCGACTTGTTTGCACCCTTAAAACTCATCAATATACTCGCCAGCAAGTTATGCAAGAAGAACAAGATGAGACTAGCGAAAAAGAGTGCAAGCGAAAGTTTATTGACGACCAGCAGAACCAGCTGCGGCAAAGGTCAACAAAACTAGCAAAGAATATTATTTTTTATTTTATTGAGAGATTTTTAATGTTATTTATGCAAATAATAAATTTTAGGCTTCTAATATATGCATGTAAATCCCACTTATAATTATGAGAACTTAAAAGACATCCACTTTTACTAATAGATTCACCCTCAAAACAACAACAAAAAAAGCCTATAAAAAGGACTACAAATTATATGGGAAATAGTTAAATAAAGATCATATTATATAGGAATTATTATTATTATTAAAAATTATAAATCAGAGAGAAATTAACCCCCAAACAAATAGCCTTCAAATAAAGGGAGAGGGTCGGGTCAATGTCAAGTTGCAGAATCCTAGCTGGAGAAGGGACCCTCTCTTCCAATCCTTATCCGAAAAGAGTTCTATTGGTGGTGGGCCGTAATCTAATGAAGGCCAGAATAGATGGCCATTTTGGCGACTTAATTTTCATGAAAATAAATTTCATAACTACTATATTTATTTTTAAATGAGTGTATAATATATAATAAATGAATAAAAAATATATTATATTTAATTTCAAATAAATCAAATAAATATAAATGAATGCTACCAAACCCCATTACTGTTATAAGATAAAGGTATGAAGACGTTGGCCTAACATAAAAACTAATCACAGAGAGTTTATTAAGAACAAAGCAAGCAGATTTTTTTTTATTTTTTATAAGAAGGAAAAATAAAACTGCTTATTACCTAAGTTGGTATGACTTTGCTAACAATGCTGTAAATGCACAATATGTAGAGGGCAAGAAACTTGAAAGCAAAACTTCATTAGCCCCAAAAGGGAAGAGATTAATACTTACACTACACGCAACATGCAACAGTTAGTACAGAGTTTTTTTGCCTCATCTCTCCAAATAAATTAAATGATTAAAAACTCATTTTGACTAAATTTGAATCATAATATTCCGACCCCATTTTCTAATGCGTGACACATCTTTCCTGGTATAGAAGTTTAGAGCGTGAAAACTGCTAGAAAACTAATCATCAAAATTAGCGGCAGATTGCTTACATTGCTAGCTTGTTTCCAAGAATAACCAGATGGGGGAGAAATTATTACGTACAAAATCCGGATAAGAGAACCATCCGCATTTGTTGAAATACTCAACAAATACTTGTAAAATCCGAGAGCCTACTCTGCAAAAACTTAGAACTGAATATTTAGAAATACTTAGTAAATCTGAACGGTTCTCACATTCGAACTCCGCACGTAATAATTTCTCCAGAGGGGGAGGTATAAAAGCAGTAAATTACCAGCGCCATCATGTTACAGAGATGCTATTATAAGAAAAAATTATAACGTGCAGTGTCTGGATGCGTCCAAAGGCCAATCCGGACACACCACATCACCTAATGCACAGTGTATTGGATGACGTGCTGGGTTCCGGATACATTCGAACACCACACATAATAATCTCTCCTATTATAATAGAAGAAACTTTGGGCGAGAATATCTTATTTAATATAATGCATGATTAATTAGTTAAAATTTCTATTACACGTATCTCAAAATAAATCAATAAGTATAAAACTCATTCTGATCACACTTTAGCGAGAGATCTTGCCACAAATTGTTTTCATTATAATAAATACATTTCTATATGCACAATTCTAACATTCAACAATAAGAGGCAATCATATGAATGATTGTGCTGAAGAGTCTTATTCATGATGCAAAGAAGCAGTTCTAAACAGGGACTACAAATCACATTTCATCTTCACAAGAACTTCAAGGAAAACAACCAATAAAATCAAAATTCGCAAGTTCCTACTAATCAAAAAGTCGCTATAATTTAAATTAGTAATAGGGCTTGCTCTCCCAATCTCCCTCATTTTTGCTATTTCTCGCACGCACTTCCTCTTAGCCCCTTCTCTCAAGTGAAAGAAATAAGCACTAATGCACATTATTCTAAGAAGATGGCTAAGTATGATAGAAGATGCCAAGTATTTTTTTACTTTTTTAAGTACAAGTCAAACTTGATCATAGAAAAATCTAAACAGACCAAATACAAACGTATATGTAAGCCTGCCTAAAGCTCAAGCTAAACATGAACAATTTGTGATACGCTCGGCTCGTTAAAAGCCCTACATGACAAAATGTGAGCTTACTATTGCCGGCGGGTCCTATCCTTATGGAGGAATTTTCATGAAAGAATAAGTTTCAAAGCTTACAAATCATCAACTGATTACTTTGGATACAACTCCAGCGCCAACAGTCCTTCCTCCTTCACGTAATGCAAATCTTTGCCCTGTTAAAAGAAAAGGGAAAAGAGTAGTTATTTGCTCATTTGAATGCCATGCTAAACCAAACTTATCATAAATTTGTATGAGAGCAATTTTCCAGTTGGAGGGACAGAAAAATGAGGAAGGGGCCATTTACGAAAAAAATAAGGATGATTAGGAATAAGAGTCCTAATAAATGATAGTGTGTCAATACAGTATCCAACGTGAAAACCTGATTCAAATCGGGCACAAACAAACAAATCAAATTTAGGCCAACCCGTGTAAGATTCGGGTCAAATTTGGGTCAACTTAAGTTTGGCTGAAGCACATAATGGAACCAGAGCACTAGAAAGAAATACTGCATGTGGATCAAAAAGGATTTATGTGTTGGTCCAGAAAATTTATTGTCACCTAAATCGTAAGATGTTTTATCTGTAAACCATAACCCCCAGTAAGCATGGAAGCAAGCTGGCAACGGCAAGCATGTTGCCAACTTGAAAAGATCAACCATACATCAAGAGTTATTATAACCATACTGATGAAGGTTGGCAAAGGCAATTGGTTCAGTCTAATTTCATCAAAATATTATCTAAAATTCAAGTATTAGTAAGCTTAAACTAGTTGATTTAGGGTGTTTAAGCAAATGGCAGAAGACATGACAGTACGATACCCCTCGTTTTCCCCAGGCCAGGTGAGGCCAGGAAAGTCACTTTTAGGAAACATGCGGGAAGAAAAGATGCCTTCAAGTGATCATGATGAGGACATCCGACCTTAGAGAGTCTACCAGAGTCGGGGCCGTCGATCTACGGCCACGATTGCACCGCTTTACTTTTGATTATCATTATATTAGATTTAGTATTGATGTATTAGTTTATTATGTTTATGAGTTTTATTGTACCTTTCCTTTTAAACCTCACTTGAGGGCATAGTTATGTGTATGCCCTAGGGGCAAGTTGGTCTTTTGTATTTTCTTCATTGTATTGGATATTTAAAGCCCCCTCCTCCTTTGACGAGATGATGATTATTGAAAATAAAAATTCTGCACTTATGTCTTTGGTAACGTTTGAGAGCTCTAGTGAGAGAAGTCCCTAGGTGAGGGCAACAGATCACCCACCAGCTACAGGAAACGTCCGGGCTCATGGTCTATCTCTTCTTCTTCATCCCTACCGCCGACCACCCTTCCTTTTTCTTCCCAAGATTGCCGGCCAAGCCCTAACCGCTTGCCAAAACCTGAAGGTACCAAACTCCTCCTTCCCCACCAGCCAACCCTTCCTCTTCCTCCTCCCGCCAGCCTTAAGCCCCAGCACCACCGGCCTAAACCCCCCATCACCCTAACTCCACCACCAACTCTAGTCGTCGGCCCCTAGTCCCTTTCCCTCAATTTCCCTCTTTCCTAAAATTATTATTTCCTAAATTAAGTTGTTTACCTATGGTAAGTTTTGAATTCAAATTCAAACGAATTTCAAATTTCAAATTCTTTCCTAAATCATTTAGTTTAATTTTGAAAAGTCTTCCCTCAATCAAAGATTGATTAAATCTGAAATTGATTGGGAATTAATTAAAATTCCCACATTCATTGAACCTGGACAACTCCTTCCCCTCCCTCTTTGGTCGGCCCCCTCTATCTCCCTCCTTAATTAATTCCCCAATTGAAAATCCAATTAGAGGAATTAATTAACCAACCACACTACTTTCCCTCCCCCTTACACTATTGCTAGAGGTTCTTTGTGGGCTCCGAAAATTCCATTTTTAGTGTGATCCCGACCTCTCCGCACCATCGATCTATTTTTATTTTAAGCGTTTGTGTAACGACGACGGTAGAGTGTTTTAAGAAGATTAGGTTCCGGGGAATTTTCTGAAGGCAGATTGGGTTTTAGATAAGACACTACCCAGAGATTTCGCCCTCATTTTGTGAGGACTTTTTTATCTGAGTTCTGGTTTCCTATAGGCGCAAGCCCCTATAGTTAATCACCACTCCCAATCATAGGAGAGAACTTTCGATTAAGGCTAGTCATTAAGGAGGTCATATGGATCATAAATCCAGTGTATAATAGCAATAATTTTAGGGTTATGAATCTTAGATTTAAATTTTGAAGTTTGGAATATGAAGTTTATCACCATAAACTTAAAACTGGTGGTGGGGGGAATGAAGACGAGCCCGATCAAGATCCCATGGTTCCATCGTCCCGGGTTGTCATGATCCCTGGTCTACTTAGTCAGAGGAGGTAGTCGACCCAACCTGACAGAAGGCACATTGTCAGCAGGGTTGCTTCGTCCAAGAATACCTTGTAGACCTGGGTTGGTGTTTGTCTAAGAGAATATATTTGAATCCACCTTAGCTAACAAAGGGCTTTATGCCCATCGAATATACCCTATGATCCATCGCTCAAGGGTTTGACGCCTTTAGGGAACATACGGGCTTTGGCCGTGATCGTAATATAATGGGCCATGATCGTAATATAATGGTGCCATTTTTGCGACAAAACCACCCGATCAGAGGGCACGTGCCACGTCCCTGTTGGCAAGAGACTATTTGAGAATGAATCAAAGTGATACACCCGACACACATTCACTCTTTGTGAGCTAAGGTTAATTTCATATTTATCACCCCCGACAAACGGTTGCGGGAGGTGGATGATTTTTAGTTTTGAGTTTTTTAGGTGATTGATTTTATTTCAAGAATTTAGACTTTTGTTTTATTTGAGATTTAACCCCTCCGGTTAAGATTTTTTTGTCAACGTAGCCATCATCGGGGTGACTTCAAGGTCACTTGTATTTTCATAGGATTTTGGGAGGCATTTTGCAATTCAAGTCGTGTTGACTCCAATCCTTTCTAGGAGGAGGATGAAAATTGAATTAGACCCGCACAGCATTCTCGAATCATTGGATTTGGAGCTTAAACGTGACAATTTGAGCACATGCGAGTTGTAGCATCTGATCCTGCGTAGCATTCTCGGTCATTAGTGTTTATACTTTTAACATGTTGACCGAAGCACATGCAGGAATATTTAGTTTAAGGGATCATATTTAATACATAAGGGGCATTTTAAAATATTTAAATATGATCCATTGCGCAAGTGATTTCATTTAAAAAATGGCATGGGGTTTTATTTAAGGGCCTACAAACACCTTCTGTCCGTTTGTACACATGTTGCGGATCCGGTAGCGTTAATCTAAATCAGGTTTGAGTTGTAATACGTAGAAGATGTGTTGTTTAATCTATTCAACGCTTGTCATATCTTCTACTATAGCTTGTAAGGTATGTTCATCCAATAGACATTAGAAGATCGTGTTCTTGTTTGTAAATGAATTGCATTGGTTGCTACGAATATTCTGTTATCTCATATAAATCAATTAAGTATACTACAAATTTATTGCTTCTTCTCCTTATGCATTTATGATGTGCCTTCTGATGAAATGATTGGTAGTTATCATATAATGGTACTTAAAAGAAGCCAAATAAGACACTTATTAAGATCTTAATAACATAGGAGTGGTCTAGTGTATTTAAGCTAAAAGATATATCTCATAGCATTGATATAACTCTTTAAATATACTTCCCTGAAATAATTGACAGAAGAATTTCATGTAAATCTGATGGACAATAGAATGACTCTTGTATATTTCACATATTCTTTGACCCATCTCTATATGTAGATGTCATATAGTTAAATGTGAATGTGAGTTTTGGAGAACTAGTCCTTTGACTTGATTATTTTCAACTTCTAGAATTTATCAATCGAACACAACTTCTTTAAGAAGAAGATTGAGGTGGCAATGACAGCCTTTAACCTTCCTCAAAATAGTTTTCTCTTACATTTTCATCTTTGCAATATGAATATACCCTTTAACTCATAGTTTCAAGTTTCATTTAAATATCATCTTCAAATTCTTCATCTCAATCACATAAGAGGCTCTCAAATCTTTTACTCTCATTTATAGTTGAATTATAGTGTGTTGTGTTTTGCCTTTGGGTTGAAGGAAATGGTTTGAAGCACCAACCATTATAGATATTGACAAATTGAATCCTTTTTGTTGAATGATATGCTTTATCCTTAAAATTGAAAGTCACATATGTAACCGATATAAGAGGACTATCAACTCATAAGGGTGTTTGTTGAACAAAATTTTAGAGAGCATGTATTTGAGAGCTGCTACTTGTTGGAGAGCAATTTCAAAGTTGTTGTGGGTGTTATTCTTGCTCAAAAAGTTATTGTGTTTAGGTTGTTCAGTTGGAGAGTTGCTCAGTTGAAGATCTTTATGAGAAAATGTACTTAGACTGAATTATTGGAAGCATTTCATTTTTGTGTTTTATTGAATTAATTAGATTATTTAATTTAACCATTTAATTAATGTTAAGATTTTAATTCTTTAGATCAAATTTTAAAATGGTTTAAGTTTTCATTTAATGCTTCTCCAATATTTCAAAATTATGATTTAAGTCCAAAAAAATTGTTTAAGTCCCAAATTTTTGAGTGAATTTCGGCAACCTCCCGGCGTGTCCTCCCCACCAAGGGAGAAATCGGGACGGCATCTGCCGAAATTTCTTCCTACCCGGACCTAAGGTCGACGGCGTAGGGTCTTTAATTTTAAACCATCTCACCAGGATCTAAGATCGACTGCGTGGGATCTTCGAATTTTGTTTCATCCCGCCCAGATTTAAGATCAATGGCGCGGTTCTTCGACACCTGTTGAAATCCTCTCATTTCTCTTTTCTCTCTCTCTTTCTTTCTTTCTTTCTTTTTATTTCATTATATATATATATATATCTTATATCATATATCTTATATATATCTTATATAATATATATTATATAATACATATAACAGAGGGAGAGGGAAAGGGAGAGGGAGAGAGGCGACGATTGGAGCGATCATGGAACCGTCGATGGTGTCAGTCGGCAGTTACAGTCAACATTCTTGACTTCGGAAAACTGCTGCCCTGCATTCCAAAAGTAGCCCACTTGCTGTTCCGCTGCAGGAAGGTTCCCGGTTGCTGTCCTGAAGATGTCTAACTGCTGTCCAGAGGTTCCAGCAAGTTTCTATTGCTGTCCTGTCATCCGAAAGGTTCTTGTTTGCTGTCCGGAAGGCTCCGTACGGCTGCCCTCGAGCAGAACTTCCTCGAAATCAGCCTCCAAGACTCCGGATCTTCCTCCTCGCACTTCAAATCAAACCTAATAACTTGACAAAGGTGAACTCTTCCTCCAAATCTTATATCTTCCTAATTGCTCTCAATTGTGGCCCTAATTGATTCATAACGATCGTGTTAACTCCCTCCGCTAAACCTAGTGATCTAGAGACTGAGTGAGTTAGCTCACATGGTGCCTAATCTTATTGTTAAAATTGGGATTTCCTTTGAAATCCCCCATGTATGCTTTTGCTTGAATAATTGATTATTTTGTGCTCTTAACTTCTAGTTGTGACTTGGCCTAAATTGAATTCACCCCTCTTTTGTTTTATGTCGTTGTTTAAATCGCTATAAGTTCAATATTTAATATTGCTGTCATCTAAAAGCGTGCAAATTCTTATGTGATATTGCCTAAGCATTTAGTCCTACATCAGATCAGTATTGTTTGGTGTGGGATTGCCAACGACATATGAAGACCTTTTAAGTTCAAAGAAAAAAAAAACAGTTTGGAAGAAGCACCAAATGCTTTCCTCCAAGAGATCAGGAGTATGAATCACCTAAAATGCTAACAAGAAAGCAATTAATGAAACTGTAATCTTATATGTAGTTGTTTTTTAAGACAAAGAAATGCACTTTACCTGCTTCAAGAGGAACATGTGATATCAGTTCAAAAATTGCAGTGACATTATCACCAGGCATCACCATCTTAACATTTTCAGGCAATTCCACCTTGCCAGTAACATCTGCAGTTCTCAAGTAAAATTGAGGCCTGTAATTTGAGAAGAAAGCAGTATGTCGACCACCTTCATCCTTCGTGAGAACATAAATCTCTGCCTCAAATCTTTTGTAGGTTTTCACAGAACCGGGCTTACAGACAACCTATGTTGGTGTAAAAAATAAGCATGGTATCTCAGAATATCATCCAAACCACTATTTTAGAAGTACGATTAAAAAACAAATCCAATTGAATGTTCTTAACACTGAATTCAACATGGAATCAATGCTTGTGCTCGATCCATAATAGATAATAAACAATAAAATATTTTCTTTTGAGGATTAGAAAGGAAACAAAAGCACCATTTAGGTAAAAAATGTATGGTTCATCCTCTTAAAGCTAGTATTCGGCTCTGTTTTATTACAAAGGAGAAAAAAATTTGAATTATTTACCTGTCCCCGCTGAACATCCCCACGTTTCAAACCGCGGAGAAGCAAACCCACATTATCACCAGCCTACATACACAGAAATTCAAACTTAACGCAAATTGTAGCTCCGAGAGAAAACTAAACATTTTTAACTCAGCATACCTGCCCATGATCTAATATCTTCTTAAACATCTCTACACCAGTTACAGTAGTTTTTAAAGGACCGCCCTGTCATGTTAGTATTATAAAACTTGGTATATAAAGACAGTTCAGACGCAAGCGTGCAAACACCATTCACATTCAAGTGCTTTCATGTTCCTTGTTATTCAAATGTTTCATGCTTCATTATACTGAATAGAAAAAGTACTTCCAATTGACCTGAGCTGTTGAGTTCTAATATATATCACAAAGATTTCTATAAGATGAAGATGATCAGTGAAGACTCCTGAGAATCATGTCCCATTTTGTGATGCCTAATTAGGCATATGCGTACAAAAAGAAATTAAGTTGCTTCCAAACTAGTTGTCTTAGAGATGGCCAGACTCTTCATTATGCCACAAGATTAATAAACCTACTAAATGTTCAACCATAATGATTAACAAATAATTTGGCAACCAAGTATTAGACATCACAAAAAAAAATTTCATTTTATAGCACAGATGAGGAATTTGGCAGCATTAACTTGTAGCACATGCCAATAAGTGATTTCACCAATAACGGACAGGGTACAGAACACATTTGACCAAGGAAAACAAAGCTTGATGCTTCAAAAAAGCATGTAAGAAAAGAGTAATGCGGATTGCAGTATAGCTTTAGGAAAGATTTTCAGAAAATACCTCACACAACCTAAGTATATTATCAACAAAATACGCTCATAACCAATGTATATCAATTGAAGGCACAAAAAGATATGTCAACCACATTCTACAAAATTTAATCCAGGTAAAAATATTATTAGTATAATTTAACAGCTACTTGAAGCACCATTGTGATAGGCATCTCACACTAAGATGCATAATGTAACAAACAAAGGAGGAGCAGCAAAGAGAAAGTATATCCAGAATAATTGAGCTTTGTTCATTATAGGGCTCAGCATGAAGAGCAAATTTAACTAAAAATATTGTGCAGCCCATAAGTTCAAGGGCAAATGTTGATTGGTGCAATAAGTGGACAGGCATTACTAGAAATCATTGAGAGAAAAAGAAAAAAAGGTAACTTGAATTTATATGGTAGGTCATTCACGTGGGTTCATCTTTTTCAAAAATCATTCATCTAGGTACAAAGTTAGACTCCACTTAGGCCCTTCACAACGGTTCTAAGTTCCAACCCTCACATGGTCCTAAGAGCATTAAATTTTGCCAGTTAAAACTTATAGGAGCGATCCCGTATGGTACTGGTTGGGAAAGCAATGTACTCATGCACGTTACATGGAAATGAAAAAAAAAAATATAAATGATTGTACCTTTATTGGTACATTAGACGGTGCTCATGAAATAAATGAATTGGAATAGAATAAATGTTGAAAAATATATGAAAGGTATAAAGAAATGAGTGAATGAAATGAAAAATGATATTAAAAATATATGTATATGAATATATATACATCAAAAGTTATATATGTTTTAATATTATATAAGAAATGAGAAATGAGAAAGATATCATTCATTGTATTTTAATACATGTTTAAGTATTATATATATAAAGATTACCCATTGAGTTTACTTTGTAAATTCAACCTATTCAGCTAAACTTTCAGGTAAGTCTCCAGAGAAATAAAAATGACTGAAAGAGAAGAGGAATATATTTGTGAAAAATTTTATTAGTGGCTCTTCAGTGTTTGTGAAATATTAGAATTTATTGTTATAAGTAAGAATAGTAATTGTCTTAACCGTCCGATTGCTAGTTCCCGCCTCGTTAGTTCGAGTATCCGGGTCGGGTTGTTACATGATGGGCCAAAGCAATGTCTAATTTACATTAAAGTTAAGAATATAAGTTCATATAATCACAAATCTCTATTTGTTGTCATTTTCTATAAAGACAACAAACCCAAAATAGTGATGCTACTATTCTATATGTATTAAACTTAGTTTTGCAAAAAACTGTAATTCACTTAAAAGGAATCTGATTGGCTACGCTCATGTCAAGCTAATTTATTGGGCAGTTATCGTTTCTTCTTTATCTTTCTGAGATTTCCATTAGTGTAGCTTTAGATTTTTACAAAATCAACCAAATAAGTTAAGGTTTTACCCCAGTTGAAGAAGATAAGCCCAAAATAAACAACAGAACTAGAAAATCTAAAAAAAGTGGGACTTGACGCACTAATTGCGACTTACTTGCATCAACCCCAAAATTTCAACATCTTCGCCAGTCTTTATTGTTCCTTGTTCAATACGACCAGTTACAACAGTTCCACGTCCCTGCATATAAAAATAAAAATAAATTAATTGAAAAAACAACTTAACATGCAAGCAGAAACTGAGAAGTGTGTATGCAAGAGTATCATTTTATACCCTTTCAGTCCTAATCACATGATTGTTTTTTAGTACATTTACCATGCATAGCATGGATCTTCTGCTCTGCAAGCATCACCCATGCAGAACAACTAGGATATTAACACAAAGAACCTTGAAATGGGTGCTAGGAGAGCTATGTTTTGGTCTTCCAAAATGTAATAATTAATTGGCCAATGTTATTTTTATTTTTATACCAAAGAATGTGTTTTGATAATATTCATTTATTTCTTATTGTTTCTGTAGCATTTAATTTTTTTAATTATCTTCATTATGATCACTAGCCCGAATCAGATAGGTTGAGGTTGTCAACATAAGGTCGACATCTAGTTCTAAAATTCAAATAACAAATAACGAAAGAAATTCAATGTTAAATTTTGTTGTAACCATCTAAAATTATTTTTATAGTCATATCTTCAATTTTTGAAGCTCTCATACTCACTAGTTACCACAATGCAATAATTTTGAATTATCCTTTCTCGTGCAAAAAATTCATCACATGAAATTCTCATTTTTGTGGCACTAAATTTGATTGTTGGTGAACTCTTTCCCACCCAAGAGTTGGATCCAAAAAAATATAGATGTTGTTTAGTATCGTATGAAAGAGATCATCGTGGATACCTTTTATTTCCATCGATGAATGCTTGTCCATACTATAGTCATAAGCTACATTCATCTATCACATACCAAAATTTGAGCTGATGCAAAATAGCTGATGTGCTGGTACAAGGGAGATGATTCCTAGTGTGTATAGGGCCAGTGTGACTGTTAGAACGGTCCAGCCGGTCCTACGGGACCGGCCCGTGCGAAGCAGGCGGAGAATGTCCGCCTCCTATATGCACCTGTCGCACGCCCAGGCCAAATCACATTGTTTTGGAAGGATTTTTTAGGGGAGGAGGGAAATGTGAATGCAATGACTATTTAGAGATTTCCTTTTGAATTGTATGCATGAAATAGTTTGTTTTCCTAGGGTTAGGGCTTCTTGAATTTTGGCTGAATTTGAGATCTCTTACACTTAGGTTTTGTTGGGCTCCAACGGCGTCTAGAGATTTGGGAGAGAGATCCTCCTCTCGAATAGAGGATCAATTGTATCTTGTTATTTTTCTTCCGCTAGTTTGATTATTCCAATAAAAACTATTGTTTTTTTTTTCCGATTTTTCCTTTGGATTGGTTTATCGTTATCGTTATTTTTGTAAGATCGTTAGGTTTCACTTGAGGTCTTCATGTGTTTCTTATCAAATTGGTATCAGAGCAGATTTTGGGACCGTTTCTAGGCTTTTTTCTTGAAAATTAGCAATTGTTTTTGGCCAGCGGAAGGGATTTGTTGTTGTTTTTTGTATCAATATCCAAATTTTTTAAACCTATAAAAATCTGGATATTAATGGCGGCCAAGAAGGTAGATGTGTTGGAAGAACGCTTTGAAGAGGAGATGAGCCAAATTAAAGCGATGGTGGAAGATCGAATTTCATCCGTGGAAGACAAAGTTTTTGAGCTTCATGTGATGGTGAAGAAGCTATTGGAGAATCAAATAAAAACGGCGGCATCAGAGACAAAGGGACCGGTGGGAACAACAACGAATTCTGAATTTCGTAGGATGGAAAACGATGTGGAGATCTTGGAGGAGATGTTAAGAAAGCTCTTGGAGATGCAAACAAAAACTTCACTGGTGGTTCAGATGGCTAACCCTAACCAAGATTTGAGCGGGATTCCCTTGGCCAAATCGAAGGAGAAAGAGATCGGACAAGAAGTGTTTGACGAGGAGAGTTTCTTTCATCAAGAGACACCTCCTAGGGCTCCGATAAGGAGTGGATCAGGGTTTCTGGATGAGGGGACAACAAAGAGGAAATCTTTTGATGAAGGCGGTAGGGCGGCCGACCACTAGGGGTGTAAACGAGTCGAGTCGAGCTCGAGTTAGGGGTGTTCGAGCTCGACTCACAAGTCAAACATCGAGCTCAAACTCGAGTAGAGCTCGAACTTGACTCGCGACATAGAAATGAGCTCGTCGAGCCGCTCAATTTCGATTTCCCGCCTGCCATTCGCAATTTTCCGTCCTCGGCCAGCGAGCCAACACACTGCAGATGATGAGCGGTTTGAAATCTACGCGTGACGCTGCACTGTAAACTCTCGAGGGGTTCATTGCTTTTTCCCTTGGATAAAAGGTGCCCACGTGTTTGAGAGACTAGTGGTCCGAGTCCAACGGCACTATAACACCATTTTTTTTTATTTCATCTTATATAAAGCATTTAATACATTGAGATTTGACAACAACTTTTCTTGCAAACATATTCCAATAAAATATGTTTTTGGAAACTTATAGCTGCAGTTTAACCTTTTTTTTTAATATATATTTTAAAAAACTAACTACAGCCACAAATTTAATAAAAATAGCAATTACTTAATTTAAAAAAAAACCTATAAATTATTCAAGCTGGCTCACGAGCTCACAAGCCGAGCCGTATCAAGCTCGAGCTCGACTCGTGAGCTCGATAAGCTCGGCTTGCGAGCCTATAAACGAGTCGAGCTCGAGCCGACTCACGAGCTGGCTTGGTTCACTTACACCCCTACTGACCACTATGAGAGACATTTTGGGCAAGGGGAGTGTGCCATCGGAGAAGGAGGGGGTCAAGAGCCATCTCTTAGGGCTCCGATAAGGGGCGGAATAGGATTATCAGATGGGGGGATAGCCAGAATGGAGTTGTGTGATTAAGGTGGTGGGGTGGCCGACCACTATGGGAGGTCTTTTGGGAAAGAAGAGTGGACGACATAAGGGGAGGGACAGGCCGAACCATGGGGATCGGGTCATGTGAGGCGAAGGGAAGGAAAATGGGATTCCCACCCTCGATACATGGGGGAAATATGGAGGAAGAAACTACTAAGGTGGTAGCAATCCTAAGGTGAGGAAGTTGAGGATGCCAATATTTAAAAGGGATGATGCTTATGGGTGAGTGTATAGGGTGGATATGTATTTCATGGTGAATGGGCTGACTGAGGAGAAGTTTACGGTTGCATGGCTATGTCTAGAGGGGAAAGCACTAATTTGGTTCTAGTGGATGATAGCATGGCCACTAACAGAGCAGCTGAAGAAAGTTATCAATAGTGTCTCATCCTTCCACCTTGAGGACAATGTGGGTCTTTAGGAGGAGAGTATTGTTAGACCAGTCCATTGGACCGGTCCAGCCGTGTGAAACACGTGGAGAATGTCCACCTCCTGTACGCACCGATCGCACGCCCAAGCCAAACCGCACTGTTTTGGAAGGATTTTTAGGGGAGTTAGGAGGGAAATTTGAACGTAGGGACTGTTTAGAGATTCTTTTTGGATTGTATGCATTAGATAGTTTGTTTTCCTAGGGTTAGAGCATCTTGAATTTTGGTTGAATTTGAGATATCTTAGATTTAGGTTTTTTGGGCTCTAGCGGCGTATAGAGATTTGGGAGAGACAGGTCCTCCTCTCGAATAGAGGATCAATTGTATCTAGTTATTTTCCTTCTGTTGGTTTGATTATTCCAATAAAAACTACTTTTTTTCCGGTTTTTCCTTTGGATTGGTTGATCATTCTTGTTGTTTTTGTCAAGATCATTAGGTTTCATTTGAGATCTTCAAGTGCTTCCTATAAGTGACCATAGAAACAAAATGCTGATAATTAAAGAAGATGGTCCTAATGGAAGTTCAATAATTAAAACATAAAACATATGATGAAAATTAAAGTAGAATATACCTGAATTGAAAAGACATCTTCAATGGGCATAAGGAAAGGTTTATCAAGTTGGCGAATGGGATCTGGTATGTAGTCATCGACAGCTTCCATTAGTTTTAGGATGGCTTGCTTTCCAATTTCATCATTAGTACCCTGTAGTGCAGAGAGAGCTGAACCCCTGATAATTGGAATTTCATCACCAGGGAACTTGTAGAAGCTAAGCAACTCTGATCAAAACAAAATAACAGCAGAACTCTTATATTTACAAAATGATGGATTAACTCATTTTTCCATAGAAGAACCCAAATGCCACAAGTTACCACGGAGCTCCATCTCAACAAGCTCTAATAACTCAGGATCATCTACAGCGTCAACCTTATTTAGAAAGCACACAAGTGATGGTACACCGACCTATATAGCAGAGAAGAAGTAATTGGTAAGTTCGTAAGAGAAAATGGACTTCAGCAACTCAAACTTCTTATGAAGATATAAAAATATCAAAAATGAAATAATAAAATAATTGTTACCTGCCGAGCAAGAAGGATGTGTTCCTTTGTTTGTGGCATTGGTCCATCAGGTGCAGATACAACAAGAATGCCACCATCCATTTGGGCAGCACCCGTGATCATATTCTGCAATTAATGGTTTGCAAAAAAGTGAGACACTGCAACATAGAAGACATCAAAAAGCAGAAAAAAAAACATAGAATGAATTTGGTATGAACTAACGATTAAAAGTCAAGCAGGTAAACATGTAGTAGCTAAATATAACAAAGTTCACCAAATGCTTTTAACAGTATTAAAAAAATTATTATATAAAGCGAACAACTACTTTTCACCAAGACTTTTAGATGTAGCAAACAAAAGAATTTGCTATAGGAAGAATGAAGACCAAAAAAAGGACTCGATCTAGAACTCTAATTCCTATTTAGCAAACTAAAGTTCGGGTCAAAGTCCTCCCATTACAATTTGGTATGAACTAACGAATAGAAGTCAAGCAGTTAAACATATAGTAGCTAAATATAACAAGGTAAGTTCACCAAATACTTCTAAAAAAATTAAAATTTAATTATATAAAGCTAACAACTACTTTTCACCAAGTTTTCTAGATATAGCTAACAAAATAAATGGCTGTAGGTAGAATGAAGACCGAAAAAAGGACTCGATCTAGTGCTCCAATTTGTTTTTAGAGTCTAGGTCAAATTACTCCCATTACAATGAATCAGTACTTAATTTAAATCAAACTTTAGATACCATAAATAACTCAATAAAGCAATAGCCAACATACCGTCCACATCACATCATTTCCAACATTCTAATGCATGCAAAACATATTAGAATGTTGGGGTAAATATTAGGCTGAGAAAAGGATTAGTTCTCTAGCAATTGCCTCAAGCGTAATATCACCTACTTATCCATTCAAATTGCATTTTATTTTTAGAAATTTTTTGTTTCTATTTTTGTTGTCTCATAATTGAGTTTTGTATAAAACATGTTTGAATTTGATTACCATCTGAAATTTAATTGGGTTTATCTTGTGTCAATCCTAAATACTAACCTGAGGATGAGTAGTCTATAAAAAGATTATTTGAGGCGTGTAGTTGAATAACTATGATTCAATTTTTTTTTTTTTTCAATTTCTAAGTGCGTGCAAGATGTATGTGTGATTACTTGGAGTTATGCATAAGCAAAATTGCCAAATTCTACAAAAGTCATCTCCTTATGACTTATGTTGACGTAAGGCTTGGATTTCTTACACCCATAAATTCTTCTTTGACATAATTTCTTATGCATACCTTGTTATTAGCATGCAAGTGTTCTAAATTTTGTTTAAATTCGACACATCTATGATTTTAATTATGGGGAATAAATTGCAATTGCTCCTTGTTTTTAGTGTGATTCGAAATTTACATAAATTTATTTAAATTTACTTGATTTATTATTATTATTTAGATTCTAACTCTCGGATTTATGGATTTACATCCAAAAAGATTAATTTTTGCATATATAGTGGTTTGTGATCTATGAACCTCAAATTTACTTGTGTGATCTATATGCATTGCCTCATTTAAGTTGCACTAGGAAATTTCTACCATTAACCATCCTA
Organism: Dendrobium nobile; assembly: GCA_022539455.1. Taxonomy (NCBI): domain Eukaryota; kingdom Viridiplantae; phylum Streptophyta; class Magnoliopsida; order Asparagales; family Orchidaceae; genus Dendrobium; species Dendrobium nobile. The sequence continues at coordinate 60,519,739 of CM039726.1, forward strand.
AATCTAGCTCACATTAGAGCATATAATTATATCATCATGTTAACTAAATATAGAACATATCAACTGTGCCAAAAAAAATTTAATTAATGATGCAATTTAAAAAAAATCAAGTGGGCTATGGTTCAAGCAAAACTATTAGGAGGTTCAAAATTACATTTATATATTTGATTTGAGATATGACCTTAAAAAATCTTCAAATTGGATCCATAATTTGATTTTTTTTTTTAAATGAAATTTGTTTGACTCCCAAATATTTGAATATGTCACATCAAAAGTAGTAGGACATGCACAATTATTTTAAAGAAGTGAAGCTACCAAGTCATATGAGTTGATATAAAATATAAACTTAAAAAACAATTTTTATAATTTGGTGGATAGAAATATGAACTGCATTATCAAATAAAGAATTATAAACAAAATATAAATCATGTGTTTGAGCATTATGTAAGATTTATAGATCACGCGACTAAATATTATTCATCTTTAATCCATTTTGCCAATGTTATTTATTTCACTAAAGGTCTATAATGAGAACTTATGCATGAACTAAACTACAATTCACCAAAAATTATGCATAAGGCTTTATGCATAGCTTTAGATATTGAGAAACATTACAACTAAGCTTTTGTTAAGATTGTTGCACCTTTGCTTATTTGTATGAAAAGCTTGGAAACATTTCATCTAAAGGCAGTTGGATATCCGTGGGTAGGGGTGCAAACGAGTCGAGTCGAGCTCGAGTCAGGGGGTGTTCGAGTCGAGCTCAACTGTCAACCACCGAGCTCGAGCTCGAGCTCGAACTCGAGTTGAGCACAAAAATCGAGCTCGAGCTCGACTTGTTTCATCGTAAACGAGTTCGAGCCGCTCGTCGAGCCTCCGGCGCGGTTTTCAAAAAAAAAATTCTGGGGAGTTTTGGGTTTGCTGTTAGCGGGAAAAAAGAGTATTGAGCACTTTTTTTTTTGGGTTTGATGTTAGCGAGGGAGAGAGAGAGAGAGAGTATTAAAAAGATTTTTTGAATTTGCTGTCAGCGGGAGAGAGAGAGAGAGAGAGTGTATTAAAAAGATTTTTTGGGTTTGCTGTTAGCGGGAGGAAGAAGAGAGCAGATTTTTTGGTTTTGATGTTAACATTTATTATTTGCCAGGCTTTGTCAGAGAAGAGAGACCGGGCTTGTCACAGAAAGAGAGAGGCTATATGCGATTGAGATTTGAAATGAGCTAGAATTTAAAACAATGGGCGGCTGAGATTATCAATAAATTTTTTTTTAAATTTAAATTTAATTATTTCGAGCCGACTCGCGAGCTCACGAGCCGAGCCTCGTCAAGCTTGAGCTCGAGCTCGTTTGATAAACGAGCTCGAGTTTGAGCTCGAGCTCGAGCTCGTGGCTCGATAAGCTCGGCTCGCGAGCTCGTTATCGAGTCGAGCTCGAGCCGGCTCGGCTCACTTACACCCCTATCCGTGGGCAGCAATCTGAGGGCTGCAACTGGAGATTCGTGGGCAGCAATTAGAGGGCTGCAGTTGGAGATCCGTGGGATATGATTATTATAATTAATTAGATTAAATATATTTTCTCTTCTTTTTATTATAATTAATTAGATTGAATGTCTTTCTTTTTTCTGTTTATTCTACTAGAATGCATACATATGTAATAATTCCAAAGAATATAATAGAATTTGAATTTCCCTCTAAACAATTTCTTGCAATCTATTGAATCATTCAATACCTACACATGAATGCAACTTACTTTGACATAATCTGCATGTCCAGGACAATCTACGTGGGCATAATGCCTTTTTGTAGTCTCATATTCCACATGAGCCTGCAAAATCAAATCAATCTCCACATAAGCACTGAGACAGTGCAGTTTGAATTTTTAAAAAAAATCATTTCTCTACCCATGTATGTAAGTATATATAAATAATTACATATTCTGACCGTGGCAATGGTAATTCCTCTGGCTTTCTCCTCAGGAGCCTTATCAATTTCATCAAAAGCAACAGCCTTGGCTTTTCCTTCTTCAGCTAATACCTAAGCAGAAAAACAGAAAAAAAAAAAAAAAAAACTTTACCATCATCACTTTAATACGCATAAGCTTTAACGTACAGAAAATAATTTATTTCTCGAATGGACAAAAATGCCATAAAAGATCACGAAATAAATTATTTCAAAGAAAATTTAACCTTAGTTATAGCTGCTGTCAAAGTAGTTTTCCCATGATCAACATGCCCGATAGTCCCAACGTTAACATGTGGCTTCCTACAAAAGTAAAAAGACAGGTAAGAAACAGTTGATATTCCAAATCACGCATGCCCATGTTTACCTTATGTCATTTTAGTTTCAGCCCTGACACCAGTAATTAATGCATAAGAAAAACATATTTGGTTAGGAGCATCCTAAGACTAATACAAGAACTGAACGGAATGGATGTTCAGAAGAGGTAGAAATTCTTATTATTTTCAGCATTGGACGAATGTTACAATCTATAAACTACTCTAGGAAAATGTAAACAGGAAGGATTTATATAGCATTCACAACAATATATCATTGACTCTAATTGCTTTAAACAGATTTAAATTTGAATTTAGGATTTTTCAAAGGAGGTAGCTGATCCATGTTTACATAATGGACATTCTGAATTTGTACTTTAGGTTTTTGATCCATGTATGTCATCCATGACAGCCTAAATTCCTTGTTGCTGCCGCTTACCTACCATCTTTGTTCATCTATTTCTTTTATTATGCCCCAGTAAAATGTAGCTCCAAAATGAGAATTCAATCATTTTCAAAAAAAAAAAAAAGATGAGAGTTCAATCTTGATCTTCAAGATAACGAAGCGTGGGCATGAAAGTTGTTTAGTGAGAGTGTTGGTCAACTAATTTCTAGTATAAACATGAATTACTCGGAGGGTGCGACTTTGAATTTATTAGCAAATGACCTGATAGTCTAAGGCAACATTTTTCATGTGGAAATAAAAAGTTGAATAAAAAATTAATCTATAGGACCAATATTATCATAATAAACCACTAGAGGAAGAGAAACATTGAGTTCACTAAGAACATAGTAAATCAAACAAAGATCAATTAAAGAGGTTGTAGCATAGTGACTCAACCTTAATGCGAGTCAGAATGCATTGCTTCTTAGAGCTCCAAGATATAGAACTGTGACCAAGGTAAATAGATAGGAATCATTTCTAAAAGTAAAATCATCTTTGTTGTTGCCCAATCTATATAGGAGAATGCATAAAGGAAGAGCAGTGATGATAGAGAAAAATATCATGATTCAAGGTTCCCCAAAGATTGCATAAAAGGCTTTCAATAGCAATCAAGCGATCATAACTATAACTAAGTTGGTGCGTGAATTTAGAGAGCTTATTAACCATGTAGGAAATGTCAAGGCTTGAGCGCAACAGGCACTACAAGCTACCAACAATGGTGCTATAAGCAAAGGGATCAAATAGTATCGTGCCAGAGTGACAAGTAAAAATAGTAGCATTGTCAATTGGTGTAACAATTGGTTTTGCATTTGTCATACATGTTAGGGTAAGCAAATCCTTTGTGTGGAACTGAGACATGCTAAGTCTTAAGAGCGAGCATGAATTGAACACCAATAAATTCAATTGTCCAAAATCCTTGAGGGAAAATCGACGAGCAACTATTTGGATGAACTTCTAAACAACCCCATCATTCTCACCCACAATAATAAAATTGTCAATTGTGGGCTTCAAAAGACGCCTGTGGCACTACAATAAACAACTTATTGTAATTGATCAATATACTCTATAGGCCCGTTGTGATCAATTGAAGACATATTAAGTATATCTATCATAGAAATTTCTCCTCTAAGAAATGTGGTTCAGGATTCATTTTAATTTTGGGCGTCTAAGTTTCCAAAGGAGCAAGCTCCTAGTGGATAATTACGTCCCATGTGTGTCTGAGAACACTCTCACTTAAATATTCAATGCATGTATTCAAAAAATATAGGTTCGATGTATGTTTGTTCATGTCAATGTCAGAATGGGTCTTATGAGACTCTACGGAGGATAAAGGGATGAACGTTCTAGGAATCAAGAAATGTAGACTCAAAAGTACAAAAAGGGCACAAAAGAGAGATTTATAACTCTACATTTAAATTAGGAAATGCTTAAGATCAGACGTATAGTGTCACTTGGCGGCACCTGTCAAGAAAGAAGTGAGCTGATGTACCAAATGGGTACAATAAGATCCATGGTTCAAACATTTCGGGTTCATCAATGCCCATGGTGACTTAGTCTACTAAATCATGTGGTAAACCGAAGATCCCTGTAAGCAATTATTGATTACCTCATCCAAGTGGATTATAAACCAAGGGCATGAACATAATTTTAGGCCAATAGTCAAGAAATACACTCCACTATCATATGAGAGAGGAACTCAAATAGGACTTATAATACTATATAGTGATACATGCCAAGGCTGACAAGACTACCAAGGCTCTAATGCTAACGAGTAGGATAGAAGAGTATCATCTCCATGTACTAGAGATGACCCTCGATATGAGACTTATAACTCAATCATATGGCATCGCGAATGTCAACTATCTTCTCAATGTGATAAAGAATATAGGATAAATATAAAAAAATTATACATCTCAATGTAGTAGAGAAGATGGGACAGATATGGACATCTACTCAATATGATAGAGAAGACATCCAATGAGTGGGGCTTACAGCATCTCCTGAATATGATAGAGCTGATTTTAAAATGAGACTTACAACTTGGTCGTGTATGACCAGGAAAACCCAAACTTCTCCTCGACGTCGTAGAGAAAGTATCGAAATAAGACTTACAACTTGATCCCGTATATCCAAGAAAGCTGATATGTCTTTTCAATGAGGCAGAAAAGACAAAAGATATGATGGAGCTCCTAAATGTCCTCAATATGTTGAAGGAGATATAGAGAATGGAATGGAATGATAAGAATAATAGGGCTCACAACTTAATCACATCAGATCAAGCAAGCCCAGACATCTCCTTAATGTGGTAGAGGAGATGTTGAAATTGGGACTTACAACTTGGTTATGTGTTACCAAGAAAGCCCATATGTCTTCTCAATGTGGCAAAGACATCAAAGATTAACATGTACCAATACATTGAACATAGTATCAAAGTTGTTGAAGATAAATAAAGAGATATCTGCATGAAAGTTGATGAAACTTAAGGTGATAAAAAATGGACGCAAGTCATGATATTGGACTCTAGGAGCTTGTTTAAGACCATAAATTGCCTTACAAACTTTGCCTACATGACGAGGTTGATAATGATCATAGAAGCTCTATGGTTGTATCATGACTAAGTCCTCAAAAAAGTGCCCTAGAGATAATGAATGTTGACACCTAGTTGTTAAATAGACCAAGCACAACGGTTATGAACAAGTATAAGAGTGATGGGCTTTAGTAATGGACCAAAAGTATCATTGTGGTTAACTCAATGCCTGATCAAATCTCTTTGCAACTGGATAAGCCTTGAGCATGTCGATAGATCCATCAAGCAAATTCTTGGCATAGAAACTCACTTGCAACCACTAAGGTTTTGTGTTGGATCTAAGGGAACTAAGTCCCATGTCTCATTCGGAACAAGAGTGCCACATTTTAACATTGCCTAATGACACTTGAGATCATTGATGGCTTGAGTCATAGAGGTTGGATAAGGTCTAAGGATGTAATAAGTTGGTCAATTAAGTTCATTATTGTGATTGGCTAGTGAATATTACTTTTGGAATTGGTGATAACATAGGGAGGAGAGGCGTTGGAGGTGAAGGGAGGGAGTATTATTTCAGTTGAAAAAGTTTTTAATGTAAGCAATATAAAGGAGGAAGGCAGATTGGCCCAAGCATTTGAGATAGTCGTACATATAAGGGATAGCTAAAAAGTTTTTAATGTAAGCAACAGAAGGGGATGTCTACGATGAGTCTAGCAGGGAATATAGATGGTGGTACCATGAATGATCAATTTGTAACTTAAATAATGATCATGACTAAAGAAGCCTATGGTTATATACTATGAATACATCCTCAAAAGGGGTGTCTTGGAGAAAAGCATTGTTGACATTTCATTGTCAACAAGTACAACACAACTTAGAAGAAGGCTTAAAATGAATTTAACAACGGCGGGCTTTCCTACTGGACTACAAATATCATGAGAGCCAAGCCCAAGGCGTTGATGAAATCTCCTTGCAACGACAAAAACCTTGCACCTATCAACAAATCCGTTGAGTAAATGCTTGGTGTGCAAAATTCACTTACAGACAATAAGTTTTTGTGTTGGATCTAAAAAAACTAAGTCTCATATCTCATCTCAAATAAGAGCATCATACTCCTCTAACATGTTCTAAAGCCACTTGAGATCTTTGATGGCTCGAGTCACAATGGTTAGAGCAAGGTCAATGGATGAAGTAAGTTCGGTGATTAAGTTTATTTTAGTGATTGGCTTGTGAGTATTATTTTGGTAAGTGGTGGTAGTAGCATTGATAGGAGAGGTGTCAAGGTGAAGGGAGAGAGTTTTTACTCATTTTAAGAGGTTTCTGGTGTAGTTCGTAGAGGCGAGAGAGTCATGGTGTCGCGAACATTAGAAATGGCTAGATAAGGGAGTATTGGTCGTAATTTGGGGGGGGGAGGGGGAGGGGGAGGGGGGGAAGGGGGCATCCATGATGGGACTAGAGGGGAGTATAGGTAGAGATATTGTGGATGATGTGTATATGACTAGAATGTGAGAGACAAAAGAACGCAGTTGAGAGGGTGTACAAAGGAGTATAGGTTGAGATATTGCAGATGATGTGTATGTCACACAAATGTGAAAAACAAAAGAACGCTGGTGAGAGGATGTACATAGGAAGGGCGGTCCTAGTGGATCAAAAAAAGTGAAATGAAAAATGGATTCTACAAATTATAGGAGTCTTGTAGACATAAGAGGACATAAGTTACGGACGTAGATAGGGGCTTTGAGTGGGAGAGCAACAATGAGAGATGCAAGATAATGAGCGAGGTTCAAGTTTGTGGGAGGAATAAAATGTGAGCCATGGAAAACATTAATTAGTTTAAAGTAATACCCAAAAGTTTGGCATATGGATAGGGGAGATGATGTACAGGTGTGGAGAGAAGATTGATAAGGTATACAACAGTGGTGAATGCATAAGACCAATAATATAGAGGCGTGAGTGCTTGAGAGAAGAGATGCACCTTTTTCTACAATGAGCCAATGACAATATTCAAAATACCCATTGTGTACATGTGTGTAAGGAGGGGAAATGAGATGATAGGTGCCACTAGTAGATAAAAGGGAAGAGGATGCTAAATGTTCTCCCTTGTAATATTAATAAAGAGTTTTCACAACTAAAACCAAAAAATATATATATCATAAACTTGTGATTTTCTTTTGAGTGGCTAAAGCCATATATACTTTGTGAATTTGTCAACGGAGATAGCATTGTACTTAAAATTATCAACATATGGTATGCTTGAGCTCCACACATCAGAAAAATATAATTTTAATAGGAACTAAGTGATAGGGAAGGAAGTTGAAAAGAGCAATTTATGATATTTATTGCACTAACATAAGTTATAGTTTAATTTCACATCTAAATGTCTTGATAATTATAGAGAAGAGTACGAAACAAGGTGTCCAAAAAAGAAAGAATACGGTGCCCTATTCTATAATGTTTCTCTAAAAAAGTGGTTTTAGCACTTGAGAAAGCTACTAATGGTGAAGTTTTGATAGGAGAAATTGACCACTTGTACATAGCATCCTTAGCTTGCCATTGCAAACTCGTTGCTCATGTGCAAAGATCCTTCCCAAGAAAGGAAGATGGTGAGCACTTAATTTATGTATTATTGGTTTGATGTAATTGAGAGAGAAATGAGATTATTTCATTGTGGAGGCACAAAGAACATATATAAATAAAAAGTAGAAGGTGATCTATAGAGATATTTTGAAGTAGTGCAATTATAGGAAGACCCTTTCCATCACCAATCACGATGTTGCCAAATCCAGCCTAAGGAAAAATGATGAAGTCATTACTTCGGTCGATGGTAACATGGTGTGACGCACCACTATCAAAAAAATAGCTAGAATTGTCACATATGTTGGTTGGTGCCAAGTTTGCTTGTGATTGACATAATGCCAAATAGTGGTTTTTCAATTGAGTTTGATTTGAAGTTGGTAGTGTTTGCAAGGTGAAATTCATTTGACGAAACATGCGAAACGTAGTAACGATGAGGGCTTGAACACAAGTACACAACTCCCCAACAACAACCCAAGGGAAGCCTAGGTTAGGGATGTCTGCCTTGTATGGTGGTGTTGGAAGATTGTGACACTAACTAGAGGAGAGGGCAGCGACATTACGTTAGTTTTGGTTGATAAATTTTCCCAATTTGATTAGATAAGTAGTTGGATTTGCAGAGGTTGGAAGAGGAGATGAATTGGAATGTTGAACATGCAACGGGAGTTGTTTGTTGACCAACTTCTCATATAATTCACCAATGAAAAATCATTTTGTCATAGCCAAATCATCTATCATGAAAGTTTTGTAATCCTCATCAAGACCACCGAGACTATTCTCAATGAAATTCCCATTGGGTTTCCTGACGATGGCAAGTTCATCAATGCACATTTTAATAATTTGCATATAATACGTGAGCCCCCCTTGTTTCAAGACAACCGAATTGGTGGATATAAGTTTGATGGAATTGTTGATTCTGATAACAATGAGAGGGTTGAATAGCTCAATTGGCCATGGTGTTGTATTGTGGTGAAGGTCTCTGGTGAGGGAATGAAAGAGGTCAACCACTAGTAAGATGGCATCAGAGAAGAGGTGTGCACTAAGATCTGGCCACAAGGTTTCAAGACAGCAAGGTAGGACAACTTGGACAGAGCACGAATGTAGTAGTGATGGGTTAAGACTGACAACTTGTAATACCACGTGTAATACCACATGAGCTATGATATTATGTGGAATAGAGGAAATAGCTAAGAAAGACAATAGGAAAGAGAGAGAGAGAGAGAGAGAGAGAGAGAGAGAGAGAGAGAGAGATGTGGAAAGATGTGGAAAAGAGAAGATATAAATTCTTTTTTTTTAACGGTGTTTTCAGTAATTGATGCATGTTACAATTTATAAACTATTCTAGGTGAATGTAAAAAATAAATATTTGTCGAACATTTACAACAATACACCATCAGCTCCAAGTACTTTCCTAATCAGATTTAAATTTGAACTTTGGTCCGTCCATATGGGTTCACTCCTCCACGTATGCAAGAACATCCGGAAAATTGGAAACCGTTACTGCAGCATCCCTCAAGATCTCCATTGCATTTTCAGATCAATGAATAAGTTCTTCAAATAGGCAAAGCTAGCCATTTTTGTTTACTTTTATTTTTCCTCTATACGTTGGTGGAAACAGGAGGAGCTAGGGTAGCTCCCACACTCCAAGTTTGAGAAAGATACTATATGGCTATATTTAATATGAAATTTTATAGTTAAATTCTCCTCAAACTATATATATTACAGGAAAAATTATAAACAATTTTCCAGTTTCTAAGAGGAGAACAGAAAAATTATAACAAGAGAAAACGAGGCAAGGCAGTCATCAATTGAAGTTATACATAAGAATAGCTTACGTCCGGGTGAAGGTGGCCATCGATCTCCGCCACCAGTAACCCGCGTCGAGATTCCTCCCCACATTCTCGGTCGAAAAAATCTGCGTTTCCTGGCCGACGACAGCGCGCGGGCAGATTGAATGGTACATGTAGGTCGAGGAGAAGCGACTGAGGCGCCTACAACTGGAGTTTCTGATGACGGCCAACGCAGCCATCGGGAAAATGGAATGGCGAATCGAACGGATAAAAGATCGCAGACGTAGATCTTCGAACAAAAACACCGAGAATTGGAGTTTCCCGCAATATTTAGAAGGAGCGAAGCATTTGCAGAAAGTCTGAATCAACTATGGTGATGGAGGCGGGTTACACAACGAAGCAGTCAGCCACTAGGGTATATGAGGTTTATGGTTAAAGGTGCAGACGGAAATGTGAGTGAAAATGTGAAATGGTAGGGATGTAATATTAATATTTTAAATATTAATATGTAAATTATATGTATTTATAAATATTTATGTTAGATTAGAATAATAGGAAGACAGAAGGGTAAGTTGACACAGCCAAATTTTGAACGTTACTTTTAGGTAAAAAATTTTTTATATTTGTAAATTAAATTAACTGGATAAATATTTTCTTTCAAAATTTTTAAATCTATTCAAAAAACATTGATATAAATTTTGTAATTACATGCTACACTATATTTAGTTATTTATAATTTATATTAATAAATAATCTTTATTTATAATATCAACTATAAATTTTGAAATATGATTAATAATAGTGATTTATTCTATAACAAAAATTTAATTTTTTATATTATTTTAACTTAATATCTCAGGATTAGAATAAATAAAAGAACAAATTAAAAAAATGGAATTTTATAAACCCATAATGGCAAAATTTAAAAAACATGACACTTGTTATATTTTTTTTTTATTAGGGGTCGCGCGAATGCAAATCCCCCTATTACAAATTATGAGGTCCACTCTACCACTTTGACAGATGGTAGATCAGTGCCCCTTCAAATTGCAATTAAGGTCACGGATCTAGGCCACATGGATTACTAATCACTCGTTAGAACCCGTCCAAGCAAGTATATGTGACACTTGTTAGATAAATATACTCATTCTTACTGAAACAGACATGCTTTTAATGAATAAAATTCAATAAGACCCTTGACCATATCAATCACTTAAACTACCCAATTATAAGCTAGTCAACTCTTTTTCTTCCCGACATTTTTTGCATCTCTAGCAATTATCATTTGTGTGTGATCAAAAGGCAAGAAAGTTTCAAGGAAGTTTTTCTTCTCCATCTTCAACTAGCTATATTTGATTAGTGATGTTAATGCTCACATTCAAGACCCTAAATCCTTGAATCATATTATGCATTACATTACATACTTCAAAACTTAATCAAACTTTGCTTAGTTCATGTTCAGATAGTGATCCAACCTTGCCTAAAGCATAATCATATTTTCTAACAATATTTGAATAAGATTTGAATGATCATCAAATAATATTTGAATCAAGTTCAATCAAGGTTGAGACGCAATTCAAATTTGATTAAGCTTTGATCAACATTCAAACAATGATTGATCAAGGTTTGAACAACATTTGAGTAAGGTTCAAACAATTTGCGAGCTAGGTTCTAATATGATTAAATTTGTTTGTGCCGTCGCAATCACTTTCGTAAATTAACAAAAATTAGTTGTACTATGCATTGAGTTATATTCTCTAATTATATTGGTCGGGTCACATATAGACTTGAGAGCACGATGAATAAAATAATAGGATAATTTGAGGGCAGCAATCTCAATATACTCAAATCTTTAGACAATAGCATAACATTTGGTATTATTGATTTTTGCATTCATCATTATTTAACAAATGTACATATGAAGATCAATATAAATGTGGGGCAACATGTTTGTCAATCTGAACAAACCAACCCACTATTATGTCTTGCTTGATGAAAAAATTTGAATCTTGATGATGTTCTACATTTTGTACATTTACTTTATGCATGTAAGTAATTAATTGTGACGGCGGCGGCTGGTGGCAGAGCAGAAGTCTGGCAACGGTTGGTGGTTGAGAAGATGTATTGCAGTGGTTCGACGATGATCAAGGAGAAACTTGGTGGCAAGAGATCTCAGATTTCTCTTCATTCTTCCTCTTCTTCTTTCTTCCCTTTTAGTGAAGAATAGGGGGTCTATTTATAATTTTTTAAGAGAATATTAAGAGTAGATTGAGAGTGTTTCGGATGGTCGGCCAATATGATTCTCTTGATCATGGACCATTTATCTGAATTTCAGTGTCTTAATGACGTCATAATTCAACTATCTTGGGCTTGTTGGATTCTTCTCATTGAGCCACTCGATTCAACTACAAGCATATCATATTTAGAAATTATATGGTCATCTAACTTATGCTTTGAAGTTTTCAAATGCGCTTCGGACCCTCAATTTAGATCCATTTGGGCTTAGATTGGATTGAATTTGGTGTCGTTGGGTTCGTCTTTTTTAGATGTTCAATTCGATTATAAGTTTACTAAAATTGAAGTTCATATGGTCTCAAAATCAACTTTAGAAAAGTTTTATTCAAACTTTGCGTTGAGATTCATGCATGATCAAGATAATTTTTCGATGATATATCAGCTTTAAAGCAAATAAAACTCATAGCCTCCAACCTTAACTTCTTTGCCCATGGCATTTATTATTGCCCTATACATATCTCCATCTACATTGCATGTCACCTATGTGCTGGTGCAACCACCACCCCGCCTACTATAACCGGTCTATTTGCTCACCCATCACCAGTTTTGTAATAACTCGTATTTTGGCCAAAGTTAAATTTTTTTTTCTAGAGTCATTATAACTCTAAAATGCAAACCATCTTTGCCATAGTATTTTAATTCTAATATTTTACCTGCACGATTTTTTTCATAATTTTTGGGCTCCGGTGGAAATAATTAATAAATTGACATTTGTCGGTACAATTGGAAATTTGAGACCCTTATATATCCATTTTGCTAACCGATTTCACCAATATTATTTAAATAAAATAATTTATTTTATGATTATTTTTTATGTAATTTTTAAGTCCTGAAATGATTTATTTTAAGTTTATACGAAAGAGCTGAATAAATTAAATATTATATTATTAAAATATCTTAACCCACTTAAAGCTTTTCATTAAAATCCCTTTTCTCTTTTAAGTATTCGGCTAATATAGAAATTTTTAGAGAAAATTAGAGAGAAAGAAAATAGAGCTCGTGAAGTGATTTTTGTTCGTCGGGCCAGTTCGAAAATTTTATTGTCTCGTTGTAAGAAATCTTTATCATATTTTTTATTTCAAAGATTTTGTATTTTTGATATTTTCCTTATCAAAATTGTGTTTCCGTTATTGAAAAACATGAATAATTTTGTATTGGTAAAATTTTCACATCATAATTTTTTATACATTATAGAGATTGAGATTATGAACATTTTAAGTATTTATTTCAGATTTTTCACTGTGTGATTTTGAAAATACAACGATTTTTACCTGCTCAGAAATTTTTTTTGACTTCTAAAATAGTGCTTTAGTTAAACTAAAACTTCATAATGTTATTTTATGCAATATATGATAATTTGGTTAAAATTCTGAAATTTTTGAAAATGTGAATTTTTGCTCAATATGATTTTTGTTGTTTACCGTTTGGATATTTTGACACTTTTTGAATTAAGCTCATTATATGCAGCTAAATGATTTCATGTTAGGGCAGAGGAGCAAGAGTGTGAGGCTCGTCATATTTTGTTTCTTTTTAATCTTGTTATTCTTTTGTATTCAAGACATAATAGTTATTATATGATTATATAGATCTTGAGTATTATATATGATTTTTGGAATTGAATATAGATATGTACCATGATGTTTTAAAATATAAAATTTATTTTGTTGTTTATTATTGATAGATGATATTAGATAGCTCTGATTATTATTTATTAAAAGATAAATAAATAATTCTTTCAAATTAAATTATGTGACATCACAAGTTTCCACTGATTTGCAATTTCTCGCTAATGTTGGCAATGTTTCAATGCATTTAAAAATTTTTAAAATTTGTTTGGTTAATTTTATTTTGATGCAACCAAATAAACTCATACATCTTTAAAACACATGCATTTTAAAACCACCAAATCCAATGATGAAAATTGAAATTTTTTTTGTTAGGGGCACATATTAGCTTTTTTCAAAATAATCTTAATTTTTTTCATCAAAAATTTTTTAAGGAACAAATTGAAAACATATAATTTAAAATATATTTATCTAAATAAAAATATACAATATATATAAAAGAAATTTTTTAAAAATTTCTCATAATTTTTATCTATGATTGACATATAAACATATAGATATGTTCATATTTCAAAAAGTAAAGTTCATAATTTTAATTAAATTATTTGGTTAGTAATTCAGTGAGAAGAACATGGAATTGAGAAATTTATTTTCAAAAAAAATTATAATATAAAAAATTATAATACTTTCAAAGAACCATCTAATACTATAAATAATAATATTTTAGTATTTTTTAGGCTTTGACTGATAATCTAAAGAGGAATATTTTTGTATATATATACATGAATATAAGGGAAAATTTTAAGACTAAGCATAATTATAAATTGTATTAAGAGCTTAAGCATGTTTAAAAAAAAATTTAAAAATAGGCAAAGTCGCCCGTTAAACGGGCGACTTACTAGCCTAGTCAGCATCCAATCAGCATTAAAAAAAATTAAATTAAAAAAAAAAATTACTATAGTAAGTTGCCCGTTTAACGGGCGACTTACTACAGTATAATATTATTTTTAATATTCCCTAATTCCGCTCCCTCCCTCTTGGCATTTGACAGTTCCTGCCTTCCTTCTCGATCGCACGTCGGATTTCCATGAAAAGCATACAAAATAGGCTTACCTTCGCTAGAAAGAGACATGCTTTTTTTTTTTTTTTTCTTTGCGGTACTTTTAGCAAGTTGACATTTGCTTGATATTTCTTGTTACAAAACCAATTAAACCAAGAAAAGGTCTTACAGGTGAAATCAATGGCATTTTCTCGAGGGAATGTTTCTCTTCTTTTTCTCTTAACTCTTACCGTCCTAGCGAAGAAAATGCCATTGATTTCTACAGTTGTCATATTAAATGAGGAACACATAGCTCCATCCAGTCAAATGGATTTGATACACCATATAATATTTTTATTCGTTCGTATTTGTGAGAAATTAAAAATTAAAAATTTTATGAAATAATTTAATATAAAAATAAAATTACTGTAGCAAGTCGCCCGTTAAATGGTCGACTTGCTACAGTAATTTTATTTTTATATTAAAATTTCTTTTAATTTGTTTGAATGCTGACTGGATGCTGACTAGACTAGTAAGTCGCCCGTTAAACGGGCGACTTTGCCTATTTTTAAATTTTTTTTAAACATATTTAAACTCTTAATACAATTTATAATTATGCTTAGTCTTAAAATTTTCCCTGAATATAATGTATTTATAATACGGCCATACAGTTATTCCGAACAATTTGACCTGGAAAAAGTAGGAGGCTTTGCCTGAAGGAATCGCTCCTACCAATTTACAGTTCTGACTTGTCTCAGAGTTTCCCGTGTCTAGCCCTTGATCTCTGACTCTTCGCTCTTCTCCCTCACCGGTCTCCTAGATTCGCCTGGCGACTAGCGAGATTAACCCTGGGGCTCTGATCGTCGGCGAAAGATTAGAAGCCGAAACGCTTCGGGATTTATGAGTGGTTCCGAGGCGGAGTACATGGATCTCGAAAAGCCAGATCTTTCAGAGGATCGCAAAGGGAGCGTTTCGCCCTCTTGCTCGATCTGCCTCGAATTTGTGCTCGATCGAGGGGAGAGATCGATAGCCAAGCTGCAATGTGGCCATGAATTCCATTTAGGTGCCGAAAGTTTTATTTTCTTCAATTAAATACTGTTTAGAAATCCGCATGCGATGTAGTTGAAGGACGCCAAAGTTGAAATTTTTGCTTTCTTAAGTTTTCTTCTAAGCTTATTTTAATGCAGGGTTACCTAGAAGCTGCGGTCTTTACCATGAGCTTTGCTTTTATTTTCAGATTTATTTTTAAAGATGAAATTCCGTTGTAGCTATTAAGCCTTGTCCTTGGGAATAATCTCTTAAGTCTACGGAATATTTAGGGGTTGTGACTTTTTACCTGTTTGTGCAATTTGCTGAAGTCAAGCTTCTCTCATATGTAAAGAAAGGGTTGCCTTTCTGTTTATCTGAACCATGTTGGTACTTTGGTGAGACCCGGCTGAAAAACTGAAGAAATGCCAATTTTCTCTTTAGTTCATCAGTGCTAAGGAGCCAATTGTGATGCATAACACATCAAGATATTATCCTGTGTATGAGGGCTTCTTAGGGTTCTATTTATGAATTTTTCCATTTAGTAATCCGATGTAATGTGGGATTCTGTTGAGGTTAAATTGTCTTATGGGCCATTAGAAAGTCATTGCTAGTTGGGCATGACATAACTGAGAATATTAAGATAGATTTCTATTAAAATTAGAAAGTTTAAATTAATGAATGATTATATTAGATGAATTATTATAGTGACATCTATTGAAGATAAGAGAATTTAGAATAGACTTATGTGATTTGGACATGATAATGAAATGTTAAAAACGCACTCATTAGGTGAATAAAAAAGTCAATATCATAGGATTAGAAGGAGGAGTAAGCCTAAGGTACATGAATGGAAGTTGTTCAAAACGATTTGTGTAGAATAGGTTTTACTCCTCTGAAAACACTCAAGAAGAACTAATAGAACGTGAGATTGATAAGTTATAATAAGGCTAATGATGATGATGATTTTTATTGCACCTCTAATTTAGGTCTCTTATTGTTATGACTAGTATGCACTCTTTCAATGCAGGTAATTTTTCAAGTGGTCAGAACAAGTGTATTTTTTCTCGAAGGTTTTTAAATAAATTGATAGAAACTGTTAATTAAGCTATTTTTGTCTCTTAAAAACATTGAAAACCGATGCATTCAACAACTTTTTTGGTATTGAGAATTGCATAGTGGTTTTAGTTGGGCCAACATCACATGTTTGTTGTTGTTAATTTAGTTTCACACGATCAATCAATGTTAGTCACATCTTTAGTATACAATTGATATAAAAGTTGGCTTATATTCCAATAGCGTAATTTATTGATACTAGTATAAAACTCTTATAATAGTGTACTAGTTCGGGAATACCATTTTTTATTTCAATGATAGAAAAGTTATTTTCATGCTAATTGGTTACAAATAAGTGATACTTATTCACCAGGAATGATTTATTGTTTCACGTGATTGGTATTTGTTGGTTTGATTTGTGTTAATGGATGACGTCCTAGTTCTTTTATGGCTTTGGTTTAACATTATCATTAGAAAGGGATTATATTCAACTCAATAGAGTGTTTTCTTTTAAATTTCATGTGCTATTTTTTGATAGAAAGATAAAGTTCTATATGGAGTTGGAGAAACATCTATTTTAGGTAATATTTTTTCAAATAGTCGTAGGTAATTTGAACATACACAACGAATGATAGAAAATGCACCATTAGAGAAGTTGACATAGTTATTACTAAGGATTAGAAATGAAATGGGGTTGATCCATGGTAATATGGATAGAAGTCATTAAAGTGATTTGTAGAGTATTTGTTTGAAACCTCAGTAAACACTAAAAAAAAAAAAAATGGAGAATGAGGATTCATAAACGTGACTTCAAATAATTGGGATATGGTTAATGATGATTTTTTTATCATTTGTTTATAAAGTTCTTATATATTTTTGGGTGATTTACACACATACGATAAAAATTTGATATATTTATCTATCAACATCTAAATTTTTATATTTACTTATGTAAAACTTAAATCTTCAAATCACGTAAAAAATACCACCGATACTAATTTATTTACAATAAAACACACCTTTTCATGCATTAGCTTTGATTTGATTTAGACAATAAAATGACATATTATATAAGTAAGTTTAAATGCTTAGTTGTTAGATATGTAAATACATAAAAAATTTGTGCTTTGAATGTAAATTCCCTTTTTTATTCATATTTTATATTCAGATCAGGAGAGAAATCAGTATAAGCTCAAGCGGAATAATACCTTGTTTTGTGTGAGAGATACAATACTTGGTTTGAGAGCAAGGAGTATTAGAAGAAAACAAATATTTAATCCTTTTTTGGTGGACGCAAATTTTGATGTAGTGGAGAAAAAAAGATCTTATGTGTCCGTAAGAACCTTGTTGGATTAAAGAGTGCGGCTTTTATTTTTGATGATGTTAATCTCTCAGTTGGACGTTAAAATGAGTACAAGACCTACTCAAATTGTAATTACAATTTCTAAAAGGATGATTATGAACTCAACTGAAACATTGAATCTCTTTCTTGTTTTTTGTCTTACATTTCTTTTTCTATCTTGTTGAATCTCCCCTGAAATTGATCTAATTTTTCTTCATAATTTTTTTTTAATCTTTCTCTTGGCAAAGATGCAAACCTCATACTCCACTTTGGATGTCAAAGATAATGCCACTCAGCCAAATATTTGGCATTAATTTTTTTAATCATATGTTGGATGAAAAGTGAAATGCATGTAAGTTGCAAATGCTTTATAGTTTGAGTATAATGACTTTTTGAAGTAGAATTCGTTATTGATACTAAATTTATAACATTTGAACTTGCAATGATCTGGATGCCTAAATTGTGGAAGATAAGGAGGATGGTGCTGAATATTTAATTTACTTGCTTATTTGTTTTTACATCTAATTTGTTGTACTTTATATGCTTATATTAATTGGACATTAGGAATTGCCTAGATAGGATTATATATGGTCTTCTGTCTTCATTTGTATTTGTATTTTTTATGTTTTTTTTTTTCAGAAAACATATCCTCAAATTTTAACGAATTTTTTTTTTAAAATTCCATTCCATTATTCTATATTTTATTTTAAGCATTGTAAATGGAAAAAATGCGGGGCTTATTCTTGATGCCTTTGGGCTTTCATTCTCCCTATGGATGGGTAAAATACCCTACCTTATTTATTTCCTTTTTTAATACAGTAGTTGTTAAAGTTATTATGGTTCAACAATGGTTAGTATTAGGAGTAACTATTTATTTATGGATTGTGTTTTTTACATCATGATAGGATTACATCTTGCATCAACATTATATTTATTTATTTTTATGGTATTGGACATGCTTATAAGAGATATTCATTATGAGGTGCTTTGGAATGTGCTATTTATGTTTGGTATGGTTACTATAGTTGAGGATTCTTTTTTAGTGAGAAGTTACAACATTGGAAAAAAAAAAGGTAGAAATATTAGTAGAACAAGGACATGATATATATATATATATATATATATATATATATATATATATATATATATATATATATATATATATATATATATATATATAGTTTTTTTTTTAAATCTTCTGAGCTTGCTAGTTTTTCTTATTCTTCCACTACTACTATTTCATGTTTATCTTTGTGTTGAATTTGAGTGTGTTTTTTTTTTCCCCCCCTTTGCTTTTAAGAGTGTGTGAAGAAGAATAGTAGGGCTTAAAAAGATGTAATTCAGTACTTTTATTGATTTATTTGCATCAAGGAGAAATTTGAAAAAGGAACCCAAACCTTGTATTGAGGTGTTGCATTCTTGAATATAAATCTCTCGTATGTTTTTCTTGCATATAATATCATTGTTTAGAAAAGAGAATTTTGAAGTAGATGGAAATTCTTCATTTCAGGCATTCAAATCTTTTAATTCAATGCAATGTTTAAATCTTATTGAATATATGGCAGCTCGCTTTTTGTGCAATTGATATATAGTAATACTGTAATAGACATAGTTAAACATCATTCATTGAAGAAAAGCATTATAAATTTATTTGAAGTCTACCAAAATGTTGCTAATATTTTTGGCTCTGAACAATCCACATTTTAATAAGACACCATTAATTTTATCACTATGAATGAAGGTTCGAATACTCAAATATAAATTTAGCAAAAAAATCGAACTCTCATTAAGCACAACATTCTTGTCTCTGTAATACAATCTTATTATAGAGTGAAATTTGTATGCTTTGAATAAATTTTGATGGAGTCAATCTTTCCTGCTTTTTTACAATTGAATAGTCAGTTTTCATTATGATCTGACAAGACATATATATATTCTATATCTACAATAAAAATTTTGAAGGTTCATGATGAGTTGTCAGCTGTGCAAAAAATTAGTACAATAGAAATGCAAGTTCGAGTTCTTTTTCTTATGGGGCAATCAAGCTGAAAGTTAACTTTTTGAGAATGCACTTAAAATTAAAGCAGAATATTATGAAAAAAAAGTGGAGTCTATCATGAAAAAATCTTTTGTATTGCTTGTGAAATACCCTTATTTTGACCATATATCAAGAAAATATATCCAACATCATAGGAGAAGCTATTGTGTCCTTGACATTATTATAGAAAAAAAAGGCAATGCAGGGAAACTGTGGCTTAAATAGGTTAAAAATGTTTCGCTTGTGAATATGCATCTATAAGATGGGTTGAAAAAAATAAATTTCATTGTATTAGGAAGAACAACTATAGGTGAGGGTAACATGAACATAAGTTGCGCAAAAATATTTGCATGAAAGAGGTTTAATACTTCTTACAACGCAATTGGAATGAACGGAGTATGAAGATTTGTAAAGTTGACTCTAAGTATTCATCTAAGACTAAATATGATGGTGATAAATAATTTAATCTTTTTGAGTTTCCTTCATTGTGTTGATTTACTGTTTATCTTCCCTAAGTTTTTTATTTACGTGACCATTTCTTTACTATTGGTTCAGATTGTATTGGGTCAGCATTTAATGCCAAGGGAGCAATGCAGTGCCCTAACTGTAGGAAAATTGAGAAAGGCCTTTGGTTATATGCAAATGGACTTCATTCGTCAACTGATTTTGATCTTGATGGCTGGATCACTGAGAATATTTATGATTTAAGTTATTCAGAACTGGTAAGTTTCCTGTGTGATCTGTAAAATTTCTTTCCCAGAAATATCACAATGCTACTTATTTGATTTGGACTACAAGTAGACTATCATCGATCTAAAAACTTTTTATCAATTAGCATTGAACTTGGTTGAGTAGATGCTCAATTGCTCATATTTCTATCTGGCACATTTTGGACTTGGACTCTAATTCAGCGATATTCTAAACCAACCTTAATTTGATCGCTTTATAATTTTTTCTCTATAGATTTTCTAATATCGTACATGATCATTAAACTTTGGCGTTGGCTTAGAGTTTTTATTTGTCATCTATGATATAATAAATTTTAAATGTAAATACTGTTATATTTAACATTTATCTCTGTGCTTGTTTATAAATTAAGGGTCATAGATCTATTTTTTTCCAATTGTTTGATTCTCCTTTTGAATATTTCATGTCTCTGTCTCCTGGATTTAAATATGCTTTTAGTGAATTAAGTTGGACTGATCCTTTTTACAGTGACTGTCATGTATTAATTGGATCATGGTGCCATATGGGACCAAAGTCGAAGTTGATGAGATCCATTGTTGATTTTTAGACCATCTGACAGAAACATATAATGTAAGTGTGTTTTACAGAATAGTCTGAATTGGATATGATGTGAAACGTATATGCGATGGAGGAGTTACTTTAAGAAATTAAAGAGAGCAATTGTAGCATAATAACCCAAGATAAAATTATCATTGTCATAAAAGAGTGATCCTTAGAACTCTTAATTTTTAACTTGCTTAAGCAAAGTGGAGCAAGATCAATCAACCAAACAATTCAAGAAGCACAAAGAATAATTGTAAAACTACAATGGCCACAAGAATCCACAATTTAATAATGAGAATTTTCACCTTTGGAGCCCATACGCTCAACTAGTCTAGGCTTTAGCGGAAGGAGAGTCTCCACAGTAGAAGCGAGGTCACTCCAAGGAAGAAGGAGCATAAGATCGTCGTTCTCGGATAGGTGACCGGAGTGGTGGAGGAGAATTATCCTGAGTGCTTGCTGTGGTTGCTTGGGGGAAGGTTCCAAAGACAAAAACTGAAAATTCCTGCAGGAATTTCAGTTTTGATAGAGATGGGAGGGAATTAACTTGATGGATTCAAATTAATCCAAATGGGTTTAATGGGGCGGTGAAGGGGGAAGAAATTTGGGCTGAATTTGTGGTGTTCATATGCATTTGGGAGGAGAAAGAGGCCCACTAAGAGTGGCCGGCCCAATAAGGAGGAGAGAGAGAGATTTAGGAGTCATGACTCATGAGGGTGGGGCCCAAGTTTAAGTAAGAAATTCAATTAAATCTGAATTTTAATTTCAGATTTAATTAAAGCTTAAGTAACTTCCCAAAATTTAAAATGAGAGGGAGATCAAATTTGAATTTCGAATTTAGATTTAATCTCTTTAATGGGTGGCTTAATTGCATAAGCACCAATTAAGGAGGTTAATAACTCAAGAGATTTGAAATTCAAATGGTGGGAGGCTTCAAGAGGGAGAGGCGGCGGGAATAGGCTGCTGGGCAGGCCGGCGGGAGGCTGGCCGGCGGGTGGCTGGCCGGCGGGCGGCCGGCTGCTGGGCCGGTGGGAGTCTGGCCGGTGGCCGCAGAATTTATGGCCGGCGAAAACAGGGGGGGAAAATACAGGTGGCCGGTGGCTTTGCTTCTTGGATTGGACGGCGGCAAGGGCAAGGGGAAAGAGGAAGAACATGGAGATTTCAAGGCTTCGACGACTACGAATTTACTAACCTCGATTGTCTCCACGTTGATTTTCCACAAGATGAGATAATTTGAAAACTAGAACTCACAAAGAGATCTAGTCTTCTCCGGCGAACTAGAACTCACTAAGAGATCTAGTTTCCTCCGGCGAACTCACTAAGAGATCGTGGGAGAAGATGAACTCACTAAGAGAACAAGAATAAATTTTCATTTCATCAACAACTATCTATTACAAGAGAAGGATCATATAAATAGGCCTCACAATGACAAATAAAAAGCAAAAAACTAAAATGCCCCTTGGGCTACAATAGCGACCAAATACCCATAAGGGCAAAAATGGAAAAACATAAAATAAAAATAAACTACTACATAAAATAATGAAAATACAACTCATGCTCGTAACCATCGATCTCCGGCGTCGAAAATGCTGACGATGTCCTCATCAGGATACCCTTCTATTTTACCTAAATTTAAATCTTGGTCCAATGCCCTGACAAGTTAAGCTGAGATCCCCATCAGTTTGTTGAGGAAGCTCAAATTCATCCCCTGGGTTTAATTGGTTAAATGCATAACTTTGAGAATAGTGTAAATAGGTCTTTTTGGTATTTGTATTGACCCAGCATCAAAAACAATAGCAACCACAGCGAAACACATCCAAAATACATGAAAAATATTAGAAAAAAACTATCCTTTCATACTTATGCATGTTTCATGACTTCGTCTGTGACCTTTTGGGAAAATGAGAGTGAAAGGTTGGAAATCACTCGGGAAAAAACCTAGTGACCCATGTTGATGATACCATAATATAACTATTACATGAATCATATGCATGTTTCATCACTCTGTCTGTAACCTTGTCAAGTTTATACAAGAGGAATGAGCCCAATCAAAATCTCTAGCAAGCTCAAGGCTCAAAATTGTCATCGAGTAATAATGATCAACTCATTACTATACATTCTCATTGTATCCTATCTCTCAGTGCACTTTTTTTTTTAAATTTCTTTTACTAGTAAAGCATTCCTTATAAATATCAGCTCTAATTCTGTTATAATACCATGAACTTTTTGTGAGGCACTTGTAAATAAGCATGGAAGGATTCCATAAGAGAAGTTATCAATGCACTTAAAAAAATCGCACTTGGGAGATAATTGAACTACGAAAATGAAAGAAAATGGTATGATGCACATAAATTTTTTCTATAGAATGTGGAGCAAATAGAAGTCTAAATGATACAAAGTGAGATTGGCAGTTAAATTATATGCTCAATTCTATGATATTGACTACCACGAAACTTTAGCTCTTATTTCAAAAATGATATGCATTTAGTTTCTCTTGTAGCCAATTGTGGATGGTCTATCAACAGTGTGATGTAAACACTATTTTCTAGCATGAAATGTCGAAGAAGCCTATCTACTACTTGGATTTGATAGTTCTTTCAATGTGTGCAAATAAAAAAAAAAGCTCTATATGTTCTTAAATGTTCTCTGACAGATTCACAAAAGCCATGAATTAAGTTGGATATAAGCAAAGCCAAGCAAATGATACATTCTTCATAAAACACTACATCGATGATAAAATCTCAATCCTCATTTCACATATGTTGACGATATATTTATCACACATGTTAACAATAGAGAAAATGCATCTCTCAGGAAAAAAACTTGCTGAAGAGTTTGAGATCAAAGAGTTTGACAAATTCAAATACTTATTTGGAATAAATTCTCTCAATCAGAACAAAGAATATTCCTTTCTAATATGAATCCCCAACTGAATTAGCTTAAAAAATTGGGCACAAATAAAGAAGGAAAAGAGGTAAATATGGGACAATATAGAAAATTAGTTAAAAAATAATCTATCACGCTCGTCCAGGCATCGCATATACAGTGGGTCTCATCAGTCAATTCATGCTCAAATCGAAATAGTCTCACCTTCAAGCTATTTATAGAATCCTTATATATCCTAAATTAATTTCTGCTAAAGTAATTCTCTGTAGAAAGCTAGTATTTCATAAATTAAAGGGTATACTAATGCAGACTATACATGATTGCTAGTAGCAGAAGATTCATGATGGGATACCATATATTTTTGGCGAAAAATCTCATGAAATGAAGTATGAAACAACCTATTTTTTAAAGATCTAGCAACTAATATGAATTTAGAGCTATTGCCTAAAGAATTTGCAGACTTCTGTGGATCAAAATTATTTTGAAAGTTTTAAAAATTAAATAGAAAAGGCTAATGACGATATATTGTGATAATAAATTTGATATCAACATTGCTCATATTTCAATACAACATGATTGTATCAAGCATGCGGAGTTGGATGGACATTTTATAAAAGAGAGGCTAAAACATCGATTGATTTTCACTTCATATATGTCAAAAGGGAATCAACTTGCATACATTCTTAGTTACTAAAGGTCTATGCAAACCAAACATTCAAAAACATTGTTAGCAAACTTGGAATGATATATTCATACCATTAAGTTTGAGGAGGAATGTTAAATGAACATGGGACTCACAACTCAACCAATTATGGTAGGAATCCTTGGGCACATGGATTAAGGGCTCTAACCATTAGACCGATCCTCTAATGACACTTAGATTGCAATTCATGTGCCGCCTTTTTCTTTTATAAACTTTGGCCCTTCTTGTGACTTTTTCCTTTTTGTTATAAATAGTTTTAATTTATTTCCATTATAAAACTTTTGAAGAAATTGAGCAATAAAATTTAAAGTAATTTTTCTACTTTTCTTCTTTCTTACATCATCTTTCTTAAGACGAGGAATGATGCGCTCAAAGTTTAGTGCAAGAAAATGATATTCTGTCTATATCCTTTGTGAATAAAATTTAGATGTTTGTCAGATCCTATCACGGAACTTTGGTATGCTGAAAGTTTAGTTGCAATTTTCTATTAGAGCTGCAGAAATGCTAGTTCATTGTTTAGCAAGCTGAATCATACGTAACCATGAGGGCCCTTTGCTAACCAGGGGCTGCCTAGGAAGTAAAAACAAGTTTCTAAATGCTAAAGCCAACTAATATTGGACCTTAAAGTTTATTTTGGAGGTATACTTGATTAATGACTGTTCAATGTGCATATTAACAAATTCTGTTGCATATTGCGTTTTGATTACATGTGTATCAGCTGCTGTATGCTCATTTTTCTTGTCTATTTTACTGAATTATGGTATTTCACAATATTTTGTTTCCAAGTGCTTTACACTTTTTTTTAATACTTATCTAAGAGATGGTGATTGATGCAGTTTTAATGAAATTTTAAGGTTATATTATTTTAGTGCATACTTATATCTAGCGTGCAGTAATATTAATGCTTTTCTTGTTTCGTGTCATACTTATTAATATTAATATATCGAGGTCCATCAGTTATGGATGGCATAGCATTAAGCATTAATTCTAACTGTCGGAAGTATAGAGTTTTGATGGTATCAAAGCCATGTCATAGTGGATTTATTATTTTGTGCGGAGTCCGGACGGCGTCAGAAGACCAATAAAAATGCACCACGTCACCCCAAAATATACCGCGCTCGGTTCTGCTCGGTACCGAGCGTGTAATCGGACGTGAGAACCGTCCGGTGTCCACATAGAATAATAGCTCGTGTTAGTGGCGCATGCATCAAGTTGGTTGTGGTCTTCTTCCCTTTATATATATTTTTCACTATTAGTATGATATTTATTGTATAATTTATAGTATTCTTATAATTTTGATTATTTACAAGTATTTTTTGAAAGTGTTAGATGGTTCATGGCCCTAATTGTGTTATTTTCTGTTGCAGCCATTTGGATTTCAGTGGTGTCCTTTCCGCGGGTTTACCAGACTAACAGCATTGTTAGAGTAAGTTCCTTTTGCCTGCGTTAGAAGTTTCTGTTACTGCACATCTTAATCACAAATTGATTGTTATCACTTTTCATGCTATTGCACACGAGATGACACGTGGTAAGGAACCTTGAATTCTACTTTTGCAGAGATAAAAAATGATTTCTTGATCTTTACATCTAATGTAAAGCAGTTTTCCAACTGTTATATTATCATTTCGAGCTGATAAATAGACACAAATATAATCCAAAGGAAGGAAATAAACTTGGGAAATCAGTGATTGGTTTTAGATGTTTTGGATGGGAACGGAATTCTACGCGTGCATGAATAAGTTATCTGCAAAATGTGAGCAGCTATGCATACAAAGACCTGACCTTAACTAGTTTACCTCATTAACATTCACAAAATCTGCTTTATATTTTGTACAGACAAGAGGGCAGGGCTGTATTTCACTTTATTGTAATTCATTTAGAAAAAGGTCACATTGCATAGAGATCTTCTTTGCTTGATTAAACTAGAATAAAATGATGAAAATATTGAGAGTACATTTCAAGATAAAATTACATTTAATAATGTGTAGGCATGCTTGATTGCTCCTCTCTCTCTCTCTCTCTCTCTCTCTCTCTCTCTCTCTCTCTAAGAGAGAGATTGAACGTTCAGAGGTTCTAGTAATTAAGATATCACTTTTCTACTAATTCTTAGCAGATGAGCTAGTGTTAGTTTGAGGTATGGGATGTCATTGTTTCTTGGTTGTTGGTTACAATCCTCATTAGTTTTGATTTGAGCCAATCAAAACCCTTATCTTGCAAAATATGTTGATGTGTAGTAGGAGAGACCATTGGGGAAGAAGATAGCGAGAGTTGTGGCCAGTGGAGTTCTACATGCATGTTATACTATTATTGAACGTGATTCACTAATGAATAGCAGAGGGGAAGGTATCACTACCCTCATTCATTGGATATGGCAAAGTTTTATAGCGGGATGATGTGCAACTTTCATGTAATGGTGGCTGAGAAGGGAAAATTGAGGGATTTCAGATAAATTAAACACAGTTCTTTTTTATCTTAAATTGGGTTTTCTTGAAACTAGCCCAAAATTTGGTTACATTGAAGTTGTTACTTGAGGTTTTTGCCGAGGTTGGCACTCTTTGCTAAAAGGCCGTAGGTTTCCATGTTATGATGTGATTACTCATGCCTTTATTTGTTCTTTTGCACTTCAATGGATAATAGATTTTTGTGATTTTGTATTTCTTCTCCAGCCCAATTTGGTTTACTCTTGGGACGCTATCTATGCGTTCCTTATTTCTAGATTCCTTTGTTTTGTGACTTCCAAGTGCTATCTATAGTTGATCTTTTTTTTTGAACTATGACTACATTCAACTGTCATGTGTTCTATAACTTTCTGGCGTTATCTATAATTGTGTTAGACCGGTCCACTGGATTGGTCCAGCCGGTTCACGCGGGACCGGCTCAGACGCAAACGAAGTGGAATGCCTCCGCCTCCTATTGTTGTCGCACGCGCCGCAGGAACTGATGGAGCTTTTTAGGAAAGATTTTTTAGGGATTTGGGAGGGAAATTTGAATGTAGGTATTGTTTAGGGACTTCTTTTTGATTTGCATGCATTTAAGACTTTGTTTTCCTAGGGTTAGGGCATCTTGAATTTGACTAAAATTTGAGAACGCCAATTTCCCGAAAATGTGGCTGATTCTATTGCACAACTTCTTCAGCTTTGGTGGCACTTCTGTGATTCAGTTGCGGTAGGTTCAAGCGAATTTTCAGTTGGTTTTGTAGTTATCTACAGGGGTTTGAGGCACACACAAAGTTAATTAGTGGTTGAGTAATTTTTTTGGTTGAATGTACAATTTCTTTACATTTTATGTTCAGTGTATCTAAATGAGAAACTTGAAGAAACTCAAGAATCTGTCTCCATTATCCCAACAAGCAGAACATCGCACACAGCCTTCTCCTTCTCCACTTTTCCTTCTAATTTTTCATTTGTTTTAAAAATTCATTTTGTATAGTTGGATTTGTGCCAATTTTCGTTTAAATAAGTGTCGGTGTTCCAATCAAGTCTATGGATTTCTTGATTCTTATTCTTATACTTAATTTCTACTAGAAGACCATTGTGTTTCTTGTGAAAATTGATCACCATCATTTTTTTTCCTTTTATCAAATTAGTCAATAGTTGTTTTTGAATAGTAGCCTGGCTTGTGAATTTTGGATGCTTATACATGTTTTTTGTATCCAAGTTTGATTTTCATCAGAAACTTTAGATCCTTTGATATCTTACATGATATTTGATATTAGAGCTTAAAGTTGTGTCACAATGTGAACTAGAACTGAGGTTCAAAAGTAATTTTATTTAATTGTTCAACAAAGGGATGCAATTTAGAATTTTTTTTTAAAATTTTTTAAGAAAATTGAAAAACAATTAGTTGTGTTAGGAAGATATGAATCAAGTTAGAGAAAAAATTGAAGTTTTGAAAGAGCTCATTTTCAACCTAATGAATTAGAAGTCAGTTTTAATCTTGTTATGAAAATGATAATATGAATGTTAAATTGTTAATCTGACTAAATGATAGGAAAATCAACTTTATAGAAATAATTAAGATAATGGACTTTATAGAGCATTCAATAAAGTGATATATGGTAATAATAGAAGTTAGGTGCATGATTTGAATGATAAAATAACTGAGAAGTAAAAGTTGAAGAGTCAACATTTGATGGAAGATAGATCTATGAATATTTGTATTTCTTGCTACCAACAGAGTCAATGCAGTTATTTACTTTCAGAAGTTAAATTTCTTATTTACTTAATTGCGACCACTTTGTTAAATCGGACAGTTTATTTATACCTTTTTTTTGTGGCAGGGAAGGAGACTCCCAGCCAAATTCATGTAAGTTATTAATCTTTCTTAATACTATAATTTTAGCTAATTATTGTATATTTCGTTTTATGATTGTTTCTTCTTTTTGTCTCCTCTTCTTCTCTACCAAAGATCACGACACTTCGGGCAGCAGTACATTTGCAGATCTCTCAAGTTCTTCTACAAGCTCGCATGCTTGTCCTTACTTAGCTCTCCATCATGCCATGAACGTTGCACATTCAAGTGCTTCTGTCTCTGTTTCAGAGAATTCTCCATTCCATCGGACAAATCTGGGCGTACAATCGTCAGTTGAAATGCTTAATCTCCACAATTTCTCTTCAACTGAGGCACAAAACTCCAATTGGCCACAGCAGTCGCCCTCACCTTCCATGTCTTTGGTTGGAAATTCTGATCATTCTACGTCTCTTTATGGTATCAGGTTTTCTAGGAATGATTCAAGTAACCAGCAGAGGTTAGGATCTTTTGTACAAGCACATCCCCTTCTACATGGGTAAGTTTCCTTCCCTTATCCCAATATTTGTTTTTTTAGAGTATATGTGGATCATTAATAAGAGTACACGTTTTAGATATTTTGGATCTATTGTTTAGAGTGATGGTGAAATAGATAGGGATATTATCAACAGAATTCAAGTTGGAAGGTTGAAGTGGAGGAATGCATCGGACTTGTTGTGTGATAAAAAATACTTCTCAAACTTACGGAAAAATTCTATAAAATGGTGGTGAGGCCTGCAATGCTTTATGGTGTCGAATGTTGGCCATTAAAAGAGAAGCATAATACTAAGTCAAGTGTGGCAGAGATGAGGTGGATGAGTGGCTTTACCCGCAGATATATAATACGAAATGAGCATATACGTGAAAAGGTTGGAGTAGCTCTAGTAGAAGATAAGATTAGAGAGAGTCACCTTAGATGATTTGGTCACATAAAACCGCCTTCCGATGACTAGGTTAGGAAGGTAAAGGTATTAGATTTGACTTATCTTAAGAAAGTCAGAGGCAAACCTAAAAACACTTGGTTAGAAAATATTAGAAATGATCTTTCTCTATTAGATTTAAACGAGAATTTGACTTTTAATAGACACAATGGAGAAAAAGGATTCATGTAGCCGACCCCACATAGTGGGATAAAGGCTTGATGTTGTTGTTGTTGTAGAGTATATGCGGATCATCTGATGCAATTCTGCTTCTAATCTCTTTTCTCCAGGTCCATTGCACCCCGAAATGGAAGTAATCTAGTAGCTTCATCAATGGGGCCGCCGCCGATCATAGGGGAGGTCAGGGCCCATGCTAGAAGCCACGGGCAAGCGGTTTCTTCATCGTCTAACCGGGCTGCTCCTTTTGCTGCACCTGTAAGGAGGCCAAGGTCAAGGGGTGTAGCTCTCGTATCGGCCCCATCGTCGGCCGATATAAGTGGATTATACGGAGTTTCTGTTTCCAACTCCACAACGAGAAGCCACCAAGATTCAGATAGGCATTTTGATCGCTACTATGGCTGGGGTAGAGAAACCTTCACACCTCTTCCATGGATCCCTCTGGAAGGTGAATCTCAGTGGTGGAGTCCCTTCAACCCTAACCAACCTCCTCAATCTGGGAGTTTTCTTCAGCGAGGTGGCGCTTCAGGTGACAGAATTACTCAGAATCATTCAGAAAATGGTTATCATCAGCGAATGCCATTGCCGCCTTGGATGCCGCCGCCGCCTCCTCCTCCTCCGTACATGTAATGAGCATGATGACGTTTGAGATCTCTTCCTGTTCCTTGTGAATGTCTCCCTCCCATGTTTTTACATGAAAACTGCTTTATTTGAATGCGGGGGACCGAAAAACTTTTGCGTGAAGATTTTTGAGAAAATTTCATTATGTTTCTATTTCTGAAGAACAACGAGCTGGGATGTAAGAGCTTAGCTTGCTATTTAGTTGCTTGGCAGGAGAACTGAATGTTTATTTATCTTTCCTGTTCGATGTATAAATTGGAATTAAATTTAAATTTTGATTTGGTTTCCGAATTATTTTTATCCGTTTATGCCCTTTTGATTCTCTATAACTCTTAAGGTTTGACAAATTCTGATTGGCTTTTGGATAGAATCTGGTGATTGCCCGTAATAATTTTGCATGTTTGAGATGGCTGTAGCCTGTAGATGATAGTGAAATTGCTACGTGAAAAATTATTTAATTATATGATTGCAAAACAGCAAAAGGTAGTTTTTTAAGAAATAATGAGAAATAAACAGAAAAATAATAAGAAAATAAAATTATGATTATATTTGGAACAGGCTCTTGATCAATTTTATAAATTTATTAGATAGAATAAATATCTATGAAAATATGCAGAACATTTCGTTTATATACTATGTATATATAGAAAGCAGAGCTTCGGTCGATAAATTAAAACTTCCCTGCTAAATCATTCGTATCAAATTACAAATCATTTCTATCTTCTAAAAACATGTTTTTTTGCTAATAAATTTATTATTTTATTATTGAAGAATAAATTATATTTTCTTACATAATTAAAAATACATCTTATAACTCAACAGAAATGTTTTTTTGTCGTGAAATAACTAAAAATACGACGAATCGTCTTTTCCCTTGTCTATGAAAAAAAAAATAATTCAATTTAAATTCTATTTTAGAATTAAGGAAAACTTTCTATTTTGTTGCTTTTTTTTACTTATGTTCATTAAATTAGAATTTTTTTTATTTCTATTTTAAAATATTTCCTATAAATTAAGTTATAAACATTTTTTAAATGTCATTAAATATAAAATATATTAAGCTAAAAAATAAAGGAGAAAAAACTCATAATAGTAATGTAAATCAAATAAGATAAAATTAAAATGGATTAAAAAGCTCAGAATGATTATAAATTTATTTTCCCACATTACACTTCCGTCAATCCATGAGAAAATAATTCCACATCGAGATGAGATTTTATCACTTATTCAAATTTTTAAGAAATTCCTGTTTCCTGGGCACAATGTCATTTTATTCTAAAAAAATTAGTAATGGTTAGTCACAATTTAATTATAAAATAAGTATAGAATCTTGAAATTGACGGAAAATTTTAGAAATATTTATGTTTTAACCATTAGGAGAAGGTATAACCCAAAAATCAAAATTATATGAATAGAAATTGTATTAAATAATTAATAAAAATTAAATTTAACTTCTCATAAAGCACTGCATATAAATAAATAAAAAATAACTATTAATAAAATCACCGCTATATGATTGTAACAATGATGAAATCTAAAAAGACTAAGGTTTCTTTTGAGACGAACTTTTTTACTATTTTTTAAAATATCTTTCTAGTAAAATATTTTAATTTTTATGTTAAAAAATCATTTTAAAAAACAGTAAAAAAAAGTCGTCTCAAATGAAACATAAGATTTTGTTTGGCTACCCGATGCCTTTTGTAAAAGATAATTTTAAAAATTTTATTTGAGAGAATGAAAATTTCTAACAGAGAAGCTAATATTAAAAAGCTTCTGAAAATGGTACAAAAATGATGTTTTGAAGAAAAAAAACAGTTCTACAAAAGTGTCACATACAAAGAGCAACTAAAAAATAATTTAGCCAGATTGAAACAGAAAAGGCAAAATTAATCCGTCTGAGACGAGGCCCAAATGATCATCATTTTCTCTAACTAATATATATTTAAGAACAAACGTACTGTGAGGCAAAATTAAAAATTTGTACAGGATTTCTACCAATTAAAAACCTAGCAAGTAGGAGCACAGTGAAATTTTACTAGCTTACACAATGTCTTAAAATTGAAAGGATCGTATCACCTCAGTAGCACCGCTAAAGAATAAACAGCCAAGGACATAGCTAACGCTGCAAAGCAAGCAGATAAACTCTTACACCAAAATCTCTCGCATAAAAACTGTCCTCAAGCATGGCTCATTGCCACTCTTAATCCTGCAGGCATTCAATTTTGGGTTAGTAAACAGAAGATATTGAGAAGGATTTAGAATTCTAGATCATGTATTTAAGATATTTTGATCAGAAATTGATTGAGATGAATTTTAAAATCTTAAAATTTGTTTTTAAAATAAATGCAACACATGAATAATTAATGTTGCATTTATCTTAAAACAAATTTAAATGTTTTGTAAATTGTAATATCCTGAATCAAATCCATCATATAAAAGTTTCCGAATGCCAAAACTATCAAAAGTTTTATTGATAAGAAACTCAAACCAGAATTTTTTTTTTTAAATTGCTAATGAGAATAAAAAAAAAATTATATTTGTTTTTTTTTTCAGAAAGTAATGAAGTTTTTAAAACAAAAAAAATAAGTTCTAGATTTTGTCAACTAAACTATGGACTTTGATTTCATTTGGGATGACTTTCTTACAACTTCTTAAAATAGCATTTTAGTACTAAAAAGTTAATTTAAGAAGCAGTAAGAAAGTCGTCTCAAACGAAACCTTTGACTCTTGATCCGGGCGGTGGAGTTATTGCACTTGTCGGTGGTGGTGGAAGGAGGGAGGTGATAGGAATTACGAGTTCGCAAGTAAACCTAACAATAATTGGTGAGAAACAGCGAGAAAACTACTGATTTCAGAGAGAAGTAAACCTAACAATAATTGGTGGAAAACAGCGAGAAAACTGCTGATTTCAGAGAGAAGTAAACCTAACAATAATTGGTGGAAAACAGCGAGAAAACTGCTGATTTCAGAGAGAAATCAGCACTACGATGCAGAATTTTCAAGAAATTGGAGAGAAAAACACAAGCAAACTTCTTCTATTCAATCGCGAACAAGGAAAACAATAAACGATATAAGTTTCTTCAATTCAAGAAGAAGAAACAACTCTCCAAATCTCTAGTCAAGCCTAGAGCCCAAAGGAACAAATCCTATATCTCAAATTTGATTTCAAACTCAAGATGAAACCCTAATTCTAGTATTAGCAACTAATTAATGCCAAATGAGAAATACAAAATCTCTAAACAGCCCCTCATTCAAATATTTCCCTCAAAAGCAATTATTAATCAAAGTGTGGGCCCCATAGGGGCAGCCGGCCCCTTCCCACACTCCCTTCCTTGGGCCGGCCTAATAGAAGGTTGGTACGACTGCAGTGGCCATCGGATGATGGTGTGGTTGGTGACACCAATGGAAACATTATTATGTATTTAAATACGCATAATCACAAGCTATAAGGAAAATATATTTGCATTATATGTAGTATTTAACCTGTTCAATAGGGGTTGAGTTTTCATCCTCTTCTTTGTTTGGAGCATCAATGGTCTCATTGTCACCATCAGTCTCCATTTTGTCGTCTTTGATTTCACCAGCGTTTAACCCATTATCATCTCCCAGAATCTGAAATTCTGCAGGAATTTGTCCAGATCTCAAAGCCTGTCATGAAATTAAGACAAGTCACGTAAAGAATTTATAATAGGAAACGAGGATTAAACAATAACAAAATGAAAATGTGAAGCTTTTAGTTGCTGCAGGCACCTGCTCCAGCCTTGCCACTTCTTCAAGGGTTTGAGAATTAATAATAGCAGCCTGCAAATAATGAGGAAATATCACTATTTGCGGTAGTAGTGGCAGAAAATAACTAGAAAAATGTTGATGTATTACTTCTTAATATGGAAAATTGTTGGATCCAATATTATTCAGAGCAGAATCACATCAATATCTCACTACAGATTTCAATTGAGCCTAAGAAGGTTAAAGAAAAATTAAGGATGAGAGATATTTTTTTTTAAATTCCTAGACCGCTCAAATGGTGCAGCAAATCATGATTACAGGGTTTTAAAGGTAGATGCTTTGGGAAAATTTAGAGGATACAGATTTGACCGAGAAAATACAGAATGAACTACTGTCATGTTTTATACTCAATTTGCATGCCTGTGCACGACCACTTCAGATTTGAATTTAGGTTGAATATAACAAAAATTAAAAGATTAAGATAAATGTATGATAAAACTATAAATAATAAATAAAAGAATTATTATAATAGAAAACAAGTTAGAATGCCATATCTTGAAGATAAAGCAGATTGAATCGACTTCCATGTCTTAGATATACACAACAAATGAAAGAAAATGTGCATCTTAAACAAGCTAATAAAACTAATTTCAAAGAATTAGGAAGAAGAAGAAGGCATAAGGTTACATTAGGGGTGTAAGTGAACCGAGCTGGCTTGAGCTCGACTTGTTTATGAGCTTTACGAGCCGAGCTCACGAGCTCGAGCTCGAACTCGATCAAGCACATTATGAGAAATCAAACATCACAAGATAGTATGGCAAGCTCATGAGTACAAACTAACGTTAAGTGGGCCCAGAATAAAAATATGGAACATTCACGAACACATGAATGATAAGACACATGAAGTTTTCTTCTTGTTGATAAGACTAGAGAGGGAATTGAAGGTAAACTTGAATTATGGAGGTCAACTGAGTCTAAATGTTTTCGCTTGAGTAGATCTAAAACTGAATATATGGAGTGTAATTTTAGTAGCAATAGACCTAGTGAGGGAATTGTGACTTTGGGCGATCAAGACATTAATAAGAGTACACGTTTTAGATATCTTGGATCTATTGTTCAGAGTGGGTGGTGAAATTGATGGGGATATTATCAGCAGAATTCAAATTGGATGGTTGAAGTGGAGGAATGCATCGGGCTTATTGTGCGATAGAAAAATCCCCCTCAAACTTAAGGGAAAATCCTATAAAATGGTGGTGAGATCTGCAATGCTTTATGGTGCCGAATGTTGGCCATTAAAAGAGAAGCATAATACTAAGTTAAGTGTTGCAGAGATGAGGATGCTTAGGTGGATGAGTGGCTTGACCCTTAGAGATGGGATATGAAATGAGCATATGCGTGAAAAGGTTGGAGTAGCTCTAGTGGAATATAAGATAAGAGAGAGTCGCATTAGATGATTTGGTCACATTAAACGGAGGCCTTCCCATGACCCGGTTAGGAAAGTTGAGGTATTAGATTTGACTTATGTTAAGAAAGGTAGAGGTAGACCTAAAAAGACTTGGTTAGAAAATATTAGAAATGATCTTTCTTTATTAGATTTAAATGAGACTCTTGACTTTTAACCGGTAACAATGGCGAAAAAGGATTCATGTAGCCAACCCCACGTTAGTGGGACAAAGGCTTAATGTTGTTGTTGTTGTAGTTGTTGTAGTTAAGAATAATCAGCGAGAAGAAAACAAGCAGTATTAAACCACAACCGTACAAGACACGGGATGCTCTGAATTGATGGAAAATTTCAGCAATGGATCAAACAAGGCAGAAGATGATATCAGTTAACACGATGATGCCAATCAAAATGCAATTATAAGAACTAAAAATTGCTATAAGGCGATAAACACTGTCCTTGCATAAAAATTTGAGTGAGGCAATGGGATTGTCTAAGACAACAATGGCCTGAAGATCATCAATAGTTCAAACTATAATAAAATATACTTGTAGAAGCCTGCTAACGGAAAAAGAAAGCTTGCAGGAAAAGCATAGTGCAGATCGGATTTAAAATATCCATCTATACGATTTTGTAAAGCATCCAACGATGCCAAAAGTTTGATTCAAGATACCTTTTACTCTACAAGTTACCTTTATGGCTATAATTTGCTCTTGCGTAGGGGCAACTACTTTAGGAATTTGTTCTTCCTTCGAAGAATCAGCAGAATTGGTAGCCTCAACTGGAGTAAATTTCTTAGCAGGTATCTTTTTGGCCTCCTCTTCTGCTTCCTCAGAAGCATACAACCCTTCAGCTTCAATCCTTTCCTGTCATCAAAGCAATCAAGAGCAACTAATTTCACATAGCATATCAATAGAATGTAAAAATAAATAAAAAACAGTCCTGTAAAGCTCAACAAGAGAGGTTTAAATTTTTGGCTTTAATCATACACTGTTTAACGGAGGAATGACACCTTACTAAAACAGAAGGCAATGCTATTGCTTGTAAGAAAGTTTCTATGAAAGGTCATTGCAAGAAAAAACAACAAAATCAAAGGAAATTTGAGGGAAAATGAAGGAAGATCCATATGATAGTAGTTATGAAAAAGAGGGTGTTATTTTGAGTGATTATGATTATAGTCAAGATATTCCTGGTGCATCAATTAAGTAGATCTCAATTCAAGAAGGTTATAGTAATAAAGTGAATCGTGTAGAATCTTCTGAAGGCAAAAAGAAAAGCTTCCACAGCGATGAAGAGTTCAAAGGGAGAATAAAGAACACTTTAAATAAATGCTTCTTTTTCCAGTAAAGACACGTGGCATGACAAAAACTTAGCAATTGCAATATGGGTTTATGATACAAGTCTCCCATAAATACTCAATTCTCCTATGCATAAGATT
The DNA here is from genome assembly GCA_022539455.1 of Dendrobium nobile. Lineage (NCBI taxonomy): Eukaryota > Viridiplantae > Streptophyta > Magnoliopsida > Asparagales > Orchidaceae > Dendrobium > Dendrobium nobile. The sequence continues at coordinate 60,557,180 of CM039726.1, forward strand.
TGCCTTTGAGAAGGCTGCCGCATCTATGGGTCATGGACCCAAGGCCCCTTTGTTTAAAAATAATAGAAATTACAGTTGCTTGTTGATGCTCTTTAAGTACATTGACTGAAATCGATTGTACTTATAAGGACCGAAAGAATCATTTGGTTAGAGTTAGGGATGCAAATGAACCGAGCGTTCGACGAGCTACTCGTGGCTCGGCTCGATAAGAGCTCGTTTAAGTTCGTTTGATAAGGTAAATGAACAAGCTTGAACAATTTTGATGATACCAGATAGCTAAATAAACAAATTTGAACTGCCTAGCGTTCAGCTCGTTTATGTTCACGAACAATATCGTTTAGAGCTCGCAAATATGCTCGTTAATAAGTTCAATTATGTCATATTTAATTTTATATATATATATATATATATATATATATATATATATATATATATATATATATATATATAATTTTAACTAATAGGAAAAAAATCAGCAGTAGTTATAGGAAAAAAAAATCAAAGTATAACTAATTTCAAATATACTATTTACAATTTAAATGAGTCTTGAAAATCAAAAAAATTCAAAATTTCTATTCTCCTGCCGTCACTATGCTATCTTTCTCTCTCCTCATTTTGCATTTCATTATCCCGCCACCGCCTGCCTCTCTCTCTCCCCTCCGTGGCAAAAAAAAAAAAAAACCTTTAGGGCTTTAGTTCCACATCGTCTGGAATAGATGGACTTTGATATATAAAAACAAATACATCTATGTTTAAGTTGCCGAAAGAAAGCAGCGGGCGGGTTTGTGTGCTAGGCACTTATGGCAAAGAGTTGGTTTGCTTTAATTTAAATAATTATATTAATTTTGTGAGTAGCGCTGCTCAGCTCGCTTAACGAGCCGCTCGATAAGCTCGTAATTAAACGAGTTCAAACATGAACACGAGCCGAGTTCGAACATGGAAATTTTAAACGAACTCGAGCTCGAACAGCAGTCCAAGATGCTCGCGAGCTCCGAGCCGAGCTTGAGCTCAGTTTTGACAAACGAGCTTGAACTCGATCAGACCTAAGCTCGACTAGGCACAGTTCATTTGCAGCCCTGGTTAGAGTGGAACTATTAAGAAGAGAAACTCTATTTAGAAAAAAAAATTAATGGATGATCTAATATTTAGACGAGCATTTAGATCAAATTGGTTTAAAAAGGATAATTTGCTCAAAATAAATAAATATTAATTAATGTTAAATAATACAGTTTGAAGAGAAAAAATTCTATGGTCGGGAAAATCTGCGTTAAGGAGACTTCAGGTCCAAAAAATATTATATTAATTCTAGTAATGTAAGGTCGGATATTGGGATTTACCCACCCTCATGCAACTCCTGTAGGCTACCATAGATGTTGATTATTTTATCATGCTACGGTTTTGTTAGTGATTGCATGTTTGATAGTTAATTAACCATAATCAGAGTTCAATGTCAAGGATCGTAGTTCCATATAGTATACTAGCATGAAAATTTCCGAGAAACAGAATACCCGGTAACTTTACCTAAAACTATATTACCAGAAAGTAGAGGTTGGTATAGAAGTGCTATCAAAAACTCACGGGCATAAGGCGATTGTATAAAATATCTGATGCGGATATTCGACGGTGGACATTAATCAAAGGAAGAGAAAGATCGGCGGCTTAGACCACTCCTTTTTTTATCTTAGTTTATTAATTGTATTTTGATTTAATTTTGCATTTCTCATTTTTACCCTTATTTAGGAGTCTTGTCTTATGTAAGCCCAAGAGGCAAAATCATCTTTTAGTTTCTTTTAAAACCTATATATCGAGGATCTTGCTCTTATATTAGATCAATGATGAATTAATAAAAAAATTGTTTCTACGCTTTGTTATTGAGAGCGATGCGAGTTCTTAGAAAAGTGGAAGTCCATATGTGAGGGCAATGAAATACCCACCAGCCGCAGGATGTGTCTGGGATTGTGGTTGAAGTCCTCTGGTGAAGGGCAACGCAATACCCGTTAGTCTTTGGAAGAGTCCGAGACTCGCAGTTGTATCTTTCTTTCCCTAAATCCTTTTCTCCTCCTCCCTTAACCGCCGGCCAAAATCCCCCACTTTCCATCGGTCGATTCTCCCATAAACCCTTCCACTTCCACAAAATTGGCCTCCTCTTCTCCCTCCCCACGTCCTTAGATAATACAGTTTGAAGAGAAAAAATTCTATGGTCGGGAAAATCTGCGTTAAGGAGACTTCAGGTCCAAAAAATATTATATTAATTCTAGTAATGTAAGGTCGGATATTGGGATTTACCCACCCTCATGCAACTCCTGTAGGCTACCATAGATGTTGATTATTTTATCATGCTACGGTTTTGTTAGTGATTGCATGTTTGATAGTTAATTAACCATAATCAGAGTTCAATGTCAAGGATCGTAGTTCCATATAGTATACTAGCATGAAAATTTCCGAGAAATAGAATACCCGGTAACTTTACCTAAAACTATATTACCAGAAAGTAGGGGTTGGTATAGAAGTGCTATCAAAAACCCACGGGCATAAGGCGATTGTATAAAATATCTGATGCGGATATTCGACGGTGGACATTAATCAAAGGAAGAGACAAAGATCGACGGCTTAGATCACTCCTTTTTTTATCTTAGTTTATTAATTGTATTTTGATTTAATTTTGCATTTCTCGTTTTTACCCTTATTTAGGAGTCTTGTCTTATGTAAGCCCAAGGGGCAAAATCATCTTTTAGTTTCTTTTAAAAATATAGAGGATCTTGCTCTTGTATTAGATCAATGATGAATTAATAAAAAAATTGTTTCTACGCTTTGTTCTTGAAAGCGATGCGAGTTCTTAGAAGAGTGGAAGTCCATATGTAAGGGCGATGAAATACCCACCAACCGCAAGATGTGTCTGGGATCATGGTTGAAGTCCCCTGGTGAAGGGCAACGCAATACCCGTCAGTCTTTGGAAGAGTCCGCGACTCGCAGTTGTATCTTTCTTTCCCTAAATCCTTTTCTCCTCCTCCCTTAACCGCCGGCCAAAATCCCCCACTTTCCATCGGTCGATTCTCCCATAAACCCTTCCACTTCCACAAAACTGACCTCCTCTTCTCCCTCCCCACGGCCTTAGCTCCACCTCTCCCCCCCCCCCCCCACCCCCCCAACTCCAACCTCCCTAGCCGTCGGTCTCACCAAACTGTCGGCCACCTTCTTTCCCCTTGGCTCCACAAATTTCCCTTCACATTCAAACACTTTCCTATTTTAGCCCTTCTAACTTAGTAACAAATTGAAATTTAAAATTCAAATTAATTTGAATTTAAATTTTGTTTCTAAAATTAGGATTCTTATTTTAGGAAAGTATTTGAGTTAGGTCCAGTTAATTATTTAATTGAATGTGATTTAAATATTACTCCCTAATTTAAGGTTTCAATCAAAATTCCTTTTGATTCTCTTTCCATAACCTCTCCTCCCCCTTTTAATGCCGTCGACCCCTTCCCCCCCTTCTTCCTCTTTGCCTCCAAAATTTGAATGCCCCTTTGATTACTTTCCTTTTTATCAAACGAATTAAGTTAGAAAAATATTTGAGTTCAAATTCTAACTAATTTTGAATTTGAAATACTTTGCTAATTTAAGATAGCCTATTTTAAAAAGTTACTTAAATTAAATCTAATTAGGCTTCTAATTGAATTTGATTTGATTTAATTATTCATAATATTTTGATCTCAATTAAAGCAAGAAATTCAAACTCTCAAATGTCCCCTTTTTTCCCTTCTCGTTCTACATCAATACCATAATGCGAAAAATGTTTTACTTAACGTGCTATCACAAGGCAATCTATGAGTGCTCAAAAGTTAAATAACAGAAAGCTAGTGACGCACTGGTGAACAAAAAAAAATATTGATGCTACAAAAAAGCATACCTTCTGTTTAACTTTCCTGAAATCTAGCAGCCTTAGCTTCTTCAGTTTGAAGATCACATAAAGCCGATAATTTGGTTTCTTTGTGATGTTATTGTCCAGTAAACTAAGAGTTTGCAGCTTTGGAAGAGATGCTAGGGGATCAATCTCCACCAGATTGACAAGTCGGTTATTCGTAAGGATCAAAGTGTGTAGCTTTGGCAAGAATTCTGTAGATTGAAGAATATCAATATAAGCGGCATAATCTCAAGAGCATTAAATCTAAGTATGAAAATCTGGACAAGTTTCCCAAATACCTTACCTCCAATTTCAGGATTAATACGGGTAATTCTGTTATTATTAATTAACAAGGTACCAAGCCGATTTAAATAAGGGAAGTTTTCAAGCTTAACGATCTCATTATCAGAGAGATCTACTGTGTCAAATTGATCCTGCAAAAATGTAAAAGAATGTTAAATGAAATCAACTAAGAATTGAAAGATAGTTTTACAATTGTCGAGCATCTGTAGGGCAGAATGCTGGGAAGGCAAGCAAATGACAGCGCCATATTACTTGGTGTGGGAGCAGGGGGTTGTGACGCAATTTAAGAAAATGAAATATAAAAGCAAAAAAATAGCGCATTATTAAAAAAACACATATTTGGCAGTGTCAATTCTAACCATGCATTCGAGTAAAATCTTAGTTCACCTTCATAGTTAACCTTATCCTAACAATACGGGGTTGGATTGATCGTTATTGATGAATTTTACTTCTCCATTCGCTCTTGTTGATCGAGGAAACTCTTCATAAACTGGACTGGAATAAACCTAGTCCAAGTTACTGGGTAACTCAGATGTTGGTTCTTTACATTTGGGCTAAATTCATATCAGGTTAAAAAACATCAAGTCAAGAAAACTTCGAAATCAAAGGACCCAAGACATCAAAGTAGACCATTCTATTTACCTTATTATTTTATTATTAAAATAATAATAAAATAATACAAGGAATGGCTAAACAGGCAAGGGAAGGAGATAAGATAAAATCATTATCCCTCCATAATTCACTCCCTTAATCCCTGCCGTAATTATAACCTTGATTATCCAGAATTTCATATACTTTTTTTCTTCTTAATTTACATAAATCCTTAATTTAAGGAAATTGGCTATGACTCCTATAATTTATAAGTAGGAGGCCATTATCTTTTATGCAAGACAGGATGCGTAATACTAATCAGGATCTACTCCTCATTTCCCACTCTCCTCCAAATAGTCCAATGCATGCTACAACTTTGACTAAATTTTGTACTTTCTCTCTACCTGAGACAGCCCTCATTTACATGACTTGAGTGCAAAACAAAACAAATGACGTAAAATCTATTGCAAAAAAAATCAAATTCCCCTTCTTGCTTTCTCTCCCACACTATTTCTCTCTTTACCTGATTGTTCTCTCACTCAAACAGTAGGAAATCCATTATCTTGCATACTAGCCAAGAGACTAAGGAATAAAAAAAAAGAGAGGAGAGATAAAACAATAGAAGCGTGAGGAACAGAACTGCTCAAACGAGGAAAACCAAGAGGAGATCAAAGCAAAGAGAGATAAGGAAATTATAATCCTCAAAGCAAAAGCAATTGAGGATTCAATATTGTCTTCACAGAAGTAACTTTAATCTAATATTATTAATTCCTATTCTATTATAGCATCCTCCTGGACGGTTTTGTTTAGAAATCTGAAGTTTGTGCATAGACTATTGTACTTTCTTAGAAGAGATAAAATGTACCTATTCTAAATTAATTCTCTTTATTCTGCCTTTCAAAGCTAGATCCAGAAAAATCTACATTTATTTTTTTATTCTGCATTTATTCTAAAATTTTCATATTTGAAGGGATTGATTGAACGATCAAACCTTTCTTAATATAGCTTAATTTGATTTCTATAGGAAACTTTGAGTTTATATGCCCAATACAATCAATATTACTTTGAGTTTATTTGATTTCTATAGGGCACACTCTTATCCGAAGAAAATATGATTAGACTTTTTCGGACAATACAAAAATGGTTCTTCGATAGATGCAATATTACAACAACAACAACATCAAGCCTTTGTCCCACTGTGGGATCGGCTCCATGAATCCTTTTGCGCCATTGTGTCCGGTTAAAAGTCAAATTCTCATTTAAATATAATAAAGCAAGATCATCTCTAATATTTTCTAACCAAGTCTTTTTAGGTCTACCTCTACCTTTCTTAACATAAGTCAAATCTAATACCTCAACTTTTGTAACTGGGTCATCAGAAGGTCTCCGTTTAATGTGACCAAGCCATCTAAGACGACTCTCTCTAATCTTATCTTCCACTGGAGTTACTCCAACCTTTTCACGTATATGCTCATTTCGTATCCTATCTCTAAGGATCAAGCCACTCATCCACCTAAGCATCCTCATCTCTGCAAAACTTAACTTAGTATTATGCTTCTCTTTTAATGGCCAACATTCGGCACCATAAAGCATTGCTGGTTTCACCACCATCTTATAGAATTTTTCCTTAAGTTTGAGGGGGACTTTTCTATCGCACAATAAGCCCGATGCATTCCTCCACTTCAACCATCCAATTTGAATTCTGCTAATAATATATCCATCAATTTCACCATCACTCTGAACAATAGATCCAAGATATCTAAAACCTATACTCTTATTAATGACTTGATCGTCCAAAGTCATAATCACCTCACTAGGTCTATTGCTACTAAAATTTCATAGAATATAAAAATTATTTTAATTAAAAATATAGAAGAAGCATCGGGAAAAATGATTAATGTGGCTCAAAGCTTGATCGTCTATCCAATTAGCCAATTTGAACTATATGTCCTTGATGGCTACTTTAACAGTGAGGTTCATTTGCAGCAGAGGACACGTACGTGTAGAAAATTTGATGTTTTAGGTCTCTCGTGCGAATATTTATTGGATGCAACTCGAGATTGGGGTATTAGTTATTATATCTTATGTTCAAAGTTCTACACACAATAAGCATAGTTAATCGTATACATTGAAAACATTATATCCAATCAAAAAAGAAGTGACCTAGAAGGTTCCAAACGAAATAATGAAAGTCTTCATGTTACCCCCATTGGTGAAGCCTAAGAGTGGCCATCCAAAAAAACATAGAAGGCCTTCACAAAAGGAGAATGATGTATTCCAACGTAGTTGTATTCAATGTAGAACTAGAGGTTATAATCATGTTATTTGTAAGGTCAAATGCCTACTGCCTTCATAATAATTATTTTGCTTAGACCAATAACATTCTTTTTAAATAATGTCATTGAATGATTATGCAATGATGTAATGCTTGTCATTTTCATGTGCTATTGAAATTAATTGACTCTCTATTGTAGTTGAACTTGTTGCGTTGTTTGTGATCGCTCTCTGCTATATTAGCCTTTTAGCAAGATCTATTCAAGCTATTGGATTGCACTGTGTTATATCGAGCCTAATTCCAATATTATGCAAATCATGTAAGAGTTTTTCCTAATCTTATTTGAATTTTATTAGATACTTATTTCAAACTATGTTCAAACTCAGTTCAAAGCACACTCCAAATGGGCATTCGAATAAAAGTCAAGCAGGGTTTGATTGAATTTCAAAATTTTCTCAAATATAGTTCCAACCTTGTTCGAGCATTGTTCGACACTTCTGTAATGCCTTTCAAATCATGGTTGTAGCTAACTTGAATAAGTATTGTGCAGTCAAAAGTGAAGGTATTTTAATACGAACTAAACTTCCTGACATATTTCACCAATATAGCATTCTTTTTATCAATCTGTCCTTAAAAGTCATTTTAACCTCAAAAACATTTGTCATTTTAACCTTAAAAGTCTTACCTCACATACATCTAAACATTTTGTTTCCTTTCATAGCCTGCTAAGTTTTCAATGACTTATTTTCTACAAACACTCAAACAGCACATATGGACGTATTGTAGTTTAATAAATATTAGCTTTTCAATCCTATCATATTTTCTTTTCTCATCATACGCCTAAGCCACTTTAACCATGCAGCTTCAACTCTACAAATTATGACATCATCTGTGCAATTAATCTTTAGTATAATAAACCCAAGATTCTTAAACTTATTGCATATGGAAATCACTAAACCTTCCAACAATAATACTGGCAGCTATTGTGGGAATTATCGAAAAGCCCACTCATCCTGTTCGTTTTTAATGTGATAATTTATTAAAAAAATGCATTCATTGAAATAGCAAAGCATTAAGTTATATATATGTATATGGGAATACAATATACCCTCTTCCCTCCCTTGAAATAATGAAGAAGGACAACTGGCAAGCATTCTGCAGATTAATAACATTCTATGAATTCCCCTTCAATAGATAATACACTACACTTATACTAAAGAACACAGAAATTTAGCTTGCTGATTGTTGAACGGAGCTCAAGGGAAAATCCAATCAAGATATTGATTCGATACCCAATTTGCGCCCAGATTTCACTCCTTATGCTGCTAAAACCTAATGCTAGCCACAAATCACGAACCTATCAATGGCCTCAAGGACCACAAACTCAAAAATGACGAAGAACATAAGTCGAGGCAAATTCGAAAGAAAAACAAAAGAGAGCTAGGGTCACAACTGAACTCACCTCAGTGGCACCAATGTTCTCTATCACCGCGATCTTGTTTCCTAAGAAACCCAGAGATGCAAGGTTTGAGCGTGAAAAGATGAGTAAATGAAGGCTGAAAAGAATGGAGGATGGAAATAAACCTCGAAGATCGAGTTCACGCTCCTTGATAGCGTTGAAGAAGTGGGGGCTCTTCCAAATGAGATCGGCGGTCACCCTGACCATGGTTCTCTGGGAACTCCTACCAGAAGAACGAGAAGAATCTCCTCCTTCCTCTTCCTATTCTTCTTCTCCGTCAGTTTCCAGAACCCTAACCGAATAGGAGGCGCGGCGAGACAGAGTTCAACCCGAACGGTGGCGTCAAATGTATTGGTTAGCAAAATCAAACAGGTTCGGAACAAAGAAATATATATGGATTTAACATTACGAATATTTATAATTTCTGCCGTAATTTCATTTCTCATATATCTCAATTTATTCTTTTGTATTAAGATTTATTTTTGTTGAATTCAAATATATTTGTGGGCGATACTCAAACTTACAAGCATGTGAGCTCTGTAAATTTTGACCCAAATTTTTTGTGGGAATGGAGAGATAGATTTCATTAGCTCAAATATAATAATATTTTAGCATATATCATAATAGCCTCTATTTTGATTCAGATAAATAATTTTTTAAGGAGTCATATTAAGTCAAATTTGAAAACCGTATTCTTCATAGTATTTATATTGTAGTAGTTTAATTACATGAATTTTTTCATACTTTTTAGGCGCTGGTGTAAATCTTTAAGAAATTAGCACGTGTCGTTACAAGTGGAGATTTTGAGACTGTTAGATATCTGTTTTGCAAAACAATTTCACCAATATATTTCAATTTAACAAGTAAAAATTCAATATGCTACAACAAAATGCTCATATTGATGAGATTTATCACATATAAAAAGTTATGCGATCAAAATTTTACCAATACAAATTTATTCTCATTTTTCGATAACGAAAACATAAATTTGATTAGAAATTTACAAAAAATATAAAGGCGTTGAAATCAAATCAGAGATAGGATAATTGTTAATTGCAGTGAGACGAGCAAACAAAGTGGCAAAAATCACACCGCGACTCCAAAACATATCTTTAAATTTCTCTCTCCTCTCTTTCTCTCTTAATTTTCTCTAGTTTTTTTTTTTTTGCAAGTCTCTGCTAGCCAAAAACATTAAGGAAAAGAGAGGATTTAATGAAGCATTATAGTGGAATTAAATATTTAGGATATTTATAATAAAATATTAATATAATATTTAAACATGAAATGCCCAAAAGACCCACTATATTAAAAATGATCCAAATTGCTCATCTTCCCATTTTATTTATAAAGATATGAGGGGTTGCAAGGAATAGTACATAAATAAAATTGTACAAGACTTAATGGCGGACTTCAATAGATATGTTTCATATTCTAGTTGGTTGGAGAGAGAATAGCATTCCTTGAACCTAATTTGTCTCTCTCCATACAAGTACAATAATGCTAAGTGTTGATATGCGAGTGAGTGTAGCCGAGTCCTATATGCACAAGAACTTTTATTTGGTCCGGTGAACGTACGCTCCTCTACGTTCGGCCACCAATATTTTAGCGCCACGTAGCATGAAGAAAAGTCGCCGACCCGACCCGCCGTTTTTTGGGTTCTCGCACATGCGTTTTTTTAATTCCTTTACAAACCGAACAACATCCCATCACTTTTTGGATATATTTCAAATATCTAGCAAATACCGAGTTGTACCTAGTTTTTTCTAGCAATACCGAGCAAATACCTAGCAATACCGAGCAAATACCTAGCAATACCGAGCAAATCCTGAGCAAATACTGAGTTGTACCGAGTTGTACCTAGTTTTTTCTAGCAATACCGAGCAAATACCTAGCACTACCGAGCAAATCCCTAGCAATACCGAGCAAATCATGAGCAAATACTGAGTTGTATCGAGTTGTACCGAGTTTTTTCTAGCAATACCGAGCAAATCCCTAGCAATCCTGAGCAAATACTGAGTTGTACCGAGTTGTACCTAATTTTTTCTAGCAATACCGAGCAAATACCTAGCACTACCGAGCAAATCCCTAGCAATACCAAGCAAATCCTGAGCAAATACTGAGTTGTACCGAGTTGTACCTAGATTTTTCTAGCAATACCGAGCAAATACCTAGCACTACCAAGCAAATCCCTATCAATACCGAGCAAATCCTGAGCAAATACTGAGTTGTACCTAGTTTTTTCTAGCAAATCCCGAGCAAAAAAAATAAAGCATTCCTGGGTTCCGCTCCGGGTCAAGTCGTCGGGCCGTGCGGTAAAGAATAAGAGCACGTGGCGATATGTTATTGGCGGTCGAACGTACCTCTACGTCAGGTCAGAGGACGTAATAATTGTTCATATGCACAAAGCTTAGGCCAACTGGAAACCTAAAGTCATTAGCGACCGATGCTAGAGCTTTTGCAGTGCCTTGCTAAAAGGTGTGAGCCATTTTTTCATAGCTATCAACTACATGTTAAAAGCCTAAAAGGTGTATGTAAATATACATTTATTTCTTTAATTTACTTGGCCCTTTTGATACGTGAATGATGAAAATGATAAGTGAATGAATGACAAGTGATGAATAAGGCTACCAAATTAATATAGTAGAGTACACGTGACGCTTTAGAATCTAAATGGGAAGAATTGTATCTTTTATCTCTTATTTAATTTATCATAACTTTTATAAAGTCATCATCTTTCACGCCCGAAATTTAACTTATATGATTTTTTCCTTTTTTTCTTTTAATAACAACACTAGAGTTATTTAACTTCATTTATAAGATATAAATAATAAAAATAATTCTAGATTTCAAAATATCTATAGATATCTATATTTATTGCTCCAAAAATCATATACAATACTCAGTAATTATGTAAATATAATTTATTATCACCAGTCCTGAATATAAAAAAAAAACTAAAAAGATATAAAGAAACAAACTAATAATAAACATGGAGAATTCTCATCTCTCATACTCTCGAACCTCTTCTCTGACCTAAAATTATTTAAATAATATATAATGAACTAAATAGTATAACAAGTACTAAAATCTTATAGCATAATTAAAGGCATGATAAAGAAATAGTATGCATGTCATCAGTCAATTCATAACATTTACAGTCATATGATCAAGAATCACTACATAAATAATAAATCTAACATGTAATAACAGTATAATATGTAAGCACTAAAATAGTATGGTACGAACGCTAGTAAAGCAGTACAGCGTGGAAACCAATAAATCGATATGAGTGTTGAATCAATAAAGCAATCATCGTATTAGTACTATTAATTAATAAATCAATAATATAAATTGGTAAAATCAAAGCATTGATAAACACTGTCAAAATCATATTAATACAATAAAATCATATAAGATTGTACACATACTACTCAAGTATTCTATATCATCATCAAACTAGTGCTCAATATGTCATGTGCTTAGTATCAATACAGTGAATCAATAGTATTAAACAATATTGATGTTTATATCGATAACAATGTAGTGGCAAGAGCATTAAAATGATGTAGTATTAGTAAATTCATACAATAACAATAATAATATCTTAATAATATGCATTTCAATAATCATAATAAACAAGTAAGAAGTTATGACTATTATTATATTTTTCAGTAATTAATAATCGATAGTCAATATGTAACAGCCTAAACTCTTAACTATCGATATATTATCCTCTTTGGCCTAAAGGTCTCACGATTCTATCATGTCGGTGTAACTTCTGAGGAGGCCACCCATCATAGTATTTCTCTGGGATGACCACACTTAACTACAGAATTTCTTAAATGAAATTCTAACAATTACACAAAATGAGCCTTGATGTTTAAAAGTTTAACTTATTTTACTTAAGAGGTTTCATAATATCTCTTATTTAAGTAATTGACGACCTCATCAATATCTTTATCCTAAAATCATCAATCAAACATATAAGATTCTAGAGGTGGCCCCTACATGTTTAAGAGATGACTCTTGCCACGTAACACTTTGTCTCATACAAGGTTCAAGATGTAGCTCCCATAGCATTTCCCTTTGTCTTATATAACACTTAGTTCCTATCTTCCAGCTAGTATATCGCTCTGATGCCATTTGTAACAATCCAAACTTTTAATTATTGAGATATTGTCTGCTTTGGCCTAAGGGTCTTATGATTTTATCTTGTTAGTGTAACTTTCTAAGAGGTCACCATCATAATATTTTTTTTTGAGATGAGCACACTTACCTGCGGAGTTTCCTAAATAAAACTCCAACCATTACATTAAAAGAGACATCAATGTTTAAGAGTTTAGCTTCTTTTACTTAAGGGGTTTCACACGATTACTATTGGCTCAATAAACAAAGTTATCACTTTTTGCGTGTCAACATAATTATAACTTCTTATAACTCTCAATTATTGCATAACATGAACCAATAAATGATAACACCCAACCATAATATTTAAAGAAAAATTCATTGGCTCGCCATCTTATATTAGTCAATCAATCTCCAAGCAATGAGCCGACTAATATTTACATATCTTTCACACACACATTATTATCACAATATTATAATAATAATAAAGGCCAATACTTACTAAATCACATATTTATTTCCATTATTAATGCTTATATTAACATTATGCTTAAATAAAAACACTTAATACCTATATCATGTAAATCTTCATAATTCAATAAATTCTATTTTACCTAGTTAAAGTCGTAAATATTACAGTCAAAATATTCAAAGATAACAAGTATGATAACATACAAAACATGTACAATAAAAGTTTAATAAACAAGGAGAAAATACAATAAAATTAATATTTAGGATAATTCATTGGTCAAAATCAAAGATAAGATTAAAATTGCCTATCTCGATCTAAATAATTTTCGTAAAAGCAGCAAAGTGATATGGAGACTCAAAAATTCAAATTTCATTTTTTCTCTACTACGTTGCAAGTCAAGCATGAATTTAATTTTTTTTAAAATATGTTTTAAGAAATTCATATAATTATAGTTGTTGCGGGCTAGAATATACGCGGCGATAGAGTTAGAAAGTTTTCGTCTCAACATTATATGGATATCCATCACACAAACAAAAAATGAAAGAACATCAATTTTTTTACATGGAAAACCCTCGAAAGGGCAAAACAACGGGGCCACGCCCAGTAGAAAGAATTTTACTAGTGTTTGCTTGAGGTATAAGAGGCTGACTCATCCTTAAAACTTATGACGATTATATTACAATAATCCACTTTCGGATTGAAATTCAGTTACAAATAAGAATTTGAGATTCAATGATGTTGGGTATTCAGGATGAATACCAAAGTCACTTGAAGATCAGATAGAATTTCAGCGTCACTTGGATGACGGGCGGAACTCTGACGTCACTTGAAAGTCAGACGGAACTCCGGTGTTAGTTGAAAGTCGGGTGGAACTCCAGCGTTACTTGGAAGTTCGATGGAACTTCGGGGTCAGTTGAAAGTCAGGCGGAACTCTGACGTAACTTGAAAGTCAGGCGAAACTCCGGCGTCACTTGAAAGTCGGGCAGAACTCCAGTCTCACTTGAAAGTCAGTCGGAACTCCAGCATCACTTGAAAGTCTGGCGGAACTCTGATATCACTTGAAAGTCGGGCGGAACTCTAGCGTCACTTGAAAATCAGGCGGAACTCCAGCATTGGTCGAGGAGGAGTTTCTTCCCTCCTTCTCTTCTCCTCTTATCTTATTCTTTATCTCTTCTTGCTTGAGTCCCCTCTTAAGAGAAATGAGGAGCTATTTATAGTTTTTTGAGAGTGACAAGACCCATAAATAAGAGGAGGATCAAGGACAAATGTGGAGTGGTTTGGATGGACAATCGATATTGAATCCCTTTATCATGGACAGTTCGTCAGACATTTGAAGGTCTTAATGATATCAAAATTTGGCGATCTTGGACTCATTGGATTTGTCTCGTTGAGCCACTCGATTTGACTATATGCATGTCATGTTTTGAAACTGTTTGGTGATCCAAATTGTGGTTTGAACCTTGAATAACGCTTCGGGTTTTCGATTTGGACCCATTTGGGCTCAGATTGAGTTGAATTTGGTGTCGTTGGGTTCATATTTATGAGACGCTTAGTTCTACTATAAGTTTACTGAAATCGGAGTTAACATGGTCTCCAAATTAATTTTTGAAGTTTCCAACTTGATGTTATCTCGAGATTCGTGCCCGATCAAGGTTATTTTTTGGTTATAAATAGTGAAAGCAAATATATAAATTAAATACATTAAAAAACTTTCATTATTTTCATTCATCAAAAGTTGGTTTACAATAGCTAGAAGATCACTTGTAACACCGTCTGATCTCAACAAACTCCTGACAACAAAAGAATAAAATAAAATACATAGGTCTTGTCCTCTTTCCTTACCTGAAATCATTCAAATCCAAATAATTAGCTCATTTTGTGGAGTGAGGTTATTAGGATTTTCAAGATTTTCTTTTGATTTATATATTTTGCTTTATTATTTTGTAGGTAAAAATTTATTGAGATATATCAATATTATAAGTGATCTCTTAGCTAAGATAAATTAAAATTTGATGAATAAATGTATTGAAAGATTTTGATGTAGATGATTTTTAGATTTGCTTCCGTTGAGTTGATAAGAGATACAATTCTTTTAATTTAAATTATGGGTCATCACATATTTGGGGCATGAAACATTCTTCGAAACTTGTTTATATTTCAGAGCAATGATCAAATAATAATTGGAGAAGTTTTAATCACAAGTAAAAAATAATTTGATCAATGCTTATAAAGTTTTATTTTATTTGTTGAAGGTACTAATAACCTCATTAAATAAATAATTTATTAAATTCATCCTCATTTACCCTAAAAATTATAATAATTTAAAATACAAAAAAATTAAATAATTTAGAATAATAAAAAGTTATAACACACAAATATAATTCGCCTAATTTAAAATATTTATGGTATGAATATCTAAAAATAAACCCCGTAAGAACCCTAAAAAATAAATTCCTTCTATTTAATGCAATCGAAAAAGCCCTCAAATAATTATAAAGGAATCCTTAAGCCTCTGCAGAGGGCTTCGTCATCCTCTCTGCTAGGTCGGTGATGGCCTGCGAAGTAAACGAGGAAGAGTACGAGGATTATGAGGAAGTGGAATTGGTAGAAGACATAGAAGGTGAAGATTATGAGGAAGCATTTGAAGAGGAGGAGGAGGAGGCGGAGGTAGAACAGAACGGGGAGGAGAAGGAGATAAAAAAGAACGAGGAGGAGGAGATAGAACAAAATAAGGAAGAAGAGGAGGAGATAGAACCAAGCGAGGAAGAAGAGGAGGAGGAGATAGAACAAAATAAGGAAGAAGAGGAGGAGATAGAACCAATCGAGGTAGAAGAGGAGGAGGAGATAGAACAAAATAAGGAAGAAGAGGAGGAGATAGAACCAATCGAGGTAGAAGAGGAGGCGGAGATAGAACAAAATAAGGAAGAAGAGGAGGAGATAGAACCAAGCGAGGAAGAAGAGGAGGAGGAGATAGAACAAAATAAGGAAGAAGAGGAGGAGATAGAACCAAGCGAGGAAGAAGAGGAGGAGGAAGAGATTGAACAAAACGAGGATGAGGAAGAAGAGGAGGAGATAGAGCAAAAAGATGAAGAGGAGGAGATAAAGCAGAACAACAAGGATGTGGAGATCGAACGAAACGAGGGAAAGGAGGAGGATGAGAAGAAAGCGGTTAAAGTTCTGAAAGTTAAAGAAGAAGAACAATCTGTTGAAGACCCAGTAAGGAAGGAAAAGAAATCGGCAAATCCTGAAAATACGTCGGAATCGGAAGGAAAAGCGCTCCCACGGCGCACGGCGTTTCCCCCTTTCCTCCAGTCTGTGAGCGATCTAGAAAAGCTCCATTGCGCTCTCTCAAAATTCCTATACCAATGGAATTGTCTCAATCAATCGCTTGACTCGATCGGCGCTGCCATCGATGCACACGCACCACCCCAGCACGATGTACGTTCGCCCGAGCAGGAGAAGGATGAGCTCATCGAGCAAAAGAAAGAGAAGGACGATAGAAGCGAGCAGGATAAGGAGAAGGATGAGCGTAGCGAGCAGGAGACGGAGAAGGATAAGCGCAGTTGCGAGATCCTTTGCGAACAGATGCAGGGGAAAGCACTTCGGAAGTACATTGAATGTAATTTCTACGCTGTCGACCGTCTTCGTCAAGAGGTGCCTGAGGCCCTCCGCCGCTTCCGAGACCCGGAACAGCTCGTGTTTAAAGCCATAGGAGAGTTTTGGAAGGAGGGAAGCCGGCCTTCCAAAATCAACCCGCCTCTTCTTTTGCCTCGCCGCGGGAGCATTCTTTTGCTAGAGTTTTTTGTGCTCTCGGGCCGTCCCACTGTAGCAGACTCTTCGGTGAAGCAAAAGGCAAAGCTTGGAGCCCTAAGCTGGTTGAAGCGGCTTGTTAAGGAAAACATCGAGTCTGCAACCGCAGTGGATTCCCTTGGCCTCATCCTATACCTAGCATGTTTTGGCATTCCAAAGGAATTTGGTTCCAAGGATCTCTGCGTCCTTCTCCTGAAGAGTAATCTGAAGATAAATATCGATGTCTTCCTTAAGTCAAGCATCCTAGTTGAGAGGATCCCGGGTACAATAACAGCTTCTTCATGACTTTTCTAAATATATGTTTTGTTTGAAATATCAAAGATGAAATATCAAACCCTACTTAGTGATTAGAAACTTATGCGCTACAAAATTGCTGATAGGATATTTGTTCAATAATGAATTATTTAAAATCACTTTTATTTGGTATTGATCCAACTCGTTGAATTTTGCTTCATCAAATTAGTGCTCCTAGCAAAGTTTGCCATGTGAATGAAAAAGCCACTTGAAACTTTCTTTCAAATTCAGTCTGGGTTGACATGAAGGTGACTTTTTGCCTTTATTTGCATAGCACCACTTTTATTTTTGATAAAGCTACTGATCCAGCCACCACATATATATTTTTTGAACATTTAGGCCATTTAAGGCAAACTAACACACACAACGCATACACAAAGACTCGAATCCAAGACCTCTTAGTGGAAGCCTAAGCTCTCAACCAATAGGACAACGTGAGCTGTGCTAGCCACCACATATACGAATCGCAATACTACTGCCTCAACTGTACAAAGCCTGCTCCACTCCTCTGATTCCCTGCCACAGTTGCAGAACACTTAGGCTTGGTTTGGGATAGCTTTCTTGCTGATTCTTAAAGTAACTTTTTAGTACAAGAAAGCCGTCCCAAACAAAGCCTTAATCTCAGTCATTCATATATAACAACCTGTTTTATATACAACCGTTAGATACATTTATGTTTACTGTTTGTGTTGTATTTATAGTAGTAGTATACAGATGCTGTAATGTGTGATAGATACAATGGTTGTCTTTTACCTCATAGCTTTGTATTATTTTATCTTCTTTCAATATCAGTAAAACCTGCTTCTACAATTGTAACTTTAGATGCCCATAAGAGTATATAGCATTGTTGTGACTGATAATCATATGACTGAATCCATTGTAGAAGAATTATTGGTAAAACTAATTGAAAAAGTTAAAAAGAAAGACCATAATTATGGTAACTGGCTATAGAGAAAGGTGTTTAGTAACTTGAGCGTTGTTTTCATTGTCAACCAATTCTTAACCTTGGTTGTTACATGTTTCTTGATTGAAGGAAAAAAATAATTAATTCTTCGTTTCGCAAAAGCTAGCTTCACATTCAACTTAAATAAATAATAAAGGAAAATTCATTGTTATGGTCACTTATGATGATAGTATTTGCCGGTCTCAGTTAATTGTCTAGAGGTGCTATATTTTGATAGTATGGATCTGCAGAATGAAGATGCACTAGTTTGCCACTTCACCTTTTTTTTTGTTCTCTTTGCTAGCTGGGAGGCTAACCGCAATGGAAATATTTTTGTTGCGCCGTTACTACCATCATGCACTTTCAATGTCTGTGTGGCATATGCTTTTATTGGTACATGCAGCAATAATAAGAAAAGATGCAAGGTTTCGGTCTCCTTTTGGTGGCATCACTGTATGCTTGCCCAAGTTTTACCTGTGGGTGGTTTCTCCATCTGTCTGATTGATAGTTCTGAGGAGGAATGCACAAGGCGGAATCAGAACCAATTCTGGCATTTATAGCATAAAACATCCTATAAATTTAGTTTTGAGGTTTTATGCTTGCTTGTGTGATGATAGGTTAGTGGGGTAGTGAGACAGGATGACCTTGAGAGAACTACAAATGACATTGATGATGGAAAAACTTATAGGATGGATAAAAGTAAGGAGGAAATCTTAAGATTAGCTAACCTTTTCTTATCCAAATTATTTTGGGTTAGCTTAATGAATTCTCGTTTTCAATTCTTTCTTATTGAGTGTTGTTTGAAGTGTTAAACATATTCTTTTTAAATCATTTTGAAGAACTTTTGTTCATTTTAGCGCAGGTCTATCATTTCTTGTTTATAAAGCTCCAAGAATAATCTCTCTTATCTAATTGGCATATTTTTATTATTCCTCAAGCATGTTTGGACCATTAACATCTATCTTTGAATAATCTTATCTTAAGTAAATGATATTCTAAAATTTTCTTTAATATAATCATTCCTTAATTTATTATTTTTAATTTTTCCATTTATCCATCTTAACATTCTTATTTATACTAATCTCATTTTTTCTACCATTGGGTTTTTACCGCCCAATACTCAAATCAATATAACATCATCGACTAAATATATGGTTTTATAAAATACACCTTTAAGTGCTTATGATATCCTCTCTTCTTATAACATTTTAGAGACACTTTTCTATCTTAACCACTAAACTTTAACTCAAAATGTTATTATCATCATCATCCATAATCCTAATGTTTTGTATAATAAGTCCAATATACTTAAACTTATCAAATTGCATATCACTTTATCTTCAAATAATATTGAGTGATAATTATTAATATTATTCTCTAAAAGTGGATTTCACTCGTGCAATCTTTTTTCTACTATTTTTAAAGTCTCAACCTTTTAAATATTTTCTTTGCACTTATTTTAATATATATCTCACTGATTAGCACTGCCGTATGTCAAAAGTATACAAAAAGCACTTTACTATAATGATTCTTTTTAAGCATCTCTATTATCAATACAAAACGATATGAACTGAATGATGGTTTTTGATGTAATCTTACTGTAATTTAGAATTCTTTGGCCACCACTTAGTCACTTTCAATACCAATGATTCATTATACATGTCTTAGACTCTTAATTAACTTCAACATATCGTTTACACATGCTATTCCTCTTTAATGCACAAGAAACCAATTATCATAATTCTTGATCATTTGTCTTTTACAAGTCAATAAAAATCATTTGAAGATCCGTTCTTTGCTCTCAATACTTTTCTTTTAATTCTTTTAGAGAACAATTCTTTTCCTTTTAGATTTTTCATGAAATCAAAATGATTCTCCTTAGTTGATTTCAAGTTTCTTAGTTTATGTTACATTAATTGATTATTTTATTTAATCTCATTACTTATAAATTTAATTCCTTTATTGTTAAAATGATTTTGAACATGTTTTGTGTTCTTAAAAAAATATTTATACTAGAATGCTTCTCCAATCATTAAACACCTCTGTCTTTAAAATGTCATTAAAAATAATTTGTACCTAAATTTTTACTTTTTATGTATTTTCTTTAGAGGTATCTTAAGTTCATTTTTTGGATTAATCCTTAATATACCTCATTAATTTGTTCTCTAATTAATTCTAAGATAATTTTTTCTTTGGGACTACTACTTAGGGTTTGTTTGTAATGGCTTTAGTTGTCTATAAAATTATTTGTTGACTTTTGTAGGAAAAATAGAGTTTTTCACAATTGTCTGGTACTATAGGTTTTTCGTCTCTAGAGAAAGTCATCCAATAGCTTTCTTACGATTACCACACTCTAGCAAATCTATATGTGAAAAGCTTATTATTTATAAAAATTAGCAAGTTGTGGCCAAACAGAAGTATGACAATGGTTTGTAAAATAAGAAAACTAAAAGCCTCACAAAGAGTGTAGTAAGCAAAACAAAAACTGCATATTTTGATGATTTATATAATAGACTTGATAAAAAAGTGAAAATAAAAGATATATAGATTAACTAAGACAATAGATAAGAGATTTAAAGATTTGAACAAATTAGATGCATTAGAGGCAAAAATAACAATATCTTAGTTAAAGATGAAGACATCAAGAAAAGATAAAAAAGTTATTTTGATAAATTATTAAGAGTGCATTTGGGATAGATTTCTACTTTTTCCCTCTCTTGAAAAGCACCTTTACTTTTCTTAATAGCATTATATATGTTCTCAATCAATCACCAAGTTTTCTTTTCTTGTTAATGCTTGATATATTTCTAGACTCTCTCCTAAAACTTATATTTTACTTTTTGTAAAAATGAAACTCACCATCTTATCTATATATTTTTTATTAGATCAACTAAAGATCTATTTTTTTTTTCCTTTAGTAATATATCTTGAAATATTGATAATTTATTATTTTTCAAAATTTACCACTTTATTCTGTGATAATTATTTCCTTATAATTATACATCTACAATTAATACTTTATATCGTGTGGTCAAACTCTATAGATTCTCACATTACATCTTCCTTCTTTTTCATACCAATCAGGAATCCTATCATAGCTATTTTACTAAAAACCTATATATCTATTTAAGTTTTCTCTATTGAACACTCTTTCATCATAATAGTTCACTCATCTCTTCCTAAAATTGATTTTTTAATGTTGGTAAAATTAGGAAACAATATTTATTTCTATATTGAGCTAAGTTGAAATGAAAGCAAGTAAACTAGGAAGCTATGTTTGAGTTAAAAACTCCATTATTTTAGCCGTTGACGCCACTTTGATTCTTGCTGTCGTTTCTCCTAATTGACATTATCCACGATACTTCATCATAGCCATAATTCAGGCCTTCAGAGAATCAATTGCTCAATTCATACTTTTAGCTGGTTTCCTGCCTATTTCATCCAACACTAATTACCCATGTGTACTGTACATGATTTTGTATAGCCTTATTTGTTTTAATTGGAACATCAATTCATTCTATAGCTGCTGTACTAAGAAAATTTGGGATGTTGTCCAAGAGATCTACTGTGATTTAGAAAATACAATCCATTTTTTTGAAAATTAGATGTAAAATTAGAAATGCCTGACAATGAAAAAACTTTTTCACCAAATTCTAATAATTGAGTTTTGGTTGGAAATGGATCTATTCTATGAAGTCAAATAGAGTTGTTTCGAGTGATGTAGAAAATACAAAAATATATTGAAGAAAGAACGGGTGTTTGAATTTTTTTCCCAAGAGCTCAGCTCTGCTTTAGATGTAATTTGATGAAGATTACTTGAAATGAAACCTTTTTTGTAATTCATGTCTTCTTTATTGATGTAAGGAGAGAAGAAAGTAGATGATGGGTAATAACGAGCCGAACACCAAACTTATTAGATATCAAAAGATCGACACGCACTAGTTTCAGAACATGCTAGATCCACAACTATGGTTGCCTTCAAGAAGCACGGAGGTCGAAGCTCTTAAGTCAAAGAAAATGTATAGTAGCACTACCATAATTCATATTACAACGTGATCAATGTTGGGAGATACTGGTGCAAGTAAGTTTTTGTAAAAAAAAAACTGAATGTCTTCTTTCTCTTACAATTTAGACAAACATAGATAGAACCAACAATACTATTATAAGAGACACACTTAACAACTTCAACTTATAAAAAAAAAACAACAATTTCATAGGACATAACACCATACAACTTATAAATATTAAGAGAAGAAGGATATAGATGGGGTGGGAACTGTGGAAAGAGAAGAAGAGGTAGAAAAACAAGACAAAATAATAGAGAGGAAGGGAAAAGGAGGCTAGCTCGCAAGCTAGAATAAAATCTGCATGTTACATTCCAAAAATCAGTCACACACTCAAAACAATGAAAACCAGCTCCTATTTATAGGGTAAAAGGGAAAAACAATAAATGAGAAAAAACAATAAATGCAAGTAATTAAAGCATCTCTCATCCAACCAATAGGAGCGCCTCAAAATTGCAGCAAATAGGGACCGAAGGGACAGCTACCAAGGGGGAAACCGAAGCACCAAGGGGGGAAAAACCAAAGCATCAACACATCTTTTAATGATCAGGAAAAAAAAATTGCAGCAAAACTGAAAGGGCATCTAGCTTGCCTACATCAGATACGTTATAAACTAAAAATTTGAAATCCTCAAATCCATAAAGGGTTCAAGCTAGACAACTCATATTGACAAAATGGATATAACTAAGTTTCTATGTTTCACTTTTGAACACATGTAGACACTTTACCAACTATTTAATCAACCAAAGAAAAAAGAATGAAGGCCAGACTCAAGGCACAAAAAAGTCTATGTTTGCTTGCTTTTGCTTGACGTGGTAGACATGGTAAAGATGGAAAAAGCAACCTCTTTTATAAAATTGCAAAGAAATTTTGGGATGTTGTTTAAGAGATCTACTGTGATTTAGAAGTACAACCTAATTTTTAAAAATTAGATGTAAAATTAGAAATGCTTGACAACATAAAAACTTTGTCACCAAATACTACCAATTGAGTTTCGGTTGGAAATGGATCTATTCTATGAAGTCAAATAGAGTTGTTTCAAGTGATGAAGAAAATATAGAAATATATTGAAAGAATGAGTGTATGATTTTTTTCCAAGAGCTTAGCTCCACTCTAGATGAAATTTGAGGAAGATTACTTGTAATGAAACCTTTTTTGTAATTCATGTCTTCTTTGTTGATGTAAGGAGAGAAGAAAGTTGATGATGGGTAATGACGAGTCGAACACCAAACTTATTAGATATCAGAAGTTCTGCACTCACTAGTTCCAGGATATTCTTGATCCAAAACTATGGTTGCCTTCAAGAAGTATGGAGGTCGAAGCTCTCAAGTCAAAGAATATGTATAGTAGCATTGCCACAATTCATATCACAACATGATCAGTGTTGGAAGGTATGTTATAAACTAGAAATTTGAGAGCTTCAAATTCAGAAAGGGGTTGAGCTAGACAACTCATATCGGCGGAATAGATAACTATGTTTCCATGTTTCACTTTTGAACACATGTAGACACTTACCAACTATTTAATCAACCAAAGAAAAAAGAATGAAGGCGAGGCTAAAGGCACAAAAAAGTTTATATTTGCTTGCTTTTGCTCGACATGGTAAATATTGGAAGAACCAATGAAATTACAAAGAAAATTTGGAATGTTGTCCAAGATATCTATTGTTATTTCGAAAATACAACCCACTTTTTTTGAAAATTAGATGTAAAATTAGAAATACCTGACAACGAAAAAACTTTGTCACCAAATACTACCAATTGAGTTTTAGTTGGAAATAGATCTTTTCTATAAAGTCAAATAGAGTTGTTTCAGGTGATGTAGCAAATACAAAAATATATTGAAGAAAGAATGGGTGTTTGATTTTTTTTTTCCAAGAGCTCAGCTCAGCTCTAGATGAAATTGAGGAAGATTACTTGAAATGAAACCTTTTTTGTAATTCATGTCTTCTTTGTTGATGTAAGGAGAGAAGAAAGTAGATGATGGGTAATGGCGAGTCGAACACAAAACTTATTAGATATCAAAATATCGGCACTCAATAGTTCGAGGACATGCTTGATCCACAACTATGGTTGCCTTCAATAAGTATGGGTATTGAAGTGCTAAAGTCAAAGAAAAGGTATAGTAGCACTACCACAATTCATATCACAACGTGATTAGTGTTAGGAGATATGTTATAAACTAGAAAATTGAGATCTTCAAATCCATGAAGGGGTCGAGTTGGACAACTCATATTGACAAAATAGATATAACTAAGTTTCTATGTTTAACTTTTGAACACATGTAGACACTTTGCCAACTATTTAATCAACCAAAGAA
The DNA here is from genome assembly GCA_022539455.1 of Dendrobium nobile. Lineage (NCBI taxonomy): Eukaryota > Viridiplantae > Streptophyta > Magnoliopsida > Asparagales > Orchidaceae > Dendrobium > Dendrobium nobile. Next base: position 60,581,733 of record CM039726.1, read on the forward strand.
AAAAGAATGAAGGCGAGGCTCAAGGCACAAAAAAGTCTATGTTTGCTTGCTTTTGCTCGACAATGTAAAGATGGAAAAACCAACCTCTTCATGAAATTGCAAAGAAAATTTGGGATGTTGTCCAAGAGATCTATTGTGATTTAGAAAATACAACACACTTTTTTGAAAATTAGATGTAAAATTAGAAATGTCTGACAACGAAAAAACTTTGTCACAAAGTACTACCAGTTGAGTTTTTGTTGGAAATAGATCTATTCTATAAAGTCAAATAGAGTTGTTTCGAGTGAGAAAACACAAAAATATATTGAAGAAAGAATGGGTGTTTGATTTTTTTTCCAAGATGAAATTTGAGGAAGATTACTTGAAATGAAACATTTTTTTGTAATTCATGTATTTTTTGCAGATGTAAGGAGAGAAGAAAGTAGATGATGGGTAGTGACGAGTCGAACATCAAACTTATTAGATATCAAAAGATCGGCACTCACTAGTTTCAGAACATTCTAGATCCACAACTATGATTGCCTTCAAGAAGTATGGAGGTCGAAGCTCTCAAGTCAAAGAAAAGGTATAGTAGCACTGCCACAATTCATATCACAACGTGATCAGTGCTGGGAGATAAGTTATAAATTAGAAATTTGAGAGCCTCAAATCCATAAAGGGGTTGAGCTAGACAACTCATATTGACAAAATAGATATAACTAAATTCTATGTTTCACTTTTGAACACATGCAAATATTTTGCCAGCTATTTAATCAACCAAATAAAAAAGAATGAAGACGAGGCTCAAGGCACAAAAAAGTCTATGTTTGCTTGCTTTTGCCCGACATGGTAAAGATGGAAGAACCAACCTCTTTTATAAAATTGGAAAGAAAATTTGGGATGTTGTCCAAGAAATCAACTGTGATTTAGAAAAAAACAACCCAATTTTTGAAAATTAGATGTAAAATTAGAAATGCTTGACAACATAAAAACTTTGTCACCAAATTCTACCAATTGAGTTTTGGTTGGAAATGGATCTATTCTATAAAGTCAAATAGAGTTGTTTTGAGTGATGAATAAAATATAGACACATATTGAAGAAAGAATGAGCATTTGATTTTTTTTCCAAGAGCTCAGTTATGCTCTAGATGTAATTTGAGGAAGATTACTTGAAATGAAACTTTTTTTGTAATTCATGTCGTCTTTGTTTATATAAGGATAGAAAAAAGTAGATGATTGTTAATGAAGAGTCAAACACCAAACTTATTAGATATCAAAAGATCGACAATCACTAGTTCCAAGACATGCTTAATCCACAACTATGGTTGCCTTCACGAAGTATGGAGGTCGAAGCTCTCAAGTCAAAGAAGAGGTATAGTAGCACTACCACAATTCATATCACAACGTGATCCGTGTTGGGAGATAGGTTATAAACTAGAAATTTGACAGCCTCAAATCTAGAAAGTTGTCTAGCTAGACAACTCATATTGACGAAATAGATATAACTAAGTTTCTATGCTTCACTTTTGAACACATGTAGGCACTTTGCCAAATATTTAATAACCAAAGAAAAAGAATGAAGGCGAGGCTCAAGGCACAAAAAAGTATATGTTTGTTTGCTTTTGTTTGACATGGTAATGCAAGTTATTCCTTATTCTAAAAAATTGAAGCATGTTGGATTATTGACATATGCGCATTAGATCATATGATGGGTTCACTCCAATCATTTGAATTTACACTAAGATTGATCACCTTATTGATATTTGAGTGACTAATGATAAGAAATCTTTAACATTGGTATGAGGAAAGGTTTGCTTACGAGGTCTACTATTGAAGTATGTTTTATGCATGTTCAAGTTAATTTACCCTTATTATTCGTTAGTAAGTTGGCCAAATGTATGGAATGTAAAGTAACTTATATCTTTTCTTATTGTAATTTTCAGGTCCAAGTTTTGGAAAAGTTTATTGACAACACTAATGAAAAGAATGGGTTATACCAATTTATCACCAACAAAACTCCTCATAATCTCCATAATACCGTGGGTTACTCTCCGCTCTCAAACTCCAAATTATGTTATGATATAAGTGTATAGGATATTCTCGTTTTTTCCTTTTAAAAAAACTTATTAATAAAATTGTTCTCTCTTTCACCCCACCTTGTGTCTTTGGCTTTTTGTTATAATAAAATTAAGCCAAAGCTAAGATGAAAATTATTTAGAAATATTTTGACAAAATAGGATTAGCACAACAATTTAGCTATAAATATGAATGAATGATGATCTATGATTGAATATCGAGCCCAAATAGCATGAATATGGGGTGTATGTGAGCCAAGTTGGCTTGTTAGACAACTCAAACTTGACTTGCTCACAAGTTGAGCTTAAGTGGTCTTTAGCTTGTTGTCTCGATTAGAAACTCTAAATGTGTTTTTGCCCACGTGTTTTTTTTTAAATTTTAAACTCAGTTTCCCGCTACTTTCTAGCACTCATGTTTCTAAACCTATCGATGCATTCTACAACAAACTCTTGCCGTGATTTCTATTGGACTAATCGATGTCTTCTATAATGAACAACAAACCTCAGTGGTGACTTCTATTGGGCATGTTGATGCCTTCGACAACGAAGTCCATCCACAAACTTTTGCAACTGGACCCGTTGATGCCTTCTTTGGTCTTATCGCTTCATTTTCCTATGTAGGTCTTGACGTCCTATCGCTGCCATTCTCCAGCGTGATCCCGAGCAAGCTACCTCGTTGTGTCCTCCAGCGAGGTCACAAGGCTCTCAAGCCCACTATTTTTCTATCAAGCTTAGCTCGAGCTCACTAAAAGAGCTCTGAGTTCGAGCCTACCACTAAGTATATAAAGTCGAGCTTGAGCTAGTATTGAATCGAGCTCGAATTGACTCTTTTACATCCCTAACCTAAAGTCTTATAACTATTTTCTTACAACAGTAGGTTTTCTAAAGATCATTATCCTTAATGGAATAAATTGCATTAATATTTTCTGCACATTGCAATATGTAGTTGCTTGTGTTTATCAAAAATATATATATTATTGTTTAGCAATATCGACAAAAATTGAACTCGTTCATATGGATGTAGCTGATTCTTATTCTTTGCAGGTGTTATCAAAGATTTAATCAGAGGGGAAATGTATCTTGAAGCTGCTGAACTTTCTTGTTATTTTGGGCTAACTGATACATTCCCCCCGTTGCCTTTGTTGTCATCCTGTGTAGCAAAAGTCATTCAAACTGGAACGCAAGAGCGACAAAAATATCGAGATTTGCCAAAGTCAAAGGTATGATCTATTTTCTTTTAGCGCAAATCACTGACAACTTAGAAAACTCTGACTGAAGCATCCTTGAATTCACGCAATCATCTTCAAGTGCAATGACTCAAAATCTTGATATTTATGCCATTTTAAATAATTTTTCTCATCGCATTGTACCTATTGTTGATTTTTAATGAAAATTTTAATAAGAAGTTTGAGAACTGATAATTGATAAGAGTATGCACCTTCAGCTGCTATTACGCTCAGTAAACTATAATTTCATTATACATTCGAAGCTACTTTTATAATATATTCTTATTTAATTTGTCATAGAACGAAGCCTATATCCGGGAATTAAAATCACTGAGATCAGTTGTCCAGTGTCTCAAGGACCACAATTTTGTCGAACGTAAATTCGATTCTATAAGCCTTACTGAAAGGATTTCTAAATTAGAAAGAATCGTTGAGAAGGCTGAAAGGCCAGTCGAGAACAAGATTCGGAAGAGAAAAGCTAAACATCTTAAGGCCGGCAAGAAATCTAAATCTCAATCTAAAGAATCAGTTCTTTCTACATCAGAAGCAGCCCAACTTGCTCCTTCACGTATGATTCAGGATAAACCAGAGCCAGGATTTCCATCACAGCCTCTATTTCCTGATTCAAAAGTAGAAAATTATGGTCTTTCAGCAGAAGTTAGTAACACCAGAGATTATCCTTATCTTTGGGAAAGAAAATATTTTGACTCTTCAACCAGTTACAGATCTTTGGCCACGGAATATTCTTCAGCTCTACATTACAGTCAGCCACAGCCTTCTTTATACGGAAATAGTGGTGGGATTATGGGTCGAAATCTGTATCAGTTTGCTGATACTGCCATTCAAGAAGAAGCACAACTCGCTAAATCCAGTAGATGCAGCAACACTTCTCCATCTGGTTCTAAGTTTGGTCGCTACTGATTCAACGTGGTGGCTTTTCTTCTTGCTTTACCTTTTTAACTTATTTTATAAGATTATATGTTTTATTATGAGTAGAATGTTTTAATGATAGTGAACTGTAAACCATTGTAATTCAGGGATGTTTGAAAATGTATTGGTGTTCTTCTGTGGTCCTATCTTGACTTGAAAATTTCACCAAATGTATATTTCTGTGTTGATGTTATTCATCTCCTGAAAATATTTTTATATAACATGTGTTTTCCTTATATTTTTTTGAACAATTTTTTTTATAAATTATTTGCGGATTTAGCAGATAGTATAAGCAATAGCTCTTATACTGCCATAGCTGCACAGCTCCTCAACTCATGTCACCTGTGCAGCTTTTGTCTGCCATCAACAGTACTACATTAATCCTCACCATTGAACTCTAACTGATTTTGATCTCACCGTCCATAACTTTCTTAGCCATATGCATATACTGTAAATGCCAAGGAGATGAATATAGATCAGATCATATTTTGGTTCGGTAGTTTCTTCCTCTGCTGCATTTTATCTTCCTTTTGCTCTATCCTTTAGTTCTCTGTTTCTGTTGTATGCTTTGATTTGCAGGTTAAAGCTGAAGAAAGTTATCATGGTATCAGAGCATCAGGTTACGGTTGCCGATGTTTAAGCATACCTTCTCACAGTTTTATTCCAGTAAACTCAAAGATTTCAAGATATGAGTACAGCAGAATCTTCCATCAACTCTGCTCTAGCTTCTTCCCAAGTACCGGTCAAAATGAGTGAAGTAACGATCCCCTCTCAACTAAAATTTCTCATGCTTAATGTGAAAGCTGTGATGAATACCCAGTTAAATGTTGAGAACTATCCTCTTTGAAAATCCCAAGCGCTGAAACTGTTCACCGCGAATGGCTTTGACGGATACTTGGATGGATTTACGCCAAAACCAATAAAACATATAGTTTCAGAATCTGGACAAATCTCCCGAATCCACAGTATCACACTTGATCCTTATAGACCAAAATTTAGCTGCAGTTCTCTATTTGATCATCTCACCAAGTCTCTTACCTTACATTCTCAACTTGGAAACATGTGTGGATATTTGGAAAACAATTGAGCGGAGACTGCAGTCTCCCTCCTGCTTCAGTTAAAGAACGAACTGCATCACATCTCAATGAAGGATAGAACAATGATGCATTATTTATCAGATATCAAAAGCAAATGTGATGCTATAGCTTCCTCTGACACACCCTTAGATTCTGAAGATGTCAAAATGTATACCTTGAACGGACTACCTCTAGCGTATCAACCATTTAAAACAGCTATTCGCACACAACTGCAACCAATTAATTTAGATGATTTCTATGCATTACTATGGAGTGAAGAGCTTAATATAGCAGCTGAAAATGCTCAAGAAACTCAACTTCTTCCATCAGCCGATCATCAACTTGCTCTTGCAGCCGGTCGAGGGTGTGGACGCTTCCGTTCCAACTCAAACAGAGGAAGAGGTCGCTACAATACTGCAGCTACTACTACTACGACAACTCAAAATAGGCTACCTGGACGATCAACAAATGCCTACATTGAGGGTCAAATTTGTCGCAAACTAGGCGATTCAACATTTAAATGTTGGCATAAAGCCAACCTTCACTATCAGCCACAAAACCCATAAGCGTTTGTTGCAAGTTCTGCTTCAGAAACTTCAGATTAGATGCTTGATTCCGGTGCTACTTCTCTCCTCATGTCCGATCTTAACTTGATTCACCAACCTCATACACATACGGGAAATCAACAGGTTCAGACAAGCAATGGTGACATGCTACCTATCACTCATGCTGGACAAGGCCTACTTCCTACCCCCAACGTAAGCTACATCTACATCCTTTACTTCTTGTCCCTTCTCTTTCCCATAATTTAATCTCCATACACAAACTCGTGAATGACAATTCATGCTCCATTACATTTGACAAATTTGGCTTTGCTATAAAGGATTCGACGAGCAATCATACACTTCTCCAAGGCCCCTCCCATCAAGGCCTTTATAGACTCAAAGCTCCACCACCCAACAGCACTTCATCCATTGCACTTCTCAGAACACTTTGGCATCGCCGCTTGGGCCATTCATCAACTTCTCTACAAGCGGATTTACCTACATCTTTTAAATTTTGTAGTTCCAACTTTCATTGTAAAGCTTGTGCTCTTTCCAAGGTCACAAACTACATTTTTCTCGTTCTTCAAGTTGTAGCAAACAACCTTTAGATTTGATACATACCGATGTATGGGGTCCTTTCCCAATTTTTTCGAACCAAGGTTTTAAATATTATGTATTGTTTGTGGATGATTATTCTCGTTATTGTTGGGATTTTCCTATAAAACAAAAATCTGAAGCTCATTCCAAATTTTCACTGTTCAAATCTTCGATTGAAAATCAATTTAACAAACAAATTAAAGCTCTTCGATCTGAGAATGGTGGTGAGTTTGTTAACTCTATTTTTCAAACCACATTATAGAAGTCTGGTATCATCCACCAATTAACATGCCCATACACACCATAGCAAAGTGGAATTGCAGAATGAAAACATCATCATATTATGGAAACCTTACGAAGCGTTCTGTTGGATGCAAACATTCCATTATCCTTTTGGCCAGACATTTTACTTACTGTCATTTACCTAATAAACCGGCTACCTATCTCTCTTACACCCAAAATGTCTCCATTTCAACGCCTTTATCAAAAACAACCAGATTACAAAAGTTTAAAAACTTTTGGTTGTTTATATAATCGTTGGTTGCCTACTCTTCATAAACATAAATTTGACCCAAAATCTTCAACTTGTGTCTTCCTTGGGTATGCCTCAAACTCTAAAGATAATAAATGCTACAATCTCCAAACATATAAAATTTTCATATCTAGGCTTGTTCAATTTTTTGAACATATCTTCCCATTTAAATCATCCACAAACACCACACCATCTTCCACATTTCCTACATACTCTCCTCCATTAACCTTAGTCCCACTCCACAAACAGCCATCTCATTTACTTACTTCCCCTACAATATCCACAGATACCTTCACCACAGATTCTCCCATAACTCAACCAAATCAATCCACCTCAATTATTCAGCCTCAAACAATTTCGCCCAACCTTGTAGCTCCACAAAATTTGCTACCCCTTACCTCACCCGTCCACCCTACCTCTCCACCACATCAATCTCCACCACATCCAATGTTATCAAGATCCAGAACGGGCCACCTCAAACCAAAGCACATCATTAGCATGTCACATTCCCTTCAACCTGTTGATCCCACCTGTTACTCTCAAGCTTCCAAGAATCAAATTTGGTGTCAAGCCATGTCAACAGAATTTGACGCTCTTCAAGCTCAAGGGACTTGGATTCTAGTGCCCCCATCACCAATCAAAATGTACTTGGATGCAAGTGGATTTATAAAACCAAATACAATGCAAATGGATCTATAGCTCGCCACAAAGCTCGTCTTGTTGCACATGGGTTTAAACAAGAATATGGTTTGGATTACTTAGAAACCTTTAGTTCGGTGACTAAATTTTCAACTATCCTAATACTTCTAACAGTGGCTGTTACACACAAATGGAAAATACTACAATTAGATGTTTCAAATGCTTTTTTACATGGAGATCTAAATGACACCGTATATATGGCTCAACCAATTGGCTTTATTGATCCCTTACATCCTGACCATGTTTGCCTTCTCAAAAAGTCCATTTATGGATTGAAACAATTGCCTAGGCAATGGTTGTCAAAATCTCAGTCATCCCTTGACATTTGATCCCACGGTCAGGATGAGAATCCGTGGGAGGCTCACCTGGATCACACCAATATCCTTCTATATTTGGATAGCTAAATTAGTAAGGATTATATTGAGTTATGTATCAATTAGAAGTTATTTATTTTTTTATTAAGACAACTTGTATAGATCTATAAATAGGGATAGTTTTGTATAATAATTAGAAGGTATTTTTACCCTTATCAAATTCTATGAATTCTAATATGGTATCAGAGCCAAAGAAAATCGGGCGGCCTTCATTGCCGAATGTTCTAAGCTTTTGACGCTGCAAGAAGCCACGGACCCTTCAAGACGCCAGCGCAACCACGGATGAAACCCTCGATCCTGCCAGTCGCTGCCCCAGACGGAAGCTCTGATTCCGCTAAACACCGGCGTCGCAGCAGGGTCCAAACTTGCGCGAGCGTAGAAGAACATCACAAAAGGAGCCGAAGAAGCGCCTCCTGTGAAGCACCCGAAGCCGAACGGGAGAGACGTCGAAGGAGGATAGTCAAACAACCACAAACGAGCCAAAGGAGCGAAACTTTCGATCCAACCGGAAGGAAAAGTCGTTGAAGGAGTGTAGTCGAACAACCACGAAGGAGCCGAAGAAGCGACACAACTCCTACGAAGTAACGAAGCCGTTGCCATCCTGATCGATGCCATTTGTCATCTTCCAGCACTGCACGACGAAAACCCCTTCGCCGAGCCCGTGCATCACACGCGGGAGCTACTCCGCCGATAACGATCTGTTGCGATCAAGATCGAAGATAGAGAAAGCGCGGCGGAGATCCTTGAGCGCTGCTATGGAATCGACCTTGCTAGTATTCAGATCCACGAACTCCTCAAGACTGATGAAGCCATCACTGTCGGCATCGACCTCGCTTATCACTTGAGCGAGCTCCACAGCTAACGCCGTGTGCCCTAGGCTATCGAAGATGGCGCCTAGCTCCAATGATGAGATCTTTCCATCGTCGTTAGAGTCAAATTTTCGAAAAACGAGTTCTATCTCCTCTTGTGTCACCACTACAACAACTTCCAGTGAAGTTGGCTCCGAAGCCTCTCCACTGGATGGGGTGGCCTTTGATTTTCTTAAACAGACTTCTGCTTGCGTAGCTACCCGGTTCAAGTCATGAAAGACCAATCAGTTATTTCAACAACAACAAAAAGGAGAGAATTATCGACCTTTATTGTTGACATAATCAAATCAACATTTATTGCTGGTATAATAAAATCAGCCTTTATTACTGGTATAAACAAATCAGCCTTTATTGCTGATGAAATCAGCCTTTATTGCTGATACAAGAAAATAAGCCTTTATTGCTGATACAAGCAAATCAGCATTTATTGCTGACATGATCAAATCAGCCTTTATTGTTGATTAAATCAGCCTTTATTGCTGATGCAAGCAAATCAGCCTTTATTGCTGACATGATCAAATCAGCCTTTATTGCTACTATATCACAATACAGCCTTCATTGCTGGAAACTTGAGGAATACAAAATTCCCACCATCGGCCTTCATTGTTAGAATTTTGAGGACAGGTTCCCACTACCGGCCTTCATTGCAGGAATTATGAGGAATACAAGTTCCCACAACTGGTCTTAATTGTCAGAATTTGAGGATAATTTTCCATCATCGGCCTTCATTGCCAGCTTTCTCTTGTGGTTGATATCCTATCTATAACTAATGCAGCTCTAACTCTGAGCGAGTAATTGCAAGCTAGTCTCCAGCTTGAAGGGGAGTGTCAAAATCTCAGTCATCCCTTGGTATTTGATCCCACGGTCAGGATGAGAATCCATGGGAGGCTCACCTGTATCACGCCAATATCCTTCTATATTTGGGTAGCTGAATTAGGAAAGATTATATTGAGGCAATTATGTATCAATTAGAAGTTATTTTTTTCTTTATTAATACATCTTGTATAGATCTATAAATAGGCATAATTTTGTATAATAACTAGAAGGTATTTTTACCCTTCTCAAATTCTATGAATTCTAATAATATAGTTTGGATTACTTAGAAACTTTTAGTTCGGTGACTAAATTTCCAACTATCCGAATACTTCTAATAGTGGCTGTTACACACAAATGGAAAATACTACAATTAGATGTTTCAAATGCTTTTTTACATGGAGATCTAAATGACACCGTATATATGGCTCAACCAATTGGCTTTATTGATCCCTTACATCTTGACCATGTTTGCCTTCTCAAAAAAGTCCATTTATGGATTGAAACAATCGCCTTGGCAATGGTTTGCAAAATTCTCCACACATTTAATCAATTTTGGCTTTCAACCAAGTACAGCCGACCCATCTTTACTTCTGTATCAACATGAGTCCAAGCTCTTGTACATTTTGATATATGTTGATGACATTTTATTGACCGGCAATGACGAGCAACTCATCAATCACCTCATACGGGATCTTCATGCTCATTTCAACTTGAAAAATCTAGGCCATAGCCATCATTTTCTTGGCATAAATGTTCAGTTGACATCAAATGGATTGTTTTTAACTCAAGAAAAATATGCCTCATCAATTCTGACAAGAGCAGGAATGGATCATTGCAAGTATTTAACTACTCCCATGGCCGTTAAAAATTCTGTTTTGCTCGAAAATGACAAACATTTTTCAAATCCGAAATTATATAAACACTTGGTTGGGTCACTCCAATATTTGACCGTTACAAGACCGGACCTTTCCTATACTATCAATAAACTATGCCAATTCATGCATCAGCCATCAAACACACATTTTGCTCTTCTCAAACGACTTTTACGTTATCTCAAAGGTACATTGGTTTTTGGCCTAATGATTCAAACAACTGATCTACAATTATGTGTGTTTTTCGATTCGGATTGGGCAGGAGATACAACAGACCAAAAGTCTACCACAGGCTACTGCTCTTATCTAGGTCAAAATCTCATCTCTTGACAAGTTAAAAAGCAGAAAACAGTAGCTCATTCATCCACTGAAGTGGAATATCGTTCTCTTGCTACTATTGGTGCAGACTTAATATGGCTGAGACGCCTTCTTTTCGAATTCAAGATTCCTACAAGTGAGCCAACTGATATTTTGAAACAACGTCTCCGCAATAGCCTTAGTCAATAATCTTGTGTTTCATGCTCGCACCAAACATATAGAGATAGATTATCATTTTATTTGAGATTGTGTCAAAAATCTATCTATCTTCATTCGGCACATCAACATTATTGATCAAATGGCCGATATTTTTACCAAACCTTTGTCTACAAAACGGTTTCAAGAGCTACATCACAAGCTTACACTCGTTGACAAGAGTGTCATCTTGCGGGGGGATGATAAGCAGATAGTATAAGCAATAGCTCTTATACTGCCATAGCCGCACAGCTCCTCAACTCTTCTGTCACCTGTGCAGCTTTTGTCTGCCATCAACAGTACTACATTAATCCTCACCATTGAACTCTATCTGATTTTGATCTCACCGTCCATAGCTTTCTTAAACATCTGCATATACTGTAAATGCCAAGAAGATGAATATAGATCAGATCATATTTTGGCTCGGCAGCCTCTTCCTCTGCTGCGTTTTATCTTCCTTCCGCTCTATCCTTTAGTTCTCTGTTTCTGCTGTATGCTTACTTTGATTTGCAGGTTAAAGCTGAAGAAAGTTATCACATCAGAAATCTGTATCAGTTTGCTGATACTGCCATTCAAGAAGAAGCGCAACTCGCTAAATCCAGTAAATGCAGCAACACTTCTCCATCTGGTTCTAAGTTTGGTCGCTACTGATTCAACCTGGTGGCTTTTGTTCTGGCTTTACTTTTTTAACTTATTTTACAAGATTATATGCTTTAATGATAGTGAACTGTAAACCTTTGTAATTTAGTGATTATCTTGACTTGAAAATTTCACCAAATATATTTTTATTTCTGTGTTGGAGTTGTTCATTTCCTGAAAATATTTTTTTATAACGTGTGTTTTCCTTATATTTTTTTGAACAATTTTTTTTTTATATAAATTATTTGTGGATTGGCGCCCCCCAATGATTAGAGGGGTGTAAATGAATTGGGCTGAGGTTGAGCACTTTTGATTTGATTTTGAGCTTAATTAATTAATCGAGTTTGAGTTTGGTTGTAACTTTAGTTTTATGTGTTCGAATAAGCTCACAAGTGTAAACTAATTTATGATAAAAATAGAAGATATTATTTTTATTAAAGTAGCTATTATTATAATAATTTCATAAAAAGAATTAAAAAATTAAAAAAAAAAAAGATAATAACAAATCAATTGAGTTTACGAAGAGAGATTGAATTTTTAATATATATTTTAATAATTTTATAATAATCATTGAATTTTAATATATTTTGAGTGTATTATATATATATAAATGAGCATGCAAACATGTAACGGCTTAATCATGCCTTTCTATTTCAATCTTTTTAATGCATTATCCTAACAATCTTCATTGTGGTTGTCTTTTTCTTACTTAGGTTTTTTTGGTGGAGAAATTATTCTGTTGGGTCAGCGGACGGCTTCCTAAGAGGAATCAGGGTGAGTCCTATATTTTTTTTCTACGTACTAGTGTTGTGTATCACTGTGTATCGGATGACATGACGTATTCTGATTCACCTCTGAACCGTCCGGTAATCGCACATAATAATTTCTTCTTTAGATGTGCTGCCCTAATGGCATCTCCAACTTAAAAACTCATTTTTCACTCCAAAATGTAAAAATACAGTAATTGGTCTCCAACCAAATTTCATTTTTTAACATCAAAAAAAGAATATTCATAGTATATTCTTTCAAATACTTCATTTTATATATTTTTAATCATAAATTTTATTTATCAAATAAAAAAAAAATGACGGATGAAGTGCGACCGCAATATTAATGTCACACTGCTCCGTAATAAAATAACATTAAAATTGATGCTCGAATGGAGGATTGAAGGAACGCCATACGTTTGTATTGCGTTCCATTAGAGATGCCCTAACTATCTCTATCAAAACAATCCTATAGAAAATATGATGCTTTTTTTATATTTTAATTTTTAAATGTCACATGAGTAGGAGGATCAACGTGTAAATTGAAAATTTATGGACGTTGGCCGACTTTTTGACCAAAGCCATTAGGCATTTGCTTGCGTTGCGCGAGGTTAGGTTGGTAGTTGGAGAATGCTTTCCTTTCATTCACTGAAACGAAAGGAATGAAAAATCCATAAATGCGTGAGATAGAGAGAGAGAGAGAGACGAAGCAGAAGGCTAATCAGAGCTTCTACGCTGCTTTTACATATCTCATCTCTTGTTCTTCTCCGATCTGCTTCCAATCGGATATAGAGTTGCTGAAGTGTTGATGGAGACGGCAAACGCCGTATTTTTTGGCGCTAACTTGGCTATCCCGGCGGTATCGCGAGTTTCTCGTCCACGGGGGAGGATCGGATTTGAGGGCGGCCGGAGGAAATGTCTGGCTACGGCCTCGCTTGAAAAGAATGCGGGAACTGGCGGCGGGAGTAATGGGAAGAAGGTTAGTGTGCCTAACTCCAACTACGTTGTGCCGCTCGACATGGCGGCGGCGGGTTTAACTCGCCCCCTCAACGAGATCCTGCGAGACCTGAACAAGAGGGTACCGGACAAGATCATCAATCCTGTGGACAACTCCATTCCCTGGTACGCCATTCTTAACTCGCGGACTTTTGATTATTTCGTCGATCGGCTTTTGTTATTTTAGATCTGGTATGATCGCTTGTTGATCGGTTGAAAGAGTGATTTGTAGATTCTATTTGTTTTGTTATGGATCTCGGATTATGGATGCTTTGTACTGTTCTTCTGCTGCTTCGAACTAGATTGCGTTCTTTGATCTGTGCTAGGATTGATGAAGCTGAAGATATTGCACGATGCTAGTGGATAGCAGGAGTAAGAACTCACTTTTGTTTGTTGGGGCATTTGAGGAAGATGTCGAGGTCACTAATTTTTGAACTGTTAAGTCTTGATTGTTTAAACGTCTGTATGTTTCTGGAAAGGTAGATTCTGTGTAAGTGAGGAATAAGTAGAGTGACTTCTTTGAGTCGGTGAGGTGAAAATCCTGATGTTGCTGGAAAAATTCAGAAATTTTGAAGAAGAACAGTTGTAATCAACATTTGTGCAGGGTAACTTCTGGTTTGGAAAGTAGGTAAGAGGAAATGAGTTGCTTGATTTACATGCTAATGTGCTTGGAAATGGCCGGCCATGATAGAAAGGTTTTTGAAAATTGTTAGTTTCTTTTCTCCATTTTATTAATCATGGGGGTGCTACAAGCCTACACCATTGGGCGAATTAGGATGAGCTGAATTTAAACATTAATGCAGCGGGTGAAGCATATGTGAATGCTGGAGAATCATGAAAGGATCATAAGACTAGGACATGTTGGAAGGTCACTTTGCAGGATAGAAATCACCTTTTCTTATAAATAGTATTACGGAGAATGATTTAGTGATAAACGGAGCAACCTTTAATGACATGGATATCAGGCCTAATTTAAACGTGATTTCACCTTTCAAAAAAGATTTTACACATTAAATAAAAGGGTGATTTATATACATACCATCTAATACATCCGTATCTAGTGTCTCACACCTAATTTTTTATTATTTATTTGTATAATTCCTAAAATATTTTAACACTTAATATACTCCCTCTTTTTATCTCCATGGCCTGCCAGAGATTATTGTGTCCAATCTTCGTTAGCTACACGCATGTGAACTTTCTTCCCACCCTCGACAGGTGCGTGAGCCTCTCCCTCCTATGCGATTTTGTTTGCTCTCTTTCTATCGCTCATGAAACGAGAAGGCTGAATGTTATTGTCATTATAAATGTTCTTTAAAATCAAGTGAGGTAAATTCTTATGCCTAATTTTGAAATTAAAACTTTTACCGAAATGCGATGACTTTGGGTAAATTCCTGCCCTTACTTTTAAATCAACCATTCTTTCAATCCTTATGCATGCTTTTAAAATTAAGAAGGAAATATCTTTTGGATAGGAGAAATAATTGTTGGAATTTATCAATGAGAGAAAAAGAAGTCGAAGGCGGGTGAGTTCACCTGCTAGAGCAGGTGTTGCACTGAGTTCGCCTGCATGGAGCTACCGGAGGATTCGACGGAGTAATCTCCCATAGGGTTAAGGGAGTAATGGAGGGATATATTTGAGATTTTAAAGAGTTTTAGATGTTATATAAGTAAATAAGAAGTTTTAGGTGTTATATATATAAATATAGATTTATTAGGTGGTATGCATTTAAATCCGCTTAAATAAAATTGATGGACTTATAATCAGAAAACATGATTTGCTTGCTTTTTAGTAGGATGGTTAAAGTTTATGGGCTTCATGGCAGCAGATGCAATTCCACTGTAACCTGTTGTCTTTCTCCAATTGGAAATGGAAGTCTTTCCTCTTCATATTTGCATTCTTTCCTCTCATCTTTGTTCCAAAATTTATGAGTTTTCAGAATTCAGCTTAAATTAACTTTGAAGTGCTGTGTTCTGTAAAAGCTTTGGCATCTTCTATGCGCCTGATGTGCTGTTGTCATTATAATTATGATCACCATGCTCACATAGGATACGAGCAATTTTAAGAGTGATAGTGATATTGGATTTCCTTACCAGTGTACTGGGAGGGTTGTATCTACACATTTTTCAAAACAAGGAATTGTTTGTTGTTTGATGGTTTATTTTCTGGATTCTTTCCCAATGTTATAGCAATTCTCATGAAACAATGCCAGTTGTCTAATAATGCCTGCCTCCACAAGTAAGTCATACTTGCTTAAGGATTCTTGTTTAAGATTGATGATGCCTAAGTCCTGAACATTTCAGGGCCTACCTCCTGAAGCAATTGATGATTTTATTGTCCAGTTGGAAGGGCTCATCATATATGGTCTATTATTAGTTTCTCCTGGTAAAAATATAGTTTCATTTACAATTTGTCTCAACTTGTACCTTTTTTTTTTGGTATGTAGGTATCATGCGAACAGAATGCTGAGCTTCTACGCCCCAGGTACAGTTATCAATCTATATACATGAATTGAATCATACCGCTGTTTGTCATTATATTTAATACATCCTTTGGGAGCATTGTTGTAATCTTTTCTCCATATTCTTATTCTCAATTAGAGACTATGATGTATAGTTTTTCTTCTTGTGTACATTCTGCATTTGCAATTGTTATAAGTTTCAATCATATATCTGCATTTGCAAATGTTATAAGTTTCAATCATATGTCATTGTAAATACTGATGTAATTGTCAGTAGGATGCTCCTTTCATGAATGTTGCTGTGTGCATTTCCTAATGGATAATCTATAAATGGACCTTCCATATGGAATGATTATTGCAAGACCATATGGAATGATTATTGCAAGACATGTAAACAATCATGAAGCTTGTAAATCTGAATTTTGTTCCATTCACAATGTTGGAATTAGCAACAGAACACTCAAAATGTCAGGTGGGAAGGCTAATAAATGCATTAATATAGTTGGATAGGTTGTCCAAATAAATTACCATAAGTTTTCTATATCGGTTTAGAGTGATTCATTTTATTTTCTTTGACAATTGGAAGGTGACTGGCTAACTAGTTTAATTTTTATATAAAAATAGGTTTATCGTTAGTTTGGCAATCTTGTCAATCATTTGTTCAAATTTTTACCTTGGGTTGCTTTTGAGATTTCTAATCACTCATAAGAACCAAAGTTATCTTATTTATTATGTTTTGCAAGGCTGGTGTGGAGAGGTGCGTGATGTTATCTTCTCCGGGAATGGAAGTGTGACAGTGGTGTATCGCGTTACTATACGAGGATCAGATGGAGAGGTAAAGTTTAATATTGTTTATCGCTTTAAATCCTCGGATATTGTGCAGTACTTAGATTTCATTTAAGAAACTCTCATTATTTCGAATAATGATTGAGCATTGAAATTGTTGAACGTTACTAGTGGAGATCTGTGGCTGTGGATTTGTACCGTGTAGAAGAAGTACTTAAAAAAACAATGCACATCTAACATTTTATATCTTGTGAACACTTTACAAAACCTATATTGTTAGGATAGCTCTCATCTCTTTAAAACCTTAGATATTTTGTCGGATGTTAAGCTTTCTTGTACTAAAGATTTTGGTCTACTGTGCTGATCCCCTTTATTTCATTGTGAGAACCTCTTTTAGATATCTAGTGGTGATAGAGTTGCAGAGAGAGTGAAGACGGTGCTAAGAGATGGTGGGGGAGGAAGGAAGAGGATTTTTTGTGTTGTTGATGCAACACAAGAATTTAGGTTTAGGTTTATATCAATTTTTTTTTAACTTAAGATTTTATTTACTTTATTATATAAAATATCTTTATGAATGATTTTAGGTTTGAATATGAATTATTGGGATTAAATTTAGTTTAGATAGGCTTATATTATAAATGACATTTCTTTATTAGATTTAAATAAGAATTTGACTCTGAACATAACACAATGGAGAAAAATGATTCATGTAGTCAAGCCCTCATAGTGGGATAAAGGCTTGATGTTATTGTTGTTGTAGGCTCTAATTTGAATATGAATAATTGATCTTATCTATGAGACTTGTCTTTATAACACTATTTTTATAAATTTGGGATTCAGGAATTGTAATTAATCGTTATAGAATGGATTGAATCAAAGGTATTTTATTAATCTCTTTTATCAATGGATGACTATTCTTCTCTCTAATTCTCAGTTCTTCTAGCTTTTATGGCTTTTATCAATATCAAAGACAAACAATCCTTGCTCGTTGATTGTAATACTGTGCTCACTTTGAACCCAACTCCTACAAATCCGTCCATTGCGTAGCGCATGGCTTCACGTTTGTGACCTTGTTTTGTGCTGACCTACATTGAGCTTGTCTTTCACATGCATTACACACAGTCTCATATGTCTTCCTCTTGTTCTTGACTCGCTCTCCTCTTTCATGCTTGGCAATTACTACAAATCTTATTTTGCACATCTTTTTGGCATCACATAAATATCATTATCTGTGTTGCTAAATAGTCACTTCTGCTCCTTCCTTCTATGTGCTCCATAGATGCATCTCTTGTGAAATTCTGTTTTTTGTTATTTCCCTCTTAAAGGACTCTAGAGGTAGTCTTGTCTTATAAATATGACTTAGCTCCCCCTCTTGTAATCAGCTTTTGGAAAGAAACTTAGAAACCTTTTAAGATTTCTCTTCTTCCCTGTACCTTGGTTAAGCCAGGTGGTGGCGTCTTTCCTTCCAATAGCCTCCAACAAGCTGTTTATTCCTCTTCTCCTTTATTACCCTCCACCAAGTGCAGTACCTACTGTTCGCCTCTCTGCAGTGCCTAAAGAGGATGTGTAGCTACTGTCCGTTCCTTAGCATACTGCAGAACTGCTATCCACCCCTTCTTAGACTGCAGAACTACTGTTTCATCTCCCTTCGCAGGCCGCAATCCTAGACCACAGAAGTACTACCCATCTTCCTTCCCAGGCCGCAGACATGTTGTCCATTTCCTTCCAGGCTGCAAGAACTGCTGTACGCCCCTTTCTAAGACCGTAGGTAGTTCGACAACCTGCTGCTTCCTCAAAATTTTCCCTCCGCTTCAGGTCCAGTATAATTTGGTATTAGAGCCTGGAAAAGAAATCTCAAGAATGTTGCCAAGAAGAGCCAATCAATGGCTAATTCTAGAATCTTTCATGGAAGAAATGTAATGAGATATTCAACAACTACAAGAATGGTTTGTGGTGATGGAATTACATCATTCAATTAAATTCCAAAATGAGGGAGAACGTTTAGCAGAGGAGGAAAGTCCTTTTCACCAAGAAGCTTCTTGTGAAAAGGAGAAACCTCCAGTTCTTTATTATAAGCGAGAATCTCAAAGGCCTCTAGATTTCAGATTCAGATCGATATTCTAGACTTTGAAGGAAGATTAGATTCGGATGAATTTTTCAATTGACTATTGAATCCTTGAATATAAAGAGGTACCTTTTGATCACATTGTTAAATTGATAGCCATCAAATTAAAAGGCAACAGCTCTTTGTGGTGGAAGAATTTGAAGCGATCAAGATAGCATGAAGGGAATCCCAAGATCCTTTTTTCTGCCTGCACATTATCGTCAAGATATGTTTCTTTAACCACACAATCTTCAACAAAAAGAAGTCTCGGTGGAAGGTTATTTGGCTGAATTCAAACAGTCAGGACTGAAGTGCAACTTGATAAACTATGAAGAAAACTTCATTGCTTGGTTTTTGGATGTTTAAACCCATCGATTGCCAATGCGTTACAATTGCAGCCGTATTCGATAATCAACGACATCATCAATTTCCCTTTCAAGGTGGAGAACCAACAATGAATCGAGAAAAAACAACATTAGCAGGTGAACAGGGCCGAGGGCACCTCTGACAGCGATTCTTGTGACTGGTTGACTGTCTGAAACCAAAGGAACGCTTATTGGCCGAGCTACTGGACCTTCTACATCGGCCTCTACAACCTCCCTCCCCACTTGCAAGGGTTTTAAATGCCATTATCTTGGACATATAAATTGTCCTACAAGGCTGTTGATGACCTTAGTAGAAGAAGCACATGGCGAAAACCCCACTTGGATCAAAAAGTTGAAGAACCAGTGGAAGAACAACTCATACAAGCGTATGAGAGGGAATTATTAATTGTTTGCCGCTTTAAGTGTTTAATATGAGAAAGAGGATGAATGAATCCATCACAATATACTCAGAATAATGTGCACTATCCAAAGGCAAGGTATGCAATATGATGATAGATGAAGGAGGATGTGAAAATGTGGTATCAACCCTGATGGTAGAAAATTGAACATTTCTACTATGTTGCACCCAAGACCCTACCAATTTTATGGTTCAAGAAAGGAAATGAAATCACAGTCAAAAAAGAATACTTGGTACAATTCTCAAATGGGGGAAAACTTCAAGAACAAGTTCTTTATGATGTTTTTCTCATGGATGCATGTCACCTTCTCCTTAAAGACATTGGCAATACGATCATCGGACTAAGTATGACAGGTTCCATAATACCTATTCCTTTCACAAAGAAGGTAATTCGGTGGTGCTCCTACCTTCCAAAGAACTGATCAAACCTATGAACTGCAACCCTGAAATGGTGCCGCAATCTCTCTTCATGCAGGCCTGTAAAATGGCCGACTATAGGTTGGCTTAGGTCGTAGTTGAGTTCAAGCAATCCCCACTACCGGCAGCTGTCCAAGGCTCAATCATTCCTAATCAACTAGCCAAGACTCACCAACAAAAGTTCAAGCTATACATGCCCTTACTTATGCCAGTGGTACCTTGGATTGATTTTAGTATGGATTTTGTTGTGGGGGCTCCCTACAACTCAACGCTGCTAGGATTTCGTTCGACCGATTTTTAAAGATGGCCCATTTTGTCCCATGTTAAAAGACATTGGATGCTACAAATAGAGCCAATATTTATTTTCAAAAGATCGTCTGATTGCATGGCATTGCCAAAACAATTATATCTGATCAAGATGTCAAATTCCTTGGCCATTTATGGAGGACCTTATGTGATATCAGCTTGGTACTAAGTTATAATTCAGCTTCACAACAGAACCTCAAATAGGTGGACAAACAAAATCTATCAATCTGAGTTTGGAAAAGCTCCTGATGAGTTTCATTGGCAAAAACATTTGCCAATGGGACCTAATTTGCCTCAAGTAGAATTTGCTTATAACAGATCCTTTAACCAAACAATGGGTCTCAGCCCTTTTGAGGTGGTTTATGGGAGAAATCCACCTCTCCTATAGATTTGATTCCACCCATTGTCCTTACGGAATGCAACTGTGAAGCAGAACTCTGCATTCAAAATATTTAGGAACTCCCCGAACATGTGTAGGAGCAAATTAAGTATTGGGGAAGTAAACTACGTAGTGAAAACAAAAAAGAAATAGAAAATGTATCGAAAATAAAGAACACTAGGATTTAATGTGGAAAAAACTGAAATCGGGAAAAAAATCAAGAAGCCACACCACACCAAGAAATTCATTATGAAAATTTGGGAGAAATACTATAGATCTCTCTTCTCTCTCGCTCTCCTTGTCTCTCTTCTCTCTTGCATCATTTCCTAATATACAATATAATTGTCGGCCCACATTGTAGCGCCGTGTCGCCAAGTTTGGAGCGCCAAGATGCTCTATTCTCTGTCTCCAGTAATCTTGTCAACGACGTAGCACCGGGGTTTGGGGCACTGCAGGACTATGCTCTTTGTCTATCTCCAAGAAATTTATATAGCACCGCAGTACTCGAGTACATAGCACCGCAACATTGTATTGTTATACGGGTAAAAAAAATTAGGTGCAAAGCACCCGAACCCATGCAAGGGTAGGACCCGATAAGCTCGATTGATACAGTTGAGGTCCGAGGCAACAATACAACACAATTGATCGACACAATCAAATTCCACATAAAATTAACATTACAAAATAAAATGCAACACACCAAACGCAAGCCAATTAATCTAGTAAAACATTGCATTTCCATGGCAAGTGACTTGGTGTGGATCAAATTATGCACGGAAAGGTTTCCCCTAGGTTCTAATTGTAAATTAAAACTCAAGGTCAATGGCCCAGTTAAGTTTCTAATGAATATAATGGAATAAATTTTCTATAGTCAATAGACTAATTTGAAAAAAATGTGATATGTCATACTATATATATATATATATATATATATATATATATATATATATATATATATATATGAGAAACAAACTGCCAATATAATATATTTCGTTTGTTTAAACTATTAATGCAGGCACACCGCGAATCTACTGGAACAGCATCTTCAAGTGATAGCCGATATGAAGACCCTGTGACTGCTGCAGAAGAAATTGCATTTGGTAGAGCTTGTGCTCGATTTGGCTTTGGCTTATATCTGTATCATGAAGATGAAGCTGTTTAACCCAAATGAAAGCCATGAATCATCTGCGACTGATCATTTTTTGTTCCAAAAGTTAAGAAACTGTTACTTATTACATTCATCGCTCAGAATTGCCTAACATAGATTTCCAGATTGCTTGCTTATGTGCTGTAATAAGTTAAATTGTTTGTTGAGCAGTCATAACATTTTTTAGTCATTTTTGAAGATAAATTATTCTATAATATTTTGATATAAATTATATTAGAGTGGGTTTGAAAAATTTTTGGATTTATTTTGAGGGTGGTACAATATTAAATTTTTATATACATCATTAGTTTTAAAAATATTCGATGATTTTTAAGCTTATTTTGATTGAATTAGTATCATGATATATTGCAATTTTTATCTGAAAAAAGAAATATTTGAAGCCTTACAACGTTAGTTTTAATTAAAAAAAAAGGAGTTGATTTTTTTTTTAATTGGGTTCAGTTTATTTAGTGGTTCAATTGCATGTTTTTCAAATAGAAATCAAATGAATAATTTCTTTATCTGATAGTTTTTTTTTTAATTTTATTTTGGTGGTGTACAGTTTGACTTGGTTATAAAATCTCTTAAATAATCTGATGATATTTTGGTCCGAAAGGCAAGAGAGATGCATATTTCATCTAAAAATGCAGAATTATCTTTAAATTTAAGCTTCATTTGAGATTAATTTCTTACTGTTTCTTAAAATAATTTTTGTATTATAAAATAACTTAAAGAAATAATAAAAAAATCATCTCAAACCAAATGTTAGACGTACAGATTATTTTCTTAGATGTACAGATGAGAAGTTTAAGATTTTATTTGGTATAATTTTTTATCATTTTTTCTTTAAAAAAATTGTATTAAAAGTTGAAAATTATCCTAAACTAATCCGAAGATTTGTTTGGAATAGTTTTTTATCATTATTTTTTTTATTGCTTAAAAAAATTGAGATTTATTCGGTTTAAATTAGAGTTCATTTTATTTAGGTGGCTCAATCACATATTTAGACAATATTTTTATTGAAATTTGATTAAAATAAATTTTATGATTTAATTAAATTTATTTTTAAGATAAATATATTTTATAATAAATGAATAAAAGAAATTTATTACATTACATTCATCACAAAAGAAGATAAATAATTATAAATTTATCTTCATCAAATTTAAGTAGAATATCAAATCAAAATATTCTCCTTATTTCTCCTCAAATATTATTGGATTTGAATGTGAGGTGATCCATGATGAAATAACATCCACTAGAACATCAACTTGCTTTGAATTTCGTGCACGAATGATCTTTGAATCTGGACCCATCGTGATTCCAGCTTCTTTTGCCAATGATTCCCATGGCGTCCCAGCCGTTAGATTTGCCAGAAGCTCTCCTCCACGGTTCACAGCATCAGCCATTGCAGGTGGAACATCAGGAAGGATCTATAGATAATTATGGCAAAATTCTCATTAAAAAAAAACAAAAAAAAAGATATTATATGTGGGATTGCAAAATGTTAATAAAGTGCATTTGATTTCATAATTTCATTTGATTTTAATATGATTAATAAATAATTGAATTTATCAAGTAAAAATATGAACAAATGTGTTTTTCATTTTGATCAAATTTGGATTAACTGATCCAAATTTTCTCCATTTATTTAGGAATAAAAAACAGTAATCTAAAACTTAGGGGCTGTTTGGTAGAATCTAGGATTTCATTTAAGTAGGATTTCGTAAATCTTCCAAATCCGAATTTATGAAATCCTGAGGGGATTAAATCCTCAAAACTGTTTGGTAACCTTCATGACAAAACCTATGTGACTGTTTGACTTTTCCATTCAGGATTTAAGGAGGTTGAAAGATTTGGACGAAATTTCTTCATTCTCGCGCTAATAGAGCAAAAGGATTTCGGAAATCCGTCAACTAGAGGATTTTCGAAATTCGGGATTTACAACGAAAAGGCTGAATTTTCCATCTATGGAGGCTTTTGATTTTCCGTGAGATTTGATTTTGCATTTTAGACCGTTTGGCTGGATTTCGCCTCAAATCCGGCCTAAATTTGCATACCAAACAGCCCCTTAGGGTTCGTTTGGGACGGCTTTCTTA
Organism: Dendrobium nobile; assembly: GCA_022539455.1. Taxonomy (NCBI): domain Eukaryota; kingdom Viridiplantae; phylum Streptophyta; class Magnoliopsida; order Asparagales; family Orchidaceae; genus Dendrobium; species Dendrobium nobile. Next base: position 60,605,721 of record CM039726.1, read on the forward strand.
CTGCTTCTTAAAGAATCTTTTTAATACAAAAATTAAAATTTTGTTCTAAAACACTGCTTTAAGAAGCAATAAGAAAACCGTTCCAAACAAAGCCTTAAATTCTTTTATAATGTTAACATGAAAATGACCTGCTGCAGTGGAAGCCCATGATCTCCAGGCAATGAACGAATTGAGATGTCCAGCTGAGAACTTATGGCAGATTCACTGCTTAATAACTTGGCCAGAGTTGGAGTTTCATCAATCGTATCATCCTTGAACTGTATCAATAGATTTCTTGAAATTCCATAGTAAGATTTTATCTACAGAAGGAAACACAGCAGGGAAATCAGACCATATTTAATTCAAATCAATAAAAATAATAATTGAAGAAATATTCTGCCTTTTTTTAATAACAATGTAATGATATGAGCATAATAAAGATAATCCTAAAGAATTATCATATTACAAGGAAAAAAATCAAATACAACAATCATTGAGGTTTGATTTGGAATAACTTTTTTGCTGCTTTAGAGTACAAAAAATTTCTAATTCAAAAAATTTTTGTACTAAAAAAGCTATTTCAGAAAGCAGTAAAAAAGCTATCCCAAATGAAGCTTAATGAAAACAAAAATGATGATAACTTCTTTTTTTTTTTCAGATTATGGCTTCATTTGAGATGGCTTTTTACTGCTTCTTAAAGCAGCTTTTTAGTACAAAAATTTACTTTAAGAAACAATAAAAAAAATTATCCTAAATGAAGCCTATGTCTATATCTGATGAATAGGATTTGAAATCTCGTACCTACTAAAACATCATCACTGATAATGCTCCCATTAGAACCATTAAGTTACAAAAGCATCATGACCTTCTATGTTGAAGTATTGTACTGTTTCTATTTGACAATGCTAATTTTAGGCCGGGCACAAGCTCAAAACAACAATAGCTTAACAAAACCTAAGCATGCTTACTTTTCATAGCAAACTGCATTTGAAAATATAGACGCAAATTTATGCATTTATGTCATTATAAAGTTACTAAGCAAGATAAAAATGTACTAGAAATTACTTAAGAAAAGAAAAATCAAAATGGTCCCTCGACTCTTTATGAAAGAGCAAAATTATCCCCAACTATATTAAAGAATCATTTTAATCCCTTAATTTCCTAAAGAGGAACCGAAATAATCCCATGAACTATAAAAAAGTTCTATCTCCAAACAATTTTGTCATACCAGTTTCCTAGTTTCCTCTGGTTTAGGAACAAATTCTTCTCTTCCGTTAACCAGATCCATGTACAGAGGGGGAAGTTGCTCGACCAATGGAAGAACTTGCTTCATAATCGGTGGACTAAGGGACTCTAACTGCTTGATGGCCATTTCTGCCTGAAATAACGCATGCTTCAGATATTTAACAATGGCCAACAAAAGGATCGAAGTCTTGCACAAAATCAAATATTATCTATTTACAAAACAAACATCCAAGCATTTTCATTTATGACAGCAATTAAACACAAATTTAATATATTTTTCTTTCATTAAACAATCAAAGATTTAGGCTTCGTTTGGGACGGTTTTTTTACTACTTCTTAAAGTAGTTTTTTTACTATAAAAATTGTAATTTCTGTTCTAAAAAACTACTTTAAGAAACAGTAAGAAAGCCGTCTCAAACGAACCCTTAATCTTAACATACACAAATACAAGAATTCAATAGTTCATTTTAAAACTCAGGCATTAGTTTTGTAAATAGTGCATAAATCTCCCAAAAAAATTATCAAACTGAAAGACAAAATAATCAAAACGCTCAAAAGATAGAAATTCAAGCTCGCAAATCCTCACCCCTTGACGAATATTGGAAGATGACGAGAGTTGGTTCAGAAGTGGACCAAAACTCTGGGCCATTGGCGCAATAACTGGAGTAAACAGTGGAACAGCTAAACTTGCCTCCTGCAATACAAATAAAAGAATCCAGAAGCGTTTTTTTTCAAATTGCCATGACCCAACCTGAATACAAATAACTGGAGTAAAAAAAAAAAGAAACTGATATTTTCCACTACTACAAAGAGTCAAGCTTGAAATTTTTGGTCAAAAATGTGTATGGGCACCTGAATAATGGTTCAGCATTCAAAAAGAACGGATCCAAAGTTCCAAATGATTCAATGATCATCTCCTCAGCCACCCCAAAAATTTTCTCAACAAGCAATTTTTAAATACTAATCAATATGCAAGTAAAAATCAAAATTATCAACTTATTGAGTCTTTTTTTGTTTTTATTATTCTGGAGGTTAATTTTTACTTAATGGAAAAAAATTTACATAGACATAGTCCTAGGTCGAATTTCGAGATAAGGTTCTTATGAGTTTTGGAAGGAGGTAGGGAGTTTCCTTTCTAAGAGGTTCAAAAAGCAAAGCCTCAAAATATATATTATATTTGTGGATTATTTTTTTAAGTGGGTTTTGTGTATTTCATTGAATTTTTGGTTGCCCTAATTTTTATTTATGAAGAGGGAGGTGCCATATTTATGTTGCATTAGAGAAATCCGGATTGTAATTCTTCGCAATCAAATCATGATAAATTCGAAGTGGTGAAATAGGGTAGAACCATCTATGATGCATTGACACTTCTCCTCAATGAGGAATGCAATGTCCGACACTTCTCCTCAAAGAGATATGCAATGTCTGACACTTCTCCTCAAAGAGGTATGCAGTGTCCGACACTTATCGGACACGACACGTGTCCGACACTCCTCTGATATATATCAGACACGCCAAAGACGTGCCTGATTAAAAAAAATTAAAAATAAATTGGGCACGCGTGTCTTAAATATTTTATGAATTTTTTAATATAATTTTTATTTATTTAAAAATAAAAAAAAACCTATTTTTTTATTTCCTCTCAACATCAAATCAATTATCTGCATTCAATACCCCAGTCGCTGAACATATCATTTTCATTTCTATCTGCAGATCATAACTAGGTTTTACAACAACACCAGATGTCATCGTAACATCAACGTTTGATGCCGTCATAATATCAATATTTCAAAATCATCTGAAATAAAAGTTGACTCTAGCAATTTCCACCCTACAATCACTCCCCCACGTTATCTCGACATCTAATCTTTGGCTGACATCATCTCAACATAGATGACAGATGCTGTCTCGATATCGATGTTAGATGCCCGACTAGCATTGTCGCCCCTCCCCTCTCAACGCTTGAAACATGACACCCACGCCCAACTTTTGACATCATAATATTAATTATTTTAAGCACAAATCCTAGTTAAATGATTTATTATTTTACAATTATTCTTAATATTCTACTTGCTCAATTTTATACACTATTTTTAAGATAAAAAAAATTATAATACCGAGTCCAACTGGTATTCGTGTCATATATTTTTAAAAATTGACGTGTCCCATGTCCGTGTCATGTCCGTATCTGTGCATCATAGATAACCATCAATTGGGTGCACCTGTATAAAATTTAGTGAATTTTTTTGTGTTGATCTTTTTTTCTATTTTTGTTCTTTATTGCTCTCGGTGATTGAATTAGATTTCATCCATCTCCCAATACTTATATCGTGGGGAAGAAATTTAAACATCATAGTTTGTGTGGTGCAGAGGTACATTGGTCATCATCAAGGCCAAGAGAGATTGTGAACTCTATATGTTATAGTCGCAATTTCAAGTGGTGTTACCTCAATTTCATCATCATTTGTGTTGAAGAATCATGATGTTGCACAGCAGAAAAATAGGCTCATTTTTTGGCTAGAATATTATATTTTAAAATAAAGTCAGACATATTCAATCTTATTTCAGCAACAAAAGTTGAGGGGAAGACTATTGGACAAGATCAGGTGGATCAGTCTGATCTTGCACAGTTTGACCCAATGTCAGATCATACCATTAAACCAGCGAGGAGAAGTCTACATCGAGAGAATAAAAATTCAATAGTAAGTGCAATTTTTGTGTTAGGAACAAATTTGACGAGCAACCGATATACTTCTTGTGTCATCTTGGCTTGTTGAGATTGTGTGGTGCTTAGTACATCTACGTTTTGGCAACTTGAGAAGCTAAGTGGATATCCAAAATTAAATTGACACATTATTAAATTAAGGGGCAATTTTTTAAGATTATTTTTTACTAAATAATTTCTTAGGATATGCACAATATTCAAATTAAGTGATTTTAGAAATAAATCTTGATTCAAAATTTTGTGACAAATTATATTTTTTAAAACAAATATTGTTTTCAAATAAACCTCCTTAAAGTCGTATAAATAGGAGACTGAAAGAGTTGCTAACTTTTACTAGTAGATGGAATGTATGCATGGGATTTTGAAGTTAGATGGAGAATTACTTATATGCGAGATAATTATATTAAGCCTGATGTTGGAGAGAAAAAGGGAAGTTGGAGTTATTTTAGATAGTAAAGAAGTGAGAGAGAGAGAGAAGGGCCAAGAGGAAGAAGGGCAAAAAAAGCTTTCAGTGATTGTGAAGTAATCTTGATGCAATCAAAAAATGAAGGTGACAGAAATTTTATGGCAAATCCATAGATATGTGAAAGGTATACTTTTGGAATCTTTAAAGCGGGTAAATACTAGTTTTAGTTATAGCTTCTTTGTTTATGATCTCTCTTATATTATTCTCCATTTTCCTTTTCTTTTTTTAATAGAGATGTGAGGCGCCTTTTTTGCAATGGAATTGAGTGCACTTGGGTTTAGGAAAGAAAGTTTTCTTAAGCACAATTTATTTTGTACAAATTTGTGACTTCTCTATAGTGAATTAAATAATATCTTTTCTCTCGTGGACGTAGGCTATTATCTTGATGTCTTATTGTTGTTCATGATCTATTTTTTATTACTTTTGTGTAGTCATCTTATTCATTCTTTATAGGCACATCCACACAAAAATTAGTTGTTTTTTTCCTAACATTTCGTGATAAGCAAATGAGCTCCCAAAGACACTCCTAATGAATGAGCCATCATTCAAGCTCTAAAATGGTGGAATTACTCGATAAGAAGCCAATTGAAAGTAAAAAAAACCTCCTGTGCACCATAAAACTTCTCCTAAGTGGGAACAGATATGACTAGCCAAGCAAAGAAACAATAAATCTTGCTTCCTCGTGAAATTTTGTTCTTGAATTCCTATTAAGAACTCCTAAAGATAGACGAATTACAAGAGCAAAAATAACTGGAAAAGATTTATAAGAAAAAAAGTTGTGCAATATGTTGTAAGAAGGCAGCTTAAAGCCTAGAAACTGATTACCTTGTTGTTATAAGCCATCAAAATATTGCCATTTCTTTGCACTGCATATCTCGACCCTGATGTGCAAAATAAAAGTAGAATATTTGAACTACATCTTCTTTATTTAAATTATTGAACACAAATAAATATAACTCATCAATACCAATCAGAAGGTGAATTACAGATCCCAAGGAATGACCAATACCAAATATTGGAAGGTCTTTTTCCTGTGACGAAAAAGAACAAAGCGTCAAAATTCAGAAGATTAACAAATACAACAATTTTACTAAAACGGACTCACTATGTCATTGAAAGTTCGAAAGCATCTATCATATTTGAACTGTACTTCATCTGCTATAAAGAAGTGGTCAAAACCACTAGAAAAAGGTGTTGCAACCACCAAAGCACCCCTGGACCACCAAAACGTGAAATGAAGTTGGGAATCAGTATCAAAAGCTAATAAAAAATTGGCTTTATGGATTGAATAAATCAAAATTATTTTTTAAATCTAACAAGAAGATAAAAAAACAAACAGATTTAGCAAAAAACGGATGCCACAAAACCCTATCTAGAAGTTTTGAAGAAGAAGTATAATGAATAAAAGAAAAAAAAAAACCATATTAAATAATCAGCTAGCCTAGTTAAAGGAAGTTAACCATTACATTGAATAACAAGAGGCCAAAGAATTCTTTAATAGCCTAACTTGTGTACAAAAGATATAACAACTAATGACTCGTTTAGAACGGCTTTTTTACTGCTTCTTAAAGTAGCTTTTTAGTACAAAAAATAATTTTTTTAACTAAAAATTTTCTTTAAAAAACAGTAAGAAAAGAGTCTCAAACAAAACCTAAACCTACAAACAAAACTAATTAATTGCATAATGTTTACCAAGACTACGTTTTGTTTTGAGGAATTAGAAGAAAGGAAATGAATAGGAGATGGAAATGAATTGAGTTGAAATTTTTTTCACCAATTTGTTTGGTTGAGGAATAGAGTGAAAATTTATTTATTTTATCTTGTTTGATTGATGAGATATTGTTTGCTTGTTTCATTTTAGGAGAGGACATGTAAGCTACAATAATGACTAACAAATCTTTCTTCTCATTTCCACTAGCATAGGGTAAGAAATCGCCAATGAAAAAGTGTGTCAACATATCATTAGTAAATCCAATTACCTATGAATTACATTAATATTAAATATCAAATGCTAAATTGTGAATAAAAAATAATTTTCATCCCCAATTCCTTCAAATCAAACCTACCCTAAGGATGGTAGCATGCCAGCGCATGAATTATCACAGAAAAATTAGGTATGTATGATTTTGCAAAGATTTGACTGCTTTGTAAAAAAAAAACATTTTTACATAATAAAAGTGAAAGGAAAAAATCATACAATTCAAAGGAGCTTACTTGTTAGAGAGACGCTCAAGAAATAGCCGATAAGTAAGTTGAGGTGCAGCACCAACAAATATACCCCCAACAAAATGAATAATTGAGGTTGGTCTTCTGTGTTTTGGTCTGAGAACCCATGCACCCTAAGTTTAAACAGAAGATAAAAATTTGTTCAAAAATAGGATATATATTTAATTGGTCAAAAAAACAAAAAACCTTATCTTAACCTTTTCATATTACGTGTTAGCTTAGAATAATACATGAAGCAAATATATGACCAAGCATATCCAATTTCCCCAACATTTTTCATAGTTTCCACGGATGTATACCCACTTTACCTCCATATAATGTATATTTCAAATTTTCAAACTTTCGCTAGGTCATTGCTCTTAAAAACGAGGAGCACATTTTCCTATAGCCTGATTGATAATTGAATTATGGTCACGTAATCACACTAAGACTCCAACCTATACACTTGAGGTGATGTTTTTACCTTTGACAATGTCAGAGCCCAACCCGATAAGACCCATAGACTGGACATGTCCTATTATGTTGGTTTGTAATTGGTAAACCCCATGATTTAAGTTTTGAAAACTTTTGAGATTTTTCGTCCAATTTTAAGTTTAAGACAAACAACAAACCATAGTGCTGCTAATAACTATCAATATAAAGAAAATAAATTCATCAACAAAATTCTCTTTTCATTTATCATCAAATTAAATATATAATGATTACACTATAATACATGGTTAGAGACCGAAATACAAAACAAAGCAGATTAAATAATCAACCATGAGTGTGCAAAATTCCAGAAAAAAAATATGTATACAAACTCAGATCAAATCCTAAAAACTGCTACTCAACTGGTTCTTTTCATTTCACAGACTCTAAAAATAAAAGATAGAAAAACTATGCACTAACATAGCTCAGCAGGCCATATTTACGAGCCACGGTGCCCCTTTGGGAGCCCACAGTGTCGCAACGTCACCCACAGTGCCACAGCGTTAGATTTTTTTTTTCCCAAAATTCCAAAGAGCTTGGTACCAAGGTGCTGCCAACCCCAACACCGTTGCACCTCAGGAGAAAATTTCAGACTTTTCCAAACATGCAAACGACCTCCGGGGCCTATTTCAAAACACATGCAAACTCTCACATGTACACATAACATTCTCAGACACATGTAGAAGAGTTCAAATGTATAAATTTAATGGATTACCTTGAATCTGATCAAGTCAGAATGGGTTGAACGGTACATTAATTTTGCAGATGTTACAAACAAAATATTGCTAACTTAAGGAAAAATAGAATTACAGGGATGAATATGTTATCACTGTGTGCACAAAATAGTTCCAAGAAAAAAAAAAAAAAAAGATAAACCACTCATGAAACTTATTGATATGGATACCACCCGACAACATATGATAAAGATCGCAGTTGGACAAGATGACCTGAAAATCAAGCATGAATAAGTTGCAAACTATATAAAATATTTTATTGGAAGATACTGTTGTTAGCCAAGGAGATCCTAAACAAAAAAAAAAAAGATAGAAAATTGGGAATCATTATCAAGCCTTGTATTATATCTGAATAGATTTGAATGTCATTTGTATGGATGCAAGCTGGCAATTGAGATAATAATCACCGCAAGTATTATTAGAACCTGACTCAAGTATTTCATGTCAACCTTTAGTTTGAACTCCACGGGGACATAATTAAATTTTTGGTGCCTCCTTTCATTAAGGAAGGCGCCTATGGTGATGTCTAGCACTCCAGGCATTCAACAACCATATCAGCTTTAGAATGCTAGCGCTTTTAATAATACATGCTCATTCAATAGGTATCAAACAACCATATTAAAAAAAATCAATTTCTATGGATTAATTCCTAAAAACCATCATGATACAAGCTAATTACTTAATTTATACATTCTAATTCTTAGCTTAGTCCTTCAGTATCCTTATCTATAATATGTTATTTTGGTAATAACTTTTAACATAATTAAAAATATGGTTGAGAAAAAAAATTCTAACAACCTAAACACATGAAAAAGAAAGTTTTGGAGAGAAAATGGATATCAAGTAATACAATAAGTATGGATGTAGATTGTAAGATAATTTGTTTGCCTTTTTTCCTTTGTACCAGTTTAAGAGTATTGGTCTGTTACGCAAAACTTATATTCTACCTTTTTTTTCATCATAGTAATCAATCTTGATTGCTATTCATCCTTCTTAGTAGGCTTATCAAAACTATTTGGGGATAGTCTCTATGAATCTCATTTTTCAGTCATTTCTACTGAGTGTAGCCAAAGGTGTAGGTCAAACTCATGTTCAGCTCTATAAAATCTTGTTCAAACATACATTATTAAGTTTAAATGTGTATATATTTTTTGGTTAAAATAATGCAAAAATTTAAAAAAAAAAAAAATTGGCATTGAGATTGCATATGGTGTCAAGTGTCGCCCTTGTATGATGTGGCCTTGAGTTTGATTATTTCCTATTTTTCTTTTTTTATTTAGAATAATCAATTTTCTTTTTCGATTGATATGTTTGTTTTTGTTCATTTATGTTCATGAACAAGTAAAATAATAATGATTCAAATACAAATTAAGAAATATCAAACATTAACGAATATGGATCAAACAAAAACATAGGAAAAATCAATGAACCTAACTTTAAAAAAGCTTCGTACAATTATTTGTGGCATGTTTAGATACTTGGTATTGCCTATAGTGCTAAACTTATTATTCAAAATTAATTTGAGCAACTTATATCCATGTTACTTAAGTCTACCACTTTCTTTCCAAATCCTTAAGTTAATATACTTGTCTGATTGATTTATTTCTATACTTTCTTATACATCTGCAAACCACCACAATCAATTTTCAACTAATTTATCTTAAATAATTATTACTGTAATAATTCTTCTAATATAATAATCCTTTAATTTATCATGCCTAGTTTTGATAGGCATCCATCTTTACATTCTTACTTTCATACCATAAAACTTAACTATCAATGACCCAACACTTAGATTCATACAATATGATTGTTCGAATTGCATCATCATATATTTGCCTCTTTAGTCTTCATGATATCATCACATAATACTCCTAAAGTAATTCCCCCTTTTAACCGTACAACCTTAGGTCTAGAAGTTTTATCCTCAATTATATCTCTATTCTTCTACTTATCAACAAAAAATAACTAAATCCATCACATATAGGTATTATTTCATCTTTAATAAAATTGATTGATAATTGTTAATTAATTTGCATATAATAAACTCAACTTTTTTCTCCTAATTCTAAACTTTATATATTTTATATATTTTCTTCATTAATCCACCTATTTCAACAAAAATCATATCGATTAGGATTATGACATCAATGAAAAGTATTCACCAATTCACCTCACTTTCAATATCATTTATAAGCATCTTTACAACCAATTCAAATAAATAAAGACTAATGCATGTAATCCTATTACATATAAAAACTCTTTAGTCTCTCAACTACTATTTCTAATCATTCCAATCTTTAAAATCTCAACAAAACTTTGACACACATTTCTCAACTATTTTAAATGATGGAAGCAGAATAGTCTAAGGATGTACACAAGTCAACAATTTAAACATAAAATTACCAAATTTTAGAAAATAGGATTTCTTAAAAAATCAGAAATCATAGATATTTAGAGCACAAGAATGGGACCTCAATCTCATTCCAATCTCCGGTACTAACCCATCCATCCTGAGATTTTCTTGTTGTTTCAGTGAGTAACCTGCAAAAATAAGGGCGAAAGTTTAATTTCCTTGCTTGAAATTTAGCATAATATTGGATGAAGGAGAAAGAAGCACAAGAATAGGATTTCTTAACAAATTGGCAGGATTTGCAAACGGAAAGAAGCACTACATCTAAGCATCACATCCTATTCAAATTTTCATCCACAAAAATTATTAGTGAAATTTAAGAATATTTTATTTTCATTCATTTTGGATTTAAATTTAGGAATATAAAGCTGATCACGACTACGTTGATGGGAATTAGACGAGAGCTTATTCAAATTAACGAGAGTGAATAAACATAAAAACAATAAATATATCAAAAAGACCAAAAATTTTATATAGGTTCCCCCGGATGATGCTACATCTTGTTGCGGCTGCTACAAATTTCTCGATGATGGTGGAATTTTAAGAAAGGAGTTCACAACTTTAATCTCCCAGGTGTATCACATCATGATGCCCATCGCTTCTCTGTATAATGGAAAAAATAGCCGAAAAATAAAGTGAAATATCTAAAACATATTTAATGAACAACTTGGAAATATTGGTAAATCTATCCATGAGTCTGCAGAGCATTAATTATTCTCCACAGCTTAACATATGCCTGAAGCAGATGGATGGTTTCACTGTATTTGTAATTCATCAATTTGTCATATTTTCAATATTATATGCAATAATTCAAGCTTCAAAACTGCTATTGAGAAACCACAAACCATGGAAAGTCAAAACTCCGGTTCATAAGTTGTGCAGAAAGAAACGACATAATACCATGACCACACAAGCGCCGAGATTGGGAATTCCATTAGAAGCTCAATATCAGATGATGGGATTATTGATGTCTAATGATCAATGCGATCGAGCTAACAGCGGATAACAGATAGAAAGTAGAGTGTAAAGGCATCTCATTGTACCTCTCGATCTGGGAGTAGAGCTGAATTCCACTGGTGCTGGTGTCGCCCTCAGACTTCTTAGGCGTCTCATCCGCGTGGCAGACAAGCCTTCCTCCGAGCTGCCGCTGCCGCCCGTCGACGAGGAAAAGTCCTTTGCCGGAGAAGTTTCTCCCGCGGCGGGGTGGGAGATCCGGCTGGTAGTTCCCGTGAAAGGAGCACGGGAGGCGTGAAGCGTAGAAGACGGAGGAAATGGCCATCTTCGAATACACGCTTTGCTCCGCTCGAGTCTACTTTTTTAGAGTGAGCTAATCACTGTTTTAAAGCTTTAATGCCCTTTCAAACAAATAAAGGTTGTTCTTAATATATATTTTCTTAGTTATAGACTGTGAATAAAATAATTAATTCATGATCATAATAAAAAATTAGTAGGAGAACCCTAATTTTATTTAAATTTGATCTTTATTTAAACAAATATCAAAAGTTTATATCGAGTTAGGGCTCTAACCTCAAATGCATAACTACATTCAAAATAGCCCTGAAATAAGATTCAAATATCACAAATAAGGGTTAAATCATATTTGAATAATGTTCGAATTAGCTCCTTTGCGGTTTTATCATATTATTACATACATATATATAATCATATAAATGGAATGATGTTGGAGGAGGTTGATAAAAATTACAATGATAAAGATACTACACCTATAAGAAAATTAATTGATAATATGAATGAATTATCCATTAATTATATTCCTCTCCAAAGTCTATATTGTTGCATTTTCATGAGTATGCTCTTACATTTGCCCATATGCATGATCATGTTTATGCATTTAAGAATTTGACAGCACAAATGTAAATTATGTAATATTTGAATCTAGACTAATCGGTCCAGACATTTCACTTGACCCAACCGAGCAATGCGAGCTGAACCGAGCGAGCAACAAAGAGCTTGATTCTGCCTCCCTCTCTCGCGTGTGATGTTCTCTCCTAAATCGTCGTTAAAATTCACGTAAATTGCCCGCTTTTTTAATCCTCTCACCTTAGCATATCTCTCTCTCTCTCTCTCTCTCTCTCTCTCTCTCTCTCCCCCCCCCCCCCCCCCCCCCCCCCCAATTTAAGGCTAAAGAGAAACCTAGGGCACCATATTTTCCTTTGTAAAGTGGCACCAAACCTTCCCTTCTCCTCTCTTTTAGTTTCTTTCTCTCAACTACAACCATTGTAGTTTCCCCTCGCTCCTCTCTCATCACATTCTTCCTCCTAGACACTAAACTACCATCAATAAACCGTTCTTCTTTCCTCTTCCTACTTCATATTTATGTTCTTCTCTTTGATTGTTATTCTTTTGTTAATGCTAAATTATATTAGATTGATATGGATTTTAATTGTTGTCCTGAAATTTATTCTAGTAGATTGTTGCTTGCTTGGGGGATCTCTATTTTTGAGAATAGGACTTAGTAGGAATAAATTGCATAAATATATACCATGTAGTAAGTGGCATCTCAAAAATACTTTATTAGATGAATTTCGGTGAGGGATCCCTAAATTCAAGCGATCCACTTAGGGGGGAGGGGGGGGGGGGGGGGGGGGGGGGAGAAGGTTGATTGATCTTTGTGATTGTTAATGTTGGCATATGTATTGTGATCTAGGTCGATTAAATTCAAATAACTTGAGCAGTGTAATTATCACTAATTAATTTTGTTACTTCTTGTAGGACCTTCAAATCGTTGCCGCTTGGAGTTTCATATCGCTCGCATAGATGTAACAAATTATTATTTATTATTGGATAGGCGTACCCTTCTTTTATCAGGGTGTTATCTTTGCTTCATGTGCTATGTTTCTAGATATTAGGTTGTCGGTCCTTTTTTCTATATTTATTAGCAATGTACATGTTAAAAATACTTTTTGCTATTCACATTGAAAGTATCATGTGATAGGAATGATGTTGCCTTGATTTATTAATGCACGAGCTCTTATCATTAAAAATAATTTAGCACGAGGTGATAGAAATAATGTTGCCTTGATTTATTGATCCAACGATGAAGGTTAGGCTACTAAAGTTAGGCTGTGAAGGTCTGACCACGATGCCAGGGCGACAGTCTAATGGTGGTTGAGTGGTTGTATGAAGATAGTGGTTGTGAGGTGGTTAGATGATGTCGATCAGTCGGTGGCACGATAATGACATTTTGGGCAACAAAGGTAGCAACGATAGGGCTAAGAAATTATAATGGTAGTGATCGAGTAGAAGTTGGACGGGGGTTGGATGATGGATCAATGAAAATTAGACAATAAAGATCTAACAAGGATTAAGCAAGGGTCTGAGGATGGTCTGGTGTTGGTCTAATAATGACAGTTAGTTGATGTTCTGAGAACTTCAACAGGCGATAAAAATCCTATAGCTAATGTTGGGCAGCAAAGGTTTAACAACGATAATCGGGTGATGAAGGTCTGATGATAATGGTTGGGCCATGAAGGTATGATAACGACTATTGGGTAGCAATTTGACGACGTTAGGAATCAAGTGGAACTATAGGACTCTTAGAGTCTCTAAGTTCTCTTGAATATTTATCCAAAGGTCATCCTCATGTAGATGCGAGGGGCCTATTTATATAGTTTTGAGAGTGACATGTTCCAAAAAACGGGAGACAATCCAAAACACTATATCAAACCGTCCGTACTGAATCTCTTGATCATAGAACTTTTTTTTAACATTTAAGTGTCTTAATACTGTCATAATTAGGTAACATTGAGCTTTGTTGGATTCATCTTACTGTGACTCTCGATTTGACTATACGCATGCCAAATTTATATATTATTTTGTCCTTCAACTAATTTAAAAAATTTCAATTATGCTTCAAGTTGTTGATATGAGTTGATTTGGACTTGGGTTAGATCATATTTGGGGTTCTTCATTTCGTCTCATCAAGCAAATCAATTTAACGATGAGTTTATTGAAATCAGAGTCAGGATGGGCCTTTTTTTTTGAAGCTTACAATTCAAGTGTGCATCGAGACTCATGCACAATAATCAAGTTAAGATGTCATGTCAATTATAAATATAATTCAATATTTTTAATTATATTTACATAATATCATCATTTTCTAGGCTATAATCTAAATTAATAATTAGATAAACAATTCTATCTTTAATAAATAGTGCTAAAATGTTATAAGTAAATACTGTTATATAATTATAATTATTTTCTATTATAAAAATACATATTTCTAGTATGCCACTCATTGTGTCAAAAGTATTTCTATATATCTTAATTATTAATTATCCAAACAAGAAATATTAATATTTGTTTTTATAACATGATTTTAAAAATGCAATATCCAAATAGCTCTCGAACCCTCTCAAGGCGTCGAGATAAATAAATATTTATTTTTTTCCGACATAATAAAAGCCTAGAAGGAGAGAAATTGGAGGTGCGACGGATATCGTTGTCAAATTTTCTCTTCTCAACCTTGTTCAGATCCGATCACTGACTCAGAGGAAGACGGGATGGCTTTGAACCCTCCGCTGTTGGCCAACGGGATGCCAGTCCCATTTCTGGGTGAGATGTTCGTCCTAGCTCGGGACGGCGTCGAGTTCGAGGTCGACAAGATCCCAGGGTTAGTTTCCCCACTTTTCCTATCCTGGAAATCGTCTTTGCTAATTTCATTTTTCTACGTTGCCAATCGTTCTTGATTTATTATTATTTTTTTATAATTGTCTTTTGGCGATCGATTAGGACTTCCTTTGTCATTTTTTACATGGAATCGACCAAATTATTATTTGTTACTAGATGCTAGGGATATGATGGACGTTTTAGATATTTGAAAGATGCTTATGGGTCATCTAAGAAAGTTGAAAGGACGGTTGTGAATCCTTTTACATTGGTTTCTATGTTCTTCCTTGACATGGCCATGGGATTGAATAAAAGAAAAAAAAAAAGGAAGGATATACTGATCAAAATTTGATGAAGATTGATTTTATAGTCATTAGATTTGTTTTGAGATGGATGAAATATAAATTTTGATTGATTAGCTATATATTTTGTTTGCTTTATATGTGAAGTACTTGAATTTCATTTATATCTATAATTTGTTTCACGAAGATTTACATTTGAAAAGTGAATCATGATAGAATTTGAACATGTTCAAATTTTAAGGTAATCCGTACGAAAGCTTTTGGGTAAATTATTGGTAGGTTTTATGGTGCTCACTGCTTCGTTATGTTCTTAAAAACCATTTATGGTTCTCAGCATATTAGAGACTTTCATGAGTGCAATTTTGTTGATATTGCTCTTAATTGAGAACAAAGTGTTAGAAATACTTTGTTATTCAGGCTGCTTTCTCTCAAATGTTTCTTACGTCACAATGGCGGGAAAATCCTTGCAATGTGACATTAGCAAGCTTATGCCCATGAATAAACTGCACGGCATTGCTGGAGCCCCTCCACCTATGCCTCCTACTTGTCCATATCTCACTTGGGCACCTCCAACGTTAGTTGCAACTTGTTAATGTTGGAGGTGGCATTCCATCTTGAAAAATTTATGGATCACCATGTGGAGGTGTAGAATATGTCATGTTACACCCACACACATCGTTCAACACCTCCTTGCCACCATCACCTCACTTGCATTCACATTTCTTTTTTTTACTTCTCGAGCTTTGTCATCCTATTATAATTCATGTATGGATTAGCGCCTATAGGTTTAAGTGCTCTAAATTTTTGGATGTGGCCAAGGGTTGGGCTTTGAGCCTTCATTTATTATAGAAACATAGCATGTTGAGACATAACATGTATTAGAGAAGGAGAACATGTTTCCTTTTTTGCCTTTTTTTAAATTTAAATGAGGAGTTTTGGAATAGTAATCTTATTGGTGGAAGGGGAAATGAAATCCTTGATCTTGATAAAAGATGTATTTGAGACACACAACATTAAGGATTTTTTAGATAAATTTTGCTACTATAGTTTTCTAATTGAAACGAGATATTTAAATAGAGATCTTGATGATCGCAATCCATATGGAAATTCTTATCTCGATAGAGGATGGATCATATATCCACAACATCTAGGGATCATATCACCTTGGTTGCCATCATTATCATGGTCAACTATGAAGAGAGCCATAATCTAATTGTTAAAGCTCCAACGGATTTCAAAAGCACTTGGTGCACTTAAGGCAATATGGTTCCTAATGTTTGAGATGTTAATGCTATAGAGCTCGCTCGACTCAGTGTGACTAGCTACTAGTCTATCTAGGCACCTGGTGATCGCTTGTACTCATTAAACTATCGAGAGAAATCCCTCCGTAGATTCTCCATCACAACCATTACTTAATTTAAGCACGAGACAACATCCTTCATAGCCTTATTCTCATTTAATAGGTCCTAGACCAAGCCACACATCTCCTCAATGGCGTCAGTATATCATTCTTGAAGATGGAGCTTGGGGAATTGCTTGCTTTATATTTTTGCCAAAATGAACACCTACCTCAAATAGCTCCTTTGGAGCCAGTCGGTTTGCTATTCCACCATAAGACTCCATGATCGAGAACATGGGACATATCCATCCTTACTCCTTGGATTAGGTTGAAGAACCTCCTTGAAGACAACACGTTAGTTCTTCAATTTTGCGCTTTGTGTACATGTCTTCTTATCCGTCTGTTGACTCTCATTTGGAGGAGCCTATCAATGTGATTGCTACCTTTGCAAGGATCCATACCTACTTTGAGGCCTTTACCATCTTCTTCCTAAATCGTTTCCTCTTTCAAGCAGAAAGAATGTCTTCCTATAGGGCTACTTTTTAAGTAACAAGATCTTTTGTCATCGATTTTACTATTTTACTTTTATATGATCCTCTTCAAGTTGAGCAGTCTTAACTTCAGCCTTCACTTTTGCATTCACTAGTGTCTCTTGCTCTAGCTAACGGCTTTCCATTGCAACCTTTTCCTCCACATATGCCACTACGACCTCAACCATCGCCTTTTTATGCCTTTCTATTCATTCTTAATGGCAATACTAATCTATCCTAGTCTTTCTCTACCATTAGCTCATCTATGATCATCAAAGCAAGTAAATACACATGTTGAAAGGAAATCGAGCTCATGCTTAGCTTGGGACTTATTTCATTGCTTGAAGCCATATAAATATTGCTTTAGGGTGAAAGGAGGAAGTTTGATGCCTTGTTTCTCACACAATCAGGACCATCCACATGGCCATTATGGGTAAAGGTGTTGTTAACTTGGACCTTGGCTAGTTTGGAGACTTGATTAGAATCATCTCCATAATTGTGGTATACCGCCTGTAATTCTTCACCAACTATCATCTATCTGACCTGCAAAAATTGATGGTCAACTATCTCCAACTGTCCTATAAGGTTGCTTGTATTTCACATTCTGATAAGAGCAACAATCTACCACCTTAGCCAAAATTCTATGTTCCTCGCTCCAAGAACCCACTCTCGGCGTGATGTTCATAAATGTCAACTATGATATCGCTTCTCTAGTGAAATGATGCCTATAAATATCTCCCATTTTCTCTATAGAAAGAACTTTTTGGCTTTGATATTTCTAGAGAGATTTGTAAAAAAGAGAGGGAGAAAATGTGAGATTGTAATCATACTGTTTACCTTACCCATCTTTAGGAACCTTTTTACAGGTGAACCTTTCATCGAAAAAGTAAATCAGTATGAAGGCTCTAATTCACTATCTTCTTGCTCTCAAATGTAAACCGTAGGGAGAATTTTTGGACTATCACCCCCCTTCTCCAAAAAAAAAAAAGAAAAAGAAAAAAGTACCATTGCCCTTGCTATGGTGAGAAATTGAATCTTCACGCGGGGGGACTAATGGAATTACTTCTAAAATTGAATATAGAGGTCTCTAGAAAATTACATTTAAGATGGATTGGATTGGACCACCTTGAGTAACACTAGGTGAGTTCTTGGTCAAGAAAATTTGCCAAGTGTAATGGGAAAAGTGATGGTGCTATCAATCTTATAGGATGTTTAGTTGCAATTGTTCTCTAGGAAAAGTAATGTTAAAAAATATCGATGAGATTGAAACCGCATACAAGGAGTTTCAAGCCCCTTGGCTTTATATGACCAAAGAATGCATTGAGTTAGCGAGAGTGGAAACTTCACCACATATAGCATCAAATTGTCGCATGTCAGAAATAATTTAAAATTGATAAAGATCTTAAGGATATTTAGTTCAAAGCGGTTACTCGCTTCCTACATATATACAACAAAAGGTAAGTCTGCTTTGAGGAATATGTTAATCAGGAAGACATTTTTATGCTCAAGTCAGTAAGCGGAATTAAAGGCTTGGGAAAGAATGGCACAACTAAGTATTCCCCAAGAGATTTTAAAGAATTGAATTGGTTTTAAAAGTTTGAAATTACTTATTCTTTTTCTAGAGTGGGATATTTATAAAGGTTAGGGTGGCAAGAAGCTTAGCACTTTCGGCTATATGAATGAAGGATTGAGGAGAAACTTCATTTCCGAGATTCATGTTAAACAAAATGTCCCTGATTGAGAGGTATTTTGGCTCTTCCATTGATCAGAGGCTTGAGGGAAGGAACATGACTCTAAGATTGTCGTCAAAACATTTTTCCATAGGTTTTTGGCGGTGAAATCTATTTATCATACATTGAAAATAGGCCATGAAAGGCTTCATGATTGGTGTAAGTTTTGATTTAAGCGGATGGAAAAAGAATTGCTTGTATGAAATCAATAAATTGTGAATTTGGCGTAGTTAAACATAAACGAAGCGTTTTCAAGATAGATCTTTAGAAAATTCCACGGAAGGACTAAGTAATGACAATTAATTACAATTAAGAGCAATAGGAGACTAACAAAATTACATCAACAAATAAATAGTAGAGAAAATGACACGTAACAAAATCCACGGTTTAAAATCTAGATCATTCACATTGGAGTCCCTCACATACACTCTTGATATTGCTCGGCTTAGCGGAAGAGAATTGCACACAAACTTAGTGATGCCACTAGTAGACAAGTGATGCCAAGGGGGCTAGTCGCCGGGGAAAGAGCCGGAGTTGGAGGAGCGGGTGGGTGTCCGGTGATTGTCCACTCTCCCGTTGGTTGTTGCTCATCGATGATGTCCTCGAGATGGGGAAGAATACGATTTAGGTATTCTTCAACGGTGTGGTCGAATCCGAATCCAACGTCGAAGAAACGGTGATCATATGACGTCAATCTCCCCTTAAGAGTTGCACACAAATCCGTGGTCAAGCTCTGGATCGACCATACATGATCATAGGAGATCCTTGCCATGTTGTAGTGATGTTGTGGTGGAGGGGTAGGCCGCCACTTAGGAGGAGCAGCCAAGAAAAGAGAAGGGAGGTGGGGGCTCGGGTTGGAGGAGGTGGAGAAGGGGCGGCTATGGCTAGGTGGGGATTAGGGAGGATGAATAGAAATCTGAAATTAAATTTCAGATTACGTGTAATTGGAGGGAATTAATTTGAAATTCAAATTAATTCATTAAAGGGGTGCCGACGGTTAAGAGGGAATTAAGGAGGATTAATGGGTGGCAATTAATGAAATGGGAGAGAGAGGGAGAGGGGAATAGGTGACCGGCCAAATAGAGAGAGGGGGAGAGGTATTTGGGTTTAATTAAGTGGGCTCCAAGCAATAAACAATGATTTAAATAAAATCTGAATTGAATTTCAGATTTTATTTAAAAGGAGAAGTTTCCAAATTTAAGTGCTAGCGTTTCGAAGGCATTTGAATTTCAAATTTGAATTTAAAATCCAATTAAGTAACTTTACTAATTACTTAGACTTATTTTAGGAAAGTGATTAATGAACCTTTGAAATTTGAATTTCAAATGTGAGGGCTTGGGGAAGTGGGCCGGCGAGTTGAGCAAGTAGAGGAAGGGATGGTGGAGGAGGGGAGGCCGGCGGCTGGGTGGTTGGCCGGCAGGTGGGGTGGCTAAGGAGGCCGGCGGGATGGGGGGAAGGGGCTCGGGTTTTGAAGAAGAGAAAAATTAGGTGCTTTGGTTAGGGAAGGCCGGTGGGTGGTTGATTAGGGAAGAATTGTAAGTTTGGGAAGAAAAGAGATCGGGGTCGCGAACCTTGGAATCCACCAACAGTTGACGGGTCTTGCTATCGCTCTCCTTGGGCTTCTCCTCTCATTAACTCACTTAGATATCAAACAAAGAACATAAAATTTCATTTCATCATCCTCTAATACAATGCAAGAGGCCTCCTATAAATAGGCCAAAATGAAACAAAACTAGAAAGACACAAATGCCCTCGAGGCTACAATTGCGACTCAATACCACAGGGGTAAAATAGGGTTAAATAGAAAATGCAAGAACAAATAAAATACAATATATATCAAAAGTAAAGGTTCTGGATCTTAGCCGTCGAACTACGTCTCCGACGACGGTACACATGTCGAAATCTGATGTCCTCATCAATGCATCTTAGAGTAAAATGAAATTGTAGTTGTCAATCATTCCTTTATTGCACGTGGTTCATGCAAAATATTAATCGTATGTTATGGTTGGATGCTATGATGCATCGATACTTCTCCTCAAAGAGGCGTGTAGTGTCCGAAATGTATCCGACATGACACATGTTCGACACACTTTCGACACGTGTTGGTCACGCCGAAAATGCATCCGATTAAAAAAATATTAAATACAAATTGGACACGCGTGTCTGACACCCGCGTCTTAAATACTTTATGAATTTTTTTAATAGAATTTCTTATATTTAAAATTTTTCTATTTAAAATATAAAAAATAATTTCTTGTTTCCTATCCACAACACCAAATCAATCTCCCGCATTGAATACCCCATTTATCGAATATTATCATTTTCATTTTTCTTTGGCGATTGCGACTTTTGTTTCACAATAATGCATGATGTCATCTCAACATCGATATCTGATGTCATTACACATCGACATTTCAAAAATATCTCAACATCAAAGTTTGACACTGTCTTAACATTGATGCTCGACGCCAGCAATTTCTACACCCACAACTTAACAGCTCATTTTTGTCCGACGTCACCTGAACATGGACGACCAACGCCCTCTCAACATTACGACAGACACCTTCTTGACATCGACGCCCGATGCTTACTGCACAATATCGATGCCTGACCTTAACAACATTGTCGTTTCTTCTCTCGATGTTTGATACACGACATCAACGCCCAACTCTCGACATCATAATATTAATTATTTTAAGCATAAGTTCTAGTTAAATAATTTATTATTTCTAAATTATTTTTAATATTATACTTATTCAATTTTTATACACATGTTTTTAAAATATAATTTTTATAATACCGTATCAACTCATGCACTTGTCCTATATTTTAAGTAATTCACGCGTCCCATGTCTTTGTCTGTGTCGCCGTGTTCGTGTCTATGCATCATAGGTTGGATGATTAGGATTAATAATACTTTATAATTTTATATGAACTATCAGTGGCCCCTTTATTCTTGGATCTCGAGTAATGAATTAAAAAAAAAAACTCTCTTTAAAGTTGATCATTATCCAAGTTTTGAGGCATTTGATCTGGTGGTCTGATCCCAATCTTTCCACCATAATCACTCCTAGGATATTAATGTGGCATCCCATCTGGTTGCAGACTGAGACATACCTTGTGATTGAGTAATGAGTTGGAGATGATTTATTGAAGCTTCTGCGTTGTGTTTGAGTGACATTTGTTTGTTGTTGAGCTTGGAGAGATTTTATTTTGAAAAAATTCACATGCGCGTGTGATTCACTCTCTCTTAAAATGTCTTTAATTTGGATCAACAAAGTTAGTTGCCAAGAGGCCTAGTTGACATAGAGAGGAGGCATCTTCTATTCCAAACTTTAGGAAGAATCCATTGGGGCGGAAAACTTTCGATGTTGTTGAAACTGATCCTTGCTTCTTAAATTCATAATTATTTCAAGGATCTTGAAATTAAAATGCAAAGGATCATATAATCGAGCTTATCCCATAAATATAATAGAGCTATTACAACAACAACAACAACAACATCAAGCCTTTATCCCACTACGTGGGGTCGGCTACATGAATCCTTTTTCTCCATTGTGTCCTATTAAATGTCAAATTCTCGTTTAAATCTAATAAAGAAAAAATTATAATGGACATTATTGTTCACCAAAACTCACAAATGTGAATGAAGATACAATCTGTTGAGATCGTTAATGGTGCTTGATGGAGGCGTCGTTGATAGAAAATTCATGCATCATCAAACCGATGGCTCAAGGAATAATCCATTTGGGACGGTGGCTTTTGAGATTTTTGAAATTCTATAAAATTTCGACCTTGTTAATCATTTGAGTGCTATGCTTGCAAGATAAGTTGATGAGGACATCGTCAGAGATTGCGACACATGTTCCATCAGGAGATGCCGGAGATCGATGACTACGATCATGATCTTTATTTTCATCATTTTATGTAGTAGTTTATTTGTTTTGTATGTTTTTCCGTTTTTGCCCTTGGGGGTATTTGGTCGTTAATGTAGCCCGAGGGGCATTTTAGTCTTTTATTTTTCTTTGTCATTGTGAGGCCTATTTATATGGCCATTCTCTTGTAATAATTTAGTTTTTGATGAAATGAAATTTACTACTTGTTCTCTTTGTGAGTTCATCCCTCCAAGATCTCTTAGTGAGTTCGCCGGAGAAGACTAGATCTCTTTGTGAGTTCTAGTTCGCCGGAGAAGACTAGATCTCTTTGTGAGTTCTAGTTTTCGAATTATCTAATCTTGTGGAAAATCAACGTGGAGACAAGCGAGGTTAGTAAATCCGTAGTCGTCGAAGCCTTGAAAATTCCATCTCTTCCTTTTCCCCTTGCCCTTGCTACCGCCCACGCCAAGCAGCAGCAAAGCCACCGGCCACCTTGCGTTTTCCCCTCTAATTTCGCTGGCCAGAAAAGCAGCCACCACCGGCCAGCCTCCCGCCGGCCAGCAGCCCGCCACTTCCTGATCTCCTCCCTTACCGCCGGCTTCCCCCATTGACCCGCCCACTGGATTTTCAAATTCCAGGTGATCTAATTGATTGCCTAATTAGTGATTCCTATTTAGGAAATGCAGTCAATGACATTTAGATCTATTTGAAATTTGAATTCTTTTTCCCTCTAGTAAAGCTAGGAGTAGCAATTAATGGGGAAGAGATTATGGTCTCTTAACTTGGGATTAGGAATTATTTCCTAAAACCGTTACCTCTCTTTGGGAATATTTCCCTTTATTATCATCCGAAACATTCAACAGCTCAAGGCATTAATTACTTCCTAAAGCCGACAGTGGAATAAGGCATTATTTCCCTAAATCCTCCCCACGTCCCGCTGTTTTCCCCTTCACTGGATCTGGCAAAAATCTGTCCAGATTTCCTTCTTCCCCTCCTAAACTCCCTCTCAATACCGTCAGCCGTTTCCCGTGACAGCCCCTTCTTGCCGACCTGCAGGGGAAGACTTCTCTAGTCCAGGGCATGTGAAGGAAAATCCACTCAGTTTTCTACTTCTAGTCACGGCTAGACACCTCACTTTTCTCCTCATCCTAACTTACCAAAGCCTGAGAATTTCTCTCAGGATTTTTGTAAAATCTGAGGCTGTTTTTTTTTTTTTTTCAGATTTTGTGAGCTGGGATACCCATTGCCGCCCCCCATCAATCCCCCCTTTGGAATTATTTTGAATTCATCAAATTAATTCCCCTCCCCTCTTCCAAAACTGAAATTATTTCAGATTTCAGTTTTTTTCTTTTGTTTTCTTGGGAGCCTTTCTCTAAGCAAGCATCTCAAGGGCTCAAGAAGAGAGTTCTCCACATCCATGGACGGCCGATCCCGACATCGACCACAACTTCGTCTTTGATGATCAAGGAAGAACGTATAAGACGTTGGATGCTCGCTAGTCATCCCATGGACTATCCGCCACCGGCTACCACTCCAACGGACTACACTTTGTGCGCCATTTGTCTCCTAGTGGCATCGCTCGGTTGCTCTCAATCTTCCTCCATTAAAAGTGCCACCAACAAGAGAGTAAGTGAGAGACCCAAGGTGAAAAGTTCTATTTGTTAATTGTGGATTATTGTTTCTCTCCATAACATTACTATCTAATTCCATGTTGTCAATTTGATATTGTCCCATTAATCTAGTTATAACCACTTGCCTTACTTAATTTCGACTTGATAATTCCGAGAACTTAATTTGGGTGAGCATTAATTCTATAACTAGCAAAGCTTTAACAATCTTATATTGAAATCCCCAAGTAGTTCTTATTCATCGCATGTGGTTTCACATCATAAGTAGACCCAAGTTTGAGGATGTCACTTCCCACTGTAGTTATTGAGTTGCATCAGGACTTCAACTGCCACAGTTTAGAGGATGAGCCGCGACTTCTTGAAAAGTTATTTGGCAACATAGTTGAAATGCTCTGCATTTTACCAGTGAAAAAAATATTCCAACTCAAAGTTTTCACAAAGATTAATTAAACAAAGAGCACAATATTCTAAGTTATCCAATTTACAGGAACAAAGCTTCTATTGCTAATACAATTTCAAACATGAATCTTTGATAACATGGTTCAGAAGAAAATATGCAAGCTGTAATTGTCTATAAGTGGGAGACAAAACCTTTGGATTGTTGAATAAAGCCACAGAGCTATCCATCTGCAGACAAAACCTTTCTCCCCTCGATTTAAAGCTGGAGACAGCACAAATGGCCTACTTCTCTCCATCTCTTTCTTCCTCTCTAAGCGATCGATATCTTTAGAAATTTAAACAACAAAAAAGAAAATGATTGTAGTAAAAGCAGGAAAATTGGAAAGTTTGGTATCTTGGGCTATTGCTTTCGTCTCTAAGCTTTTATTTGCTGCTTCCTGTTGGAGTTTTTGAGAAGGGCCATATTTTTTGCAACTGTTCATATGGTGCGAATTGACTTCTTTGTGAAATTAATTTGGTAGATGCATTGAGACTTATGACAGGGTTATACGCCAGTCAATAGAAAAATGGGAGAGCGGTGACCTCTTTGTTGTTAATCAAGGGTTGAGGTTTGTTTCAGCGAAATACCAATTGGCTTCTTAATAGCAGTTTAATGTTTTTTAAAATATTGGGATTCATAGATCGCTGAGTTCATGTCATGATTATTTTATAAGTTTTACATTGACTTTTGATCATCTAACACAACCCTCCACTTTTCTCATACAGGAATTGAGACCTGACAACGATAATGTTAAATGAGTATATACGTGAAAAGTTGGAGGAGCTTCAGTGATGGATAAAATTAGAGAGAGTTGTCTTAGATGGTTTAGACACATAAAACATCGGACTTTTGATGACCTGGTTAGGAGAGTAGATGTATTGAATTTGGCCTATGTTAAGAAAGATAGAAGTAGACTAAAAAAGACTTGGCTAGAAAATATTAGAAATGATATTTTTTATTAAATTTAAATGAGAATTTGACTTTTTATAGAACACAATGGAGAAAAATGATTCATGTAACCGGCCTCACTTAGAGGGATAAGGGCTAATATTGTTGTATAGTTCACTGAGTTTAATGATGATGATATTTGATACATCTTAATTGGTGTTGGAGAATATTTTCTTCTTTCATTTTCCCTGAGTTTTTTTGTGCATCTCTGTAAACTGTCTGAAGGTCCTCAAAGGTTCAAATATTGATGTGTATTATTTGCTTGAAGTACTTCAATAGCTTCGTGAAAGCTGCAATTATCAGTTATTGATTCTTGTACTTGACAAGGTTAGTTTTGTATTTGGTAAGATTAGGGGTGCAAACGAGTCGAGTCGAGCTCGAGTCAGGGGGTGTTCCAGTGAGCTCAACTGTAACATATCGAGCTCAAGCTCGAGCTTTAACTTGAGTCGAGCTCGAACTCGAGCTTGTCCCACTATAAATGATCTCGAGCCAGCTCATGGGCCTCAATAGAATTTTTTAAATATTATTAATTAATTTTAATATTTAAGTATTTAAATTTAATTAAATATTTTAAACCTTTATTATTAATTTTAAATATAAAATATTAATTTATTTTTATATTTTTTTTAAATATTTAAATTTATTAAATAAAATAAATTTATTTAAAAAAATATTAATAATTATTCGAGCCGGCTTGCGAGCTCACGAGCCAAGTCGGCTCAAGCTCGAACTCGAGCTCGACTCGTCAGTTCGATAAGCTCGGCTTGCGAGACCATAAACGAGTCAAGCTCAAGCCGGCTCAACTCACTTACACCCCTAGGTAAGATGCATACCTTTTTCAGTTTTTCTCCAGAATTTCTATTCTAAATGATTGTGTATAGAAGGTCAACAAATTATTGAGCATGCTGGGCCTTAGTTATTTTTGATGGTGCTCTTGTATGTGATCTGTAGAATAGAAAAACGAAAGGTGGTTCTTCTAGCCTTTCAATTTAATTTTTTCAGAGGCCTTGTATTTGCTATTTGGCGAGGTTAATAAACGGTTACTCATTTAATGTGTCAGACCAATAACCTATTTTGCAGATCTGGTAGTGGTCATGTCAAAGCAAAGGGAATCATCTACTTATCAAATGTACGCATTGTTTTTGTAGCAAAAAAGCCTGTCGGGAACTTCGTAGCTTTTGATATGCCCTTGGTATGAATGCTCACCTTTACCTTCATTATATATCTCTGTTGTACGTTTTTATTATATAATAGTCATGTTTTAATAGCACACTTTTTATGTATGTTTTATTATAATCAAACTATTTGCAAGCACAATCATACATTAGCCTGCATTCAAAAAATGACATTTTACAATGAGAATTATTTATTGACTCAAATGTAAACAAATAAAAATCTTTCATTCACTTTACTATACTTTGAAAAAGGAAGGTGGAAATATGAGCTGTGTAATAAAATTACTTAAAATAACTTTGACATCTCAGGCAACAGTCAATAAGAATGAATGGAGAATCAGATTTTACAATTGATCCATATTACTTGAGATAAGACTAAGGATGATGATAATAGGAAAAATAACAACTATAACCAAAAAAGAGGAAGGGGGAATGAAAAAAAGATGCCACACTGTGAATGAGGGTATGAGGAATTTTAGTGGAAAAAAAATGCAATGTTGTGGTGGAACTTTATGAAATTCATTGTTTCCCTCTGATCCATCAGAAAATGGTTGATAGTGTGTCTAGCATGTACTTAACACTATGCAAACTAGTTAGATATTCAATTCATATATAGAAAGTGCATTGTGCGGGACACTAATTTTGTGAAACTGATGTAGAACGGGAAAGACGGCTCTTCCAGATCAGCAATTTCACGTTTCCAAACCTTCCTAGCAAGAGGTGTCAAGTGCTTGATCTATGGAACAGCAACTAGGAGAAGTCTGGACAGCAACAGATTGAATTTTGGGGCTGGCCAGTTAGTGTGGAGCTGCAGAAAAACTGCTGGACAGCAGTTTAGCAGCTTCCAGAATTCTGGCAGCAACTCTACAGGGCGTAAACAGCTGCTAGAGTCCCGTCTGGATAGTATTATTGCTGAGTTTGGGAGTCCGGGTAGCTTCCTTTCAATCCAGAATTTCGGGACAGCATTTAGGAAGATCCAGTGAAGGGGGAACACAACGGGATGTGAGGAGGAATTGGGGAATTATTGCCTTATTCCAACTCTCAGCCTAGGGAAGCAATTAATGGCTGGAGCTTTGA
The DNA here is from genome assembly GCA_022539455.1 of Dendrobium nobile. Taxonomy (NCBI): domain Eukaryota; kingdom Viridiplantae; phylum Streptophyta; class Magnoliopsida; order Asparagales; family Orchidaceae; genus Dendrobium; species Dendrobium nobile. The sequence goes on from CM039726.1 coordinate 60,633,652, forward strand.
TGTCACGGCTGGTAGGAAGGAGGAAAGAAGCAATTTAATGCCTTGGGGAATTAATTCCTAATTCCTTATGCAGGGGCCGGCTGCTTGAATGAAATAGGGAATTAAATGGATCTTAAATTCCCCAAAATCAGTGAATTGATTTGGGGGATTAGAATAGGAATTAAAACTGAGGTGGGAGTAATGGGGTGAATTAATGCTCTTAGATTTGAATTTAGAATTCAATTGAATTTAGAATTCAAATGAATTTAAATTAAGAAGGAATTCATGGCATTTAATTCATAATGCAAATTTGAATTTTGAATTTGAAATTCAAATAGCATGCAATCAAATCTCTTAATGAAGCATTAAAGTAGAGGGGACCACCAAGGGGCCGGCGGCATGGTGAGGGAAGAATTTGGATTTGGAGCCATGTGTACAAACTTGCTTAAAACGGTTTTAAACTTAGGAAATTATTTAAGTAACTCTATTTGAATTTGAATTCAAATATTGTTAACTTAAGAAACTTTCCTAAAATAGATTCGCTAATTTAGGAAAGATTTCAAAATTCAAAATGTTTGAATTTGAATTCCAATTCAGCCATGAATTTTATCAAACCAATTAGGCAAGGGGAGCAAAAGGGGATGGAGGCTCGACGGCAATGAACTTGCTCCGGCGGCAAGGGGCTTGGGTATGGGGGATTAGCCGTGTGGTGGAGAGGGTATGAGGGTTTTCGGGTGTGGTGAATCCGGCGGCCAAACGAAGATGGGGAGGAGGAAGAAGATGACGTGAAGGTGGATGTAGGAAGATGATAAATATGACTACAGAGAGAAGTAAGAAGGAACAACACAAAAAATAAAGATAAAACGAAAAATTAAAGATACAACCGCGAGCCCGGACACATCCTGCGGCTGACGGGTACTACGTTGCCCTTCTCCAAGGGACTTCACGCCACGAGCCCGGACCCATCCTGCGGTTGGTGGAAACTTCGACTCCCTCCCATAGGGATTTCACTAACGTTCTTCCCAAAAAACCCAAGTGCAAAACACAAATTTTTTTGTATTAATAATCCATCATCCTAATACAAGAGAAGGGGCCTCTATATATAGGCCTCAAAAGAAATTAAAAGACACATTTGCCCCTTGGGCTTACATAAGACAAGAGGGTAAAAAGGGAAATTGCGAAACTAAATTAAAATACACTTAATAAACGAAAATAAAACAAAGTGATCTCGGTCGTCGATCTTCAGCTCCTCCTCGGATTGGCTTGGACGGTTGGATGTCCACATCAGAAACACTACCTTTGAGTGTGCTGAAACACCGAACGTGCTCTTGGGCTCATCTGAGGACATATATGAAGGGATTGAGGAACAGTTAAATGATCTGTTCGACTAGTGTTTCACTCATTTATCAGTTGTTGTCAACTGAAGGAAAAAGTTCTACTACGACCAATTGAGTTATTCAAAAAAAAAAAAAGGCCAGGATAGCTTTTATGGCAATTAAATTTGCTTTGAGATGAGTGCAATATAAATTTGAATTGATATTGCATTCATCTCATAGTAAATTCAGTATTTATAAAACCTATCATGACCCAAATTTTTTGTTAGAGGGGCTTTCACATTTTCTGCAGACAAGACTACAGTGCTTTTTCACCACATATTTTAATGTAGTGATTAGGATTGTTATGTGATGAGCGGTATCACTTGCTAGATTCTATCTCTTGACAGATTTATTCTGGAGCAGACCTGCCCATAGTGTTGTTGTAAATGTGTGAAATGCCAAATAAAATATTCTCATGATTTGCAATGTGTTTTGCATTTATATTCACCATTAAAATTATCATAGTTTTAAAAATCGGATCGGACTGGTCGGTTTGACTGGTTCAATCATGAATCAGTTAGATGCCCGATCCGATTCATCATAAAAACCAAATTGGCATTAGACCAGATTGAAACCGCAAGAACTGTCTTTTCAACCGGTGAACTGTTGAACCTGTTCTGGTTTTTTAAAATTGGCCAGTTCAAGTGTTTTTATTTAAATAATTAAATAAATTAATTTAATAAATTTAAAATTAAATATAATATTAAAATTAATAAATTAATATAAATTAAATATATTATAACTTTTAAATGAGTATTAAGTACATATAATTATGATCAACCAAAAGGCACAATTCAAACATCTCACATGGCCCCACAATTCCATGTGAGTTCCTACCATGTGCAAAAATAAGAATTTATATATACTATCCAAAGTGAAACTTCCCAAGTGATGTTGGACTAAATAGTTATGTTGAAAGATTTCATGTTTGTAACACAAACCATTTTATTTTATATAATTTTTAACTAATTTAATAATATGAATAATATTTCTTTTTTTAGTTGATAATATTTAATATATATTATAAATAATTAGTTTTATATATTTAATTATACGTATGAATGATTTATATATATATATATAATTTTATAATGTCAATTTGTTTTATAATTTATATATACAAATTATATCTAAATATATAACATAAATTAATAATAATTTATGTTAAATTATATACTTATATATAAATTAAATTTAGATTAAAATCAAATTTAAAGATTGATGATATTTAAATTTAAAATTATAAAAAATATTATGCATGAACTATATTTATTTTTTAGTCACACAAAATTAAATGATATATAATTATTATATCATTTAGATCTTATTTAAATAATTTTAATATTTATTATGTCATCCGGTTCAATCTTGATTAAGCCATTTGAACCTTGAACTTTTTATTCTTCTAGTTCAATGTCTGGTCTGATTTTCGCAACCTTGAAAATTATAGTTTAACCTTCCTAATGTTTATTATTGATTAAAAAAACTTCTTTAGACGTGTAAAATCGTCTTAACATTTTAATATTTGTCGAATTGATGAATTAACATCAATTTATGATTTTGTATCATGTTTATATTCCTAATTGGCACAAATAAATCTCTTTGCGGGCCAACATATTTTGTCACTTGTGTATTGTGAGCATCAAGTTATTTTTTGGTCACTTGTGTATTGCGAGCATCAAGTTATTTTTGCACCTTATTATTGATTTTTTTCTGATTTTTCTAGTATTGGCCATGCATATTCCATTCCACTGTGGTGTGGAGAAAATTTGGGTAGAATATTATGATTGAAATTTGATCAGGATGAGTTTTATAATTATAATATTTATTTTGAGACGAGTGTAATACACAATAATCAATCAACACTAGTCTTACACTTATCTCTTAACAATTGATAGTTATAATGCTCATCTTGACCAAATTTTTTTTCATTTGGCTTCTATGATGTTCCATTCATACATTATAAATATCATATAAAAACTTTCTTTCAACGAATACCACATCTGGCTTAGCTTTGGCTCCCTTTTTTGTCTAGTGTGCACTTCTTTTTTCCTTCTTTACTGATGAAAGACTAGTTTTTCTACTTGCAGTTACATATTCATGAAGATAAGTTCAACCAGCCAATTTTCCACTGCAACAACATTTCTGGAAAAGTGGAACCTGTGTGTTATAAACCAACCTTTCTATTTGCATCGCTGTTACTTTCAATTTTATTTGAATTTTACGTTTAATCTATTAATGTGTCAAATCATAGGTTATACCAGAAGAACAGCATAGGGCCCTCTACTCCACTCATTCCTTCAAGATCTTGTTCAAGGAAGGTGGCTGTGGAACTTTTGTCCCTCTTTTCTTGAACCTGATACAATCTGTAAGACACTATAATCAGCACTATACTGCTCCTGCCGAGGCTGTGCCTCGTGTCGACCCGTTGCAAGCTGCCCAGACTCCAGTGGATGAGATGATGCGTTCGGCGTAAGTATTCTACAAAGTTTTTATTAAAGGAATTTAGGACTGAATTCATACTAGTTTGATTCTCATCTTTTGAATATTATACCATGTTCTTGTTCAAGCATACTAGTTTGATTCTCATCTTTTGAATATTATACCATGTTCTTGTTCAAGGAATTAGGATTGAATTCATACTAGGTTTCTTCTTATCTTTTTAGTATTGTACCAAAGTTCTTGCTTTAGGATATTAGAATTGGATTTATGCTAGTTTGTTTCTTATCTTTTGAAGTATTATACTACGTGTTCTAGGATGCTAGAATTGGATTCATTATTAGTTTGATTATTATCTTTTAAATATTCTACCAAATTTTATTATAGTAAGATGTTAGAGTTGGATTCACGGTGGTTTGATTATTATCTTTTGAGTATACTAAGTAGGGGTGTGAACGAATAACGCTTGCATGGTCATGTTCTCATTCGTATTTTTGTTTATTTGAGATCAACTCGTTTGAAATTATTCATGAACATCATGTTCCTATTCAACTCATTTTATTTCGAGCGGAACACTAATGAATCATTTACTTATATGCGAACCATTTAATAAATAAAAAAAACATATATATATATATATATATATATATATATATATATATATATATATATATATATATATATATATATATATATATATATATATATATATATATATATATATATGTCCATGTAGGACTTTCACATGTACCTAATAGGTTCTAAGAGTGGAATTTGAATAGGTTCTAGTATCAAGAGTGTAGCCAGAACAATCACCTTGCCTCCACAAGCACTTGCCAGCCTAAGGATGTGACTCGCCATGGTTTGATAAGTCAAGTAATAGTCCCCAACAGGAGCCATAAGGAACTTGTACATATCCATTAAGGTAGAGTTTTCCTCTTCAACAGGGGACAACTCTTCGAGGTTACTCGCCTTAGATTAGCAAGCCACCACCTGAACATAGCTGCAAGGAAGGACCATCGCCCTAATCCTCTCGACTTGGCCAGCTCTGAGTTGCCTTGAAATTGAGTATCAGGCTATAAATGAAGAGCCACATGGGTGACTATCCGATCATGACACATGACACATGACACATGTCATGTATGTTATGCAATGGACTACAATTAGTGATATACTTTTTTTTCCTTTTTTAGAAAGCTTTTTCTGTAGCCCTCAAACTTCCATAAATAAAATGATGAAGAGAGGTTCTGAATCTTTTTAAAGTATTGTTGATCTGTTGGAGTATTCTTGAGATTTTTAGGGGTTTTCCTAAATTCTTTAAATCCTCTCATTTTTTCCCATATTCACTTTTAAGTTCTCTTGAAATTATTTGCTCGGGTGTCATCCAAAGATATATTTGGATCTAATATCCTAAAAGGTAAGGTGAGCATAAATTGATACCAGTGATTAGAAGACATACACATCTCAAAGAACAATAAAAATGCAGAACCATCCGTGAATATGGATGCTCGCAACTACTCTACTCATCATGATTTCGTGGAAATGGAGGAAAGACCCACAAAGATAATCTAGGATGCCTTAGGAGGATTATCAAGAATGCACCAACAGAAAGTACACCAGAAGAATCTTTTAACTCGACTGTTCGTCGTAGGATACTAGAGATCTAGATACTCACCTTGCCGCCCAACATGGATCCCACTTACATTGCCACCAACAACAAAGAGTATAACCCTTCATGACGAGTGAGGAGAACGAAACCTGCCCACTTTCTCCATGGTGATAGCGTAGGTGAGGTTGCCTCTGAAGTTCATGATGCTTTACCTAGATTCTTACATGGAAGAACCAACCCTGTTGATTATGTTGCTTACTTTGAATCCATGAAGTCACTGTTTGACATCGATGATGCTTTGAAATATCGACATTCTTTACTACATTCAAAGAGCTAGCACTCTGTTGGTTCATATGCATGCTTATAAGAGTTATTACTTTATTTGCAAATTTTAAAAGAATATTCGTTACATAATTTGTAAGTGTCCATAAGCTTCAAAAGAACTCGCAAGCCCTTCTCAAGATGCACTAGGAACCGGTCAAGTTGCCTCGTAGCTTCATTGTGAGATTGCAAAGGGAGATGCTTGAAGTAAAGGAACTAGAGCCAACTGTTGCTCTAACTGCTCTAATCCAAAGATTGCAAGAAGGCCCATTCTGTTATGCATTGGGATTGTAGCAGTCGAAGATGTTGGTTGAGTTGCTTGAACTCGCCAACTACTATATCAACATTGAGGAGTACAATTGAATTGTTCTATCCTCCTCGTCCACTGCCCCAGAGGGCTTGCTACTAGGAATGACCGACACCATGGCTAGGAGCATGAGCGAAGTTTCCCAAGGATTTGTACGATTGACATAAGACCACCCTTAACACTTGATCAACATTGTCCATACCACCATAGGGCGCCCCTACAGGCGACCGCTTAGGGTAGTTAGGTCATTAGCGCAAAGGATGGAAGAACCACCACGCTCCACTCGCCCTCTTAATGCAGAAAGTAGGCACCATTCCTCTAACTATCCCGCAATCACTCTGCTATATGCCTATATATAATGACTGAGCTCATATAGGCCAATCCAAAATAAATAATTCTTCAAGCATCATCTACCTATGAAGACAAATATGCATAAGAGGGACGCCTAAAGATAACGTGTCTTTAATTAAGATCATTGTTGTGATATTGAGAAGTGTCGACACCTTCATGGACTTTAAGTCAAAAAAAAAAAAAAAAAATTTGAAAGAGTTCATACTCATCGACCCTAGTTGACTCTCAGGGAAGGTTCCCATGGAGAGCTATGAGAACAAACCCGTTTCTTATTGCTTAATTCACATTACAAGAGTTTTACTCACCATCCTAGGTGCAGAATGAGCCAAGTCCTCTGTAGCAATCAGCTCCAAAAGGCCAAGGACAAGTGAAGTTAACTGTACCACAACTTTATGGGCATTAGTAGCCGATGTCATCTCGATCACCAACAATCAAGTTGAGTATGAAGCCTTACTCATTATATTGAAGTTTGTTGCAAAAATAGGTGCCACACAAATTAGTGACTTATTTAGACTCACAGTTGATAGTAAATCAACTAAATGGGGAATATGACTCATGTAATGAAATTTTGCTAACATATATATTCTAAGTAAAAGCAAAGAATAGTAAATTTGAATACTTCAGAATAACACATATTCCCATAGAGCAAAACTAGTATAGGAAAAGTAAGCACCTAGGTTTTGGATCTAAGGCGATTTAAAATAAGGCCAACACAATAAGTAATAATTGGAGGCGAGTTATTCATGAGGTCATCCACCTTTTTTTTTCAGTTTTGTAGGCATTGAGAACTACTCCATTCTCGGTGACAGATCAAGCATCCTTTTCGCTCTCACATGGCTTTGAGACATTACTCCCACTGGAACTCGAATTGCTTAGGCAAAGAGTGGTAGTAGTTGCCAGTTTTAACGAGTGGAAAGATAGGAACCATGAAGGCTTAGAAACAGCTGCAAATCTCTTGGAGGAACTCAGAGTGCAAGCTGCCTTAAGGCGAGAAGAAGTAAAAAAGAAGAATGGTTAAGTACTATAATGCTAATGTTAGGGAGATGCCTTTCCACTATGATGACTTAGGCTTCGTTTGGGACGGCTTTCTTAATGCTTTTTAAAACAGTTTTTTAGTATAAACATTTTAATGTTTAAACTAGAAAGATGTTTTAAGAAGCAATAAAAAAGCCGTCCCAAACGAAGCCTTAGTTTTCAAGAGAGTGGTTGCGGCAGCTCTCCAGTATGTGATGGGAAAGCTTATGCCTACTTGGGATGCCTAAAAAGCCTACCCAAGAGACTCGCCATGAAGACTCAACTAAGGGGACTCGCCTTGAAATTGGGATCAGGCCAGAAACGAGGAGCCACATGGGTGCCTATTTGGTCACGACACGAGTCATGTATGGTATACGATGGGCGATATATATATATATATAAAGAGAGAGAGAGAGAGAGAGAGAGAGAGAGAGAGAGAATAATGAGCCGAAAGGGATGAGACAAGGTTCTATATGTGTTTGTCTTGTTAAGAAAATGAACTAAAAATATTTATTCTATATTACCTCTCTTAGTTAATGAAGGAATTGAACACGAGTTCCCAAACAAGAAGCTTTTTTTACAACATTACTACCAAGTTTTTGTTAAAGGATGCAAAAGTTGGATTCATTCTAGTTTACTTCTTATTATCTTTTGAGCATTCTACTAAGTTCATGTTCTAGGAAGTTAGAATTGGATCATATTTGTTCGCTTTTATCTTTCAGAGTTTTCTACCAAGTTCTTGCAATAAGATGTTAGAATTAGATTCACACCAGTTTGATTCTTATATTTTTTTTCTTCCTTTACAAATGTAGGTATGTGGATCCCAATGATCCAACCAGGATATTCTTACAGCAGCCCACATCTGAGTCTCAGCTGCGACGCAGAACCTACCACCAGCCTGCAGAGGATGCCTATTAATTTGTCTTATACGGTACACGGCATATTTTTCAGCAATAATAATTAAAAAAATATGGAGTGTATATATGATAATTTACACGTTTAACTGGACATAATGTTCATATGGATGCACTTGTTATTCGCTTTGTTTGTTGATGCTGCGAGAGCTGATTTTCGTTAAGTGTTATTATAGCGTTTTTGATGGATTTTGCACGTACGACTTGGGTTTTTGACGCATAGAGAAAAGCATATACCAAATTGCTTGCATGTGTTGCAATTGAGGTTTCATTTGGGACAGCTTTCTTATTACTTTTTAAAGCAATTTTTTTTTTTTACTAAAAATTGTTTTAAGAAGTAGAAATAAAGCTGTACCAAACGAAGCCTGAATGTGTTTTATGAAGATTAACTTCGGCTTTTTTCTATTTTGTTTGCTTTTTGCTCAAACATGCGATGATAATAGTGTTGCAATAGTTGAGTGTGTATTTGTTGATGATGAATCATTTATTCTTTGAAAAAAGCTACAAAAATTCATGTACGTTTTGATGGACCACATAAAGGGTTAACTTCATTTTTTTTTGGGTAGATTTAATGCTTTATTTGGGACGGTTTTTTTACTACTTAAAGCGGAATTTTAGTATAAAATTTTTAATTTTTTATTAAAAAATTGTTTTAAGATGCAATAAAAAAGCCGTCTAATTTCAGCCTTTGGCTCAAAACTTTTAAAATGTTTAGGGAATTATTTTTTTTAGAAATAGAAAAAGTGTGTTAGAATTTTTTTTTCTTAGTGATTATTCAGTTTCTACTTAATTTTACTAGACTTGAATTATCTATCGCATTCATATTAAATTAAATTCAAATTCAATATAAGATGGAGATGTCATTACAAATTTTCAAAATTTTAGAAAGAGAGTTGTGCACTTCGATGAATTTTGTATCTAATATATTTTGGCTTGAATCAGTGTTTCTATGTAAATTAATGGAGAATGATGTAAAATTAAATCTTGAATGATCGAACTCAGTAGTTATTTGGGCGGCAATATTTTGAATTAAATTTAATATCTGAATATAAATATTACGAAAAATTCCTATTATTTGGCGCGGTCTATACTATTGTTAAATGGTCTAATTCGCCAAATCCAAGCTATTGCTTTTTGGTTCTTAAACTGAAATGAAAGTAGACCCTATAGAATTTAGTTTGATTTTATATTAATTTAAATAAAATCGAATTAAATACAATTTAAAAATGATAAGAGCAGGGTTGCATTCCATTGCGATTTGCAAAATTTCGTAATGAATCATTTTTTGTTTTTTTAAGACATTTATGTCATTTAAGATAAACTCATACACATAATGTATACATAAAGACTCGAACACACAAGATCTCTTAGTTGGGAACAATTATTAGGTCCGGACACCGGACGTAGCTCTACATCCGGAGGCCAATAACATGTCGCCATGTGCTCTTTCTCTTTACCGCGTGGCCCGACGACCCGACGACCCTACCCGGACCGGAACCCGGTATTGTTATGTTTGCGTATTGCTAGGTATTGCTTGACAATAATGGGAAATATCGCTCTGTTAAGACCAATACCTAGCAATACCGAGCAATACCTAGCAAAATCGGGGTATTGCTCGGTATTACTAGGTATTGATCTTGAATGAATGGTATTTCTCGTTATTGCAGAGTAATATTGAGCAATACCTAGCAATACCCCGGTCTGCACAAATCAGTCAATACATAGCAATCCCGGGTCTGGTTCGGATAGGGTCGTCGGGCCGCGCGGTAAAGAGTACGAGCACATGACACCATTTTATTGACGTCCGAAAGTAGAGCTACGTCAGGACACCGGTCCTAATAAAAATTATTTAGTTGGAAGCCTAAGCTCTCAACCAACGGATCAAGTTGAGCTGTATGTTATCTCTAATTATCATTAGTTAAATGGTAAAGCTACAAAATTCCATTCATTAAATTCATTTTAAACGACTTGGATTTTTTTTTTTTCAAATAAAAAAATCAGTCATTCGAAATAATTTAAACATACCAAAAAATAAATTGAAAGCTATAAAAAAGGGATATTTAAAAAATAATCTAACGTTTCCATCCCGGATTCTCTTCTTCCCTCCCGCCTCGATCTCCAACGGCTATTACCAATTCAAATTCCACCGCAAGCCACGTCATCCCCACGGTCTCATCTTCTTAACTGCCACGCTAATCCCTCTGCTTCTTATTCTCACTTTCTCCTATTTGTCTCGCAGTCCTCTTCTCTCAACCATTTCTTAGAGAAAGAAATCAAACAAGTAATTACGCCATGGAAGTCACACTTCTCGTCTCCTTCAAACTCCTCCTCTTCTTCTCCCTCTTCTCCATTTCCTCCCTGCTCACCTTGTCCACCGACTTTGCCGTCGGCGGCGATGGAGATTGGGCCATTCCCTCTTCCAAAGACCCAGATTTCTATAACAAGTGGGCCGCTAAGAACCGGTTTAAAGTTGACGACACCATTAGTAAGTGCTTTTCTTCTTAACATGGCAAAATATTATCTCTATGATCTCACTGATGTCAGGCTCATTACATACAGACTTCAAGTACAATAAGGACTCCGTCTTAGTAGTGACAGAGTCAGAATACGACAAGTGTCGATCGATGCACCCAATCTTCTTTTCCAATAATGGCAAGACCGAGTTCAAGTTCGAGCGAGCGGGTCTCTTTTATTTCATTAGCGGAGTCAATGGGCATTGCGAAAGGGGGGAGAGAATGATTATTAAGGTGATAACGGGGCCTAATGCATCACCGCCAGACCAGAGGAGCAATACCGACTCATCGGACTCTGTTATCAATGATCGGCATTCTACTTCACTCTCTATCTTTTTGTTGACGGTTGGAAATCTAGCACTTGCGTTAGGGTTTAATTAGTAAAAATAATATGAAGGTTGACTGCTTTTGTCCAATAATTAGGTTTTTCGTGATGGACCGTTTTTTTTATTAGCATTGATAGATTTGGTGTTCGTAGGTAGTTATTTTGATAAGTATGGAACTGTGTTTTTATCAATGATGATGCGGAAAATAACTTCTTGACTTGATGGAGTGTTAATGTTGATGCTTTGTTATTTTATCTACATAAATTTCGAGTAAGAATTCTTATAAGATTAATTTTATAAGGATTATAATAATGCTATATCATTTTGAATGATTAATTATGATTATTATGAGCAAGCTCCTAATTTAATAAGTATTTCAATGTGGTGGTACTTTTAATATTATTTGGATCCTGATATTATCAGCATTTTAGCATTTATTTTAAATACCAATGTCACATATTTAATATTATTGTGTGTTTAATGCAATGTAAATTTTCAAAACCTATCATTTTTTTTTTTTTTTTTGAATTATTAGTGTTTGGTAAGATTATTTCTCTCACCCACACACGTGTGAAGTATAAAGAGACTTCCAAATTATCTTCCAAAATTTGAATCAATTGAAAGAGAAGAATTTGCAATTCTACTCTCCTTCCCCATTCCATGTAGAAAAAATAAAATTGTTATTTTTTTAGGATTTAATTGCAAATGTTAGAAAGTTAGGGAAGCTCTTGATTGAGAAGAAAACTTTTTATCAACTCCAATGCTCATACACAAATGTTACTTATTTTGCTTTTATTTTATTTGAAATTATTTTTATATGCTCAATATTAAAGTTTTGTTTCATTGAATATTTTAAAATACATAAATTTTATAAAGGAGGTATCTGAAAGGCAAGAATTAAGTGATTGTATGTAAATTAAATATTTTGAAGAATATATTTATTTTCAAATAATATATTTCAAATATATTAAAATACAAATAAAAACAAAGTTGATACATAACATAAAAATCACTTTGATCAGGCACAAATATGGACACATTTGAATTAAAAACTTTCAATATTAAATTTGGGACAATCCGAACTCCAATTAAAGCAAATTTACAATCAAATTGAACGTCTTGACAAAATGAGCCCAATAACACAAAAAACATTCTAATCCGAGTCCAAATGGACTCGAATCAAGAGACTGAAGCTTATTTGAAAGCTTTAAAGTATTTATTGGGTAATCATATTACCTTCAAACATGGCATGCTTATAATCAAATCGAGTAGTTCGACGAAACGAAACCAATGAGCCTAAGATCACTTAATTCTGACATCATTAATGCACTTAAATGCTTGATGAAAGCTCTATGATTTAAATAATTACTATATCATAATTGGATCTTCATTACATTTACTCAGCATGTCACTCACAAAAAATTATAAATAGACTCACTTTTCACATGAAGGGGGGAAGAGGAGGAGAGAAGAAGGGAAAGCTCTCTAAGCATTTTCCAACTATCTCTGCTATCAACTACCAACTATTGTTGTTGACAACCACTACCGTTACCAAAAATTAGCATCAGTAATTTCTACCATCTCTAGAATTCTAACAAGATCCGACCCTGCTGAAATGTTGGGTACATTTATTCTTCTGTGAACTTTTATTTTTATAATATGTATTGGGAAAATTAAATCATGGTATTGATATCTTTTTATTCCTTTTTTTTTTCAATAGTGAATAGCAGAGGATCTTTGAATCACTTTTTGCATAGTTTTTTTCCTTATAAGATTTTTCACGTAAAAATTTTTCTTATTTTATTACTTCTATTTGTTATTGTTGAATCTTTATATACTGCTAAGATGTGAAACACTCACTCTATGGAAGACTTAAGAAATAAAAATCCTAAGGGGCTGTTTGGTATCGGATTTACAGCGGGATTTAAGTCGGATTACGCTAAATCCAGCCAAACAGTTTTTGTGTGCGCATTAAATCTCGGGATTCGGTAAATCCCGGATTTACGGATTTACGGGTTAAATCCATGATTTAGTAAATCCATGGGGTAGCCGGATTTAACGGGATTTAAAGTTCCAGGCAAAACATTTCGCGAAGCGCCCGTCAACTGCCCAGCTTGCCCTATTTCTACAAACGAACACAGTTGTTCTTTTTCACAGTCATTGTTGCTTCCGATCAAAATCTCGTAACTTCCGACCCGACAGGAAGGGAAAATTGTCGAAGGAGCGAACTCAAATAGCCACAAAGGAGACGAAGTAGCGACGAGCGCAATCACTACACCTCCTGCGAAGCAACAGAGCCGAACAACAATGACGAAAAGAAAAGATGGAAGGCGAACCCTAGAGGCCTCAAAGTTATTATTGATTAACTTAATTAATATAATTTAAACAATTAATAATTAAATTAATTAATTAATTAATAGTATAACTAGTGCATAAATTAATTATCTAATTTAACTTAGTTGACTAATTAATGATATAATTAGTAATTAAATATTAATATAATTAGCTTATTTAATACTTCATCTATCACTTTGGTCGATGTTAGTTTGTAATTTGTTATTTATTAAATTTTTGATCATTTTTTATGAACCAAAATTGGTTTTATTATGTTTAATGCAATGATCTTGATTTCACAAATATCTCCTTGAAATCTAAATCCCTAATCGTCATAAATCTTGATATATGTTATCAAACAGTTTCTCAAGATTTAACAGGATTTAACATTTGAAATATCAAACAGTTTTCAATATTTAACACATTTCGGATTTACTAAATCTAGATTTATAGAATTTATTAAATCCAACTTAAGTTAAATCCCACTTATTGCCAAACAGCCCCTAAGAGAAGTAATACAAGATTTTATAATTATTCGATTTAATTAATTTTATATATTTCAAATTCTTAAAAATCATTACTTAGTGTTTATTTTCTTCAAATCAAATATTAAAAAAATTAAATTTAAAATTAATGTACCCGACCAAAAAGCATCTAAATAGTTTTCCAGATTATGTTGAGAGATTTTGAATGAACTTACCAAAATTTTCCAGCCCAATTAATTGGCAACGGAGAATAAACTATCACCGCCATGGCCGGTGAGCGTAATTTAAAGCGATTAAATTCTCGTTTATTAGCTCCATCATGACCGTACAATCAACATCAGTCGGCTTTCAACTTCCACTATAGGCACCGCCTCGGCCGGTGGCAATAATTGTCGAAATCCGGTCACCATCTGGCTAACCCACCAATACAGTTCTCTTTATGCGGTTCTTATTTATTACACCATATTAGATATTTAGGTTAGCACGATTTTTTTACTGCTTTCTAAAGTAAATTTTTTATATAGGACTTAAAAAATTTTGTATTAAAAGGTTATTTTAAGTAATAAGAAAGCCGTTTCAAATGAAGGTGAAAACAAACTCACACACACATCATATGCACAAGATTCGAACTCGTGACATCTTGGTTAACAGTCAAAACTCCCACGAACATATCAAATTGAGTTGTGTCTATATTTTCAAAGTCATAGGAATATAGGATGAGATGGGATAACTGCACAAGGAATAATTATCTTTATGTATAATTTTTATATTCATGTTATGGATTGATTATTCTGTGTGAATGTCGTCTGGTGACCAACCAGAATATGTCACGTCACTCCTTCACTAGGAACCGCGGCATGGTACTGCTCGGTATCGTTCGGTACCGCTGACATAGCTGCACTTGATTCACCTCCGGAAGTAGAGCTGCATCTGGCCTCCGCATAAGATAATTTCTCGTGTTATGATTCACATAATGATCGTTCGATAAATTTTATATTGACTGTTAATTATGCTTGAAGCTTGGATGGAAATATTTTTTTATATTATGAATCTTAATAGGACAATATATATATAAATATATATATATATATATATATATATATATATATATATATATATATATATATATATATATATATATATATAGCTGACAATATTTAGTGGGATAATCTTTATGTTATTGTTGTTAATATATAATTTTTATATCCGGAATATTAAGCTTAATGCATAATTGACAATAAAAAGTATTTTAAAATATAATTTTTAGCTATAAGCACCTAAATAAATATAATGGAAAAAAAAAAAAACCAAGATGTTTGCTGAGAATTATGAAGTCGGTTTATTTTCAACGTGCACATTCTAAGCAGTGTGGCAAGCTGCTCACCGCAGCTCACGGGGGCGGTGAACTGATCTCCATTAACTTCCGATCCCATATATATGGCAATCAGCAGTTAATGCATAATAAATCAATCATTTATATATACCATTTATGTGCATATTATTCAATTTTAATATCTAATACTTATATTAATTTACATAATATTTTCATATCTAAATTATATTAATATTAATTTATTTTTTGGAGATATTTAGATGAACTACAATAATAACATACACAAAATTAAAATCTAAAACATCTTAATTAACAGTCAAAATTCTTAATTAACATACTAATTTTAATTTAAGCTCACAAGAAGATGAGCTGAGTAAGTCTAATTTATTAAATATATATATTTATATATTTTTTAATAAAATTTTGTCAATAATATTAAATAAATAAATAAATTTATGAGTCAAATTGTGTGATTAAATGATAATATGATATATATATATATATATATATATATATATATATATATATATATATATATATATAAGAAGTCCTTCCTCCTGTTTCAGTTCAAACTCAGAAAAGCAAAACAGCTCAATTCAGTAATGAATTACATCTCCTTCCTATTAGTCATCTTCCTCCTTCCATTTACCTTCTCCTCTCGTCTTCCTCCTCCTCACAAACAACCTTTCACAAAAATCTATGCCTTCGGTGACTCCTTCACTGATACTGGCAACACTCACTCGACAACAGGTCCTTTCGCCTTTGGCTCTGTCTCCAACCCTCCATATGGCATCACCTTCTTCCACCACCCAACTAATCGATACTCCGATGGCCGCCTGGTCATCGACTTCCTCGCCACCACTCTATCTCTCCCTTTCCTTCCTCCCTACCTAAACCAAAGCTCTCAGTCATCTTCCCATGGAGTTAACTTTGCTGTAGCAGGCTCAACTGCACTTGACCATGAGGTTTTTGTGCAGCATAATATCACATTCGACATCACGCCGCAGTCGCTGGGGACTGAGCTCAAATGGTTTAACGATTACTTGGAGAAGAAAGGTTGTCGAAAAGTCGGATCGGCAGAGTGCAGATTGGCCTTGCAAGGAGCACTCTTCTGGGTCGGTGAAATCGGAGTCAATGACTATGCATACAGTTTTGGTTCTTCTCTGTCACCGCAGTTTATACAGCAGCAAGCTGTTGGGAATGTCATCAGTTTGCTGCAGGTAATATTTATACTATCTTCTACTTCTTCTTCTTCTTTTATTAGGGTTATTTTGTTGTAAGACTTGGCAAGAATTTAGTCTTAGTTTGGGACAGATTTTTATTGCTTCTTAAAGCAGCTTTCAAGTACAAAAAAGTGCATTAAAAAACTGCTTTAAGTAAGCAATAAAAACCCAACCCAAACGAAGGTCCGGACATCTAATAAAAAAAGGTATGGTCACCTGACTAGAAATAGGTCTGGACATCCAATAAAACACTTTACATGTGCTTTACCTGTACTTTACCTACGCTTTACCTGAGCTTTTGATTGCACTTTTTTGAGTCAAAGCGTAGACCACGTGACAAATTTTTAGTGATTGTCCGGACCTAGAAATAGGTCCGGTGACTAGACCTAATAATTTGCCTAAACGAAGCCTTAGGTTTCTTAAAGCAGCTTTTTAGCATTAAAATTTTAATTTTTGTACTAAAAAGATGTTTTATGAAACAGTAATAAAACCGTCTCAAACTAAAATTGTGAAGCATTTTATTGAGCTATATAAAATTTTCTCTCTTTATTTTCATATAAAGCATGTTGGTACAACAGGAGATAATAAAAAGAGGAGCCAAACATGTAGTAGTTCAAGGATTGCCTTTAATTGGTTGCCTCCCACTGGCATTATTTCTGAGCTCTCCAGAAGATAGGGATAGTTTTGGGTGCTCTGCAAGCCTCAACAAGCTTGGTTCTGCCCACAACTCTCTTCTACAAAACAAGTTACAGGAGCTCAGGACCCGTTATCCGAAAGCCATTATCTTGTACGCCGACTACCTAAGAGCTCACGGCACCATCATGAAGAGCCCGAAAGCAAACGGCTTCGTCGAGCTTTTCAAAGCTTGCTGTGGTGCAGGGGGAGGACAATATAACTTTGACATTTTTAATACTTGTGGATCTGCAGAAGCCTCTAGAGCTTGTTCAGATCCTTCTAAGTATGTCAACTGGGATGGTGTTCACCTCACTGAAGCAACGTACAAGAAAGTTGCAGACATGTTCTTCCATGGCGGATACTGTAAACCTTCATTTGATACATTTCTGAGGAACAAGGAGGATTAGGAGATTAGATTAGATATATATGTCCTGTTGAACTATTTCATGTAGTACGTAATGAGCAAGGATTCAAGAGCTGGGAAGGTGAGAATAACTGGTTAATAGCTGTTTCATGATCTTTTCATCTATGTAGAGATTGATGATGAGAGGTGCTCTCAATTAATAGTGGTTGGTGTTTGTTACTTCATAAGTGATTGTTACGAAGATTCCAATGCAATAATCATCAATCATAAAATTGTTAGGAATTAGTCAACGGTTTTTTTTTTTTTGTGAAACTTTAATAATGAAGCTTCTTTTATTATAAAATTTTTAGGAAATTTAAGATCAATCGTTTTTTTTTTGGACGTTAGGGGATTTGAGCGCGGGGTGAGAAGGGAGGAAGAGCTTTTTTGGACCATTTGGCTGCTTACCCGATCTTACGAAGATTTTGTCGTGAATGTCCATCTATATATGCTATTTTTATATACAATATTTTCTTTGTAGAACATTAATTAGACTTCACAATCCAAATCAAATATAATAAGAATTGTTCAATCATTTCAAGGAATGAAATGTGCCAAAAGCTGGCCAACAAAAATGTCATTGTTCATAGAGCGCAAAGAAATTGAAGGCCTAATAGATTGGCAACCACAAAGTAGCAAACACAAAATCCTTAATGATTATCTAAATCAAGGAAAACTCTTAGGCCATCACTCCCATGCAACTACTTAAATTAAAAAGATAATATTTTCCTTTCCATTTGTTAGCAACACTTTACACAAACACAAGACCTAGTGATGCTTTGCGAGTATTTATTTTTTCTTCTTTTATATGACAACATGTGATGATAGATATGAAGGATTAAACATATTTGAGTACGCAGCTCATTCTGGCCTGTTGGTTGGGAGTTTTGATTGTCAACCAAGAGGTCTTGAGTTTGAGTATTGCATATGTGAAATGTGTGTGTATGTACTTTACTTGATCTAATTATCCCAAAAACAAAAAGCCGTATTTGAGCTAGGTAACCACCTAACTTGAAAATCAAAACAAAACTTGATTCAAACCATATTAAGAATCAAATTTGCATCAGAGAAATATAGGAAATTATGTTCCACACATCAGTGCAATAACCTCAAGGTGATTTTCTACAAAAATCGTTAGGGGCATATCACTATGTTGCTTGCTGATACTCGAGGATCAGATTTAGGCTTCGTTTAGGACAACCTTCTTACTGTTTTTTAAAGCAGCATTCTAGTTAAAAAAATTAAAAAATTTTAAGCTAAAAAATTGCTTTAACAAGCAATAAAAAAGCCATCTCAAATGAAACATTAACCAAATTAAAGTGATCATTAAAGTGATCACTGATCAAGCAGATTCAAATAATGCTATAGGCCAACATAGACAGTTCCTTAAAATTTCTCTTTTCTCCCCACATCATTAATAACTCACACACAATTTAAAAATGATTGTTTTATTTTAATGTTATTTTAAGCTTAATTAATTTTATTTTAACAGCATTGTAGAAACATCTTCAATATATCTTCTAAGCTATTGACCAACTAAACAGTTAAAATCATTACATCAGTATAAAAAATTATGTTAAAAATCCAATGGAAGGATAAATACAAGTTTTCGCTCGATTTAGGAGACGCCTACTTTGCTTCTGCATATACACTTACCAGCACAATTCAGGACTATTAAGAAAGACCTTACAATGATGGCCTCCAAGTATAGACTTAAAAGTCACTGTGAGTAGTAAGCCTGCATTTTTCCTTGATATTGAGGCTTACTTTGGGACAGTTTTTTAATTAATTTCTAAAATAACTTCTAAGTACAACGATTTTTTTAACTAAAAGATTTTGTACTAAAAAACTATTTAAGAAAGCAGTAAAAAAACGATCCCAAACGAAGCCCGAATCTTTTGCTCATGCTTCACTTGAAAGCTCGAAATGACTGCATCTGTTTTACCATTAGTATACTCAAAGAAACTCAATAAAGCTGTTACATGCTTAATATCATTTTTTAAAGTTGTTATGGGTATCATAAATTTTTTTTTTTTTGAAAATAGGAAGAATAACTTTACTACAGCTACCACATTCTAATATATATTTAGTTGTAAAAAGCAGCTTTTCTTCAACATAAACTTTTTGAAAATCAGTCAAAAAGCAGGAGCCAAATGACAATGCGACAACGATTTAAAAAGCAAAACAATGAAAAAACTGCCTCAATCAGACTACTAATCCAATAACTAAAAAATAATGCCAATAAATAGTAAGTAGCTCATGAGACATTTCCCTCAGCCTTCCAAAGGCATGGCAAGGGTTCAAATCCCCTCAACGAAGAACAAAAAATAAGAACAAAATCACATTTACATGACATCTTTATAAGGTTTAAATCTGAGGACTTCCCTATAACTTAAAAAGGAAGTATAATATTAATCACCATATGCAATTTGCAGTTCAAGCACAAAGAGAAGCATTTTTTTCTCTCTTCTTTCTGTGCCTTTGAGTAAAAATTATGCTACACTTCTCAGAAATAGAGCTCTATGTACAGTTGTTCAGAAAAGCAATGCTTTGTTCTCAATGATCTTATTACACAGCATTTCAGGAGAAATTTTAAAATTATGAAATGGGAATGCTCTAGCCAAACTCAATCTTAAAAAGATGGTTGGCTTTGATCAATTTATATTCCAATCTCCTTTTAGGCTTTTATCTACAGACTATAACATGTAATCATAATAAACCAAGAAAAGAGTGTCAGGAATGTTGAGTGGCAAGCTATCTATATAGCAATAGAAGCGCCTTACATTATCCTCCTCCAAAGTTGCTGTGTCAACTACATCACTGGTACTGGTGAGCACCCAAAGGTCCCTCGATCGAACTCTTTTAAGGCTTCCCCTGCAAAATGGGCAGGATTGTGACCTTTTGTTCCTGTAATTCAAGCCACAATGACATTAGAAAAGACAGAATATTAGGCTTCGTTTGGGACGACTTTCTTGCTGCTTCTTAAAGCAGCTTTCTGATAAAAAAAATTTAATCTTTTACTAAAAAATTGCTTTAAGAAGCAGTAAGAAAGCCGTCCCAAACGAAGCCTTAGTAAAATACTAACAGAAGTGCTAGAGATGAACTTACCAGTCATGGTAACAGTTTATGCACATAACATGATTGCAACTAGGTAGAACCATTTTGGTGCAAATCTCCATACAGATACCACATTCATCATCTCTCTCTAAATCTTTATCTGAAATCTTACTCCACTCTTCTCCTCTTTTCCTTCCAACATTCTCTTTGCTTCTACCTCTGTCATATGACTCTTCATTCTCCAACAAGTCACTTTCAAGTTGTTTAAGTGAAGGATAAATGATAGCTGACCAAAATATAGGAAGATATGTATTCAAAATAAGAAAACAAGCTGAACCATTTCATGACCAGATGAATCTTTTAGGCTTCGTTTGGGATGACTTTCGAGCTTTTTAGTACAAAAAAATTATTTTTTGTGCTAGAAAACTACTTTATGAAGCAGGAAGAAAGCCGTCCCAAACGAAGCCTTAGTATATACCATAAAATTCTTTAATGCTGGCTGCCCTTTCATATGCTGGTACTGTAGATTTTTCATCTGTGTTGACCTGCAGAACGATTATGACAAAATTCAACATCTGAAAGCTCATTGCGCAATTGACTTCAGCATTGAAAACAATAAGATGTTGGGAATAGGATCCCTACCTGATCCAAATTATGAAGAAAATTACATAAGCCAATTACAAAGCAATAGTACCCAAGAAATCTAGTTATTTCTACTTAAATTTAGAAAATAAAAATTCAATAGAAAAAATAGGGGAGCTACCTTATATATAACTATTTGGAGAAGCCCTAAATAACTGGGAAGAACATAAGTTGGGACACAATTAACCCACTGCAATAGAAAGAGAAAGATTGGAGCCATAGGACTATATGAAAGCTTCATCTGCAGGCAAGCACCACCATAAGCTTTATGCACAGCATCTGCCCTGCAAAAGCATTATCCAAATTACCTAAAATGATCAACATCTAAAACTAATCAGTGAAAAAAAAAAGATTTTTAACATGAATTAAAGCGAAAAATCGATTTTTTTTCACAAAATACAATAGGCATGAATAATAAAAAAAGTGAAAAAACAAAATAGTGGACTGTAACAAAATTGGGCGAGCGAGAGAGAAATTACAAAGTGTTCGCATGCTGTATATCAGCTTCGAGGGCTTTCAGAGAGCCTTTGAAGGTTGAAGGCCTGGAAAGCTGGTTTTGGAACATAACTCCTAACTTCCTTGTGCTCTATCGGAGACGAAGATGAACGAAGAGGAGGAAAAGAAGAGGTGAAGAGAAGAGAAGAGAACAAATGGCGTTTTGGAACCCTAGGATTTAAAAGAAGCGCTCAATTTATAGAATAATTAACTCAATGGATGATAATGATCATTAAGGATTACAAGTAGGTTCTCTTATCTGGATGCACTCAGAAGTCAAGGATGGGAAGAAAGACTCCCATCATTTTGAACGGTTCCACCTTTGATGCAGATGTGGGGCTCTACCTGCAGAGAGCAGGAAGATTCTAGAGAGAGGTAAAGGAAGGGCAAATTATTAGGTTCGGTCACCGGATGTAAAAATAAGTCCGGTTATCTAATGAAAATTTGTAAAGTGGAATGTACGAATGTTTCCAGAATTTTAAGTCAAGGGTAAAAAACACAGGCAAAGCTCAGTCAAAAATGCAGTCTAAAAGTGCAGTCAAAAGCACAGTCAAAAGTACAATCTAAGCACAGTGGCAAGTTTTCATTTGATGACCGAACCTACTTTTAGCTCAGATTTTTTTGGGTAAAATTTTTAGCTCAGATGATCGGACCTAATAATTTGGCCAGAGACAGACCACCACTCCAACACTGCAACCAACAGAGACAGCGACATTAACCAGCGAACAGAGAATAGGTCTCCTCTTAAAAAATAATAAAAGGTTAGGTTTTGCAAATTTTTTCTACAAAAATATATTTTAATTTATTGGTCGGGCTGGTTCAACTACAATATTTATTAAAATTATGGCGCCTAATTATTATGATGTACTTTGATCCTACTTTCTGTTCGTTTGTAGTATAATTCATAATAATGTACAAGGAACCAAATAATTTCTGAATATTTAGGATATAAAATGAAAATTATAATACTCATAATAATATTTTTAAGAAAATTATAAAAATATCCATTTAATTATTTTTTAATGGAATAGGGCAAGTTAATCCAAGAACTTAGAGCTTAATAAAAATAAAAAAAAAATTAATCAACGTTATTTAAATAATTGTATGTGTTCTTATGAAATTAAAATATTTTATAACAGTTTTCATCAATTAACGAAAAATAAAGTTATTTTTACAATGCCTGTAAATTAATTATTATTTTTACCACAATAATTTTCTAATTATAATTTGCAAAAGTCAAAGTAGAATAGCATAGCTTCCAACAGCAACAGATAAGACATTAGTCCAAAATCCGGCAAATAATTTGTCTATTATATGATAATTCAATTGAGTAATGTGCTATATATGTATTTGTTATTAAATAATTAAAGGTTATATAAAAACATACAGAAAAAATAAATAAATAATTTGAAAACTTGTAATTAGAACAAGTGGAGTAAGAAGGCAGAAGCAGCGGTAGCGGTTTCGGCAGCAAGAAACGGTCATCTATGCATAGGATTCAGTCAACTGTACTTATGAGATTAAATTATAATTATTTCTTAAGAAGGAAAAATAAAATTGAATTAAATATTAAGCCAATTTGATTAATTAGTCTTAATTATATAAAGAAAGTTATAAAACATTAAATGTAATATAATGTTTGTATTAATTGTTATTCACAAGCTTAGGTTAGGATTTAGGAAGAGAAATTAATATTTTAAAAATGAATTACAGGGTTAGTTAAATATTGACAAATGGATAGGAATTTACTACTAAAAAATCAAGCTTTCGCAGCACTTTTTATGACCTACTGCAGCGGTTTAAACCCCTACTAATTTATTTGCAGCGGTTTAGAAATCGTTGCACATCCGCTGTATTTGTTTTCACCACAAAGGTTTTAGCAATTGTTTTACAAATATGAAGAAGAGGAAGATAGAGGGGATGAAGATTACCGAATGGAGGTTTTACCTCAAGCTGAGCTGTGCCTCACGCTCTGTCTCCCGTTCGTGCAAGGCTTCTCCACCTCTGCCTCTCTTGTTCTCTCTCTGGACCGCACGCAAGAACAATAAATGGTCGAGAGAAAGGAGATGAGGGAGGGAGGCGTACCAGGGCGTGCAAATTGGTTAGGGCAAGAAGCAGGAGAAGATGGATTTGACTGAGGCGTGCGAATGATAGCGAGCGGCATAGGGAGGAGGCCTTCGACCTTTTTGCTTTGCCGCGGACCAAACGAGAGAGCAAGGCACGTGAGTAGAGCTGCTAGAGTAAAAGCTGTTCGAATCAAGGATTTCGCCTTTGAGACTAGGGCACGGGAGGGGAAGAATGAGGCGGGCAACTGTGCAAGCGAAACGAACGCTGAGCGCGCAGGAGAGGAATCGCGTGATATTAAAATGTGATATTTTTAAAATAGTTTTTACCGCGGTTTCAAAATGCTGATATTGAATGATGCATAAAATATTAATTTTTAATAATAAATTTAGCATTGGTGAAAACCGTAGCTTATAACTATCTATAGTAGCGGTTTATAAACTGCTGTAAAAACATTTAATTTTTAGTAGTGAAAAGAATTAAGAATATTTGTAGAATTTATGATTATTTTGTTAGATGTAAAATAAAAGGATTTGAATAAATGATGCAGATTTTAAATATAGCAAAAGATTTAGATTGGTTTAGCAAGGTTGTAAAGTTGTTGTGAAGAAAATAATTTTGTTATTATGATTGTAGAAATAGTTTATCAACACAAAAATTTTTGAAAAATAGTTAGAAAATAATAGCCAAACAAAATTATGATTATTATATGAAAAATAAAATAAATAACAAGCTATCTCAAACAAATCTAAAGAACTATTTGAGACAGTTGCCGTGTTTTATAAGGATTATTGTGAGGCTATTATAATGAAAGAAACTTTTTTAAAATCTATCATATATTAGCAACTCTATTTGTATAAAATAACTTTATTTCATAATAATGTATAGAAAGAAAAATTATTAGGTGCGGAGTGTGCACCGTCTGCACAAACATGGGTACCTAGTGATACCCAATGGTACCCAGCGGTATCGAGTGCCGATACCTAATGTGGAATAAGGCTTGTGCGGACGGTTCTCCCCGTCCGCACTCCGCACCGAATAATCTCTCGTATAGAAAGTAGAGAGATAGTAACAAAAAAGTAGTACAAGAATGAATTTGTGATTCCAATTTGACAAGTAAAATGATGAACCAAAAAAGCCCTTAAAAATATTTAAGTCTGTAATTTGGCCAAAAATATTTAGCATCGGTATATAGTGATGTATGTGATTCATCCTAATTATGTCTCCGGAATTATATTTTATGATAAGAGGGTTGTGTGGGTACACAGCCCTCATAAATTAATAGCTAAATTATGTTATAAAATTGTTTAAATTATAAAAAATTTTAATATAATATTCAGTTAAATAAAATAGATGGAGTGTAATTTTACTAGTAATAGACCTAGTGAGGGGATTGTGACTTTGGGCGATCAAGTCATTAATAAGAGTACACGTTTTAGATATATTGGATCTATTGTTCAGAGTGATGGTGAAATAGATGGGGATATTATCAGCAGAATTCAAGTTGGATGGTTGAAGTGGAGGAATGCATCGGGCTTATTATGTGATAGAAATGTACCCCTTAAACTTAAGGGAAAATTCCATAAGATGGTAGTGAGGTCTGCAATGCTTTATGGTGCCGAATGTTGGCCATTAAAAGAGAAGCATAATACTAAGTTAAGTGTGGCAGAGATGAGGATGCTCAGGTTGAGTGGCTTTACCCTTAGAGATAGGATACGAAATGAGCATATATGTGAAAAGGTTGGAGTAGCTCCAGTAGAAGATAAGATTAGAGAGAGTCGCCATAGATTTGGTTTGGTCACATAAAACGGCGGCCTTCCGATGACCCGGTTAGGAGAGTAGAGGTATTAGATTTGACTTATGTTAAGAAAGGTAGGGGTAGACCTAAAAAGACTTGGTTAGAAAATATTAGAAATGATCTTTCTTTATTAGATTTAAACGAGAATTTGACTTTTAATAGGACACAATGGAGAAAAAGGATTCATGTAGCCGATCCCACGTAGTGGGATAAAGGCTTGATGTTGTTGTTGTATTCAGTTAAATAAAGTAAATAATTAATTTTAATTATTTAATAACAAATGTTAGTAAGTAAGTAAGATTAACAATTCAGTTTAATAAGTGATTCAAGATTGTAAACTGTGATACTTAAAATAACTAATTAAATAAAAATTGAACTTTCAAAAAAGGCTGAATAATAGATTTATTTAATATGTATATTCCTATTTATATTTCATTGCAATACTTATTTCTTACGCTTAACTTGAGCTATATGATGGCCTTTAGATAATCTTTTTCAAATAACATAAATTAAATTAAATCACTTAATCTAATTTTTTTCACTGCTCTTCACATTGAAAACCTTAATTTTTGTTCCTAAAATTAACTCTGCACCGAAATATTTAGGTACATAAGACTTAAAATTAATCTAATTGCAAATTCATCATTTAATATATTATATTTACAAAATAATGACGACGTTCCTCAAAACCCTCCATAAAAAAGAAAGATTAGGAGTCGCAACAAAATCTCCACATAGGAACATTAGGCTTTTGCATTGCGACAATATCATTTGGAGAAGAAAATTGGAGCCAATTAATGTTGTCAAGTAGAAGATGTTGGATAGTAGTCACAAGATGGAAGTCGGAGCGACGTTTATTAGATGATTGTAATTTGATGATTTTAACAAGACAATGATCGAAAGAAACTTAGTCGAGTGATAGTGGTTGAAAGGAAAATAGTCGAGCAATAGGAGTTGAAGGACATTAGTGGGGGCATCAGTTAGAAGGATCATAGTCAAACGGCCGATATTGAATAAAAAATTGTCCAGCAATGAATATCGAAATATTGTAATCGAGCAAAGATAATGGGATAGAATGTATTAAGTAATCAGTGGTTAAATGTAGTATAATCGAATAATAGAGGTTAAAAGATCGTAATCAGACGACTTTTGTGTAGCCTTCTAGCCACCTGATGGTGGTCGGCGGACCATAATCGTGCGATATAGCCACCTGATGGTGGTCGGCGGACCATAATCGTGCGATAGTGATTGAATGGACTATAACCATGCAATAGTGGTCGAAAAATTTATATTTGAGCAATTAAGATGAGAGTATTAATGTAGTATAGTAACATAATAGAATGAAACTTTTCAAATATCTATAATTAGGCAATAATTATCAAATAATAACAACACTCAATTGATAATTCAATGACAATGATCAAATAATTACCCAACAATGATATTAAGATAAAATTCTTAATGCCTATTAAATCTCTTCTATTTCCAAAATAATATTCACCTATTTATGTAGAGAGATAAGAGCTATTTATAAATTGTTATAAGTTACATTTCACATAAATAACCAAAATTCCAAACTCTTCATGAAATGACTTGTATTAATTTTCTCTTTTTTTACATTTAAATACATTCAAGATATCAAAATTAGATAATATTAGGATATTGAATTCGATCTCAAGACATTCAATTTAATTATAAACATACTGGATGTAAAACTCAAATAATTATTAAATTAATAACTAAATTTTACAAGAATATTTCACATACTTTGAAAAAAAAATTATTGACTTGTCCTCTTTTCAATTTCGATAAAAATCACTTTTATCTCTTTATAAGATAAATTTGATAAAATCAATGTCTGAAATCCGCTTCAAAAAATGTTTATGTAATTTTATTGTTGAGTTGGTCAATACTTTTTTTTTATAACAATATATTCAAATGTAATTTAAAAAATAATAATAACGAGACATGGCCCTCATTTTTCTTTTAAACAAATCTATAACGCAGATAAAATATTTAATTAAACTTTTTTTAATTATTAAATTAAATCGCTTATTTCTTTTTTTTAATTATGTACACACATACATCGCAATTTTTATATTTATTAATACAATATTTTCAAATTTAAATTATACAAAAATATCACTAAAAATCCATATAATTAAAATTGAGCCGTTAAAATATCATATAAATAAACATAAATTGTAGTCATTAAACACTTTCATCAAAATTCTGTTTTCATCACTACACCCAAACTCATTACAATAACAAGAAAAAACTCCAACAGACTATCTACTGCACTTGAATATCGAGTACTTTGGAGGAAGGAGAGGCTTTTGGCACGGTGACATACAGCACTCCATCCCTAACCTCCGCCCCAATCTTCTCCACCGTCGCGTTTTCCGGCAACGCAATCCTGCTGCTGTACCGCCCAAAGCTCGCCGCCGGCCATCCTCCTTCCCCTTCCCCATCGCCCTGGCCTTCCTCCGCTGCAGCCTTCTCCGCCTTAATGACAAGCATCCCTTCCTCAACCCATACCCTCACATCCTTCTTCGTCATCCCCGGAATATCGAACCGCATCTTATACTCGCCTTCAGCTTCCCTTATCTCCCATGGCGTTCTCCCTCCTCTCCGATACCCATTCAATGCGCCGGCAACCGCCGCCGGTTCGATCGGGTCTTCTATTAACCGATCCATCGTGTCCATCATCTGTTGCACGGTCCTCGCCGCCGGGAACCGATCCCATAGCCCGATTGGCGGAGATCGCCGGCGAATGGTTTGGGCGGCTTCGACCGGCTGCTGCGGTTTTCCGATTCGCTGGAGATGGTCGAGGCTGTCGGATCTGCTGATTCGGGGAGCCGTGCAGCGAATCTGGCGGCGGAGGGATGGGGAGGCGGTGGTGAAGGGGATTTGATGGAGGGAGAGAGCGGTGGACATTGATGCAGATTTTTTTATTGCCTTCGAGGTGTTCGATGGAATGTTGAAGAGGAGAGGTCGATTGGTGGGTGGATATGAAGGGATGTTGGGGGCCGTAAGGGTTTGTTGTTTTCTGTTGGCTTCCAGAGTTATCTGGAGAATGGGACAGTCGAGATTTGTCTACACAATCGTAGAAGCTTCGTTATTTTTTTTTTCCTTTTTCAGTATTATTCGCTTACAAGAATAATATAATTTATTTATATAGTTTTTTGTTATTTATTATACGATAATAATTTGCTACAATATAAATGATTTTAAAAAAATATTTTGAAAATGGAAACTTAAAAAAGGTGGAGGAATTAGTTAATTTAATTGATTTTTTATTTTTGTATAATATTAAGAATAAATTTCTGCCCTATAAAGAATATCTATCAACCCAATTTTTTTACGTTTGAAGTAGATTTAATGAGATAATATTGTGCCTTTAATATTCTTACAAATCAAGAAAGCCAGCAATATTATAATTAGTAATAAGATTTTCAGGTTCGGAAATCACTCAAGAAATCAGAATTTTTTTTTTGTGTAACACGAAATATGTGAAAATAATAATGCATAAATTCTAATGATTTTAATCCAAAAATTAAATTAACAAAAAATCTTAGGATAATAATTGATCATATGGTCGTGATTAAGAGTTTTTTTGTGCCGGTAATAAATATTTTTATATTATACTGATAGTCGTAAAATTACGTTTAAAAAAATAATTTTTAAGTCATTGTAAAAAATAAAATTTTAATATAAACTTTTATTAAAAGTAATGAAAAATTAATGATTAAATAAAAATTATAATCATAATTTAAATAATAAAATAATTATCTCAGATAAAATCTAGATTACGATTGCTTGGGACTCATCTTGTGATGAAAAAGCTGGCAAAGTAGGCTGAGTTGATCATGAAACATTTTCATCAAAGCATTCTATAAGAAATCCTTAAAAAAAGTCTTCTGTTTTTTTTAACGGCTACGCCTATCTTCTAATATTTCATGGATGGAATGTAGGAGAATTAGTGCCGATTTATGATATCTGTAAATATCTATAAAAATAATTGAAAAAATTTCGCAAGAGAGAACAAAACTGTTGAAAATGATTACGATTACTAGGATTTTTTTATATAAAAAATTATAACAATCAGTTTTATAATGTCTATATTTTTTTTAATATAAGATGCTCTTTTTAATTATAAAAAAAATTAAATAACTGCAAGAAAATTATCCCAAAAAGAATCTTAACATATTAATTAAATAGTAACTCAAAATCAAATCATTTCAGACCATAAGTTGATTTCAAACCAGAAAATTGCAAATATGTAATTAAAAGTAGCGGAAAAACAAAATTTACAAAAAAAAAAAAAAAAAAAAAATCAAAGGTTTATATATACAATAAGGAACATACACAGGTCTACAAGGTGTAGCAGCGCTACAGAAGTTTCCAGAAATTATCTGGGCAATACGGCAAATCTGCAAGTCAAACTTCAAGTGTCTGGAAATGAAAGAAAGCTCTTGGTTAGCTAGCCACACGGACTTTATTTAGAATCTTAAGCTTTATTAATAATGAAAAAGTGATAGCAACATCACTCGCTGCACTCGTCTTCGTCTACCTCCACCAATCTTCCTTCAAGCTTCCTGCAAATTTTAAAAAATAAAGAGTGAAACTTGAAAATAAAAGAGCTTAAACGTTTTTTTTTTTTCATTTTTATCTTTATTTTGTAAGCATTCTCATAAAAGTCTTAATTTGGGAAAAAAAATCTAGTTCAGATTATCCTCACCAAAAGTTATCTTAGGTTATAAGATCAACTTCTTAAATTATATAGGATGGATTCCTCTATTAAAGTTTCATTTGGGACAATTTTTTCATTGCTTCTTAAAGCAACTTTCTCGTATAAAAATTAAAATTTTTATACTAGAAAGCTGCTTTAAGAATCAGTAAGAAAGCCATCCCAAACGAAGCCTAAGTTATGTAAAAAAAAAGTGAGATAATTTAGTGCTTTGTTCTGAAGCTATGTTGTGGTTGTTCAAGAAAAATTCCAACATATTCAAGTTTACAAAGAGATATGGTACCCACCATTTCAAAGAATAAGTGAGAAACAAACCTCGGAGGATAAACCTTTTCATCAGATAAGGCCTTCTCTAATCTCACTTCAAAAGGAGTGGCATGCCAGCTAACTTTCTGGTCCTGGCGTTGATGTACAATATTAGCTATTGTTTATTTTTCACCAGAGAGAAAATGAGTTTCAAATGGTAAGAGAATAAACCTCCTTATATTTGGTTGTTGAATTTGGAATTCCATTGCCATCCCACTGTTTTGGAGAGATGCGTGAAGGGTCTTCATCATTCCAATGAGCTGCAGCAGCTCCTATAATTGGTCTATCTTCATCCGGACTTTGATCAGAATGAGATGGTTCCTTTTTGAAATCTGTGTTGTTCTTGGTTTCAACCCTTGGCAATGGAGGTCTCAGCTCCCTTTTTAGAGAAGCAGGTGGCACCTTGTGTGTATTCTCCCTGTCTTCACATCGAACATTCATTTCGAATGACTTTTGAGAGAGATCTGGAACAGGATAAACGAATTGAGCTCTGATCCTCCCAGTTCTGAAATTCTCAGAATTCTGCGGATATATGGTTCCTGGAGTTTGCATCCCATCTACCAAGTTTAGTGGAGTGGGGTAAGGTGATTCAGAACCATATGGTTGAATCTGATTTTCAGTTTGAGGGGATATCTCCAATGCATTAGCATTTATCTTCTCAACTACAGAATGATTCAATTCTTCAAACCGTACCATCTTCTTTGTTGTATCATTTTTCTCATCACGTTCACAGCTAAACAACAAGACAAAATAAATCTAGGATTTAAATGATCATAAATAGATAGGCCCAAAAGTTAAAAATTAATTGGGGACAAAATTTCTTAGTATTATTCTGACTTTTTAAAGGAATGAGAAGTACTACCTTTTGAGTTTCTCTTCTTCGAAAATTAAGGTTTCAGGATCCAATATAGGAAGGTCATCATTCTTCT
The DNA here is from genome assembly GCA_022539455.1 of Dendrobium nobile. Classification (NCBI taxonomy): domain Eukaryota; kingdom Viridiplantae; phylum Streptophyta; class Magnoliopsida; order Asparagales; family Orchidaceae; genus Dendrobium; species Dendrobium nobile. The sequence continues at coordinate 60,665,295 of CM039726.1, forward strand.
CAAGCTGCTGGTCCCAGTTGAGCTTTATACAACATGGATCAGAAGCTACAGATTGCTCAACTGATGATTTGCGAATTTCGATAGGAGTTTCTAGTATAGCACCACAAGATTTGAGGAATTTTGCCTGTTAAAAATGCACCACAGAGTTTGCTCTCAATAAATTTTTATTTTTTCAAAGGGACTATAAATTCTATATATATGACAGATAATCACTCAGCAAACAAATGACACATTAGCAACTTCTAAATAATATTCATCTGTAATGTTACATACATAAAACACATAATATTTCATTTGAATTATTATAATTGCATTCATCAACGCGCAAGGTAGACAATAAGAGAGAGAAACAAGCATAAACAGAACATTTATCACAAGGGTAACGTAATAGAAGTTCTAGAGTTAATCGAGCTTGTTAGGAGTGGTGGAGCATTGTAAAGGAAAGCAATAAATAGTCTGGCTGGCCATCTAAATCAGACCAGGCATTTCAACCAAAACATGCCATTTCATAAGTGATCTGATTCTGCAAGGAAATAGACTGTTGTTATAATATTAGGAAAATGTCATGTTTAGTGAATATAATTTGGAAAAAAAGACATTTATTCTGCCTTGATTGTATTTATTATCTTCTTCTTTGTTCTGTTGTATCCATTATGCACGCATGATGGTTCAGTAAATAAGATCTAATTCCCTGCTCATAATATGGTACAACCCACCCCCCCCCCCTCTCTCTCTCTCTCTCTATTTATCTCTCTCAATGCCCTATCTTGTTGTTTGCCGAAACCAAAATCACAACCCTATTGCGCCATTCATTACTTCTCTTGCTATATTTCAAAACATCACCACGAAGACATGAGGCTTTCTCCATTCCACCTAATTTCAAGAAAGTAATAACTTCCGAATCCACATTCTCTATTATAGCATCTTCTTTGTTCAATAAACAACCTATCGCTTCAAAGGAACTATACACCTTGAGAGGGAAATGGGATCACTCAATCCAGTATCATCCCTTTACTACCAATTTTGTTCTTTAGCAAAAAATAGAGCTTCTAATTGCAAAATTTCTCTCAATCCTTCATCACTATCTTCAAGTATATAATCTCAACTAATGGTTAGCTATATCGTATCATATATCACTATCACTCTATCTTGCATTCTTCGCATCACAGAACTCTAAAATCATCCATCTTTAACCAATGATCAGTCTAACACTTATTATTGATTTAAGTGGATGGAAATAGAATCGTCATTTAGGGGGGTGGACTAATAGTGATCATGGTCATTAAAATATCTTTACCACATGATTGCATTGATGCCACACTAATCATCATCTTGAATGTCATTAACAATAAAGCAATCATCCTTTGACTACCCAACATGTATCTACATAAAACTCTGGGCTATCATCTTCATCTTTTTTTTTTCTTTGCTTTTTTAATATCCCTATAGATGAGTATGATCAATTACTTCAACAAATAAAAGCATCTATCTCAGTTTATTGGGTTCTCTCTTCTCAAACTCTGATGATATTTGTACAAATATATCCTGAGTTTCAAATTCATGAGTATCCTTACAAATGTTAGCAATTGATGGATAATTTCTTCTTTACACATGCCTCCCCTGACCAATTATAATCATACGTTATTATTCATCATCCCCTATTTTTAGAAAATGCATAGTCCACCCTTCTTGAAGCCTTACTCTCTCAAATATTTCTTGAAAATCCTTAAGCCAAATTGGGGAACATTGTACACACCTCGAAATTTCTTGAGACACCTCTTTCTTGACCTTTCAAATTTCAATCTTATGTCATCATGCATGCCTTTCATATTGGTGGCATCTTCTCACTAGCGTGGTCCCTATCAATCCCCCCTCCCCCTTTTCATTGAAGTACAAACTTGTCCTTAATGTCAAGGTTACATAATACACTTGAATTCTTCTTCAGTGAGCTATGTTGCACCTTTTTATGGCCAACCTTCCCATTTGATGATATTGCACTTTGATGATACTACCATTTGATAGGTGTCATGAGCTAAGAATTGATGCTAGCTTCACCAAGAGGTGCTTTTCCCTCAAGATAATTGGAAGTTGTTCATTTTTTTATGGTAGGGCTTAATTAGGGGACACGGAGAATAGGGTATAAGTGTAACTGCTCATCTTAAATCAAGATTGTCATCATCATCCCTGCTAAATTGGGGAGGTAAATAAAAAAGTGTGCAAATTTAGTGAGACAATCTATGATGAAAGTAATAAATGTCTTTTTGCAGGATGTCAACAGTTACAAAATGAAATACATGGTTAAATCTTCCCATGCCATTGTTGGCACAAGATGAGCTTGAAGTAATCCCATTGGTGCATATTTGATTACCTTGCAAATTGCGTAGCTCTATAAAAAATCTTGAACAACATGTTTCATCAATGACTTGTAAAAATGTTTAATGAGTTGCTACAACATTTTCTATCCTCTATCATGATCGATAACTATATTGGAATGGTATTCTTATAATGAGATCACTAGATTGTCAACTAGTAAGACGTGTGATGTGAAAGATATGGTGAAAGTATCCAGCATAAATTAACATTTTTTTCATTGCTCCTGTTAAAAATGTTAGTATCTATAAAATTGAGCATTTACCTATTGTGTTCCTAAATTGAGATGCATATGATGATCTTCGCAGCAAGATGGGGGTAATGAGTGGGCGGGTTGAAGAATTTTAAGAATCCTAATATTTATTGAATCAATTTAGATATCTATTCAATTAGAGTTGTGAACATTGAAAAGCTAGGTGAGAGAGATATGACTTGGCAAAAAGAGGCTATGGATCCTTGAGATTGCATTTTCATTGGTTAAGTTAAATTCCTTCAACATTTGTGATTTGTCCCTAAAATTCAACTTATTTTTCCTACCACATGAACCTCATAGACATGAGTTGTAATTGGTGGTGATAGCACATAATGGCTACAACCAATGAATTCCCAACATAATTTTAGCCCATCATATGATCATATAGAGTGGAAGCCATGCCATCACACTTACCTCCGCATTATAATGTCTCTTCATTAACAACAAGGACCTAGAATGTTGTTTTAGTAATGACTGCAATGCCTAGAAATTCCATCAATCATTGTTGGATGAATTTGTGTGTAGATCCACCATCAATCATAACATATACTCAAGTTTTAATGATCGGATCTTCCATGTGTAATGTGTTGGAGGATTGTTGGGTTGTTAATGATTGTAGTAGGTTCAGCTTTCATTGACTCTGGTCCATCGCTAGTATTAGCTGTCAATTCCTGACATTCGCCCATCTCGTTGAGATTGTCAGTCTCTTCCTAGTTAATAATGCAAATATTTTGCCTTCGCAAACATAATTATATAGTTATAGCAAAAATATTTCTCTTTTCTTCATCATCTATGTTGTTGTCAACTTATTAATTAGCAAGTAAGACTGAGCATTTTTTGAGTGGGGGATCTCATCGGCGCAGGAAACAAAGCAAGGAATTTTTTGTAAGGGAGGATCAATTTTCAGTAAGTTTGGCTGGATTATTTTTAAATTCATTAAGTTTTTCCTTCATAAGTTTAATTGTCTACCGATTAATTTAAACTTCTTTTCTAACTCACGTTTTCAATCCATATTCAAAACACTTCAAAAAAATAATTTGTCCATGTCAGCTATTAGATTGGGGAGTTGCTCAAATTATAGCTGATATTCAAAGATGAACGTTGTATGAATAAGTTGTCCTAGTTCCCCACATAGGTTTTAGTACTTTGATGGTCAGAAAAGAGTTAAAGAGTAATGAGACTTGCCTCCCACATCATTAGGTGTTTTGTTTTGAACATCAATGATATCATTTCTTTGTCGACCCATCCATATGGAATGAGATTAGATTTAATTTATCTTCATTTGTGAGTATGTGAAAGTTGTAGAATTGTTCAATGTAGCAAATTAATATATGGGTTGCCCTCGACATGTTCTAGAACAACAATGGAAACAAATTTGAAAAGATTTCACCCTATGGGTCCTTTATTCTGATGTTCTATGCATGATCAAGTTTTTTATCTCCTGCTTATGATTTGTTTTGAATTGTTGCTTGAATTTCGCCTCTAAGAGGGTTACTGGTAGGTGAATTTTTATAGGACATCGATGATGGAGGTAAAGCTTTTCATATGTGTTACTGAGTCATTCATTCATTCATTTTTATTGTAGATATTTTGTCTAATGAGATTTACATTGAATAACCAAGGTAAAGGGGACCAACAAGAGCACCAAGTGTTAGCAAAATTTAATAAGATAATTTGATGCATGTATTAAACAAATTTGAGGATGCCCTTAATCCACAAAAAATGCAAGGAAGAAGCTGATGTAAATTGATAGAAGTTTCTCGTGCCATCTCTCACATTCACATTCTACCTATACCATTCATTTTCCACTACTCTTTTCACACAACCAGTAGAAAAACCACATTACTTCCCCCTAGGAGTCCTTGAGCCAAGCTATGGAACTTCACACCAGCCACGGCATTTCTCATGACATTTCTTCGTTGGCACGTCGACCCTGCATCCCCATTTGTACCTTTGATATTAGCATCGTCTCCTCGCTGTGAAGTCCCTATCACATATCAAGCAGGTTTTCTCTTCTGATTGCCAGCTAAATAAGCAAATTTTTTTCAGGCTAGAAAACATAATGTAATTTTAGCAGATAAGACGCTTAGTGCAATTATTCTGAAATTTGATTTCAAATAGAAAGGCTACGACGATTTTGACAAACGTTTCAACCATGCTTTAAAAAAAAATCACATAATCAGATTAACAAGGACATGTCTGAAACTCACCTCTTGCCTTAGCTTCTCACAAATGCTATCATCCCCATCAAAATTATCTTCGAGAGTCTCCCGTTCAGCTTTCTCAGACGAAATACCTCTATCTTTCAACAATAATGAAGAAGAGGAGAAAATGTCAGCCTAAATAATACAGTTTGGAAACGATCAAGATCCACCAAAGATACTACATTACCTTCACATGAAACGACAGAAGTGTACTGATTACGATCCAGCACTAGATCCTAAAATTTGTTAGAACAAGAAGAGAATCAGTTGAAAAAGAAATACAACCACATAATAGCAAGATTGATTCTTCTATAAAACCAACATATATCAAAACTTTTTCCTACCCTCTTCTTCCACGAGTATAATTTGGAGAAGAGATGGCATCTTCGGCTGTCGTCATCTTTGATCCGGAAGCACCCCAAGAAGCAGCCCATTTCCTCCAATCGCCCAAAAAAAACTATAACCCGACGCCGTCGAACCACTGAAGTAGACGAGAGAATCTTGAGCGCGCGAAATCTATTCGTGGAAGAATTAGGGTTTCAGTCTTTCTGACCTCGTTTTCCTCTCCTTCTTCACCACTGTGTAGCTTTGAAATTTGAAATTGCCTCTTAAAAAACAAAGAATGAAATTTGTGACTGAGGGGAGGAGAAAACCGGAAAGAAATATAAGGTGAGAGATATACTGAGTGAACCGGACCGGATTAGGGACGTTACATAATTTAATGAAATCATAATTATAATTAATTGTTAATTATTATAGAGATTTACATATCATTCATTATTTACACCTAATTTTTATTTTTATTTATATAACACCTACTATTTAAATGACATTAAATATTTAACTTTTAATAAATTAATTGTGCTTGCATTTTTTAAATATAATAAAGTTATTTGTAATTTAAGATGTAATGAAAAAAATATAAAAATCATTCTCAACCATCTTCAATCACTCTTATGAGGCTTCAAACCGGATAGCTTTTTAATACTTTCTAAAGTAATTTTTTAGTACAAAAATAAAAATTTTTATACTATAAAATTGCTTTAAGAAGCAATAAAGGCTTCTTTGGGGATAGCTTTTGGTCACTGTTTTTTCTTCTTTCAATCAATTTTTGTGTTAGAAAGATGTTTTTGAAAACATTAAGAAATTTATCAAAAGAAAATAAAAAAATTATCAATAACATGATGAGTCGCTACATATGATTACACAGGCGAGCATTACAGCTTCATCCCAATTGTCTCCTCCATGTTGAAAGAGAACTTCATGAATCCATCATTCATGAGCACTTTATTGCATATAGCATTTGCTCTACTCCTATTTTAGCAACTATTTTTGGTCTCTCAATTTTCATGATAAGATGTTCACATCCTTCAGTATCAAATGCCATAAATTAATCTAACAAGATTTAGGGGTCATTTGGTTGGTTGAAGCATAAAAAATCTCACAAAGTTGCCCCCCCCCCCCCCCCCCCCACATGAACACTACGGCTTCTATTCATAACATTGCAGAATAATTGGCTTGATGGCGCTATTGGGCCGGCGAGTCGGTTCATCATTGGTCGCATCAGTTCACCAGTACAACTATCTCCTATCACGACGTTAGGCAATTTGGCTTTGTGGCCCTCAATATGGCGTCGCGGTGCTCTCTGGATAACACCTTTCCCCAACAATTTTTTTGAGACCTCTCCGCTGCGAGGCTGACTCTGTGGTACGTTGTGACATTGGTTCAATTTTTGTAACCTTTAAACTATTTTCAGCACAAAAGTATAAGAATTAAAAGCATAATAATCATAATAGATGCAATTTAGACTAAGCAAATTTTCTCTTAGTAGGCTACAACCTAATCATTAATTCATCTCAACACATACAAAATTAAACATATTGGTACAAAAATGAAATTTCAATGGCAGATTTTAAGTAAATATTTTAAAGGCAATAGCTCAAGCACCAGCACAAACATTTCCAATATCATCAAGGCCTTGCACAATGCGCTGTCTTTAAGACACCTAAATTATGCCTTAAATGTGCTGGTTGAAACATCTTCTTTACATTTAAACACAAAGAAATAACTATAAATCATTAAACTGAGAAAATATGGTTACAAAGTTCATTAACCACGATAATGTTATTTTATGTGTCTTAGGCCTCATTTGCTTGGGTTTTTTTTTTAAATCGGGGTATCTACTCGCAGCCATCCCCAAAAGGCTTCAATGAAGCTGCTATTAAATGTAATTTGAAACAGGTTCATAAAGCAACATTCTGAAAACAACTTCAACGTCCTTTACATGCACACTAAAATAAGAAATTTAAATAATCAAACTGGATTTTTTTCCAGTCAGAAACTTCACTTGTGCCCTTAATTGAGAAACATAACTACAGAAGCATACAACATAAAAGTTCTGAAAAGTACCCCTCTTAGTTCAGTTTGAACCCTCTAAGTTAACTCCACTGGACCTCTCACAAAATTCTAATAATTGAAAATTATTGTCTTTTATTGAATAAGTAAAAAGAAAATTAATCTATAAACTATCAAGCATTAATGACTTAAAATAAGCTCGTGAACACTTGAACAAGGCTGAATTTTCTAGTTTGAAAAGAAATAAAGAACAATAGCTAGAACATAAATCAAGGTAGGAAGAAGATTTGTTACCATATGTAAGAAATTTTGAATTTGCAACGCCAGCAAGTTTCAATGAAGCAGTTGTCAGATCTTAGACACTCTTTTCTGGTATAAGAACCTCTCTTCAACATTTCATGATCAAGCCTAAATACCATAGTTGAATTTGCAACTCCAAAAGAAAAAAATTGCATTTCCACCATGTTTCTTTGAAGTAACAAAACACAAATCTTAGAACTTATCATCTGGTATAAAACCTCTCTGTAACATTTCATCATGAAGCCTGAATGCTTCCTTCAAGTTCTCAGCAGCAACATATCCATTTATGAGAGTTGTGTAAGTAAACTTATTGGGCAGAATTCTTCTAGCAACTATTTCCTTAAAGATAGAGCGTGCTTCCTGAACATCACCGAGCTCACAATACCCATTTATGAGTGCATTGTAAGTGAAAATATCTGGTTTGACACCTTCAGCTGCCATTCTACTTACCAGGGAAAGAGCTTCCTCCATCTTTTCTTCCTTTACAAACCCCACAACTAAAGTGTTGTATGTTATCCTGTCTGGAACTATATTATTGCTTTTCATCTCAACCAAAAACTCCTCAGCCTTCAATACGTTGCCAGTGCAGCAGTAGCCTTTAATAATGGAGTTGTAAGTCGCAATATTTGGCAAAATTCCTCTTCTAATCATTTCATCCCACAGCTTAAATGCCTTAACAACATCCCCTTTATTACAATAACTATCGATTAGTATACTATAAGTGACGCAATTTGGTATAATTCCAACATTAATCATACCATCCCATACTTCATAAGCTTTCTCCATGTCACCTTCCTTGCAAAAACCACCAATTAAGGTATTATAAGTTACAACATCAGGTTTAACATTTTTACTCAGCATTGTATTGAACAAATTAAAAGCTTCCTCCATACTTCCAGTTCTGCAATATCCATAGATAAGACTTGTAAAAGTGTAGTTATCAGGAACAAACCTTCTTTCCATCATCTCCTTTAAAAGCATATTAGCATCTGAAAGTCTTCCTTCCTTGCACATTCCATTCAACATTGCATTATATGTGACCAAATCTGGAAAACAACCATGATCTAGCATTTCATCATACATCTGTTGGGCGTTGGACATCAAACCAATCTTGCAAAACCCAACAATAAGCATTGTATAAACAACAGTATCTGGAACCAAACCAACAGCCTTCATAGCTTCAAAATAGTACAATGCTGAATTGATATCACCCCTCTTGGTAAACAAACTAATCAAATGGCTAAAGGTTACCAGATCAGGAACAAGACCTTGATTCGAAATCTCCTGATATATCTCGACCGCCTCCGGTATCTTCCCATTCCTGCATAAATATCCTAACAAAATGTTAAATGTAGTAGTGTTTGGCATCAATCCAGTTCCAATCATCTCAAAGCGCAGCTCATTGGCCTTATCATACTTTCCTTCTCTACAAAATCCTTTCAAAACGGCATTGTAAGTTACAATATCAGGTTTCAACCCCTTACTAATCATTGTATCCAACAGAACTAACGCTTCTTCTGGATGCCCGCTGCGAGAGCGTGCATCAATCAATGTGTTATAAGTCACAAGATCTGGAAAAATTCCTTTTTTCCCCATTTCCTCCATGAATTCATCAGAATCTTCAAACCTCCCCTCTTTGCACAGAGCGTTAACTATAATGTTCAGTGTGTATACATTCAAACAGGTTCCAAGTTCAACCACTTCTCTAAACAATTCCCACACTACATCAAGCCAATCCACCCGCACCAATCCAGCAAGAAGGCTGTTGCAGGCATTGACGGAGACTAAAACGCGCCTCTCCTTCAAAACGCGGAAGACCTCAGTGGCCTCCCTCAGCTTTCTGGCCTGGACATAGGTGCGGATCAAAAGGTCGAAAACGGACAGGTTCGAGTTACAGCCGTGGTAAGTGGAGATAAGGGCATCGACAATCTGTGATCTTGAGGTGCCTCGTCGACGGACCATTCGGAGGATAAGGGATTGAGCGTCGGCGGAGCGACGGTTTAGAACTGAGATGTGGATCATGGCGCTGAGAGACTCGGATGAGAGCTTCAGATTGGGTTTTTTCAGAAGGAGATGAACGAATTCTTGGCCAAGGAGAGAGATTCCCCTGCTGCATTTGTAGAGGACGTCGATGATCACGGAAGCGGTTAGATTAGTTGAAGAATGAGGAAGAAGATTGTTTGGGGTTTGGCCGCGTTGGAGGTCCGAGATGATCTGGTCAGAGAGGGAGGAGGAGGTGGGAGATTGGGTTGGTGATTCGCCATGGCTAGTGGTTCTCGCGAAGATTAGAGCCTCTGTAGAGTACAAAAAGCGAACAGAGAGGCGGGAGTATTTGGCCGCGGCAAGCAGAAGATGCACCATGTCCAAGCTAAACTCTCCTGCCTTGATGAATCAAATGCAATCTTATTTCTTATTTCCTAGTGACGTTTACAGAAAAGAAATTTATACCCCTCTAATTAGGGAGAGATTATTCTGTGCAGATACCGGACAGGAGAACTGTTCGGTTCATGCTCAGGTACCGAGCGGTATCGAGTACGGTACCGAGTATCGCTCGGTATAAGCTCTATACCGGACGTGACGTATTTTCATTGGGGTTGGAATTCGAATATAATATTTTTTTCTAATTAGGAGTGTAAGTGAGTTGAGTGCTCGAATTCTACTTAATAACAAGCTCATGTTCGAGCTTAATCTCGAGTTGGTCTGTTAAAAGAGCTCGAGTTCAAACTTGACAATGCTCGACTCACAAGCTCGTGAGCTAGCTCGAATATATATAATATTTTTTAAAAATAATAATTATTACTTTCATTAAATTTGAACATTTAAAAATTTTAATAACTAAATTCCTAGTTCCCCCAAAAATAAAAATGTACCTAATAATTCAAGTCACCATTTCTATCTCTGTCTTTGACTAGTAGGCAATTGTCATTGAAGGCTTGATATATTATATATTTTGCAATGTTTTAACCTCATCAATGTTATGCTTTTGCAATCTTAAGCCTAAATCATATAGACTTTTGACATCATATTTTAACAAGTTACCTCACATCTAGTTTAGTCATATTAGTTTGAGCAGAACTCTGAATCTAGAGGTCTCATATCAACTATATTACTAACCCAACAAATTGTGACATCATATCATAATCAACAGTAGGGGGTTGTACAGACTATCGGTGCACTCTAGCTCGCACTTTGCTCATCTTTCATGTTATGCTGGAGCTGATCCATCAGAACTAACAACACACACAAATCAACTAATATATGCACATAATCATGTACAATAATGGCTAGTTTATTATTATTCAGTTATGTAGCTTCAGCGTATAATCATGTATTGTAGTGTAGATTCATTTTGATGAAAATAAAGAAATCTTATGACTGAGTTGTTTTCAGTGCTTAGATGTATTAGTAGCTTTATAGCCTCTAGTTTATTTAAAAAGAAAACTTGGGAAAAAATTTAAAACATTCTAAAATTAGATTTTGGGATTTGCCTGTCACAGCTGAACACGATAAGACATACACATATGCCCGACTATACTCATTTGACCACCTTTATACAAATATTGAGATAATAATCTCCTACATACAACACATATTATCATTTTACTAAATTAGCTATTATGCCATTCTTATCCTCTCCTCAATCTAGAACAAATTCTTAATAATAAGAGGAGCCTACGCTCAGAATAAAGTTGAATAACTCTGAGGTAAATATGATAAAAAAATGGTAATCACAGAAATTAGGAATGCTAATACCCTACTTTTAAATTAGTTATTTATGTCCTTCAACATTTTAAATCGTTTCTTAAGCAATTACTTTCAACTTGATTAAGGTTTCGTTTGGGACAGCTTTTTTACTATTTTTAAAGCAATTTTTTTTACATGAAGTTCTCATTAAAAAAAAAATTGTACTAAAAAACTTTTTAGAAAGCAATAAAAAATTTGTCCCAAACAAAATCTAAATGATAAATTGATGTTGATCAGACAGCTAAAAAAACTAGAAATATATAAATAGAATATATTCTGATTAAATTTTCATCCTAATAATTTTTTATCATACTAAAAAAAATAAATTTATTTAACATTTTGACTTTATATGAAAATATAATGCATATACCAAAAAAAAAAGAGTTTTAAGAGATGCCGACAATTTTTTAGGGTAAACTTGAAAAGAGAAAAATCATGGGATCTATTCCAATTGAAATGATTCTACAAGTGCATTTCATCAATTAAAAATAATGATATTATCCATAATCGGGGAACATATTAATACAACACGGTAGAAACATATTATAGAAAATGTATTAGATGGTGGAAATTGGATGAGCTTTGAGGCATTAGAGCTATCGGATTTAGCTTGCCGAGATGCTCAAACTGACTATAAACATGTAGGACTTAAAGATCACTTGATCATTCGATCAATAACATGAAGTTTTCAACTATACTTGAAGTGCTTGATCTAGGCTTATGGAGATTTGGATCCAATTAATTTTGATGTCAATGGATTTGTTTTGGGGAGAAATTTAGTTCTACTATGAATTTATTAAAATTGAAGTTCACATGCTAATGAATTGAATTATAGAAGTTTCTAATTAAAAAATGTATTGAGATTGATGTTTGATCAAGTGAATTTTTGGGTGACAATATTAATAAATTCATTTTGAATACATATGTATATATATATATATATATATATATATATATATATATATAATATATATAATATATATATATATATATATATATATATATATATATATATATATATATATATATATATATATATTATTTATCTTAAAAAATATATTTAATAAATTTTAAACTCATAATTATTAAACATTTGATAAGAATATTCATAGTCAATTATTTTAATAAAATTTCTATGAAAATAAAACTCTTTACAAATCATTATGCTAGAAAAAAAAAAAGCCACTCCCACCCCTTCCTTGTAATGCCCCATAATCTAAATTGAAAAAAATATTTAATTTTTTTTAAATAAATAACAACTATAGATATCTAATATCATCTATCAGTAATAAACAATACAACATATTCTATATTCCTTCCTCCCTGCTTTTTGACTCCATCTTCCCCTTCGGCTTCGGCGTGGCTGGGGAAACCTTTCATGGAGCCCTCCCTTTATGAGTTCACATCGCATCCCTTCCTCTCTAAGCCAACTACCCTAGCCAAATCCTCGTTACTAAAATGGACCCATGCTATTTTTTGTCTAAATCGGTTTTCTTTAGTTTCTATGTTTCCTCTCATCCAACTCTAGAGGATATTGTTCCATTTGCTCAGGAGCGCATTTTTTAGGCTCCAGAAGACTGGAATCTCTCACTCATGGGTTATTCGATTGGGAAAATGCCATATTATAAACCTTGCCAGTAGCCATTCAAAAACTTGGAAGCTCAAGGGTATGTTTCAACTTTTAGCTCTCAATAATGGTTTTTTCCTACTCAATTTCACTACTCCAGAAGACTACGACATGGCATGGTTGGGCGAGGCATGATTTTCCTCAGCAAACCCTTCATCATCCAAAAGTGTTCTCCCAAGTTTATAACTAAGCACTAAGAATTCAACTCGGTAATATCTGGCTGAAAATTATAGATATTCTTATTTGTTGTTGGATCCCTATCGTTATCTCTAAGATAGCCAAAAATATTGGCACTCATTTTGATGTCGATAAGTTAACAGCTAAAAAAACAGTCTTATATATGCGCGTGTTTTTGTTCAAGCGATGAATGAAACCATTTATTAAAAGGAGATCCCTATCTCTCTAGCTGGAAATATATTGAAGCTAAAAGTCCAATATGAGTAGAAATTAATTCCTTGTCAATCTTGTAAATCCCTGTCCTTGGATTCAACCTTTTTCCCTACAAAAACCCCTTGCCCCAACAGCCTCCTCAGCATCCCATTCAAGGATGAAGCTCCACTCAGAATCCTAAAGAGAAGGATAGCCGCACTAATGCTCAGAAAGCTCCCTCCTTTGACCAATTTATAGGAAATGTCTCCACCATCCTTGAAAGCCATCCCCAAACCTCCTCTTTTCTAGTCCGTGTTGCTCCCTCGATAACTATTCCAACCAACCCTTCCTCCGACATAATTACTAGCACTTCCATCCCAAACCGAAATTCTCCAACCGAAGAAAACCTTTCTTCAGAGAGTTATATGGAACCTCAGGTGATTCTTCCAAAAAAGATATTGTCTCCTAACAGGTTCAATATTTTGCAAGTAAAAATGATGAGCATCTTTGTGCAACCTTTTAAGAGGATCATGCAAATAAACTATTAAATTGTACTTCTTCGAAAGATCTTGTAGAGCCTTCCTTCTCTCAATCGACATCTAACCTAATAAAAATTGGCATTGATAATGTCCCTCCAGGTAGTAACGCTTCTACCTCCTCCTAGCCACATAAACTCGCAAAGAGCCAAAACTCCAAAAAAAGGGGCATCATCATTCCACATAACCATAATGCTTCTTCCTCCTATAGCTGCTTGGAATACCAGAGACTTTAATAACCTTGAGAAAGTCTTCAGCTCCAAGCAATTTGTTAAAAATCAATGTTTGGAAATGCTCTATATTTTGAAAATTAGGATACAAGCTTCTGCCTTATTGGAGCCTTGGTTTATTGATACTCACAAATTTTTTGAACTAGCTGACATAACTTCGATTTTATGAAATCAAGCCACATTTGGATTAAATGAAATCCAAATACCATTAGTTTTTCCTCCTTTACATCACTATGATAAAAGCCATTTATGGTCTGGTAAATCCGATGCCATGTTCCCATTTTATAATGTTTGTCATTTATGCCTCTAACTCCTTTGTAGAGCTGGAGGAGCTCTAAAATGAATTGCGAAAATTTAATCCCAATAATAGTATCCCGTGTGTATTTATGGGAGACTTCAACTACTACAGATTCTAATTTGATAAGGTCAGGGTATTAATATTCACCATAGCAAGCTGGTTAATGGGGGCGGTGGAGTAACCTAAAGAATTGTGAAAATGATTTAGGACTGTGTCAATCCCTATATAATGTTTAGATTTTCTTTGATATAAAATTTTTAAAAACTCCACTTAATATATATAAGTATATACACCGAATCAAGTAATATAGAGATAAAGTAGAGTATCGATCCCATGAGAAAGATATTTACTTGCAAATACTATTACTGTCTACTCAACTACAATAATTATTATACTTAATAGAAATAAGTTTTGATGGATATTCAATAACTTAATTTAAAATAAAAATAATTAAATGGAATACTATTGGGGTAAATTACTTTAGATTGATAAAATATAAATATAATATGTTTCCTAATGATTCTCTTTTATATTTATGTTATTCGGAGCATATGCATCACCTACCACTCAGTTAAGCATGAAGAGATAAAGGGATAATTCATTTATATAAATTCGATACATGACAAATACTATGTCTATACTTGCATCATACCAATCCAACATATCTTATTGTATCTGTTTTAATATTCATAGGCTCCTCATTACACCTGATATTAACTACACATATGACCACTATATGCATTAAATGAAGATGGTATATTTAAAATATAATAAAATTATTGATAAAGATAACTTATTAGTACTCCATATTTTATTTACACCATTAATCTAAAACTAAAGAATTTAGCCATACATAAAGAATAAGTGAAGCATGTTCATTTTTACTAATTGTACAAAATAAAGAAAGTATAGACGAAAAGATATTATCTGATGGTTAAATGTTCTCCTCTACACCCCTCTCTAAACTTGCAGAATTATTTCCACAAACACAAGCCAAACACTCTAATGGAGTGTATCTAGTAATTCTCGGAATTCCCTTGATTTAGGGAATCAGAGAAGCACTATAAAGACTGAAATTAAGACTGAACTCATCTAACAACATTACAGACAAATTATATATATATATATATATATATATATATATATATATATAATGGATTCTAGCATCGTAGTGCTTGAGACACTTGCAATGCAACACATAAAATAAACTAACACCGTAGGTTTTCATGTTCAGCTTGTTTTGGATTTTCCTTCCAGGTTCGTCCGTACGAAGTTGAGTTCGTCCGGGATGAACAGTTGAAAGCCTTTAGACAGAGAGCTTCATCCAGGGACGAAGTTGATCATCGTTCGTACGATGGCAACTCGAGGAGATCGTCCCTGTACGAAGAGCAAATTTTATTTGTACAACCTTTGTTTGTGAGCAACCCGAGGAGATCGTCTGGGGACGAACTGCAAATATTGTCCAGACGATCAGGGGAAATATCTCAACCATTAAATATCTATTTCACATTTTTTTGAAGAGAGAGAAAAGCATGAGAGAGAAAAATGAGGAAAAGAGGGAGAAAGCCGGATTTTGGGCGACTTCTGTCCATTTTCGTTCGTCGTCGCAGTTGGGAAAGTTGATCGACTCAAGGTAAGACACATTATGCCTTTCTCAAATTTCAGAAATGTGATTTTTGATGAATTTTATGTTTAAACTTTTGTTTCTGTTAGCGAAAAATGGGTATATCTTTGCACCGGTAAAACTTTTACCACGTAACTTTTGGTATGTTGTAGAGATTGTAATTTTACACATTTTGAGTATTTTCTGGAAGTTTTTTATCGGGTATTTTGAATTTTGTGGAGTTTTTATCGATTAGTAAATTATCTAGATGTTGAAAAATATTGCTTCAGTACAAGAAAAGTCTTGAAATGATGTTTTACACGATCTATGATAATTTGTTAATTTTTTGAAACTGTGAATTTTTTATCCGTTGAATTTCTGTTGTTTGCCGTTATACTCTAACGATTTTCTGATACAAATATGATTTCTCTGAATCTGATATGATTTAATGTTTGATGTGATTTGAATGATATCATAATGGAGTTATAAGGGGCCAGAATCCTTTGATATTCTGTCTGTGTCAGGGAAGGGAGACATAAGGGGCCAGAATCCTTTGAGATTCTGTCTGTGTCAGGGAATATGAAAATGAATTATGATATAATATATTCTGGTGCTGTAAGCACAAAGGGAGGCATAAGGGCCCAAAATCCTTCAAGGTTCTGTCTGTGTTAGGGAAGGGAGGCATAAGGGATCATAATCCTTTGAGATTCTGTCTGGGCCAGGGATATGTGATCTTATATGTGATTTGAAAATTGTGATTTGTGATTTATACGATTCTGTGATACAAATTTGATTCAGTTCTTCTGTATCTGTTATTTGATTTTCATCTGATTATCGGTTCTGTGTGAATATCTGAAGTCTGTTTGTTTATCTATTATGTACGAATATCTGCATTCTGTCTAATTATATGATTTCTATACGATTGTTTGAATTCTATACGACTATTTGAATTAACTATTTTTAAAGTTTTTGTGAGTATTTTGATATGAGAGTTTATAGAGATTTTGATCGACTAGTGTAGTCTTGCTGAGCTGTTAGCTCACTGTGGTTATCTTCATGGTTTTCAGGTTCTGGAAAAGAGAAGGAGGTTTTGGACTAGCCATTTTGTATCTGATCTGAGATTAGATATTTTATACTTTTGATTTTTTTTGTACAGTCATGGCTTTTCTATTCTGTTTTGTACTTTCTGTTTATAGCCATGCACTGTAATGTACATAATTATTTTGATGAAAGAAATAAGAAAAGATCGAATGAGTTTTTTTGTATATTTAGATGTTTGTAGTAGCTCTGTGGTTTTATATTTCTTTGTGTATTAGAAGAAAGTCTGAAAACAGATTTCAAAGCTAGATTCTGGATTCATCTGTCACGACTCAACACGATGGGATTCGTTCCGGTCGGGTTGGGTCGTGACAGTAGCGCTAAAGGTTTCCCCCACTGTGACACTTGATAACATAGACACATAATCGACTCATGCTTTCCTAGTAGATCGTGTCCTAAATAGCTACAACTGTAGTGTCGTGACGTTACTGACGATTGAGCACTACAATATCTATGTGGTACTCCCTTGACTTAGCGATGCTGAAATTTAACATTGAGTCACTATGCATATATATACCGGGCTTTACAACGCTGCCTCCTCTGATGCTGCGACGTTGAGATAGTTGGCTGGGATTTGCGGCATTGACTCCTCTGAAGTCACAACTCTATCAAATAAAGATTGGGCACTGTCATGTCCATAATTGGGGGCTCCAACGGTGTCAATGATGGCGCCACGACTGTATTGTATCCGACGCCGCGATGCGGCACCTTACTTAAAAATTTTGCTCATTTAATATATATTTTTCATATAACACAACTAAAATAACATGTTTTATTAATAAATAAAATATCACATTATTTATAATTATCGTTGGGACCCTTTAGTTCTATGATTTTTTATGCCAATCTTCTGGAGCTTGTGTTGAGTGGGAGTTTTTTCACCTAATTCAATCAAAGAATTGAGGATCCCATTCATATTAAACTTGATCGAGTTTTAATTAATGAGGCTTGGTTGGATTCTTTCCCCAAATTATTTTATAAGATTCTTAATTATTCCTACTGGGATCACTGCCCCATCATTTTGAATTATGGTAAAAGCCTCGCCTTAGGGCATATATTCATGTATAAAAAAATTTACTCTTACAACAATGAGTATTGAAAATTGTCTTATATATGTTTTTGTAGTTGCTCCTCATGCAATCCAATTAATGACCTTTATCACAAACTCAAGCTCCTAAAAGCCACAATTAAGACAAAACTTGGTCTTCCTCTGCCTCCATAGCTCTTCAGTTTGCCAATCTTCAAGCCCAATAACTTGTCTATCAACATTAGGTGTAAATCCCCTTAGCACATCCTTATATGATAAACTTATGCACATCAATTATGATTTGGTTGATTGTGTTGCTACTTGGTCTTCTTGGACCATACAATGCTTTAAGGTTAAGTGGTTAATGAATAGTGAAGAGGACCTGAAGTTCCTATATTCAAAAATTAAAAGGAGGGGGTATTACAACAAGAAGGCTCTTTTGGTTGCGTTGGTCGAGACCAACTCTTGCTCATTATATATTCAAAATGTCATTCTTCAGCACTTCAAAGTGCTTTAAAACTCTCCCTCCCCTCCAAATTCTGACCTCAATTTCCTCCATACTGGAAATATTTTGCGATAACATCAAATTAACTCTTTATATTGGCTGGTTTTTGATGATGAAATCAGAGCTGCTGTTTTCTCTGGTTCATCCACCTCTGCCCTTGGACCTGATGCCTTCAATTTTGACTTTTACAAAAAGGGATGGCAAATTCTTGGCCCCTCGATTTGTAGAGCTGTGAAATCCTTCTTCACAAAAAGCTTTCTTCCTAGAAGCGTGCAAAAGTGGCTGCCATAGCCTTATTCCCCAAAAAGCAATATGTTAATAACTTTTATGGCTTTGGACTCATCTCTTTATGCAACACCTTTTACAAAATTATAGCTAAAATTCAGGCCTCTCATCTTAAGTCTATCATGCACACAATTATTCACCCAAGTCAAGCATGTTTTGTCAAAAGTCATGTGTCGCTTGATAATGCTATCTTAGCAAATATAATTATGGGGCCTTTCAAGAAAAACATCAAACATAAGTTTTTTGTGCCAAATTGATATCAAGAAAGCCTTGGATTTGATTTATAGGAGATTTCTTCTCTCTAGATTAGCTCAAAAAGGTTCCCCTCTTATTTTTATATCATTGATCAGGGCATTCATTACTGATGTTAACTTCTCTATATATATGGATGGTGTGTTGGAAGGCTACTTCACTTCTTCCTCTGGCTTAAGGCAATGATGCCCTTTAAGCCCATATCTTTTTAGCATCATAATGGATGCTTTCTCTTACTTGATTGATGAATCCATTTGTGCCAAAGGGTTTGAGGGCTTTACTTTGGATGCTTTCAACATATCTCATCCCTTATATGCAGATGACCTATTAATTTTTAGGAAGGCTAATCTTTAAAACTGCAATACTCTTATAGGCATTCCTAAAAGATTTGTAGGATTCATTGGTTTGCATGTCAACCATAAGAAAAGTTCACTTATCATTTCTCCTAACTCTCTCTCTCTCTCTCTCTCTCTCTCTCTCTCTCTCTCTCTCTCTCCCTCTCTCTCCCCACCCTTCTTCTTTGGCCTTTGCTCTTCACATCAATAATACTACTTCACTCTTCACCTGCCTCAGAATTCCCATTTTTTTCCTTGAGACCCAAAATTTCTAAAATGTCTCCATTATTGGAGAAGATTATTAATCATTTATATGGATGAAAGGCTAAATTACTTTTTTTTGCAGTTCGGGTGCAATTCATTAAGTACACTATCTCCAACATAATTGCTTATTAGATTAGTGGACCCATCTTACCTAAAATAATATGCGAAACTTTAGGGAAGTTTTGTGTTGAATTCTTGTGTTATGGGGATATTCAATCGAAAGGTTTGCATCTCATTTCTTAGATCAACACATGCAAGCCAAAGTGTAAAGGAGGACTTAGGATTTCTTCTTTGTATGCTCTTAGAAATGTCTTTAACTGTTATATTATTTATAGGTTTTACAACTCTCCCCCCCTAATCAACTAGTTAGTTCCCCTTGGAAGCCTCTCAATGGTCTGGCCACTACATACTGGAAAAGTGTTTGTGATAATGCACTTAAAGCCAAGCCAAGATTTAAATTTTCTATTCATGATAAATGTTTAATTGCTTTATAGTGGGATCATTGGTGCATTGGTTCCTCTCTTGTGGAGCTCCATTGTAACCAAACTTTTATCAAGCTGGGTAATCTTAAAGAAAAATTAAGCAGCTACATATTGGATAATAGATGGAATTTGCATGCTTGGATCACTACTGCACTGCAAATTAGTATTAGTTCAATATCAATTTGCAACTCTTCTACTAACTGCCTAGTTTGGGAGAATTATACTGAAGCTTCATTTCAAGTTTTTTATAATGATTATTTTAGTTTGTTTGAATCTGTTTACATGTACATCTGGCATAAACAACATGCTTTGCGTTTCTCTTTTATTTTGTGATTGGCTATCTCTAGTGGGCTTAAAATAGTTGATGTGCTTCTTAGATGGAGCACAAGAGTGGATTATGAGTGTGCCCTCTGCAATAATTTATATGAAAGCTCAAACCACATTTTTTTAGTGTGATCACTCCGTTTAGGTTATGCCCAGAATGTTTCCTGTTTCATTTAAACAGACGTTTCATCTCAGACCAAATATTATCCATGTGCTGGATTTTATTGTAGCTTATCTTGCAAGCTGCATGATGTCAAAACTTTTAATCTTCTCTCTATTAAATGCTTTATTTATTATATTTGACAAGAACATAATGAGAGAAAGTTTGAATCTAATTTATGCTGTGATACTACCTTGAATGGTAAAATTAGAAAGACTATTAGTATTAAGATCTCTCTTTGGAAGAGCAGGGACCGTCTAAGGGAAACTATAGAGTTTTAGAACATGAGGTGGAAAGCTTAATATGTTTTTGGGGTCTAAACTGCACTGCTGGGTGCGCTTTTTCGATTTGTCGATTGTTGTTCGTCGTATTTCATCAAATTCCTCTGATGCCTTTTGTTGCCTTTGTTTGCCTTGGTATGGCAGGAATTTTGGGGCCTTGAACAATGATGACTTCCTGCCTATTGACCTCTCTTTTTGGACAATCTATGGGCAAGCAGGGGAGTTCTGATTGTCATATAGAGATATGAAAATTATGATTTAATCAAAATTTTCAAAGTCTTGACCCGCCTCAAGGTTTTGATGTTCGGATTTTTCTTTCATGGATATTCTAGGGATTTTTGACCAATCCCAGATTTTTGTATAGGATTTTTTGGAGCTTTGTCTTTTTTGTTAAAACTCTATTTTTTATTTTTGTCTTCTTTTGATCATTCTTTTGTATCACATTCTTTATAACAGTGTACAAATACTCTTATTTTTTTTAAATATCCGCCAAAATGTTACTTTTGGTGGTGAAATATGATACTGTCTATTCCATACAAAGCAGCTAGACGAAGCACCAAAAGGCTCAGTAAAAACCCTAAAGCGACAGAACCTTAAAAAAATCGACCCAATCACACTCTCTTCCTCTCTCAAGCGACCGCCAGACGCTTCATTTTCTCGTTCTTTTCTTCGGCACTTCCGCCGGCGAAGGGCTCATCCTTCTTGCACTCCTCAGCGCTCCGTGCTGATTATAACGATTGTTCCTCCGCCATTGGCAAGGTTCTCCCCTCTTCTTCCTACTCCTCTCATTGTGTGTGTGCTCGATTCGTGTATGCGGTGACTGGTGAGATTTATGATGGTTTTATTGCTTTCACGTAGTGATAATATCATACATGGAAAATGTATGAATTGAAATGAATGAACGGACCAATAAGGTCTTTAGTCAGGTTTGTGAAATTTTAGCAGGTGGATGTTTATATGGTACGATTTTGTTCGTTCACTGACTTGGATATCTCTACGCGGTCTATGGTAAGAGAAAATCTCAGGGAAGTCTCTGGTGTAGTACGCTCCAACACCTTTCTACCCGTCGATTAAAATATCTATAGTCAAGTTCGTTTTTTAAGCTAAAATGGGTTGTTGCCTTTTTCCGCACCTTCGACAGGGGTGGGGACAGTAGAATTTGTAGAAGTCGGGGAACTGTGGGCAAGGGGGCTCAATTAATAAGGCTAATGATAAGAATCTTTCTTAGATACCTATTTTTTTTACTTTCCTGTTTTATCCTGATTTTTTTCTATTTTATT
This sequence comes from Dendrobium nobile, assembly GCA_022539455.1. NCBI lineage: Eukaryota > Viridiplantae > Streptophyta > Magnoliopsida > Asparagales > Orchidaceae > Dendrobium > Dendrobium nobile. The sequence goes on from CM039726.1 coordinate 60,687,477, forward strand.
ATATTAAAAAAATTCTAGATTTTTTTGAATAATTCCATTTAGGTGTAATACATTAATGATTGCCAGTGACTAGCCTCGCCTTGCCTTGTTGAACTTAGATTTGTCCCAAGCCTGATATTTTATTCTTGTCTGTTCTATCTTTTGTGTTTGGATACAAAAGAAGAATTTCAATCTTCTCTTTATGGATTCATATCAGTCCATTGGCGTTTAGATGCTTTCCATTGAATGAACTCTGCAATAGTGCACAGATGGTCCTGAGTATGATTATTCTTTTCCTTTCCACACCATGATTTGTTGTTTTTAACTTGGTAAACGATTATGCTTACATGCTTAAGTGACACTTCACTATTTTATTGAAGTTGATTAAGCAAAACATTTTTTTTTTTCAGTGCAGAAGGGAGCATTGGTGTTATTGTTCCCTTAGTGATTGAAAATAATTACAGCTAAAGAGCGAAGTGATTTTGCTAAAGTAGAAGATGGTGGCAGATGCTAAAATAGTAGAGGTGGATGCTCCGACGGTGGCAGTGATGCAAACAAAGAGGCAAATGAAATATGTTTTGGTGACTGGTGGAGTCGTGAGTGGTTTAGGGAAGGGTGTGACAGCGAGCAGCATTGGCGTTGTACTCAAAGCCTGTGGCCTTCGTGTTACCTCAATCAAAATAGGTTTTTCATTCCATCCTTGTACATGCGTGATGACATTACATTATTATAGTCCTTTTTTTTTCCTTTTTATTTATTGGGATTATGTTTTTATACGATCATTGTTTTAGGATTTCATGATATTTTTTATATTTTTTTTGGCAGTGTGGAAAGGTTATATAGATAATGCTAACTTTATGCTTTCTGATTATTTGGTTATGAAAATTTTGATGAGAGTTCCTCTAGTTTGTTTCGAAGGGTGAATGTTTTTGGTTTATTTGTCTATGGCTTCTTTGCCCTATTGCCTCCAAAGTAAGGGGAAATCCACCCCAAAGTGTAGGGACCTCCTTTCAAAATTCAGAAAACCTGAAATAAACTACTAAAAACTCTCATGCCTAATATGAGGCTAAGGGTTTTATAAGAAAAAAACCTAAGAACTAAAATATATTAATTATTAAACTGCCCTAATAACAAAATTGAGAGAAAAGGGCCTATTAAGTAATTTTTGTTAATGGAAATGATCCCACTCATATCTTTATCTATATAAGTTCAGAAGGAAATGTCTAAGTCAGCAACTCTATTATGCAAAGCTATAAACAAGGCCGAGGAAGATAGTCTTTAAGAAGGAATGGGTGTCAAGCTGATAGCTGTAGGATGTTGAGTTGTTAGTAAAATATTTAATTATATAGATGATGAGGCATGAATGGTCCTGAAAAAACTTAACCAGAATGGTGACCAAGGTTGACAAGCTCATTTTGAGTCGAACAACACTTATGCTCTCTTAAGCTTGGCTCATTTACACCCCTAGTGCCAAGTAAGCAACTTCACAAGACTCAATTCGGGAAGACGTTGATTGGAAGGAGCCTAGAGTTGCCTAAAAAGTGGTCGAGGTCGCACTGATGATGTCTAAACTGATAAGTTTAATATATAAAGCTGTTGAAAAAAAGCATTAAGGGGTTAAATATTGAGAAAACAAATTCATAGGACTCGATCTAAAGATGTTGCTAACTGATGAGAGGGTAGGGGGATGAGATGAGCTGATAGGAAGGAGGCCAAGTTCATAGCCATGCCCAGTATATCAAGTCATTGGTAAAGGCCTAGAAATAATGAGGCCTAAATTGATGACTCCAGGTTGTTGAGTTGGCAACATGAGCTCGATTGGTTCAAATTAATTTGATTTATATCCAATCACATTGATTTGGAGGAAATGATAAGGTTATTCTAAGTCAAATATGATTTGACCAAGGATGGGCGAAGCTGAACTTACCGCATGCTGAATAAACACATTGAACGGATGAACAAACCTCACCTGAAGGAAACTTTGAGAGTGAGAATTTAGGTCAACATGGTGCTCAAGAAATACATATGAAGTGAAGACATTTAGTTCCATGTTAATTTTTCATGATTCAAGTACAAATCTTGAGGCATCCCCTCAATCGGAAGGGTGAACTGCAAGTTAAAAAAGAAACATAGGGAAAATCAAGGGAATCTAAAGTCATCTTGATGAGATTAGTAGGAAATAATTTGATACCAAGCTAGCAGGAAGGAGGCCAAGTTTATAGCTTTATTATGCTAAGCATTCGTTAAGGGCCTATGAAAGAGTCAAGCCGATGAGTTTTGTATGTCGAGCCTCTTTCGTAAGGGACTAGAAAAAATGAGACCTAAATTACTTCAAGATGCTGAGTTGACAATAGGAGGTCGATTAGCCCAAATTAATTTGATTAATATCAAATCAAATTAATTTGGTGGAAATGGAAGTGTTGTTCTAAGTCAAATATGACTTGATCTAAGATGGATGATGGCGACTCCATGATATATTGACTAAACATGTCAAATGGATGAACATAATTTGTGTTCACATGAAAGAAAATTCGAGAGTGAAAAATTGGGTAACATCGGGCTCAAGTAATACATTAAAAGTGAATAAATTTGGCTTCTTGTTAATTTTCTTATGAACCAAGTTTGAATCTTAGAGTTATCCCCTCAAATTGAAGGGTGAACTCCAAGATTGAAAGGAAACATAAAGAAAGTCGAGGGCATCTAAAGTCATTTAGATGATATTAGTATGAAACAATTTAAGAAAGAAAATGATCCATGAGCTTGGAACATATAGAACTTTTTCCATTAACATTACTAGCTTGGTTGCATAGAAGACCACTGTTGTGGGACAGTTGGATGTTATTGTGGTCAAATATATGGCTTCGCTTGGAGTTGTCACTTTGTTGGATGGAAATTGTTGTGGAGTTCAACTTCTATTTTCTAGTTGATTGAGTAAAGTGATGGGTATCACTTGCCATGTGGTTATAATCAGGAAGTACAATTCAGGTATCTTTAATCAAACATTGGAGGGAGACTTAGTTTTTCTCTCACCATATTCTTGTCCTCTTTTTGAACTGCTCGAAGCTTATGACTCTTGGAGAATGACTTTTTGAGAAGGGAACATTTTTATGAAGAAATCTATAAAGCTTGCTAATGGGTTCAATAAATTAATATATTAAAATTGTGGAGTTGTAACTTAGTGATTAGGTTGTTGAAGCTCTAGTGACAAGAGGCATGTGAGAAGTCTTGGGTTGCATGGACCACGGTTGGATTGGGAAGGGAAAATTTTTATTGGACAATAATTTGTTAATGAAGGCTTACAACAGTGGCTATGAATATAGTAAACATGTTGCAAGCACGTGGGGAGGTGGATGCGAATAAGCATGAGGACAAGGGCAAATTTACACAAGCAATGCAAAATGTTGGGAACCGAGGCATGATTTGATGCTATAATGCTATGGGCTAACCAAGCATGAGGTTGAAGTGGGCGCATCAGTGAATGTAATTTGAGAATTTTGTGAAAAATTTTCAAGTCAAATAAAAAAACAGTTATGTTGTGTGGATGGATTTGATATGTGGTTCTCGTGTAGAGATCAACAAGGAGGTGCAGAATTGCATGACTTATTGACTGATCATCAAAATGAACAAGGGGAATCAAAGTGGTAGAGGTTAAGACATATATTGTGTCTAACTTGTGTAGAAATGGATGGGACCCAATTAGATGGAATTTTAAGACAAAATAGAGCAAACATAATGAAGGGATCAACAAGTATTGTTCTTCTCTAATATCAATATGTGTAGATGAGGGGGGCAATAATACATAAGTTGGGTGTCTGAATGAGCGTGAGAGGAGGGAAGATACAAGGAAGACTTAATCTTTAATTCATTATGAATTGATCTAAATCAAACCATGAAGTTCTTATTCCCTGCTTTTACAAAATATGTTTTTGAACCTTAATGCTAAAAATCTGAGGGGAAAAAAACTTGTTATATATATATATATATATAATGGAGAATGAGGATTCATAAAGCTGATCCCAAGTAGTTGGGATAAGAATAATTTTAATTATTATACTAGTTTGAAAATTAACCTACATAATTAAAATAACAAAAATTAAGGCATAAGAGTTGTTGCTATATCATTTTAAGATTGAAACAATCCCCATAATTGATGCAGGCAAACTAGAAAGAAAAAGCCAAAAGAGGAGAACACTAGGACTAGTAGAACAAAGCTCGATTCAAACTAGAATGCTGAGATCTAAACAAACACCAAAACAAAAGAAAGCCGAACAAACGAAACAAAATTAAAATAAAAAAAATACTACACTCAAAACAACCGGCAAGCAGTTTCCTCACATGCAACAAAAAAGTAGGCAAAGTAAAATAAGTGCTTAACGGCTTGCAAACCAAGGGTCCACCACAGCTACATGGTCCAACGTCCAACAAACTCCTCCGACAAATGTCACCAAATCAGCCAACAAACACCTTCAATAGCTCAAGAAGAAGTATGCACGTGGATTGGAACTTGCGGAGAGAAGAAGAGGTTAGAAGCCTAAGACGAAATAGAGAGAAGGAAGAGAGAAATGGAACAAGCTCTCAAGCTTTTCCAAGGAAGAAGAAACCCTCAAGTTTTGTAGAGACTTTGCTCAAAAATTCAACAACCTTTTGTGTCTTAAAACATCTCCAATTTATAAGAGAAAAGGGGGAAGCCAAACAACCTTTCAACCTCCAACCGAACCAATCAGGTAAGGGGAATTAGAAGGCCATAATTCATTCCAGAACAGCACCCGAAAAGGCCACACAAAAAATCGGGAAAAGCATCCACAAGACAAGCAGCTAGGGTAGGAATTGGGGCATCACAGGGGATCAGACCCAACAACCAGGGGGACCTGAACAGGCCACGGGAAGGAGAACCAGCAGGGGGAAAATCGAAGAGGCACCGAAAAAAGAAAAGGCAAAAATTCCACTCCACTTAATGAGCTAACAAGAGGAATACCTTTTCATATTAATAAGCTAAACATCAGCTCAAGCATTTATGAGCTAGACCAAGTAGCTCTCAAAGAGCACAGCCCAAACCCGAGCAACCAAGTCCCAACCCGAGAAGCAACCAGCAACCCAAAGACCAAAGGACCCAAGTAGCTAGCACACCCAAAGCTTGCCAAGCCCAAACACAACCTACTCATGATCATTGGATGTTTTCCATCATAGGATAGCATTAAAAAAAAACAAAAAAAAATTATAATATTTTCAAATTACAATAAAAAACGAAGATAAATTGAAATATGCATGCATCAATTCCCCCATGGTGGGAGAATCTCATCTTCTGATGAGAAGGCTTCAACAACTTTCTGAAAAAAATCTGGATGACGATTTTCAGCTCAATAACATCCATCCATGTGCAGTCTGTTAATGGACGATTGCTCCATTTAACTAGAAACCTTTTGTGCTCGCCATGTCTAATCTTAGTAATTCTGACATCAATAGCATCTTCAATCTAATCATCACTGTTTAGAACTGATGTGGAAAGTGATAAAGTTTCAACTTCCATAGAATCATCAGAATTTTCTTCATACAAAGAAATGTCAGAAATATTAAATACATGAGAAGTTCCAACAGTAGTAGGAAGATCCAAGAGATAGACATTCGTATCGAACTTCGTAGAATATGAAAAGGCCCAAATTTCTTCCTGCTTAATTTACCAAAGTTTTAACAGGAAATCGTTGGCGACAAAAGTAAGCCATAACCAAATCACCCTCCTTAAAATAAACTTCCCTCCGATGTTTGTCAGCAGCATATTTGTATTTAACATTAGTCATTCAGAGTTTTTCAAGGACTTGCTGTTAGACAGATTTGATATGATCAAAAGTTTATGTGGCTTCAACACTAACTTTATTAGGTAAAGTCAAATAATTTCTATCTAAAATGTGAGGTATAGGCTAGCTATAAATAATCTCAAAGGGAGTTTTACTAGTGGAGTGATTAACAAAATTATTATATGCAAACTTAGCTTGGGGTAATATCAAATCCCATTGGGATGATTTCTCACCAGCAAGACATCTTAGTAAATTTTCTAAGCGTCGATTGACAACTTCAGTTTGTCCATCGGTTTGTGGATGATATGCACTACTAAACTGAAGAGTAGTTCCTAACTTTGCCCAGAGTGTTCTCCAAAAGTGACTAAAAAATCTAGTATCCATATCAGAAGTAAATGTTCGAGGAATGCCATGGAGATGAATAATTTCTTTAAAAAATAAATCAGCAATATATGAAGGATCAGAAGTTTTCTTGCATGGAATAAAGTGTGTCATTTTGCTAAATCGGTTCACAACCACAAAGACAAAATCATATTTTCTTGCGGTAACATGCAACCCTAAAACAAAATCCATAGAAAGATCTTTCCAAGGTTTATTTGGAATTGGAAGGGGAGTATACAAACCAATGTTTTGAGAAGTTCCCTTGAAAGCTTGACAGATTTTACATTGTTTCACCAGCTTAGCAATTTGCTTTCTCATATGAGGCCAGAAATATTTTTCTTCCACCAAGGCAACATTTTTTCCTTGACCAAAATGCCCACCCAAGTTGTTCTCTTAAAGAAATTTTTGTAATGCAAAATCTAAAACCCTTAAATTAAAAAACCTTCTTGAATGACAAATTGAGCAAATTGATCAGTTCTAGAAGTGAGACAAGATTCCCAAATACCCTTAAAATCTGGTTCATTCGCATAAGTGTCTTTTAAGAAGTCGAAAGAAGTTATGGTTGGGTAAACAATTACTAACAAATGAGCCCTCCTACTTAAGGCATCAGCCACTTTGTTTAGCACCCAAGTTTTATGCTTAATATGAAAAGATTACTCTTGCACAAAAGGGTCCATTTGACATGTATTTTATTTAGATTTTTTTGAGAGCCCAAAAATTGCAAAGCTTTGTGATTAGTGTTTAAAATAAAATATCTTTGAATTAATTAACATCTGCAGAATTTCAAAGCTTGAACAATCGTATAAAATTTCAAGTCGTAAGTAGAATATTTAGATCGAGAATTATTCAACTTTTCAGTAAATGTGCTTTCCTTCCTGATTAAGCATAGCACCTATACCGATATGCGAAGTATCACAATCAATTTCAAAAACTTTTTCAAAATTTGGCAAGCTAAGGATGGGAGCTTGACTCATTTTTGCCTTAATTATTTGAAAAGTTTGTTCAGCTTGAGGTGTCTACATAAAAACTCCTTTTTTTAAAGGGCAATTAGAGAGCTGAAGTTTTTAATAAACCTTCGATAGAAAGAAGCTGAGCCATAAAACTCTCTCACCTCGCTGATATTTTTAGGAGTAGGTGAGTTTTGAATTGCCTCAATTTTTACAAGATCGACCTTAATTCCTTTAGCAGACACGATGTATCTCAAGAATGTCAAACTTGAAGTCAAGAAAGAACATTTTTTTAGATTAATGTACAATTTTTGCTCTCTTAGAGTTTGCAGAATTTGTTTCACATGATTAAGATGCTCAGAAGGGTGAATGCTATAAATCAGAATATCATCGAAGTACACCACAACAAACTTTTCAATAAAAGGTCTTAAAACATGATTTATTATTCTCATAAAAGTGCTAGGAGCATCAGATACTTGCTTAAAAAGTTCATCATGTTCAGTTGAACTCATTCTGTAATGGGGAAGATTAGGCAATGTGGCTCCAGGTATTAAATCAATGTTATGTTGAATGTCTCTCATCGATGGCAAACTTTTTGGTAACTCTTCAGGTGCTATATCAGAAAACTCATCAATTAAAGATTGAATTTCTTTAGGAATTTTAGTGGTTGAATCAGTTTCTTTTCCTAGCACCAGGTAAGCTACCTCAGACTGTTTCAAATCATTTATGTTAAGAAGCAGTTCATGAGTGTTTGCTTTTGCAACTTTGATATTTTTGACAGGCGGGTCAGGAATGTGTTTTTGAGGATAAAGAGTGAATTCTTTATTATTTTGAATCAAAGTGTAGGTATTCTTTTTTCTGTTATGAATGATTTTGTGATCAAATTGCCAAGGACGACCCAATAAGATATGCCAGACTTCAAGAGGTACAACATCACAAACCACTTGATCTTTGTAAGAATTTCCAATTGTTAAATTAACAGTGCATTATTTTGTTATAAGAATCTCATCCCCTTCTTTAAACCAAGAGATTTTATATGCTTTGACAAGTGGTTTTGATTTCAATTTAAGCTTATCAACCATTAGTTTTGAAACAAAATTACCTAAACTCCCACTATCGATCATTAAAGTGTAAATTTTTCCCTCAACTGTGCAAGTGGTTTTAAAAATGTTTCTTCTAAGCCACCTATCCCCATTTTCCACTTTAGCAGTTAAAACTTGTCAGATTACTAAAAGTTGTTCACTTTCATCGTCCTCTACATCAACTTTTTCCAATTCATTTCTTTTTTAGGTTCAGATTCATTTTCTTCTTCTTCTATTTCTTCGTCATTTTCAATGTAGTTATTTCTTGGAAGATTGTTTTTTTTCTACAAGCCACAGAGAGATGATCATAAAGCCCGCATTTATAACACGATCCAATCAGTTTTGGTTGTTCAGTAGTTTTAGGCCCCATTATTCCTTTACCTTTATCCATATTTTGAGTTTCAAATGATTTAATTCGCACACCCGATGTTCCTACAGAAGTTTGTGAAGATTGAGTTTTAACTCGCTAGTCTGTCTTCGCTTATATGTTTCAGTTATTTCTTTGTGACCTCGTTGATGTTGCTTTTTAATTTTCAGTGCCATTCGATAAGCCTCGTCGAGTTTAATTACGTGGTGCAGATTTAGTTGATCTTGAATCATCTATTTTAGTCCATTTATATACCTATTAATAGTTCTTTCCTCGAATTCATCTAAGTCATTTCGAGATTGGAGTTTATAGAAAATTTATGTGTTTTCTTCAACAGTTTGATTACCTTGACGTAGATTATTAAATTCTTGAAAAATAGTTCGTGCGTGGTTTGAAGTCAGGAAATTCCCTCTCATTTTTTCTTTCATTCTTTCACAGTTTTGTATTTTTTCCCTCACCTTAATCTATTGTTTTAAAGGTTCTTCCACCATGTGAGTGCATGATCAGTGAGTTTTAAGCTTGCAAATTTAACCTTCCTATTATCCGGTATTTCCTTCCATTAAAAAAACTCATATATTTTTCTACCCATTAAATGAACTGGTCAGGTTGCAATTTTCCTTCAAAATTATGAACATCAATTTTAATCCCATAATCCCAATTTCTTTGTCGTCTATTTTGGTTCCTAGGGACTTTCTCTTCACTTTCAGAAGTTTGAACATTAGGATTGTTAACATTTAAATTTGCAAGAGTATTAGCCATGTTGTTTATTTGATTTTGCAAATCCGCTAATTGTTGCATCATTTGTTGCCAATCCCCTTGATTATTAGTCATTTTTGTTTTCTTAAGAAAGAGACTCATATCAACCTAGGATTTGCTAACTTGCTCTCTGATAGGTACCACTTGAATATTCCAAGTGATTCCTATCGGATCTTCGCCAAGACACAAATATTCCGCTGTTTTCAATAGAAAACAGCCACCAATAGTAGAAAAACTGAGAAAGTAGGAAGACAACGTTGGAAAAAACAATAGCAACAATGGTATTCCACTAGTAGACGATCAAAACAAAAGTAAGATACAATGTTCTTCAATTCGAGAGGAAGAACAACTCTCCTACAATCTCCGGCAATGCCAAGAGCCCAAGCAAGAAACCCTAGAACACAAAACTTTTTTCAAAAACAAGATGATCCCTCATTCCTCTCATAACTCCCTATTAATACAATCTAATACAAAATAAAAGCAAAAGGACTTCTCTACCCTTCCTTCTCCCTCCAAAAACACTTAAACCATATTTGAATTTCAAGTGGACCCCACCCCAGCCCCCTTTCCTCTTTCCGCCTGGCCTCTGGCCCGTCTCCGCCTGGAGTAAACCCGGACCGGCTGGGCCGGTCCAGGTTGAGCCGGTCCATGCTGGACCGGCGTAACATTTCCCCCCTCCCAAAGTACCACCTTGTCCTCAAGGTGGAAGGTCGGAAACTGCTCTGCAATCCTCTCTAGTGGCTCCCATGTGGCCTCATAGTCTGGGAGGCCGCTCCACCTAATCTTCACTTCCTTTTCCCCCTTCGCATTGATGCGCACTCCTTCTACTTCTATAGGCTCCAGTGTCACTTCCATGTCCTCCCTCAATGTGCTGGGCAACTCTGGGCTTACTGCATGCTCCCCCACCACTTTCCTTAACTGTGAGACATGAAAAACGGGGTGTATTCTGGCTGTTGGAGGAAGCCTCAATCTATATGCCACCTCCCCGATTTTCTCCTCCACTTCAAAAGGGCCAAAATATCTCGCTGCGAGTTTCTCATTTCTCCTTTGGGCCATAGTCCTCTGTCGGTATGGTCGGAGCTTCAAATAGACCTTGTCCCCGACTCCAAACTGTATATCTCTCCTTTTGCTGTCTGCCTGCTTCTTCATAATCTGTTGGGCTCTAAGTAAGTGCCTCTTGAGCTCGGCCAACACCTGATCTCTTTCCTTCAAATGCTGATCCACTGCAGATACTGGAGTGCTCTGATGGCTGTAGTGTACCAGATGTGGGGGATCCCTACCATATAACACCTTGAAAGGTGTCATCTTAGTAGCCGAATGAGACGAGGTGTTGTACCAGTATTCTGCCCATGCTAGCCATTTGGCCCACTGCTTCGGTGTATCTGACACGAAGCACCTCAAGTATGTCTCCAAACTCCTATTCACCACCTCTGTCTGCCCATCAGTCTGTGGATGATAGGCTGTGCTCCTCTTCAATACGGTGCCCTGCATCCTAAACAGTTCCCTCCAAAAATGACTCAGGAACACCTTGTCCCTATCAGAAACAATGGACTCTGGTACCCCATGTAGGCGGACTATCTCCCTCACAAACGCTGCTGCTACCGACACTGCTGTGTACGGGTGTCTCAAAGGAATGAAATGAGCATATTTGCTCAGCCTGTCGACCACCACCAGTATAACTGTGTAGCCTTCTGATTTTGGGAGCCCATCAATGAAGTCCATAGTAATCTCCTCCCAAACTTTCTCTGGTAGGGCCAGAGGCTGCAGTAATCCCCCTGGTGCCATTGTCATGTACTTGCTCCGCTGGCAAGTATCACACTTAGCCACCATCTCCTCTATGTCTTTCCTCATCCCCCTCCAGTACAATTCAGCAGCTAACCGGCTATAAGTTTTCTGCACTCCTGAATGCCCTCCTATGGCACTCTCATGAAACTCCTGTAACAGCTGGGGAATATGGATGGAAGACCTAGGAATCACACTCCTTCCCTGATAGAGCAGTCTTTCTCCCACAACTGAATAGCCCGGGTGGCTATTCTCATCTGCTAACACCTCTTCTTTGATCTTCCTAAACTCCTCATTCTGAATGCTCTCCTCTTTGATGGCTCCCCAATCTATCAATACTGGTACTGATACAGCGATCCCCTGGAGCTCCCCCATACAGCGTGATAAGGCATCCGCTGCCTTATTCTCTAGCCCTGGTCGGTAGTGTATCTCGAAATCATATCCCAACAGCTTGGACAACCACCTCTGGTGCTCCTCTGTGACCATCCTCTGCTCTAACAAGTACTTCAAGCTCCTCTGATCAGTTCTGACAATAAAGTGTCTGCCCAATAAGTAAGGTCTCCACTTCTGGATGGCCAATACAATCGCCATCAGCTCTCTCTCGTAGACCGACTTCAGCCTAGCCCGGGATGACAGGACTTGACTGAAGTAAGCTATGGGCCTGTGCCTCTGCATCAACACTGCTCCCAATCCATAGCCTGAAGCATCTGTCTCCACCACAAACACCTGACTGAAGTCTGGCAGAGCAAGCACTGGCACCGTCGTCATGGCCTTCTTCAGCTTCTCAAAGGCCTCTGAAGCTGCTTCTCCCCATAAAAACCCGTCCTTCTTCAACTGCTCTGTCAGAGGCCATGCTATGGTGCTGTATCCTCTCACGAACCTTCTGTAATAGCCTGTCAGTCCCAAAAACCCTCTGAGTCCCTTCAAGGTCTTGGGTTGAGGCCAAGCCAGCATTGCCTCTATCTTGGATTGATCTGCAGCCACTCCCTCCTGGGATATCACGTGCCCCAGGTACTCCACCCGTGCCTGAGCGAAGTCACACTTCTTGAAGTTGGCCTTCAACTGATGCTCCTTCAGTACACCCAACACCATTCTCAGGTGCTCTAGGTGTTCCTCCTCAGTCCTGCTATAAATTAGGATGTCATCAAAAAATACCAACACAAACCTGCGGAGGTGTGGCTTGAAGATCCGGTTCATCAAAGCTTGGAATGTTGCCGGAGCGTTGGTGAGGCCAAAAGGCATCACCAGAAACTCGTAGTGACCCTCATGAGTCCTGAAGGCCGTTTTCTGCACATCTTCCTTCCTCATCCTGATCTGGTGATAGCCTGACTTCAGATCGACCTTGGTGAACAAAGCTGCTCCATGTAGCTCATCCATCAACTCATCAATCACCGGGATAGGAAACTTATCAGGCGCAGTTTCCTTGTTGAGAGCTCTATAATCTACACAGAACCTCCAACTCCCATCCTTCTTCTTCACAAGCAGCACTGGACTAGAGAAAGGACTCACACTGGGCTGAATGATCCCTCCTTCTAGCATTTCTCCCACCAATCTTTCAATCTCATCTTTCTGCACCTGAGGATATCTGTAAGGTCTCACACTGATAGGAGATACTCCTTCTTTCAGGATAATCTGATGCTCCTGCTCTCTGTCAGGTGGTAGTCCAACTGGAGGTTGGAACACATCCTCAAATTCCTGCAACAGGGGTTGAACCAAAGTGGGGATGGGTCTTCCCTCCCCCTCCTCCTGCTCCTCCAAGCTCTGCAATTCCACCAAGAATCCTCCTCCTTCCTCCTGTATGATTTTCACCATGGATCGGAGTGACACTCCAGCTCTAGACAATCCTGGTTCTCCCCTCAGCTTTACCTGCTTCCCCTCTACGCTCAGCTCCATCACCATGGTCCCCCAATTCACCTTGGTTTCACCCAAGGTCTGTAGCCACTTCATGCCCAAAATAACGTCTGTGCTACCCAACTTCAGGGGAAGAAAATCCTCTACCACCCTGATCTCCTGTAGCTTCATCTCCACCCCTTTGCAGATCCCGGTGCTGGACTCAATCTTCCCTGTCCCCATCATCACCCCGTAGCTGCCTGTCTCAGTAGGCTCCATCCCTAGCTCCTCCGCCACCTGGGTGGATATGAAATTGTGGGTTGCCCCATTGTCAATCAGAACCACAACCTCTCTCCCCCGAATCTCCCCCTTCACCTTCATTGTATGGCTAGGAGTGAATCCCATCACAGAATTGAGGGAGACCTCGGCTACCTCCAACTGTGGATCAATCTGCTCCTCATCAGTATCATCACCCTCTTTAGGCGCCTCGTCTATATAGACGGTGAGAGCCCGAAGAGCGCGATCCTTGCATCTATGTCCTGGAACAAACTTCTCCTCACATCTGAAACAAAGGCCCTTGGCCCTCTTCTCCTGCATCTCCTCCTCAGTCAATTTTTTGAAGCTTCCAGCAGATCTAGTCACCCCGCTCTTCTCCTTTCCACTCTCTCTAGGTAGAATGGGGCTTGGTCCCTTTGGAGCCAAGTAAGTGGTAGTTGTCCTGGTGGGCCCTCCTGAGTGATTGTTCCTCCACGTGCGGGCGTTGGTCTTCTGGTTCTCCACCAACTGAGCTAACTCCATCGCCTCCCTCAGATCTCTTGGTCTCATGACCTTCACTGCATCTCTGATCTCGGGTTTGAGGCCCTTCATAAAGTTCCCCCCTCAGCGTACTATTTGATAGGCCCTCCATGTCTCCCACCAAGCTCTCAAATTTCTTCCTGTATTCCTCCACTGTTCCCTCTTGAGTGAGGGCATAGAACTGTTCTGATATCTCCCATGGGCTACTCCCCCTGAATCTCTCCCTGATAGCTTCCTTGAAGTCCCTCCAAGTCCTCACCGGATCCCACTTATCCATGTACTTGAACCAAGCAAAAGCCGCCCCTTCCAAGCACATACTAGCCGCCATCAATCTCTCCTCCTCCATCAGGCCATTCACTGCAAAATACCTCTCCACCTTGTGGATCCACTCATCCACATTCCCCTCTTCGAAAACTGGCATTTTCAGCTTTCTGGCCCTCGTGTCCATCCCATATGCTCTGTTCCCCCCATGGCCTCCTCTGTCCCAGGCAATGGGGTCTTCCCAAGTTCCTCTTTCTCCATATCGAGGCTCATCCTCCCTTCTCGGCCGCTGATAGCCATCTTCCCCTCGCGCTCCGCCATGGTGGTTATGGATCCCCCATGGTCGGTCCACGGGATCGGGCCTCCGACGACGCCAATCCTCCTCTCTGTCTTCCCTGAAGTCTCTCCTTCTATCATGTTCTTCCCTCCTGATGGACTCCCTAGGTGGCATCCTTCCGTTGCTGTCAAGCAGCTCCACATCATCCTCCCTTTCTGGATTCACCTTCTCCTTACCTCTGCTCCCACTACCTTCTCCTCTTTCCTCCGTTGGCACTGCCCTTGCTTGCCCTTCCAACAACTTCTTCATCATCTCTTCCAGAGCCATGAATTTTCCCTCCACATTCTCACTAAATGTGGCCATCTTCTCCTCCAGATCCGCCTTAAGTTGACCCATCTCGGTCTCCAAGACTTCTACACGCTTAGATGCCATGGGAACCAACGAGATGTCTCCGGATCCAGGAAAATTCAGCAAAAAACTGCTGCGATACCGTGGGAAAACAGCCCCCTACCGCCCGGATCTTGCTCTGATACCAATTTGATAGGTACCACTTGAATATTCCAAGTGATTCCTATCGGATCTTCGCCAAGACACAAATATTCCGCTGTTTTCAATAGAAAACAGCCACCAATAGTAGAAAAACTGAGAAAGTAGGAAGACAACGTTGGAAAAAACAATAGCAACAATGGTATTCCACTAGTAGACGATCAAAACAAAAGTAAGATACAATGTTCTTCAATTCGAGAGGAAGAACAACTCTCCTACAATCTCCGGCAACGCCAAGAGCCCAAGCAAGAAACCCTAGAACACAAAACTTTTTTCAAAAACAAGATGATCCCTCATTCCTCTCATAACTCCCTATTAATACAATCTAATACAAAATAAAAGCAAAAGGACTTCTCTACCCTTCCTTCTCCCTCCAAAAACACTTAAACCATATTTGAATTTCAAGTGGACCCCACCCCAGCCCCCTTTCCTCTTTCCGCCTGGCCTCTGGCCCGTCTCCGCCTGGCCTCTGGCCCGTCTCCGCCTGGAGTAAACCCGGACCGGCTGGGCCGGTCCAGGTTGAGCCGGTCCATGCTGGACCGGCGTAACACTCTCATACTAAACTTGATGCAGACAAACTAGAAAGAAAAAGAAAAAAGAGGAGAACACTAGGACTAGTAGAACAAAACTCGATTCAAACAAGAATGCTGACATCCAAACAAACTCCAAAACAAACGAAAGCCAAACAAACGAAACAAAATTAAAATAAAAAAAACACTACCCTCAGAACAACCGACAAGCGGTTTCCTCACATGCAACGAAAAAGTAGACAAAGTAAAATAAGTGCTTAAGGGCTTGCAAACCAAGGGTCCACCACAGCTACGAGGTCCAACGTCTAACAAAACTCCTCCGAAAAATACCATCAAATCAGCCAACAAACACCTCTAATAGCTCAAGAAGAAGGATACAAGTGGAGTGGAACTTGCAGAGAGAAGAAGAGGTTAGAAGCCCAAGACGAAATAGAGAGGAGGAAGAGAGAAATGGAACAAGCTCTCAAGCTTTTCCAAGGAAGAAGAAACCCTCAGGTTTTGTAGAGACTTTGCTAAAAATTTCAACAACCTTTTATGTCTTAAAACATCTCCAATTTATAAGAGAAATGGGGGCAGCCAAACAGCCATTCAACCTCCAACCGAACCAATCAGGTAAGGGGAATTAGAAGGCCATAATTCATTCCAGAACATCACCCGAAAATGCCACACAAAAAATTGGGAAAAGCAGCCACGGGATAAGTAGTCAGGGGAGGAACTGAAGGGGCATCACAGGTGATGCTATCAAGGATTTATGTACTTTTTATTTTGTTTGAACAATAGTATATTTTATTTTCTTTTCTTTTTTTTAGCTATCCAATGATGGGAAAGCATCCAATGATCATGGTAGGTGTGCATATGGCTTGGTAGACCTTTGATTTGCTGGCTCGATTGGTCCCTGGCTGCTGGTGGTTCACGGGTTGGCTGTTTTGGAGCATTCGGTTTTGAGCTGGTTCTCTAAGTTGCTTGAGCTGAAGTTTAGTAGCTCATTATTATCCAAAAAAGGTACCTCATTAAGAAGAGTTTACTTTTGGAGTGGCCTTGTCCCTTCCCCTTCCCTTTTTCTTCTTGTCTCTTCGGATTCCGTGGCTTGTATTTAATGGGGGCTGAATTCTATGCTGAGAATTCAATGGAAAGCTATTAATTTTCCTTTGGGAATTCAGCCAGTCTTTGTGCTGTTTTTTCCCAATGCTTTGCTGCTTTGGATTCTGGCGGGTTGATTGCTTTGGTGCTGTAAGTTACCAATGTTTCCTTCAGAATTAATGTGGGGTTGATTTCCGAAATGGGGTGCTTTTTCCCGTTACTGTGCTGCTTTGGAATTTCCGCCTGTTTGCTGGTGCCTTGGTTCCGTGAGCTGCTGGGTTGATTTTCCGAAATGGGCTTTTGGAAATCCTATGAAAACTAATGCTTGAGATGATGTGTGCATTCATAAAGGTAGGCTTTTGGCATTCCTTTTCTTTGCCTATAAAAATGAGATGATGTTGTGAAGAATGACAGTTGATATTTGTGAGCATATTTGCTATTAACCTGCGGGTTTATTCGGAAATCCTGCGGGCTCTTTCCAACCTTCTTTTCTCATCCCCTCCGGAAATCTTGCGGGCTCTTTCCACCCTTTCTTCTCGGGCTTCTAACCTCTTTCGTCTCTCCGCAAGTGCCACTCCATCTGTATCATTCTTCTCAACAGTGAAGCAACTTTAGGGTGTCGTATCAGAGTTGATTTGAAGCATCTATTGAAGAATTGGGCCAATCTTGCAGTGGTGGACCATCGGTTTGCTAATTCTATGCACTTTACTTATTTAACCTACAAATTCGATGCATGTGAGGAACCCGCTCTGACGGTTGTCTGAGGATAGCGTCTTTTTAAGTTTCTTTTTTTCTTTAAAATCTCCTAGCATCTCTTGTTGTGTTTGTCAAGTTTTGGGTCGTTTGAGTTTATTTAAAAAAGTTTGTTTTAAGTTCTACTCATTTTGTCAGTTTTCTTCTTGTGTGTCTTTTGTGTTCAAGAAATATAGGGTCCCCTATATTCCTTGTCTACATCAATTTGATATCAGAGCAAGTTCGTCTTTGTTTTGGTTTTTAGGAGTCTTTCTCTTTCGTGTCAAAAAAGATAAAAAAAAAGGCTAATGAACAAGGGGATTGGCAACAAGTGATGCAACAATTAAATGATTTGCAACATCAAATTAATACGGTAGCTGAGGCCATTGCTAATCTAAATGTCAATCAAGCTAACTCTAATCCTAGCATTATATCTTCTGGGAGTGAAGAGGAAGAACCTAGAAATCGAAATAGGCGACAAAGAAATTGGGATCACCGAATTAAAATCGACGTTCATAATTTTGAAGGAAAATTACAACCTGAACAATTCCTAGAATGGGTAGAAAAAATGGATCAGTTTTTTGAATGGAAAGAAATTCCGAAAAATCAAAAAGTTAAATTTGCAAGTTTAAAGCTAACGGGACATGCATTAACGTGGTGGAAAAATTTACAAAACAACAGATTAAGAAGAGGCAAAGAAAAAATTCAAACATGGGATAGAATGAAGGAGAAAATGAAAGGAAAATTCTTGCCAACTGATCATGCTCGAACAATATTCAAAGATCAACTCAATTTGCGTCATATCATTAAAACTGACAAGGCTTATCGTATGCCTTTAAAATTGGAAAAGCAACATCAAAAGGAAAAAGGTCACAATAAAATCGTGGAAACGTATAAACGTCGTTTAACTAGCGGGATTAAATCTCAGTCTTAAACTTCTGGGGGAACATCAGGTCTGAAAATTAAAGCTTTTTAAAGTTAAATTCAAGAAAAAGGAAAAGGAGTAGCAGGAAATAAACCGTCTGAGCAATATAAGCAAATTAGACCTTGTTACAAATGTGGGTTATATGGTCACTTATCAGCTACTTGCAGAAAGAATAATCCTCCACGAAATAATTTCATAGAAGATGAAAATGAGATAGAAGAAGAAGAGGAGAATGAAACAGGATCTGAAAATGAAGTTGAATTAGAAAAATTTGATTTAGAAGGAGATGAAAGTGAAAAGTCTTTGGTAATTCGACAAGTTCTAACAACAACAATTGACAAAGGGGATAGATGGCTAAGAGGAAACATATTCAAAATAACTTGCACCATCGAAGGAAAAATCTGTACCCTTATGATAGATAGTGGAAGTTCTGAAAATTTTGTTTCTCAAAAATTGATCGACAAACTTAAACTCAAATTAAAACCACTTGCTAAATCTTATAAGATTTCTTGGTTTAAAGAAGGGGGTGAGGTTCCAATCACTAAACAATGTACTGTCAATTTATCAATTGGGGGATCATTTAAAGATCAAATTGTTTGTGATATTGTGCCTCTTGAAGTTTGCCATATTTTGCTAGGACGATCTTGGCAGTACGACAACAAAACTGTTCACAATGGAGAGAAAAACACATATATTTTGATGAAAAATAATAAGGAGTTTACTCTTCATCCTCAAAAGAATGTGCCGGATTCACACGTTAAGGAAAACACTGTTGCCAAAATTACTTCTCCTGAATTGCTTTTAAATGATAATGATTTGAAGCATTTTGAGGTTGCTTATTTGGTTTTGGAAAAAGAATCTGATACTGTTTTACTGGATGAGTTTTCTGATATAACTTCTGATGATTTTTCAATTGGATTGCCTCATATGCGACAAAATCATATTGACTTGATTCCTGAAGCTTTTTTGCCTAATCTTCCTCATTATAGGATGAGTCCAACTGAACATGATGAATCTTTTAAACAAGTATCTAAACTGTTGGAAAAAGGTTTAATCCAAGAATGTCTGAGTCCTTGTGCTGTGCCTGCTTTGCTAACTCCAAAAAAGGATAGAATATGGAGGATGTGTGTGGATAGTAGGGCAATAAACAAAATCACCATTAAATATCAATTTCCAAAACTGGATGACATGCTTGATGTGCTGAATGATGCCTCTTGGTCTTTCAAATACTTCGAGTACTTTTATGAATTATATTTTGACACCTCTCATTGGAAAGTTTGTTATTTTAAAGAGATTGTTCGCCTTTACGGTATCCCTCGAACTTTTACTTCTGATTGTGACACTAGGTTCTTAAGTCACTTTTGGAGAATTCTGTGGGCTATGTTAGGGACTTCTCTTCAGTTTAGTAGTGCTTGTCTTCCTCAAACTGATAAACAAACTGAAATTGTCAATCAAAGATTTATAGAGAATTTCAGTTCTCTGATTACTCTTATTACTGACTGTTTGAAAAAGGGAATTTTTAGATGGACACTTGAGATTATTAAAACAAAAATGAGTCAAGCTCCCATTCTTAAATTGCCAAGTTTTGAGATCATTTTTGAAGTTGATTGCGATGCTTCACATGTTGGTATTGGTGCAATGCTTAGTCAAAAAGAAAAACATGTTGCTTACCTTAGTGAAAAACTGATTGAGTCCAAGTCTAAGTATTCTACTTATGATTTGGAGTTCTATGGTATTGTGCAAGCTATAAACTTCTGGAGATGTTACTTGGTTCAAAGAGAATTTATTTTGAATACTGATCATGAGGCTTTACGATTTTTGGGATCACAAAAAAATCTGAACAGAAGACACGCCAAATGGGTTTCTTTTTTACAAAAGTACACTTTTCATATCAAACATAAAACAGGGGTTTTGAATAAAGTTGCTGATGCTTTAATCCGAAGATTTCATTTGTTGATAACTTTTTTTCTGACTGTTTCTTCTTTTGATTTTTTGAAAGACACTTATGCAAATGATTCTGATTTTGAAAATATATGGAATGCTTGTTATGCTTCTAGAACTGATCCTTCTGCTCGATTTGTTATACATCAAGGTTTTTTGTTCAAGGGAACTAGACTTTGCATATCAAAGAGTTTTTTGAGAAAACAACTTGTGAAAGATTTGCATAATGGAAGTTTGGGAGGACATTTTGGGCAAGGAAAAACAATTGCTTTATTTGAAAAGTATTTCTGGCCCCACATGAGAAAAGGCATTGTTAAATTAGTAAAACAATGCAAGGTTTTTGAAAAACTTAAGAAGGTTACTGTTAAATATAAGACTGAGGCTGATAAACATCGAAAAGAAGCAAAATTCAATAAAGGTGACTTAGTGATGGCTTACTTTTGTCGCCAAAGGTTTCCTGTTGGCACTTTTAAAAAGTTAAGCAGAAAGAAATTTGGTCTATTTCGTGTGATTAAAAAATTAGGTGCTAATGCCTATTTGCTAGATTTACCAGATACTGTTGGCACTTCACCTGTTTTTAATGTTTCTGACCTGTCTTTGTATGAAGGAGATTCTGACGATTTTGTAGATATTGAAACTTTACCACTCTCTGCTCCTTTGGTAAAGTCTGAAGATCAAATCGAAGACGTTGTTGATGTGAAGGTTATTCAAACAAGGCATGGAGAACACAAAAAGTTTTTGGTCAAATGGAGCAATCGACCATTGACTGACTGTACCTGGATTGATGCTGCTGATCTAAAAAAGAAAAATTTGGAGCTTTTTGAACGAGTTGCTGATACGTTCTCATCAGGAGCTGAGAATTTTCCACCAGGGGAGAATTGATGCTATCAAGGATTTATGTACTTTTTATTTTGTTTGAACAATAGTATATTTTGTTTTCTTTTCTTTTTTTTAGCTATCCAATGATGGGAAAGCATCCAATGATCATGGTAGGTGTGCATATGGCTTGGTAGACCTTTGGTTTGCTGGCTCGATTGGTCCCTGGCTGCTGGTGGTTCACGGGTTGGCTGTTTTGGAGCATTCGGTTTTGAGCTGATTCTCTAAGTTGCTTGAGCTGAAGTTTAGTAGCTCATTATTATCCAAAAAAGGTACCTCATTAAGAAGAGTTTACTTTTGGAGTGGCCTTGTCCCTTCCCCTTCCCTTTTTCTTCTTGTCTCTTGGGATTCCGTGGCTTGTATTTAATGGGGGCTGAATTCTATGCTGAGAATTCAATGGAAAGCTATTAATTTTCCTTTGGGAATTCATCCAGTCTTTGTGCTGTTTTTTCCCAATGCTTTGCTGCTTTGGATTCTGGCGGGTTGATTGCTTTGGTGCCGTAAGTTACCAATGTTTCCTTCAGAATTAATGTGGGGTTGATTTGCGAAATGGGGTGCTTTTTCCCGTTACTGTGCTGCTTTGGAATTTCCGCCTGTTTGCTGGTGCCTTGGTTCCGTGAGCTGCTGGGTTGATTTTCCGAAATGGGCTTTTGGAAATCCTATGAAAACTAATGCTTGGGATGATGTGTGCATTCATAAAGGTGGCTTTTGGCATTCCTTTCCTTTACCTATAAAAATGAGATGATGTTGTGAAGAATGGCAGTTGATATTTGTGAGCATATTTGCTATTAACCTGCGGGTTTATTCGGAAATCCTGCGGGCTCTTTCCAACCTTCTTTTCTCATCCCCTCCGGAAATCCTGCGGGCTCTTTCCACCCTTTCTTCTCGGGCTTTTAACCTCTTTCGTCTCTCCGCAAGTGCCACTCCATCTGTATCCTTCTTCTCAACAGTGAAGCAACTTTAGGGTGTCGTATCAGAGTTGATTTGAAGCATCTATTGAAGAATTGGGCCAATCTTGCTGTGGTGGACCATCGGTTTGCTAGTTCTATGCACTTTACTTATTTAACCTACAAATTCGATGCATGTGAGGAACCTGCTCTGACGGTTGTCTGAGGATAGCATCTTTTTAAGTTTCTTTTTTTTCTTTAAAATCTCCTAGCATCTCTTGTTGTGTTTGTCAAGTTTTGGGTCGTTTGAGTTTATTTAACAAAGTTTGTTTTAAGTTCTACTCATTTTGTCAGTTTTCTTCTTGTGTGTCTTTTGTGTTCAAGAAATATAGGGTCCCCTATATTCCTTGTCTACATCAGCAGGGGATAAGAACCAGCAACTAGGGGGACCGGAACAGGCCATGGGAAGGAGAACTAGGAGGGAAAAAAATCGAAGAGACACAGAAAAATGAAAAGACAAAAGTTCCACTCCACTTAATGAGCTAACAAGAGGAATACCTTTTCTGTTTAATGAGCTAAACATCAGCTCAAGCATTTATGAGCTAGAACCAAGTAGCTCCTAAAGAACACAACTCAAACCCGAGCAGCCAAGGCCTAACCCGAGAAGCAACCAGCAGCCCAAAGACCAAAGAACCCAAGTAGCTAGCACACCCAAAGCTTGCCAAGCCCAAGCACAACCTACTCATGATCATTGGATATTTTCCATCATAAGATAACATTAAAAAAAAACTATAATATTCAAATTACAATAAAAAACGAAAATAAACTGAAATATGCATGCATCAATAATTATATTGAAAAATTTGTGAACCTTACGACTACTAATTATATTCTTAATGCAATTTTATATTAATATTTTTTGGAAAGCTTTTTATTGGTAGTTTAATAATAGAACGGAAAACTATATATTCACAGGTACTTGTGATACTCTATTTAAGACATTTTCGTTGTTTAGGCATAAAAGATAGCACAATCAACATGTATAACGTTTTCATTATATAACAAAAAAAAAAGCTACTATAGGTGTCTTTTATGCTTTTCAACAAACCATTAAAAGACGATAATCTGATATTTGTTCCAATCCTATAACATCATTTCCTGTTCACATTTCTGATACTATATTCTTCCTAGTTCCAATCTTATTGCATCATTTCCTGCTCACATTTCTGATACTGTATTCTTCCTAGAGATTCTTTAATGGAGCTAAAAGTGTACAATTCTCTCCCAAATGGATTCTTCAACAACAAAAAGTCCTAGTGGGGGATCGTTCATCCTCTATATTCTTATTTATTAATCGGGATATTTTGCAATGCGATTAGACCCTGCTAAATGAATCTTAGAATAGACGATGACGACAACAACACCAACAACAAGCCTTTATCCCACTATGTGGGATCAGTTGTATGAATCATTTTTCTCCATTGTGTCCTGTTAAGAGTCAAATTCTTATCTAAATCTAATAAAGAATGACCATCTCTAATATTTTCTAACCAAGTCTTTTTAGATCTACCTCAATATTTCTTAACATAAGTTAAATCTAATACATTTTTGAAGTTTAGAGTAGACTAATGAAACTTTTTTTGTTAGTTGGTTCTTTTGTGTGTTTTTCTTGACCTCTGGCGTAATATTGGAAGGCAACTTGTATGCATTTAATTCAAAGTACTAAAGACGTATAACCATGGAACTTATTTTCCAGGCTTCAGGTTTTTGCCCTGGAATTGCATGAAGCTATGATGATTCGTATTTCTATATTTCAAGTTAAATAGGTGTAAACTTTGCTAGCCTTTTTGAAAACTACTCTGGTGAAATCAATAGTCATACCTTTTGTCTTCCCCAAACTGGATTTCCTCGAAGTTTTTTTCTTTTGTGAATCCTCATTTACCAGTTTTGGTTTTGCTTAAATTTAACTTACAGAATCTTGTATGCTCTTGCAGACCCCTACTTGAACACTGATGCAGGGACCATGTCCCCTTTTGAACATGGGGAGGTTTTTGTGCTTGATGATGGTGGAGAGGTTACCATGCACCTATTTTATACTCAGCAAGTCATGCAAGAATTATGTCATTTAGTCAAAATTTCTTCATTTAATGTCTACCTCAGATTCTTGTTACTTAGCCCAATGTTTACACCTTAAGCGTTAGATGTTTATTGAACTATTTTGTATTATGTTTGTCCATCCTTTTTATATCTCATGGCCTCATGCTTATTTAAATTAGGTGTTTAAAGTCACTCATGCTGTATTTACACAATTAAAAGGTTGACTTGGACTTGGGAAACTATGAACGGTTCTTGGATATTACTCTTACTAAAGAAAACAACATCACTACAGGGAAGATATATCAGGCAAGTGAAGTATATGGAATTAGGCCTTTTGAGCACCCAAAGTTTTCTACAGAACTAAACTGTAGATGCCTTTTATCATGTTTCAGTCTGTCATCAACAAGGAGAGAAGAGGTGACTATCTTGGAAAGACGGTTCAGGTTTTTTTCTTTACGCACTTCTTCATTCGAAGTAATAGCCATAAAATTTTTTAATATTTATGATTTCCTGTGGTTATTTGTTGTAGGTTGTGCCTCACATAACTGACGCCATAAAGAATTGGATTGAGTCGGTCTCTTCTATTCCTGTTGATGGAAAAGATGGCCCAGCTGATATCTGTGTGATAGAGTTGGGTGGAACTGTAGGTAGGATTTATAAACTCATAATCATTAACCATATCAACTGATATGGTTCTCCGAAAATTAAAATTATGCTAGATGTTATCATACTTATTTTTTTTGTCTCTTCATTAAGGTGACATTGAATCAATGCCCTTTATTGAAGCTCTGCGCCAGTTGTCATTTTCTCTTGGTAAGCCTACAAGACAATTATGCATTAATTCTTCTAAGAGGTGTTCTAAAGTAGTGTCTGGCCTACTTATTTTCATTTGAACTTGAAGAAAGGTTATGCTGTTATTTTTTATTACTATATGTAAGAAAATAGAAAGGTAGAAAAAATTACTACACCTTTGTATGATCTCCCTGCCGCAAAACGATCCAAACAACCGCAACCTCCAATCGTTCGCACTTCCTTATCTCCAATCGAGCTTGCCAACCGAACGATATCCGACACCTATTGCCCGATCCGGCGCCGACTTCCCTCACACTCGTTGATCGCACTGCCTTGATTGACCCCGACATCCACAACCAACCGAAACCTCCACAGCCCTGCGCCGATCTACTCGACACACCCATCACAGCCTCTCTGTCGAGTAGCCACAGCAAGCCCGAGCCTTTATCTCCTCTCCTCCATAACAACAGCCACTCACACTGCCTTCCTCCTCCTTCACAACAACCCATTTTTCTATTACTCTTAATTATTATTATTAACTATTACTATTAATTAGTATTATTAGTTAATATAATTAATTACTATTGTTATTAATCTTATTATTATTATTATTATTAGTAAATAAAAAAAGAGAAAAAAAAGAAAAGAAAAAAAGCAAAGAGAAAAATAATTGTGCATTTTTGCAATCATCGCCACAGTAGCCTCGATGTCACTGTCGCTTGTCGCCTAAGCTATAAATGTGTCCAAACCCAAAACCTCAAAATCCCGCTTTCCGCATTCGCAGCATGCTAGGGGATCACATGTATATGCTTTTCTTAGCGTGGTGAAACGCTTGCGGCGAGGCGGGTAGGTTTTATACACGCTCTTTTAGTGGCGGGGCCAATCCTAATTACCCGTGCATGTGCTTCTATGCCTGCGGGAAAAAAAATGCGCATTTCAAACATGTACCTCGTAGACCCATACACCCTTTTATAGTGTGGTGGTATTGAAAATCACGGCCGCGGTTTTGCTCGACACCTATCATACACGCTCTTTGTAGCGTGATGGGAATGCACAACTCCTTGAAATTCCCCTAAACAGGGGAGACGTCGGGAGGCTACCGAATTTTCCAATAAACAGAGGACTTGGACTTAAAATAAAATGTAGGGAACATGACTTAAATGAACTATAGGGAACATAACTTGAATAATAAGCAGGAACCGGACCTTAAACTAATAAATGCACGATCACATTGAAAATGCAAATGCTAACTAATGGTCATTATTATCCAAATGAAAATCAATGAACAAGCAGGGGACTTGTTGCGGAAAACTTTCATACATGATCAACTTGCAAGCAAACATGTCGGTCTCTTGCAAGCACTGAAAATCAATATGTAGTGAACGTAGTAAATTGCCAATAGGCATATATATAGGGAAATCATCGAGGAATGCAACTTACCTAGCAATCAACATTAACTTGTAAACGAATGCATGCACTAAACCCGTCTGCGACAAAAACACTTTCTAAAAGACAAACATGAAAGCAAACACATCAAGTAATAAAGAATCTCTAATGTACATAATTAACCATTCATGATTGGGAATAAGAGACATGCAACTGTTACAATGATTTACCTAATCTTGCATACAAAGACCCCAACATAATCAGAAACCAAGGGAAGGAGGTTGTGGTGAGAATAACCTACTTGCAATCAACAATGGTTAACTAACAGACATGTGCACCAATCTGCTGGTGAGCGACGACAACAAATAAGCTATGAATGTAGCAATATCCCTATGACTGATATTAGCTAACTTGCAGATATATGTTGTGATCCTTATGAACATTGAAGGTTAATACACGGTGAAAGTGGTAGCTTGCCAACCGTGTATAGGAAAATCAGTGGTGAATGTGGCACATCCAATATCCCACATTAGCATACGAATGAATACATCAATATGCTTTTAAGCAACAATGGTAGATACACTGCAAGTGTAACGGGTCCTCTGCGAACACAGATATATATACAACATGACATCTACAAGCAGAAACCAAGAACCCGTTATGAACATGAGCACACCTACAAGCAACTTTAGAAGACTTATCATGCATATAGTAGTCCACCTACGGGTGACAACAAACAACATACAACAAATGCAAGAGCCCTTGATCTCCATAAGCATCCAATCTGCTGTCAAATTGGAACCTTATTATGCCTCCAAGCTTGAAACGAATGCCTTGGAAACTAACTGAGAAAATGGTGGAGGATCAAGAGATGTCGACTTTCGAGGGCATCAGTCGACTACTGAACTCATTTGTCCTCCATATGAAGAAGATGGAGTTCGAGCTCAACCGCCCGACCTGCTTGAATTTTTTGAACTTCCAAAGGATTGCAATCCCTTGAAAATTGACAGAATATTATAAGAGAAGCTTGAGACTGTTAAGGCATTCGCTCTAAATCAGGAACTATTGTTCTCCATACATTATTCCTTAATGCTATGACTGTGAATGATCTGTAAATGTTGTATGAAAACACTACGATTCACCTGTAAGCAAAAGCAGAGAATCAATTGTAAAAATCGTGGGCCACTGATAAAAATTAAGGCAGCAAATGAATCATCTCGCTTGCAAGCGACAGGCAGAAGGCTCTTGTTGCATCATAAAACGTATTTGTGGGCTGAAGTACACTCCTGCAGATTGAATACGGAAGAAAAATAGCTTGCAGAAGACAAAATAGGCTAAACAATGCCACTGAATCCTCAACATGCATACAAATGGACATAAGACATTCATTGGCTCTTTAAGGAAGCTCATGCATCTTTCAAATGACAACTACTTGCCAACAAGAATTTAGTGTTGCATGACAACCTACATGCAATAAGCAAGGAATGACCCATAACGCAGCGCCACGCCACCGAATCCGCAATATTAGTACAAGCGGATAGAAGGCGTTCATCGACTCTTCAAGGAAACTCGTGCATCTTTAAAATGATCACTACTTACCAACGAGAGTTTAGTGTTGCACAATAACTTACCTACAATAAGCAGCAGGCAACCCACAACACAACACCACACCACCGGATCCGCAATACTCGTACAAGCGGACAGAAGGTGTCTGTAGATTTCAAAATGAAATCTTGCGCACTCTTTCAACAATGGTCGTTTGCGTAATTTATTATAATTAAATATTTCAAAATGCCCCCTCATGCATTGAAACATGAACATGATAGGAAATAAGAGAAAAAATAGAATTCTATCACAGAAATCAGCAATCTGGCACACTTCAAGCAGTTTTTGAGAGAAAAATAGAAAAATAACAGAGGGAACAACTTTTAATTTGATGGTAGATGAAAGAAAATAACAATATACAATTGGATCTTCAATTGTAGAGGAAGATCCTGCTCTCCCAATCTTTAGCTGGAGACTAGAGCCCAAGCAAAACCTAAGAAACACAAAATTCTACAAAACATACAACACACTAACCCTCGAACAGAAAATACTACTTAAAGCATGAACAAACAACAAATTCCTAAACAACCCCTAGAATTTGATTTTTCTCTCTCAAATCCTTCTCAATTAAAACCATAACATCACAATTTAGAGGGTTGGTCCCCACATGCTGTTCGCACCCCCTCCCAATCAGGCGGATTTATTTCGTTTGGAATAGACCAGAATCGGTACAGGTGGGATCGGTTCAGCCGTCTCTTCAAAATCCGGTCTAACATAACACAATGCCCTCTGTTAGCTTAAGGTGAATTCAAATTTGTCCATTTAGATAAATATGCACCACAGGTTTACAAGATATCCTTGGACGAGATTAGTCAACTACCTCCTCTGATTAAGTAGATTATAGATCATAATGACCCGGGACGATAGAACTATAGGATCTTGATCGAGTATATCATCATTCCCTCCACCATACGCTTTAAGTATAAGGTGATGAATTTTTTATTTTAAATATTAAATTTTCAAATACCCAAACATGTTGTTACTATAAGCCAGATACTACGTATTTGTTTGACGACTAGTCTTAATCGAAAGTTCTCTCTCGCTATCGGGAGGGATAATTAACTATAGGGGCTTGCACCTATAGGAAACCTGAACTCAGATCATAAAGTCCTCGCAAAATGAGGGCGAAATCTCTGGGTAATATTTTATTCAAAAACCAATCTACCTTCAAAAAAATTTCCTCGGAACATACTTGTTAAAACTCTGCTCAATGAACTGAGAAAAAGAAAGGTGCCGCAGAGAGGCTGGTGCGCGAATTTTTGGAGCCCGCATATTCTGAATTTTTTCAAATTCATGCGATCTTTCAATCTTGATATGCGAGCTTGGTTTTAAGTTGCAATGTAGGGGAATTTTAAATGCATTTTCTTGTAAAATAAAGTTGTTGTAATCTTCTACTACTAATGTTTCTAATTGCTTTCAGGTAATGAAAATTTCTGCCTTGTTCATGTGAGCCTTGTACCAGTACTTGGTGTGGTTGGTGAGCAGGTGATTCCCACTTTTTGCTCCTTTACAGTTGCAGAAATATGGCTTTGAGTATAAGGATGCTACATTTTTCTCTTTTCCACAAGTACATATAACAGGTGTCTTCCTTTTGTAAATGAGTATTTTTGAAGATTTGTAATTAATTAGTTTCGCATTCTTCTACTTTCATCTTTATATCAGAGGTCCTCTTTATAGATGAAACTTAATGTTGAACTCGCTTTCTCTGATAAATTTGAATTATTTATAGAAAACAAAGCCGACACAGCATAGTGTTCGTGAGCTAAGAGCATTGGGCCTGACTCCTGACTTGTTAGCATGTCGTTCTGCTCAAGTAAGCGCTTAAATAATAATTTATTGAACTGTTATTCATTAGTATACCCCTACATGTGTGAATATTAAATTACTAATATTTAGTTCTATATCAAGATTATTTCTTTTCATTGTTTAGGATGTTAACCTCGTTTTTCTTGATATGTAATTTTCTTTATTTCGAAAGACTGTAGTTGCACACTTTCACTAGGCAGTTGATAGGTACCACTTGAGTATTTCAAGTGATTTCTATCGGATCTAAGCCAAATCACCAATAATCCGCTGTTTTCTATGGAAAACAGCCACCAAACACAGAAACAGTGGAAAAATCTGAGAGGAATCGTAGAAAAATTAGGAGAAAGAATTGCAAACGATGGAAATTTCACTAGTCGATGTAAAAGACAATAAAGATACAAGTTTCCTTCAATTCGAGAGGAAGGAAAAACTCTCCACAATCTCCGGCAACGCCAAGAGCCCAAGAACACAAACCCTAGATCTCCCAAAACTCCTTCAAATTCAAGATGCCCCTCCTCCCCTCATAACTCTCTATTAATACAATCTAATACAAAATAAAAGCAAAAGGACTTCTCTACCCTTCCTTCTCCCTCCAAAAACACTTAAACCATGTTTGAATTGCAAGTGGACCCCACCCCAGCCCCCTTTCCTCCTTCCGCTTGGTCTCTGGGCCGTCTCCGCCTGGAGAAAACCCGGACCGGCTGGGTCGGTCCAGGTTGAGCCGGTCCAGGCTGGACCGGCATAACATTACCCCCCTCCCAAAGTACCACCTTGTCCTCAAGGTGGAAGGCAGGAAACTACTCGGCAATTCTCTCCAGTGGCTCCCATGTGGCCTCATAGTCTGGGAGGCCGCTCCACCTAATCTTCACCTCCTTTCCCCCCTTCTCATTGATGCACACTCCTTCTACCGCTATAGGCTCCAGTGTCACTTCCATGTCCTCCCTCAATGTGCTGGGCAGCTCTGGGCTTACTGCATGCTCCCCCACCACTTTCCTCAACTGTGAGACATGAAAAACGGGGTGTATTCTGGCTGTTGGAGGAAGCCTCAATCTATATGCCACCTCCCCGATTTTCTCCTCCACTTCAAAAAGGCCAAAATATCTCGCTGCGAGCTTCTCATTTCTCCTTTGGGCCATGGTCCTCTGTCGGTATGGTCGGAGCTTCAAATAGACCTTGTCCCCAACTCCAAACTGTATATCCCTCCTTTTGCTGTCCGCTTGCTTCTTCATAATCTGTTGGGCTCTGAGTAAATGCCTCTTGAGCTCGTCCAACACCTGATCTCTTTCCTTCAAATGCTGATCCACTGCCGATACAGGAGTACTCTTATGGCTGTAGTGTACCAGATGTGGGGGGGTCCCTACCATATAACACCTTAAAAGGTGTCATCTTGGTAGCCGAGTGAAAAGAGGTGTTGTACCAGTATTCTGCCCAGGCTAGCCATTTGACCCACTGCTTTGGTGTATCAGATACAAAGCATCTCAAGTATGTCTCCAAGCTCCTATTCACCACCTCTGTCTGCCCATCAGTCTGTGGATGGTAGGCTGTGCTCCTCTTCAATACTGTGCCCTGCATCCTAAATAGCTCCCTCCAAAAATGACTCAGAAACACCTTGTCCCTATCAGAAACAATGGATTCTGGTACCCCATGCAGGCGGACTATCTCCCTCACAAAAGCTGCTGCTACAGACACTGCTGTGTACGGGTGTCTTAAGGGAATGAAATGAGCATATTTGCTCAGCCTGTCGACCACTACAAATATAACCGTGTACCCCTCTGATTTTGGAAGCCCATCAATGAAATCCATAGTAATCTCCTCCCAAACCTTCTCTGGTAGGGCCAGAGGCTGTAGTAATCCCCCAGGCGCCATCGTCATGTACTTGCTCCGCTGGCAGATATCACACTTAGCCACCATCTCCTGTATGTCTTTCCTCATCCCCTTCCAGTACAATTCAGCAGCTAACCGGCTATAAGTTTTCTGCACTCCTGAATGCCCTCCTATGGCACTCCCATGAAACTCCTGTAGCAGTTGGGGAATATGAATGGAAGACCTAGGAATCACACTCCTTCTCTGATAGTACAGTCTTTCTCCCACAACTGAGTAGCCTGGGTGGCTGTTTTCATCTGATAGCACCTCTTCTTTTATTCTCCTTAGCTCCTCATTCTGGATGCTCTCCTCTTTGATGGCTCCCCAATCTATCAGAACAGGTACTGATACAGCAATTCCCTGGAGCTCCCCCATACAGCGTGATAAGGCATCCGCTGCCTTATTTTCTAGTCCTGGCCGATAGTGGATCTCAAAATCATATCCCAGCAGCTTGGATAACCACCTCTGATGCTCCTCTGTGACCATCCTCTGCTCCAACAAGTACTTCAGGCTCCTCTGATCAGTTCTGACAATAAAGTGTCTGCCCAATAAATAAGGTCTCTACTTTTGGATGGCCAATACAATAGCCATCAGCTCTCTCTCATATACAGACTTCAGCCTAGCCCGGGACGACAGTACCTGACTGAAGTAAGCTATGGCTCTGTGGTTCTGCATCAACACTGCTCCCAATCCATAGCCTGAAGCATCTGTTTCCAATACAAACACCTGATTGAAGTCTGGTAGAGCAAGCACTGGCACCGTCGTCATGGCCTTCTTCAACTTCTCAAAAGCCTCAGAAGCTGCTTCCCCCCATAAAAAATTATCTTTCTTCAACTGCTCTGTCAGTGGTCCTGCTATGGTGCTGTATCCTCTCACAAACCTCCTGTAGTAGCCGGTCAGTCCCAAAAATCCTCTGAGCCCCTTCAAGGTCTTGGGTTGAGGCCAGGCCAGCATTGCCTCTATCTTGGACTGATCTGCAGCCACTCCCTCCTGGGATATCACGTGCCCCAGGCACTCCACTTGTGCCTGAGCGAAGTCGCACTTCTTGAAATTGGCCTTCAGCTGATGCTCCCTTAGCACCCCCAACACCACTCTCAGGTGCTCTAGGTGTTCCTCCTCAGTCCTGCTATAGATGAGAATGTCATCAAAAAATACCAACACAAACTTGTGAAGGTGTGGCTTGAAAATTCGGTTCATCAATGCCTGGAATGTGGCTGGTGCATTGGTGAGGCCAAAAGGCATCACCAGAAACTCGTAGTGGCCCTCATGAGTCCTGAAGGCCGTCTTCTGCACATCTTCCTTCCTCATCCTGATCTGGTGATAGCCTGACTTCAGATCAATCTTGGTGAATAAAGCAGCTCCATGTAGCTCATCCATCAACTCGTCAATCACAGGGATGGGAAACTTATCAGGCACTGTCTCCTTGTTGAGAGCTCTGTAATCAACACAGAACCTCCAACTCCCATCCTTTTTTTTCACCAATAGAACTGGGCTAGAGAAAGGACTCACACTGGGCTGAATGATTCCTCCTTCTAGCATTTCTCCCACCAACTTTTCAATCTCATCCTTCTGCACCTGAGGGTATCTGTAAGGCCTCACACTGATAGGGGATACTCCCTCTTTCAGGATAATCTGGTGCTCCCGCTCTCTGTCAGGTGGTAGTCCCACCGGAGGTTGGAACACATCCTCAAACTCCTGCAGAAAGGGCTGAACTAATGCAGGAATGATTTTTTCTTCCCCCTCTTGCTGATCCTCCAAGCTCTGTAACTCCACAAGGAAACCTCCTCCTTCCTCATGGATAATTTTCACCATCGACCGGAGCGACACTCCAGCTCTGGATAATCCTGGTTCCCCTTTCAGCTTCACCCTCTTCCCCTCTACCATCAGCTCCATCACCATGGTCCCCCAGTTCACCTTGGTTTCACCCAAGGTCTGTAGTCACTTCATGCCTAGAATGACGTCTGTGCTACCCAACCTCAGGGGTAGGAAATCCTCCACCACCCTGATCTCCTGTAGCCTCATCTCCACCCCCTTGCAGATCCCAGTGTTGGACTCAATCTTTCCTGTTCCCATCATCACCCCATAACTGCCTGTCTCAATAGGCTCCATTCTCAGCTCCTCCGCCACCTGAGTGGATATGAAATTGTGGGTGGCTCCACTGTCGATCAAAACTACTACCTCCCTCCCAAGGATCTTCCCCTTCACCTTCATCGTATGACTAGGAGTGAATCCCATCACAGAATTGAGGGATACCTCGGCTACCTCCAACTGGGGATCAATCTGCTCCTCATCAGAATCATCACCCTCCTCAGGCGCCTCGTCTATATAGACGGTGAGAGCCCGAAGAGCGCAATCCTTGCACCTGTGCCCTGGAACAAATTTCTCCTCACATCTGAAACAAAGGCCCTTGGCCCTCTTCTCCTGCATCTCCTCATCAGTCAATTTCTTGAAACTCACAGCCGATCTGGTCACCCCGCTCTTCTCCTTTCCACTCTCTCTAGGTAGAATGGGGCTTGGCCCTTTCGGAGCCAAGTAAGTGGTAGTTGTCCTGGTGGGCCCTCCTGAGTGATTGTTCCTCCAAGTGCGGGCGTTGGTCTTCTGGTTCTCCACCAACTGAGCTAACTCCATCGCCTCCCTCAGATCTCTTGGTCTCATGACCTTCACTGTATCTCTGATCTCGGGTTTGAGGCCCTTCATAAAGTTCCCCCCCAACGTACTGTTTGATAGGCCCTCCATATCTCCCACCAAGCTCTCAAATTTCTTCCTGTATTCCTCCACTGTTCCCTCTTGAGTGAGGGCATATAATTGTTCTGATATCTCCCATGGGCTGCTCCCCCTGAATCTCTCCCTGATAGCTTCCTTGAAGTCCCGCCAAGTCCTCACCGGATCCCACTTATCCATGTACTTGAACCAGGCAAAAGCTGCCCCTTCCAAGCACATACTAGCAGCCATCAATCTCTCCTCCTCCATCAGGCCATTCACTGCAAAATACCTCTCCACCTTGTGGATCCACTCATCCACATTTCCCTCTTCGAAAACGGGCATTTTCAGTTTTCTGGCCCTCGTGTCCACCCCGTATGTCCTATTCCCCCCATGGCCTCCTCTGTCCCAGGCAATGGGGTCTTCCCAAGTTCCTCTCTCTCCATATCGGGGCTCATCATCCCTCCTCGTCCGTCGATAGCCATCTCCCCCTCGTGCCCCGCCATGGTGGTTATGGATCCCCCATGGCCGGTCCACTGGGTCGGGCCTCCGACGACGCCAATCATCCTCTCTTTCTTCCCTGAAGTCTCTTCTTCTTTCATGCTCTTCCCGCCTGATGGACTCCCGATGCAGCATCCTTTCGTTGCTGTCAAGCAGCTCCACCTCCTCTTCCTCTTCCAGATTTACCTTCCCTCTGCCTCTGCTCCCACTACCTTCTCCTCTTTCCTCCGCTGGCATAGCCCTTGCTTGCCCTTCCAATAATTTTTCATCATCTCCTCCAAGGCCATGAATTTTCCTTCCACATTCTCGCTCAAAGTCGTCATCTTCTCCTCCAGATCCGCTTTAAATTGTCCCACCTCGGTCTCCAAGACTTCTACACGCTTAGATGCCATGGGAACCAAAAAGTGGCCTCCGGATCCCTACCAAACAGCAAAAATCTGCAGCGAAACAGTGGAAAAAACAGCCCTCCACCGTCCAGATCTTGCTCTGATACCAATTTGATAGGTACCACTTGAGTATTTCAAGTGATTCCTATCGGATCTAAGCCAAATCACCAATAATCCACTGTTTTCTATGGAAAACAGCCACCAAACACAGAAACAGTGGAAAAATCTGAGAGGAATCGTAGAAAAATTAGGAGAAACAATTGCAAACGATGGAAATTTCACTAGTCGATGCAAAAGACAATAAAGATACAAGTTTCCTTCAATTCGAGAGGAAGGAAAAACTCTCCACAATCTCCGGCAACGCCAAGAGCCCAAGAACACAAACCCTAGATCTCCCAAAACTCCTTCAAATTCAAGATGCCCCTCCTTCCCTCATAACTCCCTATTAATACAATCTAATACAAAATAAAAGCAAAAGGACTTCTCTACCCTTCCTTCTCCCTCCAAAAACACTTAAACCATGTTTGAATTGCAAGTGGACCCCACCCCAGCCCCCTTTCCTCCTTCCGCCTGGTCTCTGGGCCGTCTCCGCCTGGAGAAAACCCGGACCGGCTGGGCCGGTCCAGGTTGAGCCGGTCCAGGCTGGACCGGCATAACAGCAGTCTAGAATTCTATGGCTTCTTCATTATCATTCTATGAATTTCTTTTGAACATGTGATCAAATGAAGCATCATTTTATCAGGTCTAATTAACTCAATAGTATGATATGTATGTTATTGTTTCTCTGGAATTTTCAGCCTTTAAGAGAAGGTACAAAGGAAAAACTGTCTCAATTTTGTCATGTACCGGTGAGTCACGTTAATTATGAATCTTAGGAGGCCATAATCTTATTTTGCACTGAAAACATTTTCTTTGCTCTTTTAGGTTTCTAATATTCTCAATATTCATGATGTTCCAATATCTGGCATATCCCACTACTACTTTGGGTGAGATTAAGTTTTCAATGTATATATTTGATTCTGTACTTCGATTATGAGGTCATCCACTTAGGCTAGTCTTGCAAGAAGTTTGAAATTTCGTAAACCAATACCTAATTGGTTTCTTTGTTGATATTCTAACTTCGCATCCTCCATCTAGAACCAAAATGCTCATGAAGCTATTTTGAAGCAGATGAATTGTCTCAGGTAGGCATCCTTACTCGAGAACTCAAATTTTCCTTGTCGGCTCTTCTTCTATCATGTAGCTTGCATCTGATGTTGAAGCTTTTGGTGCAGCATCTGTAATGCTCCAAACTTTCAGAGTTGGACAAAGATGGCAGAGTCATATGACAACCTGACTAGTTCTGTCAGTTCTATCAAATTTTAATGTTAGTTTCTGATACATCTAGTGCTTTTTTACATCATTTGAAATCCCTTTTCTCTTGCAGGTTAAAATTGCTATGGTTGGGAAGTATGTTGGATTATCTGATTCTTATCTATCAGTGGTCAAGGTTTGTTAACAGCTTTGTTTTCATATCATACTGTTCTCTCCATTTACTGTTAGTTTTTGAGAACCTAGTTCTGCTACAATGTGAAATTTGAATTTGATCACTGAGGAAAAGCCATCTCCTCCTCCAGCCTCCGATGTGACGATAAACTTTCATCCCGGGAATATCATATGACCATTACAAGGCTTCAAGCCATAATGCTCTAAGAGTTGGTTAAAATCATGGGTTACATTCTCTCCGACATCCCAAGCTGGTTGTGGTGGAAGTGCGTGTCTAATATATGCTTTGGATGTTGATGTTAACTCATTCATTAGCAAAGGTTTGGCTGTATTAGTTTCATTGAATAGCTCAGAGACAACCAATAGACCACTTGCAATTCAAAGGTTTTGGATATAATCAACGAGTGCTTAGAGGCAATGCTATGACCATGAGTTTTTATTTAGCTTGAAAAAGAACATCTAAGATACATTTGTGGTTGAGTTTTGTTTTGATTAATGGGCTCATTTAACATGAGAGTTGAGCTGAGTTTAGTTCAGATTGAGGTTTACATTTGTGGGAATACTCAAAAATTAATTTTCTTTGGAGGGCTTATTAACATGAGAACTGGTTTGAGTTGCCGCTTTGATCCATGGGAAGGCTTAAGAGTTGAGCATTATTTGATGGTCTTGTTTGTGTTGAATCAATTCAATAATTGGATGAAGGCTTACATTCATTGAAAAGCTCATAAAGTGGGACTTGCAACCTTAAGGATGAGGAAAGCCCAGTAATAGTTCTTATAATTTTGTTTGCGTTTAATTTAGTTTGTTCAATGGGCTTAGTAGCTTTTCACCATCCTAGTTAATTAAATTGGGTTGATAAGCTTATGTTATGAAGAAAACTCATTAATTTTAATTTATTTTTGATATAGTGGGTATTTTGATGCATATATCAGGGTGAGTTGTTAGGAGCTTAAGATCAACTGAGAATCAATAAGGTCAAACTTGCGATATTGGTATATTTTCTTGATCAATTGGACATTATATGTATTTGAAATGAAACCCATAGAGTATTAGTGTGCTTTAAATATATCAATGCATTAACATGATTGAAAGTTGTTATATAATATTTGTGAACAACTAACATGTTTGTAGAAATACTTTGATATATTGGCACATTTTTTATAGTAAGTTCAAATATATAAAGACTTGTATATTTCATGAAACAACTTCATTGATCTGTGTGAGCTCCGAAAATTTGTGCCCTGACAGATTAGATTTAGCTTTTTTATGCGAGGAGAGTTTTAACGAATGATGTTCTAGGGTAAATTTCTAGAAGACTTAAATTTAAGATAAAACAACACCCATAGATTTT
Organism: Dendrobium nobile; assembly: GCA_022539455.1. NCBI lineage: Eukaryota > Viridiplantae > Streptophyta > Magnoliopsida > Asparagales > Orchidaceae > Dendrobium > Dendrobium nobile. The sequence continues at coordinate 60,725,215 of CM039726.1, forward strand.
CTCCTCATTTTACGATGCCATTAAGATGTGATTTCAAGTTTCATATAGGCATAAGCTCGCATGGTTAATTATCCCTCCCAATAATGAGTGAGAACTTTCAACTAATGCTAGTTATTAGAATTAGATAGACACTAAGTATCTAGCATATAGTAGCTATAATTTTAGGGCTTGAATGCTAATTTTTAAGATTTCTAGAATTTGAAAATTTTCATCAAACACTTAAAGCAGGTGATGGGGGAGTGATGATGAGTTCGATCAAGATCCTTTGATTCTGTCATCTCAGGTTATCGTAGTCCCTAATTTGCTTAAAGGAGGTAGTCGACCTAATCTGATCGAAGGATCCTTATTAGCAGTCATAGGTTGTTTCGTCTAAGAGTACTCTGTAGATTGGGGTTGATGTTTGCCTAAGGGGACACATTCATGCGAACTTTAGCTAATAGAGGGCTTAGTAAATTTGGGATAACTTTTGTGATGGATCAAGTCACTTCCTCTAAATCTAGACGATCAAATAACACCTAAGTCTCTTCTATGTGATAGTATTCTTATTTATCTGAATTGGAACAAAAGATTGCAGCATTTGGTTTATGATATTTTAGTCATGGCCTACAAAATTGTTCTCTAAGCTGGAGCAAAGGGCTAATATGTATTTTGCTACAATTCGCAAAATTTATTTGAGTCTCTGTGGAGGTTATCAGAGCCTCATTAATCAGAAAAACCCATGAACCCGGACCCATTTTGGCAATGCAACTCCATAAGGACCTCAGTTTATACTACTTGCTATTCAGAATGCCAACCTCCTCTTCTTCCCAGCCTTCAAATCCAGTGCTTAATCCATCTCTTAATATGCCTCCGAATAATCTTTTACCTTCAGTGCATCGGTCATTGTTCCTACTGTTGCTCAAAAAACTAACACACAACCTTCACCTCGCTCCGACCTCTCAAGTGCTCACTACAGAAAAACTTTACCCCTACATTACAGAATGTCTATTTATATAATCTTATTGCTTGTAATTACTTTGGAATTTTTTTAATCTTGCAATATTCGTTATTTTATAGGCCCTACTACATGCCTGTGTTGCTTGTTCTTTGAGGTCGTCAGTTGAATGGGTTGCCGCTTCAGATCTTGATGATGAAAGTGCGAGATTGGTATGGTTTTTGACAGTCATCAAATTCTATTAAAATAATGACATGTCTAGTATTTAACTTATTGGCCTGCATAATTAATCCTAAGCTTTTTGTTCTGAATACAGACGCCACAAGCACATGCCACTGCATGGGAAACCATCAAAGTAAGATTTTGTTCTTTGGTTATAACCTTTAAAACATAATTTTTTTTTTCCGGTAGAAAAACAAGAAGAACCGATACAATTCTATTAGGATTTTGTTCTTTGCTACATTTGTTTTTCTTATTCCAAGAGATAGAAGCGATATAATATGAGATCTTGATTCATGGAAGGATGCGATATTCAAGGAGGAGCCTTTTGTTAAGGCCATTTTTCTGTTTAATCATCATTATGATTCAAACAAAAAACTTTAAAGGGATAATGAGGAAGAATTAGAAATCAGAGAAGTGGAAGATAGAGAAGGATTGCTCTGAAATCATGTGTAGAAAAATAAGAGGAAGAATATTACATTGGTTGTTCTTATTCCAATACGTTGAAGGGGTTCAATATTTATAGGATATACAACAACATCAAGCCTTTGTCCCACTATGTGGGGTTGGCTACATGAATCCTTTTTCGCCATTGTGTCCGGTTAAAAGTCAAATTCTCATTTAAATCTAATAAGGAAAGATCATTTCTAATATTTTCTAACCAAGTCTTTTTAGGTCTACCTCTACCTTTTTTAACATAAGTCAAATCTAATACCTCAACTTTCCTAACCGGGTCATCAGGAGGCCTTCGTTTAATGTGACCAAACCATCTAAGGCGACTCTCTCTAATCTTATCTTCCATTGGAGCTACTCCAACCTTTTCACGTATATGCTCATTTCGTATCCTATCTCTAAGGCTCAAGCCACTCATCCACCTAAGCATCCTTACCTCTGCAACACTTAACTTAGTATTATGCTTCTCTTTTAATGGCCAACATTCGGCACCATAAAGCATTGCAGGTCTCACCACCATCTTGTAGAATTTTTCCTTAAGTTTGAGGGGGACTTTCTATCGCACAATAAGCCCGATGCATTCCTCCACTTCAACCATCCAACTTGAATTCTGCTGATAACATCCCCATCAATTTCACCATCACTTTGAACAATAGATCCAAGATATCTAAAATGTGTACTCTTATTAATGACTTGATCGTCCAAAGTCACAATCCCCTCACTAGGTCTATTACTACTTAAATTACACTCCATATATTCAGTTTTAGATCTACTCAAGCGAAAACCTTTAGACTCTAAAGTTGACCTCCATAATTCAAGTTTACCTTCAACTTCCTCTCTAGTCTTATCAACAAGAAGAATATCATCAGCAAAAAGCATACACCAAGGTACATCCTCTTGCAAATGTCTAGTGAGAACATCCATGACTAACGCAAAAAGATATGGACTTAAAGCTGATCCTTGATCTAATCCAACCGAAATAGGAAAATACTTGGTCAAACCACCTTGTGTTTGAACACAAGTAATAGCTCCTGTATACATATCTTTAATGATTTGAATATAAGCATTTTTAACTCCTTTCTTTTCAATATTTATAGGATATGCAAGGTCCAAATCATGGTACCCAAAATAGGAAGGTTAAAACTCTTAATTAGACAGATGAAACGAAAAGAAGAAAGAATTAGTGCAATAGATCCATGATATTATCTACCTTTACAAAGGAAAACATTCATCAACATATGATAGATCGTGTTGCTTTTATTGCAACTTGCAAGTTGCGGTGAGATCTTCTGTAATGAAACTTGTGATATTTCTGGGATGAAGAGGGATTCCAGTTTGCAGTATAGGATTTATTATAATGTAGTAGATGCTCGAACGCAGTATCTTTCAACAGCTTCAAAAGCTCATATCAACCAGACTAAGCTGGCCCCCACACCTTTAAAACATGAGGTATATTATTCTAGAATTTTCTGGGACTTCCATTCATGCTTCTGAATAAAAATTGGGTTACCTCTTGCATTTTTCCAAGAGCTTAGCTCAAATATGCTTGATTTGGATTTGGTGAGTTGTATCAATTTCGTCCATGTGGTCATATAGTATAGCCCAGATTATTGGGAACTTTTAGTTGTGAAATTCGTCTGTTTGGTTTCATGGAACTATGAAGCATGCATTATACGATAGTAGATTGGATGCTATTTAAAGTGTTATTATTTCTTCTCATGTAATGCTAGTTTCCCAGTCTGTCGTTAAAGTAGATTTGGCCTATTTGGCTACATTTTCCTTGAACTTAAAAGTTGGTATCTGAGTTTTTTTTTTTTTTTTTCTGGTGTGATTTGCAAAGATTCCCACTTTACCTGCATTTATTTTGTCCAATATATTTCCAATTAATTAGATTCTGTCAAATCCAAGATATAGAGATTTTCTATTACATTTTTTACATCTAGCTAACTATTTTAGAGGAGGCTAGCCTCGCTTTATCACAACGAGCTTATGGTTGGACAACACATCACATGAGGGATTGCACCTCTCTAAGTAGATGACTAAACTTGAACAACAATGTTAGATCTTAGGCTAGCACGAATCTGAGGAATTTTCTACATTAACGGAGATTTCAAGATTTTTTTTCTTCCAACTTAGGCTTCGTTTGGCTTTATTGTTGCTTCTTAAAGTAGCTTTCTAGTATAAAAATTTAAAATTAAATTTTAATTTTTTATACTAGAAAGCTGCTTTAAGAAGCAACAAGAAAGCCGTCCCAAACGAAGCCTTAAATGTTTAACATGTAAGCATACTGCATATCTAACATCACTTTCTGTTGCACCACTCATGTTCAGAGTTGTTCATGCATTTTGGTTCCTGGTGGATTTGGTGACCGTGGAGTTCCTGGAATGATTTTGGCTGCTAAATACGCCAGGGAAAACAAAGTTCCGTATCTTGGGATTTGTTTGGGGATGCAGATTTCTGTTATCGAATTTGCTAGATCTGTATGTTTACCATTTTTTTTAATATTTTCATTTTCTTTTAATACATTTGCATAGCCTTTCTTTTTTCCTCCCTCTCCATGATCATATTAACGTTTGGTTAAAGTTTTTATAGGCTTTGGGGATGGAGAGAGCAAACAGTGAGGAATTTGATCCTGAGACTCCATATCCCGTTGTAATCTTTATGCCTGAGGTATTTAACCAGCCAAATAATCAAATATCAATACTTGCTTGAGAATGAGAGTGTAGAGAGAACATAAATTATGATGTTTGAAAGCAGGGTTCAAGAACTCACATGGGAAGCACAATGAGACTGGGTTCACGGAGAACATTCTTTCAAGACTTGAATTGCATTTCTTCAAAGCTGTATGTCCCGGATCGATTGATCTTTATGTTCAATTAACATCTATTTTTTTATTGACTGCTTTTCTGAACATTGGAAAAAAAAGTTACTGGTTTCTTGTATGTTGTAGGCTTCTTTTTTTCGTAATTTATCGTGTGAATATTATTATTATTTTTTTGCTTCTTTTTATATGAAGTGTGAACTAAAGATTTCTTCTAATCATTTTTAGATATGGAAACTCTTCATTTGTGGATGAGCGTCATCGACATAGATATGAGGTTAGCTATTCTATCGTTTGTTTGACTTGATCGTTTAGTTTAGCTATTATAATGTAGAAAGAATGATATGGACACTTTCTCTTCATTTTATATCTCGAGTACACAATGACATTAGCTGTCTATAATATAGAGTTTGTTTAATGCAGTTGTTGTTGTTTATAGATGTAGTTGTAAAATTACTGTGAAAAAAATAATTTTTATAAAAGCTTATATGGATATTATAGAATTTTTCTTTTATATTGCTATCACACTCATAAAGATTTGATTGTAAAAACTACTCACTACAATTATTTTTAAAAACAACAGAAGAACTCATCAAAAGGCATGGTCATCTATTGTCTTAGGGTTTAATTTTGATTTTTAATGAGTGCATATGTAGGATTTTTTTTTTGTTAAATTTGATAAAGTGACTTCTATAACCCCCCTTTTTTCTTTTGAAGATGAGTGTAACATAAATTTTGATTGATTAATCATATATTACACTCATCTAAAAGCTAATATTATGACTATAATTCCCTGGCCCGAATTTTCTTCCCAACCACAATGTTTGTATTGTTTTAGGTAAATCCTGATTTTGTGGAAAGACTTGAAAGCGCCGGTTTAAAATTTGTGGGAAGTGATGAAAGTGGAAAGAGAATGGAGGTAACTGTGGATCTGATAAAGCAAGTTAAATTTTAGTGTTTTGTTCTATCTAAAAATTCATATATTCTTAAGTTTGGCATGATTAAAACAGGTTCTGGAGCTACCAAATCATCCCTACTACATTGGTGTTCAGTTCCATCCTGAATTCAAATCAAGACCTGGGAAGCCTTCTGCCTTATTTTTAGGTGATATGTGATGAGATGAAATAGAACGAATTTTCAATATACCATCACTGTTTCTTCTTTTTAAATTTTTTATGAAATAACTTTTAGTTTGAAAAGTTAATATTTTTTCTTGCATTTCAGGGCTTATATTGGCTGCAACGGGAAAATTGCAAGCTCATCTGGACAAAGCTTAGTGTTAATAATTTTAAAGACTGTTGCTGACTTTAATTCGCTTATTTCAGGTATTAAAAAGTTTTCATTGGTTGCTTGTTGATATAGATGGTTTTATTTTCTTTCATTTTGTGTTATATGCTAAAGTTTAATTACATTAAACGAAATGATGAATGTTGATGACAACAACAACAACATCAAGCCTTTGTCCCACTATGTGGGATCAGCTACTGTTGACCCTCTGTATCGGGAAAAAAAAAAAATCAAATCTCACCTGCCCTCATCCCGCACATCGTGGCCACGTCGCTTTGAACGACGAAAAGTCGAAAAGGAGAGGCTTTCGGCCTCTCACGATCACTCTCGCTCTCTCCCTCTCTCGCTCGGCCTTGCTCGTTCGACGACGTACCCTTCCTGTTCGGTCGGAAGTTAAGACGTTTTGATCGGAAGCTAGAACGGGAATTCGCTCGCTGTAGAGGTAGCTTTCTCCCCGTCGAGCGCTTCTCCGGCTCCTTCGCTGTTCGACTTTGCTCCTTCGTCGGCTTCCCTTCCTGTCTGATCACAAGCAACGACGGGAGCTCGTGCTGTGAAGATAACTTTCTACCCTTCACAAGCTCTTCTCCGGCCAAATCCCGTGGTTCCGCCTAACCCGAGAGAGAGAGAGAGGAGAGATGTTGTTTTTTTTATTGTTATTATTTTATTTTTTAATTATAATTAATTTAATTAATTATATTTATTATTATTAATTATGTTTAATTTTAATTAAATGATTATAATTAATTTTTTTAATTAATTATAATTAAATTTAATTGAAATTAATTTGAATTAATAAATTTTAATTATTATTATTTATTAAAGTTAATTAATATGAATTAATTATAATTAATTAAATTTAATTATTTTTAATTAATTTTATTAAATGTAATTACTTAGTTTTAATTAATATAATTAATTATAAATAAATATAATTAATTATGAATAATTATAATTAATTAAATTAAATTAAATATTAATAAAAATAAAGATGCCTTGCCTCGGTTTTCCTTGCCCTCCATCGCCAGTCCGCCGGTCTTCAAGGTATAAGTTCCTAACTTAAACCCCGCTCTCGACGTGCTTGATGCACTGGTAGACCTCTTATACGCGCTCTTGTAGCATGGTGAGGGGGAATCCAGTGCAACATGTGCGACGAGGTGGGTAACCCCTATACACGCTCTTGTAGCGTGGTGGGAACGGTCCTCGACCTCGACATCGCTGCCGACACTACTACGCAAAGGTATGATGTTCGAAATCCCATTCTTGATGTTTGCGGCGGACCGAAGAACCACCTATACGTGCTCTTGTAGCACGGTAAGAGGGAGCCCGGTGCGACGCATACGACGAGGTGGTTAAGCCCTATACACGCTCTTGTAGCGTGGTGGGGAAGTCACTGGTGTTCTCGTACGGGTACTACTGAAGGCCCAGCTACAAGTGGGATAAAAATTTGTACGGCCGCGGTGTTTAAGGACACCTATCATACACGTTCGAGTAGCGTGGTGGGAAGGCCCAGCTTCCTTACATTTCCCCCAAACGGGGGATATGACGGGGTGCTGCCGGAATTTTCACTGAAGTACCAAAGCTTGAGCAATAAGAAGACCTTCTTAGGCAACAATATAGAAGACCTGTACTTGAACAGAAATGTACAGAACTTGAACTAAAACATGCAGATGACTTGTACGAACAACAAAGAACAAGAGCCTAGGCTCTAATGAACAATTGGACTTGTGGACTTGCATTTGATCAAAATCTAAACGATTAATCAAGGTCAAAACCAGATGAAATAAAATCAAACTAGAACCAGAATTTAAATCAATTTGAGTATTCAGTTGAACTTGTAAAGACTTCAGAAGACTCTGAACTCGGACTATACGACATTAAGTGGGGACTTGTAAATTAGATGAATTCAAGTCTAAGTGAAACTCGAACTTGACGTGAACAATAAAGAACTTGAGCTCAACTGGGACACAAGAGACTTAAATCTCTAAAGGCTTCAAGAGACCTGAACTTCTATTCAAACTCAATCTACAATTTAAATATGCACATCGATTTGAACTTGAACTAAATTCAAATTTGGGTTTAGATACTGGATCTAAACAAAGTTTAGAATGACATGGACTACTGAATGATTAGCAAATAATCAAGCTTCAGCTACTAGCAAACATGTATGAGTAGGTGTAACGAACTCCTACAACAGTCCCTACGAAGTCAAATGCGCCATGCTTACAAGTACGATAGATGGGTTGTAGAATGCATATGTGTCCCCTGTATGCATTACTGAAACTTCCAACACTAGCAACTTTGCCTGTAGATTGAGAGGGCAACACTGCAAATAATAATAGAATACCCGTCCCCTGTAAACAAGTACAATTAGCAAACCACCTGAGATTGGTGAAAGGTGGATATGATGCGAAGACAAGAGTTCTCTTACGAATACTCCTAGGAGCTCGTAGTGGATACATCGGTTCTCCGCAAATGAATACTTTGTGGATAACAACAGTGGGTATATCGTAGGTGCAACGAACCACTATAGGCATAAGTATGGATATCATCTACGACAACGGTGATTAAAATCTTCAACTACGTCAAGTACAAGGGCAACTCGATATACGAAAAAGGACACCCTCTGACAGAAGGGAGGAAATGTTTGAACAAATTAAAACTAAACTTTCTGGTGTTCCAAAGTCTCTTCTTAGTTCTATATTTAAGAAGAAAACAGCTCTGGTGTCCACAAACACCGGAAATAACAAGTCCCCTACACTGAAGATCTTAAAAGGAGTTATTTCCAAATCAGCGACAACTGACTTCAAAGTCCAGAAAAAGCCTTCCCCCGGTGAATGAGAAAGGGGGAGTCAACACCAAGACGCACGCCACCGGATCTGCAATATTCGTACAAGCAGACAGAATGCGTGTATAAGCTCTTCAAGGAAATGTTGTGCATTTAAATGATAGATACTTACACAACTACAATTATTTCAAAATACCCCTGCACGTACACTATAAATTGTATACACATATGTACACTAAAGGGGAAAATATAATCCCGACCCGCATGGACCCCGGCGAGCGTGTTATTGGTACACATATGATGCCTAGGGATGTTGTGCGGGTCAATAAGTGAATTCAAGTTCGAACCCGATTCTTCTATATGGATCAGAAGAAGTCGACAGGGTTCGAACCTTCAATCAAAATACACGGTTGTAGCGAACTGTGTATTTGTTTAAATACATTCATATTAGGCCTTCAAGGCCTTTAACAAAGAAAATTCACTAATAAAGGCACAAAGCCTACGGAACCCGATCCTTCTATACGGATCAATAGGAGTCGACAGGGTTCGAACTTCAAACAAAATATACAATTGTAGTGACCGATATATTTGTTTAAATACATTCATATTAGACATTCAAGGCCTATAATCAAGAAAAGTCATAAACAAAGGCATAAAGCCTACGAGAAACCCGATCCTCGAGCAACAGCTTGGTCGAGTTGACAGGGTTCAATCAATAAAGGAAAATGACCCCAAACACCCCGATGATGGCCGTGTTGAATGTTTATCTCAACCGGAGGGGTCCATTCAAATTCCAAAACTCCAAAAATGCCACTTAAAATCCTAAAATTCCAAGATATTTAAAATTGAAATCAAACCATCAATCACTCAAAGCAAAATCCATCCACCATCCGCAACAGTTTGCCGAGGTGGACAAATCTAAAAATTACTTTAGCTCACAAAGAGCCAAATGTCTAGTAAAAAATATCACTAGGATCCATTCTAAAACAATCTCCTGCCAGTAAGGACGTGGTACGTGTCCTCTAACCGGCGGTTTGCCGCCAAATGGCACCGCAGGATAAATGGTTATGACCCGGGGCCCTCTGAACCGAGTGGGTTTGCCGCCAAATGGCACCACGAAATACCGGTTATGGCCAGAGCCAATACGTTCCTTAGTGGCATCAAATCCTTGAGATATGAATCAATAGGATATGATCGATAGGGCACGAAGCTCTCTGTTAGTTAAAATGTATTCAAATTTGTCCACTTAGACAAACATTCACCTCAGGTCTACAAGGTCCTCTTGGACGAAGCAACCCATGGCTACCGACAAGGATCATTCTGTCAGGTTGGGTCGACTACCTCCTCTGATTAAGTAGACCAAGGACCACGATGGCCCGGGACGACGGAACCATGAGATCTTGATTGGGTCTATTATCCATTCCCCCACCATCCGCTTTAAGTGCAAGATGGTGTAATTTCCATTTTAAACATCTGAATTTTCAAATTCCCAAATTATCCAATCATTTCAAATATCCATTGCTGCTACTATATGCCAGATAGCACGTATCTCTACGTATCTAATTGACGACTAGCCTTAATCGAAAGTTCTCTTTCGTTATCAGGAGGGGTAATTAACTATAGGGGCTTGCGCCTATAGGAAACCAGAACTCAGATCATAAAGTCCTCGCAAAATGAGGGCGAAATCTCTGGGTAGTGTCTTATCTACAAATCCATCTGCCTTCCAAAATTTACCCCTTAACTTATTCCGTTAAAACTCCCCTCGCTCAAATAAAAGCGCAAACAGTCGCGTGGCGGGGAGGCTGGTGCCGAATTTTCGGAGCCCACAGCTACATGAATCCTTTTTCACCATTTTGTCATGTTAAAAGTCAAATTTTCATTTAAATCTAATAAAGAAAGATCATTTCTAATTTCTAACCAAGTCTTTTTAGGTCTACCTCTACCTTTCTTAACATAAGCTAAATCTAATACCTCAACTTTCCTAACCGGGTCATCGGAAGGCCTCCGTTTAGTGTGACCAAACCATCTAAGGTGACTCTCTCTAATCTTATCTTCCATTGGAGCTACTCCAACCTTTCCACGTATATGCTCATTTCGTATCCTATCTCTAAGGGTAATATCACTCATCCACCTAAGCATCCTCCTCTTTGCAACACTTAACGTAGTATTATGCTTCTCTTTTAATGACCAACATTCGGCACCATAAAGCATAATGAATGTTGACAATTTTATTATTTTTAATAATATATTTTTGAACTTGTAGCAACTAAATTAGCCATAACTCAATATTTTTATTTTTTGTTTTTCACTGATGTCTGTTGAATGCAGGGAAAGCTTTGGAGGTTTTGTATGATGGCAACCTAAGTGGATGTTGGTACCAAATTTGGCCAGATTTAATAGGTTTTGGCAAAGCAAAAAAGTTTTCGGGGTTCATGTTTAATTGTATTCAGCTTGAATTTGGCTTATTTGAACAAGTTCATTTATTTAATGAGGTCAAAATGAATATAAACTTTATTTGATTATGTTTTGAGTTGAGCATACCTTAATGTATAAGATTTTCAAATAGAATAACAGCAGAAAAAACAAAATCCCTCATCCAAATAAGTTTCCTATGATACAGATATGGATCTTGCACTAGCTCTTGTCCATATACGCATTCTCAAACTCTTCAATTTTTATTCATAAACCCTTAGATCCATTATAGTGGCTAGACGGAGTCAACGGCCAAGTGCAATACTAGGGGTGTAAGTGGGCCGAACTGGCTCGAGCTTGACTCGTTTATTGGCTCACGAGCTGAGTTTATCGATGAGCTTATTGAGCTCATGAGTTGAGCTCGAGTTTGAGCTTGAGTTAGCTCGGCTTGTGAGCTTGAGAGCTGGCTCGAATAAATATTAATATTTTTACATAATTTATTTTATTTATTAAATTGAAATATTAAAATAATAACAAAAACACCAAAATTTAATATAAATGTTAAACATTTTTTTTTTATTTAAACCAAATTTTAAAATTCCCGTTTTAATAATCATACCTAATTTTTAAAAATCTCGCTGGCTCAAGCTCGTTTATAAAGATGAGCTCGACTTGAGCTCAATCTTGCTTTCCAACTGATGAGCCGAGCTCGATAAGGGCCTAAACTCGACTTGTTCACATCCGTAGCAATACCTCTTCATCCACACTCTGTCTCTCCTTCCTAAAATTCTATATTTTCTCCACTCTTAATATTCTTGCTACATTCCAATTCCTATCTTTGACCCAATTACCAGATATAGCTGAAAAAGTCAACGCAGGCGAAACAAACCCAAGAACAAGGCTGACCAAGGTAAAAATTCCTCTATGAATATTACAAGGAATAAAGCCAAAACAGATATCTGTTAAGATATTCATGAAAATTTAAATACAATCTCTAATGACACGTTTACCTAATTATGAATACAAAAAAAAAAAGTTTGACGACTGTAGATCATGGGCTCCGTATTAAAGCCCTCGAGCAATGAAGCAGCACAGTTCTGTGACAAAAATAAGAAACATATAACATTCAAGACCATGGCATGTTCATATATAAATAAAATGCGCCAGAAAATAAACAATATGGTTGGCAGCAAGATTTAGCAAAAAAATTTAGCTGAGATGCAGGTTATATCATGCCAAATAATTTTTTGGAACTCCAAAAATGTTTGCTAAGGCCTTCTCCAACCGAACTCCAAACACATGAATGGTGCCGCTCGCGAGCTCCAGCTGAATGGCAAAACTTCCGGTACTTGGTTGCGGGTGAACAGTGCGACACCAATATTAGCGTTGTACTGTTCACCTATTGTCACGACCCGACCCGAGACGAGACGGATCCCGCCCGCGCCGGATCGCGACGGAGAATAGCTAACCAGGATCTGGCTTTGGATTAGGTTACTGAACTGATCTTCCAAATTCTTAACTCAACAGAAACACACAGAACAACAGAGCTACTAAAAACATCAAATGCAGCGGAACAAAACATCTATCTTTTCATTTCCTCAAAATAATCATCTACAGAACAGTACAAGGCTTTCAACAGAAAGAAAGACAGAACAGGAAAGCCATGACTGTACAAAAATCAAAAGTACAAAAGTACCTAATCTGATCAGACTCCGAAATCTAATCCTGGATCTCCTTGCCCTTCCCAGAACCTGAAAACCACCAGAAAGCAAGGGTGAGCTCAACAGCTCAGCAAAGCAACAAACCACCAATCTAAATCCTCAGAAAACAAAACCAAACTTATCAGACAGGAATCAGATCAGAAGTCGGAACAGAATCGGAAATCAAAACTTACGGACAGATATCAAATCACATCAGAGTCGTACAGATCGTACAGAGCGTATCAGAACAGAACAAATCAACAGAGTCAGAAACAGAAATCAGAATCGTACGGATCATATCATATCATAATCACAATTTCGTACAGAACAGAACAGATACAGAAAATAGTACAGATACATATAGCGAAATGCCCTGACACTGACGGAATCTCTACGGATTCCGGCCCCTTATGCCTCCCTTCCCAGACACTGACTGAATCTCATAGGATCCAGGCCCCTTATGTCTCCCTTTGTGCTCACGGCACCAAAACAGATGTGCTTATAGCACCAAAACAGAATTCATCGGATCCGGAACAGAACAGATATCAGATTTCAGATTGAGCTCATTTCAGATTTCCCGTTTCACTAACTGAATCTCATAGGATCCAGGCCCCTTATAACTCCCTTTTTATAGCTTATACACATAGCATTTCAATTCAGAAGAAATCCGGACAATTCAGAAATTACCCAAAAATCGGGCAGCACAACGGCAGTATACGGAATTTACACAAAAATTCCTGCAAAGAAAATTTACCGAATTCGCACAGAATACAGATATCAACATTTCAGAACCTTTATTCTACTGCACAGATAAATTCCAATTTCACAGAAAAATCCGGTCGGCTAAAAACACAGTCGAATCAAAAATACCCGGACGAAAATCTTCAGAAAATAACCAAAATGTGCACACTCGGCACGTCAACAATATACAGAAAGTTACGCGGTAAAAACTGAACCGATCAAAAGATACGGACGAAATTCGCTAACGGAAACAAAACCCGGACAGAATATACCGCCAAACACGACGGAACTGAAAATTGAGAAAGGTAGAATGTGCCTTACCTCGAGCACAGCAAATTCCTCAACAGTCACTTCGATCGAAAACGGCTCCGCGTCGTCCGAAAATCCACTTTTCTCCAAAATCCCACGACTTTCTCTCTCCTCAGATATTTAATTTTATTTTCTGATTTTTCTCTCTCTTCAAAACGACTGAAATCAGCCTTATACTACACAGATCGGCCCGGCCGATCGCAGCATCGTCCCGGGACGATCTGACCAAGAGGATCGGCCTGGTCTCCCTTCAGGGCTATTGCAGGGACGATATTTTCTACAGTGCCGATCGGCCTGGCCGATGTCTCCAATCGGCCTGGACGATGCATGCAGAAAATCACCTGGAGCAAAACTGGAGCTGATTTTCCACTGATCGTCCCAGGACGATCCCAGATCGTCCTGGACGATACTGGAGCAGATATTGATATTACAATCTCCCCAACTCAGAAAAATGTCGTCCTCGACATTATCCAGTCCAAACGCAGTCAAAACAAGTACGGGTACGACCGTCTCATATCAGACTCCTTCTCCCAAGTTGCTTCCCGTGCAGTCCGGTGCTTCCACTGGACTTTAACCATCGGAATCTCTTTATTTCTTAACTTTCGGACGTCGTACGCCAAAATAAGCTCTGGCTCTTCCTTGTACGCCAGATTCTCCTGAATCTCCACCTCATCAGCTGACAGCTTCTTCCCAGAGTCTGAAACCCACTTCCTCAGAGTGGATACGTGAAAAACATTATGCACATCCGGCATAGATTCAGAAAGCAATAACTTGTAAGCAGCTTTTCCAATTCTTTCCAAAATCTCAAAAGGTCCAACATACCTTGGACTAAGCTTGCTTACCTGACCAAATCTGCTCACACCTTTCATCGGGCTGACTTTGACATACACAAAGTCACCGACCTGAAATTCGACAAATCTGTGCTTCTGATTGTAATACTTCTGCTGTCGATCTTGAGCAGCTTTCAATCTTTCTCTTATCAAATTAATCTTCTGAGCAGTTTCATCAGCAAAAGTGGCCCCCAAAGCCTGCCTATCTCCGAAGGAGGTCGGAGTCAAAGGAGTACGACACTTCCTGCCATACAAAGCCTCATACGGTGCCATACCGATACTGGACTGAAAACTGTTGTTATAAGCAAACTCAATCAGCGGAATATGATCTTCCCAGCTTCCGCTAAAGTCCAGAACACAAAGCCTCAACAGATCTTCCAGTACCTGAATCGTCCTCTCAGACTGTCCGTCGGTCTGAGGATGAAAGGCTGTACTGAAATGCAGTTTCGTACCCAAGCCTTGCTGAATGCCTTTCCAAAGTCTGGAAGTAAAGCGTCCATCTCGATCAGATACGATCACACGAGGCACACCGTGCAATCTGACTATTTCCTTCACATAAATCTGTGCCAATCGATCAACTGAATCCATCTGTCTGATCGGAAGAAAATGGGCTGACTTCGTCAATCGATCTACAACCACCCAAATGGCATCATGTCCTTGTCTAGATCGAGGAAAACCCATCGCAAAATCCATCGTTACCTCCTCCCATTTCCACTCAGGGATAGGCAACGACTGCAACAGTCCACCCGGTCGCTGATGCTCTGCCTTCACCAACTGACAGGCTTCGCATCTCGACACAAACTCTACCACATCTTTCTTCATCCCAGGCCACCAAAACAAAAGCTTCATATCAGCGTACATCTTACCACTGCCTGGATGAACAGTGTAGCCAGAATGGTGAGATTCGTACAGAATCTCCTGCCTCAAGTCTCCAGACACAGGTACCCACAACCTGTTCTTACAGAAAATAGCACCAGAATCAGAAATTCGAAGTTCAGGAGTCTTACCAGATCCAATCTGAGCTATCAACTTCGAATAGTCAGAATCTGACTTCTGGGCTTCTTGAATCCGTGCTTCCAAAGAAGACTGAATACTCATCTGAGCCAACTCCAAATCACTGGAGGAAACCACCTCCAACTGCAATCTCTCCAAATCACGAATCAGAAAGTCATCACAGGTAAGCTGAATACCTGAGAATCCAGAAGACTTCCTGCTCAGAGCGTCCGCTACCACATTCGCCTTCCCAGGCTGATACTGAATAGTCAAATCGTAGTCCTTGATCAACTCGAGCCACCTCCTCTGTCTCAGATTCAGATCCTTCTGAGTAAAAATGTACTTCAGGCTCTTATGATCAGTAAAGATCTCACATCTGACGCCATACAGGTAATGACGTCAAATCTTCAAAGCAAAAACAACTGCAGCTAACTCCAGATCATGCGTCGGGTAATTCTTCTCATGTGGTTTCAACTGTCTCGAAGCATAAGCAATTACCTGACCATGCTGCATCAGAACACAACCCAATCCTTTCAGTGAAGCATCACTGAACACCTGAAAACCCTCCGTACCTGACGGAAGTGCCAACACTGGAGCTGAAGTCAAACACTCCTTCAATCTCTGGAAACTAGCTTCACACTCCGGTGTCCAAACAAAAGGTACTGACTTCTGAGTCAGTCTCGTCAGAGGAGTCGAAATCTGTGAAAATCCTTTCACAAACTTCCTATAATACCCGGCCATGCCCAAGAAACTACGTACCTCAAATACCGTAGTCGGCCTTGGCCAATCAGCAACAGCCTGAATCTTCTGGGGATCTACAGAAATGCCTTCTCCGCTAACCACGTGCCCCAAAAATGAAATGCTCTTCAGCCAGAATTCACACTTAGAAAACTTGGCATACAGCTGATGCCTCCTCAAAGTCTCCAACACAATCCTCAAATGTCTGGCATGCTCATCCTCAGATGCAGAATATACCAGAATATCGTCAATGAAGACGATCACAAACTGATCCAAATACTCCCTGAATACTCGGTTCATCAGATCCATAAAAATCGCAGGCGCATTGGTTACCCCAAAAGGCATAACCAAAAACTCGTAGTGCCCGTACCGAGTACTGAAAGCAGTCTTCACCACATCAGTTTCTTTCACCTTCACCTGATAGTATCCGGATCTCAAATCAATCTTCGAAAATACTGAAGATCCGGAAAGTTGATCAAACAAGTCGTCTATCCGAGGCAAAGGATACTTGTTCTTGATCGTGACCTTGTTCAAATCTCTGTAATCAATACACATACGGAGTGTACCGTCCTTCTTTTTCACAAACAGAACAGGTGCTCCCCAGGGCGAAACACTAGGACGTACAAAACCTCTGTCAACCAACTCCTGAAGCTGAACTTTCAACTCAGAAAGTTCTTTCGGTGCCATCCTGTACGGAGCTTTCGATATCGGAGCGGTACCCGGAAAAACATCGATAGAGAACTCCACATCTCTATCCGGAGGTAAACCAACCAACTCCTCAGGAAAAACATCAGCAAACTCCCGTACCACAGGGATCTCAGAAACAGAACCAACCTCCAGGTTCAGATCCCGCACCGAAGCCAAAAATACCGGACATCCTTTCTTCCACATCCTGCTCACCTCCAACGCAGAAACCAGACTGGAGAGAACACCTCGTAATCCCTGAAATACAACTCTCTCTCCAGCCATAAGCAAACTCACTTGCTTCTTCAGACAGTCTATCTGGGCCTCATACTGACTCAGCCAATCCATGCCCAGAATCACATCATACGAAGAAATCGGCAATCGAATCAAACTCGATTTCCACTTCTTGCCAGAAATCTCGATCTCACACAAACAAAACTGTCGAGCAATCAATGGATTCCCAGCCGGTAAAATCACAGACAAAGAAACCGGTAAAACCATCGAATCCAAATGTAAAATCTCAAAACAATGCTCGGACAGAAAAGAATGACTCGCTCCAGAGTCAAACAAAACACGACAGGGCTGATCAGAAATATAAACCGTACCTGTCACAACATCCGGAGCATCACGAGCCTCCTGCTGACTCAGACTGTAAACTCGTGGCTGAACTGGAACAGGAGCTGAAGCAACAGAACTACTCTGCTCCCTCTGAATCGTAGGTGGTCTCCGCGGTGCAGAACTAGAACCACCACCTCTACCAGCAAATCCCTCAGGGCGTGGAGGAACAGTCCTCGGTCTTCCTGCTGCTGAACCAACAGGTCTGACAAAGCTCTCAGATCGCTGCTCATATCCCATCTGTGGACATTCTGCAATCCGATGTCCCGGCTGACCACATCTGAAACAAAGACCAGCTATCCTGTAGCACTGGCCATGGTGTCGCCGTCCACAACTCTGGCACACAGGTGCCGTACTGACTGATCCAGAACTAGTCGTACTGGTAGCAGTACCAGACGATCCTCCGCTCTTCCTGGAGTCTCCAGATCCAGATCCAGGAACAAATCTCCTCTTCCCAGAGGAACCACTGCCAGATGTCTCTCCTCCAAACCTCTTCCTACTCGCAGTCCACCGCTGCTGAGTAGCCGTCATGTCATTCTCAATCAGACGAGCTCGCTCCACAAGCTCAGAGAAATCGGTGATCCGGAATGGTATCAGAGGCTGCCTCAAAGTGTCTCGTAAGCCTCTCAGAAATCTGTAGCACCTCTCAGCAGACGTGCTAACCAGCTGCGGAGCGTACCTGGCTAATGCAGTAAACTCAGCCTCGTACTGCATCACCGTCTTGCTCCCCTGAACAAGCCTCAGAAAACTCTCCTGCATCTGCTGTCGTGCAGAAGGGGGAACAAACCAGTCTCTGAATACCTCAGTGAACTCCTCCCAAGTGATCAAGGAGTTCAGTCTGCCCTGAAATCTGGCTGCTTGCTGGCCATCCCACCAGTGCTCAGCCTCTCCGTCCAACAGAAAAACAGCTAACGGAACTTTCCTGTCTGCAGGACACTGCATCCCGTCAAAAGTCTTCTCCAATCTCCTCAGCCACTCCTCAGCAGCTCTGGGCTCAACAGCGCCCTCAAACCTCGGAGGCTTCAACCTCAAAAATAACTGCAGGTGTCGATCAATGTCCTCAGATCTAACAGTCGAAGCTCTGCTCTGAGTCTCGCTCATCATCTGAGCAACAAGTGAAGCAAACTGTGAAAGCGTATCAGCACCGACCACTGGGGCTGTACTCCCCACTGGTGCTGCCTGATCGTCACTCTGACCGTCTGTCATGTCTGGGTCTGGCTGATCCATACAGAAAAATCCAGAAAATCCGGAAAACTATCACAAAACAACACAAAATAACACAATAAAAAGCCAAACGACCCAAAACTACCTCCCAGACAGACTTACTGATCACTTCCTAAAGCTCTGTTTTACAATCCAACCTGTTTCCAAAACCAGTGCTCTGATACCAAAAAAAACTTGTCACGACCCGACCCGAGACGAGACGGATCCCGCCCGCGCCGGATCGCGACGGAGAATAGCTAACCAGGATCTGGCTTTGGATTAGGTTACTGAACTGATCTTCCAAATTCTTAACTCAACAGAAACACACAGAACAACAGAGCTACTAAAAACATCAAATGCAGCGGAACAAAACATCTATCTTTTCATTTCCTCAAAATAATCATCTACAGAACAGTACAAGGCTTTCAACAGAAAGAAAGACAGAACAGGAAAGCCATGACTGTACAAAAATCAAAAGTACAAAAGTACCTAATCTGATCAGACTCCGAAATCTAATCCTGGATCTCCTTGCCCTTCCCAGAACCTGAAAACCACCAGAAAGCAAGGGTGAGCTCAACAGCTCAGCAAAGCAACAAACCACCAATCTAAATCCTCAGAAAACAAAACCAAACTTATCAGACAGGAATCAGATCAGAAGTCGGAACAGAATCGGAAATCAAAACTTACGGACAGATATCAAATCACATCAGAGTCGTACAGATCGTACAGAGCGTATCAGAACAGAACAAATCAACAGAGTCAGAAACAGAAATCAGAATCGTACGGATCATATCATATCATAATCACAATTTCGTACAGAACAGAACAGATACAGAAAATAGTACAGATACATATAGCGAAATGCCCTGACACTGACGGAATCTCTACGGATTCCGGCCCCTTATGCCTCCCTTCCCAGACACTGACTGAATCTCATAGGATCCAGGCCCCTTATGTCTCCCTTTGTGCTCACGGCACCAAAACAGATGTGCTTATAGCACCAAAACAGAATTCATCGGATCCGGAACAGAACAGATATCAGATTTCAGATTGAGCTCATTTCAGATTTCCCGTTTCACTAACTGAATCTCATAGGATCCAGGCCCCTTATAACTCCCTTTTTATAGCTTATACACATAGCATTTCAATTCAGAAGAAATCCGGACAATTCAGAAATTACCCAAAAATCGGGCAGCACAACGGCAGTATACGGAATTTACACAAAAATTCCTGCAAAGAAAATTTACCGAATTCGCACAGAATACAGATATCAACATTTCAGAACCTTTATTCTACTGCACAGATAAATTCCAATTTCACAGAAAAATCCGGTCGGCTAAAAACACAGTCGGATCAAAAATACCCGGACGAAAATCTTCAGAAAATAACCAAAATGTGCACACTCGGCACGTCAACAATATACAGAAAGTTACGCGGTAAAAACTGAACCGATCAAAAGATACGGACGAAATTCGCTAACGGAAACAAAACCCGGACAGAATATACCGCCAAACACGACGGAACTGAAAATTGAGAAAGGTAGAATGTGCCTTACCTCGAGCACAGCAAATTCCTCAACAGTCACTTCGATCGAAAACGGCTCCGCGTCGTCCGAAAATCCACTTTTCTCCAAAATCCCACGACTTTCTCTCTCCTCAGATATTTAATTTTATTTTCTGATTTTTCTCTCTCTTCAAAACGACTGAAATCAGCCTTATACTACACAGATCGGCCCGGCCGATCGCAGCATCGTCCCGGGACGATCTGACCAAGAGGATCGGCCTGGTCTCCCTTCAGGGCTATTGCAGGGACGATATTTTCTACAGTGCCGATCGGCCTGGCCGATGTCTCCAATCGGCCTGGACGATGCATGCAGAAAATCACCTGGAGCAAAACTGGAGCTGATTTTCCACTGATCGTCCCAGGACGATCCCAGATCGTCCTGGACGATACTGGAGCAGATATTGATATTACACCTATGTTATTTTTCTATCTTCTGCGCCCTTCCTGCGAAGGGCACAAAATAGAGTTCGATTAGAGATGAATCACGCCATTTTTTAGTTTCGCTGCATTTTGAAGTGAAAAATGCGAATTTCGGTTGGAGATGCCCTAATCCTAGCTGATAAAACAGAAACTTCGTTTCTCATGGATACTAAGGCTTCGCTTGGGACGGCTTTCTTCATGCTTCTTAAAATGGCTTTCTAATACAAAAATTAAATTTTTTGTATTGTAAAGCTGTTTTGCGAAGCAGTAAGAAAGTCATCCCAAATGAAGCACAAACAAGTTGCTGGGAGATTTACATATTAGATTATTAGCAAGAACAAGATAAAAGTTTCAAAATTTGCACATTAAACCCATAATCTCATAAGAAAATAAAACCATTGAAATCTATAACGTCATAGGAAATAAATAAATGTGACATACCTAGAACCACGGTTAGATACCAGTGTTGGAGCTTCGCATAGCAGCCTCAGCAAAAGCTTCCTTACGTGCTTCAATAGCTTTCTTACGTGCTTCCCTCGTTTCTTTTCTCCGAGCCTCCTTTGCAGCAGTGTCAGCCCGCACTTTATCCATGACCAAATCAAATCCAGGGATGGTACGCTCCAGCTTGTTACACACTCTGATGCTCAGCTTGCGAAAGATTCTAAGCATTCTCTGCAAAACATTACCCACAATGTTGGCCCGGAAATGCAACTTTTGGAGCAATTATTTTGTGCGGACACCGGACGGTATACCGTCCGGTTATGAGCTCGGTATCGAGTGCGGTACATTTTTGGGGGGACATGATGCATTTTTATTGGTTTCCGGACGAATCCGGACACCTCACATAATTATTTTTCCAACTTTTGATTCGAGTTTTTTAACAGCTGGGTTAAAAATACATGATTAAAAAAAAACTACTACCACCACGAGCAATAAAGTTGTGAGATTCCGCCATTAAGCAGAAAGCAAGTGCAGGCAGTAAGACTAAGGGCTCGTTTGGTTCCACGTGATTCCTCCGTCTTTTGGTTTGAAACGGAAAACTCAGTTGAATGAACATGTTTGGATGTGAGACATTCTTTTTCAAAAACTCCATTTCTCTAAGGTTTTGAGAAGCATTATGTATTAGCTTCTCCGTTTAAAAAAAATCCATTTCTCCTATTGACGTTTTTGAAACTGAAACGGCAAATCAACCAAACGAAGCCTAAAAGAATATTGATACTAAAATCTCGAGACAATAATCCAAACCAAACATTTAAGATTTTCTCTTTGGATGATGTAAACATTTGACATTTACAGTCATGATTGCCCAAAATGCTGTCCAAATATTCTTTTAATTCCTCTCGTTTTCCAACTCAAATGAAAGCTTCAAGTAAAACATGCCGCCTAGGTTCAACTCTCTTCTTCACTTCCACAATTTCCGGGAATTATGAAGTACTTGAAACAAATCAAAACAATAAGGAAAGAATAGAACAGAACAGAACAAAAACCAGACAATTTGTCAACACAGCATGCAAATAGATGATAACGAAAAGAGTAGTAAAAGCACGTAGGTTATAGAAATGGAAGAAGGCACCTTTACTTCCCTGTTCCACTCTCTTATATATGGAGGACCTGTTGCATAGGAGCCTAGAGGTTCACGGTACCATTCCCCGTTGTATGTTATTGTGTCCATAGCTTGTTCCACACTCAGAACCTCCCATGGCCTTAAGCCTGGAATAACTTTTGCAAGGCGATTCCTGGAACAGAAAGGAACTCATATATAACTCACGCTTTTAAATAAATATTGACTGAAAATTGAAAACATAAAATGAGTAATATCAATAAATCTTAAAAAAACATTGTGCTGATATTCAGCTACCTCAACCTTTTTAGCTATAAAAATAAGTCAAATACAGAACATAAAACCTCATCAAACAATGTAAGAGAGATGTAATGAAAATGTAACAAAGGAAATTAAAATAGAAATGAAATTTGCTAGCATATCAAGATCTACCAAATACCATCATTTTTTTGTATTATCGTCAATGTTTTAAGAGGAGGGATAAGATAAAGTATTTTATTTGTCATTATATTCTTACTTCAAAGTTTAATTAATACAAACATATAAAATCAAATAAAATGAGAAATCAAATCAAACAAGATGGGATGCAAGTTAATGTAGGGCCAAGGCAAAGAAAAGCGGTAAATCAAAAAGAAGAAAAAAAAAAAATAGAGAGCTTAAGGGAAGTGAGCAGAGATTTCGAGAAAGACTGGATGCAAGGACAACAAAGGCAAGTCAGGTTTAGAGTTTTAATATTTTTGTGGACTTGTAGAAGAGGAATTAAATCTTATGGGACAAATATTTATTTAATTTAAGTTAATTAGACTTAACTCTTAAATGATTATAGGCAAATAATCTTTATAAAAATAGATATGAAAATTATTTATAATATGCTAATATTTCCTAATTTGATTATCCATTGATGGCACAAGAGGGAAGCCCAAGAAGCTTGGGGTCAAAGCCTCGGCCTAAGGAATTTTTATTGGGTCAGGTAACCTGATGTAGAGATACATCAAGTACCCAATAAAAAAATGCCACATGCACTTATTATCAAAATTCCTTAGCTTTAAACAAAAAGAACTCAGCTTTAAACAAAAAGTAAGTGCATGTGGCATTTTTTTATTGAGTACCTGATGTATCTCTACATCAGGTTACCTGACCCAATAAAAATTTCGGCCTAAGGGGCATACTCCCTACAAGTCGTAAACCTCCCCTACCATGCCCGACCCCGAGGCAAGCCCTTAAAATTCCTTCTAAAATACTTATTACTACAACATAGGAAACCTAAAGAGCAATTTCAAGTAAAAATACTCTCAAGACAAAATGCTACGTGAGACTTTCCTATCGTTCTAATGGAAACATCAAGAGACCATTCATAGAAGTCTAATTTGCAAGGGACAAGTTTCTAGGCTCTCTATATGGAAGTGAAGAAAGGAACATAATGATTACTAAGGCTTCGTTTGGGAAAGCTTTCTTCCTGCTTCTTAAAGCGAAATTCTAATATAAAATTTAAAATTTTTGTACTAGAAAGCCGCTTTAAGCAGCAGTAAGAAAGCCGTCCCAAATGAAGCCTAAATGTGCAAATCACGTCCGAATAGTTTGAACACACCTTTGCAAATAAGGCTTCCCTCAAACCTAGTCTAAATTACTTGAAAAAGATAAAGATGTATCATACAATCTTAGATTTAGCTAGTCTTATGAACTTGTTCTTTGGTACAATAATCTCCAAAGCATAAAATTAAAGGAAAAAATTGAATATTAAAAAGATCTAAGGGCATGAAATAAGGACAAACCTTAGTTCCTTGGACACGTATTTGTTTGGCATGTGATCCGCTTCCAGAATTGTAGTGAGTTCGGCGCCACTGGCCCAAAGAAAGAGTGCATGGCTAGGAGTTCTAACTCCAGGCCAGATGCCACCATTTGCCTCAAGTACAGCCATATCCCGTCTTTTGCTCTCAAGAGCTTCTTCCTGCAATTGCTTATAAGTCTTCTTTTCAAAACCTTTAAGAGGAGTCCACGGGGATATGCCTTTTTGCAATTTGTGAAGGAAAGCCGTTGCAGCTGCACCTAGCCTTACTTCCCATGTGGCGATAGCTTTTTCCAAGCCATAAACCATCCCAATAGGTGCCCATTCATCCATGTCTTCACCCCAAATGAAGGTGTGTGTATCAATTATGCCACCAGCCCAAGCAGTTTTAAGAGTTATTAATTCCAAAGGACCTCTAGTGCGTCCCAAGCGATCCTTATACCACCAGCCACCACTTCTCATGATGACTAAACATGAAAAAACCACAAATTTTAGAAGAAATAAAGAATAATAGATATGCGAACCAGAAGAAAAGTCCACCAATTAAGAGCAATTATAATGAAAACATATAATTCTACAATATCACTTTGCATATGGCCTTCCTTCAAAATGGAATGAATGATAGAAGGGTTACAAATGGAAAAGATCAATTAGGATCCACCTAACCACCTTCATGGAGATTAAGAAATGATGGACTCATGCATAAACAACTTTTCATACAGTTCACATCAAGCTAAGATAAAAAATGCACCAAATCACAGCCATCAATCTTATAAAAAAATCAATATGAAGTTAGCTTTAAGGCTTCGTTTGGTTATCCCTTAACTTTTGTAAAAGGTAGTTTTAAAAACGTTGGTGGAGCAAATGTAGTTCTCAAACGGAGAAGCATATATCAAGAAACTTTTCAAAACAGTAAAAAAATGAAGTTCTGCAAAAAGCATTTCCACATAAGCGACATATTCAAACAACGACAAACTCCATTTCCAAACAGAGAAGGAGAAAATAAGCCGCGTCAAACGAGGCCTAAGACTACTGATTCAATGTTTATCCGGCATATAGTTTTCCATAAAAATAACTCTAAACATAAATTCTTAAGGAAAACTTCTAGACATCAATTTTGGCTGACACAATTGAAATCTAAACATGGAAAGTGTACACTTAAGTTTCTCATGTTAGGTATATCTCATCAGTATTCATTTTTTATCTACTCTAGTCAATAAAAAGAAAAGCACACTGAACTGTAGATTATACATGTTCCAATTCTACTTTATGGTCCAAACGTTATAAATTGGGCCTGCATTCAGGAAGGGGCAAAAAGAAGCCAATGGAAACCAAATAATTTTGTGCACCGAAGAATAAAATGAGAAATTATATAACAATTGTTTTGCGCAATGCATGCTAATGGCTTCATTCTCCGCGGTACTGTTAATATGATGGCAACGACAACTTCGATTCCTAGTTTTATCCTTATTTCTACAAGCATTTTATCCCTTCTCGTACACTAAGTGGGTCATGAAACAAAATGGATTCTAAATCAGAAATTGCAGGTATAAGATATAAACTCACAGTCATAGTATCGCCTTTCCAGATTCTTGTACCCAATCGCCTGAGCAACATCGATTGGCCGGCTAGTAGGATACGGTCTCTGCCTGAAACCCCACAAGCCAAAGAAGAACTGCCTTGCAAAATCCCAGAACTTGTCATCGGATTCCCTCTTCGTCTTGATAGCCTTCCTTGGCATTGGCCGGCCATCCGGCCCCGGCACATGCGGCAAAGCCTTCCAGAGCTTGCGATCTTCCCACCGGTAAGGATGCTCGTTTTCCTTGAGCTCCATCTCGTTGATCTTATCAGCTATTACCTCCGCCCGCCTAAGGAACTTGACCACAGGATTCTTTTTGAACTCCTCCCACCACTTCAAGTTCTCTTGGATCTTCTCTGGCGTCAGGTTCTCTGGCTTCTCGAAGAATGGATCATCAGCGAGGATACGCTCCACAGCGGGAGTGTGCCGGTAGTCCGGTCGGTGCTCGCATTCCCAGTGGAATTGCTCAAGCATCTGTGAATACATACCAGGCTTGTCCTTCTTGGAAGTATCAACGTCGGTAATTCCATCAGTAGAGGAGGAGGTAAGATTAGGGTTTTCATGATTCTCTACTTTCTGGATAGGGAGGTTTCTGCTACTGATGCAGGCGAAACTGGGAGGTTTAGAGGGTTTATTGGGTCGACGGAACCAGTTGTCACCGATCCAACCGAGGTTGATGGAAGCCATGAAAGGGCGGGTGGCGGTCACTTCCTAGAGTGCGAAGTTTGGAGATAGAGGACCAAAAATTGCTTCTTGTTTAAAAAAAAATGCTTTTTTTATTAGAGTTTCTATGAACTCATGCATCCAATCAACATAATTAGTGTTTATGCATATCCCACCCTTCGTATTAGAAGATATGAGATAGTGGAGAAATTTATTTATTTATTTTTGACTTTGTCAAATTCTCAATTCCTCAATGAAAAAAAAAAATGAAGAGTGATATTAAATGGTAAACATTTATAAAAAATTTTATGGAATAATCAGGACACGAATCTTTCTAATTTTCATTCTTTTGCTTCCTTAAAATTATATAAAATATAATTTTAATACAAAATAAATATGTTTAACCATCTTTTAAAGTCTTCTAATCCTCTTGTGTGTGATTTGCTTTAAAAGTTTTCTTACAATTATAAATTCGCCATTCTTTGTTTCTTCGAAATGTGATGCTCGAAAGCAAATGCAGACATAACAAAATGACTTTTATCCTGCAACGCAAATTCATATAGCTCTGAAAGGCCTTATGGCAATCAATTTTCCTTTGCAAAGATTGAAGGTTTCATCATCTCAAGAACATTGATAAATAAATTACTAAGAGCGCTCAAATATATTAGATTAATGTTTTTCTTAGTTGGGATTTTTACATACATAACACTTAAAAGTTTCTTATTTACTCATCTAACATCCAAATTTATCTATTTACACACATACCACCTAAAACTTATTTGACTTTCTAAAATACCATCCCGTCTTCCTCTCGGTCAAAATCCGCCTGATGCCGCACAGATCATCCACGTGCTCCCTGCTCCCTGCTCCCACTCTTCGAAAACAATACTAGACGGATGCTTAGATAGATCAACCGGCTGGCTCTCCTCCAAGACTTGATCCGCCATTACCCCTCTCTACAAACCTCTTTGTATAAACATGTTCGCTAGCCAAATAAGACAGCTGACTTAGTGAAGCCTGACACATGCTCAAATTCTAAATCACTCGCATACATGCTTTGCTATCTTTAATCTAAATCTGATCAGAATTCTTATCAAACCAAATAATGCGCTAGCTCTTAGTAAGAGATCAAGAAAGAACACTCCTTGATAGCAGAAAACAGGTCGATTTTGTAGGGGAAAACAGGGTCGGCCAAACAGATGATCCATGTTTTACCTGGTTCAAGGCACGATGCGACGACGGGAAGCAAGAAAACATCTGATCTGAGCAGGAAAAGGAGTAGCGAGCCGAACCCCATTTCCGAGAGCCAAAGAGATGGAGCACGCGGACGATTTTCATGAACATGAAGATGAGTTTCACGCTACATCGGGCGGGTTTTAACGGAGAAGAAGAGGAAATGGTATTTTAGAAAGTAAAATAAGTTTTAGGTGGTATGTGTGTAAAAAGGTAAGTTTAGGTGTTAGATGAGTAAATAAGAAACATTTAAGTGTTATACATGTAAAAATCCTTTTTTTTATAGTACATATCTTGCTTAAGTTTCCAACAAATATCTTATTCGCAACATCATGTATTTTCGCTTATTATGTCCATGCCAATCTGACTCATATCAATGTTTATTAGATAAACATAATCACTACATAGCTAACAAGGGCTTAACACCTCCTTGTTAAGACATATATTATGAATAAGTCATCTGAGTTCACTTATAGCTCATCATACAATCATATTTACTGGACATAAAACTACTGTGAAAATATTTTTTAAAAATAATATTATAGATTATACATTCATAATTTACTCAAAAATCAATGATGAAAGTAAACTACTAATGTTGAATATAATAAAGATATTTCCTTTATTATTTTCCATGATCTTATATTCTTGCAATACATGAACTTTATATTGAATCTTCATATTATTTACTAACATAGTTATTTTCTTACATTTTTATTCTTAATTAATTAAGGTAAGACTAATTTATGTAATGGTGATTAAGCTTTCTATTAATGATAATGATCATGATAATTATGCTTTCTTTGCCATTTTGAAAATTTGTTTTCTGTGCACAATTTGCACAAAATTAAGGAAAATGAGATTAATTATAGCATAAATGTAGGAGTATGTGGACCATAAAACATTATTTTTGAAGTGTTATGTCTTTAGGTTATAAAGATAGAGTCAGAGAGTTAATGCCAATTGCACTTTCGTTTTTGGGTTATTTAATTTTTAATTTTTTAATATATATTTTACTTTGTCAAGAAAATAAATTATTATTGTTATTATTATTATTGGAACATGATATCCACCCACTGTCACCCCTGAAAGGGCGCTTGGTGGCGTGACTAATCCTCGGCTGATCTGAAAAAGGCACCCACCCCAGAAACCTTATGGCCCCCACCTGATTGGACCTCACTTAAGAGGCGCTGCCACTCAAGAGGAATTGAGCACGGGTTAAGGGATTCCCAACCATACTAGCCAACCAACCACACTAAACAACGGTCGGTAAGAAAATAAATAAATAAACTCTCTTCTGTTACCATCTTCAATTTGTTAAGAACCACTGGTTAAACTATAACGACCCAAGATCCGTGTAGCGAAAGGATTCATCTGATCGTTCTATTGCCTCTTTTTCCCATTTTCTTTTTTTTTTTAAATTCTATCAATCCCTTATCTGTTGTTCATATCAGTCCATGCATACATATATCCAGAGCCAGAGATATTTACATTACGGAAAAGAAACAGCAGCGGATACTATAATTCACATATAGTACAACAGAGTACAGACAAAAAGCGTCCAAAAGGTCATATACAATAGCCGCACCGGCTACAAAAGAAAGCCTACCCAGGCTACAAAACAAAGAGCTACAGAACTAAGAGCTACAGAACTCGGCAGAAAGATCTTCAAGCTGGAGGCCCTGCACCTGAAATTATTAACCACATATAATGAGCTTACTAGCCCAGCAGGTCACCAAAGCCTACAACTGAAATCAAAGTACGGCACTGAAAAGAATATGCTGATCAATCAAATCAAATCAAGACTATGATCGATGAATCTATGCAGGTACGGAAATCAAATCGAATCAGATACGCCAATAGTCAATAATCAATACAGCGATAAAAGCATCGATAAATCAATACTCCAGCAATCAAATCAATAAGTGCTTTCAGTCAATGTCTATCCATCGTAGCCGTGTCTATCAATCAATACTATCATTTCAATCAATCGTGTCGTCTAACCGTGTCGTCTAGTCAATTCGTTGTATCTATATCATCTATCAAATCAGTCAATACTCTTGCCAATCGGTCAATCCAATTATTCTATATGATTTACTCGATGTCAATATGCAATATTCAATAACACTACGGCAAATTCAATCATGACGACGTACGATGCTACAGTAGGAAAATCATCTCAAAGTCAATAGAGCACTTTCCAATCAATTATATCAATTAGTTGGGAATCCATAGAACGATCAAATCAACATATCGACAAAACAATCGGAATCAAATCCATAGAATGAAATCGTCAGGTCAATTGAAATCAATACAATCAATTCAATAAAGAAATCTATTCTACAATAACTCAGATCTATATGGCAATAATCCATTCAATAAAGTCGATCCAGTCGATCAATCCAGTCAATTAATCAATCATCGGCACGATAAATCAATGTATCAATGCATCAATAGCATATCAGGATCTGTCGTATCAATAGTATCCATATGTCCATATCATATCCATATCGATGTCGATATCTATCAATCGATACAATCTATATCAATGTCGGTGTCAATATCTATGAATCAATACACAGAATCCATATCAATGTCGGTGCCGGTGTCTATAAATCAATACATTCCATATCCATAATCCATAGTCCATAATCGATAATCCATAAATCAAGTCGATACAATCGATAGCGAGGAATCAATACAATACAATAAATCCGTCGATGAAATCCATACAATATCAATAAATCTATAAATCCACATCAATATCGATAAATCAATCGGAAATCAATAAATCAATGCAATCAGAGAGTCCATACGATGCAAGATCATACAATGTCATACAATGGTCTTACTCGACAAGCACAAACACTAGTCATGATCAATAGTGCTGTTGTAGAAATCCATAGTGCTGTTGTAGTCCGTTTAATACACGTTGGTCTATCAATAAGAGTCGTCACTCTTTTTGCCCGTCGGCCGCCCGTCGGCATATAAAACTCCTTATAACTCCCATCTATAGTGCTGTTGTAGAAATCCATAATCGATGTTTAAAGGAAAGCCCGTCGGCCCACCATCCTGTACAGGTCAAGTCTATCTTCACCAACGTTCAACTAGGTTCCCACTTGTCTTTCAGTGACACAATCAATTCAATGAATAACCGATGCAATAAGCGATATTGAAGAAATCTAGAACAATCATATCAATAGTCATACACGTATCAATTCAATCTATCAATCTCAGACAAATCAGAAATCATACGAAAATCGGGCAGAGTAACGGCAGTCTACAGAATTTACACAGAAATCTCCAGAAATTACAATCCACCAAATTAATACAGAACGTGCACAGCAACATTATAAGACTATTCTTCTACTGCTCAAACCAATTCGGACATCATAATAATTTGCAGTCAAAATAAAACCCCGCAGAATCAAAACGGACCGGACGAAATCTTCCAGAAAATACTTAAAATGTGCAGAATAATCATCTCTACAACATACCAAAAGTTATGCGGTGAAATCTTCGCCAGTACCAAACCAGGTACGAAAATCACTTACAAAAACATAAATCTGAGCACCAATTCGCAAAACCTCAAAATCTTCGAAAACAGAAGTAGGGTTCGGAGTCCTTACAGCGAGACAAACAAATTATCCAACAGCAACGAACGACGAAAATCGCTCCGCGGGCCCCGAAATCGGACTTCTTTCCTTTGCCTTTTTCCTCTGTCTCTCTCAGGAAAAGATATTTTTATTTTTTTATAAAATTTCTCTCTCCTCAAATCGAGCTGATTTCCTTATAACATAAAGCTGATCGGCCCGGCCGATCCACCTAATCGTCCTGGACGATCAGAACAAAACCAATCGGCCCTGGACGATTTCTCAGGACGATGCGCTCGGGATTCTTGTCGTATCTGATCGTCCCCGGCCGATCCAAAATCGGCCTGGACGATCCAGTCCAGAAATCACTCCAGAGAACATTCCAGAAATCAGCCATTTCCAATGCATTGATCGGCCTGGACGATCCTCCCATCGTCCCGGCCGATCCTAGGAGAAAATCACTTTTCCAGCAGCTACAGCAAAGGAACGAGGTCTCACAATCTCCCCACCTTAGAAAAATGTCGTCCCGACATTTCCCTAAAAGTCCGAAGCAAAACGGAAGCAAAACGAAACAAAACAGATCTAATCCAATCAATCAGATAATCAATAAATCGCGCAAATCACAACGAAACAGACGATAAACAAAAACTCGTACCAGTCACATTAGCAGGCATTCCTGGAGCATCTTCCTCCATTTCTTGCTCATTTCCAACCAGATCAGTCGGGACAGTCGGAACAGTCGAAGCCATCGGAACAGGTACTTGCCTCCACCCAAAACTTGGGCATTCAGTCATCCGATGCCCACGTGCACCGCATCGAAAACATTGACCTGTCCGTCTGTAACACTGTCCCATGTGTCTCCTGCCACAAGACGTACAAACAGGAGTGGTCCTCGGTCTGCTACTCTCCCCACTCTTCTTAACATGCCCAGAACGTTTGGCTGCGAGTTTGTCGCTCACCATCTGAGCGACCTTGTCAACAAATTTATCCATATTTTCGGATGAAAGTGGGAAGTTAGCAGCAGGTTCAGTCTCAATCTTCTTGCCTTTCCGATCCATTTGCCTGATCAATTCAAATTAGTCAAACCAAATCAAACTACGGAGTCAAACACAGAAAACAAAATGAATCGAATAATGCAATTATCAACTCTGGATATAATCAAATCCTTTTCACTACACTCGCTCTGATACCAATTATAACGACCCAAGATCCGTGTAGCGAAAGGATTCATCTGATCGTTCTATTGCCTCTTTTTCCCTTTTTCTTTTTTTTTAAATTCTATCAATCCCTTATCTGTTGTTCATATCAGTCCATGAATACATATATCCAGAGCCAGAGATATTTACATTACGGAAAAGAAACAGCAGCGGATACTATAATTCACATATAGTACAACAGAGTACAGACAAAAAGCGTCCAAAAGGTCATATACAATAGCCGCACCGGCTACAAAAGAAAGCCTACCCAGGCTACAAAACAAAGAGCTACAGAACTAAGAGCTACAGAACTCGGCAGAAAGATCTTCAAGCTGGAGGCCCTGCACCTGAAATTATTAACCACATATAATGAGCTTACTAGCCCAGCAGGTCACCAAAGCCTACAACTGAAATCAAAGCACGGCACTGAAAAGAATATGCTGATCAATCAAATCAAATCAAGACTATGATCGATGAATCTATGCAGGTACGGAAATCAAATCGAATCAGATACGCCAATAGTCAATAATCAATACAGCGATAAAAGCATCGATAAATCAATACTCCAGCAATCAAATCAATAAGTGCTTTCAGTCAATGTCTATCCATCGTAGCCGTGTCTATCAATCAATACTATCATTTCAATCAATCGTGTCGTCTAACCGTGTCGTCTAGTCAATTCGTTGTATCTATATCATCTATCAAATCAGTCAATACTCTTGCCAATCGGTCAATCCAATTATTCTATATGATTTACTCGATGTCAATATGCAATATTCAATAACACTACGGCAAATTCAATCATGACGACGTACGATGCTACAGTAGGAAAATCATCTCAAAGTCAATAGAGCACTTTCCAGTCAATTATATCAATTAGTTGGGAATCCATAGAACGATCAAATCAACATATCGACAAAACAATCGGAATCAAATCCATAGAATGAAATCGTCAGGTCAATTGAAATCAATACAATCAATTCAATAAAGAAATCTATTCTACAATAACTCAGATCTATATGGCAATAATCCATTCAATAAAGTCGATCCAGTCGATCAATCCAGTCAATCAATCAATCATCGGCACGATAAATCAATGTATCAATGCATCAATAGCATATCAGGATCTGTCGTATCAATAGTATCCATATGTCCATATCATATCCATATCGATGTCGATGTCGATATCTATCAATCGATACAATCTATATCAATGTCGGTGTCAATATCTATGAATCAATACACAGAATCCATATCAATGTCGGTGCCGGTGTCTATAAATCAATACATTCCATATCCATAATCCATAGTCCATAATCGATAATCCATAAATCAAGTCGATACAATCGATAGCGAGGAATCAATACAATACAATAAATCCGTCGATGAAATCCATACAATATCAATAAATCTATAAATCCACATCAATATCGATAAATCAATCGGAAATCAATAAATCAATGCAATCAGAGAGTCCATACGATGCAAGATCATACAATGTCATACAATGGTCTTACTCGACAAGCACAAACACTAGTCATGATCAATAGTGCTGTTGTAGAAATCCATAGTGCTGTTGTAGTCCGTTTAATACACGTTGGTCTATCAATAAGAGTCGTCACTCTTTTTGCCCGTCGGCCGCCCGTCGGCATATAAAACTCCTTATAACTCCCATCTATAGTGCTGTTGTAGAAATCCATAATCGATGTTTAAAGGAAAGCCCGTCGGCCCACCATCCTGTACAGGTCAAGTCTATCTTCACCAACGTTCAACTAGGTTCCCACTTGTCTTTCAGTGACACAATCAATTCAATGAATAACCGATGCAATAAGCGATATTGAAGAAATCTAGAACAATCATATCAATAGTCATACACGTATCAATTCAATCTATCAATCTCAGACAAATCAGAAATCATACGAAAATCGGGCAGAGTAACGGCAGTCTACAGAATTTACACAGAAATCTCCAGAAATTACAATCCACCAAATTAATACAGAACGTGCACAGCAACATTATAAGACTATTCTTCTACTGCTCAAACCAATTCGGACATCATAATAATTTGCAGTCAAAATAAAACCCCGCAGAATCAAAACGGACCGGACGAAATCTTCCAGAAAATACTTAAAATGTGCAGAATAATCATCTCTACAACATACCAAAAGTTATGCGGTGAAATCTTCGCCAGTACCAAACCAGGTACGAAAATCACTTACAAAAACATAAATCTGAGCACCAATTCGCAAAACCTCAAAATCTTCGAAAACAGAAGTAGGGTTCGGAGTCCTTACAGCGAGACAAACAAATTATCCAACAGCAACGAACGACGAAAATCGCTCCGCGGGCCCCGAAATCGGACTTCTTTCCTTTGCCTTTTTCCTCTGTCTCTCTCAGGAAAAGATATTTTTATTTTTTTATAAAATTTCTCTCTCCTCAAATCGAGCTGATTTCCTTATAACATAAAGCTGATCGGCCCGGCCGATCCACCTAATCGTCCTGGACGATCAGAACAAAACCAATCGGCCCTGGACGATTTCTCAGGACGATGCGCTCGGGATTCTTGTCGTATCTGATCGTCCCCGGCCGATCCAAAATCGGCCTGGACGATCCAGTCCAGAAATCACTCCAGAGAACATTCCAGAAATCAGCCATTTCCAATGCATTGATCGGCCTGGACGATCCTCCCATCGTCCCGGCCGGTCCTAGGAGAAAATCACTTTTCCAGCAGCTACAGCAAAGGAACGAGGTCTCACATAAACTCTTGTTACCTCATATTGCTATCCTATTATTAATTGACATGTGTACCTATCATCTATGTAATTCTATAAATACACTTGTATAACTGTAACAGAGGAAAAAGGGAAAAACAATTAATAAAGTTTTCATTTATTCTTCTTCTTCTTCCTCTATCTGTCGTGTCATGCATTTCTACATGGTATCAAGAGCCTCAAGATCCTGAGGAGCTTCTTCATGGCGGCTCAGTCTTCCACTTCCTCCTCTATGGGTTTTGCGACTGGCGCAAACTCCTCAACTACTGCTATTTCTCCCTCTCTCAAGTTTGTGATTTCAAATCTCAAACTACTTGTTCCGCACGCTCTGACAGCGGATAACTTTCCCATTTGGAGTACTCAGATTGCCAAATTGTTTCGAGCAAATGGGTTTGCCGAGTTTCTTGATTCAAAACCGGACACCGAAAATCTTGATCCAAATCACGACATGCGTTCTTGGCAGATTATCGATCAAAATCTGGCGACTGCTATGTGTTCTACCATTTCGCCGGCACTACTTCCATATGTGATTCATCTTGAATCAACTCACAACATCTGGACAACCCTTCATACCAGATTTCAATCCTCAAACCGCTCCAAAGTCATACAGCTCAAAAACGAGCTACACAATGTTTCAATGCAGTCCATGAACATGACTCAGTACCTTACTGAGATCAAGAAAATCGTTGATCAGATTTCCTCTGCCGGTTCCTCGGTTGATCAAGAAGACATAATACTTTACATACTCAATGGTCTTCCTCCGGAATATCATGCCTTTACGACAACCATCCGCACAATGCAAGGCTCTTTGTCGCTGGATAGCCTTTATGCGCTTCTTGCTAGTGAGGAAATTCATCTCAAAAACGCTGCACAGAAGTTTCCAAAAATGTCGGACAACCAATCCGCCCTCTACTCGATGCGTGGTTGCGGCAAACGTGGTCGTGGACGATCTACATCTGGACCTGCGACAGGGCAGAATCACAATTCTCAGTCTGCCATTATCTGTCAAATATGCAAAAAGAAAGGGCACGGTGCGGATGCGTGTTGGCATAGGCTTAACATCAATTACAAACCAACTCCGGTTGCTTCTACGAACAATACCGCTCTCGTTGCGAATCAAGATACCACATCGAACACCGATTGGTTCATCGACTCCGGTGCTTCATCTCACATGACAAACACCACCGAAAACATGGATTTCTATAACACCTATAATGGCGCTGACACGGTAATTCTCGGGGATGGGAGATCCGTCCCTATTGCACATACGGGCTCGGGCATTCTTCCCACCCCGTCGAGTAAGCTCATTTTATCACAGCTTTTACATATTCCCTCACTGTCTTACAACCTTTTATCTATATCTAATCTAGTTAAAGACAACAATATCTCTATTACATTTGATTCTAACGGTTTTATATTTAAGGATCGGACAACAAATCAAATCCTTCTTAAAGGACCATGTGATCAAGGTGTATACAAGATCGCAAATCAAAGATCCAGAATTACCTCTTCCGCTCTATCGGCAACCTCTGTTTCTTCGGACATTTGGCATATGCGGCTTGGTCATCCTCACCAACGCGTGCTTACTCAGATTGCTAACAACAATCCTGCTTTACATATTAAACATTGTAAATTTCCTTGTAGTTCTTGTCTGTCCTGTAAAGGTCATAAAATTGTCTTTGATCGCTCTATTAGTAAAACTACTTCTCCGTTGCAACTAGTTCACTCCGATGTATGGGGTCCGTCGCCGGTATCGTCTCACCAAGGATTCAAATACTACGTCATATTTGTCGATGATTTTTCGCGTTATGTTTGGTTATTTCCTATTATGAACAAATTCGATGTTACTAACACCTTTATTCATTTCACTACGTTTATCGAACGTCAAACGAACCATAAAATTAAAACTCTCAGAACTGACGGTGGCGGTGAGTTTGTTAATTCTCGGTTTAAAACTTTTACTCAAAATGCAGGTATTAAGCACCAAACCTCGTGTCCATATACTCCCGAACAAAACGGGATAGCAGAGCGTAAGCATCGTCACATAATTTCCACTACTAGGACTCTACTACAAACGGCAGGTATACCGTTTGAATATTGGCTTGATGCAGCTCTCACGGCCACATACCTCATCAATCGTCTGCCGTCTGCTACGACTGAGAACATTGCTCCACTTACCAGGATGTTTAACATCCAACCTTCCTACGCTCACTTACGCACATTTGGTTGTGCCTGTTTTCCGCTACTACCTCCTGTCCGTCATACGAAAAACAATTAATAAAGTTTTCATTTATTCTTCTTCTTCTTCCTCTATCTGTCGGTCATGCATTTCTACACAATTCAGCAAAAAATGCTTCCTGTGAGGTCTCCATCAGAGACAGGTGAGCTTATAATCTGACAGAATTCAAGACCAAATAGAATTTGAAAATCTCTCCATTTTCCAAGAATAGTGCTCAGCTGATTGTGTAATTGCTAAACAATCATTTTTTTTTATGAAAATATATTCAGAAATACCAAAATTAATCCAATTTCATCAAACATGATCACTGAAGGTGAGCTTTACACTTCAAAAAATACTGAATATAAAACATTTTATCTAATGAAATCGGTTTTAACATTTCTACAGCATGTTATTATGTTACAAATAATCAAATGGGCCTTTATATAATGCCAAACTCCTACCTGTCTTGGGATTTGGTGTTGCTGCAGGTGATTTATTACCTCTGAATATTCACATTCAATGAGTGAATGCAATGAATTTTATTCTTTCTGGTGTTTGTTAAATTGCCGAATATAAGAAATTTTTTAAAAATGACCAGATTGGTTTTTCTTTTTCTTTTATATCTTTTCTGCATTTCAAAGGCAGCAGAGATCAAGTTATGGTGATTTTGACTAGGAGATACTGAAGCCTTTCCTGCTTCATGGCTGAAATTAAGAGATAATATGAAGCATGGAGAGCAGGTAATTAATACTAGCCGTTACAATTTCGATTGATTATTTTCATAATTCAAACTTTGTTTCAGAACTGAACAGCATAACTATCAATACAATCAAGGCATGATTAGGATCTCTATGCAATATAAACTACCAAAAAGTCTTAGATCATATCTATGTTTGCTTCTTCATTCATCTCAATTTCTCCATATTTTTGCTACAGAAGAGTGAGATTCAACCAAACTTTTGTCTGACTCAAGCACAAGACTATTCTCTAGGAATTAGGCGCGGAACCAGCCTTAATTTTCAGGGGGTCAAATTTATAAGTAAAAGTGTAGAGATTTCGTAGATATGCTGGGGTCCAAGGGGGCAGCGCCCTTGGCAGGGTTCGACCTGACCGGTCAAGTTACGCAGGGTCAATGGGCAGCGCCCCAAAACAAATTTTGATTGTAAGGATATTTTTTAATTCTATTTAATATTTCTCTTTGTATTTGGTTCATCGTTCCCTAACAATTATACCTCTACACAAAATGTTTAATTATGCTGGGGGTAATTGCCTAAAGATCATATTATTTTAAAACTTTAGTTTGGGGGGTGGGGGGTAATTTTCTAAAAACCTTTGTAATAAAGAATAAAAAATAGATGAATATGAACAAATTATCTAGAAAATCATATAATAATTTTTTTTAGGGAGGGCAATTCCCCCGGGCTTCGGCCCCTGCTAGAAACAACACACTTAGGGCAATCAAAACAATTTTTTTATTATAGTTGTGCATATAGTAGTCCAAGCAAGCTAAGATTTGCCTCCCATCTATGCATATGAACACTTCAAAATGCCATTTATGACCTTGAATATGCATCAAATATTGACACGCCTTAGCACATCCCGACACATGCCTGACATGCTTAAAATTGCATTTGAGATGTTTTAAGCCCAAATTAGAGCTAGACACAACCCATCATAAAAATAACAGGCACTTGACACATATGAGGCACATTTTAATTTTCTTAAAGATTTATTAATGATCTATATATAATATTTATTTATTTTTTGTTATTGTGATATTTTTATGAAATTCTATGATATTATACCTCATTGTGTGATACTTTAATACAAAATAATAGCATTAGGTGTTGTAATTACAAGTTTTATGTCTTAATTCATAAAACAAAATATTTTCTCAATGGCATGTTTTGCACTACTTGTTATAATTATGTGTAGTGTTTCCATGTCATGTTTGTGTTACATGTTAGGGTTTATGTTTCATAGATAAAAGATATTATGTTTCTCCCACTTAGGTGCCTAAGTAGATAAAATCCCATTTGATCATATTTTTAGAGAATTAAGTGGGACTTTACTTTAGACCATACATGAGTAACATGGACATCAAGTGGGGTTTGAGCTTGCTATGTTGGATTAAAAAAGTATTTATTTATTCAGCTCAAATTTAAATTAAAATCAAAATTATTTTTAGTGGAGCCAACTCAACTCTTTGAGTATTTTCTACTTATTAAAACAATTTCTTTTGCCCCTTAAGTGGGGGGCTCAAAGCGTAGGTTGCGGATACAGTGGTGTGACTGGTTCGGTAGGTCAGCCGGAATTTATGGACTGCCAAGCACACTTGGCGAAGCCAGGTGTGACAGCAGACGGTTCCTTGTCCCCATTTTTTTTACTATACATTGTTCCATATCAATGCGCATGGGGACATGCGTTGAAAATGTTGTCATCATTGCTATTGCTATATTGCTATGTCCATATTTTGACCAAGTTTTGAACCCTATAGACTCATTAAATCACTCATCACTACACTTCATATGCCTTTATTTTTTCATTCTTCCATTTCATAAGCTAAGCTAAGCTTTATTCCGAACCTTCACTTTCTGTCTCCTTCCTTTTGTTTTGGACAAAAGAGTTGAACTGTCTGAATTGAATGCCCTGCAAAAAAGCTGCTACTAATTTCATTTGAGGAAGCCTCTCATGCTTCTTTTCTCCCTTATCAGTAATCAGTCCTCCCCTTTCTAAATGTCTCTATCTCCCTCTTTCCAAGTCCTTTTTAGACTACTAGCTAGCTTTACTTTCTCCAATGGAGGAATGGAGAGAGCTTATAGTATAGCTAGCTCGAAAGCTTCTGAGAAAGTTGGAAAAAATCTCTCTCAAATATAGCCTTTTTTAGAGTTTTCAGTTGGAGTTTCTGAGTTTGGTTGCAGCTAGAAAGCCTTTTTATGGCTTGTCTAATGAGAAGATTCCAAGGCCTAATGTGTTGGAGGGCTCTTGCGAAAGATGGTGAAGGAATAGAATAAGCATCATTACAAGAAAAAGGGAGCGGTTGTAATGATTTAGTATCACAAGAGAAATGTTCTTATCATCAAATACACAAGCTAAATAGCTCACTTTAGCCTGTTGGTTCGAGTTTTGTGTATGAATTGTGTGTGTGAGTTTACTTTAATGGCCTAAATGTTCAAAAAAAAAAAAAAAATTTTTTTTTACATATATAACACCTAAAACTATTGAAAATACATATTTAACACATAAACATCTATATTTACTAATATACCACATAAAATCCCTCTTTTAATCAATTCTAACATTCCGGTCCAAAAAAAAATCACTATTAGCGATTGTCGTCCCCGTCAATGGCATACTTTCACAATGAATACAAGTATCTCATGGCTTCAAAGGAGTGGTAGAATATAAGAAAAGAGAGATTTTAAGCGGTATATTAGTAAATATTGAAATTTAGTTGTTAAATATGTATTTTCAATAGTTTTAAGTGTTATGTATGTAAAAATCCAAAAAAAAAAATACACAAGCTTTAAACCCAACAACTATTGGTTGATAGTCAAAGCTCCCAATAACCATATCAAATTTTTATGATAGAAAGAAGATTTTTTTAATTAAATGCAATCATAATATTGCATGCATTATGGAAAATAAGTCTGTCACTTAAAAAAAAAAAAAAATCTTATAAGAATATTTGATTGGAAACTTTCTATGATCTAGCAAGGACTCTTCATTAATAATCTTTTTCATAAAATGCAGACAAAAAACCTTTTTTTAGCTAGCTATAATAACGAACACTAAACAAACGTTTTGTTTCTCAAATTAACCATTTTCAAATTAATTAGAATTAATAATAAAGCTTCAAAAACAAGAAAAAAATTTCATTAAATAAACCCATAAGGCCATAATCAAAGCAGCTAAACTCAGTTAATTATAATCATTATAATGAAATTAACATCTCTTCGAGTTAACAACAAAGCCCAACCACCAACTACAAGAACAGCCACACAATATCCTACGCAGGCCCAACCCCATCAGCACCCGCCGCCCTAGCGCCAGGTGCCCTAATCATCAAATGCCCCCCAACATTCATTCCAAACGCTACGGCAGGCGACGACGCCGGCGCCGG
Source organism: Dendrobium nobile (assembly GCA_022539455.1). Lineage (NCBI taxonomy): Eukaryota > Viridiplantae > Streptophyta > Magnoliopsida > Asparagales > Orchidaceae > Dendrobium > Dendrobium nobile. The sequence continues at coordinate 60,766,648 of CM039726.1, forward strand.
CGTCGCCGGCGCATCGAATCCCAATTGATTTCCCGGCCACAAGCCAAATTGATACTGAGTCGATATTTCAGCGGGAGACGGCGGAGGATTGAATTGGTACCTGGCGAGTTCCGATCGGGCGATGGAGAGCTCAAGCTGTATCTTACGGAGCTCGTGATGGAGAATGGAGATTACGCCGACGCAGCCATAGACGGGATCTCGGATCCTCATATCGGCTTCGTAAGCGAGAGAATTGACGGCGTCTTCGCGATCTTTGGGGGGAATTTCTTTGAGGAGTTTGGTGACGTTGCTGGCGCCGAACACGCGGTGGACGCTGATGAATTTTTGGGGTTGATCGGCGAGGAAGTAAGGCGCGAAGACGCAATCGGGCTGGCATTTCCGGCGAAGGAATTTACAGGCGGCGCAAGGAGAGGAGGCCGTGGCGCCGTTGGCGGAGGCGCAAGGGGGAGGAGGAGGAGTGGGCGGAGGGAAGGAAGAGGGCGGAGTAAGCGACGTCATATATATATATGGCTGGATTCAAATGCTGGCAGAAATTAAAGAGATTGCAGAGTTAATTAAGTTTTAGAAATTGTTAGTGGCAAATTACTATATTTAGATTCTAACAACTATTTTTTTATATTGATTTATACATAAAATAAAATCATATTAATAATGATATCATTTAAAAATTACATTATCGTATAAGAAAATTTAGATGCATACCATATAATTTTTATGCAATTATACCGCTGATATGTACTTATATATAATATTTTATTATTTTAATTACAATAAAATTAATATTAATATTATTTTTAATAAGATTTAAAAATTTAAATATTATTCAATTGAAAATTAAACTTTAGATAGTAAATATTATAAATAATTAAAAATTATATGATATATATGTAAATCCCCTATAAACACAATAATAATTTATGTAGTAGATTTATAAATATATAAGAATTTAATAATATTTATATAACTCTTCAATTAATTAATGAGATAATAATGTTTGTGATTATTTCAATTATCATTAAAATTTATTTTGATAATATTATATAAAATTTAACTTTTTAAAAATTATAATAGATATTATAATATTTTCATGGAAAAAAATAATAATTTTGCTTGTTTCTTTTGTGTTGATTAATGGTTGAATTTTTGGGTGGCTAATAAGAGTATTACTTTAATATTAATGAAAAAAAAATTATGTAAGGACTTTTTCATATGAATGTAAGATTCATAATTAACATTTTAAATAGAGTAATATATATTATTAAAAATGCAAGAAATCATAATTTTATCTTATAATTAAAATTAGCTCCATAATCATAATTATGCATGCACAAAACTATTGTATGAATTAGTAACTTAATTATATTTTCTTATAATTTTTTTAATTGTTAGTCTTACATTTTTTACATAAACTTATATTAGGAGTTCCTAATATTATTTTTTTATAAATGTCTCAAATTAATGGGTTTCAAGAAAAATTTTGACTCAAAATATTCAAATTATATTTTTATCGAAATATATATTACACTTATCATATTAATTTTGAGATGATTTGCACTGCACTAATTTTAAAGTAAATCTTTTAATTATAAAATTTATATAAACAAACGTTTACTGAAAATTTCTACATTTGAATCCAAAAAAAATCACAGATTTTAAAATATAAATATTGGATTAATTCAATCATTCAAACACAAAGATTTAAATTTGATTGCATGGATAGGTATATTTATTGCTATATTTTTACAAAATTTAAAGCAAATCTTTTGATTCTAATTAATCTATCAAAAAAAGTAAAAAAAGTAAAAAAAAAAAAAAAGATATCAAACGATTTAATGAATGATATGTGTAATTACTTCAACATGTCTAGAGATTTTCTCTTAGGCTTCGAATTATAAGGCAGCAAATCGTTTTATTTCCTAATTAGTTTTGTTTAATGATGCGTGATTAATATACTTTCTTTCTTTTGTGATTTTATTTTAAAAGATGAGAAGATAAAATGCTTCATATGTATCTTAATAATATATGATTCACTTTGCTCGGTTAGATTGTCATAATATAAAATAAATTAAAAAGGGAATTAATATTTCTTTCTAATTAAGATGGTTTTTCCTTAATGATTTGGTTAATTTATATTCTATTTCTTAATATTTGAAAAGATTTGGAGAAAAAAAATCATTCAATCTAACAAAATAAACAAAGAAAAAATTTATTTCCTTAAAATTAAGAAAAAAAACTCATTAATAAAAATACTTCTCAAAGTCAGAGATCTAAAAAGATTTGAAAAGAAAAAAAAATTATTATAAATAAAATTAATAAAAATGCTTCTTAATATTACTTTGATCAACTATATATAATACTAAGTTTAAATTAATTTACTCTCTTATAATGTCATGATATGAAATAAAATAAAAATAATAATTTCATCTTTGAGCATGAAAATAAGATTTTTATATTATTTTTATATATTGTTTTAACTCTTTAATTCCCCACTATGTATAAACTAACACATTTGATAAACTACATGAATGTAAAAACATTTAATAATTTGATGAAGCAAAATATTTATTTATAATTAAAAAAAAAACATGCCATCAGATGAGTAAAAACTAAAAAATGTTGTAAAAAAATAATAATAATAGCTCTTTTTCATTATTTTAAATTTTGAAAAAATGTATATTTGCAAAAAAAATAAATTTTGTTATAATGTAAAATTTATTCAATTAAAAGAGCACATCTGAAATATAATGATTCTATTCTTTAACATATAAAATGAGTGAAAGCAAATAATGAAAGTTTTGTCAACTCAGACCAATTTTCTGCCATAAAATCACTCAAAACGCAGAGTAAGAGAAGAACAAAAACTCGACCATGAATACTATTGAAAGGAAAGTATTATAAACAGTAAATAAATAACAGAGAAGAGAACAGTGGAGAAGGAGTCTGCCGGCCGCCGACAACCGACCGCCGGATCCGGCGGCGGCGGTGGCTCAGCCATACCTCGTTGTAGCTGTTTAAGCTTCCTCTCTCTATATGATGATCTTTCTCTTTCTATGTCTGAAGCTATAGTATTACTGAGTGTAGTAATTGAGTCTCTTGGGTCGTTTTCCTTCGTTTTGCCTCACTCTTTCTCTCGAGGAGAGAGGCGAGCGTTCCGCGCGGAGGCTAAAAGATGGTGAGCAGAGACGCCTCACCCAAAATTTATGGCAGGTTTGGACAAAAAAGAAAGAAGAGAGAGAGAGACAGAGTAGAATATGGTATTGATTAAGAGAGAGAAGCAGAAGGGGACAAAGATGGTGTTAAGGAAATAATTATAGAAATTTTTATGAAATGATTTTAAAAATAATAAAAAATTGCTTATAATATGAGTTTGAAAATAATTAAGTTTAATTAAAGATTAGTATTATACTACAAGAATTTATATTATACTTGATATGTCATCCAAAAACTTATCTTAATTGGGCACAAATCTCAATGCAAAATCATGTGGGAAACTTCCGAAATTAATATTGGGACCATCCGAACTCCGATTTCAGCAAACTTAAAGTTGAATTGAGCGTCTTGAGAATACGAACCCAACGACACCAAATTCAACCCAATCCGAGCCCAAACGGGTCCAAATCAAGGGTTAGAAGCTCTGTTGGAAGGTTCGAACTACAATTTGGATTGTCAAACGGTTTCCAAACATAACGTGCTTATAGTCGAATCGAGCGGCTCGACAAGAAAAATCCAACGAGCCCAAGATCACTGAATTCTGACGTCAATAAGATGCTTAAATGTCCATCAAATTGTCCATGATCAAGGGATTCATCATCGGCCGTCCATCCAACCACTCCCCATTTACCCTTAATCTCTCACCTATTTACGGGCATGTCACTTCAGAAATCTATAAATAGACTCCTCATTTCTCTTGAAAAGGAATTCAAGCAAGAAGAGAAGGAAGAAGCTCATTCTTGACCACCACCGGATTTTCGCCGGACCACCATCAGAGTTTCTCAAGACCATCACCTGAGGCCCTCGTCTTCGCCAGACCACCATCTGAGACCCTCGCCTTTGCCGGAACACCACCTAAGGCCCTCACCTTCGCCGGACCACCACCTGAGGCTCTCGCCTTCGCCAGACCACCACCTGAGGCCCTCGCCTTCTCCGAACCTACACCTGAGACCCTCACCTTCGCTAGACCACCACCTAAGGGCCTGAACTCCTCCAGACCAACACTTGAGGCCCTAAGCTCCGTAAGACCATCAACTGACGCCATTATGTTATCAAATCACCGTCGGACTACTAACTGACGCCCCAATTTTCAAGTGATGCCATATTTAACACTAAACTTCAACCATATGGTTGATATTTGTAATCTGATCGCCCTCTGGGACGAGTCAGTCCACTATACTCAACTCAAATTCTAGTGAAATATTTTTAACTTGACTAGGCCTCGTGGTTTTTCCCCTTTCAAGGATTTTTCACGTAAAAAATCTTGTGTTCTCTGTGTGTGAGGTGGATATTCGTGCAACGCTAAAACGTAAAATTACAACTCTATCGCCGCGTATATTCTAGCCCGCAACAATATTAATCTTAAAATAATTCAATAATTTTTTAATCTACCTTAATATAATTTGAATTAAGACATCTTCATAACTGTTTTTTCAAAAAAATGTCTATTTTTAATCAAAAATTGTTGAGATGTAAGAATAGAAAAAATTTGTAGTATTATATTTAAAGAATATGTCATTGATGTATATCATCGCCAAGAAAGTTGATACACATTGTCAATGCCAAGGTCGATACTTATCTATTTCATTGCGTATCCTCGCTCACAATATTAATGTAAGGCATCACCAGGACTATGGTTCTTAATGAAAACACCAAGATTACAATGGACATCTTAGTCCTTGGCCTCCTCTCCTCAAAGGTGAACGATCAAACAAACTACAAACAATGATATTCAATACTATCGCCAACAAGATCAATGCATACTATCGATACCAACTGTTATTTCTAATGTCAACACTAATTTTATATTGGACTTATTGGTCTTCTCATCAAATGGGAATGATCAAATGTGTTATAATGGCGTTTTAAAGATAAATCAAATGCTCCTCAACTTCTATAATGGAATTCATTTTTCACAATTTATATAACCATACCGCATCAACACTTTCCCCGACTTTGAGAAAAAGATATCATATGTAACTAACATCATACACTAGTGGAATCATTTCAACTAAGCATTTATTTGAGTCGGCTTTCTTACTGCTTCTTAAAGTAATTTTTTAGTGCAAAAAAAATTTAGACTAAAAAAATTTATATTAGAAAGCTACTTTTAAAAGTAATAAGAAAGTTGTCCCAGACCAAGCCTAAATAAGAACCTATCACTTTATTAGCTTTTCAGGTTTCTAGTGCTTTGGAGATGCTTAAGAATACTCTAACATATACATATTTTTTCTTGAATAAATTTCAAAATAAAGTATTGGAAACTTTTACATAATAAAACTTGAAGAGGCAGAATTTTTTTCATAGTAATATTTGTTTATCTTCTTAGAACAAGGCACTACTTTTATTAAAATTTTGTTCATAAATCAAAATTTTCTTCCATCAGATGATCGATAACTCTCAATCCATAGAGATCCTTTAATACAAAATAATCAATATAAAAAGGACCACTTCTATGCTTTTGAAATTTTTTATTTACAAAATTCACAGTAGTATTTTTAAGATCAGAAATTTCTTATAAGATTTTTGCCCTCAAAATTTATCAGTGATATTAAATATTTTGTCTTTTTTTTTCTTTTTGAGCAACCCAAATTTAATCTTTTTATTCACAACACTAATCTTAGAGCAAATATATAAATTCATTTTCATATAATTTTGTATCAGAATATTTTAACATAATTTTTTTAAAATAATATATATATATATATATATATATATATATATATATATATATATATATATATATATATATATAAAATTAAAAATAATAATAAATTTGAGTTGTAAGGTGTGGCATTAGACATAGGGTCCCTTTTATTCCTCATGATCAGAGACAAACACAGAGCTGCCAAATTGCTTCCACATCTAACTTTCAATGAAGACAGACCCAAAAACATGTATATCCATAAATGCAAACATTGTCTCCCATTTTTCATAAATAGATAATTCCTTCCTTCCTTGTAATTCTCTCTCTCTCTCTCTCTCTCTCTCTCTCTCTCTCTAGCTCATCTTCCCCTCTTCCCATGCATTAACTCTCATGATAGTCACCACTCATTCTAGCCAACCTACCAAGGAATAAATGACATTCTTGGTAACTTTGTGATGTGAAGAGTGAGGGTAGATGGCAACTAGGTTAATGCAAATTTTATTAAATCATTTATATTCTTTATTACACTTTCTATGTACTTTTTTTTTTTGGCGCTGGAGGCATTTAGGCCAATTAAGGCAGAATCAAGCACATATCGCATATAAAATATTCGAACTCAAGACCATTTAGTTGGTAGCCTAAACTCTTAACCAGCAGACCAAGATGAGCTGTGTTTTCTATGTACTTCACTACTCATATATATTAGTGTAGAATTAATTATATGTATTTTTTGCTTTCTAATTTTTATGAACTTAGATTTTATTTGGGACTATTTTTTTATTGCTTTAATTTTTAAACCGTAACTATAATTCTATTCAAAAATTGCTATTTTGCTGGTTTTAAAAAAAAAGTTATGCTAGAAAAATGCTTTCTACAACAGCTTTTAAAAATTACTTTCGCTACACCAGCTTTACAAAATAATAAAAAAAATGAAAATGGTACCAAATAAAACCTAAATAAAATTTGACCATGTAATTCACAAGTCAATATACTAAATTAAAAGTCTTAGATATAGATCAAATCCTTGTCGAGTCCAATGGACATGGTTGTTTCTAGCATAAAAAATAACCTTCTTTACTTATTACTTTGATACAATATAGGCAAATGATAAACCGTTGTTCAATTACTTCATTGCAAAGTAAAATGAAACTTAGGCTTCGTTTGGGACGATTTTTTTACTGTTTCTTAAAGCAGCTTTCTAGTTATTGTACTATAAAGCTACTTTAAGAAGTAAGAAGAAAGTCATCCCAAACGAAGCATTAGACTTGTGGGCAATGGACATTCCTTTAGTTGGTGGATTCTCACCGAGGGCAGATAATGGTGGTGAAGATGTTATTACTTGGAGAGGATAAGGTCAGTTGATGCAAACTTGTAGAGAAGAAGGCATAGAGACAACAAAGAGGTAGATGAGCAACTGTTGAAGAAGATGTAGCACAGTTGGAGGGAGAAAAAATATGAACTTTCATAAATGGTGCGATCTATAGAAGTAAAAACAGATGTTAGTAGTAATGATCAAAACAGTGGTGTGCTTATTTAGATCAAGAGTACTCAACGAAGATACACTGATTGCCTTTAGGATAAAGTTTATCACCATATTGAAAAACAAAAAACAAAAGCAAACAAAGCAAAAGCATCCAAAAATACAAATGGTTGTGACATTAGCAAGAGTGGCCAAAGGAAGACAATTGATAAGATAGCAGATGTGCGAGTGCTGCAGTACCACGAGCAATAAATGACAGCAAAAAGGGGTTGAGGTAAGGAGAAATTATTCCGTGCAGAGGCTGGACATAGAATGCTGTCTGAAGACCAATCAAAATGCGTCACGTCGGGGTGACGTGGCGCATTTTGGTTGGTTTCTGGACAGCATTCTGTGTCCGACCTCTACACAGAATAATTAATATGAGGTAAGAGGGTTGGGATCACTCTCATTATGATATTATATATTATGATGACAAAATTTGATCATTTTATTCGCTAAACAATGATGACTATTTATAGACATACAAGATGACAATGATAGGAAGAAAATAAAAAAAAATAAATATATTCAAGGAAAAATATAACAATTTTTCTCTAAAGAATATAGTAATATACTCTTCTAATGAAACGATTTCTTAATATTACTTCCAAATAAGCAGCGTACACTAACAACTTCATAATTTAACAAACATGAACATGAATGTATAAGTTGCTTGAATCTAAAGAGCATAAAAACTTTTGTGATCGTTGTTTACCAGCTCAGAGTCTGAGAAAACTGACAGAGACCATGATCTGGATCTGCTCCCAGAGCCCCTTCCAATATTTCTCAAGTTCTTCTCCTCTATTCTGTGGATAACAATACAGTAGCACATTGATCCTATTGTGGTGAGCATAATTGATGCACCAATTGCCATTGTGCCCCATGCCAGCCACCAGTCTTTCCGGCCAACCACAATGTAGGTTAGAGAGATGAAAGAGATGGAAATAAAAAGGCAAGCCACCCACATAAGCTTGTTGATAATGAAAACCATAAGTTCCTTCGCCTTCTGCTCCACAACTATCAAAGATGTCTGGACCACAACAACAGCAAGAGATATGAAGAGCGCAAGGGAATCAAAAACAAGGAAGATGATGAAGGATGCAGTGTTGCCAATGTTGGCTTGACCAAGCTTATACCCGTCGGCAGGCTCCTGAACAAACTGGCCTGGCACCGTGAATATGGCGGCGAAGGCTACGGTGGCGATGAGCACGGCGACAATTGTGTTTGAGTTGATGGCATTGTTGAGGCCACCGATGTGAATTTTTCTGAGTCGCTTCTTAATGTGTTGGACCCGCATCTCAGTCTGTCGGGTCTGCTTGAGCTGGGTATGGACGTCATGCTTGATTTCACTAACTGTTTTCTTCAATTGTCTTGCTGGGTTCAAGTGGCTGTCCTGCTCTGTGGAAGACACGGCACCAGCTTCCCTCAAGATGGCAGAAACTTCTTCCAGGCCATTTTTCTCCGCAATGGCAAGAGCCGTGTCGCCTGCTCTATTGAGTGCATTGACATTAATGCCTTCAACTGAAGTTAGAGTCTGCACAATCTGCAAAGACGAGAGAGGAAAGATTGACGATGACTTCTAAATTGACCAGTCAGTTTTCTTGATGAAACAAGGCAGTAATATTTAGGGGTGTTTGATATAGGATTGGATTCAATTTTAGTAGGATTTTCTAAATCCTGTAAATCCGGATTTAGTAAATCCTAGGCTCATAAATCCTGAAGAGTGTTTGGTATGACAAATTGTAAATCTTGTTAAATTCAAAGAACTTTGGCAACAGATTACAGAACAGGCGCCGCGGGAAGAAGTTCCGCAACTATAAGTCGCGTTAAATCCGAATAGGAATGAGATTAGGATTTAGACGAATGTACCGAATTTATGCCGTAAATTCGTAAATCCTGGATTTACGGATTTGCCGGATTTGCAACGGTACAGATTGTGTTTGGCTGGATTTATGCTAAATCCTACTAAAAATGATGGACAAATCCGATACCAAACACCCCCTTAGAAGGTTGGTCTTAACCGGAAAACATAGCTCTCATAACTTCAACCCATGATACTTTTGAGTTTAATATTTGGCAATCAAGTAAACAAGTTTGATATACCGTGTTCACTCACTGAATTCTGAAAGACTGTACATGGGAACAATTCTTGAGCGAATGACTAGAACAAGATGGCCATGAATAGTAAATTAACAAATTTGAACACGCATTTTCTCAATCTATGGTCAAGATGGCCTTTATACCGCTGCAATTCTTTAACATAATGGTCAGAAATGGATGCACACAATTGCCAAAATTCTTTTTATTCATAAAAATCTGAAATTTTATTAGCGGTTACACTGAAAAGGTCATTTTGCGCTCCATGGTTTAAGCTTTACAACTTAAAGCTAAAAAGAATCTTAATCCTTATGACATAAGTTGGGTTAAGAAAGTGCAAGTTTGCCACAGCCGGTATGTCATTCCTTGGTTACATTATTTCAGGGAAAAGGGTTCAGGTTGATCCTAGGAAGGTTCCTGCAATCGTAGAATGGCCTACACTGAATCTTTTTTGATGCATGCAGTTTTCATGGACTTGCCGAGTTTTAGCGATTTATTCGATGTTTTAGTATTCTTATGGCACCACTTACAGACTGTTTGAAACTAAAGCAACTCCAATGGACCGAGGAGCAACAATGTAATTTTGAAGCCGTCAAAACTGCCTTATCTACCGCACAAGTTCTCTCATTGCCTGATTTTGATAAGCCATTCACCTTAGATATTGATGCATCTAATATTGGCATTGGAGCTGTGCTAATGCAAGAAAATAAGCCCATTAAATTCTTCAGCGAGAAATTGTGTCCAGCAAAGCAGCAATGGACGGCCTATGAACATGAGTTGTACGTGAAGCAATGGGAACACTTTGTTACATCAAGATTTCAGTTTTTGTAGTGACCATAAAACTTTGCAATTTATTGACACTAAAAAAATATAAATCGAATGCATGCTAAGTGGGTTTTATTTTTACAGAAGTTTACTTTTTGTTTTGAAAAACAAGAATGGGTCCCAAATCCGAGTCGCTGATGCTACTAGCCAGCCGCCGGCTTTATTAACACAATTACAATTGGAGATTACTGGGCTTGATTGCCTGAAATAATTGTATGCAGAAGATCCATATTTTGGTCCCATTTGGTAGAAATGTTTGAGCAATGAATTTTCTGCTGACTTTTTATTCAAAAATAACCTTATGTGCATTCCGGAATCATCATGGCGACAGTAGATTATTAAGGAAATTCATTTTGGAGGATTGTCCGCTCATGTAGGTTGTGAAAATACAATTGCACAACTACAACAGAAACTTTTTGGACTCATTTGCAAAGAGACACAGCTCATTTCGTTGAAAGATGCTCAGTGTCAAAATTATAAGGGATGCAATCTGAATACAGGTTTTTAAACTCCTTTACCAATTCCAAACTCAATTCGGGAGGATTTAAATTTAGATTTTATTTTGGGGTTACCTCGGACTAAATGAGGTAACAATTTCATTATGGGAGTTATTGATCGGTTTTCAAAGATGACATATTTTATTGCACATAAGAAAACTTTTAATGTACTCAACATAACATGAATGTTCTTTAATGAAATTGTTCGTCTTCATGGTATCCTGCGAAGTCTCACTTCGGATCGTGATGTCAAATTTATTAGTCATATTTTTTGCGTGAGTTATGGAAGTGATTGCACACCGACATCCAATTAAGTTCTGCATATCATCCACAAATGGATAGGTAAACTGAAGTTATAAATCATACACTTCGAAATATGCTTCGCTTCTTTGCCTTCTTAGTCCAAGAACACCCGAGAGCCATGGTTTTAAAAACTCGACCAAACTAGCCGATTTAGTCGGGAACGGATCGGGCAGCTAGTTCCATCAGCTACGATAACTGCATTCGAGCATAACCACACGGGAGAGCAAGAAAATTGCGGTTCGACCGTTGAACAGACAGATTGGACCGATTTTTCAAAAACCACGCAATTTAAAATAGTGAATTCTCAATCGTTGATTTCAGATCAAATGGTCAAAATCAAAGAAATCTATTTCTTAAATCATAATTACTAATTCTTATTCACTGCTCAGCTTCTTCTTGTTCCAGTCCCCAAACCATACCGAGTTCTCGTTCCTAAGCGCGGCCTATTGAATGAGACGAAGGCGTCGCCAACACTATTCATCGTCTCCAATATATCCTCTAACCTAAGTCGATACTCAGTTTCTATTTCTCATTGTCTTACAATATTATTAGCTGCGAGTATCAATTGATTTCTATTCATATTGCGATTTTCAATACAAATAAAAATTTTCCCGTTCTTTTCCTCCATATATCAGTCAAAAAATTCGGTTTCTTTTGCAAAGTTTTGAGATAAGATGATTTATGCATGAGTATATGTTGTTTTTATTTCGTTGTTTGTTGCAATTAGCTAGAATTGACCCGAGCTTGGTTGTTGTAATGTTTCTTTGTTTTAATGCACACATGAGAGTTTTTGGCTCCACTTCTCTGTTGCTTTGCCTTGCTATGCTATTGGCTTGGTTATCTTGTTGAAGTTTGCTATTGTTATGGTTCTAAATGCCCCTAAATTTCTGGCTGGTTCAATTGATCTACTAAAGTCACTAGCAAGCTGTTTATGATCTATTTTGTCATTGATTCTCTGATTTTTCTACTCTTTGCTAATTAGAATATGATAGGAATCCGATCTCCACACAACAAAAACAATAATAACGAAGAAGAAACACAGAAGAAATCAGCGAGAAAGAAAGAGATTATGTTTACCTGCTAAGTTTAACATTTCCTCTACTCTTAATGTTTCTTATTTATATCCTTACTACCCACCGGATGATGCTCCAGCCACCATTGACTCGTCGGATATGAGTATTCCTGCCACCGGGGGTCCTGCTGCGGTGCATCTCATACAAGGAAGAGCTTAAGGAACATTTTATTTTATTGCTATGTTGACCTCTGTATAAGAAACCAAAGGAGAAAAAGAGAGAGACCGGTGAATCCACGAAATCCTCCGCGATACCCTGCCGAAATCCCGCTGCAAACGGCGCCGCTCCAGTCTGTCTCCGCGAAATCCTGCCCAAATCCCGTATCTCTCCCTCGGTCGCCTCCCATTCGCGGCTATAAGAGGGAGACGAGCTCTTCCACACAGGCGAACTGCTCCTTCCACGCTCGACCCAGCTTCCGATCCCATTGCTCTCCAACGACTTCCTTCCACGATCGCTGCTTCTCCTCTCGAATTCCCTTCCTCCTCTACCTGTTCCGACCCAGTCCCGAACTCCTGCCACTAGACCGACCAAGCCGTCAAACCCAAAGGCCAAATCCCCCCTCTGCTCGACGGGATCCTACCAGCCTCCGTCTCCCATTTCGTTCGATCTCAGAGAGAGAGAGAGAGAGAGAGAGAGAGAAGAGAGTTTACTCCATACCTTGCTCCAGCCCGATCTCCCTGCTCCCTCTCCGATTCCTACCTCACGCGAGGCCAAAGCCGATCGCCCCTCTTCCTTGCTCCAACCGGCCTGTAGGTATAGGTTTAGTTTTTATTATTAATTAATATAATTAGTTAATATTATATATATATATATATTGTATTTAATTATGTTAGTTTTGATTAACTGTAATTAATCTTAATTAATTAAGTTAATTATAATTTAGTTGTTTTTTAATTATAAATAATTAAAAATATTCTCTAAATAATTATGATTAAGATTAATCATAATTAGTTATTTTCTATTTTTAATTAATTATTGTTAATGATAATTAATTATAATTAATTCAATTTAATTATTATTAATTATAATTAATTAAAATTAATTTAAATAAAATATATATATATATCCCTCCACTCTCTTACCTCGACATTCGTGTCGGACCGGCAAACCACCTAAGCACGCCTTTATTGGCCATGGTAGGAGGGAATCCGATGCGACACCTACGACGAGGTAGGCGAGTGACCCCTCGATCCATGTGTCAACCACGACAACCCCGCGAAGGTACATGTTCTTCTAAACTCAAAACCTTGCTTCAATGTTCGTGGCAAACCGGAGAACCGCCCCATGCACGCCTTTATTGCGCGTGGTGGGATGGGACCCCGGTGCGGCACGTACGGCGAAGCAGGGTCGCTTATTAAGTACCCCCGGACGGGGGGAAATCAAAACTGCTTATCAAAAATGCTTTTTATAAAACTCCATGCACGCCTTTATTGCGCGTGGTGGGAGAAAATAAAAAAAATGCAACCGCCGCGGTGTCTCACCAACACCAACCGTGCACGTCTCTATTGACGTGGCGGGTAGGCGGCCTCTTGGTTTTTCCCCTAAACGGGGGAGACACCGGGAGGCTGCCGAAATTTTGTCTGAAATACAGACAAGGACTTGGAGCATAATTGGACTTGTGGACTTGATTCAATCTACTTAATTGAACTCAAAATCTAAATGAATCATAACTTAAGCTTAATGAACATGAACTTGGTTTGAACCAAGTGAGGACTTAGACTTGCCATATGAACGAACATGGAGGACTTGTGTAAGACTTGAGTTGGACTCAAGCTGAACTACAAAGAAGACTTGAACTTGAAGACTTGAACTCAAAGAAGACTTGAACTCAAAGCAAGAACTTGTGAACATTGGATTTGAGTTGAGCAACATCAAGTAGAACTTGAAATTGAACCTGAGATTGGATATGATTAATGAATAAAACTAAATGAACCAAACTTGAGATATGTGCAAGAGAACTTGAATTCAGGTTTGAACTAAGTGCACTTGAAGGGAAACTTGAACTTTCATTCAAACTCACACTAAAATTTGAGCTCGAGATCAAGCCTATTTCGAATTTGAATCCAAATCGAACAGTAGAAGGTTGTGCTTGCAAGCTATTGGACTTCAATGAACTAGAACTAAGATGATGAAAGGTGCGAATTAAATACACGAGAATGTGTGAAGGCTTGTGATGAGCCAAAGGACCATAAATACAAATCATTTGTGAGCAAATGAAGAGGCAAAGTGAATGAGAATAATTCTTATATCTCATTAACAAACAGCAAACGATATGAGCATACAACTTGATTGTAGAAATTGTTGTAGAATCTCTAATCCACATAGAGACAATATGGAACTAATGGTGTTAATATCAATTTACAAGTCTATGTTAGAAGAATTTGAAAGCGTTAAAAGGGAGAGTTGTTGGTGGATGTGATTGTTGATGTGCAAAGAAAAAGAATAACCCACATATTATTCAAGCTGAAGTGATTTAACTTCGAGTTGTCAATTTAGATTTTATATTAAATTGAGAAAACTATTGTAATTAGGTTATTTACGCAAGAACAATATATCGAGACAATAGAAATTAAGAAATTTGTTCCGAGGAAAATCCTGTAATTCAGGTGAGATATTCCGCTTGTAAAAAATGGGGTGAATTGTTCATAGGTTTCTAATGGGGGAAATACATCAGCCTAGATTGTTCGCCCTCATGGTTGGCTGGAGAGGGGTCGAAATGGGGAGTGACAATCTCTCTATTATATATTTATGAGATATGATTCAAAAGAACAAAATGACAATTATAAACCTAAAACTTTATTTTAAACTTTAAGGCTAGGACGAATGCTACAGTGAGACATGCAATTGCAAGCTATAAATGCATGTCATATTCCTATGCCAAGGCAATGGCGCAATGGCTAGATAAGAGCATTTTCTCAATAATAAAAAGGAAAGAAAAGAAATCCTTTAGACCTCAAGGAAGTTCAGAAGAATAACCTGAACGAAAGAACTTGGATTATTTAAATAGGCTTCATATCCAGAACTTCTCAAGTTCTATGCTAAAAGAGCTCTAGTAAGGAAGTAAAGTTAAAAGCTTACCAGATACTTATTTTTCACGATAGTTCATTTCAAAAAATAAAGGGTAAGTCATAAACATTATCGCCAGATATAGAACTTGAAATCTAAATTTCAAAATTTTCTTGGAAGGACTAAGCAATTCAACAGCAATAAAATTGATTGGGGACGCCAACTAACTACTTGCATACAGCTTGACTTTATTCCATCAAAACGACATATTTGCTGTCATATTGGTAAAAACCTCTAGAAATAAAAAGCAGACTTTCCACTTTTTGCAAAACATGTGGAAAGGCATGTTGCTTAACATGAAAAAGAAGATAGTAATCACTCTGTTTAGCTAATTAAGGCTTCATTTGGGATGACTTTTTTGCTGCTTCTTAAAGCAGCTTTCAAATATGTACTAAAAAGTTAGTTTAAGAAACAATAAAAAAATCGTCCCAAATGAAGCCTAAGATGGCTAGTATTGTGGACATGCTTCATAAAAATTATTGCTTTCTACTAACAAAGTGTGTATTGCGAAGATGATATAACTGACCTCGGGACGATTTTTCCTTGTTGCAATATGCAGTGGAGTATTGCCCTTATTATCTTCTGCATTGACAATGGAAGAGTCAGGTTTCAACAGTTCGAGTACAATAGTTACATTATTTCCTTTTACAGCCATGTGAAATGCTGTTTGTCCCTTCTTATCAGTCCTTGCTCCAATGCCGGGATCCTTACTTAAAAGGGACCTCACCACTTCAACATGCCCCATCCTGGCTGCTGAGTGTAGAACAGTTTTTCCATTGTTCCGAGCAATCTTGGCTAGACTTGCATCTGTTTCTAAAAGAAGATTAACTATATCAACATGACCTTGAGTTGCAGCAGTGTCCAGAGCAGTAGCATTTGACGAACTTGTTGTCATAGCTAATGAGGAAAACGAATTCAAGAGCTCCTTCAGAACTCCTGTAACAAGATGTAAATGGGGATCATGATACTAAAATTGGTACAGAATGTATGACAGAAAATTGAAAATCAAGCATAACAATAAAAAACTTATATAAGCATACTATATATCTCAAAGAATGCTTATTATCTCAAAAGCTATGGCTGGTATACTTTGAACCACTTTGAATGTCCAGGTAGTTTCTGAAGCAAACTATGGTTTATGATTAAATAACTTTATTAATCTAAGTAACATAATAAAAGAACCACTCTTCAGATGCTGGCAGCTATTAGCTAACATATGTTAAGCAGATTTATGACATCTTTGAGAAACTTTGAGTGAATTTAATCACAAAATCATGCACAATTCTGTAAATACAATGCAAGCTTCAAACTCAAGATATTTTTCTTGGGAGCAGAACCTCCCAACTACAAGAATGCGGTAGGCTTCATAGATTCGTGACATCTAACTGAGCTATTTGCTCTTTTTTCAAAATCATACCACAAGTGCATTTTCTCTAGATTCAACTGCAACTTGAGGATGAAACTAAGATCTCATATACAACTCTCATGACAAGGTTTTTGCAGATCTAGAAGACAGACCTCTAAGACTTCAAGGTCAAGATTCCTGGTGTAATGCTAATGGAGAAATACTATCACTATGTCATGCATTTTGCTATTGGCAGCTCTAAGAGAGAATTTTCAATAATTGAGAGAATGGAAAATAATATTTGTCTAAATTCTAACTAGCTTATTAAGATTAAAATGAAAAGTAATTAGAAGTGTAATCACTGTTCAGGAAATAAAGAACAATTTTAAACCAATAAACGTACAAAATTGAAAACAATTACATGTACTTGTTGCATGTAGAATTTTACTAATATTATAAATGGATGCTAAATGATGTAATTTCAACCTTAACATTGTCGCAAAAGCAGTCGGACTAAGTAGTTTCATTCATTGTGCAAGAAAATTGCAGCGATAGAGAGACAATTTTACATCCTAGTTTTGCATGAAATCTTGCACAAACATAAACAAAAGAGAGATGCGGGAGAAATTAGAGCTTTTATGAGAAAAATGATGTAAGAGAAAAAATTTTCAAGGCCCAATCCAGATGAAATGATCTATTATATAAGAAATCATAAAGGTCTACTCTTTCCCTCGATTGGAGCTGACGAAATTATAAAGTGAACCCAAATTTGATCTCTTGTAATTGTAGTAAAGCTAGCTGAAAAAGTACTAAAAGGTGATGATAACGGTCATATGATGTTAGTCGAGTGTTGGTGGTAGAATGACAATGGTCAAACTACAATAGTCAAATGATGATAGTCAGATAAAGATGGTCAAATGATAACATGCGGACGATGGTGGTTGGGCGACAGTAGTTGGACTATGATGGGATGACCGTGAATGGACTATGAGAACTACATGGTGGTATTGACGACGGTGAATAGGCTCAAAGGTTGGGCGACGAAGGTTGAGCAATAATTGTCAAAAGATGGCGGTGGCTGGCGGCAATCGTCGACGTTAAACGTCGGTAAGAACTCTAGAGTTTTCCAGATTTTCAAACTCTCTCCAATCTCAAGTCAAACTCACTCTCATGTAGGGAAAGGGGATATATTTATTTATTTTTTTTAGTAACATTTTGATAAATCTAATCAAAGTCACAAAATATTCTATCAGATCGCCTGTATTGATCATCTTAATCTTCGATCATTTTTTTAGCATTTAAGTGTCTTCTTGGCATCAAAATTAAGTGATCTTCAGCTCATTAGCTATCAAGATACTTATTTTGATTATAAACATGCAAAATTAGAGATCATTTGATTCTTCAATTAATGTCCTAAACTTTTTAATCATATTTTATTTGATTTGGGCTCAAATCATATTACTTTTGGTGTCATCGGGTTCGTCTCATTGATATGTTAGATCCTTGCTAGATCAAATGATTTTTTTAGTCTAGTGTTATTTTTCCCCAATTTTTAGACATTAAAGTATGCATCGTCTTAAAATATATATAGAATGTTTGAAAAAATTTGCAATGTAAAAATATAATTTTGAAAAAAATCATAACGCGGATCTCCTCTTAGGGCTATGAATCAAGTAAATTCTCCCACGCTATAATTTCACTATTCTCTTAAGTTGTTGTGCAAATTAAGTAAAAAATGACAATATTTTGCTCCAACTCAAATTTGATCAAAATTGGTTATAGAAACTCCATCGGGCTTTAAAAACGTCAAAATTGAATATAACATACAAAAACAATAAGCATCATAGGAGAGCGTGCAAGAACTATAGTAACTGCTTAAATTTTTTTTTCTACAACAGATAAAAGATTTGTCAAATTTTTGCAAAAAAATCTCAAATTTTATACAAAATTATAAAAAAATTTGTAACTCCTCTCTTTAAAAACCCCTACTGGGAAGAGAAAGCTCACTTCTATCAATTCCTTCTCATAGGCTCTGAATCCATCTTTTAAAAGAGGTTAAAAATTGTCCTGTGTAGGTGGTGTGCGATTCCCTCATTTGTAGGGCTCGGTACTCCTCTACATAGAGGCATGACTAGTGATTCTCTGCCAAGATCAATATTGGGCAAATCTTCTTGACTCCAAGCAAAGACATCTTAGTTCTAAAGTAAGAAAGTCACACATTACAACCTCTCCTCTTTAAAAAGCAAAGAGCCAATCCATATTATTTGTAAAAAATGTTCAACGGATAACAGGATGTGGACTCAATCTTTTGCAGGCGAGGCCTTTAAAACATGCATTCATCACAAAGATCAAAGTTTTCAATGCTGAATGTAATATTGTTGAATTAGTGATGGACCGGCTGAGCCTAGACCCTTGCGGGTCTACAGGAGGCGAGGGGGGGGGGGGGGGCCGAACCTGGGGAGCAAGGGGAGAGGGTCACGGTGGGCCCCTTGGGCCCACTTACTTGAATCCTTGGGCATCAAGGGGGGCGGCCAGGTTTTGGGGGGAAAATGGAGGGTGGATGATGGGGGGCAATTTAGGGATGAGGGGGAAGTTGTGAGATTGTATGAAAGGAGCCATTAGGGTTTATTTTGGGGCATCATGTGAAGAAAGCTCTTTCTCTTTTCCTTCTTGTTTTCTCTAGGGTTTCTTTTGGGATATTTGGTCCTTCTCGAAGTGGACTAGCTTTGTCTTTTGTTGTCTTGAAGATTAATGCAAAGCTCTTTTGTTCTTCCTCTCATCCTTCTTGTTTTGTGTTAACTTTGATTTGGTGGAGAAATTTCATCCTTGAAGGAAAATTAGGGCAAACCCTAATTTGTGAAACCAAGGTGTATCAATTAGCCTCTCAATTTCTTCTTTCTATTGCTTAGAGGCTTTGGTGGCTTCTGTACTACTCTGGTGAAAATGACAATAATGCTCCTAATTTTCAGTATTTAGCCTTAGCAAATCAAGCCACTTAATATTTCTCCCCATCTTGGATGGCCATCAGAACAATGGCATGAGATCTATTTGGTAGAATGTACTCTTATTGTCTATTTTCATGTTATTGCTAAGAAGGTCAATGAGAAAGACTATAATTTCTTTGTTATTTATGGTTTCTTCGTTGTGATTTTTGGGTTACACCTTCACCATTCTTTTGTTTGTTGGATGATTGTTTGCACTGTTTTTTAAGTCCATTGATAGCTTGATTGACAATCATATGTACTTTCACTCTATAAATAAGATCAACAACATACCAATAATCTCATGCATCAATGATGACTATAAAGGCCTAGGGAGAATATCTAAGACACTGCGCAACAACTCAGGATCCACTCCTAAAATTTAATGAGCTTAGGCAAAAATCTTTGAAAATATTTTTTTAAGGGTTCTCCTTCATTTTGAAGGAATTCTCAAAATATTGGATAAATCCATGATGATTCTTAGACTAGAAACAATCAGTTTGATGAAAAGTTAAGTAAAATGCACAAAATTATTGATAGTATCATCGAAAAGCAAGTAGAATCAAGTATAAACTAAATCATGAAGAGTAGCGCGAAAGACCTAGAGGAGAAGTATATTAAAAACTTGTTGAATATGTGTGATAATCCTATAATGATTGATATGCTCATATGGATCGGAGGACCCATCATTAGGGTTGAGATTTTAGCTTAAAAATCAAAGATAGCTTCAAGATTGAATCAATTTCTGACACAAATCGAGCCAATTAAGCTAAGGCACAAGCCAAATTTTTGGCTTGATACAATTTTAAGTTATAAATGGATTGGCTCAAATAGGCTCGAAATATTTTTTTATTTATAAAATTTAATTTTTATTTATATCTAATATACTTTTGTTGAACTCTAAATTACATGGTGGTTTCTTGAGTGAAATACAATGTGACAATTAAGTCGATTTAGTTTTTCGCACCGGCTAAAGTTTGAAATCATGTGACAACATAATTCTTTTAGTTTTTTGTTAACTAATTTTGATTAATATAAGATTGAGCGACTTCATTTAAGCCAACTTGAAATTAGAATAAGTCATATCAAAATTGATTCAATGTTGATTCAAGCTAGCTCGAAATCGAATAAATCAAGTCACAATTCGATTTCAAACAAAACTCCGAGCCATCAAGCCAACTTTGAACCGACCCAGGAGAGCCTCAAAATCGAACTGTTCACAACTGTATCCCCACTAGAATGGGATGCAAGAGGATTGCATTATTCAAGGCAAATACTCTTAAAAACAACATTGGGGAGCAAGTTTATATCTCTTATCAGAAATTCATCTTGAACTAGGCATCAAAACTCATCTAATATATGTCAAGAGGAATATCTATAGGACAAGGTTTGGTCAAGTCTGCTACCGTTGGCAAAGGATTGCGAGTTGGTCAAGCACTACGAGAAGGATAAGTTGAAGTAACAATATCAATAAGTTCTACATTAGGCCGTAGGAGAGGACGAACTTTAGCAAGACAATGGAGCCTTGCAAAAGTCTCTTTAAATTATATAACCCTATTCTATTATTGATTTTGTGTCTAGTGGGCTCCATTATATTGTGATGGTACACTTTGTTGATCAACTTCCTCCAAAAGTCGAAGTATTCAAGCTTGATGCTCCTCCATCTCGTACATCAGATACTCCAACTTTGGGCCTTGAGAACCTGCTCCTGCCAAATTACTTTGCCCTTCGATGTGGGACTAATTCTTAGATTGATGAGTGTTGGAACTAAAAGATCCATTATTGTAAGCAATATTCCGTCAACCATTGAACTAGTGTTTGTAGAATGTTAGTGTATGATTTTCACAAATGCCGTCAAACTGTGGCTAGAAAATTCATGGGGATATAGAGATAAATTTATATCCTAGCTTTATACAATAATCTTGCACACATGCAAACAAAAGAGAGAAAAATAGAAGATGTCATAGTTTTATGTGAAAAATCGGGAAGGGAAAACAACTATGGGACCTAGCCCAATTGAAATGATCCACCATGCACGCAAAATTACAGTGGTTTATTGTTCCCCTCAATTGGAGAAGACGAGATTACAAAAAAGAGAACTCAAGCTTAATCTATTCTAATTGTAGTATAACTTGCTCGAGAAGTAGTGGAGGGTAATCATAGTTATCATATGATGTTATTGTGAATTGGCGGTAGGGCAACGACGGTCAAACCAAGACAATTACATCATGATAGATGGACAATAATGATCAGATGGCGGCGACGAGAGATGTCATTAGGGCAATGACAATCAAGCGAGGTGAATTGACAATGATGGCTAAGTGATGGTAAACGGGCAACGGAGGTCGATTGATGATAGTTGGATGAGTGGTAGGTAGCGATAATCGTCGGTGTCGAAGGTTGGGTATAGCTCCAAAATTCTCCATATCTTAAACCTCTTTTTAATCTCAAGGCAAGGTCTCTCTTATAAAAAGAACGCCAAAATCCCAAAACTCTCCATTGGATGTCCTGTGTTATCCCTTTGATCATAGATTATTTTTTTAGCATTTAAGTGTCCTAATTATCCAGAAATAATTGATATTGGGCTCGTTGGGCTGCTCTCATTGAAACTCTTGTTTTGACTATAAGCATGCAAAAAGAGATATCATTTGATCATTTAATTAATGTCCCAAAATTTCAATCATACTTTCAATGTTTGACTTGGGATTGTTTGGACTCAAATCAGATTTTTTTGGTGCCATCGAATTTATCTTGTCAATACATTCAATTCAACTATAAGTTTATTGAAATCAAAGTTAGAATGGTCTTGAACTTAAGTCTTGGAAAATTTTAATTCAAAAATTGTATTGAGATTTGTGCTTGATAAGATGGATTTTATTGTGGCGCATCATCCATAAATACTTGAGAACTGAATTATAGCTGTCTATGAGACCTAAAAGCTAATATAATATAGTGCACGTCTGGAAATATACTTTCAAGTGTAATGAAGGCACACCACCATGATAAGCAGTACTAGAATGGTTCAGCACTATAAGGAATACGCTCTGCTTGGTGCTGATAGAACAGGCGAAAAGAAAAAAGATTAAACTAAAAGGAACACTCGGTAGAAAAAGATCCACTAATTCCTGAGCTAGCTGCCGACTACATATGAATATATCAAGGAGGAAAACACCTAGGCAAGGCCTTTAATTAGGTGCACAAAACCTTGGATTTTGGTTATAGATTTTAATGTAGGAAAGGGAATCAACGAAAAATAGACTAAATCCAGAAATGAAAAGGAATATAAAAAGAAGTTTGTCTATAAATTACTGTGTTGCAAAAAAAGAAGAAAAACTTAAGGTCAAATTAAAGGAGAAAGAAAATAATGGTAAAGACAAGTATAAGATCAACAAATCAATTATTTATAGGCGGTTGTGTGGTGGACCAAACTGTGTATTGTGATGTTCAAATTATTACAAGACTTTGAATCCAAAGAGCAACTTCTAAGTCTATAAAATATGATTAATTAATTGTGATCCAAACCATTAAGAAATATATTGATTTGATCAGCACCCCAACTTGTAGAAAAATAAATGATAGTTGGCTACATCCTCATTTGCTTGTGAAAAAAAAAAGGATATTAATTGTCAACGTCTACATGTAATATTCCAAGCGCTATCAAACCTAAAAAACGTTATCAAGCAGTTCAATTGTAACTGAAATAAAGAAAAAGAAGCAGATTAATGGAAGTTCAAAAATAAAAAAGACAGACCCGAAACCCATACCAAAATGGCCTTGTTTAGCAGCAATATGAAAGGCATCGAAGCTGTTGCAGGCCTTGATAGCAGCTGATTGTAAATCAGACACCTTCAAAATCTCGCACACCACCTCAACATGCCCTTTCTCTGAGGCAACATACAGTGCAGTCTCCCCATCCTGATTCTGCTTGGAAATCAGATCCTTCAATTGAACATCACCGCAATCTGAAAGAATATTCCGAACATCGACAGGATTTCCAGCTCTTGCAGCCAGATGAAGCATTGTATCTCCTCGCCTCCCGGGGCTTTCCTTGATCCTCCTCTCTAGAAAACTCTTCTGTTTTTCCATTGCTCTGTACTTAAAACTCTTCTGCTTCTCCATCCACAGTTGAGTTGACCCCTTTGCTTTTCCTTAATCTATCACTGAAGTCGTCTTAGCCAGATCAGAAGCCAAGATTTGAAATGATCCATATATCAAAACTTATTCATCCGTGAATGTCAAAATTCAAAAATATGCACAGAAATCTTCAAAGCAAATCAAAACCAGATTCTAAGCTCAGTAGAAAAGCGAGCAAGCACTTCAATGGATATCAGCACCTTTTCCTTCAACCACACTAAAAATCAAACTATGTATTGTATTTCTTCAAAAAACATCCAAATCGACAAGTTCATTGAATCCAAAAGTGAAGGAAAAAGCCCCAGCTCTTATTGAAATCATAGCCCAAACCGTCATTTACCTCAGGCCAAACAAATCTCCAATCAGAGAAACACCGGCTTCTCCAATATCATGGATTTCCAGTACACTAATCAATCCAGTTAACCTTCTCTTAATTTCAAAACAGCTAAAAGAACAGAGTGAGAGAGTTTGTGGGAATTGGGAAGCAGGCCTTGCTTTCATGGTATTAGCAGACGCAAGAGTCCAACGCTTCCCACGGAAGGCAGGAGTTACTAACAAAGAAAAGGACGGACCGACGGATCAAGGATCTCGGGCGGGGCGGGTCGGGTCGAGTCGGGTCGGGTCGCGTCAAGCACCATACCGGACCAAGGACTTAGAAAGGGATGCGGTTAAAAAGAATGTCTTATAAAAGAAAGTGATTTAAAAGAAATATTTTAGAATTATTTGGATGAATGTAAATTATATATATGTGAATAATTTTTATATTTAGTTTGAAATAATAAATGCATTGTAAGGTTAAAAAATGGTGACGGTTGGCGAGAGGTTGTGGTGGTGGTGGTGGTGGTGGTGGCCAACGACAGGTGACGGTTTCGGCCAGCGGTGGTGGTGGCCGACAATTGCGGCCGATGACGGTAGTGGCTGGTTGTGGTGGCCAGTGATTGTATATATAGAGATACCAATAAGAAGTCTAAGGAAGTAATATGTGATGTAATAATTTAACTTTTAATGATTTGTATGCTATATTAGATGTTAAGGAAAAAATTATTTATAAGTTAGTCAATTAAGGAAATAGGAGAAGTAGGGATTTAATTCAAGTGAAGTGCATTAAGAATGAACATCAAAAAGTATTTTTTATTAAAAAATAATATTTAACAAAGGTGGACGAAATATTTTGATAAACTTTTCAATGAAGATTGTAAAAAAATGATTGGCTTTAGTAACCTTAGCACCCTGTATTGTTGTTTTGTTTGTATCGATGTATTAATAAATTCAATGTTATAAAGATTTAAAAAAAATAAAGTGTGGAAAAAATGTTAGACCTAATGATATTTCAATAAATGTGTGTAAATATTTAAAATATGAAAGAATTTCTTGGCTTATGAAACTTTTTAATATTATTTTGAAGACTAAAAGGATATTATACGAGTAGTGAATGAGTGCGTTGATTCTTAATTTTAAGAATAAAGGTGATGCACAAAAGTGTATGAATTATATACTAATTAAGTTAATGTATCATGTTTTAAAGCTTTGGGAGAGAGTTATTGAGCATAGGTTATGATGTGACATTAATGTTTCTCAAAATCAATTTGGATTCACGTCGAATAGGTTTACTATATAAGTTATATATTTATTAAGAGGTTTGATGGAGAAGTATAGGGAGAAGGAAGAGGATATACATATTATAACGACCCAAGATCCGTGTAGCGAAAGGATTCATCTGACATTCTGATCGAACTCCATTCCAGATGCCTTGCTCGGACCTGAAATTTTAAACCACATATAATGAGCTACAATAGCCCAGCAGGTCACCAAAGCCTACAACTGAAATCAAAGCAAGGCGATGCTATCAATATGCATGTCAATCTATCAATCTGAATCAGTCAATGGTCAATGAGTCTATGCAGCGGAAATCAATGAATCAATGATCATCAATTCTATGCAGTGGAAATCCATAGTCAATAAAACCAGTCAATGCAGCGGCAGGCAATTCGATAAATCAATGCAATCAATCAATATCCGTCAATCAAATCAATACGGTCAAATCAATACGATCCATTCAATGAAGTCAAATGAGAAAAGCGATACGAGACAAGGAATCTATAAAACAGTCAATACGGTATAGAACAATAGCAACAGCGAGTCTATAAAATCTATAGGCAGCAATACAATGAATCTATACGATGTCCATGTCCATGCTATCAATGCAGTATCTATATCAATGTCAATAATCAATACAGCGATAAAAGCATCGATAAATCAATACTCCAGCAATCAAATCAATAAGTGCTTTCAGTCAATGTCTATCCATCGTAGCCGTGTCTATCAATCAATACTATCATTTCAATTAATCGTGCCGTCTAACCGTGCCGTCTAGTCAATTCGTTGTATCTATATCATTTATTAAATCAGTCAATACTCTTGCCAATCGATCAATCCAATTATTCTATATGATTTACGCGATGTCAATATGCAATATTCAATAACACTACGGCAAATTCAATCATGACGACGTACGATGCTACAGTAGGAAAATCATCTCAAAGTCAATAGAGCACTTTCCAGTCAATTATATCAATCAGTTGGGAATCCATAGAACGATCAAATCAACATATCGACAAAACAATCGAAATCAAATCCATAGAATGAATTCGTCAGGTCAATTGAAATCAATACAATCAATTCAATAAAGAAATCTATTCTACAATAACTCAGATCTATATGGCAATAATCAATTCAATAAAGTCGATCCAGTCGATCAATCCAGTCAATCAATCAATCATCGGCACGATGAATCAATGTATCAATGCATCAATAGCATATCAGGATCTGTCGTATCAATAGTATCCATATGTCCATATCATATCCATATCGATGTCGATGTCGATATCTATCAATCGATACAATCTATATCAATGTCGATGTCAATATCTATGAATCAATACACAGAATCCATATCAATGTCGGTGCCGGTGTCTATGAGTCAATACAATCGATAGCGATGAATCAATGCAATCAATAAATCTGTCGATGAAATCCATACAATATCAATAAATCTATAAATCAACGTCAATATCGATAAATAAATCGGAAATCAATAAATCAATGCACATCAGGAAGTCCATACGATGTAAGATCATACAATGTCATACAAGGGTCTTACTCGACAAGCACAAACACTAGTCATGATCAACCAGGTTAACTGGCTATTATCAATAGTGCTGTTGTAGAATCCGTTGCTGTTGTAGTCCGTACGTTGGTCTATCAATAAGAGTCGTCACTCTTTTTGCCCGTCGGCCGCCCGTCGGCATATAAAACTCCTTATAACTCCCAATCGTTATATCAATGATCAATGGTTTAAAGGAAAGCCCGTCGGCCCACCATCCTGTACAGGTCAAGTCTATCTTCACCAACGTTCAACTAGGTTCCCACTTGTCTTTCAGCGACACAATCAATTCAATGAATAATCGATGCAATAAGCAATATTAAGGAAATCTAGAACAATCATATCAATAGTCATACACGTATCAATTCAATCTATCAATTTCAGACAAATCAGAAATCATACGAAAATCGGGCAGCGTAACGGCAGTCGGTCAAATTTACACAAAAATCCTGCAAAAAGACACGATTTCCAAATTCTACCAAATTACAATAGAATATCTATAACATCAATGCAAGACTTTTATTCTACAGAAACCAAGTCAAAAAACATCCTGATAATTTTCTATCCGATAAAAACCGCGTAGAACCAATTCCGACCGGTAAAATCATCGCAGAAAACACTCAAATCGTGTGTAATAATCATATCTATAACATATCAGAAGTTGTGCGGTGAAAGTTGTGTCAATATCAAATCACGTCAAAAGTTCGACTACGAAAACACAAAACAGATCTCAACTCGGTCAAAACACAACATCTTTGAAAACAGAAACAGGGTTCGGAGTCCTTACCACGAGATCTTCACTTTTCCCAACAGCAGCGTCGGACGAAAAGCGCTCCGCGGTCTCCGAAAACCAGCTTTTCTCTTTTTCCCTTTCTCTTTCTCTCTCCTCAGATATTTTCGTTTTTATAAAATGATTTTCTCTCTCCTCAAAACGAGCTGATTTTCTTATATCTGTGAACTGATCGGCCAGGCCGATATTCACATCGTCCCGGGACGATCAGACCAAATCCTGATCGTCCTGGACCTCACCCAGGGCTATTGTCTGGCCGATAATTTCTACAGTACAGATCGGCCTGGACGATCTCACGATCGGCCCGGACGATCCTGTCCAGAAATCATCCAGAAAACACTCCAGAAATCAGCTGTTTTCCATGCACTGATCGGCCTGGACGATCTCAACTTCGTCATGGCCGATTCTGGGAGGAAAATCCAATTCAGAGAGGAACAGTAAGGGAACGAGATATTACAATCTCCCCACCTTAGAAAAATGTCGTCCCGACATTTCCCTAAAGGTACGAAGCAAAACACGAAGCAAACCAAATCGATCGAAATCCAAATCCAAAACAAAACTCGTCGAAATCTAAACAAACACACAATGCAATCAATCAAATGTCAATCACTATGTATGCAAAATGAATAGAATGGATTCATTCTATCAAACTATCAATCAAATCCTTTCACTACACTTGCTCTGATACCAATTATAACGACCCAAGATCCGTGTAGCGAAAGGATTCATCTGACATTCTGATCGAACTCCATTCCAGATGCCTTGCTCGGACCTGAAATTTTAAACCACATATAATGAGCTACAATAGCCCAGCAGGTCACCAAAGCCTACAACTGAAATCAAAGCAAGGCGATGCTATCAATATGCATGTCAATCTATCAATCTGAATCAGTCAATGGTCAATGAGTCTATGCAGCGGAAATCAATGAATCAATGATCATCAATTCTATGCAGTGGAAATCCATAGTCAATAAAACCAGTCAATGCAGCGGCAGGCAATTCGATAAATCAATGCAATCAATCAATATCCGTCAATCAAATCAATACGGTCAAATCAATACGATCCATTCAATGAAGTCAAATGAGAAAAGCGATACGAGACAAGGAATCTATAAAACAGTCAATACGGTATAGAACAATAGCAACAGCGAGTCTATAAAATCTATAGGCAGCAATACAATGAATCTATACGATGTCCATGTCCATGCTATCAATGCAGTATCTATATCAATGTCAATAATCAATACAGCGATAAAAGCATCGATAAATCAATACTCCAGCAATCAAATCAATAAGTGCTTTCAGTCAATGTCTATCCATCGTAGCCGTGTCTATCAATCAATACTATCATTTCAATCAATCGTGCCGTCTAACCGTGCCGTCTAGTCAATTCGTTGTATCTATATCATTTATTAAATCAGTCAATACTCTTGCCAATCGATCAATCCAATTATTCTATATGATTTACGCGATGTCAATATGCAATATTCAATAACACTACGGCAAATTCAATCATGACGACGTACGATGCTACAGTAGGAAAATCATCTCAAAGTCAATAGAGCACTTTCCAGTCAATTATATCAATCAGTTGGGAATCCATAGAACGATCAAATCAACATATCGACAAAACAATCGAAATCAAATCCATAGAATGAATTCGTCAGGTCAATTGAAATCAATACAATCAATTCAATAAAGAAATCTATTCTACAATAACTCAGATCTATATGGCAATAATCAATTCAATAAAGTCGATCCAGTCGATCAATCCAGTCAATCAATCAATCATCGGCACGATGAATCAATGTATCAATGCATCAATAGCATATCAGGATCTGTCGTATCAATAGTATCCATATGTCCATATCATATCCATATCGATGTCGATGTCGATATCTATCAATCGATACAATCTATATCAATGTCGATGTCAATATCTATGAATCAATACACAGAATCCATATCAATGTCGGTGCGGTGTCTATGAGTCAATACAATCGATAGCGATGAATCAATGCAATCAATAAATCTGTCGATGAAATCCATACAATATCAATAAATCTATAAATCAACGTCAATATCGATAAATAAATCGGAAATCAATAAATCAATGCACATCAGGAAGTCCATACGATGTAAGATCATACAATGTCATACAAGGGTCTTACTCGACAAGCACAAACACTAGTCATGATCAACCAGGTTAACTGGCTATTATCAATAGTGCTGTTGTAGAATCCGTTGCTGTTGTAGTCCGTACGTTGGTCTATCAATAAGAGTCGTCACTCTTTTTGCCCGTCGGCCGCCCGTCGGCATATAAAACTCCTTATAACTCCCAATCGTTATATCAATGATCAATGGTTTAAAGGAAAGCCCGTCGGCCCACCATCCTGTACAGGTCAAGTCTATCTTCACCAACGTTCAACTAGGTTCCCACTTGTCTTTCAGCGATACAATCAATTCAATGAATAATCGATGCAATAAGCAATATTAAGGAAATCTAGAACAATCATATCAATAGTCATACACGTATCAATTCAATCTATCAATTTCAGACAAATCAGAAATCATACGAAAATCGGGCAGCGTAACGGCAATCGGTCAAATTTACACAAAAATCCTGCAAAAAGACACGATTTCCAAATTCTACCAAATTACAATAGAATATCTATAACATCAATGCAAGACTTTTATTCTACAGAAACCAAGTCAGAAAACATCCTGATAATTTTCTATCCGATAAAAACCGCGTAGAACCAATTCCGACCGGTAAAATCATCGCAGAAAACACTCAAATCGTGTGTAATAATCATATCTATAACATATCAGAAGTTGTGCGGTGAAAGTTGTGTCAATATCAAATCACGTCAAAAGTTCGACTACGAAAACACAAAACAGATCTCAACTCGGTCAAAACACAACATCTTTGAAAACAGAAACAGGGTTCGGAGTCCTTACCACGAGATCTTCACTTTCTCCAACAGCAGCGTCGGACGAAAAGCGCTCCGCGGTCTCCGAAAACCAGCTTTTCTCTTTTTCCCTTTCTCTTTCTCTCTCCTCAGATATTTTCGTTTTTATAAAATGATTTTCTCTCTCCTCAAAACGAGCTGATTTTCTTATATCTGTGAACTGATCGGCCAGGCCGATATTCACATCGTCCCGGGACGATCAGACCAAATCCTGATCGTCCTGGACCTCACCCAGGGCTATTGTCTGGCCGATAATTTCTACAGTACAGATCGGCCTGGACGATCTCACGATCGGCCCGGACGATCCTGTCCAGAAATCATCCAGAAAACACTCCAGAAATCAGCTGTTTTCCATGCACTGATCGGCCTGGACGATCTCAACTTCGTCCTGGCCGATTCTGGGAGGAAAATCCAATTCAGAGAGGAACAGTAAGGGAACGAGATATTACACATATAATGTTTATTGATTTAGAGAAAGCTTATGATAAAGTTTCAAGAGAAGTGCTATGGAGAGTTTTAGAAAAGATTTGGGTCAACAATGCCTATACTCAAGTCATTAAGAATATGTAAGTATGAGTTGTTACTTGTGTTAAAACACAAGGAGGTTAGACCAAGTATTTTTCTTATTGTTAGTTGGTTTACATAAAGTATCAGCTTTACGCTTGTATCTTGTTGCTTTAGTCATGGATGTTATTACCAAACATTTGCAGGAGGATGTACAAATGGATACTGAGTCGATATTTCCGCGGGAGACGGCGGAGGATTGAATGGTACCCTGGGCGAGTTCGATCGGGCGATGGAGAGAATCAGCTGTATCTTACGGAGCTCGTGATGGAGAATGGAGATTACCGTGGGGGGGGGGGGGGGGGGGCCCAGAAGCAGCCATAGACGGGATCTCGGTCCTCATATCAGGCTCGTAAGCGAGAGAAGAATTGACGGCGTCTTCGCGATCTTTGGGGGGAATTTCTTTGAGGCGTTGGTGGACGTTGCTGGCGCGAACATCGGCGGTGGGGGACGCTTGATTTTTGGGAAAATTTTTTTATGGGATTGATCGGCGAGGGAAGTAAGGCGCGAAGACGCATCGGGTGGCATTTCCGGCGAAGGAATTTACAGGCGGCGCAAGGAGAGGGAAAGGCGTGGCGCCGTTGGCGGAGGGCGCAAGGGGGAGGAGGAGGAGTGGGCGGAGGGAAGGAAGAGGGCGGAGTAAGCGTACGTCATATATATATATGGCTGGATTCAAATGTGCAAGGAAATTAAAGCGGATTGCAGAGTTAATTAAGCTTTTAGAAATTGTTAGTGGCAAATTTCTATATTAGATTCTAACAAACTATTTTTTTATATTGATTTATACTAAAAATAAAATCAATTTAATAATGAATCATTTAAAATTACATATCCTTATAGAAAATTTAGATTGCATACCCATATAATTTTTATGCAATTATTTCCGCTGATATGTCTTATACTATTAATATTTTATTTATTTTAATTACATTAAAATTATATTAAAATTATATTTTTAATAAGATTTTAAATAATTTAATTATTATTCAATTGAAAATTAAACTTTAGATGTATATATCTATAAATAATTAAAAAATTATATGATATTTATGTAAATACCCTATAAAAATCAATAAAAATTTATGTAGTAGATTTATAAATATATAAGAATTTAATAATATTTAAATAACTCGTCAATTAATTAATGAGAATAATAATGTTTTTGATTATTTCAATTATCATTAAATTTATTTTGATAATATTATTAAAATTTAACTTTGTAAAAATTATAATTAGATATTATAATATTTTCATGGAAAAAATAATAAATTTTGCTTGTATCTTTTGTTGTTGATTAATGGTTGAAAATTTTTGGGTGGCTAATAAGAGTATTACTTTAATATTAATGAAAAAAAAATTATGGATGGACTTTTTCATCTGAATGTAAGATTCATAATTAACTTTTAAATAGAGTAATATATATTATTAACTGCAAGAAATTCATAATTGTATCTTATAATTAAATTAGCTCCAGATACATATTATGCATGCACTAAACTATTGTATGAATTAGTAATCTTAAATTATATTTTCTTATAATTTTTTTAATTGTTAGTCTTACCATTTTTTACATAGACTTATATTAGGAGTTCTAAATATTATTTTTTTTATAAATGTCTCAAATATATGGGAGTTTCAAGAAAAATTTTGACTCAAAATATTCAAAATTATATTTTATCGAAATTTTTTTTACAATTATCATATTAATTTTGAGATGATTTGCCCTTGCACTTAATTTTAAAGGAAATCTTTTTAAGTATAAAATTTATATATACAAAGTTTACTGAAAATTTTCTAACATTTGAATACAAAAAAAATCCACAGATTTTAAAATCTAATATTGGATTAATTCAATCAGTCAAACAAAGATTTAAATTTGATTGCATGCGATTGGTATATTTATTGCATATTTTTAACAATTTAAAGCAATCTTTTGATTTAATTAATCTATCAAATAAAGGAAAAAAAGTTAAAAAAAAAAAAAAAAAGATTATCAAAACAGATTTAATGAATGATATGTGTAATTTACTTAACATGTCTAGAGATTTTCTCTTAGGATTCGGAATATTAGCAGCAATTTATCGTTTTATTTCCTAATTAGTTTTGTTTAATGATGCGTGGATTAATATACTTTTTTCTTTTGTGATTTTATTTTAAAAGGATGAAGAAGATAAAATGCTTCAATATGTATAATTAATAATATATGATTCACTTTGCTCGGTTTAATTGTCATAATATAAATAATTAAAAAGGGAATTAATATTTCTTTCTAAATTAAGATGGTTTTTCCCTTATGATTTGGTTTAATTTATATTCTATTTCTTAATATTTGAAAGATTTTGGAGAAAAAAAATCATTCAATCTAACAAATTAAACAAAGAAAAAATTTATTTCACTTAAAATTAAGAATAAAAAAACTCATTAATAAAAATAATTCATCAAAGTCAGCTCGATTTACAAATGTTGTGAGTAAAAGAAACTGCTATGTTCCCGTACTCTTTTTAAATACACATCATTCTAATTAAAAATGTTCATAAATATTACTTTGATCAACTATAAATAATACTAATTTAATTTAAATTTACTTCTTATCATTGTCATGATATGAAATAACAATAAAATACTAATAATTTCATCTTTTGAGCATGAAAATTAGATTTGTATATTATTTTTATATTTTGTTTTAACTCTTTTATTCCCCACTATGTATAGAGAGGTGACTAACATACCGCCCACCATATCTATGACGCCAGTGAGTCATTATCCCGACCACCCCATCCCCCCAGTGCTCCCCATACAAACTACATGAATTTAAAAAAAACATTTAATAATTTGTTTGAAGCAAAAATTTTATTTATAATTAAAAAAAAAAACATGGCCATCAGATGAGTAAAAACTAAATAATGTTGTAAAAAAAATAATAATAATAGCTCTTCTTTCATTATTTTAAATTTTGAAAAATGTATATTTGCAGAAAAAATAAATTTTGTTATAATGTAAAATGTATTTCAATTAAAAGTCACAATCTGAAAGATAATGATTCTATTCTTTAACATATAAATGGTGAAAGCAAATAATTGAAGTTTTTGTCAAACTAGACCAATTTTCTGCATAAAATCACTCAAAACGCAGCGTATAGAGAAGAAAACAAAAACTCGGAACATGAATACTATTGAAAGGAAAGTATTTAAACAGTAAATAAATAACAGAGAAGAGGAACAGTGGAGAAGGAGTCTGCCGGCCGCCGACAACCGACGCCGGATCGGCGGGGCGGTGGCTCAGCCATACCTCGTTGTAGCTGTTCTAAGCTTCCTCTCTCTATATGATGATCTTTCTCTTTCAATGTCTGAAGACATAGTATTACTGAGTGTAGTATATTGAGTCTCTGGGTCGTTTTCGCTCCTCCACACGAGAGTAGCTCGATTCACGCCGGTACCTCACCTTTCTCTCGAGGAGAGAGGGAGCCGTCCGGCGCCGGAGGCGCTAAAAAAGATGGGAGCAGAGACGGGCCTACCAAAATTTATGGGGTTTGCGACAAAAAAGAAAGAAAGAGAGAGAGAGGACAGGAGTAGAATATTGGTTATTGTGTAAGAGAGAGGATGCAGAAGGGGGACAAAGATGGTGTTAAGGAAATATTATAGAAATTTTTATGATGATGAGGAGTTGAGTAATAATCGAATGTGGCTATAATTGCTTATATATTGAGTTTGAAAAATAATTACGTTTAATTAAAGATTAGTATTATACTACCAAGAATTTATTCTTATTTCTTGATATGTCATCCAGAAAAACTTATCTTTATTGGGCACTAAATCTCAATGCAATATCATGTGGGAATACTTCAGAAATTAATATTGGGACCATCCGAACTCCGATTTCAGCAAACTTAAAGTTGAATTGAGCGTCTTGAGAATACTGAACCCCAACGACACCAATTCACCCAATTCCGAGCCAAACGGGTCCTAAATCTAAGGGGTTAGAAGCTCTGTTGGAAGGTTCGAACTACATTTTGGATTGTCATAACGGTTTCCAAACATAACGTGCGTATAGTCGAAATCGAGCTGGCTAGACAAGAAAAATCCAACTAGCCCAAGATCATGAATTCTGACGTCAATAAGATGCTTAAAATGCTCCATCAAATGTACATGTTCAAGGGGATTACTCAGTCGGCTCCGTTCATCCAACCACTCCAATTTACCCATTATTCTATCACTATTTACGGGCATGTCACTTCGACATCTATAATAGATCTCATTTTCTCTTGAAGGAATTCATGCAAGAAGAGAAGGAAGAAGATGCTCATCTTGACCAACCACCGGATTTTAAGCCGGACCACCATCAGAGTTTCTCAAGACCATTCACCTGTGGCCCTCGTCTTCGCCAGGGACCACCATCTGAGAGCCCTCGCCTTTGCCGGAACACCACCTATGGCCCTTCACCTTCGCCGGACCACCACTGAGGCTCTCGCCTTCGCCACAGACCAACACCTGAGGCCTCGCCTTCTCCGAACTTCACCTGAGACCTCACCTTCGCTAGACCACCACCTAAGGGCTGAACATCCTTCAGGACCAACACTGAGGGCCCTACAGCTCGTAAGGGCCATCAACTGACGCCATTATGTTATCAAATCACCGTCGGACTACTATCTGGAAGCCCCAAATTTTCAAGTGATGCCATATTTAACACCTAAACTTCAACCATATGGTTGATATTTGTAATTGATTCGCCCTCTGGGACGAGTCAGTCCACTTTCTCAACTCAAAATTATAGTGAAATATTTTTAAAACTTGACTAGGCCTCGTGTGTTTTTCCTTTTCAAGGCTTTTTCACGTAAAAAATAGTGTGTTCTCTGTGTGTGAGGGTGGGGATATTCGGTGTTGACAACGCGTAAAAGTAAAATTACAACTCTTTCCCGCGTATATTCTAGCCCGCAACCAATATTAATCTTAAAATAATTCTTAATTTTTTAATCTACCTTAATATAATTTGAATTAATACATCTTCATAACTGTTTTTCAAAATATGTCTTTTTTAATCAAAAATTGTTGTGATGGTAAGAATAGAAAAAAATTTGTTGTATTATATTTAAAGAATATGTCATTGATGTATTTCATCGCCAAGAAAAGCTTGATTCAATTTGTCAATGCCAAGTCGATACTTATCCTATTTCATGCGTATCCTCGCTCACAAATATTAATTGTAAGCATCACAAGGACTTTGGTTCTTATGAAAACACCAAGATTACAATGGGACTCTTAGTCCTTTGCCTCCTCTCCTTCAAAGGTGAACGATCAAACAAAACTACAAAACAATGATTTTTCAATACGATCGCATCAAGTTCAATGCATTACTATCGATTACAACTGTTATTTCTAAATGTCAACCTGATTTTTTATTGGACTTTTGGTCTTCCTCATTAAATTGGGAATGATCAATGTGTTATAATGGCGTTTTAAGATAATCAATGCTCCTCAACTTCTATAATGGAATTCATTTTTCACAAATTTATATAACATACCGCATCAAACACTTTCCCGATTTTGAGGAAAATAGACTATCATATGCTAACTAACATCATACACTAGTGAATCATATTTACTAAGCATTTATTTGAGTCGGCTTGCTTATGCCTTCTTAAAGTAATGTTTTAGTGCAAATAAAAATTTAGACTAAAAAAATTTATTTTAGAAAGCTACTTTTAAAAGTAATAGAAAGTTGTTCCAGACTCATGCCTAATAAGATCCTATCACTTTATTAAGCTTTTCAGGTTTCTAGTGCTTTGGAGTTGCTTAAAGAAATACTCTAACATATACATATTTTTTCTGAATAAATTTCAAAATAGAAGTATTGGACAACTTTTAATTAATAAACTTGAAGAGCAGAAGAATTTTTTTCATATATATTTGTTTATCGTATTAGAAAAGGCACTACTTTTATTAAATTTTTGTTCATAAATCAAAATTTCTTCCATCAAGATGATCGATTAACTCTTAATCCATAGTGTAGGAGATCTGTATTCAATAATCAATATAACAAGGACCACTTCTATGCTTTGAAATTTTTTATTTACAAAATTAACAGTAGTATTTTTAAGATCAAAATTTCTTATAGATTTTTGCCCTCAAAATTTTTCAGTGATATTTATTATTGTGTTCTTTTTTTTCTTTTTGAGCAACCCAATATTTCAATCTTTTTATTCACAAACACTATTCTTAGTGCAAATATATAAATTCATTTTACATTTAATTTTGTATCAGATATTTTACATAATTTTTTTAAAATAATATTTTATTTTTATATTATATATTTATATATCATTATATAATATATAGATATATATATATATATAAAAATTAAAAATCTATAATAAATTTTGAGTTGTAGGAGTGGCATTAGACATAGGGTCCCTTTTATTCTCTGTTCAAAGACAATCAACTGAGCTGCCATAAATTGCTTCCACATCTAAACTTTCTCAAATGAAGACAGACCCAAAACAATGTAGATCCATAATATGCAATCTTGTCTCCCATTTTTCATAATAGATTCATTCTCATTCCTTCCTGGTAATTCTCTCCTATCTCTCTCTCTCTCTCTCTCTCTCTCTCTAGCTATC
Organism: Dendrobium nobile; assembly: GCA_022539455.1. Lineage (NCBI taxonomy): Eukaryota > Viridiplantae > Streptophyta > Magnoliopsida > Asparagales > Orchidaceae > Dendrobium > Dendrobium nobile. Next base: position 60,804,447 of record CM039726.1, read on the forward strand.
TTCTCCCCTCTTCCCATGCATTAACCTCTCATGATAGTCACCACTCAATTCTAGCCACCTACAAGGAATAAATGACATTCTTGGTAACTTTGTGATGTGGAAGAGTGATAAAGGAGTGGGGGGAGGGTAGATGGGCATCTAGGTTAATCAAATTTTATTAAATCATTTATATTCTTTATTACACTTTTTCTAATGTACTTTTTTTTCTTTTGGCGTGGAGGCATTTAGGCCAATTAAGGCAGGAATCAAGAAATATCGCATATAAAAATATTCGAACTCTAGGACCATTTAGTTGGTAGCCTAAAATCTTAACAGCTGACCAAGATGAGTCTGTGTTTTCTATGTACTTCTCTCACTCATATATATTAGTGTAGAATTATTTATATGTATTTTTTGCTTTATAATTTTTATGACATAGATTTTATTTGGGACTATTTTTTTATGCTTTATTTTAAAACCGGTAATATATTTCTATTCAAAAAATTGCTATTTTGCTGGTCTTTAAAAATCAAAAGTTATCGCTAGAAAAATGCTTTCTACAAGCTTGTTAAATCTTTAACTTCTCGCTTTCTCCAGCTTTACAAATTAATAAAAAAAAATTGTAAATGGTACAATAAACCATAAATAAATTTGGCCCATGTAATTCACTAGTCAATATATAAATTATAAGTCTTAGACTAAGTTCATAATCCTTGTCGAAGTCCACAGGTCATGGTTGTTTCTAGCATAAAATAATAACCTTCTTTACTTTATTACTTTGATACATTTATAGGCAAATGAATTAAACCATGTCTGTTACAGTTACTTCATTGCAAAGTAAAAAGAATCTTAGGCTTCGTTTGGGACGATTTTTTTTTTGTTAATGTTTCTTAAAGCTGTTTTAGTTATAGTACTATTAAGCTCTTTAAGAAGTAAGAAGAAAGCCATCCCAAACGAAAGCATTAGACTTGTGGGCAATGGACATTCCTTTAGTTGGTGGTATTCGCACCGAGGGCGATAATGGTGGTGAAGATGTTATTACTTGGTTGAGGATAAGGTCAGTTGATGCAAACTGGGTAGAGAAGGAAGGATACGAGTCAACAAAGAGTAGATGAGAACTGTTGAGAAGATGTCAGCACAGTTGAGAGGGAGAAAAAAAATATGAACTTTCATAATGGTGGCGATCTATAGAATTAAAAACAGATGTTAGTGTAATGATCAAAACTGTGGTGTGCTTATTTTAGATCAAGAGTATTCAACGAAGATACACTGATTGCCTTTTAGGATAACGTTTATCAATATTGAAAAACAATAAAAAAAGCAAACAAAGCAACAGCAATACAAAATATAGAAATGGTTGTGCATTAGCAAGAGTGGCCAAAAGGATGACAATGATAATGTAGCTGATGTGCGAGTGATGCAGTACCTCGAGCAATATTATGACAGCAATAAGGGGTTGAGGTAAGGAGAAAATTATTCCGTGCAGAGGCGGGACGTAGAATGCTGTATGAGACTCAATCAAAATGCGTCACGTCAACAGTTTACGAGCGGTACTAAGCAAAGTACCGAAGCGAAGGGGGCGGGGTGCGTTGGCGCATTTTGTTGTTTCTGGACAGCTTTTCTGTGTTCGACCTCTAACAGAATAATTAATATGAGGTAATAAGAGGGTTGGATCACTCTCTTTTGATATTATATTTTATGATGTCAAAATTTGATCATTTATTCGCTAAACTATGGATGACTATTTAATAGGACATTACAAGTTGACAATGATAGGATAAAATTAAAAAAAATAAATTATTTTCAAGGAAAAAATATAACAATTTTTCTCTAAAGAATTACTCTTCTAATGAAGCGTTTTCTTATTATTATTTCCAAATAAGCAGAGGTGACACTATACAACTTCTTAATTTAACTAACACTGCATGGAATGTATAAGTTGCTAGAATCTAAAAGAGCATAAAAACTTTTGTGATCGTTGTTTACCAGCATCAGAGTCTAGAGAATGACAGTGGGGGGGGACAATATAAACCCCCATGATCTGGATCTGGCTCCCTGAGCCCCTTCCATTATTTCTCAAGTTCTCTCCTCTATTCTGTGGATAACATATAGTAGCATCATTGATCCTATTGTGGTGAGCTTAATTGATGACCCAATTGCATTGTGCCCATGCCAGCCACAGTCTTTCGGCACCCACAATGTTAGTTAGAGAGATGAAGAGATGGAAATAAAAAAAGGCAGCCACCCAATAAGCTTGTTGATATATGAAAACCCATAAGTTCCTTCGCCTTATGCTCTTCCACAACTATCAAAGAAGTCTGTACCACAACAACAGCAAGAGATATGAAGAGCGCAAGGTGTATCAAAAAACAAGGAAGGATGATGAAGGTTGCAGTGTTGCCAATGATGGCTTGACCAAGCTTATACCCGTCGGCAGGCTCTGAACAAACTGGCCTGTCTGCACGTTGGAATATGGCGGCGAAAGTGCTTCCGGTGGCGATGCGCACGGCGGACAAGTGTGTTTGTAGTGATGGCATTGTTGGGCCACCACGATTGTGATTTTTCTGAGTAGTTCTTATTGTGTTGGTCCCGCAATCTCAGGTCTGTCGGGTACTGCTTGAAGTCTGGGTATGGACGTCATGCTTGATTTCACTAACTGTTTTTTCAATTGTCTTGCTGGGTTCAAGTGGCTGTAATGCTCTGTGAATACACGGCACCAGCTTCCTCAAGATGGCAGAAATTCTTCCAGGCCATTTTTCTCCGCCAAGGGCAAGAGCCGTGTTCGCCCTGCTTATTGAGTGCATTGTCATTAATGCCTTCAACTGAAGTTAGAGTCTGCACAATTGCAAAGGACGATGAGAGGAAAAGATGACGATGACTTCTAAATTGACAGTCAGGTTATCTGATGAAACAAGGCAGTAATATTTAGGGGGTCCTTTGTATATAGGATTGGATTCAATTTTAGTAGGATTTCTAAATCCTGGTAAATCCGGGTTTTAGTAAATCCTTCGGATCATAAATCCTGAATGAGTGTTTGGTTATGACAAATTGTAAATCTTGTTAAATTCAAAGAACTTTGGCAACAGATTACAGAAATCAGGGCGCCGCGGGAAGAAGTCCGCAACTTTAAGTCGCGTTAATCCGAATTAGGAATTGCGTTAGGATTTAGACGAATGTACCGAATTTATGCCGTTAAATTCGTAAATCTGGATTTAAGGATTTGCGGATTTGCAAGTACAGATTGTGTTTTGGTTGGATTTATGCTATATCCTACTATAAATGAGGACATATCCGATACCAAACACCCCCTTTGAAGGTTGGGTCTTAAACCCTAGAAAAACATAGCTCTCATACCTTCAACCTGATTACTTTTGAGTGTAATATTTGCAATAAATTAAACAAGTTTGATATACCGTGTCACTCACTGAATTCTGAAAGACTGTACATGGGGAACAATTCTTGGAGCGAATGACTAGAACAAGATGGCATTGTAATAGTAAATGAACAATCTTGAACACGCGTTTTATCAATTCTATGGTCAGATGGCCTTTATACCGCTCCTGCATTTCTTTAACATAAAGGTCAGAAATGGATGCACACTATTGCCAAATTACTTTTTATTCATAAATTTCTGAAAGTTTAATAGCGGTTACACTGAAAAGGGTCATTTGGCGCTCAATGGTTTAAGCTTTACAACTTAAAGCTAAATAGAATTTAATCCTTATGACATAAGTTGGGTTAAGAAGTGCAGGGTTTGCCACAGGCCGGTTATGTCATTCCTTGATTACATCCCGCCCCGGAAGGACCACCACGGCCCCACACCCTACCCCCCCACCCTGCCCCCGCCCGTCTATCCCCCCCCCGTTCCCGAGATCCCTGGGAAGGTTCCTGCAATCGTAGAATTGGCTACACTGAATCTTATTTGATGCATGCAGTTTTCATGGGACTTTGCCGAGTTTTAGCGATTTATTCGTTGTTTAGTATTATTATGGCAACCACTTACAGACTGTTTGAAACTAAAGGCAACTCCAATGGACGAGGAGCAAAATGTATTTTTGAAGCCCGTCAAAACGCCTATCTACCGCACAAGTTCTCTCATTGCCTGTTTTTGATAAGCACATACAATCTTAAGATATTGATTGCATCCTAATAATTGCATTGGAGCTGTTGATTAATGCAGAAAATAGCCCATTAACTTCATTCAGCGAGAATTAGTGTCCAGCAAAGCAGCAATGGAAGCCTCATGAACATGAGTTGTACGTGAGCAATGGGAACACTTTGTTACATCACGATTTCAGTTTTTGTAGTGACTTAATACTTTTTTGCAATTTATTGACACTAAAAAAATTATAAATCGCATGGCATACTAAGTGGGTTTTATTTTTACAGAATTTAACTTCTTGTTTGAAAAACAAGAATGGGTACCATATCCGAGTCGCTGATGTTACTAGCCAGCCGCGGCTTATTAACACGCATTACAATTGGGAGATTTACTGGTTGATTGCCTGAAATAATTGTATGAAGAAGATCCATATTTTGGTCCCATTTGTAGAAATGTTTGAGCAATGATTTTCTGCTGACTTTTTATTCAAAATAACCTTATGTGCATTCCGGAATTCATCTTGGCGACAGTTAGATTATTAAGGGAATTAAAATTTTGGAGGTTGTCCGCTCATGTAGGTGTGTGAAATACATTGCAACAACTACAACAGAAACTTTTTGGACTTCATTTGCAAAGGAGACACTGCTCATTTCGTTGAAAGATGCCTCGGTGTCAAAATTATAAGGGAGCAATTTGATACAGGTTTTTAAACTCCTTTACCAATTCCAAACTCAATTCGGGAGGATTTTAAATTTAGATTTTATTTTGGGGTTACATCGGAATATGATCGGTAACAATTTCATATGGGAGTTATTGATCGGTTTTCAGATGACATATTTTTATTGAACATAAGAAAACTTTTAATGTACTCAACAAACATGAATGTTCTTTAATGAAAATGTTCGTCTTCATGGGATCTGCGAAAAGTCTTCAGCTTCGGATCGTGATGTCAAATTTATTAGTCATTTTTTTTGGCGTGAGTTATGGAAGTGATTGAAACACCGACAACCAATTAAGTTCTGCATTTTCATCCACAAATGGATAGGTAAATTGAAGTTTATAAATCATACACTTCGAAATATGATGCGTTCTTTGACCTTCTTAGTCAAGAACACCGAGAGCCATGGTTTTAAAATCTGACCAAAACTAGCCGATTTAGTCAGGGGGGAACGGATCGGGCTAGCTAGTTCCATCAGCTACGATAACTGCATTCTGAGCTTAACACCACACGGGAGAGCAAGAAAATTCGCGGGTTCGGGACTGTTGAACAGAAGATTGGACCCGATTTTCAAAAACAACGCAATTTATAAATAGTGAATTCTCTTTCGTTTGATTCAGATACTAATGGTCAAAATCAAAGATGAATTTTTATTAAATCATAATTACTAATTCTTATTCACTGACTCAGCTTCTTCTTGTTCCAGTCCCAAACCCATACGAGTTCTCGTTTCCTCAAGCGCGCGGCCTATTGATATGAGACGAAGGCGCGACAACACTATTCATCGTCTCATATATCCTCTAACCTAAGTCGATTACTCAGTTTATATCTTCTCATTGTCTTACAATATTATTAGATGCGTGTATCAATTGATTTTATTCATTATGCGGATTTTCAATACAAAATAAAAATTTTCCCGTTCGTTTCCTCCATATATCAGTCAAAAAAAATTCTGTTCTTTTGCAACAGTTTTGAGAGAAGATGATTTATGATGAGTATATGTTGTTTTTATTTCGTTGTTTGTTGCAATTAGCTTAGAATTGACCCGAGCTTGGTTGTTGTAATGTTTCTTTGTTTAATGCATCATGAGAGTTTTTGCTCCAATTCTTTGTTGCTTGCCTTGCCTATGCTATGGCCTTGGTTATCTTGTTGAAGTTTGCTATTGTTATGGTTCTAAATGCCCCTAAATTTCTGGCTGGTTCAATTGATCTACAAGTCAACTAGCAAGCTGTTTTGAATTATTTTGTCATTGATCCTCTGATTTTTCTACTCTTTGACTAATTAGAATATGATAGGAATCCGATCTCCACACAAACAATAACCAATATAACGAAGAAGAAAACAAGAAGAAAATCGCGAGAAAGAAAGAGATTATGTTTACCGGTAAGTTTAACATTTCCTCTACTATTAATGTTCTTATTTATATCATTACTACCCAACGGAGATGCTCCAGCCCGCATTGACTCGTCGCGATATGAGTATTCCTGCACCGGGGGTTTGCCTGCGGTGCATCTAATACAAGGAAGAGCTTAAGGAACATTTTCTTTTATTGCTATGTTGAACCTCTGTATAAGAAACACAAGGAGGAAAAAGAGAGGACGGTGAATCCACGAAATCCTCGCGATACCCTGCCGAGAATCCCGCTTGCAAAACGGCGCGCTCAGTATGTCTCCGAGAATCCTGCCCAATCCACGTATCTCTCCTCGGTCGGCCTCCCATTCGCGGATTAAGAGGGAGGGAGAGCTCTTCCACACAGGGCGAAACTGCTCCTTCAGCTCGACCAGCTTCCGAATCCCATTGCTCTCCAACGACTTCCTTCACGATGCTGCTTCTTCTCTCGAATTCTTCCTCCGCTACCTGTTTCCGACCCCCAGTCCGAACTTCCTGCCACTAGACGACCTAAGCCGTCAAACCCAAGGCTCCAAATCCCCCTCTGCTCGACGGGATCCTACAGACTCCGTCTCCCATTTCGTTCGATCTCAGAGAGAGCGAGAGCGAGAGAGAGAGAGAGAAGAGAGTTTACTCCATACCTTGCTCCAGCCGATCTCCCTGCTCCTCTCCCGATTCCTACCTCACGCGTGGCCAAAGCCGATCGCCCCTCTTCCTTGCTCCAACCGGCCTGTAGGTATAGGTTTTTAGTTGTTATTATAATTAATATAATTCAGTGAATATTATATATATATATATATATATTTATATTATAAATATATTTATATATATATATATATATTGTATTTAATTTGTTAGTTTTGATTAACTGTAATTGATCTTAATTAATTAAGTTAATTATAATTTAGTTGTGTTTTTTAATTATAAAATAATTTAAAAATATTCTCTAAATTAATTATGATTAAGATAATATAATTAGTTATTTTCTATTTTTAATTATTATTGTTAATGTCTATTTAAATTAATTTATCATTTATATTTCAATTTAATTATATTAAATTAATATTAATATCAATAATAAATATTATATCCCCTCCACCCTCTTACCTCGACATTCGTGTCGACCGGCAAACCACCTAAGCACGGCCTTTATTTGGCCATGGTAGGAGGGAATCCCGATGCGGACTCCTAGCGAGGTAGGCGGTGACCCTGATCCATGTGTCAACCACGACAACCCGCCGAAGAAGTAATGTCTTTCTATAACGCAAAACACTTGCTTCAATGTGCGTGGCAAACCGGGTACGCCTCCATGCACGCCTTTATTGCAGCGTGGTGGGATGGGGTACCCCGGTGCGGGCACTACGGCGAAGCATGGGCGATTTAAAGTACCCCCGGCGCGGGGGGAATTCAAAAACTGCTTATCAAAAAATGCTTTTTATAAAACTCCATGGCACGCTTTATTGCGCGTCGGTGGGAGAAAAATCAAAAAAATGCAACCGTCGCGGTTGTCTCACCAACACCAACCGTGCACGTCTTATTGGACGTTTGGCGGGTAGGCGGCCTCTTGGTTTTTCCCTAAACGGGGGAGACAGCGGAGGCTGCCAGAAATTTTGTCTGGAAATACAGACACGGACTTGGAGCATTAATTGGGACTTGTGGACTTGATTCAATCTACTTAATGAACCAAATTAAATGAATTCATAACTTAAGCTTAATGAACATGAACTTGGTTTGAACCAAGGGAGGACTTAGACTTGCCATTAAACGAACATGGAAGACTTGTGTAAGACATGAGTTGGACTCAAGCTGAATTACAAAGAAGATACTTGAACTTGAAAGATTGACTCAAAGAGACTTGAATCAAGCCAAGAACTTGTTGAACATTGGATTTGAGTTGGGCAACATCAAGTAGAACTTGAAATGTGAACCTGACGATTGGATATGATTAATGTAAAACTAAAAGAACCAAACTTGGAGATATGTGCAAGAGAACTTGAAATTAGGTGTTTGAACTAAAGTGCACTTGAAGGGAAACTTGAACTTTCATTCAAACTCAAACTAAATTTGAGCTCGATGATCAAGCCTATTTCAGAATTTGAATCCAAATGAACAGTAGAGGTGTGATTGCCAAGCTATTGGACTTAATGAACTAGAACTAGATGATGAAAGGTGCGAATTAAAATACACGAGAAGAATGTGTGATAGGCTTGTGATGAGCAAGGACCATAAATAAATATCCATTGTGAGCAAATGAAGAGCAAAGTGAATGAGAATAATTCTTATATCTCATTACAAACAGCAAAGATATGAGCATCAGAACTTGTTGTAGAGAATTGTTGTAGAATCTCTATCCACATAGAGACAACAGTGGAACTATGGTGTAAATTATCAATATACAAGTCTATGTTAGAAGAATTTGAAAGCGTTAAAAGGGCCAGAGTGTGTTGGTGAGTGTGATTGTTGATGTGCAAAGAAAAAGATAACCAACATATTATTCAAGCGAAGTGATTTAACTTCGAGTTGCTTCAATTTAGATTTTCTATTAAAATGAGGAAACTATGTAATGAGGTTTATTTAGCAAGAACCAATATATTCGAGACAATAGATAATAAGAAATTTGTTCGAGGAAAATCCTGTAATTCTGAGTGGAGATATTCCGCTTGTAAAAAAAATGGGCGTGAATTGTTCATGGTTTCTAATGGGGGAAAACATCAGCCTAGATTGTTCGCCCTCATGGTTGGCTGGGAGAGGGGTCGAAAGGGGAGTGACAATTATCTATTATTATTTATGAGATATGATTCAAAAGAACATAAATGACAATTATATAACTAAAACTTTATTTTAAACTTTAAGGCTAGGACGGATGCTTCAGTGAGACATTGCATTGTCAAGCTATAAATGCATGTTAATATTCCTATGCAAGGGCAATGGGGCGAAGGCTAGATAAGAGCATTTTCTCAATATAAAAGAAAGAAAAGAAATCCTTTAGACTCAAGGAAGTTGAAGAATAACCTGAACGAAAGCAACTGGATATATTTAAATAGGGACTTCATTCCAGAACTTTCAAGTTCTGATGCTAAAAGAGCTGCTAGTAAGGAAGTAAAGTTAAAAGTTACCAGATATTATTTTTCACGATCTAGTTTCATTTCAAAAATAAATAAGGGTAAGTCATAAAAACATTATCGCCAGATATAGGAACTTGAATTATATTTCAAAAAATTTTTTGGAAGGACTAAGACATTCAAACAGCCAATAAAATTGATTGGGGACGCCAAACTAACATACTTGCATACAGCTTGACTTTATTCCATTAAACGACATATTGTGTCATATGTAAAACCTCTAGAAATAAAACAGCCAGACTTTCATCTTTGCAAACAAATAGTGGAAAGGCATGTTGCTTTAACATGAAAAAGAAGATAGTAATTCCTGTTTAGCTAATTAAGGCTTTCATTTGGGATGACTTTTTTGCTGCTCTTTAAAGCGTTTCAAATATGTATAAACGTTAGTTATTTTAAGAAACATAAAAAAAAGTCCAAATGAGCCTAAAGATGGACTAGGATGTGGACATGCTTCATAAAAATATTGGCTTTCTACTAACAAAGTGTGTATTGCGAAGATGATATATACGACTCGGCGACGATTTTTCTTGTTGCAATATGCAGTTGATGTATTGCCCCTTATTATCTTCGGCATTGACAATGGATAGAGTCAGGTTTGTAACTAGTCGAGTACAATAGTTACATTATTTCCTTTTACAGCATGTGAAATGCGTTTTTGTCTTCTTATCAGTCTTGCTCCAATTGCCGGGATCCTTACTTAAAAGGGACCTCCACTTCAACATGCCCCATCCTTGTGCTGAAGGTGTAGAATCATGTTTTCCATGTTCCGAGCAATCATGCTAGGACTTGCATTGTTTCTAAAAGACAGATTAATATATCAACATGACCTTGGTTGCAGCATTCAGTCCAGAGCAGTAGCATTTGACGAATTGTTGTCATAGCTAATGAGGAAAACAGATTCAAGAGCCTTCAGAATCCTGTAACAAGATGTAATGGGGATCATGATAACTTAAAATTTGGTACAGAATGTATGACAGAAAATTGAAATCAGCATAACCAATAAAAACTTATATAAGCATTACTATTATCTCAAAGACATGCTTATTATCTCAAAATAAGCTATGGCTGGTTACTACTTTGAACCACTTTGAATGTCCAGGTAGTTTCTGAAGAAACTTTGGTTTATGATTAAATAACTTTTTTACTAAGTAACATAATAAAGAACCACTTTCAGATGTGGGCGCTATTAGCTAACATATGTTAAGCAGATTTATGACATACTTTGAGAAAACTTGAGTGAATTTAATCACTAAATCATCACAAGATCTGTAAATTCAATGCAAAGCTTCAAAAACTCAAGATATTTTTCTTGGGAGCAGAACTCCAACTACAAGATTATGCGTAGGCTTCATATGATTCGTGAACATCTTACTGAGCTATTGCTCTTTATTCAAATTCATACCACAAGTGCATTTTCTCTGTAGATTTCAACTGCAACTTGGAGGATGAAACTAGATCTCATATACAACTCTTCATGACAAGGTTTTTTGCAGATCTATGAAGGACAGACCTCATAGAGACTTCCAGGTCAGATTCCTGGTGTTAATGCTAATGGAGAAATAATCGACTATGTCATGCATTTTTGCATTGGCAGCTACTAAGAGAGATATTTTCAATAATTGAGAGAATGGAAAAATAATATTTGTCTAATCTAACTAGCTTATTAAGATTAAAATGAAAAGTAATTAGAAGATGTAATCATGTTCAGGAAATAATGAACAATTTTATAAACAATCATAAACGTACAAAATTGAAAACAATTACATGTCTTGTTGCATGTAGAATTTTACTAAATTATAAATGGATGCTAAATGATGTAATATTTAAACCTTAACAGTCGTCGCACAAAGCAGTCGGGACTAACGTGTTTCTATTCATTGTGAGAAAGATAAATTGCAGCGAGTAGGAGACAATTTTTACATCCTAGTTTTGCATGAATGAATCTTGCACAATACATAAACAAAAGAGAGATGTGGGAGAAATTGAGCTTTTGAGAATAAATGATGTTAAGAGAATAAAAATTTTCAAGGCACAATCCAGATGAATTGATCTTATTATGATAAGAAATTATAATGGTCTACTCTTTCCTCGTTGGAGCTGACGAAATTATAAAGTGAACCAAAGTTGATCTCTTGTAATGTAGTTAAAGCTAGCTGAAAAAGTACTTAAAGGTGGATGATGAACGTGTCATATGATGTTGTCAGTGTGGTGGGTAGAATGAAAATGTCATCAAACTACAATAGTCAAATGATGATAAGTCAGATAAAGTATGGTCAGAATGGATAACATGCGCGCGATGGTGCGTTTGGGCGACAGTAGTTGGACTATGATGGGATGACCTGAATGGCACTGATGAGAACTAATGGTGGTATTGACGACGGTGTGAATAGGCTCAAGGTTGGGCGACGAAGGTTGAGCAATAATTGTCACAAAGATGCGGTTTGGCTGGCGGCATCGTCGTCGTTTGAACGTCGAGTAGAACTCTAGAAGTTTCCAGATTTCAAAAACTCTCTCAATCTCAAAGTCAAATCACTTCATGTAGGGAAATGGCGGATTATATTATTATTTTTTTTGAGAACATTTTGATAAATTAATCAAAGTCAGCAAAATATTTCTATCAAATCGCTGTTTGATCATCTTAATTTCGATCATTTTTTTAGCATTTAAGTGTCTTCTTGGCATCAGAATTAGTGATCTTCAGTCATTAGCTTCATAGATACTTACTTTTGATTATAAACATGCATAAAATTAGAGATTCATTTGATTCTTCAATTAATGTACTAAATTTTTAATATATTTTATTTGATTTGGGCTCTCAAATCATATTACTTTTGGTGTCTCGGCGTTGTTCTCATTGATATGTTAGAGTTCCTTGCTAGATCAAATGATTGATTTTGTCTAGTTTATTTTTCCCAATTTTTAGACATTAAAGTATGATCGTCTTAAAAATATATTTAGACATGTTTGAAAAAATTTGCAATGTAAAAATATTAATTTGAAAAAATCATAACGCGGAATATCCTCTTGGGCTATGAATCAGTAAATTCTCCCACGCTATAATTTCACTATTTATCTTAGTTGTTGTGCAAAATTAAGTAAAAAATGACAATATTTTGCTCCAACTCAAATTGATCTAAAATTGGTTATAGAATCTCATCGGGGCTTTAAAATCGTCAAAATTGAATATAACTACAAACAACTAAGCATCAATAGGAGGAGCGGCAAGAACTATTGTAACGCTTAAATTTTTTTGTCTACAACAGATAAAAGATTGTCAAATTTTTTGCAAAAAAATCTCAATTTTATACAAAATTAAAAAATTTGTAATCCTCTCTTTAAAAACCCCCCTAAGCTGGGAGAGAAGAGCTCACTTTATCAATTTCTCATAGCTCTGAATCCATCTTTTAAAAGAGGTTAAAATTGTCCTCGGTGTAGGTGGTGTCTGCGATTCCCTCATTTGTAGGGTCGGTTACTCCATACTAACGAGGCATGACTAGTTGATTCTCTGCCAAGATCAATATTGGGCAAATCTTCTTGACTCCAAGCAAGACATCTTAGTTCTAAATGTAAGAAGTCAAACATTACAACATCTCTCCCTTTAAAAAGCCAAAAAAAAGAAGGGGCCAAATCATATTATTTGTAAAAAATGTTTAAACGGATAACAGGATGTGGACTCAATCTTTTGCAGGCGAGGCCTTTTAAACATGCAATTTCGTCACAATAGATCAATAGTTTTCAATGTCTCAATGTAATATTGTTGAATTAGTGATGGACCGGCTGATGCTAGACCCTTGCGGGTCTACAGGAGGCGAAGGGGGGGGGAGGGGGGGGCAGCCGGGGGTGAGCCAGTAGGGGCCGAACCTGGGGAGCAAGGGGGAGGGTCTCGGTGTGACCCTTGGGCCACTTACTTGAATCCTTGGGCATCAAGGGGGCGCGGCCAGGTTCTTGGGGGGAAAATGGTGGGTGGATGATGGGGGGCACAATTTTGGATGAGGGGATGTTGTGAGATTGTATGAAAGGAGCCATTAGGGTTTATTTTGGGGCATATGTGAAGAAAGCTCTTTTCTCTTTTACCTTCTGTTTCTCTCTGGGTTTCTTTGGGATTTTGGTCACTTCTCGAAGTGGAACTAGCTTTGTCTTTGTTTGTCTGAGATTAATGCATAAGCTCTTTTGTTCTTCCTCTCATCTTCTTGTTTGTGTTGATACTTTGATATGGTGGAGACTTTTCAATCCTTGATGGAAAATTGGGGCAAACCTAATTTGTGAAAACAAGGTGTACAAACTAGCCTCTCAATTTCTTCTTTCTACTTGCCTTAGAGGCTTTGGGGGCTTCTGTACATACTCTGGGTGAAATGACAATAATGCTCCTAATTTTCATGTATTTAGCTTAGCAAATCAAGCCACTTAATATTTCTCCCTTCGTTGGATGGCATAGAACAATGGATGAGATCTATTTGTGTAGATGTACTCTTATTGTCTATTTTCATGTTATTGTAAGAAGGTCAAGGAGAAAGACTATATTTCTTTGTGTATTTATGGTTTCTTCGATTGTGATTTTTTTTTTGGGTTAACACTTCACCTTTATTTTGTTTGTTGGATGAATTGTTTGCACGTTTTTCTAATCATTGATAGCTCTGATTGACAATATATGTACTTTCACTCTTATAATAAGATCAACAACATACCAATATCTCATGCATCAATGTGATATAAAGGCCTAGGGAGAATATACTAAGACTATGCGCAACAACTCAGGATCCACTCCTAAAATTTAAGATGCCTTAGCAAAAAACTTCTGAAAATATTTTTTTAGGTTCTCTTCATTTTGAAGGAATTCTCAAATATTGGATAAAATCCAATTTGATGATTCTTAGACTAGAGAAACAACAGTTTAGATGAAAGTTAAGTGTAAAAGCACAAAAATTATTGATAGTATCATCGAAAAAGCATAGTAGAATTCAAGTATTTAAACTAAATCATGAAGAGGTAGCGCGGATAGGATAGAAGGAGAAGGATATTAAAAAACTGTTGATTGAATATGTGTGATAATCCTATAATGTTGATATGCTCATATGGGATGGAGGACCCATCATTATGGGTTGAGATTTTAGCTTAAAAATCAATGATAGCTTCAAGATTAAATCAATTCTGACCACAAATCGAGCCAATTAAGCTAAGGCCAAGACCAAATTTTTGGTCTTGTTACAATTTTAAGTTATAAATGGATTGGCTCAAATAGGCTCGAATATTTTTTTATTTATAAAAATTTAATTTTTATTTATCTAATATACTTTTGTTGAAACTCTAATTTACATGGTGGTTTCTTGAGTGAATACAATGTGACAATTAAGTCGATTTAGTTTTTCGCACCGGCTCCATAAAGTTTTGAAAATCATGTGACAAACTAATTTTTAGTTTTTTGTTAACTGAAATTTGATTAAATATGATGTGGCGACTTTCATTTAAGCCAACTTGAAATTAGATAAGTCATATCAATATTGATTCCATGTTGAATTCAAGCTAGTCGAATCGCAATAACAATGTCACAATATTCGATTTCAATCAAACAATCTCGAGCCATCAGCAATTTGAACCGACCCAGGGAGGCTCAAAAAGAACTGGTTACAAACTGTATCCCACTAGAATGGATGAAGAGGATTGCATTATTCAAGGAATATTCTTAAAAGACAACATGGGGGATGTTTACTATCTCTTATCAGAAAATTCATCTTGAATAGGCATCAAAATCATCAAAAATAAATTATTGTAAGGGAATATCTATAGGAAAGGTTGGTCAAGTTGCTACCGTTGGAAAGGATTGCGAGTTGGTCAAGCACTATGAGAAGGATAAGTTGGAAAGAACAATATCAATAAGTTCTACATTAGGCCGTAGGAGAGGACGACTTTAGCAAGACAATGAGGGCTTGCAAAAGTCTCTTTAAATTATATAACCCTATTCTATTATTGTTTTGTGTTAGTGGGCTCCATTATTTGTGATGGTACACTTTGTTGATCAACCTCTCCACAAAGTCGAAGTTATTCAAGCTTGATGCTCCTCCATCTCGTACATCCGATACTCCAACTTTGGGCTTGAGAACCTGTTCCTGCCAATTACTTTGCCTTCGATGTGGGACTAATTCTTAGGTGATGAGGGTTGGACTTAAAGATCCATTATTGTAAGCAATATTCGCGTCAACCATTGAACTAGTGTTTGTTAGATGTTAGTGTATGATTTTCACAAATGCCGTCAAACTGTGGCTAGAAAATTCTGGGGTATAGAGATAAATTTATATCCTAGCTTTATACAATTAATCTTGCACACATGCAAACAAAAGAGGAAAAATAGAAGATGTCATAGTGTTTATGTGATAAAATGGGGAAGGGGAAAAAAACTATGGGACTAGCCCAATTGATGATCCTACCATGCACGCAAATTTATACAGTGGTTTATTGTTCCCTCAATTGGAGAGACGACGAGATTACAAAAAAGAGAACTCAAGCTAATCTATTCTAATTGTAGTATAACTTGCTCGAGAAGTAGTGGAGGGTAATCATATTTTATCATATGATGTTTTTGGAATTGGCGGTAGGGCAACGACGGTCAAACCAAGACAATTACATCATGATAGATGGACAATAATGAGCGATGGCGGCGACGGAGATGTCTTAGGGCAAAAGACATCAAGCGAGGTGAATTGACAATGATGGCTAAGTGATGGTAACGGGCAACGGAGGTCGATTGATGATAGTGGATGAGTGGTAGGTAGCGATAATCGTCGGTGTCGAAGTTGGGTATAGCTCTAAATTCTCCATATCTTAAACTCTTTTAATTCAAGGCAAGGTCTCTCTTATAAAGAACGCCAAAATCCCAAAACTCTCCATTGGATGTCATGTGTTATCCCTTTGATCATAGATTATTTTTTTAGCATTTAAGTGTCCTAATTATCCAGAAATAATTGATTATTGGGCTCGTTGGGCTGCTTCATTGAAACTCTTGTTTGACTATTAGCATGACAAAAGAGTATTCATTTGATCTTTATTTAATGTCCCAAAATTTCAATCATACTTTCAAGTTTGACTTGGGATTGTTTGGACTCAAATCAGAATTTTTTTGGTGCCATCGAATTTATCTTGTCAATACATTCAATTCAACTATAAGTTTATTGAATCACAGTTAGAATGGTCTTGACTTTAGTCTTGGAAATTTAATTCAAAAAATTGTATTGTGAATGTGCTTGATAGATGGATTTTATTGGGCGCATCATCCTAAATACTGAGACTGAATTATAGCTGTCTATGAGACCTAATAGCTAATATAATATAGTGCACGTCTGGAAATATACTTTCATGAGTATGAAGGCACACCACCATGATAAGCAGTACTAGAATGTTCGCACTATAAGGAATACGCTCTGCCTGGTGCTGATTGAACAGGCGAAAAGAAAAAAGATTTAAACTAAAAGGAACACTCGGTAGAAAAAGTCCACTAATCCTGAGTAGCTGCGACTTCATATGAATATATCAGGGGGAAAACACCTAGGCAGGCAGGCTTTAATTAGGTGCACAAAACCTTGGATTTTGGTTATAGATTTAATGTAGAAAGGGATCAACGAAAATAGACTAAATCCAGAAATGAAAAGGAATATAAAAGAAGTTTGTCTATAAATACTGTGTTGCAAAAAAAGAAGAAAAATTAAGGTCAAATTAAGGAGAAGAAATAATGGTAAAGACAAGTATAAGATCAACAAATCAATTATTTATAGGCGGTTGTTGTGGTGGACAAACTGTGTATTGTGATGTTCAAATATTACAAGACTTGAATCCAAAGAGCAACTTCTAGTCTATAAAATATGATTAATTAATTGTGATCCAAACCATTAAGAAATATATTGATTTGATCAGCACCCCAACTGTAGAATAATATGATAGTTGGCTACTCCTCATTTGCTTGTGAAAAAAAAAGGATATTAATTGTCAACGTCTACATGTAATATTCCAAGCGCTATCAAACCTAAAAACGTTATCAGCAGTTCAATTGTAACTGAAATAAGAAAAAGAAGCAGATTATGGAAGTTAAAATAAAAAAAAGACAGACCCTAAACCCATACCAAAATGGCCTTGTTTAGCAGCAATATGAAAGCATCGAAGCTGTTGCAGCCTTGATAGCTAGCTGATTGTAAATCAGACACCTTCAAAATCTCGACACACCACCTCAACTTGCCCTTTCTCTGAGGCAACATACAGTGCAGTCTCCCCATCCTGTTTCTGCTTGGAAATCCAGATCCTTCAATTGAACATCACCGCAATCTGAAAGAATATACCGAACATCGACAGATTTCCAGCTCTTGCAGCCAGATGATAGCATTGTATCTCCTCGCCTCCCGGGGCTTTCTGATCCTCCTCTCTAGAAAACTTTATGTTTTTCCATTGTCTGTACTTAAAACTTTCTGCTTCTCCATCCACAGTTGAGTTGACCCCTTTGCTTTTCCTTAATCTATCATGAAGTCGTCTTAGCCAATCAGAAGCCAAGATTTGAAATGATCCATATATCAAAACTTATTCATCCGTGAATGTCAAAATTCAAAAAATATGCACAGAAATCTTCAAGCAAATCAAAACCAGATTATCTAGCTCAGTAGAAAAGCGAGCAAGCACTTCAATGGATATCAGCAACCTTTTCTTCAACACACTAAAAATCAAAAACTTGTATTGTATTTCTTCAAAAAACATCCAAATCGAAGTTCATTGAATCCAAAAGTGAAGGAAAAAGCCAGCTCTTATTGAAATTCATAGCCAAACCGTCATTACCTCGGCCAACAAATCTCCAATCAGAGAAACACCGGCTTCTCCAATATCATGGATTTCCAGTACACTAATCAATCCAGTTAACCTTCTCTTAATTTCAAAACAGCTAAAAGAACAGGTGAGAGAGTTTGTGGGAATTGGGAAGCAGGCCTTGCTGTTCATGGTTTAGCAAGACGCAAGAGTCCAACGCTTCCCCGGAAGGCAGAGTTTACTAACAAAGAAAAGGACGGACCGACGGATCAAGGATCTCGGGCGGGGCGGGCTTCGGTCGGGTCGGTTCGGTCGCAGTCAGCACCATACCGGACAAGGACTTAGAAAGGGATGCGGTTAAAAGAATGTCTTATAAGAAAGTGATTTAAAAGAAATATTTTAGAATTATTTGGATGATGTAAATTATATATATGGAATAATTTTTATTCTAGTTTGAAATAATAAATGCATTTGAGGTTAAAATTGTGACGGTTGGCGAGAGGTTGTGGTGGTGTGGTGGTGGTGGTGGCCAACGACTAGGTGACGGTCGGCCACGGGTGGTGGTGGCCGACAATTGCGGCCGATGACGGTAGTGGCTGGTTGTGGTGGCCAGTTGATGTATATATAGAATACATAAGAAGTCTAAGGAAGTAATATGTGATGTAATAATTTAACTTTTAATTGATTTGTATGCTATATTAGATGTTAAGAAAAAAATTAATTTATAAGTAGTACAATTAAGGAAATAGGAGAAGTAGGGATTTAATTCAAGTGAGTGCATATAGAATGAACATAAAAAGTATTTTTATTAAAAAAATATATTTAACAAAGGTGACGAAATATTTGATAAACTTTTCAATGAAGATTGTAAAAAATGATTGCTTTATGTAACCTTAGCACCTGAATATTGTTGTTTTGTTTGTATCGAGTATTATGAATTCAATGTTATAAAGATTTAAAAAAAATAAAGTGTGGAAAAATGATAGACCAATTGATATTTCAATAAATGTGTGTAAATATTTAAAATATGAAAGAATTTCTTGGCTTATATGAAACTTTTTAATATATTTTGAAGACTAAAAGGATATTATACGAGTAGTGAATGAGTGCGTTGATTCTTAATTTTAAGAATAAGGTGATGCACAAAAGTGTATGATTATATATATAATAAGTTAATGTATCATGTTTTAAAGCTTCTGGAGAATTATTGAGCATAGGTTTGATGTGACATTAATGTTTCTCAAAATCAATTGGATTCACGTCGAATAGGTTTACTATATAAGTTATATATTTTTAAGTAGGTTTGATGGAGAAAGTATAGGGAGAAGAAGAGGATTACATATATTAGGTGTTGTAATTACAAGTTTTATGTCTTAATTCATGAAACAAAATATTTTCTCAATGCATGTTTTGCACTACTTGTTATAATTATGTGTAGTGTTTCCATGTCATGTTTGTGTTACATGTTAGGGTTTATGTTTCATAGATAAAAGATATTATGTTTCTCCCACTTAGGTGCCTAAGTAGATAAAATCCCATTTGATCATATTTTTAGAGAATTAAGTGGGACTTTACTTTAGACCATACATGAGTAACATGGACATCAAGTGGGGTTTGAGCTTGCTATGTTGGATTAAAAAAGTATTTATTTATTCAGCTCAAATTTAAATTAAAATCAAAATTATTTTTAGTGGAGCCAACTCAACTCTTTGAGTATTTTCTACTTATTAAAACAATTTCTTTTGCCCCTTAAGTGGGGGGCTCAAAGCGTAGGTTGCGGATACAGTGGTGTGACTGGTTCGGTAGGTCAGCCGGAATTTATGGACTGCCAAGCACACTTGGCGAAGCCAGGTGTGACAGCAGACGGTTCCTTGTCCCCATTTTTTTTACTATACATTGTTCCATATCAATGCGCATGGGGACATGCGTTGAAAATGTTGTCATCATTGCTATTGCTATATTGCTATGTCCATATTTTGACCAAGTTTTGAACCCTATAGACTCATTAAATCACTCATCCTACACTTCATATGCCTTTATTTTTTCATTCTTCCATTCATAAGCTAAGCTAAGCTTTATTCCGAACCTTCACTTTCTGTCTCCTTCCTTTTGTTTTGGACAAAAGAGTTGAACTGTCTGAATTGAATGCCCTGCAAAAAAGCTGCTACTAATTTCATTTGAGGAAGCCTCTCATGCTTCTTTTCTCCCTTATCAGTAATCAGTCCTCCCCTTTCTAAATGTCTCTATCTCCCTCTTTCCAAGTCCTTTTTAGACTACTAGCTAGCTTTACTTTCTCCAATGGAGGAATGGAGAGAGCTTATAGTATAGCTAGCTCGAAAGCTTCTGAGAAAGTTGGAAAAAATCTCTCTCAAATATAGCCTTTTTTAGAGTTTTCAGTTGGAGTTTCTGAGTTTGGTTGCAGCTAGAAAGCCTTTTTATGGCTTGTCTAATGAGAAGATTCCAAGGCCTAATGTGTTGGAGGGCTCTTGCGAAAGATGGTGAAGGAATAGAATAAGCATCATTACAAGAAAAAAGGGAGCGGTTGTAATGATTTAGTATCACAAAGAGAAATGTTCTTATCATCAAATACACAAGCTAAATAGCTCACTTTAGCCTGTTGGTTCGAGTTTTGTGTATGAATTGTGTGTGTGAGTTTTACTTTAATGGCCTAAATGTTCAAAAAAAAAAAAAAAATTTTTTTTTACATATATAACACCTAAAACTATTGAAAATACATATTTAACACATAAACATCTATATTTACTAATATACCACATAAAATCCCTCTTTTAATCAATTCTAACATTCCGGTCCAAAAAAAAATCACTATTAGCGATTGTCGTCCCCGTCAATGGCATACTTTCACAATGAATACAAGTATCTCATGGCTTCAAAGGAGTGGTAGAATATAAGAAAAGAGAGATTTTAAGCGGTATATTAGTAAATATTGAAATTTAGTTGTTAAATATGTATTTTCAATAGTTTTAAGTGTTATGTATGTAAAAATCCAAAAAAAAATACACAAGCTTTAAACCCAACAACTATTGGTTGATAGTCAAAGCTCCCAATAACCATATCAAATTTTTATGATAGAAAGAAGATTTTTTTAATTAAATGCAATCATAATATTGCATGCATTATGGAAAATAAGTCTGTCACTTAAAAAAAAAAAAAAAATCTTATAAGAATATTTGATTGGAAACTTTCTATGATCTAGCAAGGACTCTTCATATTAATATTTTCATTATAAAATGCAGACAAAAAACCTTTTTTTAGCTAGCAATAATTCGAACACTAAACAAACGTTTTGTTCTCAAATTAAACCATTTTCAATTAATTAGAATTAATAATAAAGCTTCAAAAACAAGAAAAAAAATTTCATTAAATAAACCCATAAGGCCATAATCAAAGCAGCTAAACTCAGTTAATTATAATCATTATAATGAAATTAACATCTCTTCGAGTTAACAACAAAGCCCAACACCAACTACAAGAACAGCCACACAATATCCTACGCAGGCCCAACCCCATCAGCACCCGCCGCCCTAGCGCCAGGTGCCCTAATCATCAAATGCCCCCCAACATTCATTCCAAACGCTACGGCAGGCGACGACGCCGGCGCCGGCGTCGCCGGCGCATCGAATCCCAATTGATTTCCGGCCACAAGCCAAATTGATACTGAGTCGATATTTCAGCGGGAGACGGCGGAGGATTGAATTGGTACCTGGCGAGTTCCGATCGGGCGATGGAGAGCTCAAGCTGTATCTTACGGAGCTCGTGATGGAGAATGGAGATTACGCCGACGCAGCCATAGACGGGATCTCGGATCCTCATATCGGCTTCGTAAGCGAGAGAATTGACGGCGTCTTCGCGATCTTTGGGGGGAATTTCTTTGAGGAGTTTGGTGACGTTGCTGGCGCCGAACACGCGGTGGACGCTGATGAATTTTTGGGGTTGATCGGCGAGGAAGTAAGGCGCGAAGACGCAATCGGGCTGGCATTTCCGGCGAAGGAATTTACAGGCGGCGCAAGGAGAGGAGGCCGTGGCGCCGTTGGCGGAGGCGCAAGGGGGAGGAGGAGGAGTGGGCGGAGGGAAGGAAGAGGGCGGAGTAAGCGACGTCATATATATATATGGCTGGATTCAAATGCTGGCAGAAATTAAAGAGATTGCAGAGTTAATTAAGTTTTAGAAATTGTTAGTGGCAAATTACTATATTTAGATTCTAACAACTATTTTTTTATATTGATTTATACATAAAATAAAATCATATTAATAATGATATCATTTAAAAATTACATTATCGTATAAGAAAATTTAGATGCATACCATATAATTTTTATGCAATTATACCGCTGATATGTACTTATATATAATATTTTATTATTTTAATTACAATAAAATTAATATTAATATTATTTTTAATAAGATTTAAAAATTTAAATATTATTCAATTGAAAATTAAACTTTAGATAGTAAATATTATAAATAATTAAAAATTATATGATATATATGTAAATCCCTATAAACACAATAATAATTTATGTAGTAGATTTATAAATATATAAGAATTTAATAATATTTATATAACTCTTCAATTAATTAATGAGATAATAATGTTTGTGATTATTTCAATTATCATTAAAATTTATTTTGATAATATTATATAAAATTTAACTTTTTAAAAATTATAATAGATATTATAATATTTTCATGGAAAAAATAATAATTTTGCTTGTTTCTTTTGTGTTGATTAATGGTTGAATTTTTGGGTGGCTAATAAGAGTATTACTTTAATATTAATGAAAAAAAAATTATGTAAGGACTTTTTCATATGAATGTAAGATTCATAATTAACATTTTAAATAGAGTAATATATATTATTAAAAATGCAAGAAATCATAATTTTATCTTATAATTAAATTAGCTCCATAATCATAATTATGCATGCACAAAACTATTGTATGAATTAGTAACTTAATTATATTTTCTTATAATTTTTTTAATTGTTAGTCTTACATTTTTTACATAAACTTATATTAGGAGTTCCTAATATTATTTTTTTATAAATGTCTCAAATAATGGGTTTCAAGAAAAATTTTGACTCAAAATATTCAAATTATATTTTATCGAAATATATATTACACTTATCATATTAATTTTGAGATGATTTGCACTGCACTAATTTTAAAGTAAATCTTTTAATTATAAAATTTATATAAACAAACGTTTACTGAAAATTTCTACATTTGAATCCAAAAAAAATCACAGATTTTAAAATATAAATATTGGATTAATTCAATCATTCAAACACAAAGATTTAAATTTGATTGCATGGATAGGTATATTTATTGCTATATTTTTACAAAATTTAAAGCAAATCTTTTGATTCTAATTAATCTATCAAAAAAAGTAAAAAAAGTAAAAAAAAAAAAAAAAGATATCAAACGATTTAATGAATGATATGTGTAATTACTTCAACATGTCTAGAGATTTTCTCTTAGGCTTCGAATTATAAGGCAGCAAATCGTTTTATTTCCTAATTAGTTTTGTTTAATGATGCGTGATTAATATACTTTCTTTCTTTTGTGATTTTATTTTAAAAGATGAGAAGATAAAATGCTTCATATGTATCTTAATAATATATGATTCACTTTGCTCGGTTAGATTGTCATAATATAAAATAAATTAAAAAGGGAATTAATATTTCTTTCTAATTAAGATGGTTTTTCCTTAATGATTTGGTTAATTTATATTCTATTTCTTAATATTTGAAAAGATTTGGAGAAAAAAAATCATTCAATCTAACAAAATAAACAAAGAAAAAATTTATTTCCTTAAAATTAAGAAAAAAAAACTCATTAATAAAAATACTTCTCAAAGTCAGAGATCTAAAAAGATTTGAAAAGAAAAAAAATTATTATAAATAAAATTAATAAAAATGCTTCTTAATATTACTTTGATCAACTATATATAATACTAAGTTTAAATTAATTTACTCTCTTATAATGTCATGATATGAAATAAAATAAAAATAATAATTTCATCTTTGAGCATGAAAATAAGATTTTTATATTATTTTTATATATTGTTTTAACTCTTTAATTCCCCACTATGTATAATATCACATGTATAAACTAAACATTTATAAACTACATGAATGTAAAAACATTTAATAATTTGATGAAGCAAAATATTTATTTATAATTAAAAAAAAAACATGCCATCAGATGAGTAAAAACTAAAAAATGTTGTAAAAAAATAATAATAATAGCTCTTTTTCATTATTTTAAATTTTGAAAAAATGTATATTTGCAAAAAAAATAAATTTTGTTATAATGTAAAATTTATTCAATTAAAAGAGCACATCTGAAATATAATGATTCTATTCTTTAACATATAAAATGAGTGAAAGCAAATAATGAAAGTTTTGTCAACTCAGACCAATTTTCTGCCATAAAATCACTCAAAACGCAGAGTAAGAGAAGAACAAAAACTCGACCATGAATACTATTGAAAGGAAAGTATTATAAACAGTAAATAAATAACAGAGAAGAGAACAGTGGAGAAGGAGTCTGCCGGCCGCCGACAACCGACCGCCGGATCCGGCGGCGGCGGTGGCTCAGCCATACCTCGTTGTAGCTGTTTAAGCTTCCTCTCTCTATATGATGATCTTTCTCTTTCTATGTCTGAAGCTATAGTATTACTGAGTGTAGTAATTGAGTCTCTTGGGTCGTTTTCCTTCGTTTTGCCTCCTCACCTTTCTCTCGAGGAGAGAGGCGAGCGTTCCGCGCGGAGGCTAAAAGATGGTGAGCAGAGACGCCTCACCCAAAATTTATGGCAGGTTTGGACAAAAAAGAAAGAAGAGAGAGAGAGACAGAGTAGAATATGGTATTGATTAAGAGAGAGAAGCAGAAGGGGACAAAGATGGTGTTAAGGAAATAATTATAGAAATTTTTATGAAATGATTTTAAAAATAATAAAAAATTGCTTATAATATGAGTTTGAAAATAATTAAGTTTAATTAAAGATTAGTATTATACTACAAGAATTTATATTATACTTGATATGTCATCCAAAAACTTATCTTAATTGGGCACAAATCTCAATGCAAAATCATGTGGGAAACTTCCGAAATTAATATTGGGACCATCCGAACTCCGATTTCAGCAAACTTAAAGTTGAATTGAGCGTCTTGAGAATACGAACCCAACGACACCAAATTCAACCCAATCCGAGCCCAAACGGGTCCAAATCAAGGGTTAGAAGCTCTGTTGGAAGGTTCGAACTACAATTTGGATTGTCAAACGGTTTCCAAACATAACGTGCTTATAGTCGAATCGAGCGGCTCGACAAGAAAAATCCAACGAGCCCAAGATCACTGAATTCTGACGTCAATAAGATGCTTAAATGTCCATCAAATTGTCCATGATCAAGGGATTCATCATCGGCCGTCCATCCAACCACTCCCCATTTACCCTTAATCTCTCACCTATTTACGGGCATGTCACTTCAGAAATCTATAAATAGACTCCTCATTTCTCTTGAAAAGGAATTCAAGCAAGAAGAGAAGGAAGAAGAGCTCATTCTTGACCACCACCGGATTTTCGCCGGACCACCATCAGAGTTTCTCAAGACCATCACCTGAGGCCCTCGTCTTCGCCAGACCACCATCTGAGACCCTCGCCTTTGCCGGAACACCACCTAAGGCCCTCACCTTCGCCGGACCACCACCTGAGGCTCTCGCCTTCGCCAGACCACCACCTGAGGCCCTCGCCTTCTCCGAACCTACACCTGAGACCCTCACCTTCGCTAGACCACCACCTAAGGGCCTGAACTCCTCCAGACCAACACTTGAGGCCCTAAGCTCCGTAAGACCATCAACTGACGCCATTATGTTATCAAATCACCGTCGGACTACTAACTGACGCCCCAATTTTCAAGTGATGCCATATTTAACACTAAACTTCAACCATATGGTTGATATTTGTAATCTGATCGCCCTCTGGGACGAGTCAGTCCACTATACTCAACTCAAATTCTAGTGAAATATTTTTAACTTGACTAGGCCTCGTGGTTTTTCCCTTTCAAGGATTTTTCACGTAAAAAATCTTGTGTTCTCTGTGTGTGAGGTGGATATTCGTGCAACGCTAAAACGTAAAATTACAACTCTATCGCCGCGTATATTCTAGCCCGCAACAATATTAATCTTAAAATAATTCAATAATTTTTTAATCTACCTTAATATAATTTGAATTAAGACATCTTCATAACTGTTTTTTCAAAAAATGTCTATTTTTAATCAAAAATTGTTGAGATGTAAGAATAGAAAAAATTTGTAGTATTATATTTAAAGAATATGTCATTGATGTATATCATCGCCAAGAAAGTTGATACACATTGTCAATGCCAAGGTCGATACTTATCTATTTCATTGCGTATCCTCGCTCACAATATTAATGTAAGGCATCACCAGGACTATGGTTCTTAATGAAAACACCAAGATTACAATGGACATCTTAGTCCTTGGCCTCCTCTCCTCAAAGGTGAACGATCAAACAAACTACAAACAATGATATTCAATACTATCGCCAACAAGATCAATGCATACTATCGATACCAACTGTTATTTCTAATGTCAACACTAATTTTATATTGGACTTATTGGTCTTCTCATCAAATGGGAATGATCAAATGTGTTATAATGGCGTTTTAAAGATAAATCAAATGCTCCTCAACTTCTATAATGGAATTCATTTTTCACAATTTATATAACCATACCGCATCAACACTTTCCCCGACTTTGAGAAAAAGATATCATATGTAACTAACATCATACACTAGTGGAATCATTTCAACTAAGCATTTATTTGAGTCGGCTTTCTTACTGCTTCTTAAAGTAATTTTTTAGTGCAAAAAAAATTTAGACTAAAAAAATTTATATTAGAAAGCTACTTTTAAAAGTAATAAGAAAGTTGTCCCAGACCAAGCCTAAATAAGAACCTATCACTTTATTAGCTTTTCAGGTTTCTAGTGCTTTGGAGATGCTTAAGAATACTCTAACATATACATATTTTTTCTTGAATAAATTTCAAAATAAAGTATTGGAAACTTTTACATAATAAAACTTGAAGAGCAGCAGAATTTTTTTCATAGTAATATTTGTTTATCTTCTTAGAACAAGGCACTACTTTTATTAAAATTTTGTTCATAAATCAAAATTTTCTTCCATCAGATGATCGATAACTCTCAATCCATAGAGATCCTTTAATACAAAATAATCAATATAAAAAGGACCACTTCTATGCTTTTGAAATTTTTTATTTACAAAATTCACAGTAGTATTTTTAAGATCAGAAATTTCTTATAAGATTTTTGCCCTCAAAATTTATCAGTGATATTAAATATTTTGTCTTTTTTTTCTTTTTGAGCAACCCAAATTTAATCTTTTTATTCACAACACTAATCTTAGAGCAAATATATAAATTCATTTTCATATAATTTTGTATCAGAATATTTTAACATAATTTTTTTAAAATAATATATATATATATATTATATATATATATATATATATATATATATATATATATATATATATAAAAATTAAAAATAATAATAAATTTGAGTTGTAAGGTGTGGCATTAGACATAGGGTCCCTTTTATTCCTCATGATCAGAGACAAACACAGAGCTGCCAAATTGCTTCCACATCTAACTTTCAATGAAGACAGACCCAAAACATGTATATCCATAAATGCAAACATTGTCTCCCATTTTTCATAAATAGATAATTCCTTCCTTCCTTGTAATTCTCTCTCTCTCTCTCTCTCTCTCTCTCTCTCTCTCTAGCTCATCATCTCCCCTCTTCCCATGCATTAACTCTCATGATAGTCACCACTCATTCTAGCCAACCTACCAAGGAATAAATGACATTCTTGGTAACTTTGTGATGTGAAGAGTGAGGGTAGATGGCAACTAGGTTAATGCAAATTTTATTAAATCATTTATATTCTTTATTACACTTTCTATGTACTTTTTTTTTTTGGCGCTGGAGGCATTTAGGCCAATTAAGGCAGAATCAAGCACATATCGCATATAAAATATTCGAACTCAAGACCATTTAGTTGGTAGCCTAAACTCTTAACCAGCAGACCAAGATGAGCTGTGTTTTCTATGTACTTCACTACTCATATATATTAGTGTAGAATTAATTATATGTATTTTTTGCTTTCTAATTTTTATGAACTTAGATTTTATTTGGGACTATTTTTTTATTGCTTTAATTTTAAAACCGTAACTATAATTCTATTCAAAAATTGCTATTTTGCTGGTTTTAAAAAAAAAGTTATGCTAGAAAAATGCTTTCTACAACAGCTTTTAAAAATTACTTTCGCTACACCAGCTTTACAAAATAATAAAAAAAATGAAAATGGTACCAAATAAAACCTAAATAAAATTTGACCATGTAATTCACAAGTCAATATACTAAATTAAAAGTCTTAGATATAGATCAAATCCTTGTCGAGTCCAATGGACATGGTTGTTTCTAGCATAAAAAATAACCTTCTTTACTTATTACTTTGATACAATATAGGCAAATGATAAACCGTTGTTCAATTACTTCATTGCAAAGTAAAATGAAACTTAGGCTTCGTTTGGGACGATTTTTTTTACTGTTTCTTAAAGCAGCTTTTAGTTATTGTACTATAAAGCTACTTTAAGAAGTAAGAAGAAAGTCATCCCAAACGAAGCATTAGACTTGTGGGCAATGGACATTCCTTTAGTTGGTGGATTCTCACCGAGGGCAGATAATGGTGGTGAAGATGTTATTACTTGGAGAGGATAAGGTCAGTTGATGCAAACTTGTAGAGAAGAAGGCATAGAGACAACAAAGAGGTAGATGAGCAACTGTTGAAGAAGATGTAGCACAGTTGGAGGGAGAAAAAATATGAACTTTCATAAATGGTGCGATCTATAGAAGTAAAAACAGATGTTAGTAGTAATGATCAAAACAGTGGTGTGCTTATTTAGATCAAGAGTACTCAACGAAGATACACTGATTGCCTTTAGGATAAAGTTTATCACCATATTGAAAAACAAAAACAAAAGCAAACAAAGCAAAAGCATCCAAAAATACAAATGGTTGTGACATTAGCAAGAGTGGCCAAAGGAGACAATTGATAAGATAGCAGATGTGCGAGTGCTGCAGTACCACGAGCAATAAATGACAGCAAAAAGGGGTTGAGGTAAGGAGAAATTATTCCGTGCAGAGGCTGGACATAGAATGCTGTCTGAAGACCAATCAAAATGCGTCACGTCAACAGTCGAGGGTACTGCAGTAGGGGACGGGCATTTTGGTTGGTTTCTGGACAGCATTCTGTGTCCGACCTCTACACAGAATAATTAATATGAGGTAAGAGGGTTGGGATCACTCTCATTATGATATTATATATTATGATGACAAAATTTGATCATTTTATTCGCTAAACAATGATGACTATTTATAGACATACAAGATGACAATGATAGGAAAAAAATTAAAAAAAATAAATATATTCAAGGAAAAATATAACAATTTTTCTCTAAAGAATATACTCTTCTAATGAAGCGATTTCTTAATATTATTTCCAAATAAGCAGCGTACACTAACAACTTCATAATTTAACAAACATGAACATGAATGTATAAGTTGCTTGAATCTAAAGAGCATAAAAACTTTTGTGATCGTTGTTTACCAGCTCAGAGTCTGAGAAAACTGACAGAGACCATGATCTGGATCTGCTCCCAGAGCCCCTTCCAATATTTCTCAAGTTCTTCTCCTCTATTCTGTGGATAACAATACAGTAGCACATTGATCCTATTGTGGTGAGCATAATTGATGCACCAATTGCCATTGTGCCCCATGCCAGCCACCAGTCTTTCCGGCCAACCACAATGTAGGTTAGAGAGATGAAAGAGATGGAAATAAAAAGGCAAGCCACCCACATAAGCTTGTTGATAATGAAAACCATAAGTTCCTTCGCCTTCTGCTCCACAACTATCAAAGATGTCTGGACCACAACAACAGCAAGAGATATGAAGAGCGCAAGGGAATCAAAAACAAGGAAGATGATGAAGGATGCAGTGTTGCCAATGTTGGCTTGACCAAGCTTATACCCGTCGGCAGGCTCCTGAACAAACTGGCCTGGCACCGTGAATATGGCGGCGAAGGCTACGGTGGCGATGAGCACGGCGACAATTGTGTTTGAGTTGATGGCATTGTTGAGGCCACCGATGTGAATTTTTCTGAGTCGCTTCTTAATGTGTTGGACCCGCATCTCAGTCTGTCGGGTCTGCTTGAGCTGGGTATGGACGTCATGCTTGATTTCACTAACTGTTTTCTTCAATTGTCTTGCTGGGTTCAAGTGGCTGTCCTGCTCTGTGGAAGACACGGCACCAGCTTCCCTCAAGATGGCAGAAACTTCTTCCAGGCCATTTTTCTCCGCAATGGCAAGAGCCGTGTCGCCTGCTCTATTGAGTGCATTGACATTAATGCCTTCAACTGAAGTTAGAGTCTGCACAATCTGCAAAGACGAGAGAGGAAAGATTGACGATGACTTCTAAATTGACCAGTCAGTTTTCTTGATGAAACAAGGCAGTAATATTTAGGGGTGTTTGATATAGGATTGGATTCAATTTTAGTAGGATTTTCTAAATCCTGTAAATCCGGATTTAGTAAATCCTAGGCTCATAAATCCTGAAGAGTGTTTGGTATGACAAATTGTAAATCTTGTTAAATTCAAAGAACTTTGGCAACAGATTACAGAACAGGCGCCGCGGGAAGAAGTTCCGCAACTATAAGTCGCGTTAAATCCGAATAGGAATGAGATTAGGATTTAGACGAATGTACCGAATTTATGCCGTAAATTCGTAAATCCTGGATTTACGGATTTGCCGGATTTGCAACGGTACAGATTGTGTTTGGCTGGATTTATGCTAAATCCTACTAAAAATGATGGACAAATCCGATACCAAACACCCCCTTAGAAGGTTGGTCTTAACCGGAAAACATAGCTCTCATAACTTCAACCCATGATACTTTTGAGTTTAATATTTGGCAATCAAGTAAACAAGTTTGATATACCGTGTTCACTCACTGAATTCTGAAAGACTGTACATGGGAACAATTCTTGAGCGAATGACTAGAACAAGATGGCCATGAATAGTAAATTAACAAATTTGAACACGCATTTTCTCAATCTATGGTCAAGATGGCCTTTATACCGCTGCAATTCTTTAACATAATGGTCAGAAATGGATGCACACAATTGCCAAAATTCTTTTTATTCATAAAAATCTGAAATTTTATTAGCGGTTACACTGAAAAGGTCATTTTGCGCTCCATGGTTTAAGCTTTACAACTTAAAGCTAAAAAGAATCTTAATCCTTATGACATAAGTTGGGTTAAGAAAGTGCAAGTTTGCCACAGCCGGTATGTCATTCCTTGGTTACATTATTTCAGGGAAAAGGGTTCAGGTTGATCCTAGGAAGGTTCCTGCAATCGTAGAATGGCCTACACTGAATCTTTTTTGATGCATGCAGTTTTCATGGACTTGCCGAGTTTTAGCGATTTATTCGATGTTTTAGTATTCTTATGGCACCACTTACAGACTGTTTGAAACTAAAGCAACTCCAATGGACCGAGGAGCAACAATGTAATTTTGAAGCCGTCAAAACTGCCTTATCTACCGCACAAGTTCTCTCATTGCCTGATTTTGATAAGCCATTCACCTTAGATATTGATGCATCTAATATTGGCATTGGAGCTGTGCTAATGCAAGAAAATAAGCCCATTAAATTCTTCAGCGAGAAATTGTGTCCAGCAAAGCAGCAATGGACGGCCTATGAACATGAGTTGTACGTGAAGCAATGGGAACACTTTGTTACATCAAGATTTCAGTTTTTGTAGTGACCATAAAACTTTGCAATTTATTGACACTAAAAAAATATAAA
The DNA here is from genome assembly GCA_022539455.1 of Dendrobium nobile. Classification (NCBI taxonomy): domain Eukaryota; kingdom Viridiplantae; phylum Streptophyta; class Magnoliopsida; order Asparagales; family Orchidaceae; genus Dendrobium; species Dendrobium nobile. Next base: position 60,836,523 of record CM039726.1, read on the forward strand.
TCGAATGCATGCTAAGTGGGTTTTATTTTTACAGAAGTTTACTTTTTGTTTTGAAAAACAAGAATGGGTCCCAAATCCGAGTCGCTGATGCTACTAGCCAGCCGCCGGCTTTATTAACACAATTACAATTGGAGATTACTGGGCTTGATTGCCTGAAATAATTGTATGCAGAAGATCCATATTTTGGTCCCATTTGGTAGAAATGTTTGAGCAATGAATTTTCTGCTGACTTTTTATTCAAAAATAACCTTATGTGCATTCCGGAATCATCATGGCGACAGTAGATTATTAAGGAAATTCATTTTGGAGGATTGTCCGCTCATGTAGGTTGTGAAAATACAATTGCACAACTACAACAGAAACTTTTTGGACTCATTTGCAAAGAGACACAGCTCATTTCGTTGAAAGATGCTCAGTGTCAAAATTATAAGGGATGCAATCTGAATACAGGTTTTTAAACTCCTTTACCAATTCCAAACTCAATTCGGGAGGATTTAAATTTAGATTTTATTTTGGGGTTACCTCGGACTAAATGAGGTAACAATTTCATTATGGGAGTTATTGATCGGTTTTCAAAGATGACATATTTTATTGCACATAAGAAAACTTTTAATGTACTCAACATAACATGAATGTTCTTTAATGAAATTGTTCGTCTTCATGGTATCCTGCGAAGTCTCACTTCGGATCGTGATGTCAAATTTATTAGTCATTTTTTTTGCGTGAGTTATGGAAGTGATTGCACACCGACATCCAATTAAGTTCTGCATTTCATCCACAAATGGATAGGTAAATTGAAGTTATAAATCATACACTTCGAAATATGCTTCGCTTCTTTGCCTTCTTAGTCCAAGAACACCCGAGAGCCATGGTTTTAAAAACTCGACCAAACTAGCCGATTTAGTCGGGAACGGATCGGGCAGCTAGTTCCATCAGCTACGATAACTGCATTCGAGCATAACCACACGGGAGAGCAAGAAAATTGCGGTTCGACCGTTGAACAGACAGATTGGACCGATTTTTCAAAAACCACGCAATTTAAAATAGTGAATTCTCAATCGTTGATTTCAGATCAAATGGTCAAAATCAAAGAAATCTATTTCTTAAATCATAATTACTAATTCTTATTCACTGCTCAGCTTCTTCTTGTTCCAGTCCCCAAACCATACCGAGTTCTCGTTCCTAAGCGCGGCCTATTGAATGAGACGAAGGCGTCGCCAACACTATTCATCGTCTCCAATATATCCTCTAACCTAAGTCGATACTCAGTTTCTATTTCTCATTGTCTTACAATATTATTAGCTGCGAGTATCAATTGATTTCTATTCATATTGCGATTTTCAATACAAATAAAAATTTTCCCGTTCTTTTCCTCCATATATCAGTCAAAAAATTCTGTTTCTTTTGCAAAGTTTTGAGATAAGATGATTTATGCATGAGTATATGTTGTTTTTATTTCGTTGTTTGTTGCAATTAGCTAGAATTGACCCGAGCTTGGTTGTTGTAATGTTTCTTTGTTTTAATGCACACATGAGAGTTTTTGGCTCCACTTCTTTGTTGCTTTGCCTTGCTATGCTATTGGCTTGGTTATCTTGTTGAAGTTTGCTATTGTTATGGTTCTAAATGCCCCTAAATTTCTGGCTGGTTCAATTGATCTACTAAAGTCACTAGCAAGCTGTTTATGATCTATTTTGTCATTGATTCTCTGATTTTTCTACTCTTTGCTAATTAGAATATGATAGGAATCCGATCTCCACACAACAAAAACAATAATAACGAAGAAGAAACACAGAAGAAATCAGCGAGAAAGAAAGAGATTATGTTTACCTGCTAAGTTTAACATTTCCTCTACTCTTAATGTTTCTTATTTATATCCTTACTACCCACCGGATGATGCTCCAGCCGCCATTGACTCGTCGGATATGAGTATTCCTGCCACCGGGGGTCCTGCTGCGGTGCATCTCATACAAGGAAGAGCTTAAGGAACATTTTCTTTTATTGCTATGTTGACCTCTGTATAAGAAACCAAAGGAGAAAAAGAGAGAGACCGGTGAATCCACGAAATCCTCCGCGATACCCTGCCGAAATCCCGCTGCAAACGGCGCCGCTCCAGTCTGTCTCCGCGAAATCCTGCCCAAATCCCGTATCTCTCCCTCGGTCGCCTCCCATTCGCGGCTATAAGAGGGAGACGAGCTCTTCCACACAGGCGAACTGCTCCTTCCACGCTCGACCCAGCTTCCGATCCCATTGCTCTCCAACGACTTCCTTCCACGATCGCTGCTTCTCCTCTCGAATTCCCTTCCTCCTCTACCTGTTCCGACCCAGTCCCGAACTCCTGCCACTAGACCGACCAAGCCGTCAAACCCAAAGGCCAAATCCCCCCTCTGCTCGACGGGATCCTACCAGCCTCCGTCTCCCATTTCGTTCGATCTCAGAGAGAGAGAGAGAGAGAGAGAGAGAGAGAAGAGAGTTTACTCCATACCTTGCTCCAGCCCGATCTCCCTGCTCCCTCTCCGATTCCTACCTCACGCGTGGCCAAAGCCGATCGCCCCTCTTCCTTGCTCCAACCGGCCTGTAGGTATAGGTTTAGTTTTTATTATTAATTAATATAATTAGTTAATATTATATATATATATATATATTATATATATATATATATATATATATATATATATTGTATTTAATTATGTTAGTTTTGATTAACTGTAATTAATCTTAATTAATTAAGTTAATTATAATTTAGTTGTTTTTTAATTATAAATAATTAAAAATATTCTCTAAATAATTATGATTAAGATTAATCATAATTAGTTATTTTCTATTTTTAATTAATTATTGTTAATGATAATTAATTATAATTAATTCAATTTAATTATTATTAATTAAAATTAATTTAAATAAAAAAATATATCCCTCCACTCTCTTACCTCGACATTCGTGTCGGACCGGCAAACCACCTAAGCACGCCTTTATTGGCCATGGTAGGAGGGAACCCGATGCGACACCTACGACGAGGTAGGCGAGTGACCCCTCGATCCATGTGTCAACCACGACAACCCCGCGAAGGTACATGTTCTTCTAAACTCAAAACCTTGCTTCAATGTTCGTGGCAAACCGGAGAACCGCCCCATGCACGCCTTTATTGCGCGTGGTGGGATGGGACCCCGGTGCGGCACGTACGGCGAAGCAGGGTCGCTTATTAAGTACCCCCGGGCGGGGGGAAATCAAAACTGCTTATCAAAAATGCTTTTTATAAAACCCCATGCACGCCTTTATTGCGCGTGGTGGGAGAAAACAAAAAAAATGCAACCGTCGCGGTGTCTCACCAACACCAACCGTGCACGTCTCTATTGACGTGGCGGGTAGGCGGCCTCTTGGTTTTTCCCCTAAACGGGGGAGACGCCGGGAGGCTGCCGAAATTTTGTCTGAAATACAGACAAGGACTTGGAGCATAATTGGACTTGTGGACTTGATTCAATCTACTTAATTGAACTCAAAATCTAAATGAATCATAACTTAAGCTTAATGAACATGAACTTGGTTTGAACCAAGTGAGGACTTAGACTTGCCATATGAACGAACATGGAAGACTTGTGTAAGACTTGAGTTGGACTCAAGCTGAACTGAACTCATCTTGAACTTGAAATGAACTCAAAGAAGACTTGAACTCAAAGCAAGAACTTGTGAACATTGGATTTGAGTTGAGCAACATCAAGTAGAACTTGAAATTGAACCTGAGATTGGATATGATTAATGAATAAAACTAAAGGAACCAAACTTGAGATATGTGCAAGAGAACTTGAATTCAGGTTTGAACTAAGTGCACTTGAAGGGAAACTTGAACTTTCATTCAAACTCATACTAAAATTTGAGCTCGAGATCAAGCCTATTTCGAATTTGAATCCAAATCGAACAATAGAAGGTTGTGCTTGCAAGCTATTGGACTTCAATGAACTAGAACTAAGATGATGAAAGGTGCGAATTAAATACACGAGAATGTGTGAAGGCTTGTGATGAGCCAAAGGACCATAAATACAAATCATTTGTGAGCAAATGAAGAGGCAAAGTGAATGAGAATAATTCTTATATCTCATTCACAAACAGCAAACGATATGAGCATACAACTTGATTGTAGAAATTGTTGTAGAATCTCTAATCCACATAGAGACAATATGGAACTAATGGTGTTAATATCAATTTACAAGTCTATGTTAGAAGAATTTGAAAGCGTTAAAAGGGAGAGTTGTTGGTGGATGTGATTGTTGATGTGCAAAGAAAAAGAATAACCCACATATTATTCAAGCTGAAGTGATTTAACTTCGAGTTGTCAATTTAGATTTTATATTAAATTGAGAAAACTATTGTAATTAGGTTATTTACGCAAGAACAATATATCGAGACAATAGAAATTAAGAAATTTGTTCCGAGGAAAATCCTGTAATTCAGGTGAGATATTCCGCTTGTAAAAAATGGGGTGAATTGTTCATAGGTCTCTAATGGGGGAAATACATCAGCCTAGATTGTTCGCCCTCATGGTTGGCTGGAGAGGGGTCGAAATGGGGAGTGACAATCTCTCTATTATATATTTATGAGATATGATTCAAAAGAACAAAATGACAATTATAAACCTAAAACTTTATTTTAAACTTTAAGGCTAGGACGAATGCTACAGTGAGACATGCAATTGCAAGCTATAAATGCATGTCATATTCCTATGCCAAGGCAATGGCGCAATGGCTAGATAAGAGCATTTTCTCAATAATAAAAAGGAAAGAAAAGAAATCCTTTAGACCTCAAGGAAGTTCTGAAGAATAACCTGAACGAAAGAACTTGGATTATTTAAATAGGCTTCATATCCAGAACTTCTCAAGTTCTATGCTAAAAGAGCTCTAGTAAGGAAGTAAAGTTAAAAGCTTACCAGATACTTATTTTTCACGATAGTTCATTTCAAAAAATAAAGGGTAAGTCATAAACATTATCGCCAGATATAGAACTTGAAACCTAAATTTCAAAATTTTCTTGGAAGGACTAAGCAATTCAACAGCAATAAAATTGATTGGGGACGCCAACTAACTACTTGCATACAGCTTGACTTTATTCCATCAAAACGACATATTTGCTGTCATATTGGTAAAAACCTCTAGAAATAAAAAGCAGACTTGCCACTTTTTGCAAAACATGTGGAAAGGCATGTTGCTTAACATGAAAAAGAAGATAGTAATCACTCTGTTTAGCTAATTAAGGCTTCATTTGGGATGACTTTTTTGCTGCTTTTTAAAGCAGCTTTCAAATATGTACTAAAAAGTTAGTTTAAGAAACAATAAAAAAACCGTCCCAAATGAAGCCTAAGATGGCTAGTATTGTGGACATGCTTCATAAAAATTATTGCTTTCTACTAACAAAGTGTGTATTGCGAAGATGATATAACTGACCTCGGGACGATTTTTCCTTGTTGCAATATGCAGTGGAGTATTGCCCTTATTATCTTCTGCATTGACAATGGAAGAGTCAGGTTTCAACAGTTCGAGTACAATAGTTACATTATTTCCTTTTACAGCCATGTGAAATGCTGTTTGTCCCTTCTTATCAGTCCTTGCTCCAATGCCGGGATCCTTACTTAAAAGGGACCTCACCACTTCAACATGCCCCATCCTGGCTGCTGAGTGTAGAACAGTTTTTCCATTGTTCCGAGCAATCTTGGCTAGACTTGCATCTGTTTCTAAAAGAAGATTAACTATATCAACATGACCTTGAGTTGCAGCAGTGTCCAGAGCAGTAGCATTTGACGAACTTGTTGTCATAGCTAATGAGGAAAACGAATTCAAGAGCTCCTTCAGAACTCCTGTAACAAGATGTAAATGGGGATCATGATACTAAAATTGGTACAGAATGTATGACAGAAAATTGAAAATCAAGCATAACAATAAAAAACTTATATAAGCATACTATATATCTCAAAGAATGCTTATTATCTCAAAAGCTATGGCTGGTATACTTTGAACCACTTTGAATGTCCAGGTAGTTTCTGAAGCAAACTATGGTTTATGATTAAATAACTTTATTAATCTAAGTAACATAATAAAAGAACCACTCTTCAGATGCTGGCAGCTATTAGCTAACATATGTTAAGCAGATTTATGACATCTTTGAGAAACTTTGAGTGAATTTAATCACAAAATCATGCACAATTCTGTAAATACAATGCAAGCTTCAAACTCAAGATATTTTTCTTGGGAGCAGAACCTCCCAACTACAAGAATGCGGTAGGCTTCATAGATTCGTGACATCTAACTGAGCTATTTGCTCTTTTTTCAAAATCATACCACAAGTGCATTTTCTCTAGATTCAACTGCAACTTGAGGATGAAACTAAGATCTCATATACAACTCTCATGACAAGGTTTTTGCAGATCTAGAAGACAGACCTCTAAGACTTCAAGGTCAAGATTCCTGGTGTAATGCTAATGGAGAAATACTATGTCATGCATTTTGCTATTGGCAGCTCTAAGAGAGAATTTTCAATAATTGAGAGAATGGAAAATAATATTTGTCTAAATTCTAACTAGCTTATTAAGATTAAAATGAAAAGTAATTAGAAGTGTAATCACTGTTCAGGAAATAAAGAACAATTTTAAACCAATAAACGTACAAAATTGAAAACAATTACATGTACTTGTTGCATGTAGAATTTTACTACTATTATAAATGGATGCTAAATGATGTAATTTCAACCTTAACATTGTCGCAAAAGCAGTCGGACTAAGTAGTTTCATTCATTGTGCAAGAAAATTGCAGCGATAGAGAGACAATTTTACATCCTAGTTTTGCATGAAATCTTGCACAAACATAAACAAAAGAGAGATGCGGGAGAAATTAGAGCTTTTATGAGAAAAATGATGTAAGAGAAAAAAATTTTCAAGGCCCAATCCAGATGAAATGATCTATTATATAAGAAATTATAAAGGTCTACTCTTTCCCTCGATTGGAGCTGACGAAATTATAAAGTGAACCCAAATTTGATCTCTTGTAATTGTAGTAAAGCTAGCTGAAAAAGTACTAAAAGGTGATGATAACGGTCATATGATGTTAGTCGAGTGTTGGTGGTAGAATGACAATGATCAAACTACAATAGTCAGATGATGATAGTCAGATAAAGATGGTCAAATGATAACATGCGGACGATGGTGGTTGGGCGACAGTAGTTGGACTATGATGGGATGACCGTGAATGGACTATGAGAACTACATGGTGGTATTGACGACGGTGAATAGGCTCAAAGGTTGGGCGACGAAGGTTGAGCAATAATTGTCAAAAGATGGCGGTGGCTGGCGGCAATCGTCGACGTTAAACGTCGGTAAGAACTCTAGAGTTTTCCAGATTTTCAAACTCTCTCCAATCTCAAGTCAAACTCACTCTCATGTAGGGAAAGGGGATATATTTATTTATTTTTTTTAGTAACATTTTGATAAATCTAATCAAAGTCGCAAAATATTCTATCAAATCGCCTGTATTGATCATCTTAATCTTCGATCATTTTTTTAGCATTTAAGTGTCTTCTTGGCATCAGAATTAAGTGATCTTCAGCTCATTAGCTATCAAGATACTTATTTTGATTATAAACATGCAAAATTAGAGATCATTTGATTCTTCAATTAATGTCCTAAACTTTTTAATCATATTTTATTTGATTTGGGCTCAAATCATATTACTTTTGGTGTCATCGGGTTCGTCTCATTGATATGTTAGATCCTTGCTAGATCAAATGATTTTTTTAGTCTAGTGTTATTTTTCCCCAATTTTTAGACATTAAAGTATGCATCGTCTTAAAATATATATAGAATGTTTGAAAAAATTTGCAATGTAAAAATATAATTTTGAAAAAAATCATAACGCGGATCTCCTCTTAGGGCTATGAATCAAGTAAATTCTCCCACGCTATAATTTCACTATTCTCTTAAGTTGTTGTGCAAATTAAGTAAAAAATGACAATATTTTGCTCCAACTCAAATTTGATCAAAATTGGTTATAGAAACTCCATCGGGCTTTAAAAACGTCAAAATTGAATATAACATACAAAAACAATAAGCATCATAGGAGAGCGTGCAAGAACTATAGTAACTGCTTAAATTTTTTTTCTACAACAGATAAAAGATTTGTCAAATTTTTGCAAAAAAATCTCAAATTTTATACAAAATTATAAAAAAATTTGTAACTCCTCTCTTTAAAAACCCCTACTGGGAAGAGAAAGCTCACTTCTATCAATTCCTTCTCATAGGCTCTGAATCCATCTTTTAAAAGAGGTTAAAAATTGTCCTGTGTAGGGGGTGTGCGATTCCCTCATTTGTAGGGCTCGGTACTCCTCTACATAGAGGCATGACTAGTGATTCTCTGCCAAGATCAATATTGGGCAAATCTTCTTGACTCCAAGCAAAGACATCTTAGTTCTAAAGTAAGAAAGTCACACATTACAACCTCTCCTCTTTAAAAAGCAAAGAGCCAATCCATATTATTTGTAAAAAATGTTCAACGGATAACAGGATGTGGACTCAATCTTTTGCAGGCGAGGCCTTTAAAACATGCATTCATCACAAAGATCAAAGTTTTCAATGCTCAATGTAATATTGTTGAATTAGTGATGGACCGGCTGAGCCTAGACCCTTGCGGGTCTACAGGAGGCGAAGGGGGGGGGGGGGGGGGGGCATCCGGTCCGGGTGAGCCAAGGGGGGGGGGGGGCGGCCGAACCTGGGGAGCAAGGGGAGAGGGTCACGGTGGACCCCTTGGGCCCACTTACTTGAATCCTTGGGCATCAAGGGGGGCGGCCAGGTTTTGGAGGGAAAATGGAGGGTGGATGATGGGGGGCAATTTAGGGATGAGGGGGAAGTTGTGAGATTGTATGAAAGGAGCCATTAGGGTTTATTTTGGGGCATCATGTGAAGAAAGCTCTTTCTCTTTTCCTTCTTGTTTTCTCTAGGGTTTCTTTTGGGAGATTTGGTCCTTCTCGAAGTGGACTAGCTTTGTCTTTTGTTTTGTCTTGAAGATTAATGCAAAGCTCTTTTGTTCTTCCTCTCATCCTTCTTGTTTTGTGTTAACTTTGATTTGGTGGAGAAATTTCATCCTTGAAGGAAAATTAGGGCAAACCCTAATTTGTGAAACCAAGGTGTATCAATTAGCCTCTCAATTTCTTCTTTCTATTGCTTAGAGGCTTTGGTGGCTTCTGTACTACTCTGGTGAAAATGACAATAATGCTCCTAATTTTCAGTATTTAGCCTTAGCAAATCAAGCCACTTAATATTTCTCCCCATCTTGGATGGCCATCAGAACAATGGCATGAGATCTATTTGGTAGAATGTACTCTTATTGTCTATTTTCATGTTATTGCTAAGAAGGTCAATGAGAAAGACTATAATTTCTTTGTTATTTATGGTTTCTTCATTGTGATTTTTGGGTTACACCTTCACCATTCTTTTGTTTGTTGGATGATTGTTTGCACTGTTTTCTAAGTCCATTGATAGCCTGATTGACAATCATATGTACTTTCACTCTATAAATAAGATCAACAACATACCAATAATCTCATGCATCAATGATGACTATAAAGGCCTAGGGAGAATATCTAAGACACTGCGCAACAACTCAGGATCCACTCCTAAAATTTAATGAGCTTAGGCAAAAATCTTTGAAAATATTTTTTTAAGGGTTCTCCTTCATTTTGAAGGAATTCTCAAAATATTGGATAAATCCATGATGATTCTTAGACTAGAAACAATCAGTTTGATGAAAAGTTAAGTAAAATGCACAAAATTATTGATAGTATCATCGAAAAGCAAGTAGAATCAAGTATAAACTAAATCATGAAGAGTAGCGCGAAAGACCTAGAGGAGAAGTATATTAAAAACTTGTTGAATATGTGTGATAATCCTATAATGATTGATATGCTCATATGGATCGGAGGACCCATCATTAGGGTTGAGATTTTAGCTTAAAAATCAAAGATAGCTTCAAGATTGAATCAATTTCTGACACAAATCGAGCCAATTAAGCTAAGGCACAAGCCAAATTTTTGGCTTGATACAATTTTAAGTTATAAATGGATTGGCTCAAATAGGCTCGAAATATTTTTTTATTTATAAAATTTAATTTTTATTTATATCTAATATACTTTTGTTGAACTCTAAATTACATGGTGGTTTCTTGAGTGAAATACAATGTGACAATTAAGTCGATTTAGTTTTTCGCACCGGCTAAAGTTTGAAATCATGTGACAACATAATTCTTTTAGTTTTTTGTTAACTAATTTTGATTAATATAAGATTGAGCGACTTCATTTAAGCCAACTTGAAATTAGAATAAGTCATATCAAAATTGATTCAATGTTGATTCAAGCTAGCTCGAAATCGAATAAATCAAGTCACAATTCGATTTCAAACAAAACTCCGAGCCATCAAGCCAACTTTGAACCGACCCAGGAGAGCCTCAAAATCGAACTGTTCACAACTGTATCCCCACTAGAATGGGATGCAAGAGGATTGCATTATTCAAGGCAAATACTCTTAAAAACAACATTGGGGAGCAAGTTTATATCTCTTATCAGAAATTCATCATGAACTAGGCATCAAAACTCATCTAATATATGTCAAGAGGAATATCTATAGGACAAGGTTTGGTCAAGTCTGCTACCGTTGGCAAAGGATTGCGAGTTGGTCAAGCACTATGAGAAGGATAAGTTGAAGTAACAATATCAATAAGTTCTACATTAGGCCGTAGGAGAGGACGAACTTTAGCAAGACGATGAAGGAGCCTTGCAAAAGTCTCTTTAAATTATATAACCCTATTCTATTATTGATTTTGTGTCTAGTGGGCTCCATTATATTGTGATGGTACACTTTGTTGATCAACTTCCTCCAAAAGTCGAAGTATTCAAGCTTGATGCTCCTCCATCTCGTACATCAGATACTCCAACTTTGGGCCTTGAGAACCTGCTCCTGCCAAATTACTTTGCCCTTCGATGTGGGACTAATTCTTAGATTGATGAGTGTTGGAACTAAAAGATCCATTATTGTAAGCAATATTCCGTCAACCATTGAACTAGTGTTTGTAGAATGTTAGTGTATGATTTTCACAAATGCCGTCAAACTGTGGCTAGAAAATTCATGGGGATATAGAGATAAATTTATATCCTAGCTTTATACAATAATCTTGCACACATGCAAACAAAAGAGAGAAAAATAGAAGATGTCATAGTTTTATGTGAAAAATCGGGAAGGGAAAACAACTATGGGACCTAGCCCAATTGAAATGATCCACCATGCACGCAAAATTACAGTGGTTTATTGTTCCCCTCAATTGGAGAAGACGAGATTACAAAAAAGAGAACTCAAGCTTAATCTATTCTAATTGTAGTATAACTTGCTCGAGAAGTAGTGGAGGGTAATCATAGTTATCATATGATGTTATTGTGAATTGGCGGTAGGGCAACGACGGTCAAACCAAGACAATTACATCATGATAGATGGACAATAATGATCAGATGGCGGCGACGAGAGATGTCGTTAGGGAAATGACAATCAAGCGAGGTGAATTGACAATGATGGCTAAGTGATGGTAGACGGGCAACGGAGGTCGATTGATGATAGTTGGATGAGTGGTAGGTAGCGATAATCGTCGGTGTCGAAGGTTGGGTATAGCTCCAAAATTCTCCATATCTTAAACCTCTTTTTAATCTCAAGGCAAGGTCTCTCTTATATAAAGAACGCCAAAATCCCAAAACTCTCCATTGGATGTCCTGTGTTATCCCTTTGATCATAGATTATTTTTTTAGCATTTAAGTGTCCTAATTATCCAGAAATAATTGATATTGGGCTCGTTGGGCTGCTCTCATTGAAACTCTTGTTTTGACTATAAGCATGCAAAAAGAGATATCATTTGATCCTTTAATTAATGTCCCAAAATTTCAATCATACTTTCAATGTTTGACTTGGGATTGTTTGGACTCAAATCAGATTTTTTTGGTGCCATCGAATTTATCTTGTCAATACATTCAATTCAACTATAAGTTTATTGAAATCAAAGTTAGAATGGTCTTGAACTTAAGTCTTGGAAAATTTTAATTCAAAAATTGTATTGAGATTTGTGCTTGATAAGATGGATTTTATTGTGGCGCATCATCCATAAATACTTGAGAACTGAATTATAGCTGTCTATGAGACCTAAAAGCTAATATAATATAGTGCACGTCTGGAAATATACTTTCAAGTGTAATGAAGGCACACCACCATGATAAGCAGTACTAGAATGGTTCAGCACTATAAGGAATACGCTCTGCTTGGTGCTGATAGAACAGGCGAAAAGAAAAAAGATTAAACTAAAAGGAACACTCGGTAGAAAAAGATCCACTAATTCCTGAGCTAGCTGCCGACTACATATGAACATATCAAGGAGGAAAACACCTAGGCAAGGCGGCAAGGCCTTTAATTAGGTGCACAAAACCTTGGATTTTGGTTATAGATTTTAATGTAGGAAAGGGAATCAACGAAAAATAGACTAAATCCAGAAATGAAAAGGAATATAAAAAGAAGTTTGTCTATAAATTACTGTGTTGCAAAAAAAGAAGAAAAACTTAAGGTCAAATTAAAGGAGAAAGAAAATAATGGTAAAGACAAGTATAAGATCAACAAATCAATTATTTATAGGCGGTTGTGTGGTGGACCAAACTGTGTATTGTGATGTTCAAATTATTACAAGACTTTGAATCCAAAGAGCAACTTCTAAGTCTATAAAATATGATTAATTAATTGTGATCCAAACCATTAAGAAATATATTGATTTGATCAGCACCCCAACTTGTAGAAAAATAAATGATAGTTGGCTACATCCTCATTTGCTTGTGAAAAAAAAAAAAGGATATTAATTGTCAACGTCTACATGTAATATTCCAAGCGCTATCAAACCTAAAAAACGTTATCAAGCAGTTCAATTGTAACTGAAATAAAGAAAAAGAAGCAGATTAATGGAAGTTCAAAAATAAAAAAGACAGACCCGAAACCCATACCAAAATGGCCTTGTTTAGCAGCAATATGAAAGGCATCGAAGCTGTTGCAGGCCTTGATAGCAGCTGATTGTAAATCAGACACCTTCAAAATCTCGCACACCACCTCAACATGCCCTTTCTCTGAGGCAACATACAGTGCAGTCTCCCCATCCTGATTCTGCTTGGAAATCAGATCCTTCAATTGAACATCACCGCAATCTGAAAGAATATTCCGAACATCGACAGGATTTCCAGCTCTTGCAGCCAGATGAAGCATTGTATCTCCTCGCCTCCCGGGGCTTTCCTTGATCCTCCTCTCTAGAAAACTCTTCTGTTTTTCCATTGCTCTGTACTTAAAACTCTTCTGCTTCTCCATCCACAGTTGAGTTGACCCCCTTTGCTTTTCCTTAATCTATCACTGAAGTCGTCTTAGCCAGATCAGAAGCCAAGATTTGAAATGATCCATATATCAAAACTTATTCATCCGTGAATGTCAAAATTCAAAAATATGCACAGAAATCTTCAAAGCAAATCAAAACCAGATTCTAAGCTCAGTAGAAAAGCGAGCAAGCACTTCAATGGATATCAGCACCTTTTCCTTCAACCACACTAAAAATCAAACTATGTATTGTATTTCTTCAAAAAACATCCAAATCGACAAGTTCATTGAATCCAAAAGTGAAGGAAAAAGCCCCAGCTCTTATTGAAATCATAGCCCAAACCGTCATTTACCTCAGGCCAAACAAATCTCCAATCAGAGAAACACCGGCTTCTCCAATATCATGGATTTCCAGTACACTAATCAATCCAGTTAACCTTCTCTTAATTTCAAAACAGCTAAAAGAACAGAGTGAGAGAGTTTGTGGGAATTGGGAAGCAGGCCTTGCTTTCATGGTATTAGCAGACGCAAGAGTCCAACGCTTCCCACGGAAGGCAGGAGTTACTAACAAAGAAAAGGACGGACCGACGGATCAAGGATCTCGGGCGGGGCGGGTCGGGTCGGGTCGGGTCGGGTCGCGTCAAGCACCATACCGGACCAAGGACTTAGAAAGGGATGCGGTTAAAAAGAATGTCTTATAAAAGAAAGTGATTTAAAAGAAATATTTTAGAATTATTTGGATGAATGTAAATTATATATATGTGAATAATTTTTATATTTAGTTTGAAATAATAAATGCATTGTAAGGTTAAAAAATGGTGACGGTTGGCGAGAGGTTGTGGTGGTGGTGGTGGTGGTGGTGGCCAACGACAGGTGACGGTTTCGGCCAGCGGTGGTGGTGGCCGACAATTGCGGCCGATGACGGTAGTGGCTGGTTGTGGTGGCCAGTGATTGTATATATAGATATACCAATAAGAAGTCTAAGGAAGTAATATGTGATGTAATAATTTAACTTTTAATGATTTGTATGCTATATTAGATGTTAAGGAAAAAAATTATTTATAAGTTAGTCAATTAAGGAAATAGGAGAAGTAGGGATTTAATTCAAGTGAAGTGCATTAAGAATGAACATCAAAAAGTATTTTTTATTAAAAAATAATATTTAACAAAGGTGGACGAAATATTTTGATAAACTTTTCAATGAAGATTGTAAAAAAATGATTGGCTTTAGTAACCTTAGCACCCTGAATAAAAATATTGTTGTTTTGTTTGTATCGATGTATTAATGAATTCAATGTTATAAAGATTTAAAAAAAATAAAGTGTGGAAAAAATGTTAGACCTAATGATATTTCAATAAATGTGTGTAAATATTTAAAATATGAAAGAATTTCTTGGCTTATGAAACTTTTTAATATTATTTTGAAGACTAAAAGGATATTATACGAGTAGTGAATGAGTGCGTTGATTCTTAATTTTAAGAATAAAGGTGATGCATAAAAGTGTATGAATTATATACTAATTAAGTTAATGTATCATGTTTTAAAGCTTTGGGAGAGAGTTATTGAGCATAGGTTATGATGTGACATTAATGTTTCTCAAAATCAATTTGGATTCACGTCGAATAGGTTTACTATATAAGTTATATATTTATTAAGAGGTTTGATGGAGAAGTATAGGGAGAAGAAAGAGGATATACATATAATGTTTATTGATTTAGAGAAAGCTTATGATAAAGTTTCAAGAGAAGTGCTATGGAGAGTTTTAGAAAAGATTTGGGTCAACAATGCATATACTCAAGTCATTAAGAATATGTAAGTATGAGTTGTTACTTGTGTTAAAACACAAGGAGGTTAGACCAAGTATTTTCTTATTTTAGTTGGTTTACATAAAGTATCAGCTTTACGCTTGTATCTTGTTGCTTTAGTCATGGATGTTATTACCAAACATTTGCAGGAGGATGTACTTTGATATATGCTTTTTACTGATGATATTCTTCTTGCTGATAAAACTGGAGAGGGAGTTGAAGGTAAAATTGAATTATATATGAAGGTCAATCTTAGAGTCTACAGATTTTCATTTGAGTAGATCTAAAATTGAATAAATGGAATATAATTTTAATAGTAATAGATCTTTTTTTTTTGGGGGGTGGGGGGGGGGGGGGGGCGGGGAAAGGAGAATTAAGAGAGAGAGAGAGAGAGAGAGAGAGAGACAAGGATATGGCTATTCTATTTTGGGTTCGACGAAATGATATTGTACTAGGATTGGATTGGAGAAAGAAAGGCAAGAGAAGAGCATATAAAGGAAGGGAATGAGATGAAAGTAAGGAAATGCGAATATGAGCCCGCACAAAAAAAGCTCTCAGGCAAAAACAAAGATCGTCTTGCTCTAGTGTGTGTCGTATGAGTCTTGCTCATGTAGTGTTGGTGAAAAACCTTCGTAGCTCAGCAGTCTCTTCCAAGGTCTTATGTCACCTCTGCTCATTTGAGAAGACAAGTGTGAGTGATTGTACACCATCTGAGACACAAACAAGTCAACATAGATATATCTTGGGTAATCTAAAAAGGAGTGTCTCGTGCAATGGAAAGTCTTAATAGATAAGATTTTGATCAATTTTCAACTAGACGGACCAACAAAATTGGCTCTACAACTCCTAAACCTAGGTTTTCCTCTCATATCTCATATCCTTTTCCTTTTATTTTTCATTTCTCTTCTCTGGCTTTAGGAAAAATGATATATAAATGATAAATAGAGTTTTAATAGATTCTGTAGTAGTTGTAACTATTTTATAATAAAATAACTTTAGTATGCATTGATAATAATGCCAATTATTCATTTTTCAATATAAAATTCACATAAATCCTTTTATATCCTTAAATCCGGGGCTCTGGAAAAGTTATAGAAAAATATTCATAAATTAACTAAATATATCTATAATCATCTGATGAAATTGATTTGCAAAATAGATACTTAACGGATGTGAAAAATTCACTTGTATCAATATGTGTTAATTTTCTATATTGCCTATAAAATTAAGAGGAAATTATTATAATTAAAACATATTAATATATATATTATGGCGGAGACGGTTTACAAATTAGACTTAGAATAACTCATAAAATACTATTTGACTAAATCAAAATATAGGTTATTACATGATATGATTGATACGGACATATGATGAGACTGATATAACTAACTCAATAATGCATAATACATATAATCATGATATGCATATATATTATATATGAATATGAAAAATATGCATTGATACCATATAATAAACATAAGAATATATCATATATATAACACTTTTTATTATATGATATGCATACTATCATTTATGATATGATATATAACATGATGCAGAGATAGAATAATGGCATGAATTATAAACATACATAGATCCATGATTTCACTTGCTACATTGTACTTAATATGAGTATAATAATGACAAAATGTACTGATCATTTATATGTCCATAGATCATTAAGCATTCAATTGCAATGATTAAATTTATTCATATTGACTGTTATATATTCATGCTAATATGATGAATGATTATATACACATTATTTTTATTACCATGCATTCACTACAATTATAGGTTCAAGTAATATATTGGGTTATTGGCTCATTATATGTGGTTTACATATTTTCAAGAATGAACGGAGACCCAATAGAGTGAGGTTGATCCAAGCTGTTGAGATATGTATTTTAGTTTGTTTGTCATTTTTTAGTTAAAATAGTATTTGAATAATATGATATTATAAAATGTACTCCTAGTTACTATACATGAATTTTGTGAGAGATAGAAATGTATAACTGGATGTTTATAAAATGAAATGAAATGTTATTTTTCGTTGTTTTACTTTTATATGATGACTAGTAGCTCAGCGTGATTAATAAGAAAATAAAAAGATATGATTCAAGTTAGCTTATTAGGAGTACTAGTTAAATTGGATTGGGTTGTGACATTATATAAGTAAGGTTAGACAAATATTTACTTTCCCTTAATTGGAGGATATGATATTATAAAGCATTGAACACAAATTTGACTTAATGTGAAAGTGGCTAAGAATAGTAGATGTGAGTGAAGAGTGGTGTTGATGGTTAGGTAATAGTTGAGCGACAACTGATAAGCTACGGTAGTCAAACAGCAACGGCCGAACAAAAGCAAATGAGCCATGATAGTCGAGTGACAATGAGCCAACCACAACAGTTGGGCAATGGTGGATGGACGATGATTGTTAAGTAGCGATGACCGAGTGTAGGTGTTTGCCAGCCATGTGCCTTTCATGTGGGATAATTAATACTTTTAAATTGGGATAATTACTCAAAATTAAATTTTATATGTTTCTCTTATCTTAAAATTATTTTAATTTTTATGTAGCATCCAACTTAATATTTATATTTATTAGTATTTACCTTTTCTTCTATTTTATACATTATAGAAAAATATTTATTCATTCAAAATTTTATAATAAAAATTATGTAAAAATTAAGAAGTTAATATTGAGGCAAGCATTTTATTTATGTAAAAAAATATGTTATTATTATAGTTAGGTGCAACAAACATAAATTCCACTGTTTTGAAAACCGGATCGGATCGGCCGATTCAACCGGTTCAACCGTGAACCGGTCCAATGGCCGATCCGATCCAGCTTCAAAACTGGCTCTGCATAGAACCGGATCAAACCGGATTGAATCGGCGGTTCAATCGGTGAACCGTTGAACCAGTCTGGGTTGGAAAGAACCGGCCGGTTTATAAATTTTTTTTTTTGTTTTAATTAAAATTTTAAATATATATTTTAGTTTATTAAAATTTTATAAACTTTTTAAAATATTTTTATTAAATATGATGATTAATTTCATCATAATACATGCAAGTTATCGTAAATATCTCACATAATTTATTTTGCAAAAAGAGTGTACTTCTCACTTTATAAAGGGTTCAAGGAAGCATCTTTAAACTCCCCCTATGATGTGGGACTAAAAAAGTTGCATACTTGCATGAATAGTTTAGAATGTGAATTTGGGCTTATTTGGGCTTCAAATTTTTGCTTAGTTGGGATACAAATTTGGATGATATGTATTATAAATTTGTTATAATATATATTATAATAATTATGTTATAAAATATTAATATTATAAATTTATATATTATATTAAATATTATTCTTATAAATATATTTAATTATAAATATATAAATATATTATTTTTAAATGATATTTATATTTATAATTTTGTATTATATTATTATATATATTTTTTAAAATTTATAAAATATTATTAAATGGTCATATATTTAATTATTTATATTATATTGATGATCATAAATTTTTTATATTATAAATTTATATATTATATTAAGTATTATTCTTATAAATATATTATTATTAAATGATATTTATATGTATAAAATTTTATTATATATTTTAAAATTTTATAAATATTATCAAATGCTCATATAATTATATTATCTCATTTTTATTTTTATTAAATTTTAATAATATAATTATTTATTACGTCATCCGGTTCGACCGATCGAACCGTGAACCTCTCCCTCTTCTGGTTCGTTGTCCGGTCCGATTTTCACAACCTTGATAAATTCTATTGTGCTGTTCAGATTTTGCTTTAAATATGATTGAATATTGTTGGAACTATAATCGAATCTTATCAAATATATTCCATAGATATTCAAATATTGATCCAATCATATTTTAAAATTGATTGAGTCATATTTGAATCATATTCTAATCCTGTTCATATATTTGTTGAATCATATTTGAATAGTTTACAATGTCACTTTATTTTTTTAAGCCTACTTTCAAGCCTTAGGCCTTAGTCTATTTTGTTTGAATAGTGTTCAAATCTATTTTAGAATATTGTTTGTTTGAATAAGTTAGAAATTTATATTTAAAAAAAATTATTTGATTTATAGTTCATGCCTTATTAGAAGTGATATGTCATCAAAAAATTATCTTGATCGGGCACGAATCTCGATGCAAAATCAAGTTGGAAGCTTCCAAAATTAAAATTGGGACCATACGAACTTCAATTTCAGCAAACTTATAGTCAAACTGAACATCTCGGAAATACGAACCCAACGACACCAATTTCGACTCAATCCGAGCCCAAATGAGTCCAAATAAAGGACCAAAGCACTGTTGGAGGGTTCGAACCACAATTTGGGTTACCAAACGGTTTCTAAACATGACGTGCTTATAATCGAATCGAGCGGCTCGACGAGACAAATCCAACAAGACCAAGATCGTTGAATTCCAACATCATTAAGACCTTCAAATGTCTGACGAACGGTACATGATCAAGGGATTCAATATCAGCTGTCAATTCAACCACTCCCATTTACCCCTTGATTTCTCACCTATTTACGGGTCATGCCACTCAAGGAATCTATAAATAGACCCCTCATTTCTCTTGAGAGAAGAACTAGAGAAAGAAGAGAAGAAGGAAGAAGAGAAGGAAGAAGCTCCTCCTCAACCACTGCTGGACTTCCGTCAGACTACCACTTGAAGCCCTCACCTCCGCCGGACCACCACCTGACGTCGTTGCTCCACCGGACCACCACTTGAGGCACGGACTTCTGCTGGACCCCCAATTGAGACCGATGCTTTGCCGGACCATCACTTAAGGCCCTGAGCTCCGTCGGACCACCACTTGAGGCCCTCACCTCCGCCGGACCACCGCCTGAAATCATTGCTCAATCGGACCACCACCTAAGGCCCTGAGCTCCACCCGACCGCATGAGGCCCGGACTTCTGTCTGACCACCGCCTGACGTCGTTGCTCTGCTGGACCACCGCTTAAGGCCCTGAGCTTCGTCTGACCACCACTCGAGGCCATCACCTCTGCTGGGACCACCGCATGACGTCGTTGCTCCGCCGGTCACCACCTGAGGCCCGGACTTCCACCGGACCACCACTTGAGGCCGTTGCTCCGCCAGACCACCACATGAGGCCCAGACTTCCATTAGACCACCACATGAGACCCTGTGCTCCACCAGGCCACCACCTGACACCCAGACTTCTGTCAGATCACCATTTGAACCCTGTGCTCCACCAGGCCGCCACCTGAAGCCCGAATTTCTACCGGACCACCATTTGAGGTCCAGACTTCTGCCATACCACCACATGAGACTTGGACTTCCATCGGACCACCACATGAGACCCAATTTTATGAAGGACTACCGCTTGATGCTTATAGTTCTACTGAAATATCACCCTGCTACTACGGTCTTTCTAATCCGTTCTCCTGCCAACTATGATATTTCAGACCTTTGTCTCCTTCCGACCTCCGTCACATACAATGGTCCTTCCGATTTCCATCACCAGACAACAGTCTTTCTGACCCCGGTCTTCTGTCAACTACGGTCATTCCAACCTCCATCGCCAACTATGATCCTTCCGACCTCTTTCACCAAACAAAGGTCTTTCTAACCCCGATCTCCTGCCAACTACGATCTTTTGGACCTCTGCCTCCTGCCGACTACTGTCATTCCGACCTCCATCACCTACAATGACCATTCCAACCAAACAAACATGTATATGTTGATTATTGTAACTCCCACCATGTAATGCTATATATATGACGTACATTTGTAACATCAATCCAAGGCATTCTCCCTACGAAGGCCTCATTTGTAATCAACTACAAATATTAGTGGATTCATTCAAACTGGACCAGGCCCCATGGTTTTTCCCCTTTTCAGGGGTTTCCACGTAAAAACTCTGGTGTCTCTTATGAATGCTACACCCTCTCTCTCCTATCTGATTGTGTGCTGGATATTCGTACCATGCTAAGACGTTAAACCACGAATACTCCAGGATGCAACAAGAAGCTTATTTAATTTCGAATTTTCTTTTTTAGATTTCAATAACGGGTCATAAAAATAATTCATCCTAAAAACAATTCAAATATATATATATATATATATATATATATATATATATATATATATATATATATATATATAGTCAAATTAAAAAAAAAAGAGGAGCGGTATAACTCCGGGTAATAGAGCATTTAATAGCAGAAAAAGAAAACTGAAAACCTCGCTCCTCACTCTTCTTGCCGGGGTCGCCATGGCGGGTCTCGGAGCCTCGATTTCGGAGGCCGATCTTGACCACCTCAACATCGAAGAGTACCTGACTGCCGAGTCCATCCACGAGGCACCCAAGAAGCTTCAGCTGTATCCTTCATCTCACTCTCAGTTTCTTACACTTTTGCTGCGAATCTTTCGATCTTTCTGACGAAGCCCTTGCACCTCATTCAGGAGCGATTTGCTCAACATATCGCCTACTCTAACAGAGGCTGCAGGTGCCATCATCGATGTGAGTGTCACTCTTCATTTGTCCCTTTCTATAAGAAATTCCGTAATTAAAATGCTATTAAAATTTTTAGCAGCTCCAGGAAGGTCGTTATCGTTTGAAAATTCGACGTGTTCCTAAAAATGCGTAGAATGTTAATTTGTCTTTAATAAGTGTTGTCTGGTGATTCTGTTGGTTTATCTGGACCGACTGTTTGGGCTATTTTGATCCCGTGTTTACCTTTTTTGAAGGACTTTGTGGCTAATCGGAGTTTAAATGATTTCATGGTGTCTTAGATGGTTCTTATCGGGTTACAATCTGAGTTGTGGTTTTTTATTTTAGTTTCCACGTTGTTAAGCGATTCAATCCATGACTTTGACATATCTAGTTGCTTTAAATCCTGTCTAATTGCATTTCCCTGGTTTCACTTTTTATGGTTGTTTTTTTTTTGCTTAACTGTACAACAACATCAAGCCTTTATCCCACTACGTGGGGTCGGCTACATGAATCCTTTTTCTCCATTGTGTCCTATTAAAAGTCAAATTCTCGTTTAAATCTAATAAAGAAAGGTCATTCCTAATATTTTCTAACCAAGTCTTTTTAGGTCTATCCCTACCTTTCTTAACACAAGTCAAATCTAATACCTCTACTCTCCTAACCGGGTCATCGGAAGGCTGCCTTTTTATGTGACCAAACCATCTAAGGCGACTCTCTCTAATCTTATCTTCTACTGGAGCTACTCCAACCTTTTCACGTATATGCTCATTTCGTATCCTATCTCTAAGGGTAAAGCCACTCATCCACCTGAGCATCCTCATCTCTGCCACACTTAACTTAGTATTTTGCTTCTCTTTTAATGGCCAACATTCGGCACCATAAAGCATTGCAGGCCTCACTACCATCTTATAGAATTTTCCCTTAAGTTTGAGGGGTACATTTCTATCACGTAACAAGCCTGATGCATTCCTCCACTTCAACCATCCAGCTTGAATTCTGCTGATAATATCCCCATCTATTTCACCATCACTCTGAACAATAGATCCAAGATATCTAAAACGTGTACTCTTATTAATGACTTGATCGCCCAAAGTCATAATCCCCTCACTAGGTCTATTACTACTAAAATTACACTCTATATATTCCATTTTAGATATACTCAAGCGAAAACCTTTAGACTCTAAGGTTGACCTCCATAATTCAAGTTTACCTTCAACTCCCTCTCTAGTCTTATCAACAAGAAGAATATCATCACCAAAAAGCATACACCAAGATACATCCTCTTACATCCTCTTGCAAATGTCTAAGGAAATAAATTGATATATTTCATCATCGATGCCATAAGAAAAAGAAAAAAAGATTGTGAAATTCCAGGTTAGATGAACCATGGGTTATTTTTCATATGGCATGCTCATGCATCCATTATCTGTAAGTTCTACTACTCGTTCAAATATTATGTTGATTACTTGTCATATATGCTAACCTTCATCACTTGGAGTGCGCCAGATAAATCACTAATTTTTTGCAGCATCTGCGCTTTTCTATACCATGCAATTAGTTGAAACAAGCAGACAGAGAAAATGCTGTTACAAATGTGTGACGAGAAGCCTCAATTTCGGTTCTGATTTTTCTCATATTTTTTCAAATTTAAGAATATCATGCTGCGATGTACATAAACTAAAACCTTTGTAAGTTCTGTTCTGTGCCTATCATTTACTTTATCTTTTGTACCAAGCTTGAGCTAACTCCACTCATGTAAGCAAGATTGGCAAATAAATTATGAGAAAAAAAAGAAAAAAAAAAAAGTTAGGGATAAGTCCATTGTATTGAAAATAGAGAACAAGAAAAAATGACAAGTGAAATGAGTGGGGAAGGGAGATGTACAAGTTATATGTATCATAATCTTTGCAAACTTTTTGTAGAAGCTTGCTAAATGACAAGCATAGAATGATGTATTCTTTGCGAGTATAACATTGATTTTCCTCCTGTGTAAGACTTCTTATTGAACTTAAGCTTTTCCCAGGACTCTTTCACACGCTGCTTTAAATCAAATTCTCAAGAACCCTGGAATTGGAACATATATTTGTTTCCATTGTGGTGCTTAGGAGTTATGATTAGATATGGATTTCTTTTCCCACTAAGGTGAGCACATTTTTGTTATTTAATTATCTGATATTTTTCTTGATTTTATGATAGCTTTTTTTATATGCTAGGCTTTTTCTTACCTTTTACTGGTTCTTCTATGCACCGACATTTGTCCAAGCTTTATGATAAGTTTATAATCAGCTACAAGAATTTGTTGTGTGAGAATCATTATTATTTTCGGGCAATTTTCTGTAACGTTCAAAGCTTTCTAATTTATAGAATTAACAACCTCTTACCTCTATTCTTCATCTTCGAGCCAACTACTGAAATTAGCAACAAAATTAACAATTTTCATGCTTCACTATTCATCAAATTCCAATCATTTGATCGCATCTCACTTGAGTACATGGCTTTGCTTGTTCAAAATTTGTAAATGAGTGTTAGATATGTAATTATATTGATTTGGGTGATATGTGGGTAAACCCCATTATTTCTTGAAACCTTAAATGGTACTTAGATTGTTTTTTTTCCCCCTGAGATTAATTGGTCCAACATAAATTAAATACCAATTGAGATTTAGAAGTCTCAATTTACCAATTGATCCAGTCACGTTATGATGTGTGAATTGCGAGGTAAGCTTCTTCTCGAGGACTTTTTTGAAATGAACTGACAGCGTGACTACCCGTTCATAATCCGATCCCCAGAACAGTCAATTGGATTGATTCAGGCTACAATGATTTTGCTGCACCTGTTGATTATCACAAAAAAAATTGGTATGGATTTTAACTTATAGTTTTGTCTGCTACATTGTAAAAATTGAATACCAATTGAGAAAAAAAGAAGATTAGAAGTTTCAATGTACCACACAATTAAACTTGCTACTTATCTTGTCTGTTGTTAGCCATTAGCAGTTGATCCCTTTACGTTATGATCTGTGAATTGTGAGGGAAGCATCTTCTCAAGGACTTCTTTTAAGTGAACTCATAGATTAACTATGCCCTTCATAATCCAACCTCCAGACCACTCAACTTGATTGATTCAGGCTGAAATGAATCCCGGCAAGACGTGTGTATTATTACACAATTACTTACGGATTTTAACTTATATCTTTGTCTGACACATTGCAAAAAAATTAAATACCAATTGAGAACAAATGTTTGAAGTCTCAATATACCATGCAATTAAACTTGCTACTTATTTTGTCATCTGTTAGTCATTGCTTGGTATTGTTCAAAAGTACATTGTACAGGGGCCTTGGTCCAAAGCAGCTAATTGTAACTCCTTGCACTTATAACTAGTCTTTTTTGCTTCTGTTTGTTTAAAATATTAGTCAGCATTGACATGATAATCATCATGAAACATGTTTCCTTTTTTTTAATTTTATCCACCTTCTGTTTTTTATTGTAGAGTTGCGATCCTTGCAGTTGGTGGATAGTTTTTTTTGCCGCCTTCTTACCTGTACGGTATTTTTGGACTGAGAATAAGAAATGGAAACGCAAAATAGAGGTGCATTTTGCTGAACTCTTCTTTGTTTAGACTAATTTTAAGGAGCAAAGCCTTTGATTTCCTTCTACGAACTTGGTGATACAAAATTTACCTTGGCGTTGATTCTTTGCTTTAGTTTGTTGGTTTATATATAGTTTTTCTTGTTGCTGTGATTTTAGAAGTTCATCGTGTTAATTTTATGAAGGAAAGTATTTTCTGTCTTAAGATGGTGAGGGCTTGAAGGGAACTTAATATGGAGGTCAATTAACAAGGTTGAGGGCTTCCAAGATTAAGCCTTGTGATGTTGTTTTTTGACTGTTTCATGTAGCCATTTCACTCTTGGATCAATGTGCCAACTACAGGACAATTTGCAAAGTTAAACAATCTAGAAGTTTGGCGAAAGAAAAGTTTTGGAATGGATAATTTTAACAGTAGAAGGTTGTTCATGCAGAGATGCTGTTGCATGGCTATCATCTCAAGTATTTCCTATACATAGTCATTGTTGATAGAGCTTGGTGTCGTGGTAGCTTGCCAGACTACAGTGCTGATATGTCTTGCACATCTATTTTGCACACGTTTAGGAACTCAATAATATCTATTTAGTCTGAAATAATCTAGTGCATCAACCCGAGAACAGACATAAGGGATAAAATAGAACTGCCAGATCCTGTGTGTAGAGACATGATCATTGCATGGACACTTATATGCCGCAGTTGTTTTTGTCTTTATCATATATTTTCTATCATCAAACACTGCTCAACTGTTGAGGACATCAACAAATCTACATTATTTCTAAATCTACATGGGAGGACCTGTTAATTTTTCACTTCAGAAGCGTCTTTGGAAATTGTTTTTTGAAGGCTGATCGGAAATTAGGGCATCTGTTAATTTCAGTTTGATGGGTTTTAGTAAACTAGGCCATTATGATACAGGCAAAAGTTAAAATTGCTTTAAAAAATATTTTGTATCTTGTTTTCTGCACTAGTCTTTTGTAATCCAGCATAAGATTAAGCTGCCTTGTTTCAAAATATATATTTTTTTAGAGAACGTTGGTGGAGATGATGTGTGGTGTGTTTGTTGCTTCGTGGACGGGAGTAGTCAAGTATCATGGTCCTCGTCCAAGCATGCGCCCTCAGCAGGTTGTTTTATGTTAAGTGTAAACATATTTATTCTCTAGTAAACTTCCATTAGTTCATGACACCCAGAAGGCTTACGTGTTTTGAACAGGTATTTGTTGCCAATCATACATCTATGATCGACTTCATCATTTTAGAGCAGATGACTGCTTTTGCGGTTATCATGCAAAAGCATCCAGGATGGGTTGGTATGAGCATATTTTTATTGAGAATCAACTCTTTCACGTTATGTAGATAATATTCAGGAACCCTGCTTTCTGTTTTATGACTCAGGATTCATTCAGAAAACCATTTTGGAAAGCGTGGGTTGCATTTGGTTCAACAGAACAGAGGCCAAAGATCGTGAAGTTGTGACAAGAAAGTAAGTATTGCCTTTTTGGGGCAATAAAATAGATCACCTTATTATAGCTTAAAATCTGCATGCTGAGCTTTTCAGGCTGAGGGAACACACACAAGGGGCTGACAACAACCCACTTTTGATATTTCCAGAAGGAACTTGTGTGAATAATCAATATACTGTTATGTTCAAAAAGGTCAGTCCTGATACCCTCTAGGCTACTCGATCTGGTTAAATTACTCTGGAATCATACTTGAAAGGTGACAAGCTAGGAGTTTACTATAAAGCTCTGAATGTAATGCAAGTCTATCAACGCATTTATACCTCAAAACTGTTTTCCTCTATCCAGTATGCTTGTTGTCATCCAGCTTGTCTATAAGTCAAAGAAATTATTATATCTTTAATATGCATTTTAGGTATTGATGCTCATGGAGAAGGATTTAATTTTCATGAGGGTTCATAAGTTTTGCTAAATATTATATTGAATGACGAACTGCTCTACCCAACGACATTCACCTACCAACCACTAAACATTTCACCCTCTTACCAGTGCATCACCACCAACACTAAAAACATTGAGAAATATAAAAGTGGAAAAGCAAAGAAGAAATATAGAAGGGGAAAAGCAAAGAAAACGCCTCCGTTCTTGTCATGTATGCATCTTAAATAATAAATGTTTTTTTAGAACTCTTGTTGGAATTGACATTGACCAATTGTTTCATTCGATTTTGTAATGGTTTGGAAACCAAGAGTTGCTATATTTAATGAATGGGATTGGAAAATTGGTGTATTGATTGAATCATGACAGTTACCTGAATTGAAACATCTTGTTTTAGGCCAGATCTTAGAGGATCATGAGAAATTACTTTTTTTTGGATCTTTTGATTATAAATAGCAGGTCCCTATGCATTTAAAAATTAGCCTATGATTTAATAAAACTTGAATTTTCTCTCAATATGTTTATTGTTGGATGCGGATTCTTTGAGTGCTGTACAAATCTTGATGATAACTTCGATGAGGTGCTTCTCCTTATATCGGTATGAGACCTGGATCACCAATTTTGGGATTTCCATCTTTATTCTTTCATCTGAGCTATTTGTGATTACTATGTCTATGTTGAGATTTTAAGATGTTTGTTACACACCATCTTCCATTTTGTGGTGTGAACCTTAATTGTTACAGAATTTTATTTTTGTTCTCAGATTTCTTGTGTGATTTCACTGTGGTGGCTTTTATATTATCATTTGAAACAATGAGGTGTACTTTTATATTTTGTATCAAAAGAGACTAATTTTTGCCCATGGTATAGGCTGGTAAATTATTATTTTTTATTTTTTTGTGTTCTCGTCCTAAATTTGGTTAATCAATCCTAGATCCTATGATGTCTGTATCCTTGATCTATTGTACAAAAGTTTGTAGATTGGGTGTGGCGATAACTTTTAGATACAAAGCTGGGTGATCATAACGGAGAATTGTTATGTTATATTTGATTTTCCAAAGCTGCAAAAGACATGTAATAACATATGGATTTGATAGTTGCGCAGCAGATATGTTATTTATAGTGAAATTGGGTGTGTTATAAATGTGAATCTTATGTAGTAAGAAATAATTATGCTAGTGACAGTGAGTGTAGAACATATTAAAGACAATTTTGGAAAATGTATATTGTTGGCTTGTGTATCTGTAGAAAACTGTGCTTAAGCCTTAGTGTAATAGAGTAATAACCTCATGTAACACTCAGTGGGAAAGAGTGAAGAATGATGATTCAAATGGTCGATCTCAAATAGTTGGGTGTATTTCTGTGTGCCGAGCAGCTTCAGGAGTTTTGGGTGTTGACATGATGATTTTGAATGTATTTCGGTAGATTGATAATATTAAATCTTCTTGGAAATTTGTACTCACACTTGTGTGGTAAAGGAGGCAATGGATGCCAGCTGTATAAGACATTTGTATTTGATGAATGATAAAAATGTATCATTCAAGTAACTGCACTTCTAAGTAACCGTTTTCAAAGCTACCAAGTCTTGGTTGGTATTAGTCTTTAGATGCTAATTGATCTTTTACATGCAGTCTTGCTGTGTTAATCCTCAAATATTCTTGCCGTGCTTTGTTTTTATTTTGTTGAAGCTAAAGCTGTGCTTGGGGAATCTTTCATGTACCATTGCATCTTTTCAATATCTGTAGTTTGTGTTTTCTGTTCAGTTTAAGTTATTCTCACTATTTTCTTACGGTATTTATAAACTATTCTAAGCAGCTACATTGATCCAGGGTGCCTTTGAACTCGGGTGTGCTGTTTGCCCAGTTGCTATCAAATACAATAAAATCTTTGTGGATGCTTTCTGGAACAGCAAAAAGTATGTATAAAAGCTTGAGTGAACTTTTAGGCACATTTAATTTTGTTGATTATTGAAATATATGCACATTCAGGCCATAATTTTTAACAAAGCATATCTGGAGATATGGTATAAATTAAGAAATTGTAATTGCTCATTAAAGAAGTTTTAGGCTAGCATTGCCATCATCATTAGTTTAGCTTTTGATAAGGTCAGTCGCATATAAGTGTACAGGGCTAATGATAATTATTACCATTCGATTTTGGACTGGTGTATGGTAAGTAGGGAGAGTCCCACAAGTCAGACTTATTCAAGGTGTTGTGAATTGAGGATGAGAGAGAGATGTTTAACTATCAAGTTGAGGTGAATCGAGGATGTAAAGATAGAGAGAGTGAGGTAGATGGAGAGAGATCCTTTAGTTGTAGCTTAAATGTTAATACCCTTGCAAATGTAAAACTCTTTCTTGGTGGTTTTCTTATAACCCTTGTCATGTCCTCTCTTGCGCATAGCGGCGAAGCCAAAAAATTTTCTAATAGGGGCACAAATTAGATTTTTTAAATATTCCCTTAATATTTTTATTCATGTTTGAGATCGTAATTTATTTCTATATAAAAATAAGAGGTATAAGGGGATGAATAAAAGAATAAATATGATTAACTTCAATTTTTTTAAAAATAAAAAAATAAATAAAAAATTTCCCACATGTCCCTTCTTAGCTCCTCCATTGATTTTGCGCATGTAATGAGAATGGGACAATAAGCTTCTCTTTCTCGCTGTGGGCTTAGCTGACAAATCTTATATCGTAGAGACTTTTGGATTTCTATAGAGCATGAACATTGATATGAATTGCGAACACAACATAAAACTAATATAGATACAATGACATATCAATTAAAAAGTAGGGCATGACATGATATGTATACAATAATTTTTATCAATTATTAATTTAAATATGCATAATCAAAAATATTATTAATTTCTATTAAAATACATTATACAATGAATTTTATTAGCACAATTGTCACAAAAAAATTGAAGGACCAAAGAAAATTAAAATTTGTTTAACTACAATTATATTCAATATTTTTATTAAGTGTATTTAATCTCAAACAATGTATTACATTGGCATTAATCATTTTACATGATTAATCATTTTACATGATTTAACATTATGTTGTCACACAAAATTTTAAAAAATCCATAAAAGAGTTATAATATTTAAAATATTTGTAAAAATATTATCAAATTGATACAAGTATTGGATCGAACAAACTCATCACTCGGACACCCATTTACCATCCAAACTAAATAAAATAGTTACTAAAACATGTGTAGCTTGCGCATGAGCATGTCGCAAATCACGTTTAGTCGGTGTGGTTAAGGGAAGCATGTTGGTACAAATAGGAAGAAATTTACTCATAATTTCTACCCAATCTTCTAAATTTCCTAAATCAATTGATTTCAATCACTCAGCTTTCCTTATAACACATGTTTAAGCTTGATTTTGTGAATTAGGAAAGCAGAGCAGTCTATATTATTGGACTATGACAAATATGTATACACAATTGCACACTAGTGTATCCTATTTTCTTATTTTCTTGTAGATGTTTTTTAAGAACTACAATTATTGATGTAATGGACAACCATGCATTTATTTAAAAGCTCTGCAATCAATGTTGTAATAATTGTGGATTAATGATATAGGCCTTTATTTTATGAAGGTTCCTTTTCTTCACTTCCTTTGGGCATCCTATTGTCTAGGATCATAAGAACTCAATGCAACCTCAAGCATCCTTTTCACGCTTATTCTAGTTGAATACTATCATTTGAACTCTTCGAGGAGAGACATATTTCCCATGCCACTTTGTTAGAATCTTTCCATGTTATGCTGCTTTCCCCTTGTGTGCTCATATACTTGATTTTCCTTTTAAGTCTATGACTCCCTTTGCTAGGATTTCTACTTATAACCTTTTATGTCAAATTCAGTTTGTGAACTAATATCCTTAATCTAGATTGTTATTGGTTTTCACACTTGAGATCTAATTGGTCATGTGGGTTTATACACATGTTAGACTTAGCTCCCTTGGAATTAAATAAATCCTATTTGATATGTTATACATCTTGACCTCTAATCGTCGGCTAGCCTCAACCACCTACGATCCCACTACCCCACTCACAATTGTCACTCCTCACGATACAAAACGCCCTCAGACGAACTGCTCCCCATCTTCTAAACTTACACAGAAGAATTGTGAAGCCGCCCTAGCCTCTCTCATTCTCGTCTCCTTCCTCTACACTCGTCGATCCCAGTCGCAGGTAACCAGATCCCGCTTCAACCTTCAATCTGCCCGACCCACACGCCAGTTGACTACCCACTGCCCGAGTGCCCGAGTGCCTGACTGCCTTCTGCACCTGACTACTACCTGCAGCCGCACGACGACGCCCATATCCCTCTGTTACACAAACCATCCAGCTGTGCCCTAGCCCGATCGGCCCTCCGACCTCGACTTGTTTCTACGATCCAGACCCATGCTTGTTCGACTTTTTCTCTCTCTCTTTTATCTATGTTATATATATAATATATATAATATAATATATATTATATATATAATATATATATATAATATATATATAATATATATATAAAGGATTTTAAACATGTGTCGTTCACTTGAAGATCTGCGTCGTTGATCTTAGATCTGACATGGAATGTGCAAATTGAAATCCCTGCGCCATTGGTCTTTAATCTGGGCGAAATATCTTTTAAATTGAATGCCCCGCACAATTATATCTTAGATCCTAGCGGGATGGTTGTCAATTCGAAGCCCGCGCTATTGCATCTTAGATCTAGACAAGTGGATCCAAAGGCAAGTGCCTCCCAACCTCCCCTCATAGGGAGGGGACGTAAGGAGGCTGTCGAAATTGAAATTGACAAAGGTTCCTCCACAATTAATTTCAAATAAAAGGTCATATACATATATAATTAATTAATTATCATCAATATTTTATGAGTAAAAAAAATGGCCATACCTTTAATATTTTATCGTGAACATAAGACAAAAATTTGGAGAATCTTTACAATTCAATAAACTAGATCCATTTTTATGTGGGTGTGTTTTAAGGGTAAATAATCCAAATTTTAGTTAGCAATGCCATGAGAAGATTTGCTCATTGCCTCATGCAGGAAGTTCCAATCAACTCAAACTTACAAAATGAGTAGGGGGAAAATGTTTCAGATCGCATAGGCCATTAAACAAATAAAAGTGTATTCGATATTGGCTTTTAAATTAGTTTCCCGTGACAAGCAAACCAAAAAACAACATTATATCAATCTAAATTTGAAAATGTAGGTTGTTTCAATGGCGAAGGGGCCCAACCTGCTTCTAGAATTGAAGGAAAATTAACAATTTGTTTATACTTCAATATACTACTCACGTGAAATTTTGAATTATACAATTTTGTGATAACATAAGACTAAAGCATATAGGTTTGATGCATCCTTTAGCCAAACTGGAACATACCTCTATAGTCTTTGTTTGAAAACATCCATCATCCATTTCCTTCTGTCTTAGCAATGTATGTTTAGAGTTTGATTCGTTAAGAAATTTGATAATCTATTCAAACTAAGAACCTTAAAAATCATCTTTAGACTCTTTCTATTGGATAAACCTTTTTATTAGTAGCTAGCCTCTTTGCTATGATGAACTTTTGACGCACAAGAGTCATGCTATTATCCATTAAATCACATGACATTCTTCAGGTTGTTGATAATTAATTTTGACTTAATCATTTGATGGAATATGTTGCTTTACTCACATCGGTCCTTGCATTTCTCATGCATGCAACATTCATTCTTGTATTGCGTATGATGATTACATTAACTTTCTTCTGACAACCATTAGTTTTAGGGATATCTATTCAAAGAATTATGTCAATGCCATGAGATGTCTCCTTTGACTTAAATGCACTAGACCATTCATGTGCTATTGGCATCTTAATAGGAGCTTCTCTTGGCTTATTTCTAGCACTTTTTGATGATAGTTATCCAGCATTTTGTCAGAAGAAGACATATCACAAATACATGAGGAGAGGTAAAGATCTTGTTGATCTAGAAAGCTAAAAGCTATGCCAGG
This sequence comes from Dendrobium nobile, assembly GCA_022539455.1. Classification (NCBI taxonomy): domain Eukaryota; kingdom Viridiplantae; phylum Streptophyta; class Magnoliopsida; order Asparagales; family Orchidaceae; genus Dendrobium; species Dendrobium nobile. The sequence continues at coordinate 60,869,763 of CM039726.1, forward strand.
ATATTTGTAATTGTAATGAGACTATAATCCATTTGATTGTATGCAAGCGAGCTAGAGTTAAAGCCACCGGATCCGTAACATATTTATACAAGTGGATAGAAGGCGATACCCTTATAATAGCTCCAATCTATATATTAGAACACATCCCGCATGTGCTTTGATCATCACATCTAATTCCTAAATCCAATGGTTCGAGAATTTTGCGCGGGCCAAATATTCAAATTTCATCCTCTTGCTTGAAAGGATTGGAGTCGATCTGACTTGAATTATAAGATGCCTTCTAAATTTCTATAAAATATAGATGTTTTTCAAATGACTTTAACGTTTCCTCGATGATGGCTGTGTTGACAAAAAATCTCAACTGGAGGGGGATCCTATTTTCAAAATACTTAAAGCAACTTTAAATCACCCAGATGATAGCCTTGTTGAAAGCTAATCTCAAACGTAGGGGACCACAAACTTTTAAAATACCTTCCAAATTTGTATGAAAATACAACTTTGACTTACCCTGATGATGGTCGAGTTGAAAGCTAATCTCAACTGGGATGACCACAAACTTTTAAAATACCTTCCAAATTTTTACGAAAATATAAATAACTTTGACGTACCTCGATAATAGCCATATTGAAAGCTAATCTCAATCGGAGGTGGCCACAAATTTTTAAAATACCTCTCAAATTTTTGTAAAAATAAAAGTGACTTAGACGTCACCCCGATGATGGCCGCGTTGATAGAAAATCCCAACCGGAGGGGTTAAGTCTCAAAACCAGTAAAAGTATAAATCTTTAAAATGATATCTATCACCTAAAAACTTAAAACTAAAACCATCCACCTTCCGTATCCATTTGTTGGGGGGTGGTAAATTTGAAATTAACCTCAGCTCGCAAAGAACGAATGTCATATCGGGTATATCATTAAGATTTATCTTCAAATAGTCTCTTGCCAGCAGGGACGTGTCATGTGCTCTCTGATCGGGTGATTTTGCCGCAAAATGACAACATTATATTACGATCACGGCCAAAGCTCATAGGATCTCACTAGGGAAGGCGATCGATGAGACCAATGGAGTGTGAAATTCCGACAACGAATAGAGGAAGTCATGACTAGATCTTAATGGGGAAGGCCATCGACGGAACAACCGCGTGTATAGTTCTAAACAAAATCCTTGACAACAAAGAAGAAGAGAGGCAGTTGCAACAATATCTTGTTAGAGAGGCCAATGATTGGACCAATAGTGTGCAATTTCGAAACCCTTGACGATGAAGAAGCGTCGAGGAAGTCGTGACGAGGAAAGGGCAACTAGAAGTTATTGGGAAGTTAACAGAAGTTGGTAATTTTGATGTCACTTAAAAAATTCAATGTTATGTGAGTAAATATTAAGCTTTGGTTGTTAAACATGTAAACATGATAATTTTGAGTGTTTGTATGTAAATCCCCCTATTTATTATGATTGTGCTTATGTCAATAATATATTGACTCATCTTAAATAACAGAGAGGCAAATAACGCCAAAACACAAGATGCCATAAAATAAACAGCTACATGATGGTGATAGTAAAACTACATACACTATGGCATGTAAAGTGAGGTGTAATACATGATAATCTAATATCCATTTCACATGTTTTTGAAATCTTAATAAATGATGCAGAGCTGTTTTTCGTATTCACTTTTTTTTTTTTTTTTTTTTTCATTCTACGCAACTAGAAGTTAGCTTTACATGCCAACGGTCATCATGTTGCAACTAGAAGTTAGCTTTACATGCCAACGGTCATCACGTCCCAACCGGACCATCACAGGTTTTTATTTGTTCTCAACGTAATCTTTGCTTCCTTTCTCATGGGAGTAATTGCCCTTCATAGCCACCATTATCACTTAACCCAACTTGAGCTTTATTTGGTATTTTTTTAATCTTATTTCTTTTTTACTAAAACCTAAGTCTTCAAAATTTTTAGGACTATAATTTATTCTCTGATTTGTATGCCATTTCATGTACATGATTGATACTTGTACACAACACTATTTCACGAGGAATACAATCAGAAACATGTATTTCCCTTGAATTCTGTGTCTGATAGTGTCAAGGGAGATGTGTGCATGAACTGACAAATGATTTAGTTGTTTACATGTGCTTCTCAAGTTCCTATTATTTCCTTCACTTGGTACTATATTGACCTACAGAATAGCAATTCTTCATTAGGGGACGTTCAACTCAGTTGCCTAAGGCCAGATTGAAGTTCAACCAGCAAGTCAGACCCAATTCCCTTTTGTTTGTTTGGTGGTCCATCTGATCCTGATGTCAATGCCAAGCACTGTTATTGAACCCATTAGAACAGAATCTTAGGAGTTTGCATGGGGCACAGAAATTGAGCTTGCTTGAAGAATCATATTGGGTATATTTTTAGGAATTTGCATGCTAATTTATCGTTGGAACATAGTTCTACTTGTGGGGGTGTTAAGTATGTAAGAATGAATAAATAAAGCAAGCAGGCATTATGGAGACAACGATTGAGAATGGGAAAGGAGAATTGATTAAACTAAATAATAAATGAAAATAAAGAAGAAAAAAGAGTGTGCAAGTGATAGGAAACACTTGTAGATCTCAAGTATTTCCTATCAATCTTCGGAAAACAGCAAGCTTTCTCCGCCAAAATCCACACAAAACCAAAAAACAATAGATAATTTGTATTATTTGTTAAAAGGCAAACGGAAAATCACCAGATACAATTGATCCTCCATTCGAGAGGAGGATCTATCTCTCCCAAATCTCTAGACGCCGCTAGAGCCCAAAGAAAAACCTAAATCTAGGAGATCTCAAATTTTAGCCAAATTCAAGACGCCATAACTCTAGAAAAACAAAGTATTTAATGCATACAAATCAAAAGGAAATCCCTAAACAGTCCCTACATTCAAATTTTCCTCCCAAAACCTTAATAAATCCTTCATAAAATGCTCGTTTGGCTCATGCGGACTGAACGCTCACGGAAAAAGGCAGAGATTGTCTGCCTCGGTTGCGCTGGGCTGGTCCCACATGGACCGGCTGGACCGGTCTAACAGCAAGGCACTGGTCTTCTTTTTAAGAGAGATGCTTGGCGGTTGTGGGATGTATTTTTGCAATTCTTTCTGTTTAAAAAGCATTGTATAATTAGAATCACCTAGTCTAGATCTTGTTTGGCATCTGCTATAACATTGGTAAGTTAACATGGTGCATGATTTGCCATTAATGATTCATGCTATATAATTGAAGCTTCCATCAACTATGCATGCAATTTATAAAGTTGCGAATTGGCTGACAATAACTGTATTTATTAAGCTTAAGGTTACTTTGAACCGTCTGGCAGACAATCATTTACAATGCATTTAGTCCGCCTGATGACATCATGGGCTGTTGTATGTGACGTGTGGTACCTAGAGCCACAGTATCTCAGACCTGGAGAGACTCCTATTGAATTTGCTGAAAGGTGATAAGTTTTTTATTGAAAACTATTATATTGATTTATTGCTTACATCCTTGAAGGCATTGACTTCCATCCTCCCTTTAACCTTTTCTTTTTTATCTACTATCAAATTTTATGCAGGGTTAGAGACATGATTGCTACTCGAGCTGGCCTGAAGAAGGTTCCCTGGGATGGATATCTTAAATATTTCCGCCCAAGTCCCAAGCTTACTGAAAGAAAGTATGCATATTCTCTATTTGCCTTCTCTTTAACAATTTGCTTGCTTATGCTTATTTGTGTGTTTTAAATCCAGATTACGATGAACTAAACATAATTTCATTCACAATATATCATATGTTCCATTGAAACAATCCAATTTCTGTAAAGAACCGGGTAACATTTTGATAGGAAATACTTGAGTTCGCAAGTAATCCTAACAATAATCGGTAAAAACAGCAAAAAAATGTAGAAATTATGGTGGAAGAACAATCAAAAGATAGCAAATCTTATAGAGCGAAATAAGAACAAAGTAAAGATACAAGAGATCCTCAATTCGAGAAGAGGGTCGTCTCTCCCAAATCTCTAGACAAGTGAGTCTAGAGCCCAAGTTGTCAAGAAACCCTAATTGCAATCAATCAAAACATAATCCTCCCTAATCCTCTCATCCTCCTTAATACAAAAGCTTTCCTAATCCAATTTCTCTCTCAAGCCCTAGCCGCCCCGTCCTCTTCAATTTAAAATCACTTGGTCTAGTGGGGCCCACCCCTTTGGGTGGAACAGAGAAAAGGAGGCGGACTGCTTCGCCTCTTATATAACAGCTGAGCCGGCCCTTGAGCTAGCTGGGCCGAACTCTGAACTGCGGTCTATCACATTTTTTCCAGATTAACATAAATATGGTAACCGTTTCATGCAAAGGCATTTGACAGGCATATGAATTGCTTAATACTCTATTCTAATGTACTTTTATATGAAAATGTTCGAATAAACATTTCTATTAAAAAAAAAGTGAACAAGCAAGCAGAGCTTATAATGATGGACTTGTGTGAAAATTCATGTGACAAGTTTGTGATGAAATCCATCATAAATTAGTCATTAATAGAACAACGAGTAATGATTAGTCGCAACTGAATTGAGACAAAGCATTGGCAATTTACTATAACATATAGAATTGTCATAATTTTTGGATACCACAACATTAAAATAAAAGCTTTCTCGGCAAAATGAGTAAGAGTAAATATAAGTTTCACTTGCCAAATTATCTTCTGAGTAAGCATTTGTAGTAAAGGCTCGTCTCATAAAGTCAACAGCTTTCAAAGCAATGGATATAAATAGCTACTATCAAACTAAAATCTCATATGATAAACATTGCTTAGACCTGAGAATTCTTGGCTTGTGTGCTCATTAAGCTTAATTGATGAGCTTATTAATGAGCCGGCTTATGAGGTGGTTCAACTCACTTAGGTTTCGTTTGGGACGGCTTTTTTCCTGTTTTTGAAGAAGTTTTTTAGTATAAAAATTAAAATTTTTGTATTAGAAAGTTGCTTTAAGAAACGGTAAGAAATCCGTCCCAAACAAAGCCTTACATGTCTCTAAATTTGCTCTCCAACCCTGACTGAATTGATATTTATTTTGCTGCTTACTGTTTCAGGCAACAGATTTTTGCTGAATCTGTTCTTCAGCGTCTTGAGAAGTAAGTGGATCACACATTCCATTTTTTGGCTTCAAATAACTTATCCGCCAATTCCTTGCTCGAGGTTGCTATCTTCTTTATTTATTTATTTATTTATTAAAATCTTGTATTTTGGTTTGTTGAACATGTTTTCAGCTGACTATCTTTGAACTTGTTAAGGAATCCTAAGTATCTACGGCTGTGTAGTACAGGGTTACATCTTCTTGTAGTTTAGTTATTCAGACTTGCGAGCACTTGAATAGTTGCTTTGTGTTGTGAGGGAATAAAATTGCTGTGTGGATCTGGATTGATTTTATTTGGGATAGTTTTCTTATTAAAAATTAAGTATAAAAATTTTTAATTCAAAAAAAAAAAAATTTGTAGAGAAATTAGTAAAAAAATTCTTCCAAATGATGCCTAAATCTGATTAACAGTTTGAATTACGATTTGTCAACTGTTTAGTTAGTGATGACTTTAGATTTTTTTAATTGGGATATTATATTAAAATTCAATTTTATTATTTCAAATGCGGTTTTTTATTATATTAATTGGAAGTTTGCAAAATATCATGACGAGTCATCAACGACTTTGATGACCTCGCCAAGGAGAAATTATTCTATGGATTCCGAACCGTTCGAAGGCAAGGCGAACCGGTGATGTGACGCGTTGTGATTAGTCTCTGAATGGTGTTCGGAATAATCCGCATAAAATAATTAATCCTCGCAAAGACTCTTAAGACTTGACATCTATATTTGGTTGTATTTTTTCTTTATATTTCGCGTTTTTGTCTTCGATGTATTTTTCTCAAAGAGAGTTTTGTCGGCGCTGGCCTTGATGGAGAATGTACTCAGCAACAAGTCTCCAGTATTTGTTATTTTGATTTGGGGCCTTGTTTTCAATTTCTTTTTTTTTTAATGCACAAAATGGTTTGAACTAATGTTCATAAAGTTGCTTTTTAGATATTTTTGGGTTTGTGGTGTGATTGTAATTTTTTATAAAGAATATAATAAAGTTATTATGGGAAAAGTAATATTTTTAAATTTATTGTGAATATTATAAATAGGTTTTTTTTTTCTAAAAAGATAAACATTAATTTTTCTGCATTTCCTGCACTTTAGTAAACTTAATTTTAATAAATAATTTTTCATCATAAGTTTTTTTTGAAAAAAGAGGAAATAAAAAGTAATAGTTAAATAAAAATATTATTGTGGCCTTAAAAATAAAGCTCTCAGAGGAGAATTATTATTTGCGGAGTGCGGACGGAGAGAATCGTCCGTAACAAGTATTGGGGGGTGCCGAGCACCCCCCAATTCTTGTGCGGACGGTGCGCATTCCGCACCTAATAATTTTTCCTCTCAGAGAGCTGTCACAATAAAGTAATTGCATTGCCTTGCATTAAACTAGTTACAATTTTTTTTATCTTAATTGAGGGAAAGTCAATACAGTTATATATATGATAGATTATTATAAATTGTTGATAATATTTAATTGAGTTCATAATCAATTTGAAGTCTAAGGAACATTTTTTTTTCCTTTTTTATTAACAAGCTAATTTCAAGGGCGCCCTGAAAGAAGTGAAAGCCCACTCTTTAAGGATTAGTTATTCTGCGCGGGTGCTGAACGTCGTTCGGAGATCAATTAGATTGTACCACGTCATCCCTTGCTTGGTACTTCAACTCGATATTGCAGCCCAATACTGCTGATGTGGCACATTCTAATTGATCTCCAAACTACACCACGTCCTCCCTTGTTTGATACTGCAGCTCGGTATTGCAGCTCAATACTGTTGATGTGACACATTCTAATTGATCTCCAAACCACGTTTTACTCGTCACAAAATAATTTCTCTTTTTCGAGAAGGATGTACTGACACATAACGAACTCTTACAAATTTGTGCGTTCTCATCTGTCGGCAGTAGCAGTACCAAACAATACAGTATGATACCTATGGCTGATAGCCAGCCTGATCATCCAACCAGATTATTCCCATCTGCATTTAAAATTTTTATTTCTCCCTCTACATATATATTACCATAAAGAATTTGAAGATCTTTTACATTAATTTTACAGGCAACCAAAAAAAAATTATATAAATAACCAGGAATCTACCAAAGACCCTGCTGGCTTTCTACCTCATAACCAGCAAAATTTTACCTCAGAGAGGCCTCCTGGATGATGTCTTCGTAACCACTATGATGACAATGGCGACGCCGAGCCCTCATCGTCGGAGCTTTCAGGCCTCAAAGCTCGAAGTTTAGGGAACAGGGAAGGCAGAGTTGGGTTAACCGGTACGGGAAATTGGCGCGCCGAGCTAGCGATGGTTCGCTCGGTGATCTTCCCGACTTCCTTACAGACCCGATCGAGGATGGATAAGAAATCCCTAACAACCATGAAGATTCTAAAAGGATGAGCTTCTTCCTTGGCCGAGTTTCCATGGAAGTACTCGGTTATCTCCTTGACTAATGACAGTGCTACACTCTCTTGAGCCTGGACCTTTATGATCTGATCCTCAGCCTTCTTCATGAAGCTTCTCATTGCTTCATTGAACCTTTGGCAACTGATATCTCCATCTCCGGTAAGCTTCAGGACTTCCCCTATCTTGCTGATTCCGCCGGCGAGTTTCGAGACATAGCTACTGAGAACCTCAGAGTCCATCGAAGCAGACTTCTTCACATTGCTGAGTTCGCCACCAAGGCCGGCGACAACTTGGAGGCCACATCGCTGGCACTCTAGGTCATCGCGGAGTGTGTTTGGTTGGGTTTTGGCGGTGGATAGGGTGGAAGCGGAGAGGCGAGAACCCTCGGCTCTGATCACCTCCTGGACGACAAAATGCAGGAGGGTTGTCTTGCCATCTGTTCCCTTGACATCGACGAGCTTAAGAAGGGTGTCGAGCTTAAAAGATCGAGCGTCGCCACGATTGGTTCCAACATTCATACGATTTCCAGTCTTCAGAACTGCCTCAAGCAACTTCAGGAATAGCCTGCTGCTCCTTAGCTCTTCACAGGCCACCTGAACACAGAACAACAAATTATATATTTTTTTTGTTTTCTGGCTCTTGAAGATGGGCAAATTATTAGGCGTGGACATCAGACAGAGAGAATCATCCGGATTTCTCTCTATCTACATTAAAAGCGCAGTTACTGTAGCAGCTGCGCTTTGACTACGAACTGTAGACAGAGAGAAATCCGAATGATTCTCTCTGTTCGGTGTCCGAATCTAATAATTTCTCCTTGAGATGACAGTGGCTTTATAATAGGAATCATCTGGCAACTTGTTTGACCAGTTGTACACTGCTAAAATAAGGTTAAGTTCTATATATACACCACCAAAATTAAAAATGTCTGATTTTTATAGATGAAGCAATATAGACTATCAAAACTTCATGGAAATATGATATTTCAATACATTTTTCTTGTTAATATAATGTATGTTCTTTGTTGATAACTGGTTACAAACTAGTCTAGAAGAGAGAGAGAGAGAGAGAGAGAGAGAGAGAGAGAGCTTACTTCAAGAGTTTCAAAAGACTTTTTAAGGTAATTGACTTCAGAATCAAAATTAATGATGTAAAGCATTGCATCAACTCTCTTGAATGCAAAAGGAATATGAAGCAATGCCTTGAGAAACTTTTCAGCTGGACCAAGCTTGACTGGGGAGTCATCCTTGTATTCTATCAATTTAGCCTCTTCCTCTTTGCTAGGTGCCATTTTTAGGAGCGTGTCCAAAAGATCACTTCCCAAGTTCTCAGTATTTCCTGCTCAAAATTCACCAAGTTCTACACAATCAAACAACAACATCAAAGAATGTATAAAAGCTGTGATTTCAGTTGGGCGCATTTGATTGATGGAGATTCAAGACGGCGATGACAACAACAACAACATCAAGCTTTTATCCCACTACGTGGGGTCGGCTACATGAATCTTTTTTCTCCATTGTGTTCGGTTAAGAGTCAAATTCTCATTTAGAGCTAATATTTTCTAACCAAGTCTTTTTAGGTCTATCTCTACCTTTCTTAACACAGGTTAAATCTAATACATCCACTCTCCTAACCGGGTCATTGGAAGGCTGCCATTTTAAGCGACCAAATCATCTAAGACAACTCTCTCTAATCTTATCTGCCACTAGAGCTACTCCAAGAAATGAGGAAAAAATATAATAGAATACAACTCTAAGGGGCTGTTTGGTAGCAGGATTTAGGCCGGATTAGTGGCGGATTTGAGCGAAACCTAGCCAAACGGCCTAAAATGCAAAACCAAATCTCACGGCAAATGAAATCCGCTGTAGACGAAAAATTCCGCTGTTTCGCTCTAAATCCCGGATTTCCGAAATCCTGTATTTTGCCGGATTTACAAAATCCATAGAACTAGAGAAAGAGTCCGTTTGGTAAATCCTGCTCTATAGCCAAACAATCACATTAGAATTAAGAGGATTTATCATGAATGTTACCAAACAATTTTCAGCATTTAAGCCCCTCCAGATTTCCAAAATCCAAATTAAGAGGATTTATGAAATCCTACTTAAATTAAATCCAAGGTGCTACCAAACAGCCCCTAAAAGTGCCAGTAGTTTCCTAGTATTTTATGTGTTAAGTTTTAGAGCCTAATTGATGCCCTACCAAAAATATCTTATGCAAATTCAATGTGCACGGCTTGTTAAGGGAATAAAATATTTGGGAGTTATTTCATCAAGTTATTTTGAGAATTTCCCATCTAATATTGGCATATTATTATTATTATTATTATTATTATAAAAGGGACGACATTATTTGTAGACAAAAGATATTAGAAAAGGTGCAGTAAAAGAGAGGCTATGAAATTCCCTTTTTATATCTTCATCATCATCATCATCATCATAGTGAAACATATTATGGCAACAAAAGGGAATAACCATCAATTAGGCAAACTTGCATAAAAATTTTAACTGATATTTAGGCTTCGTTTGGGATGGCTTTCTTCCTGTTTCTTAAAGTAGCTTTTTAATACAAATTTTTGTACATAAAAGTTGTTTTAAAAACAGCAAAAAAGTCATCCCAAACGAAACCTTACTCTTTGGTGATTTAAGAAAAGCTCCTGAACCTATTCTCAACATCCTAAGAGCAAGAAGCCACCTTTGTAAGAAAAGCCAGGGAATTAGTCTAAAATCATGACCTATTTAAGATGAAGATTTGCCTAAAGCGTCTAGAAGGTTCTCTAACAACTGCAAGCTCATTCACTTCTCTTCAAAACAAAGAAAATAATAGAGAATGTGTAAGGCAAGATTATCACCTTCTAACAAGGCCTCACAGACCTCTTCCTTTGTAACATTTAATGCTCTTAGAAGAATGGCAATGTTCTGAGACTTCTTTGGATCAAGAACTCTGTTCTCTTGTTTGTTGGGCAAAGGAAGAACTTGTTGCTTGTTTGTCTCCTTTGATTTGTTGTTAGTTCCATTACAGACAAACAAGGACTCAATCATCTCCTCATTAACCCTGGAAAAAAAAAAAAGATTCAATTTTTAAGAGAAACAAAGAACAATCTTGTAAAGAAATTCAACGGAAATTTAAATAGAAAAAGTTGTTAAAATTCTTACTGGAAAGAGCTTGATTTGAGCTGATCCCACACCATTGCTCGATCCGAGCTCGCTCTCACTTTATCCCAATGCAAAGGCTTCAGTTTGGGCCGAGAGGTCTCGTCATTCTTCTCTTGATTCTCTAAATCGAAGTCTGTGCCTTTGACATTGTTAGATTCCAATGGATTTTGAGACACAACAGAAGAAGGTGGATTGTTCAAGAGAGGTCTTCTTATTTTACTCTCCCAATAACCAGCGCGTGGCGGCGGTGGTGGAGGCGGCGGCGGAGGCGGTGTCTTAGCTTTGAATGGCTTAGCTTCAACCTCCCCGTTTCTCTCCTGAGAATGAAGGTTTTCAAAAGATGAAATTTTTTCCTTCTGTAAGGGAATTATTACTTCATTTGAGTGCAGATCTGACTTCTTCTGAACCGGAGAAGAAAGCGGAGAAGTTGGGGTTGGGGTTTCTCTCTTCAGAGTAGAAGGATCCACCAGCTCGGGCATTGTTGGTGGTGCCATTTCCTGTAAACTCAATCCAGCATACCTAAAGCCTCCACTACTAGATCTTGATTTCACAGACTTCGCCCTCGATTTCTCCGGGCTACAACCCAACGGAGGCGACAGCACCGACGGCGAACGAGATTCGAAACTCGAGGAAGGATATGATGGCGTAGTACTCAATGTATCGTTCCCCGACCCACATGTCTCCATCGCCGCCGGCGTGAGTTCCTTTTGGGAGCTCGAACCCCTTCCCAACGAAGAATTCCTCGGCGAGTAGAACTCCTCCTCCGACGGCGACGAGCACCGTCCATCGGCATTGTTGTGATGGAGCTTCCTCGACAGAGGAGGCAGCGGACGGAGCTCAGGCGAGCCCCCGGCTGAGCCGCCGTTGGAAGAGGAGGAGGAGGAGGAAGAGCGGTAGTTCGGAGGGAAGAAGCAGGCTTTTTCGGGAAGAGGGGGTTGAGTGCTACCGCGGGAGCGACGGCGGAGGAAAAAGACGAGGGAGACGGAGAGGATGGAGAAAGCAAGTAGAGGGAGGAGGATGGCAGCGGCAAGCTTGGCTGAGGACGAGGAACGGCGTTGAGGAGAGGTGGAAGAGTTGGGGAAAACAAGGGAGGAGATGTTGGCGGGAAAGGTGGGTTGGTTAGAAGCGGAGAAAGGGGGAGGAGGGGGAGGGAATTGGGGGAAAAAAGGCGGGGATTCGGAGGTGAAAGGGTATTTGGTGAAGGGAACGGCGGGGGAGTTTGCTGGCGGCGGTGAGTGAGTTGCCGGAAAGAAAGGATCTTGTAGAAGCTTTCGGCAGTGGGTTGCCGAGTTGAGGAGGAGGAGAAGGAGGAGGACGAAGGCGGAGGAAGAAGAGAGAGTAAGCATAGTTGCACAGAGCAGAAGAGAGAGAAAGAAGTTTGACAGAGATGCTTGTCGGTGAAAAGAGAGAGAGAGAGAGATTTTTAGCCTTAAGTAACAGGCAGCATTTCCCTCACAAAGAAAAGCTTTAATCTTTATTAATTATTGCTATTGGACCATAAACTTTAGACTGCTTTATTTGTTTGTTCTTGAAAAATCTTACGAACAAGCTGTTACTTTAAATATTGATATATAAATAAAATTTTAATTTCCCAAAATTCAATAACTGCTTTATAAATTTTAATCAACTAAATTAACTATTTATTTTAACAGTGATATTAATTATTATTATTATTATTATTTTCTATTTAATAAATTATTTAAATTGAAATTTTTTATTGGAAGATATAAAATATATGGATTATTATTGTAAATAATTTATGTCATAAAACTATAAAAGTGACATTTTTTAAATAAAAAGAAGTAAAATGAAATGAAATAATAAAAGTGGTCAATATCCTTTTCATTTGTTGTTATAAATGATTATTGATTGCTACGAGATTTTCTTTTATTGCCCCATTAAATAGAGATTTGATCTTTTACAACTTTAAAAAATATTTTTAAGGCACTTTTGGCTCTTCGGACAATCAATAAAAATAAAAAAAAAAGAAATCTTGAGTCCAAATAATGAAATTTGATTAATTAAAATAAATAATTAAATATAACACAAAGATTAATTAAATTAATTTATAATATCTTTATTAAAAACTAAATATAATAAAATTAAAAGTAATCATATTTGACCGTGACTTCAGTGTTTGCTGCTACTACAACAGAGCTGATCTACCCACTTGGCTTTTTTCAGTTTTAGTGGGAATCGCTCTCAGATCCCAATGTTACTCTGCAAAAACTCGCCACTTAATTATTTTACAGCAAGTAATAAGTTCTTAATTATTTCCTTGCACAAAAATCCATGATTTCTTCCTAAGTTTATTTATTTTTGCACAAAAATTCATGAAATTTCAATATGTATATAAATAATTAAAAAATTGATTAAAATAATTTAAAAAATTAATTTTGGCCTTTTTTTGCATTACAAAATTTTGATTGTCTCGTGGAAGCTACACTTAGGGTGTTTTATCTAATTTTTAGTCAATTATTATATAATGATATAAGTTTGGTGGCTATGGCCGCGTCATTATTTTGCATGAAGAGACCTGCTCGTTTTAATAAAAATTAAAGCATTTAAAATTGTACGTAGCTTACCTGTTGATATAATTAACAGTTGAAAACTGTAGAGGATCACATGCGCATTGTTGATTAGTTTCTTATATGAACGAAAATTATGCTTAAGATATATTAATTTATAGTGACAACAATATAATGCAACGGTGATATGAATTTTTAGTCTAAAACAAATGTTCTTTTTTTTTTTGAAACGAGATATTTACTCGCTGTAACTCAACAAAGAGCGCATGACGGCATAACTAATCCCTCGGCGTAACCTAACGAGATCACTCATCAACATCAGGCTCACACTTGCTTTGCCCCACTGAAGAGATGAGGAGATTCGAACCCAAAATAGAGGTTCCAACTATGCTCGTCCACCAGCCACCCTAAATTTCTATTCTTTCACTATTTGAATATCTGAAGGATGATGCATTCAAAAGAATCACCTCCTTTATGATTGATTGATGGGATTTGAGCTACAATAATTTGATTTAATGTAATATTATTTTACAAAAAAAAAAAGTAATACTGTCGTATCATAAATTCAAAACTTTTTTTTTCTTGAAAATCATAATCCTTTAATAATATAATATTTTATTTTCAAGAAAAGAATATCGGCTCACATGTTGATAAAAAAATTTATATCACAATATTGATGAATTTTATATTACAAGAAAAAATATTTAAAATTCATTTTTAATGTAAGTATGCATATTTTTTGAGATTATTATAAAAAAAAAAGAAGATTTACAAGCGTTAGACTGTATTATATAAAAAATAGTATATAAAAATAGAAACTTTATAGCCTTCTAGCATGCGACAAAATGCATAAACTTGGTTAGTTAACACATATGGTAACAGCTAGCTAGCTAACTAGTATCTTAACTGGCTTCCATTTCTAATAATATTTTCTCCAGCTTAGTCCTAATTAAATATGATCATACAGGTATAGTGTAATAATTGGGGTATAATTCATAACAATATATTTCATTAATATATAACACATTTGAATTTTATTATTATTATTTTTATTTTTAAGATCTGACAGCCTTTATTCTATATTGATATCAAAAAATGATTTATAATGTTCAGCTTTGTTTGGCATAGTTTTAGATCATTATTTTTATTATTTTTTAATTTTTATATTAAAAAAGTGAAGAATATTATAATCATTCATAAAAAATGTAAGGCTAATTATTACATAAATGTGAAAATCTACAATAAAGTTTTAGCAGGACTTAACTCCTTAAAAATGAAAAAGGGCCCACTAACAAGAACTTTTATTTGGTCCGGTGAACGTACGCAACTCTACGTTCGGCCGCAGTAGAATCGCGCCACGAGTTTTCATAATTCATCGCGCGCCCCGACAACCCGACCCGGAACGGACCCAAGATTGCTCGGTATTGCTAGGTATTGGTCAATTTTGCTCGGCAATAACCAATACCAAGCAAATACCTAGCAATACTGAGCAAACACCGAGTTGTACCGAGTTTTTTCTAGCAATACCGAGCAAATCCCTAGCAAATACCGAGTTGTAGAAAAACTCGGTACAACTCGATATTTGCATGGTATTGGTCTTCACAGAGCGATATTTCTCGTTTTTGCAAAGCAATACCTAGCAATACCGAGCAAATACCGAGCAATACCGAGAAAATCGCAAACATAGCATTTCCGGGTTCCGCTCCGGGTCAAGTCGTCGGGCCGCGCGGTAAAAAATAAGAGCACGTGGCGACATGTTATTGGTGGCCGAACATAGCTCTACGTCCAGTCAGAGGACGTAATAATTGTTCCACTAACAGCCATTGCTATTTGCTAATGCCCCCTAAAGGCTAAAGCGCTGAGAATGAGCATCTTAAAAGTAAATTCACACTTTTGTGCTAAGTGGTTGAGCATAATGGATACATGGGCCCTTTAAGCACTTTACCAAATGTAATCATAAGTTAAATAAGGCCAAGTTTTGCTTCGGAATGAAGTTAGAGCCAACTAATTAGCCAATTTAATCTAAAATCAAAATTGAATTTAGCTAATTTTAGGGTTTGTAGAAGCATGGAAAGATCTTTAGCCAAGTTTTGCAGCTCAACTGTTTCAATTGAAGCTATTATCAATCAATTTTTCAGTGGAATTATCACACAAGCATTTTATTTAACGGGCCAACCCATCGTCAAATAGCTAAATTGGGCCAACTCTACAGGTAGACACCAAGACTGGCCCAGCAAGCGCACGGCCCAGGGGACCATTGTACTCACCTCCAACCATTAAACTATGATGATGATCACTGAAATATACTAAAGACCGAAAGCTATCAATTACAAAAATATGACGCATATAAATTTTCTAATATCAAAATAATCAAAATTCAATATTTGTAGAACATAATTTTATCACATCAAATTTATATGACCTTCATGGACCAATCAAAACGCTGAAAGGTTCTAAATACTATAATATTTAATTAAAAAAAGTTTTTATTTTCTTGAAAGCCACCTGTAATTTTCGTCTAAAATTGGACCAAATAGTTAAAAGCAGACAAATCAGTTGAATATAAGACAAAATGAGAATAAAAGAAAAAAGGTATTGAGTTGAAGTAAAAATATTACCGAGGTAAAATTGACGGATCCATGTGGTTCAGTTCTTGCCTCATCCACCGATTTGCCCTTCAAGAAATGGGAAAACCAGAGAGCAGATGACTTTGGGTACCTTTTAAGCCCGTCTTTGTAGTCCACGTACACAAGCCCGAACCGCTTAGTGTATCCCTGGGCCCACTCAAAATTGTCCAAAAATGACCATGCAAAATATCCGCGGATATCCACACCGTCCCTGATGGGAAATTGGGAATGAACAGATTGGTTAGGCATTATAAGAAATATTCATTGTGATTGCCAAAGTTTAGTTTAAACTTTTTAGTACAAAATAAATATTTTTAGTTCAAACTTTTTTGCACCAAAATTATTTTAAAAAATAATTAAAAAAATTGTCCCAAAGAAAAATAATAGTGATGTGAACAAGTCTCAAGTCAAGCAACCGCACATTGTTGACTCGATAATCGACTCGTTTATTTGTGGAGTCAAAAAGTGAGTCCTCATAAATACAAAACCTATTAGAATGTCATTTTATATATCGTGTTCTTGATTTTATTCAAATTTAGCTTACACAGCATTCTAATTGTGATGAATAAATTATAATTACTCGTTCATTTTACTGATATGGCGGTTCCTTCTAAACCGCCTGGGCCGGCGATTGTATACAAAAGGAGGCGGTTTCATCTTCTTTCTTGCCCAAATTAGATTACCGCCTAGGGGTGGGGTCCACAGGATTTGAATTTATTTGAAATTTAGTTTTAGGAAAGATTTGAGTAGATGGAAAAGTCTTTAAATAGGAGGTAAGTGGAAGGGAAAAACATGCAAGTATTGTTTTCTTCTTGGAGTCACTTGAGGGTTTTGGGCTCTAGACTCTCTTGTCTAGAGAATTGGGAGAGATGATCCTCCTCTCGAATTGAGGATCACTTGTATCTTGCTTTCGTATGATTTTTGCTTTGTTTCCCTTATTGCAATCTATCGTTTTGGGGCTGATTTCTCCCATATTTTTGCTTATTTCTCGCTGTTTTGTCTCCAATTAGTGATAGGTTTGCTTGCGAACTCAAGTATTTCGTATCATTTACATAATTTGAATTTCTCACTAATTTTTAGATTTATTCAATCATTACATATTTACTATTTTTCATTCAAATTTTTGATGTATTTAATGGGTTTGTTATAAGTGAATCGAGGGTTTTGTTGCATAATTTACATATACCACATAATCCTAGTTGTAATGAACAATCTTAACCCAAACTATCAGGCATCAATTTGATATCAAACTTTATTATTGCATTAGAAGGTCAACTAAACGTGGGACATTACTTGGGTCAGTAAAAAGAATTAATTATGATTGAATTCGATCTAATTAAAGAGATAGTATTTTATGAATAAACTATTGGGGATATTTTAGATACATAAAATTAATGCTTAGATTTGCTTAATGAATATGATAAACTTAATTCATTGAAGTTAAAATCAACCAAGTTAAGTAAATTGATGTGAGATTTTACCAGAAGATGAGGTTTGTTACCTTTAATACTACTTTTTCGATATTATGTTAACTGCGGGATCTGTTGTTTCTCGTGATTATCCTTACCATGATGGGTGCGAGTATTGTGGTGATATTCATGTGATTTCACGATTTTCTGACAATTCTTTTATAGGTTTGAAGTTGGTGCATGTTTTCATGATCTAATTTTTAAAGGGAAGCCATCTCCTTAAACTGATGCGAGGCCTAAATATTTTAAAATAGGTGGTGGAATAAAAATATGCAAGAAAAGATAAAAAAATAAGAAAATTTATTATAAAAATTAATTTAGCTGTAAAATTTTTGATAATTGAGAAATAAATAAAGAAGCATGTAAGGAGTATAAGAAAGTAATTTGCAATGCAAAGATTTAAACTTTTAATGATTTATATAATAGATTAGATACTAAGTAGGATGAAAGATATATGTATAAGTTAGCTAAGCAAAGAGATATGAGCAGTAAGAATTTAGTTCAAGTAAAGTTTATTCTGGATGAAGATCAAAAAATGCTTTTATTAGAGAATATTCAACAAAAGGTGGATGAGATACTTTGCTAAGCTTTTCAATGAAGATTATGAGAATGCGATTGACTTTAGTGACCTTAGCATCCTAAATGAAAATAAAGATTTTTGTATTTATCGGCATATTAGTAAAACCAAAATTAAAGAAGCTTTACAGAAAATGAAGTGTGGAAAAGCTGTTGGACCTGATGATATTCCAATAGAGGTGTGGAAATGCTTAGGAGATGAAGGAATTTCTTGACTTACTAAATTTTTTAATATTATTTGAAGACTAAAAAGATAACACTACCGTTGCCAGGTCCCACTACCGTTGCTAAATTATTTCTTGGCTTACTAAACTTTTTAATACTATTTTGAAGACTAAAAAGATGCCAGATGAGTGGAGAATGAGTGTGTTAATTCCTATTTTTTAGAATAAAGGTGATGCACAAGATTGTGCGAATTATAGAGGAATTAAGTTAATGTGTCATACTTTAAAACTATGGGAGCGAGTTATGGAGCATAGGTTGCGGCGTGATACTAATGTTTCTCAAAATCAATTTGGATTCATGCCGGGTAGGTCGACTATGGAAGCCATACATTTATTAAGAGGTTTGATGGAGAAATATAGAGAAAATAAGGAGGATCTACATATGATATTTATTGATTTAGAAAAAACATATGATAAAGTTTCAAGAGAAGTGCTATGGAGGGTTCTTGAAAAGAAAGGAGTTAATAATGCTTATATTCAAATCATTAAAGATATGTATGCAGGAGCTATTACTTGTGTTCAAACACAAGGTGGTTTGACCAAGTATTTTCCTATTTCGGTTGGGTTACATCAAGGATCAGCCTTAAACCCATATCTTTTTGCTTTAGTCATGGATGCTCTCACTGGACATTTGCAAGAGGATGTACCTTGGTGTATGCTTTTTGCTGATGATATTCTTCTTGTTGATAAAACTAGAGAGGGAGTTGAAAGTAAACTTGAATTATGGAGGTCAACATTAGAGACTAAAGGTTTTCGTTTGAGTAGATCTAAAACGGAATATATGGAGTGTAATTTTAGTAGTAATAGACCTAGTGATGAGGACATCGACAGACGCTACCGACATGTTTATCGCCGGCGAAACCGCAGATCGACGGCCACGATTCAGCGTCTCTACTTTTGATGACATGATGTATCTTATTTTTATTGTATTGTTTGATTTACTGTTTTCCCATTTTACCCATGTGGGGAGTTATGCTTCTTTGTAGCCCAGAGGGCAACTTAGTCTTTTCACTTTTCATGAGTCAAGACCTATATATAGTGGTCTATTGTATCATTTTGATTTTTTAATGAATATTTGAATGAAAATCTAGTTTTTGTCTCTTTGCTTCTTCTTCTTTTTGTCTTGCATGAGAGCTTGAAGTTAGAGAGGAGATCGAGAGCCCAAGGTGAGGGCGAAAAGCAACACCCACCAGTCATTGGAAGAGTCCGTGACTCGTGGTTTATCCCGGTATTCCGCTCTTCCTCATTTTCCCCAAAACCCGCCGGCCCAAAGCCATCCCACCCGTCGGCCACCACCCCTCCCTCTTGCCGCCGGCGAGACCTCCTCCTCCCCGACCTCCTTTTCCTCAATCTCTACAACGGCTGATTTTGAAATTCCGGATTTTGAATTTCGAAAACCTTCCAAATTTGGAACATCCAAATTAGGAAAGTGTTGACTCCGCTTTCATGACAAAATTCGAATTCAAACGGATTTTGTATTAATTCTCCTTACACGTCATGCATCCAATTTGGAAACCTTCCAATTACTCCCACACCAATTTGCTCCCTCTAGGTGCCGCCGGCCCCATGCTTGGGTGGAGCCCATTAATGCCCCATTAAGGCATTGATTCCCCTTGAATTAGGAATTAACTCCAAATTATTTTCCCTCCTAATTTATTTAAAACTGAAATCAAATTTCAGTTTTAAGTTTTCAAACATCCTCCCTCCCTCTATTGACCGCCGGCCCCTCCTCATTGATTTCCCCTCATTAATCCCACTTAATGCCTTAATTGCTAGATTTGAAATTTCAAATTCAAGTCAATTTTCCCTCCAATCTTAATCAAAACTGAAATTAATTCAGGTTTTGATTAATTCTCCGCTAGAAACTAACTAAACCTAATTGGTTTTCACATCTTGCTCCTCCCCACACCCGCCGGCCTCCTTCTCCCCCGTGGAATTCCGCCGCCCCTCATCCCCTCTCTTCCCGTCTCTTGAATCAAGAGTCGTAGAGGGAACAAAGGCGACTTCTTCCGCCTCCGTTTCAATGACGCATGGCGGACCCGGAGTTTGAGTGGGGTCTAGTATTCAACGCCGACGGAAGCATCAACGTCCTACGGTCACCTTGCTTCGACGTGGGGTTTGAAGACGAAACTACCGTGGAGGAGTACTTGGAGAGAGTCGTGCCAATCCTTGCAAGCATCTATGACCGAAAGCTTTCAAAGCACGCTTGGAGCCTCGACGGTCGCCTACGACTTCCATCCCAACCGGCAACTTTTCCTCCGACGAAGTTTTTCGGCGCCCTCTCCCTAGTGGTAACTTCTTTCATCGCTTGGATCTTCTATCTCCGCCAAAAGTCCACTACCTCTTGAGTGATACGGCCCCAAGGTGAAATTCTCGTTGTTAAACGTTGGGTTTTGTTGTTTGTACTTCGCATTTAATTCCCTTGGATTTTTGAATGAACTATTTTGGTTAATCTCAAGTGCATCTCTTTGGCCTAAGCAAAGTTAACGTTTCTAATTCTTAAATCTATCTTGCATGATCCACATAAACTTATAAAAGCAAACTTTAACAATTCTCTATTTAATTTCGATCGTAACTCCTAGTAGTTTCACATCACCTAGTGTGGGGATTGTAACTTTGGGCGATCAAATAGTTAATAAGAGTACACGTTTTAGATATCTTGGATCTATTGTTCAGAGTGATGGTGAAATAGATGGGGATATTCTCAGCAGAATTCAAGTTGGATGATTGAAGTGGAGGAATGCATCGGGCTTGTTGTGTGATAGAAAAGTACCCCTCAAACTTAAGGGAAAATTCTATAAGATGGTAGTGAGGCCTGCAATGCTTTATGGTGCTGAATGTTGGTCATTAAAAGAGAAACATAATACTAAGTTAAGTGTGGCAGAGATGAGGAAGCTTAGGTGGATGAGTGGCTTTACCCTTAGAGATAGGATACGAAATGAGCATATACGTGAAAAGGTTGGAGTAGCTCCAGTAGAAGATAAGATTAGAGAGAGTCGCCTTAGATGGTTTGGTCACATAAAACGGCGGCCTTCCAATGACCCGGTTAGGAGAGTAGAGGTATTAGATTTGACTTATATTAAGAAAGGTAGAGGCAGACCTAAAAAGACTTGGTTAGAAAATATTAGGAATGACCTTTCTTTATTAGATTTAAACAAGAATTTGACCTTTAATAGGACACAATGGAGAAAAAGGATTCATGTAGCCGATCCCACGTAGTGGGATAAAGGCTTGATGTTGTTGTTGTTGTTGTTGTTGTTGTTGTATTTGAAGACTAAAAAGATGTCATATGAGTGGATAATGAGGATGTTGATTCTTATTTTTAAGAATAAATGTGATGCACAAGATTGTTATAGTTTAAAACTATGGGAGAGAGTTATGGAGCATAGGTTGCGGCATGACACTAATGTTTCTCAAAATCAATTTGGATTCATGCCAAGTCTACTATGGAAGCTATACATTTATTGAGAGGTTTGATGGAGAATTATAGAGAGAATAAGGAGGGTCTATATATGATTTTTATTGATTTAGAGAAATCATATGATAAAGTTCTAAAAGATGTGTTATGGAGAGTTCTACATAAGAAAGGTATTAATAATGCCTGTATTTAAGTCAATAAGGATATATATATATATATATATATATATATATATATATATATATATATATATATATATATATATATATATATATTACTTGTGTTCAAACACAAAGTGGTTTGACCAAGTATTTTCCTATTTCAGTTGGATTACATCAAGGATCATCCTTAAGCTTATATCTTTTTGCTTTAGTCATGGATGTTCTCACTAGGCATTTGCAAGATGTTGTACCCCGATGTATGTTTTTTGCTGATGATATTCTTCTTGTTGATAAGATGAAAGAGGAAGTTGAAGGTAAACTTGAATTATGAAGGTCAACCTTAGAGTCTGAAGGCTTTCATTTGAGTAGATCTAAAATTGAATATATGCAGTGTAATTTTAGTAATAATAGATCGAGTGGGGGAATTGTGACTTTGGGCGATCAAGTCATTAATAAGAGTACACAGTTTAGATATCTTGGGTCTATTGTTCAAACTGATGGTGAAATAGATGGGCGATATTATTAGTAGAATTCAAGTTGCATGGTTGAAGTGGAGGAATGTATCGGGCTTGTTGTGTGATAGAAAAGTCCCTCTCAAACTTAAGGGAAAATTCTATAAGATGGTAGTGAGACCTGCAATGCTTCATGGTGCAGAATGTTGGACATTAAAAGAGAAACTTAATATTAAATTAAGTGTTGCAGAGATGAGGATGCACAAGTGGATGAGTGGCTTTACTCTTAGAAACAGGATACGAAATGAACATATATGTGAAAAGGTTGGGATAGCTCCAATGGAAGATAAGATTAGAGAGAGTTGCCTTAGATGGTTTGATCACATAAAACGACAGCCTTCCGATGACCCAGTTCGAAAATTAGATGATTAGATTTGATTTATGTTAAGAAAAGTAGAGGTAGACCTAAAAAGACTTGGCTAGAAAATATTATAAGTGATATTTTTTATAAGATTTAAATGAGAATTTGACTCTTAATAGGATACAATGGAGAAAAAGGGATTCATGTACCCGACCTCACTATGACATAAAGGTTTGTTGTTGTTGTTGTATATTTTTTGCTTGACCTTTTTTCTTGTAACATATTTTGCTATTGGTTTGTTAATGTTCCAATTTTGGTTAAATTTGGCAAACATGAGATTTCAATTTTGGTGAACAATTTGTAATTGTTCGGTATTTTTGCATGATTCAAATATCTCATTGTCTAATTTATTCAATTATTATATTATTGTTTGGGTTTTGATTATTATATTTATTATTTTGTGTTTACATAAACAAATTTTTTGACATACTTAATGACATGTGATCTACGAATAATAAATTTCCTTTGGTAATCTACATATACTATATCATTCTAACAGCATTAAATTAAAAAAAAAAAAGTTTCCAGTGCAACCATTTACATCAAGATTCATTTTTGCTTCCGCAAAGGGAATCTTGTCTCCCTTTTACCCAGTGACCTACTGACATGCTTGAAACCCAAAAGTTATTCCTATAGAAGGCAAAATGAAAGAATAGTTTCTGTCGTCTTGCTAATAATAGGCTCAGATGCTACACTCAAGAAGGAAATCCACACAAGAGAAAAAAGTGTTGCTAATTATCAAGATTAAAACAGATTTAAAGTACCTGATAGCTTGCGCTACCGCACCAAGGTAGCCCTTGAAATATTCAATTCTCTTCTCATCACTGAGAAATTCTTTGATTATTGCTGTTTCCTTTTCTTCATCATCCATGCCTGCAAGTCAGTCCACAGACGTTAATTGAGTAAGAAACACCAACAATGAAAAATCTGAAGCACCTAGATTATAGAGCATCACCATTCTCAGTTACGTAGATGGGCGTATTTTTATATTTCTGAGCGATGTAGTTAAGGACTTTCCTCAAGCCCCAAGGAACAATGTAAAGCCAATCTGATGCAGCCTGAAGTTAGAGAACTCAAGTTAAACTGATAAAAGAAGTTGGCAAGCACAAACAATAAGTTTTCTTTACTGTCCATAGATACAATAACTCAGTGAAACTATCCAGAAAAACAAAGGCAATGTGTAAGAAATCTTACTCTTTCACCAATTAGGTCGCCACCTTGCCAGTTAACTATACATGAGAATTATGAAGTTGGATTAGAACTTTATCAGCTTAGTTCAAAGCAAGAATAAAGGATAAAAGGTTATCACCATCACATTCAAGCATCAACTCCAGCAAACTCTTAAACAGTTATGTGATTTTGTGCAATTTATTTTTGAAATTTTAAGCATCCAAGTACTTTGGCTTTTATTAGAGATGCTACATCACCCATAAAAAGAAATGGAGTTTATAGAAATAGTTACCTATCCTCTCCAATTCCTGTACTTCGTAAAAAGGTCCCTCCGTTGCACAAGTCGCATGAGCAATTAATCTTGAAGTGTAATGATTGAGCCCTACAAAATCAATTGAATTTCGTAGTAATTTTTTCTCTCTTTGAGTAAACTGTGGAAGGTGATCTCCAAGCCTTTCTCGCATAACTGCAGGGTAGTCTCCATAAAATATGGGATCCAGAAACCTTGCAAATACATAACACAATGATTTATAGCCTCACGGCTCTAGCGTAATGTAGAAATAGATATAAATTCTCTCCAAAAGGGAAACGTAGAAAAAAAAAACATGAAATGTCAAATTCTGTTTTCTAAAAGAAGAGCCTTCAATGGTTAGACATAACATATATGCTTCATTAAAAAGCAAAATCTATGCAGGGCCGTATTGGAAAAAAAAAACAAGGTTTATCTCAGAAGCACAAAAACCTAAAACAAATGAACATACAACCTTATAAATTTCTTGAAGTTTTCAAAATCATCTCACACTAAACAAGTAGTTAAAATTAACAATGCAAATATTGCCATCAAAAGCAGCACAAAAAATAACACGGTCAAAACTTGGAAGTGAAAATGTAATTTTTTTGTAAAAAATAAGCAAACAAACATTATGCTTTTTATGAAGTATAGATCCTAATAAATTCATTCAGCTTAGTTTAAGTGTTTAACCTAAATCCTAACCTAACACATCTATAAAGAGTGAAAATTGATTTGCAGCAGGGGAACCCAGAGAACTGCAAGAAGTGGAGGATGGCGTCCAAGGAGATCAAGAATCAATAAGGGTTGATCATTCAGCCCAAAATACTTTCAAACTCGAGGAAAGAAGCTGAGAGGTTGTTCGTTAGTTCAAGATTGTTGGGCCATTGAACTTCCAAGGAGTGGTAGTTGATTTCCCTATGGAGATGAGAGACAGATATATAAAGACAGTATATGTATATGATTTGACTAAGCAGTTTACATCTATGATTTGACTGTGTTGTTGACAAGATCCAACAAGATCTAACAAACACATTAGAAGGAAGAGACGCTTCTAGAGTTGGCCACTATGGAATAAGTTGGTTGGCAGGGAAGTTGAGAAAGGCTCAAAGAGGAAGTTAGTGAAGACTGCTCTGGAATGCCGAACAAAGGATGATGTATTGACTGGAATGATGGGACACCGACAGGATAATATAGATGTTCATCCGGCAAGTCAATGGGGAACCATAGAAGCTTCGTTATAAGGTTCCTACTGAAATGTGCCAAGGAATACAATTAGAATAAGGGAGACGATCAATAGGTGACCGGAAAGAATCTTTATGGAGGCCGATTGGATATCATCGAAGGGAGACATCAGTGGGAATTGCCAGGGAAAAATCACACCACCTAATAGACTCAACATCCCCATTAGTCTTCACAAATCCTCGCAGCTGGAGGCTAACCCATTGTGGCATAAGGTGTCAATAAAAGAGCTAATGGTCCAAACATAATGCCATAATCTAAAGAAAGTATGGTTCTTATCAAAGACGGCGCTGAAGATCTAGGTTGTTAGCTCGAGGGCTATGGACAACAACTCAATAGATGGCGGTTGAAAGGTAAATGTTTTGAAAGAAAGAACACAAATGTTCGGAAGGAATCGATCATAAACCAAATCACCAATTTAAGGCACATACTTGATTGATGGCAGTTTCTTCTGAGAGCTGTAATCTTGACAACTACTTTCCAAAGGGGTGATCTTCATTAGGTGCAAAAATTTAAGTGGCATACTTTCTCCTCATTTCAAACTCTATTAATATAGATATTCAAAATGATGATCGTGCCAACATTTCAACAAACCTTTGAATTCTCCAAGGAAGCACCTCCAATTCATTGGCATTTCAAGAGATGGAAAGAAAGAAGAGCAACACTATGTGCTCTTTGTTAAGGAAGAAGTTTATGATGGAGGCAGAAAAAATAGCAGAGAGAAGAATCTGACAAAGATTGCGAAAGTACTCCTGGAAACCCTGAATTTCAAGATGAAAACAAGTCAAAATATTCTGGAGTAATTTTCCCAACTCTTGCCTCCTATTCATAAGAATTTGTGAATTCTTCAGTCTATTTTGGTTGCCAGCGAATTAAGTTACTAATTGTGGCTTGAAGTCAGCATATTTATAAATACTTCCTAGTAGAAGTGATGTGAGACAATCCCATGCGAAAATGATTTGCTTAAAGAAGTTTGCACGTTTAGATTTAGAGGCAATAATAAGCAAGATCTTATGCGGGATTGAATGATAAAATAACTATTAAAGTGGTGTCTAGCTTAGGTTATCTCACATGCATAGAGGTTGAGATCATTAAATAGTCAACTAAGTCTTTCTTTGCATATATGAATTGTTCCAACAATAAATTCCAATACTAACAATAAGATTAGGCTATGAAAGATCCCTCACACAACTCTTCTAATTATTAGGCTTTAGCGGAGACGCATTAATATGATCTTCATGAAGACAATAAATTCACATTCAAGGATGTAACTATGAAGATAGCGAATCGGATGTTGAGTTTACCCAAAGACAAGAGAAATATGCACTCCTGCAGGATGATTTGAGTGTTGGGGACGACTAGGACAGCCACCATGAGCTTCTTCGCACCACCGATTAGCCACGACAAGGTGTGGATCTTCAAGACAGCAGCAGTTTCTGTTTTGGACAGATTCTGGACATCATTTGGAACCTTCCGGATGAAGCTATGGTGCTAGGAGATTTGTAGAATCAGTGGACAGCAAGTTGTAGAAGAGCGTCCAGCAGTTGGAAGGTTTTAGGAGGCAGGAATTTAAGTTTCCCTCGCTGGAATTCTTCCGGATACCGTTGGGCAGCAACCAGGATTTGTGGGCAGCAATTCGTCTTCCCAAAACAGCAATTATGGGTCTTCCACGGACTGAGGGAGCAAGGCAATCGGCTGAATTTCAGGCTGCAGTCTTAGGAAGAAGAGGGCTCCACGTTGGATTGAGTTTGGAGAAGAGTTAATGGAAGAAAATTAGGGAGAGGGGCTTTGGAAATTTCTGCCAGCAGCAGGGAATGAGTTAAACTCTTTCCTAGAGAAGTCATGGCCCATCAATTGAAGCCCATTAAGGTGTGGCCGGCGGTTTCAAGAGAGAGGGAGGGGGAATAAATGCTAATCCTGAAATTAAATTCAGAATTTGAGAGGTTTTGGGGGGAAATCAATTTGAAATTCGCTTTCAAATTAAGTAGTAATCAATGCATTAATTGGGAATTGAATGGGGCTCCAACCAAGGTGAGGCCGGCGGCATGTGGAGAAAGGGGAAGAGTGTGGGAGCCATTGAGGGGTTTCCAAATCAGCACATGGGAGTTAGGAAAACTTATGATGAAGTCCATTTGAATTTGAATTTCGTCATAATGCGGATTTAAGAACTTTCCTTATTAGGAATTTCCAAATATGGAAAGTTTTGAATTTCAAATTTTGAAATTCAAAAATCGGTAACTCCTTTATTTATTGCTAGGCCACAATCAAGGAGCCATAATGATGATTGGCATCTTCATCATGGCTTGGGGCAAGGTGGTGGCCGGCGGCCAAAGGAGGAAGAGGGGGCTTGCCGTCGGGTTGGGGGTTTCTTGATGGAGCTTGGGTTGTAGTGGAGGAAGCTAGTGGATAAAGCGGTGGATGATTGGATCTCGGGTAGGGCTTGGTGTGGGGAGGAGGAAAACAAGAGTTGGAGAAGAAAATAATAAGATAAAATAAACCACGAGTCGAGGACGCTTCCAACGACTGGCGGGTATTGCTTTTGCCCTCACCTTGGGCTTTTCCTAGAACTCACACAGAGATCTAGGAGAGTTGAACTCACTAAGAGATCAAGAAAATATGAACTCACAAAGAGAAGAATTTCATTTCAATAATCATCATCCCTTTCCAAGAGGAAGGGGAGGGCTTAAATAGCCAAATACATGAGGGAAAATAAAAGACACAATTGCCCCTAGGGAAAACATAAAACAAAGCCCTCAAGTGAGGGTAGAAATGAAAAAGTACAAATAACAAATAAAATACAAGAAAATAAATAGACACGATCGTAGCCGTTGATCTTCGATGTCCTCATCAAGAAGACATCAAAACCACTTCAGTGACTCCTTTTTTAAGTTTGGTAAAAAGTAGTCAGCATTTAAGTGCATCACTAATGCTAATAAGGGAAATCACCAACACCATATGGGCAAAATAGTCATTCACATCCAACTGCCTTTGGTAAAAATCGAGATGAGAAATTTTGAACTTGGGAGGAAGCTAACCCCTATATTTTCAAGAAAATGCATTGGTGAGCTAAGATCAGTGCTTCATGAAACAATGAGGAAGTGTTTTAGCAATACACTTTTTGGAGATAGGTGTCATCATCAGCTTGAGTGGATATGATGACTCTTAAGGCTAAGTTGGTGATGATGAATTAGAGCAAGCATAACCCACTCTCAAGAAGACTAAACACAGGGAGCAGCTTGTGGGATTGCTCGAGGATCCCTTAGATCATCTTTTGATGCTATCAAGGATTTATGTACTTTTTATTTTGTTTGAACAATAGTATATTTTGTTTTCTATTTTATTTTCTTTTTTTTTAGCTATCCAATGATGGGAAAGCATCTAATGATCATGGTAAGTAGTGCATTTGGCTTGGTAGGCCTTTGGTTTGCTGGCTAGATTGGTCCCTGGCTGCTGGTGGTTCACGGATTGGCTGTTTTGGAGCATTTGGGTTTGAGCTGGTTCTCTAAGTTGCTTGAGCTGAAGTTTAGTAGCTCATTATTATCCAAAAAGGTACATCATTATGAAGCTTACTTTTGGAGTGGCCTTGTCCCTTCCCCTTCCCCTTTTCTTCTTGCCTCTTGGAAAACCGTGGCTTGTATTATTGGGAGATGACTTCTATGCATAAGAATTAATGTTGGGATACTTTACCTTTTTGGAACTCACGGCTGGCTCCTTTTCCGTGTGGTTCCTTCGTTTCCCGCGGCTGTGGCTCTCGGTCCGTGCGTTCTCCCTCGTCTCCCGTGGCTGTCTCCTTGGTTCCTGTTGTGGGTGTTTTCCGTGAGCTTTGGGGAAGAATTCTATGCTTATTATTATGGAAATTTATGACATGTGGCTCTTGGCATTCCTCTCTCTTGCCTATAAAAATAAGATGAAGTTGTGAAGGAAAGCAGTTGATATTTGTGAGCATATTGCTATTGAAACCTGCGGGTTTACTCCGGAAATCCTGCGGGCTCTTTCCACCCTTCTTCTAATCCTCTACGGAAATCCTGCGGGCTCTTTCCACCCTTCTTCTCGGCTTCTACCTCTTCGTCTCTCCGCAAGTGCCACTCCATCTGTATCCTTCTTCTCAAAAGTAAAGCAACTTTAGGGTGTCGTATCAAAGTTGAAGTATCTGTTGGGGAAAGTGGACAATCTTGCAGTGGTGGACCATCGGTTTGCTAGTCTTATGCACTTTACTTATTTTACTACACATTCGATGCATATGAGGAACCCGCTCTGACGGTTATCTGAGGATAGCATTATTTTAAATTTCTTTATTTCTCTTAAATCTTCTAGTCCTTCTAGTTGTGTTTGTCAAAGTTTCATGAGTCTGTTTTCATTTCAACAAAGTTTATTTTAAGTTCTACTCATTTTGCCTGTGTTCTTCTTGTGTGTCTTTTGTGTTCAAGAAATATAGGGTCTCCTATATTCCTTGTCTACATTAATTTGGTATCAGAGCAAGTTCGTCTTTGTTTTGATTTTTTAGGAGTCTTTCTCTTTAGTGTCAAAAAAGATTAATAAAAAAAAGGCTAATGAACAAGGGAATTGGCAACAAGTGATGCAACAATTAAATGATTTGCAACATCAAATTAATACGGTAGCTGAGACCATTGCTAATCTAAATGTCAATCAAGCTAATTCTAATCCTAGCATTATATCTTCTGGGAGTGAAGAGGAAGAACCTATAAATCGAAATAGGCGACAAAGAAATTGGGATCACGGAATTAAAATCGACGTTCATAATTTTGAAGGAAAATTGCAACCTGAACAATTCCTAGAATGGGTAGAAAAAATGGATCAGTTTTTTGAATGGAAAGAAATTCCGGAAAATCGAAAAGTTAAATTTGCAAGTTTGAAACTAACGGGACATGCATTAACGTGGTGGAAAAATTTACAAAACAACAGATTAAGAAGAGGCAAAGAAAAAATTCAAACCTGGGATAGAATGAAGGAGAAAATGAAAGGAAAATTTTTGCCAACTGATCATGCTCGAACAATATTCAAAGATCAACTCAATTTGCATCATATCATTAAAACTGACAAGGCTTATCGTATGGCTTCAAAATTGGAAAAACAACATCAAAGGAAAAAGGGTGACAATAAAATCGTGGAAACGTATAAACGTCGTTCAACTAGCGGAATTAAATCTCAATCTCAAACTTCTGGGGGAACATCAGGTCTGAAATTTAAAGCTTTTGAAAGTCAAAATCTAGGAAAAGAAAAAGGGGTAGCAGGAAATAAACCATCTAAACAATCTAAGCAAATTGGTCCTTGTTATAAATGTGGGTTATATGGTCACTTGTCAGCTACTTGCAGAAAGAATAATCCTCCACGAGCTAATTTCATAGAAGATGAAAATGAAATAGAAAAAGAGGAAGAAGATGAAACAGAATCTGAAAATGAGGCTGAGTTAGAAAAATTTAACTTAGAAGGTGATGAAGGAGAACCATTGTTAGTAATTCGACAAGTCTTAACTGCTCAAACTGAAAAAGAAGATAGATGGCTAAGAGGAAACATATTCAAAATAACTTGCACCATCGAAGGAAAAATATGTACCCTTATGATTGATAGTGGAAGTTCAGGAAATTTTGTTTCTCAAGAATTGATCGACAAACTTAAACTCAAATCAAAACCTCTTGCAAAATCCTATAAGATCTCTTGGTTCAAAGAAGGAGGTGAGGTTCCAATCACTAAACAATGCACTGTCAATTTATCAATTGGGGGATCATTTAAAGATCAAATTGTTTGTGATATTGTGCCTCTTGAAGTTTGTCATATTTTGCTAGGACGACCTTGGCAGTACGACAACAGAACTGTTCACAATGGAAAGAAAAACACATATACTTTGATAAAAAACAATAAGGAGTTTACTCTTCATTCACAAAAGAAGGTGCCGGATTCACCCGTCAAGAAAAACACAGTTGTCAAAATTACTTCTCCTGAATTGCTTTTAAATGATAATGATTTGAAACATTTTGAGGTTGCTCATTTGGTTTTGGGAAAAGAATCTGATACTGTTTTAGTGGATGAGTTTTCTGATATAACTTCTGATGATTTTTCAATTGGATTGCCTCATATGCATCAAAATCATATTGACTTGATTCCTGGAGCTTTTTTGCCTAACCTTCCTCAGTATAGGATGAGTCCAACTAAGCATGCTGAACTTTTTAAACAAGAATCTGAACTGCTGGAAAAAGGGTTAATCCAAGAAAGTCCGAGTCCTTGTGCTGTGCCTGCTTTGATAACTCCAAAAAAGGATAGAATATGGAGGATCTGTGTGGATGACATGCTTGATATGCTGAGTGATGTCTTTTGGTCTTTCAAATACCTCGAGTACTATTATGAGAACTATGAATCATATTTTGACACCTCTCATTGGAAAGTTTGTTATTTTAAAGAGATTGTTCGCCTTCACGGTATCCCTCGAACTTTTACTTCTGATCGTGACACTAGATTTTTAAGTTACTTTTGGAGAACTCTGTGGGCTAAGTTAGAAACTTCTCTTCAGTTTAGTAGTGCTTATCTTCCTCAAACTAATAAACAAACTGAAGTTGTCAATCAAAAATTTATAAAGAATTTCAGTTCTCTGACTGCTCTTATTACTGACTGTTTGAAAAAGGGAATTTTTAGGTGGACACTTGAGATTATTAAAACAAAAATGAGTCAAATTCCCATTCTTAAAGTACCAAATTTTGAGATCATTTTTGAGGTTGATTGCGATGCTTCACATACTGGTATTGGTGCAATGCTTAGTCAAAAAAAAAAACATGTTGCTTACCTTAGTGAAAAACTGACTGAGTCTAAGTCTAAGTATTCTACTTATAATTTGGAGTTCTATGCTATTGTGCAAGCTTTTAAATTCTGGAGATGCTATCTGATTCAACGAGAATTTATTTTGAATACTGATTACGAAGCTTTACGATTTTTGGGGTCACAAAAAAATCTGAATAGAAGACACGCCAAATGGGTCTCTTTTTTACAAGAGTACACTTTTCATATCAAACATAAAACTGGGGTTTTGAATAAAGTTGCTGATGCTTTAATCCGAAGATTTCATTTGTTGATAACCGTTTTTCCGACTGATACTTCTTTTGTTGAAAATATTTGGAATGCTTGTTATGCTTCTGGAACTGATCCTTCTGCTCGATTTGTTATACATCAAGTTTTTTTTGTTCAAGGGAACTAGACTTTGCATATCAAAAAGTTTTTTGAGAAAACAACTTGTGAAAGAATTGCATAATAATGGAGGACATTTTGGGCAAGGAAAAACAATTGCTTTAGTTGAAGAAAAGTATTTCTGGCCCCACATGAGAAAAGACATTGCTAAATTAGTAAAACAATGTAAGGTTTTTGAAAAACTCAAGAAGGTTACTGCTAAATATAAGACTGAGGCTGATAAACATCGAAAAGAGAAAAGTTTCAATGAAGGTGACTTAGTTATGGCTTATTTTTGTCGCCAAAGGTTTCCTGTTGGCACTTTTAGAAAACTAAGTCGAAAGAAATTTGGTCCTTTTCGTGTAATTCGAAAATTGGGAACTAATGCTTACTTGCTAAATTTACCAGATACTGTTGGCACTTCACCTGTTTTTAATGTTTCTGACATGTCTTTGTATGAAGGAGATTCTGACGATTTTGTATATATTGAAACTTTACAACTTTCTGCTCCTTTGGTAAAGTCTGAAGATCAAATCGAAGACGTTATTGATGTGAAGGTTATTCAAACGAGGCATGGAGAGCACAAAAAGTTTTTGGCCAAATGGAGCAATCGGCCATTGACTGACTGTACCTGGATTGATGCTGTTGATCTAAAAAAGAAAAAAATTGGAGCTTTATGAACGAGTTACTGATACGTTCTCATCAGGAGCTGAGAATTTTCCACCAGGGGAGAATTGATGCTATCAAGGATTTATGTACTTTTTATTTTGTTTGAACAATAGTATATTTTGTTTTCTATTTTATTTTCTTTTTTTTTAGCTATCCAATGATGGGAAAGCATCCAATGATCATGGTAAGTAGTGCATTTGGCTTGGTAGGCCTTTGGTTTGCTGGCTAGATTGGTCCCTGGCTGCTGGTGGTTCACGGATTGGCTGTTTTGGAGCATTTGGGTTTGAGCTGGTTCTCTAAGTTGCTTGAGCTGAAGTTTAGTAGCTCATTATTATCCAAAAAGGTACATCATTATGAAGCTTACTTTTGGAGTGGCCTTGTCCCTTCCCCTTCCCCTTTTCTTCTCGCCTCTTGGAAAACCGTGGCTTGTATTATTGGGAGATGACTTCTATGCATAAGAATTAATGTTGGGATACTTTACCTTTTTGGAACTCACGGCTGGCTCCTTTTCCGTGTGGTTCCTTCGTTTCCCGCGGCTGTGGCTCTCGGTCCGTGCGTTCTCCCTCGTCTCCCGTGGCTGTCTCCTTGGTTCCTGTTGTGGGTGTTTTCCGTGAGCTTTGGGGAAGAATTCTATGCTTATTATTATGGAAATTTATGACATGTGGCTCTTGGCATTCCTCTCTCTTGCCTATAAAAATAAGATGAAGTTGTGAAGGAAAGCAGTTGATATTTGTGAGCATATTGCTATTGAAACCTGCGGGTTTACTCCGGAAATCCTGCGGGCTCTTTCCACCCTTCTTCTAATCCTCTACGGAAATCCTGCGGGCTCTTTCCACCCTTCTTCTCGGCTTCTACCTCTTCGTCTCTCCGCAAGTGCCACTCCATCTGTATCCTTCTTCTCAAAAGTAAAGCAACTTTAGGGTGTCGTATCAAAGTTGAAGTATCTGTTGGGGAAAGTGGACAATCTTGCAGTGGTGGACCATCGGTTTGCTAGTCTTATGCACTTTACTTATTTTACTACACATTCGATGCATGTGAGGAACCCGCTCTGACGGTTATCTGAGGATAGCATTATTTTAAATTTCTTTATTTCTCTTAAATCTTCTAGTCCTTCTAGTTGTGTTTGTCAAAGTTTCATGAGTCTGTTTTCATTTCAACAAAGTTTATTTTAAGTTCTACTCATTTTGCCTGTGTTCTTCTTGTGTGTCTTTTGTGTTCAAGAAATATAGGGTCTCCTATATTCCTTGTCTACATTATCTTTGTCAAGCATTCTTCCATTTTTTGAGTAGCTTGGAAGTTACATAATCATATTATTAGACTTTTCAAAATTTATCTTTTATGTTCATCCATTCAATGTTTCGGGCTTGAAGAGAGAAAGAAGATATAGAAAGAGATTGAAAAGAGAAGCCGGGATCTCCTTAGTCTCATGTCAAAAAGATACAAACTTAACATGATATGACTTTATGTTAAGCTCATCCTTTGACCCTAGTTTATAAGCTCAGCTCGAGATTTAGCGCCATACACACACAACACAACCACGCAACATACGTCATGAAACAAACCTGGGTTATAGAGCACTATGATGCACAGACACATATACGACGACACAGACACCGACACGACATGACACGAACACGAGACACATCAATTATTAAAAATATAGGACGCAAATATGGGTTTGACACAACATTATAATTTCTATATCTTAAAATAGTTTGTAGAAAATGAGTAATCAGGATATTAAGAATTTTGAAAAATAATAAATCATTTAATTAGAATTTGTGCTTAAAATTATTAATATTAGGATGTCAAGAGTCGGATGTAGATGTCATGTTTAAAGCATCGAGAGGGGAGACAATAATGCTATCAAGAGTCGGGTCGAGACAACGTGTCCTCTACGTTGCTACAAAGATGAGATGTTGATATACGCGAGGGTGTGATTATGGGGATAGAAATTGCTGGCGTCAAACTTTAATTTTCAAATGATTTTGGAACATTGATGTTGTGAAGGTACGGATGTCGATATTGCAATGGCATTAGACGTTGTTGTGAAATCTTGGCTGCGATTTGCTAGAGAGAAATGAAAATGGTATGTATGGGAAATGGGATATTGAGTGCGGACAATAGATTTGGGATTGTTGAGAGGAAATAAGAAATTTAGTTTTTATTTTTAAATAAATGAAAATCCATATAAGAAATTATAATAAAAAATTTTCATAAAATATTTAGAATACACGTGTCCAAAATTTTTTTAATATTTTTTTAATCGGACATGTCTTCGACGTATCTGATACATATTGGAGGCATGTCGAACACGTGTCATGTCCGATACGTGTTAGACACTGCATACCTCATTGAGGAGAAGTGTCCGTGCATCAAAGGTATATCATTTCCTTGAAATTATATTTTATGATATTAAGCACTAATATCAAAAACTAATTGCAATTTTTCAGACAAAAAAATAACAAACTTTATAAATATAAATACTAGAGTACATGTATAACAATGCAAACTTCTTGCAAACAGTTCTTTTCCACCTGTTGCTGAACTCGTGTATGAGTCTTTTCTGAGCCAAGATGTTTTAGTGATATAATGACTTCACTAATCTGCATTCTTTTATTTATTTTATAGAGAAAACTGCATTTGCCTAGTATCAGGTCAAATTGTTATCCAATCACAAAACAACTTATACAAGTTTCAGGTGGCAAACCAATCAGCGAGAATGAAAATATTCCGCAACACAATTTGCATCCACATTTCCATGTGCAAAGAAAAAATTCAGCAGGAACTAAGAAAGTGAAAGGAAATGAGATGTACCACCCAAGCTGAAAATCCAGCCTCCTTTCGACGGCAATCTTATCTTGCTCTTTATCAGAAAAAGCCTCTGCCCATTCACAGTCAACTACCAACCCAATTTCCCCACCTTGTGTGGCCTAAATGGATAAATTATTTTTTAGCCTCTTTACTGTGCCATATATAAGTCGTAGTACAAAGATGATGATAATGACTATCACATCCGATAATGAAATTTATAAAAACTAATTCTCAAGGATTGAAGTTTCGCGAGAAAATTTTACTATGCATGCAAGTGATCAAAAAATAGAAGTTTAAAGCAAAAAATTTCCATTTTCATATGTGCATAGGAAAATTTAAAACCATTGAAAAGACATTAACAACCTCAACATCTTTCATTGTAGAAAAAAATGATAACATAAGTGACCATGCCATTATAAAAGAAAGACATCAAAATCTCATTGGAATATCATATCAAAAGAAATCTTAATTAGCTATAGCATACCTTAAATTTCTTCCTATAGACATCAACAGCAGCTGCATGGGCCAAAATCTGGTAATGAGCAGCTAAATAGGGTTCTTTGTACGGGTTATCATGTCTTCCAGGAGCAAATATACCAATGGAATAGCCATTAATAGCTGTTTGAAGAGGTTCATTGATCGTCATCCAATGCTTAACTCTGTCACCAAACCTCGCAAAACAAACTTCTGCATACAATGCAAAATATTCACTGGCCATTCAACCAGATAATTAGGTTAGAATGAAGAATAACGATCATCAAAGTTTAATAAATTGTATTAAAACACTCCAAACTTCATAAGTATTTCCAGCTTAACAAAGTCGATACAATATCATTTTCCATTAATCACAGCCAGCTATTGTGTTGCGCAGGAGTTGCAATTTTTAATCAGAATTTTATGAATATTTATGAATTTTTATAATTGCACTGAATATACTCATATTTTCCGCTTTAAAAACTATTATAAAAGAGCGTATGTTATGAACAATGGTGCTTTTTTTATTTCGTTTATGGGATGTCAAATAAGGTAGGTGACAGAAAATTTTCCAATTTACAATGGTGAGGAAACAATGCAGAGCTCAAGGTTCACAGTATTCATCAGAAATGCAAGATCGTGTGTTGCATCCATTTGTTTTCAAGAAAATTTTGTCTAAGACTGTCAATAGAAACTAGAAAAAAAGGCTCATACAAATTACCATTTTATAGGAAATTGTCAAAACATACCACAAAATGCTCAAAACAGTAAGGTACATTTGATGCATTATACCTTATGACGGAAATAATCATACAATATAATGAAAGACACACGTCTATGTTTTGGTTTCTAGGGTTCAAATTAAAACATGCTCCCATGAGTGTACCTTATGACCATCCTATCTTAAGGTGCAACAAACATTCATGGTTCAATGCAAAGTACATTACAAGTGAACCCACCTTAGGATCTTGTTGGTTCCAAAAAAAAAAAGCTTAGAATATTCTAAGATTTTGTTGATTAGTTCCTAATCCATAAAAGAATAGTCCTATTTATAATAAGAGCTCGAACTCTTACTATAAATAGGACTATTCTGTTGTAAATAGGAGATTATTGATGAATAAAATGGAGGCAATCCATAGAGGTGAAGGAAATTCAAGCATCCTTTTGGATGACCTCCAGCACAAACGTCGTGTCTCTTGCATGGTTTAATAAGAACCCAAGTCAAATCATCCTACAGGTGTTAATCACATAGAGATGTTATCTTCCTTTCCACAAAAGCCTAAGCTAACATATTTCATAATGGAATTTCATGTATTGCTGCCTCAGTAGTGAATGTGTTCCATATACCTGGGGACTCCTGCATGACATATGGTTCCCTTCTATATAGGAATGGTGGCTTGAGATAATTCCAAAATTCAGAGAAGAAGATGAAGTGATGATGAAGTCGGTGGCGTAATCTAGAAATAGAGCTAGTAGGTCTCAAGAGAGCGGTGCTTCCCCTATAGAAAGAGAGGGGAAAGGAGACAAAGACATTTGAAGATGAAAGATTTATGTTTTTCAGCATTATATCCTATATCCAAATCGAAATAAGAGAGCGGAATCTACCATAAAATGGAAAATGCATAGAGTACAAGGTCCACCTCACCGCATTGAGAGGAGCTTTGTGGGTGAGGGACGAAGAAGAGGAGGGGAAGGAAAAAGATCAAAGAAGAGAGAAGGGAGACTCTTTTACATGACTTTAGCCTCAATGGGGAAGCATTCCCACACATCATTGATGATAGGCTTTTATAAGGAGGACGACCTCTGCTTGGCTACTCCAAAGAGACATCATAATCACCTAAAAGCGATCTGAGAGGCATAGGCCATTGCTTCTACTAACATGGGACCATCTCATCTAGTGACATAGGTGGTCTTGTGCAAAGAACATGTAGTGCTTCCCTATTAACTCTAGGAAGAACATGCTCTGACATAGTCGTTAATAAGTGGTGCGGTGTCATGATGCATAATGGAGGTGTCCTAGGTCAACCAGCCAATCGGCATGAAATTATCCAGTCTTGTTGATTGGAGAGCCAACGACCAAATGAGTAGCGAATTCTGATCAATTAAAGCCGTTCGGCGAAGAGCTAGGGGGAGAAGCAGTCTTTGGAGATAATGTGTGTTGTTGGAGATGAAAGTCGAAGGTAAGACATTGCAAGTGTTGGTTGATAGAGTAGGAGCTAGTTGTGGAGATGTTGTTGACTGAATCAATGAGGGAGTTGTCCAGTCGCTTTTGGATCTCGACCAAGAGAATTGCATGATGGATGGAATGTTTGGAAGTTTGAAAGAAACCATAGACAATAAACGAGCAAACCAACAAGGTGTTAGAAAAGCCTTAGCTAAAGATGTCAGTCAGGACCAACCTAAAGATGTCAATCATCATGTGAGCAACAAAACCATGGTGGACACTGACTAGATGTTGTCGAACAATGGCATTGACAAGAGGCGTTAGAAAGTAATGCAATCAATTGGTAGAAGTAGAACCAATGGTCCAGGCAAACTTCTCGAATTTGAACGACTGAAGGGAGAGCTCTGGATGGCAACGAGAAATGTATCAACAATAAGTCGTCGATGAACGAGTTAGCAAGGTTCGCTCACATTGGGCAAAACCTAGTTGAAACCATTGGCTATGAAGGCGACAAGCGACAACTTGAAATGGCAACTTAGAATTATAATTTTGAGGAAAAGAAATTCAAAGTACGACATATATTCAATAAGAGTTGGTATATAGCTAAGTCGTTGGGTCCAACCAATCTATGGTAGACTGCAATTTCTTTTGGAGGCTCTGATCTCCATAGTTCCCCACCACATGTATGATCATGAATGGGTATAAAAACTAAGCATTACTACCCCCCTCACATAACCTCACCTCACATGTTTACCTAGTTAGAATCACATCCCATCAAACTCAAGCATATTATCTTGCTTCCTCCATGCAACAAAACATCACACAACCTCCTCCATGCAACAAAATATCACACAACCTTCCTTTTAATCGCTTTGCCTACAACTAAGCTACACTAGATTCCACATTCACATGCTTATTTTGCAGGTCAAGCAACGACCCTCCTTCAAACCAAATCCCTTCTAAATCCACCACTAAGACAATAAATTCTTTTCCAACAAAAGGAAGACAAAAAGAGAGTGGTCTTACTGCCTTCAAGGAACCATTCACCTCACCTTCCATTGGTCCTCTTGGTTGCCACACCTTAGGGGAACTAAAGCATGCTTGGTTCTATGTTTCTTCACCATATACAAACTATGGTGACTTGCCCATTCAACTATAATTTATTTCCACTAATTTCAAGGCTGAATAAAATTTAACATCCAAAAAAGGCTTTTTCATTCAGTGGCTTATTAGTTTTATTTTTGATGTTATTGATATATTCTCTATTGAAAATATTAACCATTGTTGTATGCTACAAGGCTTTTTCATTTAATTCATTGGGTTTACCATCAAGAGTATGTTATGAGGCTTTTCCATTTTATTCATGGGGTTTAATATTCTCCACTTCATTCCCGATAGATCTAGAAATTTTTAGACTATTTGAGATTTATATAAACAAAAAATATACTCCTTTTTTCGCTACTCATATAGTTTTTGTGGCTTGCATGATATTGAGGTTTTAACTCACGTGATTCTTCATTTAGGCTTTCAAATCCTTCTCCTTGAAAGTGTTCCTAGAGCATTTGTTCAAAATGTAATTTTTTTAGCAATGATGTGGTTAAGCTATTTGGATACTTTAAACCATGCAAATCTTTGTGGCCCATCCTACTTGATTGGGAACAATGTCATTTATTCTTTTATTTAATGCACAATTTGACGTCATGGTCACCTAAGAAAAACCTACATATATAATTAATTAATAGGCTTAGCTAGTAAAGCTTTTAAACTAGAAATCAATCATTTCTAATTCTAGCTCACATTTCGAGTCAAAATGAAAATCTAGAGGCCAGTTCACTAGTCTAGATAGCACCCCTAGCCATCATCTCACAAGCTAAAATCGTTGATTGAGAAAACTCACTGGCACAAGAATTCCATCTCTATAGATAGCACCCCTAGCCATCATCTCACAAGCTAAAATCGTTGATTGAGAAAACTCACTGGCACAAGAATTCCATCTCTATATAGCTCTCATTCTCGATCATATATATAATTTATATCCCTCAAAAGTGCTCACTCCCTATATAGCACTCATTCATGAGCTCTAGTTTTTGAAAGAGCTATATAAAAAAAGTTTAGATATGTAAATGACGCTAGAAAACTCAACCAACTTAAAATGTATAATATGTGTAGCTTACACTACTTTCTCCGATAGCCATCCACCCACAAATTCATGAAGTGTGTACGGAAGATCCCAGTGATACAATGTCACATAAGGTTGAATACCTACAATTGACAAATATAAACATAAGCCTTTATGGATAAATGTTTAATTACAGTAAACATGATTACTAACCTTTCTTTAGCAAATAATCTATGAGATGATTGTAGTAGACAATTCCTTTCTCATTGACTTTATTTCCAAATCCATCTGCAAGAGTATGAAAATCCTTATGAATAGTTATTCAGTAAAAATAAAATAAATAAACAAATAGCTAAATTCTACTAATCTTATAGTGATGGTGACTTTGTGAGTGTATTGGTTGAGATGGTTTAAAGCTTAGACGAGCAACTAAGAGAAAAAAAAAACTTGTGAGGGTCATCACCTTTCAAACAATTCACAAATATAAGTACAAATGTTTATACAATTTTCCATGGATTAATTCACCTCCCTCGAACATGAAAGATGATCAACCATGAAATAATAGAAAACAAGAGGTATGGTGATTCGAAGAAGCTTCGAGCTTTTGGAACAATCTGTGCAATAACAAGTACGCCAATGGCAACAGAGCCCACGAGTGTCGTACCTTATTAGCATCATGTTCAAAGGGGGTCATCAAATCGAACCTTTAGCGGTCGGACGAATAGCTCATGGACTTTGTTGCCATTGATGTGACCAAGAACCCATTGCATTGACCTTACATGCTTGAAGCTCATGCAATAAGGAATTCAATTTGATCCAGCCACTTATAGCCATTAAAACCCCAATATGAATGGTCCAATGCCCACAAGTTCA
The DNA here is from genome assembly GCA_022539455.1 of Dendrobium nobile. Classification (NCBI taxonomy): domain Eukaryota; kingdom Viridiplantae; phylum Streptophyta; class Magnoliopsida; order Asparagales; family Orchidaceae; genus Dendrobium; species Dendrobium nobile. The sequence goes on from CM039726.1 coordinate 60,911,296, forward strand.
ATGGGATGCTCACAATATTGAATGTTAATTACATCATTTTAAACCTTTAAAATTCAAACTAAGTTGTAATTTGGTCATTTTGGATCATATCAAGATATGTTTTGTGTCAAAAATTATGTTTGACATGTATGTAAACTTGGCTTGCATGTATGCAAGCATGCTTGACATCTATGTATGTACGCATGGTTGACATGTATGTATGCATGCATGTATGTACACTTGACATCTATGCATGTGTGTGTTTAGCATATATTTATGTTTGACATGCATGTACGTATGCATGCATGCATGATTGACATATATGCATGTTGTATGTATGTACACTTGACATGAATGTATGCATGTTGTTTGTATGTATGTATGCACATTTGACATGAATGTATGCATGTACATACACTTGGTGTAAAACCCGTAATTTTGACGATCGTAGGCGTCACATACATTTCGATGCGCCGTGATGAAACTTAAGTGAAAATTTCAAGTTAACGGATTTCGATGAAAGTAATTTTATAAAATTCTGAGTAAATTTCTGAACTATTTAATATATATAACAAGTAATTAATTTTGTGTATTTTGGGATTTATAAAATTTAGAAGTTTAGATATACTCCTAATCATATAAAATGCCGGAATTGTTTAAGGGTATAACGGTCATTTGGCAATCCCTTTCTCCCTAATATATCAAAACCGAACCCCCCCCCCCCCTATTTTTCCCCCATTCGCACGGTTTGGCTGAAACCGAGAGGGGAGTGGACAGGTGAGGCGTCGGGCAAGGGCGACGAGGTGGCTCCGGCGACGTTTTAACAACGAGGAAATTAGTGGAAATCGAAGAGGACGACAAGGGGAGTAGTAAGGTATGTTTTATTTGAAGCGAATCCCACTATTTCTCAAGATATTTGGAAAAGAATTTTTAGGGTTTTTCAAAAATAATGAGATTTTCTTCCAAATTTCTTTATGAAATCAATAGGGAAGATTTAGGGAAGTGATTTAACGATAGAAATGAATTTTTCTCAAATTATTTTGAGTTTTGAAAAATTAGGGTTTTTCCTAATTTATGATTTTTTAAGCAAACCTTTTTATAAATTTTATTCCTTAGGATATTATAAGTGTTTTAATGATGAAAATTTTGTTTTTTAGTAAAAATTTCATTTTTAATAATTTTTTAATTAATTAAATCCGAATATAATTAAGGTAATTATTAAATTAGGAGAATTTTTAGCATAATAATTTGAGGGTTTCCTAAAATTTGGATTTATAATAATTCCGAAAATAGAATTTTAATTATATTAATTATTGAAAATATGTATGATTTATGCTTTAGTTCATTTATAATTATCCTTAGGTGTGGATTAAGGAGATGACACGTGGTTAAGCAATGTTGTGCAGCGTAATGATTGTTGTTCGATACTTGCAAGGTAGGTGATTTCATTTGAATTTAGTTTATGAAATTTAATTAAGTAATACTGCACTTTCAAAAGTTACAAATTAATATTTATGAATTCTTTATTATTGCTTTAACTTTTCAATCATTGTTTATACTTATGAAATGTTACTTAAAAATGTTAAAGCTAATTAAACAAACTTAAGGCATAAGAGATACAAAATTTTATTACCCGAAAAATATTGAATAACGTATGATGTAATGAATAATTTGTCTCCTTGATGAAAATAAGTATTATAAAGTGCATGTACATGATGATCCGGAAGTACCAAATGGTAATGAGGTTCTACGGAGCCAAATGGTAATGAGATTCTACGGAGCCAAATGGTAATAAGAATCTTCGGAGCCAAATGGTAATGAGATTCTACGGAGCCAAATGGTAATAGGAATCTTCGGAGCCAATGACTGTGTACCTGATCAATACAAAACTCTGGTACGTCCGGGACGGGTGCTTATTATAGTATGATTATGAAATTTATGCATTCATATGGAAGGATTTAAAGAAAAGGAAAGTTTTAAGAAAAAGAAATGAAGAATGATTAAAAGAAATGTTTTAAGCAAATGATTATGAAAATGTCTTATAATTCATGTCTATAAATGTTTATTATGATCTTTTATTATTTCATTTTCAATGTTAATGACATGTTTAATAAAGAAAAGAAAAAAATTTCATGAATTTAAAATAAATATTTATCACTTGCTAAGCGTTGGCTTATCCTATTATTGGAAATGTTTTTCAAGAGATATTGTTAAAAAGTGATGGCTACGAGACGACAGTACACCTACCATCGTAGAAGACCTCAGGAAGAAAAGTTTCATTATTTTTCTGTTATGTGTATCGAGTCTATGGATTATAACTGTTGGAGTTTATGTTGATGTTTATGTGTTTATGGATTTTTAGTAGTTGTGGTTTAGAAGAACTTCATTGGATAAACTTTCAGTTGATGTTTTTAGTGGCTCTTTCTTATTATGTGTTGATGATGTTTATGTCCTGTTATAAAAGTAAATGAAATTGTTATGATTTATGTGTTTTTCCGTATGACCGACTGTTCCCGTCCTGTTATTTCGGGCTAGCTGGGCCGGGTCATGACATTTGGCATGAATATCTGTATGCATGCATGTAGGCTTGACATGTATAATGAGGCCCAATCTAAGAGGGCTCAATTGCAAAAGAAGAATGATACAGATCCCCAATAAAACCTATAATGCAAGGCATTTGGCCTGATATTAAAACAAGCATATTATTTCTTTGACCAAACGCAACTTTCAAGAGGTGAAATATATAAGAAACAAAACCAGACTTTTGTACTCCTTATGATGCAAACAAAATTAAGAAAAGCTGCATGAATGTCTGAAGTCAGGATGCTATCACTATGCAGTATTATACATCAAGGGCAATAAAAAATGGTTTCTCAATCTATCTCAACGGTATAAAAGAAAAATAATACAATAGTGATGTGCACCCCAGAGGATCTAATATTTGCAATAAAGAATATGCAGGCGAATGTACAATAAAATATAAATTTTAGATAAACAAGAAAGAAAAGATGGGATACCAGGAAATATACGAGACCACGAAATAGAAAACCGATAAGCTCCAAACCCCAACTTCGCTATGAGTTCTACATCTTCCTGTTTTTGATTCAGTAGAAGCATAAAAATATTATCACAATGACAATTGTTTCTTAGTGAAATGGATGCAGAAACTAGTCAACATACATCAAGGAATTGCATATAATAGGGTAACGTTGTGACACAAACTGTAAAAGACGATGTGGAAAGTCACAGAATAACTGAATAGGGCATAATAAGAAGCACCATAGATGTTAATTTTTGCTTCTTTATTTGTTTTCAAAGAGTAGTTTTCGTTTGTCTGGAATATTCAGAGAAGAAAACCGTATAATGTGAACTACAATGTGTACGCACACCACGGCTTCATGATCAGAAAGGGCACATTTCCGGATCAAGTCAATAATCTCTGTAAGGTAGCGACGACTTCTTTGCATTGAGTGGAACACAACATTACTTACATTATAAAACAAAGCCTTGATTTCCTTAACTGAGAAATATTGATCAATGAAGTATAATTATGGAGTGCTCAGTTCACATCCAAAAGGAATCAAACCCCAGAGGCCTTTGACAAGCCTAGTAGTTTAAATGGGCTAGGTGGACGTGGGTGCATCCTTGCATAATTCGGATATAATCTAGCATCCTTGTTAAAACGAAAACTTGAGAGGGAAAAGCTTAAATTTTATTATGCAATCTACTCCCTATTTATAGATCTATACAAGGTGTATTGATAAGGAAACAAATAACTTTATAATACAATTATTGCTAAATCAATGGAAGGAATTAATGCTATCCAGGTAGTCTTCCCACGAATTACTGTTCACAGCCGTGGATTTCTTTTAGATCGTGGGGTTGAGATTTAACACTCCCCCTCAAGATGGAAAATATGGATCCGTCATTCCCAGCTTGTCAATCATTCGGAGAAAGGCAGAACTGTCCAATCCTTTAGTAAGGATATCTGCAAGTTGATCCTTTGATGATACATGGTCAACACTTACTAGACCACTGTCTAGTTTTTCTTTAATAAAATGTCTGTCCACTTCTATGTGCTTGGTTCTGTCATGCTGGACTGGATTGTGGGCTATGCTGATTGCTGATTAGTTGTCACAATGTAGTTTCATGCGCTCATCCCACTTAACCTTTAAATCTTCTAGGATTATTTTGATCCATAGTAGCTCACATATTCCCAAGGCCATAGCTCGATATTCTGCTTCTGCACTGGATCTTGCCACCACATTCTGTTTCTTGCTTCTCCATGTAACTAGGTTACCCCCAAGAAATGTGCAATACCCTGAGGTAGATCTTCTATCAACTGATGGTCTTGCGTAGTCAGCATCCGTGTATACTTCTAGGGTTATTCCACGATCTCTCTTAAAGAGAATTCCTTTTCCTGGTCTTCTTTTAAGGTAGTGCAATATCCTGTCTACTGCTTGCATGTGAATCTGCTTTGGATTCTGCATAAACTGACTGACCATGCTTACATCAAATGCTATGGCTGGTCTAGTGTGGGAGAGATAGATCAATTTCCCTACAAGTCTCTGGTAGGTCCCTTTATCCACATCTGGATCTTCTTTAGCTTCCCCCAGTTTAAGATTAGGTTCTACTGGTGTTGGTGCTAGTTTACGGGCTAGTTTACCTGTTTCTTTTAGAATGTCTTTGATATATTTCTGTTGTGAAATGAAGATTCCTTTGCTGGAGTGAGCTACTTCAATTCTGAGGAAATCTACCAAGTTCTTTGATGTCAAATTCCTTAGTAAGACTTTTCATTAAACTAGCTTTCTTCTCTTCATTATTTCCAGTCAAAATAATATCATCAACATACACTAATAATATTGTGACTCCCATGAGTCTGAGTGTTTGAAGAATAGTGTATGATCCCCTTGACTTTGTCGATACCCATTCTGGAGCATGAATTTAGAGAACCTTCCGAACCAGGCCCTTGGTGATTGTTTGAGCCCATATAGAGCTTTTTTCAGTTTGCACACCTTGTTACCTTCATATTTTTCTTTAAACCCTGGTGATATTTCCATAAATATCTCTTCTTCTAGATCCCCATGTAGAAATGCATTTTTCACATCCAATTGTTTCAGATGCCAGTTGTACTTGGCTGCTAGTGAGAGTAGTATTCGAACAGTATTCATTTTGGCTACAGGCACAAACATTTCTTGGTAGTCAATGCTATATGTTTGAGTGAACCCTTTTGTCACTAGTCTTGCCTTATATCTCTCTAGTGTGTCATCAGCTTTGTATTTTACTGAAAACACCCATTTGCAACCGACGATTTTTTCCCTATCGGTAGATTGACGATCTCCCATGTTTTGTTCTTCTCCAGGGCCTGCATTTCATCCTTCATGGCATTTCTCCAATTATTATCAGATAAGACCTCAGAAACATCTTTATGAATATGGATATCTTCTAAAATAGCAAGAAAATTTTTGTGTGACGATAAGAAGTTGTTGAAGGATATACAGTTGTTTATGGGGTATAAGGGAGGTGGTGAGCTTACCTTATTTCCAGGAGATTGTTCAGATTCTTGGATCTGCTTTGGAGCACAGCTTGAGCTTGTACGTCTGGAGTAAACATTTCCAAAACTAATCATAGCTTTGTCATTTGTTTCCCTATTTTGAGTTTCAGGTGGATTGTTTTGAAGTGGTGGAGGAAGGTCAAGAGGTGCTAGTTCATTTTCCTCATCTTCCTCAAATTCCGTCTCTCCCTGAAGATGAGTTTTTGAAAAATAGGAATTTTGCTCATCAAAGGTAACATCCATAGAGACAAAGGTTTTTCTTGTGGCTGGATGATAACACTTATAACCTTTTTGGGTAGCTGAATAGCCAATAAAGAAGCATTTGAGTGCTCTTAGATCTAATTTTCCTCGCTCTTAGCTGTGAATATGAACATAGGCAGTGCATCCAAAGATTTTGGGTGCAAGATTATGATGGGTTCGAAACTCTGGGTAAAAAGAGGACAAGATCTCCATTGGAGTTTTGAGGCCTAAGGCTGTTGAAGGTAATCGGTTTATGAGATAAGGTGCTATTAAAAGAGCTTCCCCCAATAGGATTTTGGTGTATTGTAGTGAAATAGGATAGCTCGGGTGGTGGCTAGAAGGTGACCATTTTTCCTCTTTGCAACCCCATTTTGTTGTGGGTGTGAACACATGAGGACTAATGGATGATCCCTTCACTCTGGAAGTAGGATGAAAGGGTTTGGTTGAAATAATCTTTGGCATTATCGGAGCGGAATCTCCGTATTTTTACCCCGAATTGATTTTGGATCATGGAATGAAAGATGGGAAGAATGGTACTAACATCATATTTATTTTTAAGGAGATAGATCCAAGAGACTCTAGTGCAATCATCAATGAAAGACACAAACCAGCATGTCCCAGAGATATTAGGGATTTTTGAAGGTCCCCATATATCACTATGAATAAGGTAGAAAAGAGTGTCACATCTCTCACTTTTGTTTGGGAATGAGGTTCTTTTATGTTTAGCCAACTCACAGGTTTCACAATGAAAATTTTTATTTTCGATTTTCTGAAAAAGTTGTGGATACATATGTCTTAGGACATCAAAAGATGGATGTCCTAGTCTATAATGATGAAGCCAAATAGTGGAATTCCTATCGACTAGGGATAACATAGATCAACTATTTTTAGATTGGTTTGGTTCTTCCAGGTAGTACAATCCTGCTTTTTCCTTAGCAAGTCCAATCTTCTTTCCCAATCTCTGGTCCTGAAATAAGCAATACGTAGGGTTAAATACGGCTTGACAATTATGATCATTGGTAAGTTTTTGTAATGATATTAGATTTGTGGATAATTGTGGTACATGGATGACATTTTCCAGGGTGAGTTAGGGAGATAATATGATGTCTCCTTGGCCAGCTACCGTGGTAAGAGAACCATCAGCAGTGACAATTTTCTTGTTGTTTGGGCAAGGAGTATAGTTTTTGAGGTGGGTAGGTGAGTGGGGCATGTGATGTGTGGCTCCTGAATCAATTATTCATAATTCATTTAGATGATTTCTGAAAGCACTTAAACTAATAGAGATTGGGGTTTTACCTGAGAGTGCAAGTGAAGAAAAAGCATTTGGTTTTTCAAGAGATACCAGGAGTCGTTTCAATTTATCAATATCTTCTGTATTGAATTCTCCAAGCCTAGACTGTGCTTCTGGCTTACTTGTAGTGTTGTTGGCATGTGATGTGCTCCTTGTTTCACCCTTTTGATTCCACTCCTTGCTGTGGGGTTTTTCATGTATTTTCCAGCACGTCTCCAAGGAGGTGATGTATTTTACCTTTCCCCTCCAAGAAGGTCTTCACAAATTGAGACCACTTCAGGTAGTTCTTCCCATTTAGACGATAGAAAGGTTGCACGCTTTGAAGGTCACCTCGTCCTTGGTGCACCATTGATTCCTCAATTTGATCAATGCTTTGGGAGGAATTGATTTCTGACATTATGATAGTAATTAAGACTATCTACCTTGGTTAGCAAATGAAGGCTTCCCGGAATAAATTTCCCTTGTCGACAATAAAGGTCGATAATAAGATTTTTTTTTTTTTTGAGAAGAATAGAAAATGAACTGAACCGACCGAGCCTTGAAAAAGGCTCGGATTGGACTTAGGGCACGGAAGCCGGTTCCACCCCCAAGTCGCAGGCGTGGGTTCCTCCCGTGAATCCCAGGCGCCGATCGGGCTTCTGATCGACTTGGTCGTGCGATCGGAAGGGAGGATCGAGCGGGCTCCTTCGGGTTGTTCGACCGCGCTCCTTCGACAACTTTCCTCCCTGTCGGATCGGGATGCTTGCCATCCCCAGTCCGCTCCTTCGTCCGTTGGCTCGAGAGAAGACAACCAACGATGGCAACGATGGCGTTCGGATGCTCCTCCGGATTCTCTCGGACGTTCGGCTCTTAGCGGAAGTTACGAATTTGGCCTTCCTCTCAGATCGGAAGTTCTGATTGTGCTTTGACTTCGTCTCGTCCGTCTCGACGTACACGGGTCAGCACGATCAAGTCCGAGCTTCTTTTTCTCTTCCTCCTTCGACGATCTAGGATCATTCTCCGACGGCAATTAAGGCCGTTGGCTCTGATACCATGTTAAAACGAAAACTTGAGAGGGAAAAGCTTAAATTTTATTATGCAATCTACTCCCTATTTATAGATCTATACAAGGTGTATTGATAAGGAAACAAATAACTCTATAATACAATTATTGCTAAATCAATGGAAGGAATTAATGCTATCCAGGTAGTCTTCCCAAGGATTACTGTTCACAGCCGTGGATTTCTTTTAGATCGTGAGGTTAAGATTTAACAATCCTAATCAACGAAATATCCCCAAATCCAATCTAGATATTCATTATATCCATCTTCAATTTAGTTTAATTAATTTGTGTACTTCATTCACATATCCAACATGATATTAGCATGCATTGAAGCATAACTATTTCCTATACATGTTTGGCATACATATTGGAAGGTACATGCAACTACAAGGCTTTGTAAAACACAAATATCAAAATAAAAGTAAAATATGAAATGTCAATTGTTTCCCAATGTACATCTAAACGCATATTCTGGATTTCATAACCAATCAAGTTCCCTTCTGTAAAACCATCAAACAAAACTTGTCATCTTTTTGACCTTGGGCGCAGTCATGTGATGCAACTAAAGTCATGGATTAAAGTCAGCCACTCCAAATATAGTGGTGAGGTTGAATATGCGACCTCTTCCTAAACCCTTCAATGGTCGTAGCATCATGCATTGGGCTACACCCATAACATAGAACATAAAAGTCCACAAACACGCAAAAATTTCTTCAACTTTTCCGAAAATTATACTTCAAAGTTGTATGTGCCAAGCCAAACACCTACACCATGGCCGAAAATTAGGAATGGTAGAGCAAGCATGCCAAGCTTCATAAAGAAAAGAGGGTTGTGCATGATATACTTACTAAATGATATGTGTAGTGGCCTAGCCTTTAGGGCTTATATTAAGTCAGCAAGGAAGAGTTATCAATCCAAAGTTTTGCACATAATGAACTTGTTGACAACAAAATTTATTGGGCCCAGTCTTAGGCTTTTTATGAACTCCATGATAATTGATTATGTCAGGTGCTTTGTACTTTGTCAGACTTATAAAAGAAGAGAAGAACTTTCGGCCTTTGCTTTATGCTTGACTGACTTACTAAATAGAAAATGAATTTTTGATCGTTTCAGCTTAGTGCCTTCTTAAATATTGGACCATACTTTTAGCATTATCTTGACCTTTTGACCAATTGAGAAGTACTATTTGATCTAGGCTACTTGAATTCATCAAATCGAATAAACTTGAAACTTAACAACTCATGTCAACGGACTGACGAAGGAAGCTTTCTTGCTATGACTTTCTTATGACTTGTTGAGTAAAAAAAATTAGCGACACAGCTATATTTGGGCTAATTAAGTTCTATCTTATACACCACTTAAGCCCTAGACTTAAGTTATAAGAGATTTTACTTTTTCAAACTAAATTATTAAAGTTTGTAGACTTAAAATCCTTCTTCTTGGCTTTTGAGGATTTGGGATTTGCATATGTAAAAGTTAAAAGGTTTGATTGCATGCATGTTTTACCAAATGAGGTTTGTCTTCAAATAAACTCTACCTTAATTCATCAACCAATTGAGAAAAATCTTCCATATCTAAGTTGCTCCGACTCATCAAATTAGGTAGGCTTTGAACTTGACAGCTTATGTCATCGAGGTGGTGAAATAGGGGTTTTTATGACTTAGCCTTTCTTATAACTTGTTAAGTGAGAAAAGTTATTAGTGACTAGGTCATATTTGGACTTATTGAGACCAACTTTATATACCAGCTCAAGCCCTAGAGTTGAGCTATGCAAGCCTACGCTTCTCAACTCTGATTCATTAAGATTGTCACACATGAAAAACTTCAGGACCTTCAAAATTTTGGTGAGCTTAGGAGAAAACCTTTGCTCCATACTAGCATGATTAGGTAAATTGTAGTATAAATAATTTTAAATATTTATTTGGACATCTAGACACAATACACGATGCCAAGCGAAATAAATATGTTAAATGCCCCTTGTATCACAGGGAAAATTTCGACGATCTTCAAAGTTTAAAATTCAAAATGTCCATCTTATAGAGGGAATTTTAGCAAACCTTTACTAAAAATTTCTAAAATTGTCTCATCTTACAGGGGATTTTTTTCACAATAATCTAAAAACAAACTCTTACTTTGCAAGAGTTTTGAGAAAATTTAGGCATACAAGCTCATATACAAAGATAAAACATTATATGTTTGGCAAAGGGATTTGAAGTACAATATTTTTCAACCCTCTTTCATGCAAAGTTCTTTTTACATGTCTTAATTATTCAATTTCTTCATTATAGCTATTCAAATCTAGAGCATTTGTGCTTGTAATATGATGACCTGATTTTTTTCGTTTGAGGCTTTCTATGAATTACACAAGCTTGAACCTCTTTACTATGTTTCTTGCAGCTGCAGGTATAATTTTCCTAAACATTTATCCATAAATTTATTGTTAATTGATGTAAAGCTATGATGCACGTATACGGACAGAAGATACAGACATGGGACACATCAATTATTAAAAAAATAGGACAATGATACAGGTTGAACACGATATTATAATTTTTATATCTTAAAAATAGTGTATAGAAATTGAGCAAGCATGATATTAAGAATAATTGAAAAATAATAAATCATTTAACTAGGATTTAAGCTTAAAATGATTAATATTAGGATTCCGAGAGTTGGGCGTCGTTATCGTGTTTCAAAAACATCAAGAGAGGAGATGACAATGCTATCAAGAGTCGGGCATCAAGCATTGATGTCAAGACATCATAGGTCGTCTATGTTGAGATGATGTTGGTCAAAGATGAGATGTCAAGATGACACGGGGGCATAATTGTGGGGGTAGAAATTGCTAGCATCAAACTTTGATTTTCAAGTGGATTTGAAACCTTGATGTTGTGATGGAGTTGGACATTAATGTTGCGATGACATCAGCTGTTGTTGTAAAACCCTATATGCGATCTACATATAGAAATGAAAAATGATATGTTCGGAGAATGGGGTATTAAGCATAGGCCATTGATTTGGGGTTGTTGAGAGGAAATAAAAAATTAAAATTTTATTTTAAGAAATAAAAACTTAAAATATGAGAAATTATATTAAAATAATGTCATAAAATATTTAAGACATGCATGTCGGACACATGTGTCCAATTTATTTTTAATATTTTTTTTAATCAGATGCGTCTTAGGTGTCTCGAAAGCGTGTTGTGTCCAATACATGTCGGACACTGCATACCTCATTGAGGAGAAGTGTTGGTGCATCATAGATGTAAATTAAATGTAGAAAAATGGTTTTATCTATTTGCTTTCACCATTCCATGTACATATCAGAAGTATTATAATGCAAGAAATATAAATTGCTCGATGGTGTTTAAGTTTTAGACAAGAATACGGAATGTTTGATTTCCTTTTATTTTATTGGTGACATGGTGTTAATGGATAGACCAAGGGAATTTAGTTAGCAGTATATTAATGCAGCCATGGTTTAAAATTGCGCAATTAGAGGCGCGCCTTTGCGCAATTTCACCAAAAAACGCCTCGAGGCTTACGCAATTCTGGACCTGGATGAGGCGTACGCCTCACCTGGACTGAGGCGCGCCTCAGAGGCGCAATTGCGCAATTCTGAGTGAGGCGTACGCCTCATAGAGCCGGCCCCACCCACTTAAAATGTTGGCTTTTCTCCCCTTCAACCCGCACGGCATTCCTCCTCTCCAAAAAAAAGACCTCCCAGCTCTCTGTACGCAAAACTGGACGCGTCCCGCACGGTCGGCCAAGCTTCCCGCCGCTCCTCCCGCCGGCGCCGCCCCTCTCCGGCGAAGAGAAAAGTTCCGGCCACCCTCTAGGAGTACTCCACATTCGATTTTAGGTATTTTTTTTAAGTTTAGGGATTTATTTTGCAAGTTTTAGAGAAATTAGGGTTTAGTTTTTTTTGATTTTTTTGGAATGTATTTGTTTTTTTTTTTAGGAGACATGGTTAGAGGTAAAGAAAAGACGAATACGTCATTGCGGAGGGACCCTTCTTGGAAGTATAGTGTACAAGTTGACATTGGCGGCGGCGAGAAGAGCTATGTATATTTAAAGTGCAACTTTTGTGAGAAAGTTGTGAAGGGTGGAGTAACCCGCATGAAGGAGCACTTATCATGCTCTCACAAGAACGTAGCACCTTGTGCAAAAGTGCCGGACAATGTGAAGGAAGAAATATGTGCTTACATGAAGAAAACTACCACTGTCAAACACTTACAACAGCAACAATTTGATGAAAGGGTCGACCAAGGTGCCTATTTTGGGAGCGAGAGTGGAAAGGGCTCCTCCTCCACTATACATAATAGAGGTGCACGGGGTCCTATGGATCAGTACATGACTACTGAAGGAGAAGATAGAGGAGAAGCAGATATAATCCCTGCAGGTGGTACTAGAGAGGGTCGGCGACAGGTTTGCATGGACATTGGGAGATTTTTTTTTGAAAATGCAATACCTTTTAATGTTGCTACATCGCCTGCCTACTTCAGTATGATGCGGTCTGTAGGATTGTATGGAAGAGGGTTGAAAGCACCTTCTATGTATGAGTTGCGCACTTGGATTTTAAAGGAGGAGTTGCAGAACACCGAGCGAACCATTGGTGAGATTAAAAGGACATGGATTGAGACAGGTGTGACTATAATGTCAGATGGATGGTCTGACATGAAGAGTAGGAGTTTGATAAACATCCTTGTCAACAATCCCTATGGTACAGTGTTCTTAAGATCTGTTGAAGCTTCTGATGAGGTGAAGAATGCTACATTTATTTTTAATTTACTTGATGGAGTTATTGAGGAGATTGGAGAGCAGTTGGTTGTCCAGGTAGTGACTGATAATGCCAGTGCATACAAAGCAGCTGGTCAGATGTTGATGGAGAAGAGGACACACCTCTATTGGACACCTTGCGCAGCACATTGTATTGATCTCATATTGGAGGATCTTGGTGACTTACCTCAGCACAAGAGTGCTCTTGTTAGGGCGAAGAAGATTACAAAATTCATCTACAATCACTCTTGGGTATTAAGCTTAATGAGAAAATTTTCAAAGAAAGAAATCATTCGACCTGCAACCACTAGGTATGTTCATATTTTTTACATTGTAATTCATTCCAACTGTATGTTCATAGTTTTAACATTTGGGCACTGTGAATCTATAGGTTTGCCACCTCCTATTTGACACTGCAGAGCTTGATGGAGGTGAGGCAACCTTTGGAAGCCATGTTTACATCAACTGAATGGCTAAACTCTGCTTGGGGGAAGAAGAGTGAGGGAAAGGAGATAAGAAAGATAATTCTGAATGATAAATTTTGGGCTACTGTGACCTATGCCATTTTGAGCACGAGACCCTTAGTGCAAGTTCTACGCTTAGTGGATGCAGAGAAGAAACCAGCTATGGGTTTTATTTATAATGCTATGGATGAGGCGAAGGAGTTGATTGCACATAACTTGGGAGGAGAGGAGGCAAGTTATAGGGAGATCTGGGATATCATTGATGCTCGGTGGGAGGTGCAGTTACACCGACATCAACATGCAGCTGCATATTATCTTAACCCTCAATTTCAAAATTCAGAGAAAAAATCTTCAAATCCGGAAGTTAAGCTTGGTCTATATCACTGTATGGAAAGATTAATACCGGAGCAGGCAGATAGGGAGCTTGCAGATTTACAGCTTGTTCTGTTCCGGAATAAAGAGGGTTTTTTTGGTTTAAATGCAGCAAAAACTACCATTTCTAAACGGTCTCCAGGTATAATTAATTTGGTAAATGCAATGCACTTTATTCAATATTCTGAAATTTGATTATATTTTTTTCTTGAAAACAGTTGAATGGTGGATCCAATTTGGTGATTCCACCCCTGAGCTACAGAGTTTTGCTGTGAGAGTGTTGGGCCTCACTTGTTCTTCTTCTGGGTGTGAGCGAAATTGGAGTACATATAGTCAAGTGCAAACAAAGAGACGAAATCGACTATCTATACTCAGAATGAACTCCCTCGTATACATAATGCACAACAAGAGGTTAAGAGATAGGAGGTTGAGGAATAAGGGGTTGAAAGATGATGAGGACCCGTTGGTGTGTGATGATCTGTCGTCTGATAATGAGTGATTCATAGATGATGAGGCAGATTTATCATTATCAGACTTACAGGTAGAAGATCTAAATGTGGATGTATTGAGGGGCGAAGCAGATCAAACGGGTACATCCACTAGTACCACACCACACACATCTGCTAGCTCTGCAAGTAAAGGTATATGTTCTCTGCTAGTCTGCTTGATAATGAGTGGTTCATCCAATTAATATGCTAATAATCTTTTCTTTTAATGAACAGGGAAGAGAAAAGTGAGCCATGTTGAAGATGAAGATGACATGGCATTCATAGATACAATTGGAGAAGAAGATTCACTTGAAGACTGATATTTTGTGATGGGATATGACTTCATTTTATATGTTTTTTGTATTTTGGGAGTTTTGTTAAACTGATATTTTGTGATTTTGTACTTTGGGACATAATTTTATTGCATCTACTTTCTTATTTTCCATTATTGCTATTATTTTCCTGCTAAAATCCTTAATTTTTCATTTACGCAATTCTGTGTTCGTGAGGCTTACGCCTCAGACCGCCTCGAGGCTTACGCCTCGCCTCACGGACGAAAACCGCCTCGAGGCGCAGTTACGCAATTTTAAACCTTGAATGCAGCACATACTTGTTTGATGTTAAAAAAAATTGAGTTACAGAAACAATTAATGAATTTTGAGTCAACTATAAATTGATTTTGATCCGATAAAAATCAATGGATTTCCAGAAGAGTCAATTAGACTCAAAATGTATTTGGAGTTTGAGTCAAGTATGAATAGAAACAAATTTTGAGTGATCAAAATCAGTGGATTTCGAGTTGAATCAGCTCAATTTGAAATTTATTTCAAGTTTGAGAAAATTAGCAATCAAAATTTCAATTTAAAGTTTATGCAAACTCACTCAAATTCAACTTAATATCTGTCCTAAATGGATCCCTTAAAAATTGATGAGACAGTTGACAAAAACAAGTATTTGATAGCAAATAAATGCTTTCCACAGTTGCATTGAACCCTTACAATTTAAACTCAGAAATAAGATTGCAACATTAAAAGGTAAAAAGAAAAGTTATTAACCTTGTAGCGATGGTATTGGTCAACAGCAATGTCTCCATTACTTCCATCCTTGATATTTCCTAGTTAAATGAAATTAAACTAGAATTGAGGTTGTGACAGGCTGCTTAATGTAACAGGGAAGAAGAAAGAAACAGAGTTAACCTTTTGTTCTTGAGAAAACGTCCCAAATGCTATCACCCTTTCCATCTTCATTGGTTGCTCCTTCAACCTAAAAATTAGTAACTTGGGTAAAAGTTAGATGACAAATTTGAACCAAAGATGGAGCATAAGCCACAAGTCTATTACAAGAAAAACATATACTATAAAAATTTGACTACTCACTAAAAAGCTATTTCTCTCTAGTTTCATGTGAAACTTAAATAAACTGCAAGGAAATTGATGCTTAAAAGTGGATAAAAAACTATTGTTCGCCACAAATCATGCACATGTGGACCCATAGAAATTTCAAAAGGTATTAAAGACAATTTAAGAAGCCGTATATGGTAAATATAGAACTATATTGAATTCAGTACATAAACATAAAAGAAGGCATACACAGTGTATGAGATCCTAGAAAACCCGGGGAGACTATTTCCTTGATTGGAACATATGAAATGTTCATAATAGTGACAACCTAACCACAGACCCAGCTTCTAAGATCGATAGTGAGCTCATTGTTAAATTTTTAATATAGGTATGATTGTGTTTTCTCTTTTATTTTCTTGAACCCTGCACCAAAAGATTTACGGGCAGTGATTTTCCCTCTAACCAGGTCCATGGTAAAATATTTCCAATCAGAAAAACCAAAACCCACTAAATCAGTCTTGCGAAAAAGGACATTCAAATCTAGATCAACAGGATAACGACTAATACGTGCCGGCCCTAAATCGGCAGTTTCACTGCAGCATGTATCTTCCTCTCTCCCTTCCCGTGTTCACTTACACGTTCTAAGACGCCCTTACAGCATGTATCTCTCTTCTGCTCATTTACTTTCCTGCAGACAATCCCACACCAAGTGTACAGCCTTGTAAGGAGAACGGAACCAGATAACAACCCGTTAAGAGAAGCGATTGCAATACGATCATCATTGGATCACTAAAAAGAAAGTAAACACGCAACCAAGTCCTAAAATGGTAGACGAATGAGATTTCAACGGATCGACAGAAAGGAGAAAGGCCAAAGAGTGAGTAATCGCAGTAAACCTGATAGGCTGAAGTAGCGACCCCGAAGACGAAGCCAGCGGGAAAATCGTTCCGGGAAACCTCGCCGGCGTCGGCTTTTGGAGCAGCCATTGATGGTTGTCAAGTTCTAGGAGGGAGCGAAAAAGCGAAGGGCCGGATACGATTTATAAATAAATAAATAAATAAGGCTCGTTCCGCTCATTGAGAGAAAATAATAATACTTAATTAATTTATTAAAATAAATGATATTAGTGAAAACGAACTTTAAAAGTAAATTTATTAATGTTTAGCTTAGGGAAGCTTGATTTATTTAAAAAAACTCAAAATTTTAAAATAATCAAAGAGAACTTACCCCACGGCCCACTCAAAAGTCAAAACTCCACTCGAGGCTGATTGATTCCAGATCAGTCGCGCCTGTTTGGACTTATCGCTAGTAACATTTTTAATGAGATGCGAATCTTTGACACGTCAAAGAAAGTATCAGTTGGCAGGGAGCAGTATTATTACAAATTATCAAATATTAAATTTATCATAATTTTAAATTATAAATATCTTAATAACATTACCATCTTATGAACATGACATATCCATATATCAAGCTACTTGTTAGCAACAATAAATTAAATATATATTATTGCGGACTAGAAAATACGCGGCAATAGAGTTATAATATTATGTTTTAGTGTTATACGGATATCCATCTCACACACAAAGAGCATAAAAATTTTTATGTGGAAACCCTTGGAAAGGGGAAAAAACACGGGGTTTGGCCCAATCTGAAATGATTCCACTATTGTTTGGATAGATTACAATGGGTTAACTCGTCCCTGAGGACGATCAGATCACAAATGTAACCATATGGTTGAAATCTAGCGACAAATTGGTTTGAAAGTTCGATGTCACTTGGTGGTCTGATGGAAGTCTGGCGTTACTTGGAATTTCGGGCGTTAGGTGGTGGTCCGGAGAGACTCCGGCATTAGGTGGTGGTCCAGCGGAACTTCGGCGTCAGGTGATAGTCCGGCGGAACTCCGTGAGTCAGGTGGTGGACCGGTAAAACTTCGGGTGTCAGGTGATGGTCTGACGGAACTCCGGGCGGTGGTCGAGGAAGCAAGAGCAATCTTCAATCTCTCTCTTGTTTACTTAGGCATATAATCTCTTTTCAAGAGAAAGAGGAACTCTATTTATATATTTTCTAGAGTGGCATGACCCATAAATAGGAATATCAAGGATAAATAGGGAGTGATTTTGATGGTTGAATCCCTTGATTGTGAAATGTTCGCTAGACATTTGAAGGTCTTAATAATGTCAGAATTCCGTGATTTTGGGCTCATTGGATTCGTCTCGTTGAGTTGCTCAATTCGACTATAAGCATGACACATTTGGAAACTTTTTGATAAACCAAATTGAGGTTCCAACCTTTCAATAGCTCTTCGGATCCTTGATTTGGACTCATTTGAACTCGGATTGAGTCGAATTTGATGTCGTTGGGTTCATATTTCAGAGACGTTCAATTCAATTGTAAGTTTGCTGAAATCAGAGTTCAGATGAATCCAAATTTAATTTTAGAAATTTCCGACTTAATTTTCCTTGAGATTCGTGCTCAATCAAGATAATTTTTTGAGGATTTATCACATATATATTTACTAAAGTACATTAAATCAATAAATAGATAGATTTAACAAAGAATAATAAAGCATACATTTATGGAGGTATGCTTTCTCTTAGAGTTAATACAAAAAAGAATATACTTTTTGAAAGCTATTGAGGGTTTTATAGACTTATTTTAATTTTAGGTTTCATTTAGGACATCTTTCGTACTGCTTTTTAAAACAATTTTTTAATATAAAATTTTTAATAAAAAAATTTTTGTACTAAAAAGTTGTTTTAAAAGGTACGAAAACTGCCCCAGATGGGGCGGCTTTCTTACTCATTCTTAAAGCAGCTTTCTAAAGTTATTTTATGAAGCAGTAAGAAAGCCGTCCCAAATGAAGCCTGTGTCAACTTTCGTAGTGTTGTAGTACAAAAATTTCAAATTCAAGAAAATTTTGTACTACAAAACTATTTTAGAAAGCAAAGCCGCCCCAAACGAAACCTTAATCTGAAAAATTAAATAGCGGCTTTCTTACTGTTATCATATTTTAACATAATTACAAAAAAATTACTTCTCACTACATAAATTTTAAAAAAATAAAAAATAAAAAGTTATAGCTAAATATAATCATAACAATTATCTGCAAAACAAAACTGCAAAAACTTATCCCAAACAAATCATTAATTTTTATTTCAATAACTTTTATATCTTATAAAGCTAAAGACAATTTATGAATAAGTGAAGCATTTATTATATCATAGATATAGAGGGTTTGTTTGGGACGGCTTTTTTTCTGCTTCTTATATTAAAAAGCTGATTTAAGAAGCAGAAATAAAGCCATCCCAAACGAAGCAAGAGACAGTAAGTTAAAGGCGTGATAATTCATAACTCAAAATACAATTGATGAAAAATAACTTATGCATTCAAGTACAAGCTCTCTACCAAAGCAGTCAAGTAGTTTGTTCGTAGATCTCATAGCTCAAGACAACCAGTATTCAGAGTTAACAGGGAAGATCAATAATGATAATGTGTTACAATACTTAAACAAGAAATTCAGGCTTTGTTTGGGACGGCTTTCTTCCTACTTCTTAAAACATCTTTCTAGTATAAAAATTAAAAATTATGTAATAGAAACAATTTTAAGAAGCAATAAAAGAGCCATCCAAAACGAAGCCTTAATGTATGTATGGAGCGATTACTTCTTCATGCATCTGAGGCTTCGTTTGGGACGACTTTCTTTCTGCTTCTTAAAGCAGCTTTCTAGTACAATCTTTTTGAAAATTTGTACTAGAAAGCTGCTTTAAGAAGCAGAAAGAAAGTCGTCCCAAACGAAGCCCGAATCAAACCAGAGTTAAGGGTGATAAAGCTGCTGCTACAGCAATTTATGGCCAATTCCAAGCTACAAGACGCTGTAGAATAGTGTAAATAAGCAAAGGAAAACATAGCCAATCTTATTGATTTACAGTACTACTTTTCAGAGGAACTCAAAGTGCATAAAATTTCTGATATCATATTGCAATTGAGAAGTGGTATACCCGTTATTATCATATCAAATCAGACTTTTGGGAGAAGAAGAGAGCAAATTATACAAAAAACTGCAATATTTATAGGATCGACAAGCCTTTTCAGAGCACATGATTAAAGTTAAAAGGGTGCTACTAGTGCTGGATCAACACATGAAGGTCTCTTAGCATTGTAATAAAAATGAGCGATCATATGTACTAATTCATCTGCTGTTCTCATTTCTGAAAAGGAAAGGAAAGGAGGAAAAAAAAGTTATAGCAGTGGCAATGATTGAACCAAAAATTTCATGTTTAAGATTAAGGTTTTGTTTGGGACGGCTTTCTTACTGCTTCTTAAAGCAGCTTTCTATTACAAAAATAATAATTTTTATACTAAAAAGCTGTTTTAAGAAGTAGTAAGAAAATCATCACAAACGAAACCGAAGATCAGACCTTTTTCCCTGTACACAATCCTGTTTCCCTTTAAGAACAATAGTTGTGGACATTCTCTAACTTTCAGAGCATAAGCCAAGTCGGTCTCAATGTTCATGTCAATCTTGATAGTCTACAGGTCACAATAGCATTCAATGAAATATATGATACAAATTTAAAATCAAAAAGGAAAATAGTATACCCTTGGGGGCAAACGATCTTTGGCACTCCAGTACACCTTGGCTGCCTTCTCTAATTCCTTCAAAAGCTTCCAGTTATCAGCTGCCCTGTTCAAAAGCAGTTTACTATATCATAAAAAGATGCAGCCATGAGATTTAGAGATTTAGGCTTCGTTTGGGACGGCTTTCTTTCTGCTTCTTAAAGCGACTTTTTAGTACAAAAATTAAAATCTATGTACTAGAAAGCCGCTTTAAGAAGCAGGAAGAAAGCCGTCCCAAACGAAGCCTTAGCCTTCGTTTGGAACGGCTTTCTTATTGCTTCTCAAATCAATTTTTTAATACAAAAATTTTCTTTTTTTACTAGAAAGTTGTTTTAGGCTTCGTTTGGGACGGCTTTTTTACTGCTTTCTAAAATGGAGTTTTAGTACAAAATTTTTTATTTTTGTACTAAAACTCCGTTTTAGAAAGCAATAAAAAAGCCGTCCCAAACGAAACCTTAATAAGCAACAAAAAAGCTGTCCCAAACAAAGCAATGAAGTTGAAATAAAAAAAGTTGAGAATATCCTAATTAGAGTTTGGTCATGTTGAATTTAAAAACCTTAGATTTCTTTGAAAATCCTATTTAAAAGTGCAATCCATGACATCTGAAGCCTTCTCCTTACGAATCAACAGATATTAAATTTATTAACCCATCTAATGGATGCATTTTATAACCATCAATGGACATGTTAAGAAAACCTAAGCCTATTTACAGTAATCTTAACTTAAATAGATGACAATCCTACAGTTTTGTTATAATAATTGTTTATCAATTTATCCTTCCTAAATATCATTTTTCATAAAAAAAAACTAACCAATTGAATAATCATGTGAAGAAATTTCATAATTTTCATCAAAAACAATAAATAAATAACAGCGTTAGAAAAGTTCTCCCACCTATTGTACCGTTCAAAGACAAGAACAATAAGAGGGCTGGGATGAAAAGCAAAGCTCTCCCACTCCAAGCAAGTAATTTCTTGCACCCATCCTTCATCCATCTCCCCCTCCCAATCAATCTCGACGCCATCCACCACCACATTCTTGATTGGATGCTTCTCGAAGTATTCCGACGCTCTTACGCCCCATCCTACATCCGCATCCAGCGGCCACTGTGGATCCTCCTCTTCCACAACGTGCACCTTCTCCCCATCCTCCTCCGCCTCCTGAACTCTCGGCTTCAAAACTTCTTCTTTCCCCTCAAGAACATCAGCATTATGCTCTCTAATGGAGGAAAAAACCTGCTCCAGCCTCCCCCGAACGTAGTCCTCGACCGCCACCGCCTCGCTCCGCCGCCCGCGCCGGGGCTTACGGGGGATCGTTGTCGGAAAGTCACCACTCAATCCAGAGGAAGTGGATGTCTCCGGGGGGTCTTTAGGCTTGGGGGGACGGCCTCTCCTTTTAGGGGTTGGATTAGGGTCGGAATTGGGGTTTTGCTCCGAATTAGGCTGAGCGGAAGAAGCTGATAGGCGAAGATAGAGCTTAGAGCTTTGCCGAGGTTTTTGGGGAGTAGGGATTGTGATCGAAGAATCAGGGACTTCACAGTGTTTCGGGCGATTGAAGTGGAGATGGGAAAAGAAGGCGGGAACTGTCGATTGAAGGAGCGACATTTTTCCTCCGACAAACTATCGATGACCAGAGGTGCGAACTCACTGAGCTCTTAATACTTCTTAAAAGACAAGTTAAATTTATTTATATTAAAATGAATATAATATACATTTTTCTTGATTTCTAATATATTAAAATCTTTTAAAAATAAAACCCAAAGCTTTAGATATATTTTAATGAAAACTAAATTAGAATATCTTAATTTGAAATTTTTTTCATGTATATTAGAAGCTAGAAGATGTATGAAACACTTGCTGGGTATGTGGGCCTATATAAATATATATATATATAAATAAAGTATTATATATCAGTAGCTATGTAAAATTGAGTCAATTAAATTCATGATTTATTTAACAATTAAATTATTATTACACTTATATGACATCTCAATTAAATATTGTGTAAATATCAAGTATTTATTTTATTTTAATCATATACTGAAATAAAATAAATACATTTAAAATATAAATGGGGTTGTGGTCCCCAATTTAAAAAATTAAGTTTTAATTTTCCTCATTTTCTCATCTGAAGTGAAAAGAATTAGCCTCTCGCTCTATTGGAGAACGCCACTTCAAACGTGAAAAACTAAAAACTTTGATTCTGCATTTCAATAGATTCATGTACGCTTTTGATATCTTTTCTCGATGATTTGAAGGTGATGAAATTATTATTTTTGTTTCCAATGTATCCTACATTCACAAATATTAATGAAGTTAATATCAGTTAATTTGAATATTAATTTACTATTGCCTGACATATATCCCTGACTTCAAAAATACCTTCTTACAATTATCAGTTTAAAAAAATGGGTGCATTCTTCTCACTAATAGTGATGACTGTCTTAGGCTTTGTTTGGGACGGCTTTTTTATTGCTTTCTAAAACGGAGTTTTAGTACAAAATTAAAAAAATTTGTACTAAAACTCCGTTTTAGAAAGCAATAAAAAAACCGTCCCAAACGAAGACTTAGTCACAGTGAATTTTAAGCAACCTTAGCAATCTCACACATTTTTGTTAAAACTGCATCTATAATTATTTTTCAACTAGAAGATAGTATTTTGCATGGTGAGGTGTTGGTGAATGACATCCGACCTTATTAGCAGTCCGACCTGTGAATGTGTGATATGAAACCTATGTGAGAGTAAAAAGAAAAAAGAAAAAAAGAAAAAAAAAAGAAAATGCTAAAAAAACTATAATAAAAGAGATTTATCACTATAATATTCGTCATCAGGAATCAATGTAATTTCTATTAATGATTGTTAATTTTAATTTGATTAGCAAATATAAGTCTTAGAGTATTTAAGGAAGCTTTGGACAAGTCAAGAATATGATTGGAGAAGTGAAATTTCAAGTATCCAAAATTGCACTTTGAGTGTCATGGTGCTCGGATTGGCATCGTCACGACATTAAACTCTCGGGTGGAGGGGGGAAAATGAGTGTGCAATGCGTGCCATGAGACACTGTTGAGTGCCAAGTCCCATATGAAAATTTTTTAGGAGAATCTGAAAGATTGTCTGGGAGCGCGGTGAAGCTACAGAGTTGAGTCATAAATGGTTCCTATGAATATCCCGCTGAACATAGAAATTGAAAGGAAAAAAATTAGTAAGTAAAATGCTATGCATGTAATATGACTTTTACTTGTAACTCTGGCAATTCATATATAATTTAAATATTGCATCGAATGTATATTAGCTATTGTTCATTTATGCATAACATTATATGTGAGATGGTCTAATATGTGAAAGTGTATTCTCGGATGTGTTACAATGGCTCTATATATTCTGCTCTAGTCCCATCTTCCTAGTGCAGATGTGGGAGGGATTCTGGACCCACTTGCTAAAAATTGTTGTCCCATATGGGAGGTTATAAGGCACTGTTATATTCTTATTCTTGCCCCACTTGTTACAAGCAACTATTGGAGTTTAAAGGGAATCATAAGTGAAAGTAGAGTTATAATCAAATATCAGGACATGTGCATTTTAATCATTTCCTTATATATGTTAATGCTTCTATAAATTGAGTATAAATAATATTTTGAATTGAATGTTAATAATACGTAAAACTTTGAATGAACCCTAATGAAATATGAAAGTCCAATGTATGTGAACTCTTAATAGCAAGTACTCTATGATGCACCTAAACCCTCTAAACCCTCTATGGAAGTGGCTTCCAAGGAGTAAGTTAGAACTTTAAATTATGAGTCAGATTTTATTATTACATTATTTAATCTTTATAAGTTATTATATTTATTTTAACTAACTAATTGTTATGTAATACTTTAATTTGGATATTGATAGTTGTAATAGGTTTGAAAGTTAAGTCTATTAAGCTAGTTGTGCTCATTTTATTCTTTTTAATATTTTACTAAAAGGTAAAGGCTTAGTTGAGTAGAAAAGTGCAGAGGTAGAATCTTTTGAGTTTAAGTGATTGAGATATTATTTGTAATCCAATTTTAACTATTCTGATATATAGATAATTGTAAGCTCGATTATTATATATATATTTGATGAAATGATTCAATATTTCAATTTTATAGTAGCTCTAGTTATCTCCGTTAGTGGTCGAGTTATTTAATAATAGGTTTGAGATTTCAATCCTTCCATTAGATTCTAGGGCATCAAATTAGTCTAAAAATCTAAGAGATACAAGAGATGTAAAATATCAGAAAAGGATTCAAAATGCTCCTCTTGGACCCTCATTTATAGTGTTTAAAGGCTACATGAAAGGCTACTTCCAAAAAATTAGAAAAATTCTATGTCACACAAAGTACAGTAGACATGTGTTGCCTCTTGATTGGCTGGAGAACAAGGGGCTGCAAAGCTCTAATTATCTATATATCTTTAAGTAAGCTCAGTAGTGTCTAGTATGCATTAGGCGAGCTCCGTAGTGTGAGCAGGATTGGTATTGTAGATTATGAGCTAGCGAGTTTGAAAATAAGTACCACCTAGGTGCTTGATAGCTTAAGGATGTTTGGAGGGTTGTTAGTGACAAGTCCTAAGTCTTGGATCACCTAGAGGAGAAAGGAGGTTAATTGATGCTTTAGAGAGAATAAACTCAATAGTCGATTGGTCACTGTATGATGAGTTGAGGGCTCTCGGAGAAGGTGTTTTAATTTAATCAAACTTGCATGTGGCTGGCGAAGGCACCCACCCCGGGCGGGGGTGAGTTGATGTGATGGCTGCCTTTCTTTAGTGAGACGAGAGGCGAGTTGTTTGGTTTGTGAGCTCCTATGTCGTCCACGAGAGGTGCAACCTTCTTTGTAGGCTCGAATGAGTGGGTCTAATGTTCTTTGGGCGAGTTTCACTGTGGGGCCCATATGCTGTGAGTCATTTCTTTGTAACTTGTCAATTACCTGTCAAATACTTGTGAATACATATGTGAGTATACAAAAGGATTTTATTCTTAGTATGAAATTAAAATTCTCATTTTTATAAGATTTTGGAAGATTTCTAGAATTTTAAATCAATATTAATCTCATTATATTTAATCAAATAATAATTTTAACAAATTTTACTTATTTATTTTAATAAGACTTCTAATTTCAATGGATGATTAATGAGCCAAAAGAGCCTTTGCAGAGCTCCAAAAACTTATTGCAATGTGTTTATAGAACACATCCCCCTTTTTTATACTAAAAGCAAAGCATCATATCCACTTTAGCCTTTTCCAAATGTGAATCATATCAATTACTTTGAGCCGTTATTATGACATATATTAAGAATGTTCATAATTTTAACTCCTTAAACATAAATTATCATAAGCCTTATGCATTAGTTTACACAATTTTTAAATCATATTTATCAAAAAAATAACAAGATTTGATGAATAATTTTCATGATGAAAAACAATCTGAGTCATGCAAAGAAGAAGAAGAAAAAACTCTCAAATCTGATACCACATTTCAGAGAAAAAAAACTTCAACTAGTTTGTCTTCCCCTTCTCTCTTAGCCTAGCAATTTCCTCCTTAAATTCCTCCTTCCTCTTCTTGCTAGCAAGAACCTTAGCCTGCACACCACTCACATTCAGATCTTTCTTCTCAGTCGGCGGCGGCGGCCGCCTCTTAGCTGCACTAGCTTCATCAGAAGATGCCGATAAACCCATCCCAGCACCAATCAAACCATAGAATACTAATCTACGTTCAAAGCAAAAAAGTTTATTAGTATATTGTGTCCCAAAAAGCTTCAATGAGATGCAGCATTTAAAAAAAAAAAAAAAAAACTCAATTTTTATGTTCAATCTTATTCGGATCGGATCGATAAGTTTGACTAATTTTTATAATCTCATAAATTTAATGAGTCAAATATGAACAATTATATTTAACTCAGAAGATCAGATATGAAAGCCATACCTTCTTCGCTGGAACTGAAAGAAAGTTTTCTTCACAGCAAATTCTGAGATTGGTTTTGGAACAGAAGCAGGTAGTGGCACTGACATGGTTTGATTTGAGGATATTTTCTAATAAGAAAAGAAGTGAAATGATATACTTTAAGAGACTTTTAAGTTTCCATGGATTAGGCTTTTTTGAGGAGGAATGGTGGGACCCATTCATGATTTAAAGCAGCTTCCATTGGTGCAGTTGTGGATAAGAAGATTACAGTGATGAGAGTGCCAACAATCCAAAAAATTATTCTATACGATTTTATCTAGAGGTGAATCAGAATGTGCCTCGTCTTTTTTTTGCTTCGTATTGTGACTATGTACCAGATGACATGACACGTTCTGATTCACCTCCGGACGAACCAGTATCCACACAGAATAATTTCTCCAACAATTCAAAAGCATTGATACAATTGCTGATGAGATTGGAGGAATAAGATTTTTTTTTTTACTGTGAGAAATAGAGTGGAACCAATCAACAAATAATTCATTTGTTGACATTAGTTGGTGGTCATAGAATACAAATTATCAGTAACCGATTATTTCTTTTGTTGGAGAGATAATCAGCTTCTTTTTTTATCTAAATTGTTTATTGAGCAAATTCGCAGTATTGATCTATTATAATAATTTGAATTTTTATACAGAAAAATTTGTTCTGGAGATACCTTCTTCATCCTTTTTTAAGAATCTCTCTCATTGCTATAATTTTTTTTTCACTTTGGTTCTGACTGAGACCTAAACTTGACGAAACCAGGCAAATAGCTGAGAAAAAAAAAAGAATTTCTAATTGATCAATAACACCACTAATTTTCAAGAATCAACCACAGTGCAGTAGCCAATAAACTGCTTGGAGCTCTACTTTTGACTTAGCATATGCATTTGCATAAGAGAACAAACTAACAACAAAAAAAACATTTTTATTGCTGCAAAAGTTACAAAAAAATATATATACAGAAATTCGCAATATCAGCAACTCTTACAGCTGCATCTTCTACTTTATCTTAAGGGAACAAGTATTAGGTGTAGCGTTGACAAACTACAGCTTTGTTTGGTACCGCTTGCTTACTAATTCTCAAAACAGCTTTTTAGTTTAATTTTTTGTACTAAAAAGCTGTTG
Source organism: Dendrobium nobile (assembly GCA_022539455.1). Classification (NCBI taxonomy): domain Eukaryota; kingdom Viridiplantae; phylum Streptophyta; class Magnoliopsida; order Asparagales; family Orchidaceae; genus Dendrobium; species Dendrobium nobile. Next base: position 60,938,559 of record CM039726.1, read on the forward strand.
TGAGAATCAGTAAGAAAGTCATTCCAAACGAAGCCTACATTTTGGCCCTTGTCATAGTTCTTGTAGGTCCTTCGGGAAAGAAAAGTGTTAGAGCAATGACTCCTTTTTTTAAGATGCAGAGCATAAGTATGCTGAGATGTTTCAGTCCTTCACAGTAATCACAATGAAAACATCCTTATAAGACCACTTGCGTCGAGCATCTTTTGCGGGAGGGTTGATGACGGCTCGCTCTGCATCAGCAAGTCGATAGCCGATTACTATCTCCTTCCTCTGCCGGCCTCGTAGAATAATTTCATAGAAGTTCAGTTCTTCCTCTTCACGAAGGTAGAGGTCAGATGATCGAATCTGCATTTCATTTCCCTACAGAAATGTTGAAAGATTTAATAAGAGAAGTTCAAAAAAGATAAAGATGATTGGAATTGCCGGATAATTCTGCTATCACAATTATGGCAAAAGTATGGATAGTCAAAAGCTGAAAATATGATAAGACTCCGAAGGGGTTTAATAAATTATGTACTATCTTCATTTGATGTTTATTAACATTCAGTCTTCTGTGATATCCCAAAGGAAACAAAAAAAAAACAAAAATAGGAGAGGCAGTTGATGAAGTAACCTGCTCCCTCCCCAGATTGCCAAATATAAAAGGCAAAAGGCAGAATGGTCTGCAAAGGGAACTGTGAAATATAAAAGATGCATGTTGACCTGACTAAGAATTCAAATAGCATAACAAAATCATTTCGCTACTACACTCCGTGCTCTTTTTTTTTTTTTTGGGACATTTAGGCCAATTAATGTAGACTCACACATTCATCACATACACAAAATTTGAATCCAAGACCTCTTAGTTGATAGCCTAAGCTCCTATCCAACAGACAAAAATGAGTTTGTCTCCGTGCTATATTAGATATTATATTAAAAACAAGATGATAACTTCGAAAACTGAACCGAGTTCTCAACTTTGCCAACCTCCGAAAAAAAAAAATAGCTCCACATAAAATGGAGCACAAAAAAAAAAAAAAAAAAAAGATAAATTCATGGATGCTAACTTTAGCTGTATGATGATGTAATATTCAAGGTTTTCTTAATTGGACCAGACACTGGGAACAGAAAAAAAAAAAGGTTTAAAGTTCAAAAATTCAATAGCAAATAAATATTTAAATATTAATAATAAAAGAAAAAATTAAATTACATAGATGTATATTACATTTTAATGGCATCCCCAAGTTTTTTATTTCTAATCAAGCGAGCAAAATACTAAAATATTTTGTAAAAGAGCATCTTGAAAATCTTCAGACATTCAAGGAATCAATGTGCCATAATTCAAAGAGTAGAATAAGAGAAAGTTTGAAGCATTTAAAAAATATAATTTATTTATATTTTGAATTCATTTTTAGCTGCGCACAAAACTTCCCAATATAACTACATGTTTCTCATGATAGTAAAATACTTACATGAGTACAATAATAATAATAAATGAAAATTCAATTAAGCATTTTAACCAGGAAATGGCCGTACCTCTTCAGCAAAAAGCTCTTCCAGAACATCATTTATTTGCCGATCCTCAGCCACCATTGCTAATGCCATGCTCACCAATTCATTTGAAAGAACATAGTCACTTATCTTGGACATAGTTAATAAATTTTTGGTTCTTGGATCCAGAATTTCACTGATTATTACCGACTTGTCAGAAGCTTGTTGCATTTCTCCTATCCAAGAGCCCTGGAAGAAACTAACAGGATGGATACGTGAAACCATCGCTTCTTTGAAAGGAAGCCGCCTAGCCTGCAAGTTTTTACAACATCATCAATATTATAATCATACTATTAGTTTCATTCCAACTAATTTAGTTCAGCTTTATGAGTCCTTCATTAATTGTATGTTTTCACAAGTTCTAGATTTTTTCTATTTCTTTTATGAAACAAATAAAATTCCTTAAAAAAGGTGTCTTCATACTCACTATATATGGTTCTCAGACCCTATCAATGCTCATCACCTTCCTTCACCATATATAGAACATATCCTAAACTCTTTATGCTCATTTCCATATTGAAAGAGTCCACTCAAAGCTTTAGTCCCCGGCCTTATCAATTTCAAGGTTGCCTATTCAATAAGCTTCACAGACACAAAGATTTAAAATCATTACTTATCAACTATATTTCTTAATTTCTAAGCTGAGCTCTAGCACATCGCTCTTAAATAGAACAAACAATTATATAAGAAAGCCATCATGGCTTAAGGTTTTTTAGTGAATATGTTGAACACAAAGCAAGCTCTTTAATCTTTTTTTTTTGTTATCATGCACAGAATGAAATTAACCACAGGGATTGCTTCTATAGGAAAAAACCTCAACTCTCATATTTAATATAAATCATATTTGAATATCTATTTCATTCAAGAGGAAATCTTTGTGATGCACTAATCAGTCTACCTTCCAAAAGTTCTCACGAGGTAAGGAGATATATGTTCTTCATCCACATGAGAGTAGAACTTTTCCCTTCCATTTTTTATCATGAGTCATCTTTCAAAGCAAAAAAGTACATGGCCCCATCTTCCGGACTACTTTTGGATTCATGCATGAAAACCATGATGACCATCTTCATGCATGAAAACCATGATGACCATCTAACTGATATACTCTAAGCTTCATCCTACTTTACTCATCATTGAAAATGACTATCCTACAACATGAACATCATAAATTATGTTTTAAGTTTATACACCAGTTGAACTGTACAAATCAAAATGGATGAGTTGGATTATCATCAACAAAAACCACAAATTACCTTCTCCCCCATCTAACCAAGAGCACTAAAACCTAACACAACTTAATAAGATGATGTGAGTAGCTCAACACCGTCTGATATGTTGAATTATCAAATAAACTTCCCTTACAGTAGTTATGAGCCCAATATTATTTTGTAGAAACATCATGGCCTAGTTCCATATCCTGAAATTTATCAAATTATTGAAGTAGCATTGACTGGCACCTTAAAGTAACCCCAAAAAGGGAATAAGGTAATTCAGTGGAAAATCACCATTCCTTCCAAGGTCATCTCTAATATAGGAATTGAAACTCTCATGGGGACCCTCCAAGGTCATTTGTGTCATTATGTGCAAGGAATATCCCAGAGCAATAAATGGACTCTTTCAAAATGGTTCGGCACTATGAGGATGCCACTGGCATGCAATAACTTTTAGTATATTGATACATTCTGTATAGGCTACAATAAATAAAAAGCAACAACAAAAGACCTCCATATAAATCTGATTAAAAGGAGATTGAAATTAGATTTACCTGAATATCTCTAATCAACAATAAGGTTGCAAGTGATCTAGAATCGGCTTGCATGGCAGAGTCTTCCACAGATTCATCAGCTAAAATCAAAATCTGCATGAAGTTGTTCACATAACAACATAAACATCGGCTCATAACAGGAATGGTGGCTTATAAGCATGTCTGGCCTAAAAAAATACTGTTAAAACCTGCAGATATTGCTTAAGAAAAAAATTCAAAATATCATTTTTTTATAAAAACTTACAGAATCAAATGATTCTAAGGGTAGACTCTCCAAATGCCTACGAATGACAGCATTTCCTTCACGATGGACCAGAGAGATGTTTTCCAGTCGGATGAAATCAAGGCCACCATCAATTAACTTTTTTTCTCTGTCACTCTCAGGAACTTCATTGAACATCCACAGCTCCGATTCAGGAGCCAAAAAGGCATCCAACACCTAGAAGTAGAGAATTAGAGATATCAATCCTCATCACATCATTACATGAACTAATGAACTGCAATAAATTTTATGCAGATAATATCATCATATTTTAAGCTTTTTATGTACCCCAAGTGATAAAATATAAAATCCATATATGTTTCTACTTTTTATTAAATTCAAAGATGACCTTCAAGAAGAAGAGTAAAGAAAGTCTTTATGGCATAGAAGTGAACTAAACAAGATATAGTCGGAGCAAAATTGTTTAGTTCACAAGAATCATTGAAAGAAGCTGGATATTAAAGAAATATATGAGGGTAATCTGAACTATTAAAATTTAAATGAACAAAATACCTCACTAAAAATGAACTTAATACAGAAGCAATAAATGAAACTTTTACTATAGTCAGAATGAACACTCTATAACATTGGATGCAAAATATGCAAGCACATTTGCTAGGCATTGCTTATTTTATTTATCTTTAGATCAATATAAAAAAGTTTTCTCGCCAAGGATTTCTAGCCTTATTACTACGAGCCTTACCTTTTACAGGAATCTAAAGAAAAACACATTTTCTATCTTCCAAATAAGAAAAAAAATATATATTTTCCCCTCAGTGGTTCCAGAAATCCCTCTTACATCTACTGGGACAGGAGTCATTCATTGAAGTGATGGTGGATTTACTGGAACCATATAGAGTTACCATAATCATATCTTCTATATCTCGTCGCCAACCACAGAAAAGTATCTTTTCCGGAGACTTTGGGATGGTAAAATCTCTAGGAAGATGCCCTCCATAGACCTGCATAATTGATGGGAGAAGAAGAAGAAATTAGAGACTTTGAAAGAATAAACTTACCACAATCATATCATCTATGTCCCTTCGCCATCCACAAAGGAGAATCTTCTGAGCCTTTCTTGTAGGCCGAACAATGCTAATGTAAACTGCTTCTTTCACCTGAATGATAAAATTGATTACACTTCTGCAAACACTATAGGAAGCTGCAGTTTTTGTGGGATTGCATCTTAGGGGTTTTTTTTATTGGCAAGAAAGTCGGTATAACCTAGTTGAAGAAGTCAAATTTCCATCTATTTCTTTAATTTTAACTTATCTTTTATATATTATGAACTTTCTCAGTCATCCATGAAATATTTGAATTAGTGCCTCATTTCAAAATATGAATTACTGTTCACATGGATTGCTATTGCATTTTTTTTCCCCAAAATTTAAGTTATTTCAAGTTTAAGGTATTCATTGTAAGAGTTTAACATACCCATAAAATACTATAGAATTTTGTTGGGTATGATCTGGCTCTAGCTAGACTGACTTTTCCAAATCAATTCAAATAATGCTTAGGCTTGGAAGGATAAAAGTCAGCGCCCAAAATTAATCTTCCATAATCTTCAAGTAAAAAGTCAAACGCATAATTTTTTTTTATCATACTCTACAGAATACGTTATGAAATCACAGAGCTAATATTTCTAATTTGGTTTCCTATTGATTATATTAGCAAGAACTTCCTAGATCACTAAGTAAAATGTACATTTTACTATTAAATAATTACATCTCCTAAATATATGCGTATAAAAATTTTCCATCAATGATGGTGAATGCACTAAGAATCATCAATGATTACATCATGCAAATCCTTAAATCTTATTGCTCAATAAACAAAAAATAAGTATCTTTGATTGAATTTATCATGAATAAATGATACATGAGGTAAAAAACAGAGATTTTCAAATCTTTCATTGTATAACACTTACTTCTTGACTAGTTGAAATTGCATGTTTCATTATGCCAACCAATATAAGGCAATTTAAAATGTACTAGAGAAATTACAATAGATGTTGAAATAGTGATAAACTTATTGATGATATATCTGATTTTGCATGTTGACCAACTACCTCCACAGAATTATCAGGCCTACTTAAAACTCTGTTTAAGTAAGATGACCACCCAAAGTTGTGTATATTCTATGCTAATAAGGAGGACAACCAAATAACACAGTGCGTGCTGTTGAAACATACCAATAAATAGTTTCAAGAAACATAACAATAACTACAACCATAAGAAAAATACATGACTTGGCCCAACCATTTGATAGAAAGCAAGGTTACAAAATGATGTAGACTTGTAGTTCAAAGTTTTTGTGATGCCATCACGAGAAAAAAAGGAAATAGATAATAATTTTCCATAAAGCATCAACGCAAAAAACTATTTCAAGTATTGGCATGTCCCGATAAGAAGGCCAAGTTCTGCTGTCTCGAACTAACACTTAAAAGCTGAAATTTTCATTGCTTGGACATTGCCTTTTCACAAAACTGCAGCTGTGGGTCTTAAAAGAAATGGTTAAAAACAAGAAACTTCATCAATTTGAATTGAAAAAATGATGAATTATTGTTCAGATAAGTTGTCTCTTGATGTAAAATTTAGTGGAAATTAAACCTCAAAACTCAGCCACCCATTTTGAACTTTCTAAAGATGCACAAAACATTCAGGAAATAATATATTTTGAGAAATAGCAGAAACACGATGAAAAAAAATTGCAATATTTAACTACTCATAAAGCTGCTTATTCAATGGAGATATATCTTATAAATTATATTAGCATTGAATGATTATTGATCAAGTGAAGGTACCATCTTCCTTCAAACTTTCCTTCCCTTCTAGTGTAATGTATAACATGGTCAGCATATATAGAAAATTAAGTTTGGTCAGTATATATAGAAAATTAAGTTTGGCTTGGTTCATGATTAGCAAAACTTAAAGCTAAAAAGGAAGAAAATTTTGTTATGAGCATTCTTTCTTCGGCCACAGGTAAGAGTGATTAAGAAAAAGAGAGAGACATTCATGCATTATGAAATATCATTTGATATTCAAATATTGACTACATGGAAACAAATAAATATAGTTTATGCAGATATAAAAATGAACATCATAAATGAACAGAAGCTCTCCAAGATTCTCAAGTAACCTGAACGAAGGAAAAAAAAATGTCAGTACAAGAACAAACTATGAGGTACTACTGGATCAAAAACTGATTAATAACCAGTGTATTAAGGCCAAAACTAAAAGCCAGATTAAACCCCAGGCAATCCCCTTCAGCATCATCATTAGCCTTACCCCAACAAATTGGGGCCACCTTTATGAATCCTCTATTTTTTTCTTCCGTATCTACTAAGGCTTCGTTTGGGACCGCTTTCTTGTTACTTCTTAAAGCAGCTTTCTAGTTCAATAATTAAAATTTTTGTACTAGAAAGTTGCTTTAAGAAGCAACAAGAAAGACGTCCCAAACAAAGCCTAAGTGTTACATAAGATGCTAACCCAAATCTTGCCCAGTTTCTTTGCGTAATGCGAAATTTTATGATGATTTACATATGTTCCTTCATGATTCTTCCATATTAATCCATTCTACTCATATTATTGGTACATCATATATATTCCATTATATATGCCCAAGACACCTAACTAAAATTTTCAGTAACTTATTTTTAATAGGTGCTACTCCAACATTCTTTCTAATATAATTATTTTTCATTGTATATACAGTATTTCACTGCACATCCATTATAACATTTTATTTCCTACCACATTGTATCTAGTAACTTATTTGTTTCCCAACAATCAGATATATATAACATAAAAAGTTTTAAGGGTTATTTTAACACTTACCTCAGTTCTCCATTTTAACCAATAAGCTACAACTCTATACATTCAGCCCAAATCTATAACTCATTCATTTGTATAATAGATGAAAAATGCTCAAGTATATTGCACCTATTCATCACTTGATCGGTCAACAAAGTTTACTAATTATTTATGAAAATATCAAATTATGAAGGTGGTCTAGATTCGTGGATGTATGTTAATCTAGTTGTATCTTATATCACTTTACAAAAACCTCTATTATAAATAAAGGGATCCCCTGGTGAATAAGACGAGCAAAAAAGTGATTCTCTCTAATGTGGCATCAGAGCCGGGATAACCTAACCCTAGCCATTTACTCCCCACTCTGATAAATCTTTCCCCTTGCACACAAGGTATCCCCATAACTCCTCGCTTATGCTCAAACTAACAGTTGCCCCCATTGCCAAACTTGCAAACACTTGCCATACCTGCACTCCATGCCCTTGTCCCATGTCATTGTTATGTTGTGCTACCACTAGCACACACATCCATACTCATGCATAACCCAAATTATCAATTGTCATGCAATATCTCACCTTCTTTATCCTAATTTTATGATTGCTTAAATTCCTCCATTTTCTTTTCTTTGTTCTAGGTGGCATTCGTCCAAGGTTTCCTCTATTGTCTTCCCTATGATGGAACTCTAGTACATAATTAGTGCATCTACCAAACTAAAAAATACAAACTATCTACATTTCCTTGTACGATATCATGAGAAACTGTGACATTTCAACTCTCCTCCTCTTGAATTGTTGAATATATCAAATGAAAATCTAACAATTATGATGTACTCATGCGGATGGTCAATAATTTTGAACCACAATTTCATCTTTGTTCCACCTACTTTCTCGACAACAACACTTCTTATCCAAGAGAAATACAACGACTTAAAAATTTCAATATTGGCCCTTCGCCACTAATCCAACTACTAGCCAAATATATACATAGAGAGAGAGTTTCTCATTAACAACCTTCTCTACAGCATTCAAACATCCCTACAATCTACTCAAGCTCAAATGATGGACTCAATATTACTCAACGATCAATGAACCTTACAGTCACTCTTCCACCATTACTCTATATCAATGGTGTTGTCTGTTGTGTCATCCGAGACACAATAGACTTTGAGATTTTGTCCCTTTGTCTTGCTCCATATTTGACTATCCTCTCTACAAACTGGACCAACATCATCATGAGTATTTTCCTCCTTCGACTAGCCACCATAATCTTCCTTTAATTTAGTCCATTTGAAAATTCAGGGTCCTTGTCCTATCACTAGGATTCCACTATTCCATTAGTTTCACTGATGATTTTCCTAAGATTACTTGGATCTATTTGCTTTGCCTTCCTTTAAAAATTTTTAATGTAATTCAAACTTTTTACAAGAAATAAAATTCATTTCTCCATGTTAATCAAAATTGTGTATTGATAATGCACTAAAATTTATGCAGTATAGCTTTCACAGTTTCTATTATGATCATAGTATTATTCATCGTATTTTAGTCCTTGTACATCTCACCAAGATGGTGTGGTTGAATGCAAAAACTATCATTAGACTAATGTTATCAAACCATTAATGTTTAAGATATATATCATGCAATCCCCATCCAAGACACAAAAGTGACTTGTGTGCCTCCCTAATCCTTTCACGATCCATCCCATTATGTTGTTTGCTCAAGAAAAATGGCTTCAGGCATGAACCCCGCTTTACAGGCTTAGGGTTCCATCTTGCTCAAGGTAGATTGATTTTTAATTAACCATATTTTTGCTCAAGGTAGATTGATTTTTAATTAACCATATTTTCCTCGATGTTCATATCGAGGTTTATTTAAATCTCGGGTATTTAGTTCCTATGAGCGCAGGCCCTCGTAGTTAATTACCCCTCCTACTTTGTAGGAGAGAACTCTTAATTAAGGATGAATCCCTTTAGCGTAGCTCCAAAATTTTAGGCGTTTTAGTCTCAATTATGAGGAATAAAAGTAAACCCGATCAAGATCTCATGGTTCCGTCATCCCAAGAATATCATATATTTCAATCTACCAACACTAACAAACCATTGGTTGTAGCGTCCAAGGATTTTGATTAGCAACAATGGGTTGCTTCCTTTAAAGGATCCCGAGTATAATGAGGTAGTTGGATATTGAATTTTGGTTTTATGGTGGTTTTAAGTTTGAGGCTTTTATCTATTAGAATGCCCGTTAATTTATTTAATTTGGGGCTTATGGCTCCTTTTAGGAGTGATTCCATTTAGTTGTTTCTTGTTAATTTATATGAGATGAAGCTTACAGCTTCACTTAGAAGTTGTCTATAAATTTATTTGAGATGAGGCTTACGGCTTCACTTAGAAGTTGTCCCTTAGATTTGTGATTTAGTGCAGGACTTACTGCTTCACTTAGAAGTTACCTATAGATTTGATTTAGTTTGAGATAGGGCTTACTACTTCACTTAGAAGTCACCTATAGATTTGATTTAGTTTGAGATAGGGCTTACTGCTTCACTTAGAAGTCGCCTAATAGTTTTGCTTTAGGGTGAGACTTATTGCTCCGCTTAAAGTGGCCCGTGAGTTTGATTTTGAGTTGGGGCATACATCTCTGTTTAGGAGTTGTCTGGTAGTTCATTTGGGATTTTGTCATTTCATTTAGAAGTTTCCCTCTTGCATTGCTTAAGGTAGGTCCTACTGCTTCTATTAGAAGTAGTCTGTAGATTTAGTTTGAAGTAGGGCTTATTGTTTCCATTAAAAGTTTGTTTGTAGATTTAGTTTAAAGTAGAGCTTATTGCTTCCATTAGAAGTTGCCTGATAAATTGGTTTTAACTTAGAGTTTATCATTTTTCTTAAAAATTTCCTTAAGAAATTGGTTAGAATAAGTCTTACTATTTTCCTTAGAAATTGCTTGTAGATTTAAGTTGAAGAAGGCTTACTGCTTCCATTAGAAGTTGCCTGTATATTTGATTTGGGAGAGGTCTTATGGCTTCACTTTAGAAGTTTCCTGTTAATTTAAGCTTAGTTTGAACTTGATTTAGCGTTAGTTACTTCACTTAGAAGTTCCCCTAATACATCAATTAAGTTAGGTCTTAATGCTTCATTTAGAAGTGGCCTTTTTTACATATTATTCACCAATAATATATCATTTAGAAGTGGCCTATAATTTGGTTTTAGTTTGAAATAGGGCTTATTGCCTCACTTGAAATCGCCAATAATTTTAAGCTCAGGGTTTCTTAGTTCACTTAGTAGTTCCCCTAATGAATTGGATAGGATTAGGATTTACTGTTTCTTTTAGAAGTTACCTACATATTTGATTTAGAGTGAATTTGAAAGCAGTTACTTAGTTTTGCGCTTTCCTTCTAACCCAACACTGATGTTTTTGCTTCAGCACTTTTAATTTTTTTCTTCAGCATTCTTGTTTTGGTTACAGGACTTTGACTTTTTTCTTTAGCATTGTTCTGTTGCATTTGATTTACAAATACTTATTTCCTTGCAGGTAATGGAGCCCGCACGGGTAGGAGCTTGTTAGAGTTTTGAGTTTGGTTGAGTGTAAGTTAATTTAGAGTTTTATTTGAGTTTTAGTTTGAGTTTGTGTTTGAGTTTTAATTTGAGTTTCTGTTTGAGTTTTAGTTTAAGTATATGTTTGAGTTTGTATAAGAGTTTGTTTATTATAAACATTCTCGTTTTCTTGTTGTTTTTTTTTAGTTTATTGACATTTTGAATCAATTAATTAATTGATTAATTAAGAGAGATTTTAAATCATTAAGTTTTTTAATTAATTAATTAAAAGAAATTTCTTAAGTTTATTGTGGTTTATTCAAATTTCATTGATTAATTAATAAAAATATTTTTATGATTATTTAATGAAATTAAAGTCTTTAATTACAAATAACGCTCTTTTTTTTATTTAATAATGCTCTCAAATTGATTTAAGAAATGACTCTCAATATATCTTAAAATATCTATGAAATAATTTTAAAATAACTTTAAGATTTATTTGTCATAGAAAATTAATAAACCTCACTACCTCTTTTAATTAAAAAATTGCTCTTTTCTCTTTTTTTACATCAATATAATTTAGTTTTAAAAATGTTCCCTTTTTATTATATTTTTTCTCAAAACTTCAGCAACCTTCTGACATCCCCAGCCCGCAAAGGGAGATTGGGACAGCACTTGTAGTTGGTTTTTTCTGGCCAGATATAAGATACGACAGCGTGAGATCTTCAATTTAAGCTTTTCTCGGTCGGATCTAAGGTACAACGCCACAAGGTCTTCAATTCAAGATACATTGGCACAGTTTAAATCAAAATATATGTTGCTTATAATTTATTTAATAAAAAAATTCCTCAAAAATTTTGCAATCTTCCGGCGCCACCTGCCTATGAAGGGAGATTGAGATCGCACTTGTCATTAGTTCTTCTCGGCCGAATCTAAATACAACGTCATGAGGTCTTCAATTTAAGACCTTACCTGCTAGATCTAAGATACAACGACGCAGGTCTTCAAATCGAAAATACCTTTTGCTTATAATTAATGTTATTTAATTTGAGAAAATTTTTATTAAATGACTTCTTTTTAACTGTCGGCCAGCATTGGAATCACGAAACAGGTTGAAGTTGTGGGTCTAGCTTTGGAAATAGGATAAATAGAAGTAACTGAACATTTGTACGCATAGTTGTATGTTTGGACTACTGGAAACGAAGCACAGGCATCAGAGACAGCACTTGGGTGCATAGGTGTTGCGAGCAGTCAAACCGCAAGTCATGCAGGCGTTGTGGTCAAGTGTGAAGACAGGTACATAGAACACAGTGCGGGTAAATCGCACGGCTGGTGACGCGCGTACAAGCAGACGAGTCATGTGGGAGTCACCGCAGATGAATTGCGCAGCCGGTGTCATGCATATAAGCAGGCGGGTCACATGGGAGTTGCGTGTAGAGTTGGGCTATGCCGGTGAGTACGGATCGCAAGAGACACTGGGCTGTGGTTGCAGGTTGAGCGTACACGAACAAGACACGGGTTGGAGGCAAGTTCGAGTGGGACGTGGGACAACAGAAGTTAGGGACGAGGAGAACCAAAGCAATGAGAGCGTTAGTCTTTTTTTTTCGTTCCATTTCCTTGTATTTTTGTATAAATTTAATGGAGGTGTTGTTTCTGAAGCAATGCACCTGATCAATTTCTATGTTTCTTATATATATAGTCAACATACGTCATCTCCCACATTCTAGGTAACCCGCACATCATCTCCGAGGACATGACCTCTCTCAATATTTATCTACTATACAAACATCCCTCATTGCACTTTCTCTCCCACAATTTCTCATTCCCCAATGCTAGAGCATACTTTGGACACCTCCAATAACCCAACGACAACATCCTCTCTAGACTATGCCGTGCTCTCGCCTCTTTTGTTCCCTACCAATCTCACTCATGTCTCCTATCCTAACACCCGCATCCCGATCTCCTGCACCCATATGATCGTTTCTCCCATTGCATGTTGTCCACTTCTCCTTCCAGGCTTTCATGACTCGTGATACCTCTCTCAGTCTCTCTCTCTCGCAATAGTGCGCTTACTTTTCTCTTTCCAGCTCCCAAACATTAGCTCTCTCAAGCTCAAACTCTAGCTCTCAAATATCTCTCACCGACTCACCAACGACACCAACCTTAAGCCTAGCAGCTTCCACATCTAACTACCCTATTGGTTGTTCTCATCACATAAGGCAAAGTCGGACCATTTAATAACATAACTTTGGCAACTTTGGTACACACCCTTCTCATTAATGCTCACCAAATTGATTATCATGATACTTGATTAGCTTTCTTTTTCAGGACATATAAAAAGAGATCCTTTGGTTGCTCTTTATATTTTTTCAATAATTAACTTAATAGAATATCTCACATACTTGGATATTTCTGGAATAAATCAAAACTGATTCCTAATTCCAGCCTAATATTCCATTAACATCTCTCATAGCCCCATTAGAAAACTTATAAGTTTGATATACGAGGTAAAAAATAATTTTAAGTTCTGCATATGCCAGGAAATATAAAAAGGTAATCCCTTAAATTAGTCTTCTTGAAAAGAAAATGAAAATCACCTTGGGCAATGTTGAAGGAGCATAGGTATCATCATCCTCTGCTATAACTAGAACTTCATCTTCCTCTTGCAGAACATAGTGATCATCAGGATTCAAAATGATCTTTCCTCCGAGAGCTGATACCTTTATTCCACAAGGAACTGCATCAGGGAAGCTGATGAGGACTTCTTCAAACTGCAGTCCATACAACTGAGGCCATTTTTTGATATAAAACTCACAGTTTTCAAATCCGAGAATGTCTTCCCAAATCTGTAAACATGCAAGGAATTTGAGGGAAAGAAAATATATACAACCAAAACAAGAAATACTAATAGTTCACACCAAATATATATATATATATATATATATATATATATATATATATATATATATATATATATATATATATATATCAATGTTTAAAATTGCGTAATCGGGTATTGAGGTGTTTTTTGTTCATGAGGCGAGGCGTAAGCTTCAAGGCGTTTTGAGACGTAAGCCTCAAAATAAAAAAATTGCGTAAAGTGATAATAAATATCAAAAGCAATTTTTTATATAATACCTAAATAATATGTTAAATGATGACATATTAACTTCTTATTGAATTATGAATTAATAAATTGACATACATATGAAACAAAAAATTATACAAGATCTAAAGTGACAAGTAATAAATTGAATGAAATATAATTAAAATCCAAATATTATAAAAACAAAATAATATTAAATATAGAAATTGCAAAAGGTATCATATAACATCATGTTCAAGTCCAAATTTTCTTTTTTATCGATTCTCTACTCATTAACATTTAATTCTTAATAAAAGCTTAAATAGTTGGCAACAACTTAGACATTATCTGCATTGTCATCACTGAGGTGATCTTTACATGAGTTGTCGCATAACAAATTGGTCTATCTCTGCCTCACTCGGTAGAGTCAAATGCCTCCCAATATGCTTCTTTTAAATTTATTTCAATCATATTCATCTTTTAGAAATACTTTTATCAACATAAATATGAGATTAATGCTCCAAAATTTTTAGGGTGGTTGTGTGCAGCTTTCAAGTGATTGTCGGTGACGACTATGACGGTGTTGGCTACGGAGAAGGTCGCGGGATGGTGGTAAAGGCAATCGAGAAGAAGTTGTTGCACTCAAATGTGCATGAATGTGTGATTTATGTTAGTTTTAACAAAAAAAAATATACAAATAGGGTGAGGAATAAGCCTCACGCTAGCGAGGCGAGGCATGACTCAAGGCGGGCCTCAGCCAAGCTGAGGCGCAAGCCTCATAAAAAAGCTAGAGGCGTAAGCCTCGAGGCGTTTTTCGCTAGGATTGCGCTGAGGCGGGCCTCAAGGCGAGCCTCATATATATATATATATATATATATATATATATATATATATATATATATATATATATCCTTAAACTATATTTGTTCAGTATTTTTGACTTCATTAATGCAAATTTATGATCCTGAAGAAGGATTTAGGGCATAGCTTTCCTTACTAGCAGAATCCATATAAAAAAACATAATCAAGTATAAACCAATACCAAAATGTTCGGAAGAACAAAAATGCAAAGCTTTACTGAACACAAGCATGACAATAGTCATAGATAATTGAGGCAATTGAAAACTCCAATTCTACTAATATTGAGCAATCACAGCATAGAAATTTTCATAATAATTAAACCATCTAGAAAAGTTACAACTTAAAAGAAATGGAAAACTAAAGATATATTGTTTCTTGAGGGGGTATTTGAATCCTATCCATCTCTTTGGAAGACTAAGGGTAATGCTATCCAAACAATTACTAATTAGCAATTTCAGCACAAAGTATGAAAACACAAGTAAACCAGTCTGCTTGTGTATGAATTTAAAACTTTGTGGAAACTTAGGCTTCGTTTGGGGCGGCTTTCTTACTGTTTCTTAAAGCAGCTTTCTAGTAGAAAAATTTTATTTTTTTGTACTAAAAAGCTATTTTAAGAAGCAGTAAGAAAGTCATCCCAAACGAAGCCTTAGTAACTTCCAGTTAAGCAGGCTTTTTCTTGGACAACTGAAGTAGCCAAAAAGTATATAAATATATAAGCAATCAGCAAATATATGATTATCTTAAGAGCCTTATTGATATGAACACAAACCTTGCTAATATACTGCATCTTGCAAAAAAATATACTGCAATCAGCCACAAGAATGAGAAGAGGATGCGCAGATTAAATAAGAAAATAACCACTTCTCTCTAGACAAATTATTGCTACGTGATCTGAAATTTACCTGAGCAAGTCCTGGCTGGCGTGCACACTGGATCATCAAACGACCAATAACATCATGAGCAACAACAGTCTCAACAAGATCTCCACCAACAAGTTTGACTAAGACCTCGTTGTCTATATCACTCAATTCCACCACTATGTGACCTTTCAGACCATCTTTAACTCCAGTTAAGCTCAGTACAGTCCTTAAGGCTCGTGCATCACTCTGAAATATAATCATTTAAGCGAGATGAATGGAAGACGTGAGTTAATATGCCATACACTACCATCTACCTAACAATTACCAGGTCGGCATTTCCATCTTCTGCCAGGACTATTATAGCATGAGCTTTAGAGACTGATACCTGCAAAACTAGAGTCAATTTTAACAGAATAAAAAATGGATGTAAAGTTTTTTTCAATTGTAGTGTGAATTAAATGGGAGAATATTAGAAGCATTATAGGACAGTTGGCTGAAGTAAAACCAAGAAACTCAGTAAAATATTACACAACAAAAAGGACTTATGCAACCTTCTTAAGATCTGCAAGAATAAGAGGGCTTCCACTTCTGCATATAACAGCTGTGCCTCTAAAGTCAAACTCCATCTTAGCAATATCAAGTTCCATTTCTTCTTTGTCCCGTTCAGCCATCACGACCACAATACCACCGCCTAAATTCTCATTGGCAATTGCCAGTTGATTCAGCAAAGAACCCTATTAATCAATGGAAAATTGGAAATAAAAAATAAAAACTAAGAAAACACAGGTTAAAATGGTAATCTGTCGAGATATAAAGTACAAAATGGTTAAAGGTTCACTGCATATCAACACTTACATAATTTTTAAAATCATATATGATAAATGCAAAGGATTTATTATATATCTTCACAGAGAATTTGGGGACCAAACCGATTCAGATGCAACCAAAATTTTATAGGAAAACTAAGATTGCAAATAACTAAACGTTTTCCTTTCAAAATTCTTAAAACAAACAAAATAGGACAAAACACTACTTATATGAGACAGATAACACATACAACTCACACGACAAACACAATCTTAGAACATCGAAAAACTTTTTATTGATTGAGAAGAAAGATACAAATTGGGTGGAAACTTGCGGAAAGGAAAAGTAGATAAGAAGCCCAAGACGAAGTTATAGAGAGGAGAGAGAAAGGGGAACATAGCTCGCAAGCAATCAAAGAAGAACCCTCAGGTTTTCATGCTCCAAAAATCATCCATATCTATCTAAAACTTGCCCAAAACTCCCCTTTAAACAGGATAGAAGCAACCCAAATGACACCCACACAGCCGCTCAAAACAGCCAACAAAAGGAGAAAAAAAAGAAGCATTAAAGGCAAGTTTGGACCCCCATCTGACCAGCCACAACAAGGGAGCAAGAACCGAACAGCCACAAGCGGAACCGGGACAGCCAAGATGATGTAAACAAATTAGAGCAAAGCACAAGGGAGAACAACAAAGAGAATCAAATCTTATTTTTATAAAATTAAGACATAACTTAGAGAACAAAATAGGTTAGAGAAAACAACTAACTTCAGAAAAAGGAAAGAGGCAACTTCCAACGACTAAAACAAAAGAAGACCAACAAAGAAACAATATTTTTTTTAAAAAAAAAACTATCCTCAGAACATCCTTCAAGAGGACTCCTCACATGTACCGATTGTAGGAATATAATTTAAAATAAGGTTTAGATATGCAAACCAAGGGTCCACCACAGCTAAGGGTATCCAATGTCCTTTCAACTTTCCAGCAAATGCCACCAAAAACCGTCCACAACTTCACCAAACAGCCAACAACCTCACTAAAACAGCCAATAAAAACAGCCAACAACTTCACCAAAAGAACTAGATGAAAGATACAGGTGGAGTGGAACTTGCGTAGAGAAGAAAGAGGTTAGAAGCCGAGACGAAAGAGGAGAAGCTCGCAAGCTTTCCAGAGGGGGGAAAGAAGGTGGACAAAGCTCTCAAGCTTTTCCAAGAAGAACCCGCAGGTTTAGCACTTTGCTCTCAAAAATTCACCAACCATTTCTTCTCAAAATACCTCATATATATAGGCCAAAGAGGGGGAACATAACAGCCAAAAGTTCCCAAATTTCCATATAGAAATGAAAAGCCAAGAGTCATTCCCGCTGAAATCCCAAGAGCCACTCAAAAATTCCAATGAACAAAGCCACGGAACCAGCCAGGAACAGCACAAGCCGCGGTTTAAGCACAGGAAACCAGGCGGCAAATCAATTCTCGGTCAACAAAGAGATGCCAGAGTGGTAAAGAAGACAGCACCCGAAGAGGCACATCACACCCGAAGCAGCAGCAGTCCGTGAGAGAAATTTCCAGAGAAAAAAAACTGCAGCAACTCAATTTCAAGAAGAATGTGAAAGATCAAGTTCCACCCACCAAATCTTGCTCCCAACCTTTATTTTATAACTAGACATCAGCTCATAATGAGCTACTTCTCCACAAGATATTAATGAGCTGGCACAACTAAAGTTTTAACTACTTAAGCTCAAACCGAAACAGCCAAAGCCCACATGAAACCAGCAAACATCCAAAGGACAAAATGGACCCCCCAAGCCGGCAAATCCAAGGAAGCAAAATCCAAACCTCTTCCTACCATGATCATTGGATTTACCACCATCATTGGATAGCATAAAAAAAACAAAAAAATAGAAAATATAACTAATATTGTTCATAAAAAAAATTAATGCAAAAATCTAAATGCATCAATTCCCCCCAGGTGGGGAATTCTCATCTCCTGATGAGAAAACTTTAGCAACTCTTTTGTAAAGCTCCAAATTTCGCTTTTGAAGTTCAGTAGCATCAATCCATGTGCAATCAATTAATGGTCGATTACTCCATTTGACCAAAAATTTCTTGTGTTCTCCATGCCTTATCTTTGTTGTTTTTATATCAACAACTTCTTCAATCAGATCATCTTCGTTCAACGAAGGAGTGGAAAGTGGCAATGTTTCAAGATCCACAGAATCACCTGTATTTCCTTCATACAAAGAAAGATCAGAAACATTAAATATAGGAGAAGTTCCAACTGTGTTAGGTAGATCTAAAAGATATGCATTTGTGCCCAATTTTCGGAGAATGCGAAAAGGTCCGAATTTTTTTCTGCTCAGTTTCCCAAAAGTACCAACGGGAAAGCGTTGGCGACGAAAGTAAGCCATCACCATATCCCCTTCGTTAAAAACAACTTCTCTCCGATGCTTGTCTGCAGCAGTTTTGTATTTGACATTTGCAATACGGAGTTTTACAAGAACTTGTTGTTGGACCGATTTGATATGATCAAATGTTTCTAATGCTTCAGCACTTATTTTGCTAGGTAAAGACAAACCATTTCGATCCAAAATGTGAGGAATAGATTGACCATATAAAATTTCAAAAGGAGTTTTTCCAGTAGATCTATTAACAGAATTGTTATAAGCAAATTCAGCTTGTGGTAAAATCAAATCCCATTGAAAAGGTTTCTCACCAGCAAGGCATCTCAAAAGATTTCCCAAACTTCGATTGACAACTTCAGTTTGTCCATCAGTTTGAGGATGATAAGCACTGCTAAACTGAAGAGAAGTTCCTAACTTAGCCCAAAGTGTTCTCCAAAAGTGACTCAAAAACCTAGTATCTCTATCAGAAGTAAATGTACGAGGAATACCATGAAGTCGAGCAATCTCTTTAAAAAATAAATCAGCCACATGAGATGCATCAGAAGTTTTTTTGCAAGGAATGAAATGAGTCATTTTACTAAAACGATCAACAACAACAAAAACAGAATCATGTTTTCTTACAGTAACCGGCAAGCCCAGAATAAAATCCATAGAAATATCTTCCCAAGGTTTATTTGGAATTAGAAGAGGAGTGTATAAACCAGAATTTTGTGAAGTCCCTTTAAAAGCTTGACAGATTTTGCATTGTTTCACAAACTTAGCAATTTGTTTTCTCATATGAGGCCAAAAATATTTTTCTTCCACCATTGCAATAGTTTTCCCTTGACCAAAATGACCACTTAACCCACCACCATGAAGTTCTTGTACTAACTGTTCTCTTAAAGAATTATTTGAAATGCAAAGTCTAGAACCCTTAAACAAAAAGCCTTGGTGAATAACAAATTGACCAGATGGATCAGTTCCCAAATTAAGACAAGCCTCCCAAATATCTTTAAAATCAGAATCAGAAGCATAAGTATCTTTCAAAAACTCAAAAGAAGAAATGGTAGGATAAACAGTAATCAATAAATGCGACCTTCGACTTAAAGCATCGGCAACCTTATTCAACACACCAGTTTTATGTTTAATATGAAAGGAATACTCTTGCAAAAAAAGAAACCCATTTAGCATGTCTCTTGTTGAGATTTTTTTGTGAACCCAAAAATCTTAAAGCCTCGTGATCAGTGTTTAAAACAAATTCTCATTGAATCAAATAACACCTCCAAAATTTTAAAGCTTGAACAATAGCATAAAACTCCAAATCATAAGTAGAATATCGAGATCGAACATCATTCAACTTTTCACTAAAATATGCAACAGGTTTTCCTTCTTGGCTTAAAACAGCACCAATTCCCACATGTGAAGCATCACAATCAACTTCAAAAACTTTTTCAAAATCAGGCAGACTAAGAATTGGAGCTTGACTAATTTTCATTTTGATAATTTGAAAAGTTTTTTCAGCCTCTGGAGTCCATCTAAAGATTCCCTTTTTCAAACAGTCAGTGATAGGAGCAATTACAGAACTAAAGTTTTTAATGAATCGACGATAGAAAGATGCCAAACCATGAAAACCCCTTACCTCACTGATATTTTTAGGAACAGGCCAGCTTTTGATTGCCTCGATTTTCACCGGATCAACTTTAATTCCCTCAGCAGACACAATATAACCCAAGAAAGTCAAACTTGAAGTCATAAAAGTACACTTCTTAAGATTGATATACAATTTTTGTTCCCTCAAAGTTTGCAAAATTTTTTTAACATGTAAAAGATGTTCAGAAGGGTGAATACTGTAAATCAGAATGTCATCAAAATATACCACTACAAACTTTCCGATAAAAGGCCTCAAAACATGATTCATTGTTCGCATAAAAGTACTTGGAGCATTAGATAAACCAAAGGACATAACAAGCCATTCATACAATCCTTCTTTGGTTTTAAAAGCAGTTTTCCATTCATCCCCAGACCTTATTCTTATTTGATGATACACACTTCTCAAATCAATTTTAGAAAAAATTTTGGCACCACTTAACATGTCAAGCAAATCATCTAGCCTAGGCATGGGAAATCTGTACTTAATGGTTATCTTATTGATAGCACGACTATCCACACACATACGCCAAGTTCCATCTTTTTTAGGAGTAAGCAAAGCAGGCACAGCACAAGGACTTAGACTTTCTTTTATTAAACCCTTTTCCAAAAGTTCAGTCACTTGCTTAGAAAGCTCTTTATGTTCATTTGGACTCATCCTGTAATGTGAAAGATTAGGCAATGTTGCTCCAGGAATTAAATCAATGTGATGTTGAATGTCTCTCATAGGAGGTAAGCCAGTTGGTAACTCGTCAAGTGTTAAATCAGAAAATTCATTAAGCAACGGTTGTATTTCCTTAGGAATTTCAAGAGCCAAATCAGATTCTTTTCCAAGCACCAAATAAGCCACTTCAAATTGTTTCAAATCATTTGTGTTCAAAAGTAATTCAGGAGTGGATGAATTTTCAGATTTTTCTTTTTTTGTTGGAGGATCAGAAATGTTTCTTTGAGGAAAAAGAGTGAATTTCCTATTATTTTGAATCAATGTATAAGTGTTCCTTTCGCCATTATGAATTGTTTTATTATCATATTGCCAAGGACGCCCCAAAAGGATATGACAAACTTCTAAAGGTACAATATCACAAACAATTTGATCCTTGTATGCCCCTCCAATTGTCAAATTAATGGTGCATTGCTTTGTTATTGGAACCTCACCCCCTTCCTTAAACCACGATATTTTGTATGATTTGACAAGAGTTTTTTTTTTCAATTTGAGCTTTTCAACCATGTGTTGTGACACAAAATTTCCTGAACTCCCACTATCAATCATTAAAGTGCAAATTTTCCCTTCAACCGTGCAAGTTGTTCTAAAAATGTTTCTTCTTAACCACTTATCACCCTTTTCTTTTTGAGCAGTTAAAACTTGTCGAATTACTAACAAAGGTTCTCCTTCGTCGCCTTCCAAGTCAAAATTTTCCATTTCAGCCTCATTATCAGATTCTGGTTCATTTTCTTCTTCTTCACTTTTATTTTCATTTTCTATTAGATTATTTCGAGGATTATTTTTTTTGCAAGTAGCCGACAAATGACCATAAAGACCACATTTGAAACAAGGTCAAATTAGTTTAGGTTGTTCAGTAGGTTTAGAACCCATTAGCCCTTTACCCTTATCCGGATTTTGACTTTCATAAGTTTTGACTTTTGTTCCCGACGTCCCAACAGAAGTTTGAGTTTGGATTTTCACCCCACCAGTTTGTCGTCGCTTATATGTTTCAATGACTTTGCTACTTCCCCTTTGATGTTGTTTCTCAATTTTTAAAGCCATACGATAAGCCTCATCTAGTTTAATGACATGATGCAAGTTTAATTGATCCTGAATTGTCCACTTAAGTCCATTAAGATATCTTGTTACCGTTTTTTCTTCAGATTCATCTAAATTATTCCTAGCTTGCAACTTAAAAAAGTTTTCAGTGTATTCTTCCACAGTTTGAGTTTCTTGACGCAGATTATTAAATTCTTGAAAAATAGTTCTTGAATGATCAGAAGGCAGAAATTTCCCTTTCATTTTTTCTTTTATTCTTTCCCAGTTTTGAATTTTTTCTTTATCTCGCCTTACTCTGTTGTTTTGCAAATTTTTCCACCATGTTAAAGCATGTCCCGTTAATTTTAAGCTTGCAAATTTGACTTTTCGATTTTCTGGTATTTCTTTCCACTCAAAAAATTGATCCATTTTCTCAATCCATTCGAGGAATTGTTCAGGTTGTAACTTCCCTTCGAAATTATGGACATCGATTTTAATCCCATGATCCCAGTTTCTTTGGCGTCTATTTTGATTCCTAGGACCCTCATCCTCGCTTTCAGAAGATATGACATTAGGATTAACATTAGCTTGATTGACATTCAGATTAGCGATTGCTTCAGCCATTGTATTGACTTGTTGTTGCAAATTATTTAATTGTTGTAAGAGTTGTTGCAAATCCCCCTGATTATTAGCCATTGATCGAAGAGCAAAGACTCACAAAAAAGACTGAGAACTTAGAGAAAAGAACAAAGACTACCCAAGCAAAGAACTTGCTCTGATACCAAATTGATGTAAACAAATTAGAGCAAAGCACAAGAGAGAACAACAAAGAGAATCAAATCTTATTTTTATAAAATTAAGACATAACTTAGAGAACAAAATAAGTTAGAGAAAACAACTAACTTCAGAAAAAGGAAAGAGGCAACTTCCAACGACTAAAACAAAAGAAGACCAACAAAGAAACAATATTTTTTTTAAAAAAAAACTATCCTCAGAACATCCTTCAAGAGGACTCCTCACATGTACCGATTGTAGGAATATAATTTAAAATAAGGTTTAGATATGCAAACCAAGGGTCCACCACAGCTAAGGGTATCCAATGTCCTTTCAACTTTCCAGCAAATGCCACCAAAAATCGTCCACAACTTCACCAAACAGCCAACAACCTCGCTAAAACAGCCAATAAAAACAGCCAACAACTTCACCAAAAGAACAAAATGAAAGATACAGGTGGAGTGGAACTTGCGTAGAGAAGAAAGAGGATAGAAGCCGAGAAGAAAGAGGTTAGAAGACGAGACGAAAGAGGAGAAGCTCGCAAGCTTTCCAGAGGGGGGAAAGAAGGTGGACAAAGCTCTCAAGCTTTTCCAAGAAGAACCCGCAGGTTTAGCACTTTGCTCTCAAAAATTCACCAACCATTTCTTCTCAAAATACCTCATATATATAGGCCAAAGAGGGGGAACATAACAGCCAAAAGTTCCCAAATTTTCATATAGAAATGAAAAGCCAAGAGTCATTCCCGCTGAAATCCCAAGAGCCACTCAAAAATTCCAATGAACAAAGCCACGGAACCAGCCAGGAACAGCACAAGCCGCGGTTTAAGCACAGGAAACCAGGCGGCAAATCAATTCTCGGTCAACAAAGAGATGCCAGAGTGGTAAAGAAGACAGCACCCGAAGAGGCACATCACACCCGAAGCAGCAGCAGTCCGTGAGAGAAATTTCCAGAGAAAAAAAACTGCAGCAACTCAATTTCAAGAAGAATGTGAAAGATCAAGTTCCACCCACCAAATCTTGCTCCCAACCTTTATTTATAACTAGACATCAGCTCATAATGAGCTACTTCTCCACAAGATATTAATGAGCTGGCACAACTAAAGTTTTAACTACTTAAGCTCAAACCGAAACAGCCAAAGCCCACATGAAACCAGCAAACATCCAAAGGACAAAATGGACCCCCCAAGCCGGCAAATCCAAGGAAGCAAAATCCAAACCTCTTCCTACCATGATCATTGGATTTACCACCATCATTGGATAGCATAAAAAAAACAAAAAAATAGAAAATATAACTAATATTGTTCATAAAAAAAAATTAATGCAAAAATCTAAATGCATCACAAGAGCAGAAAGGAACAGCCACAAGGGGAACCGGGGCAGCCATGCAGAACCAAACAGCCAAATGCCAAGGGAACTGGGAAATCCATGCAGGAACCGAACAACCAGCAAGGAGAACCGGAAAGTCAAGGAGTAGGAGCAGAAGCCGAACAGCCATGCAGGAGAGCCGGGAAAAGCAGGGGGGCTTTGCTTACATCAGATTCTTATTTTAGGATTATACTCATTTGTTCCAATACCTTCCAGGTAGAAAATAACAAGAAAAAAGTTTAACAGTAATTAACATCTCTGATTTAAGACAATTTTAACATGAAGGGAAAAGCTTAAGATTAGAACAGACAATTGATGTGCCTATATATGCAGGAAAATTTAGAACTTTTGTTGTATGACAAGAAAAAATTGGGAGAAAAAATTGGGAGAAAAAATATATTAACGTGTGTGCATATCAATATGCAATGGAAAGCTAATGCAAGTAACTAAAAGTAGGATCTTCACTGAGGCCTCTGATTCCACGGAAATTGAGATGAATGTGATGCGGGCCGCCGCCGACCGGCATAGGGAGGGCCGGCGACCTCGGAGCGCTCGGAAGCGGCCGGAAAGGAGGGCCGCGTCGGCCGATCCGCCGAAAAATCTCGCGGAGGGACGCGGGCGCGGAGCTTGACGCAGAGCGGAGCGGGGGCTTCGGCTTGAGCGGAACCGGTCCATTTCTGGACCGGTTTGGCTCGGGTCAGCCCTGAGCTGGGCGGTTCAGTTTGGGCAGCCCATTAGTGGGTTTGGTTTGGTCTTTTGCTTGCTATAAGTAGGGATTAAGGGGGAATTTCTAGGGTTATGCAAGATTTGAGTTTTCTCTTAGCCTCCTTAGTTTCTTTCTCTTGTTTTTCTAGGGTTTGTAGTGGGAGACCTTGTCCTTCTCGAAGTGGACAAATTGTATCTTGTTTCTCTTGGATTTTGAATGCAATGGTTCTTGTTCTTCCTCTCATCCCTCTTGTGTTGATTTTTTTTCTTGGATTTGGAGGAGAAATTTCATCTTTGGAAGAGCAATTGGGCAACCCCTAACTTGGGAACCCTAGGGCGTATCAGAATGTCGGTTTTTAAAGTACAGGTTCAATGAACTCATAATGTTTTCCTGATAGCATCAAGGAAAATTTCTATCACAAATTTTGACAAAACCTTTGCAGAAATAGAAGATAAAATGCAACACTAAATGAAGCCTAAAAATAAGAAATTGTCATAAAAGCTTGAGTAAAAAAACTCACGAACTGCACAGGTAAAGACATGATATGTGTGCTCATGGACGAAGTGAATTAAAAAAAAAAAAAAGATAAATTTCCATTTCATGTTTAGTCTAATCTTGGTGGACATAATTAAAATGCAACAATAAATAAAAGTAAATCAGATGCATATCACGTGATTGACAAATTACAAGGGAAGAAGACAGCATTAGACCCAAAAGGCCGTTTGCTAAGAACTATATTTGAAAGAACATAATCTTCGACCAGAAATCTGAATTCATACTTTTAATTCGATTATGAAGCATTCATAAAGCTGAAACCAAATAACTGAGAATAAGTTGAAGTAAACCGAGACATCAAAGGCGCAATGTGAAAGCAACACCCAGATAAAAAATAATGTACCATAAAATAACAAAAAGAGAGAAAATACTTCATGGAGTACACAAAAATTTAATTAGATGGACTTCAACCAAACTTACATCAGGATTTGATCTACTAATAAAGAAAACATAATTGTGGGTTCAAAATAAGAGTACTCACCAACCCATTTCCCATTCTCAACTATACCCACTCACTAAAAGAACAAGAGAAAACTAAAAATCTCACACCAAAAAAGTATCTCACATGTCTTCTTTTCAAATGCACAAACAAAGCTAGCAACTCCAAACAACCATAAACTGAGAGGATATAGAAGGAAACAAAAGAGATATTTGATTTTTTTGTCTGAAACCCTAGCCAAGGGATCTACGCATATCGACACCAACCACTAACCTTTGAATGAAAAGAAGGAAATTCACATGAATCCCACGGTGGGTCCAAACATTGAGGATGAGATCCCAAAAGATGCAATTCTTGACAGTAATTACAGTAATCGATTCAAGGCAATACTCTAGGCGACGTGCCCAACTCATTTCAAATACAATCTCAAGGGTAATTATGAAGAAAAAAAAAATTATTCAATTACAATTCTCCCCATAACTCAATATTATGGCAAAGTTGGATCTCCTCTATGACTCATTTCCAAGTCAAGAACAATAAATTCTCAATGTCCCAAATGGCTAGGCATCACATAATATCATCAAGCCCAAATCACATTTCAAATGAACACTGAGAGAGATTTATACAATAAAAATATTGCACTCTAAAATGGTACCACTAAATCCGCACATACCTAAGAATGTCTATAACCCTGATGTAGTCATCCCTTCGCCCTGAATGTTGCAATGATATGATATGGCACCGTGAAAATTTATATGAAGTAAATGTCATCCATCCAATCACTTGACATCTTCTCAGCATTTTGTACCTAAATTTGTTTTGGAACTTTTCATGCAGTTTAAAAGTTAATTCTCTTTTGATTCTCCCTAGCTTCCCAAGAATGTGATGCTCAAAAGATACAACGATCTCAACATAAAATTCTTTAATTGTTCTAGCTTAAAAACCAAATAACCCATGCAAACCTTAAGGACCTCAACATCTCCAAAAAATATGTACCCTACATCACTCAAAGAACCCAAAGATGCAAAGATCCAATCTCATATCAGAAGCATATCTCACACTAGCTAAATTCTTAATCACAACATCATGTGCCATAAGACAAAAAATGTCAAGACCTACAATCCTCTGCTTCCCCAAAATATGATGCTCCAAAGGCACAAGGATCTCAACATATAATCCTCTAACATTTCTAGCTTAACAACCAAATAACCCATACAAATCTTGAGGATCTCAGAAATCTATAAAAATGTATACCTTACATGACTCAAACTCCCAAATATATAAATATCCAATCTCATATCAAATACATACCTTACCCCTAACCAAAGTCTTAGTCAAACCATCATGTCTCCTAATACAAATAATGTCAAAACCTATATTCACACACACACCATTGTAGCTCATATAAACACCATACAAAGTTGAAAACTAAAAAATAATGATCTATCATGATATAGATGAAAAGAATATGTCGAGTATAAGTAATCACCGATCACTGTACATAAACCTACAGTCAAAGAGAAAACAACAAAATCTAGATCTGTTATGTCCTCTTGATGGTTGTCACTTGTTCGCTCTCCCTCTTCTTCAAAGTCGTTCAATCTCTTTTGATGTCAGGGTTAAAGCAATAGAAATAATGCTTTGTTCTAGTCATTAGACTTAAGTTTAAATGTAGACCCTTACTCTGCTAGTCTCCCCCTTCATTGACACCCTAAGCTTAGAAATCTTAACTTATGACAGGAGTTGCTCACACCTTCTACTCTTATGGTATCACTTTCACAACATGGCATTATAAGGTGCTCATAAGAGGGAATTAAGCAGAAATACAAAAACAAAGCTCAATCTACATCATCAACAGTTGCATATATTATTCTTAAATCACAAATAATCAAACAAAATTGATTCATATATGAATTGATTGATGTACATTCTTGCATGTGCAACAAATGCAGTATTTACTTCTAAAAGAGTGTTATAGAGCATTTGATCATGAACAATAATCAAGTTTGAACCCTAAATTTTCTGTAGTAGGTTTCATCAAGGTCTCATATGTTAAACATAACACATACTTTTTCATTCATCTATACCCCCTCATCTTCACTCAACATCACCGACAGCTTTGAAAGCCCTATAGTGCTTTCACAACACCATGTTCAAAAAAACTACAGGCATCTCTATTCTCCGAATTCAAAAAATTTTGGCCCATTCACCTTCTCAATCTCAAACTTCATAATTAACAATAACAAATTTGCTCCTAATACTAGTTTGTTGTAATGAGGGCACCGAAAAAGGCAATGTAGTAGTGTCTCCAGGATCAATAGCAATATGTCATAAATTAACACAAAAGAGAAAAAGAAAGCAACAACAAAAGATGCCAAGATTTCTATTTGGCTACGACCAAGCCTATATCCACGGAAAGGGAAAGAGGATCTGATCCACTAATAAAGAAACCACAATTATGGAGTATAAAGCAAGAGCATTCACTAACTTCTCCAATGCCCACTCATAGACAATAGAAATAATAACCCTAAGAATCTTCCACTAACATATTAACTCAAACAAGGTCATCTTCTTCCCGTATACACTATTGAGCCCATTAATTTTTCATAAAAACCCTAGATCTGTGAGAATATGTGATGAAATAAAAGAAAGAGAGATCTCTAAAATGTTTTTCGTAAATCCTAAGCAAAGAATCTTCATGTATTGGTGCCACCCACCAAAATTCAAATGCAAAACAATAAATTTGCACTAGTGTCAGGGCAACTCAATCCAAGGTACCCACCAAATGAAATTCCCGATAGCAATTTCTAGCAAGCAATCCAAGGTGGAACTCTACATGTCGCACTCATCAAATCATCACATTTCAAAACAATCCTAAGGATAATAAGGAAAAAAAACATTATTGAGTCAATTAGCAATTAATGATAATAATAATGATGAGAAGTTGTTTGAAAATGTTCTAATCGATTTTCATTTAGACGGCCTTACGTGCATAAGGACTGTGATGTCTAACATCAAAGCAAGAAGACATTAATCATAATGAAGGCAGCCAAGTAAACATGGAGACAGTCAAAAATCAAAATATCATATTAATTGTGTTAAATTGGGATTTAAGACAGAAGTAAACCAAAATCAAATGCATGTCTAATTCTCTTTGAGTCAATAGGCAAAGTTTCATAACAGGAGTGAATATTTTAGAGGTAAATCAAAGGCAGGTCCACTACATACCAACTTGTCGCTCCAACCAAGGATTAAAGTGTGATTTTTCTCTATCACTTCACTTCTACCCTTCCTCAAGGAATCAAACTTCTCTGAGATTGCATCAGAAACTAGTCCAAGCATCATAGCAAATATAAGCATCCCTCCAAAAGTTATAGAAACAGACACTAGCTTGGGACCAGTGCCGACAGAATTTGCATGGTTGCCTGAATCAGCTACATAAGTCCATGATAACCACATACAATCTGCTAAAGTACCATCAGTTACCCCAAAGAGTGCCAAGCCACCAAGACATAACAACAGCAGAGTTGCAAGAAGTAAAGTCAGTGGCTTAGAGAATGGATAGACTGATAAAAAGACATCAACCTTATATGCCAGTTGCTTGTTAAGAGAAATTTCTTCAGAATCTGATGACTTCCAGAACCTTGAAATCTTATCAAGATGTCTAAGAACAAGCAGTGGAAAACAGAGCATAGCAAGGGAGGCAAAAAGCGCAGAATTCTTCAGACTCTTCTGTAGAAGATAGCTAGTTACCGGTGGAACAGCTTCGACATAATATTCCGGATCATATAAATCACACTTCTGTAATCTTAATTTCTGCTTAGAAAGTTGATCCTGCAAGGATTAAAAAGAAGTAATAAATATGAACATCATCATTGTGGAAGCATGAAATTTTTACAAGTGGTTTTTTGAATGTTCCTCATAAGGGTTGGGAGCATGGCAAAAAAGGAGTAAATAAAAAATAAAAAACAATAGCGAGGAAAGAAACTCAGAGAACTTGGACTTCGGTACTCAAAGAAGAATTTGACATCCTATAAAACCACTAAGAGGGGAAACTAATTCTGAAACATTCCATGAATTAATGAAAACCTTTTGGCCTGTATTGGGAGCTTCATATGCTACGCTAATCGCTCTGGTAATAATATGCTTTTGTGAGACTGATAAACGATGGCAGCATGATGATTTGCTGGCCATAAAGGAAAAAAGTACCACAAAGGATTGTTTTGATGATGAAATTTTGATCATATCGGAATCCAAGATATAACAAGTACAAACATCTTTTTTAAACTACTATGTGCTTTCTGTCTGAATTAGAAAAAATTCAACATTAATTTATATCAACACTGACAATTAGGCCTTTGCCTTCCCAATATTTGTTCGATATGACTAACAATTCTCATATTGCAAAAGAGGAAGCACAAGAAACCAACAGACTAACAATAACAATCAGATATCATACCTGCAACAAATTAACCTGTATATTCAGCAAGAAGTTCTTCTGGAGTACGGAAGTGAAGCACAAAAGAACAAGCTGCAAGAAATAAAAGGAAAATAGGATCATGATAGAACATTTTTCTTTGAAGAATTACATAGAAGTCTAAGAATTCTATGGAAAATATAACTTCAAACACGCATTGTATGGCTTCATTAAGGAGAGGAATAATGCTATATGGAATCAACCATAACTTTGAGGGGATACTAAGAATATAATTAGGACATTGTATGTATAGATTACGTTTCATATCATGTAATGATCAACCCATTCCAGGGATCCTTAAACTACTTGCTTCAGCTGATACGCCCACCAGCCGAAATGATAGAAAATGCTGGCATTTTACAATGACTCCAAGACTAATTTTCCCCTCTCCAAAATTTACCATCAATATTCAGATTAGCTAAATAGCAATTAATAAATTAGGACTCATACTGGACGCTCCACTATAGAAACACATCTAATAAGAGCCTCCTAAAACATAACATGAACATTCAGATGGACGAGGAATGGAAAAACTAAAAAATGTAGGATTTACAGGTTTCAAATTTCCAAGAAAACTTCAAATTGAACCGCTACAACAATCCTATAAAGATAATCTAGTTCCATGAAAACTGAGTATTAATAAATTTTCCATCAAATCATTCACAAATTAAGAAAGACTAACCGCAGCAAAGATAGCAACAGATAGTTGGACTCTCATTCGACGATCCACCAGCCGAGCCCAGAACCCTTTCCTTCGTCCTTCCGACGCCGCCTCAGCAACCATCTCATTAGTCACCGCCGAGGCATCCCCAGCTCCCTTCCCTTCTCCCTTTTCTTCCCTTGTATCGAAACGCACCTTCCTGCGCAGTCCCGCGTATCGGGGGTCCCCCCGGGGGATGGTTGCAGGTGGCTCCGTCGCCGCTGATGTTGCCGGAGACGTGGAAACGGATGAGCCGAAGGACATCCAGGTTCCAGCCGTTGGGAGCCTCTGCTGCCGCCTCGCCTCCCGTAGATAAGGTTTTGGCGCCCATTCGGTGACCGGGAACGCTGACGACTTTCTCCTAGCGTTTAGGCCACGGTTAACGTTTCCGGCTGAGCCCGAAGGAAAAGAGGGGTTGGTAGCGGAGAAGAACCAATCCCGGTTAAGGGCCGGTGGCGAGGACTCGGAGTCCAAGGACATGGCCATAAAATTTTCCGGGAAGTGGAGGGGTTTGACCTTTCAGCTTCTTCAAGTTGTTTCCTTGATTTAGCGAAGAAAGGCGCGATAATATATTTTCTGAAGTTACGAAGGCGTCAAATCTTGCAGGGCCTGTCTAGGGGTGTAAGTAGCCGGTCTGTGAGCCGGTTCGAACTCAACTTGTTAACAAGCTCCTAAGTCTAATTTATCGAGCTTTGAGCTCAAGCTCGAGCCTTCAATCGAGCTCGTATTATAAACGAGCTCGAGTTCGAGCTCAATCCGACTATACTTGAAAGCTTAACAAGCTACTCGATATATATAATATATATATTTGACAGCTTATATTTTTATAATATCAAACGAGCTCGATCTCGATCTCGAGCTCGAGCTCGAGCTTGCTATTTTCTAAACGAGTCGATCTTGAGCCCACTAATCGAGCTTGATCTCGTGCTCGAGCTCATTAAGGATTAAACAAGGCAGACTTGATAAGACAAATACTAGACTCGACTCGACACGTTTACACCCCTAGGCATGTCCAAGCATTTTTCACACTATTGGGCTATATGTATAAATGATTAATTTTATGTATTAAATATTCAAATCTCAAAAAAAAAATTAATTTTAAATCTCAAACTGTTAAGTGCTATAGCCTATATGTGTTAATCCTCCTATGTTAAATTCAGCCTTAACAAGGGGTTGAGCTTTTTTATCCCTTGGGATTTTAACCGTGTTGGATTTTTTCTTACTTATTTATATTATTTGGTATAAAATAAACTCAATTCTTTCAATAATATTAAATGTTAGATTGATAAATAATATATAATTGATACATCATAAGAAAATTATCTTGATCATGCACGAATCTTGAGGCAAAATTGAGTTGGAAACTTCAAAGATTAAATTCAGGAGCATCTGAACTCCGATTTCAGCGAGCTTATAGTCAAACTGAGCATCTCGGAGACATGAACCCAATGACACCAAACTCAACCCAATCCGAGCCCAAATGAGTCTGAATCAAAGACCCAAAGCGCTGTTGGGAGATTCGAACCACAATTTGAGTTACCAAACGGTCTCCGATTTTCACGAGCTTATACTTGAATCGAACATCTCGACGAGACGAATCCAACGAGCCCAAGATCGCTGAATTCCGACGTCATCAAGGCCTTCAAATGTCCAACGAATGGTCCACGATTAAGAGATTCAATATCGACCGTCCATTCAAACCACTCTCGATTCTCCCTTGATCTCATACCTATTTACAAGTCATGTCACTCCAGAAAAACTATAAATAGAGCTCTCATTCTTCACAAGAGGGCTCAAGTGAAGAGAAAGGAGAAGAAGAGAATGGAGGAATTTGGGAGCTCTCTTGCCACCGACCACCGCCGGAGTTATTGCCGACCACCACCGGGGTTCCTGCCGACCACCGCCGGTTTTCTTGTCGACCACCGCCGGGGTTCCTACCGACCACCGTCGGTTTTCCTGTCGACCACCACCGAGGTTTCTACCGACCACTGCCAGAGTTCCTGCCGACCACCGCCGGTTTTCCTGCTGATCACCGCCTGAGTTCTCTTCTAACCGTCGCTGAAGCTTATCCCAACCACTGCATTATTTTGGTCGGTTCATCAATCATCGCCAGATTTTTGTCTGTTACTAACTTGTTGT
The DNA here is from genome assembly GCA_022539455.1 of Dendrobium nobile. Taxonomy (NCBI): domain Eukaryota; kingdom Viridiplantae; phylum Streptophyta; class Magnoliopsida; order Asparagales; family Orchidaceae; genus Dendrobium; species Dendrobium nobile. Next base: position 60,971,982 of record CM039726.1, read on the forward strand.
AATTCTGACATCTTCAAGTAAATGGGTGAATCAAATGTTGTAACCAATCCAGATATAGTGGAAATTTCTCATCTGGGCCAGGCCCCGAGGTTTTTCCCTTTTCGGGTTTTCCACGTAAAAAAGTTTCTGGTGCTTCTCCTTTAATTATCTGTTGGTGTGCTGGATATACGTATATTGCTAAGACATTATATTTTTTACTCTACTGCCGCGTATATTCTAGTCCGCAACAGTTTGGCGTCGTCTGTGGGAAAGCTTTCCCAATATTTCTTCAATGGCTGATCGAAGTAATACCAGCAATAGATTCTCTCGCTCTAATACGCATCGAACTAGATTCCCATCTGGCAATCATGGACGTCGTAATTATCAGAGGGAAGGGCCTTCTTCCTTGGAAAATCGAATACGTAGGATGGAGGAAGAGCAAGCAAGGATCCTCGAAATATTGGAGGAGGTAGGCCAGCAAAGGATGTCGTCTCAAAATGATGAACCTCCTCTGCATCATCGCCAACAATATGATATAGATCAACAATTTGAAAATGATCATCAAACTCATGCTCCTCCTCCGCAATATAATTCAGAAATAGATGATGCTGCTAGTTCAACACATCCTCCACCTAGAGCCCATCATATGCAAAATCTTCAACCCGCTCTAGATACTCCTCGCGATGTCATAAGAGATGAATTACGACGACTCGTTCAAGAAGAATTCCCAATAAGGGATAGAAATCATTTCAATATCCAGCGAAGCTTTCAAGAATCTTCTCCGTTAACATACGAAATTCTTATACACCCTATTCCAACAGGGTTTAAGCTACCAAACATTGATTCATACGATGGGTCATCTGATCCCTATGAACACATTGATCATTATCGAACAATTATGCACATACAACGAGCTTCTAATGCGCTTCATTGTCAAGTTTTTTCTGCGACCCTAAAGGGTCAAGCTCGCACCTGGTTCTATGCTCTCCCTAGAAATACAATCCATAGTTTTGTTCATCTTGCAAAACTCTTTGTCGAATAGTTTGTTGCTAATAGAAGAATTATTAAAGATTCATCACATCTCTCTGGAATCCGTCAAAATGATGGAGAATATTTGAAAGAATATTTTCAAAGATTTTCTTCTGAAGCTCGATAAATCCCAGGCGTTGATCCTGAATTACTACGAGGTGTTTTTCTTAGAGGGTTGCGCCCCGGACCTTTTTACTCTGCATTAATGAGAGAAACAGATCATTCTTATGCTGACTTAATTCACAGAGTAGAAGCTCAAATCTGCTGATGAGGCTATCAATGCTCATCGAAAATAATTTGAACAACCTTCTAATAAGAGAAAGAATGGTCACGAAGCTAGAGCTGGAGCCCAAAAGTTTCAAAAGAGGAATCAAGATCTTCCACCACGACCCCCTCAGCAAAATCGGGATTACAGGCCAAAGAAGGAGTACACTCCGTTGAATACAACTCGTGTTAATATTCTTATGGCTATACAACATGAGCAAACTATTAAATAGCCCCAACCACTAAAGCCAAATTCTGGAAATCAAGATTATTATTGTCATTTTCATTGAAGCCGCAGGCATACAACTGAAGCTTGTAGACAATTGAAGGAAGAAATTGAAAGGCTAATTCAATAGGGATATCTTCGTCAATTCACTCAAAATCCACCTATGCAAAATGAGGCTAATCCTGCTGGGGGGCAGAATCAACAACAGCAGCATCAACAACAACAAAGGCATCAGCATACAAACTGCCAGATAGTTGGAGAAATTGAAACTATTGCAGGAGGACCCTTAATATCCTCTCAAGTCTTACTCACCAGCCCGGAGGAATCAACTCTAAAGAAGGCACGATTTGATCACTCCATCATATTTGGGGATTCTGACTTAGAAGGAATTCATACTCCGCACCAAGACCTACTTATCATTAATGCTGGTATTGGAGATCCATGTTACAACGTTAAAAGAATCTTAATTGATAATGGGAGTTCTGTTGATGTCCTTTTTTACTCAACTTTCCTTAGTATGGGGTTGGCTAGAGAGAAACTTCAACCTGCCGCTGGACCATTGTATAGATTTGACAATCGCCCAGTGGGGGTGGAAGGAACAATTACGCTCCCTGTCACAATGGGGGAATTTTCTCGACAAGTTACTCATTCAGTTCAATTTATTGTGGTTAAGTCAGAATCGGCATATAATGCTATCTTTGGACGACCTTTGCAATCAATTTTTAAAGCTATCACTTTAGTGCCTCATTTGAAGATGAAATTCCCAACTCCAACAGGGATTGGAGAAGTGCTAGGAAATCAACAGGAGGCACAATCTTGCTATCTTAGACAAGCTCAACCTCGTCAATCTGTTACTTTAAGCATTGAAAATTTTGATCTACAAAATGCAGATGTCCTTTATAGAGCTTCCCCAGTAGAGGATTTAATTTGTGTCTCTATATCAGAAGAAGATCCACTCAGAACGGTCCAGATCGGGTCTTTACTTTCTGAAGAAGAAAAGATACAATATACGGATTTTTTGCGAACAAATCAAGATATTTTTGCATGGAGTTCGGCAAATATACCTGGAATTGACCCACAGATTATTATGCATTCTCTCAAGATAAATCCTACGTATAAACCAATCATCCAAAAGAAGAGAAATTTTGCACCAGATCGTCAAAAAGCTATAGAGCAAGAAGTAGATAAACTTTTGAAGGCTGAATTCATAAGAGAAATATATTATCCAACTTGGCTTGCAAATGTCGTGATGGTTAAAAAAGCTAGTGGGGCGTGGAGGATGTGCGTAAATTACACATATCTCAATAAGGCTTGCCCAAAGGATAGTTTCCCACTTCCTCGTATTGATCAATTAGTTGATGCAACGTCAGGACATCAAATGTTAAGTTTCATGGATGCATACTCTGGATATAATCAAATAAGAATGGATCCTGTATATGAGGAAGCAACTGCTTTTCAAACTGATAAGGGGTTATATTGCTATAAGGTCATGCCTTTTTGACTCAAGAATGCTGGGGCGACTTATCAACGCCTCATGAATAAAGTTTTTAAAGACCTCATAGGTCATTCAATGGAGGTATATATAGATGATATGTTGGTTAAAACTCTTGAAAGAACAAAACATATTTTTGATCTGGAGAAATGCTTTAGCCTCCTTCGACATTACAACATACGACTCAACCCTGCAAAATGTGCTTTTGGAGTCACATCTAGAAAATTTTTGGGATTCATGGTTACTCATAGAGGTATAGAAGCTAACCCTGAAAAAATTAAAGCTTTGAGAGATATGATGCCCCCAAGGAATATAAAAGAAATTCAACGTCTGAACGGAAGAATAGCTGCCTTATCTTGTTTTCTGGCTTGTTCAGGAGATAAATATTTGTCTTTCTTCAAAATACTAAGAAATGCCCGAAATAAAGGATTTCAATGGACATATGAATGTCAAGAAACTTTTGAACAACTTCGAACTTATTTGGCTTCACCCCCTCTTTTGTCAAAACTAATGCAATGAGAAAGATTATATTTATATCTAGATGTCTCTTCAAATGCCATAAGCTCAGTGCAAGTCCGAGAAGAAAATGCTATTCAACGACCAGTATACTATATCAGTAAAATTCTTTCTGATACTGAGGGACGCTACCCATTGTCCGACAAGACAGCTTTGGCATTAGTATTTTCTGCTAGAAAATTAAGGCCATATTTTCAAGCTCATACAATCGGGGTTTACACAAATCTTCAGTTACGGAGTCTCCTTCAAAAACCTGAAGCTTCAGGAAGGTTAATCAAATGGTCAGTAGAACTGGGAGAGTTTGACATACACTTCTTACCCAGACCAGATATCAAATCACAAGTCTTGACAGATTTTGTGGTCGAGTGTATTGTTCTGATTTCCGATGAAACACTAATTCTTCCTTCCTCTTCTCATCATTGGATGTTATATGTTGATGGAGTTTCTGGGAGTTCGAGTGCTGGTGCTGGAGTTTTATTAATCCCTCCTGATCATGATACTATTGAATATGGACTACGGCTAAAATTTTCTGTAACTAATAATGTCGCTAAGTATGAAGCTCTTATTGTCGGGCTGAGGCTAGCTATAAAATGTGAAGTGCAAAATTTAATTGTCCATTCTGACTCGCAACTCGTAGTCTCTCAAGTAAGAGGAGAATTTGAGGCTCAAAATCCACAATTAGCACGATATTGTGATATGGTGAAGTCGCTTCTCAACCGCATAGAGAAATTTGAAATTATTCATATACCTCGGGAACAAAACACTCTTGCAGATAACTCTTTTGAAACTCGCTACATCACTAAACGGTGACCTTTTCAAGAGAAAATATATCGAAGAAGTACACTTTCCTAGCATCGAAGGACCATAGGTTATACAATCAATCGACGAGCCAAAAGAGCTTTCTTGGATTGATCATATATTATCTTTCCTACAAGAAGGAGTGCTACTGAAGATCCAACAACTGCAATACGACTCCGAAGGCAAGCAGCTAACTTTAGTGTCATTAGTGGAGAATTATATAAACGAGCCTTCAGCAGGCCATATCTTAAGCGCCTTCCACCTTCAGAGGCCGATTATGCATTACGAGAAGTTCATTCAGGTATATGCGGGGAACATCTTGGAGAAAAAGCATTGGACAACAAAATCTTAAGACAAGGATTCTACTGGCCGACAATAAAGCAGGATGCACTGGAGTTCACTCAGAAGTGTAATAATTATCAATTACACTCTAATCTCACGCATTTACCAGCCACTGAACTTTCGTCATTTCAGAGCCCTTGACCTTTCGCCCAATGGGGGATTGATATAATGGGACAATTTCCAATAGCTACCGGACAGCGAAAATTTATCATCTTGATAGTGGACTACTTCACCAAGTGGGTGGAGGCCGAAGCTCTTGCAAAAATTACAGAAGAAAATGCAAAATAATTTGTATGAAAGAATATTATTTGTTATTTTGGTATTCCAGCAAAAATCATCACTAACAATGGAACCCAATTCACTGAAAAATCTTTACAACAGTTTACAAAGACCTCCATATACAGCTGGTGCATACAGCTGTGGCTCATCCTCAATCAAATGGATAGACGGAGGTTACAAATCGGACTATAGTTAAAGGACTAAAAACACGTCTTAAAAAGACTGGGGGGCAATGGGCTGATGACCTCCCAAATGTTCTTTGGGCTTACCGCACTACTACTAGAACTCCAACAGGAGAAACTCCATACAACATCTGCTTTGGCACGGAAGCAATCATCCCGGTTGATATTGGAGTCCCGAGCCTCAGGGTTCAAACTTTCAACTTTAACAATAACGAAGAAAAACTCCGAGACAATTTGGATTTTCTTCCCGAGACAAGAGACATGGCATCCCTTAAAATTGCAGTGTATCATTAAAGAATAGCTCGCCACTACAATCTAAAGGTGAAACCCCGATGCATCTCAGTTGGAGATCTAGTTTTGCGAAGTCTTGAAGCAGCTGGAAAGGGACCCCAACGTAACAAGCTATCATCATTATGGGAAGGCCCTTATTTGGTGGCATCCATGGTCAAACCTGGAACATTCAAGTTAAAAGATGGCGACGAAAAAATGCTACCCCGTACTTGGAATATTGGAAATCTCTGCAAATATTATCAGTAAAACTATTTTCTAATTGAACTATTATGTAGCCTTTCTATTTCCATCGTGAAATTGGGTATTATCTTTTATATAGTAAAACTTTGCTTGATCATTATCATTTATGTCCTCTTCTTTAAACAGAAGAATATAAGTGGTCCTAAAATAAAACATTAATCATAGCATTGATTTGAGAAAAACACAATATTCATTGTATCTCAATCAACAGACGATCAATCCCAGGGGGATTCGATCCAACCTCATCCACACAAGTTAATGTCATCAAGCAATGCTTTGACAACACAACTTTGGATAGGTTTAACATCCTAAGAGGATATATATCATCATTTTCAAATTTTATGATCAATCTTATAGGGATTTGATCCAACCTCATCCACACAAGTTAATGTCATCAATCGATGCTTTGACAACACAACTTTGGATAGGTTTAACATCTTAAGAGGATATATATCATCATTTTCAAATTTTATGATCAATCTTATAGGGATTTGATCCAACCTCATCCACACAAGTTAATGTCATCAAGCAATGCTTTGACAACACAACCTTGGATAGATTAAACATCCTAAAAGGATGTCTCTTATTTCTTTCAAATCAATAAAAATAATAATAAAAAAATATTTTTCACTATTAAACTAAATAAATCATAAATTCTTAAGAGAATTTAAAACTTTAATATTTCATAAAATTCATATATAAATCAGAGTATACATCTCTAGAAACAAAATGGATATATAAAAATCTCTAAGAAAATAGATGAAATACAATCAGTAATAAACATCTTATGCAATATCATCATCATCATCATCGCTGAAAAGAACATTTTCTAGTTCACTTTCAATATCTTCATCGCTCGAGCCTGGAGAAGAATCCTCAGATGCTTGACTTGGGTTAAGCCCTTCAATATCAACCCCAGTCTTACGGTTAACCAACCGAACACCTTTTAGGAAACCACGAGTAAAGCCTTCTTCGAGATTCTGACGCTCCAGATCCTTTACTTCAATATCAAATAATTTTTCATAAGCCTCTTGAGCACGACTTTGAATCTATTGATAATAAATTGCAGACTTCTTGAATTCTTCAATGGCCTTCAATCATGTGGCTTCAATATCCAAAGTGATCGTTTCTTTTTGTTGAAGATGATCTTGTAACTTCTTGTTCTCTTTCTCAAGAGGCTTTCTTCTCTATGCAAGCATTTTCAAAGCTTCTTTTTGCTGGTTAATTTCTGCGTGAGCCTCAATCAACTCATGGCGAGAAAGGTCATCTTCTCGATTTTGGAAAGAGAGAGAGGTGGATATTGTTGCCAATTTAGTTCTATATTCTGTCAATTGGCTCTCAAGGATGATATTTCTTTAATCTTTGCATTTAATATTCGTTTATACTCTCCTTGTAAATATTTAACTTTTACAAATTCATCATTCCAATTATTCAAAATTGATTCAAATCGGGATTCCATATCCATCTTTTGAATCATCTGCAATAAGAAATTAAATTATGTTTAAAAAAAAAAGAAGAAGAGGAAAGAGATTGAAATTACTCACGATTTCATTAGTATGTCGTCGTCCGCTACAAGTATGCTTCAATACATCTTCTGGGATATGTGTTCTTGAGGATCGAGCTTCAATATCTGAATCAAGAGAAATTGTATCGATAGTCAGGAAACGTGCAGCTTCCTTGCTTCCCCCATCATCTCTCGGTGGGATCGCTTTATCATTTATTTTTCTCTTCTTTAGGTGGGAAGAGTCAGTTACTCTTTGACCTTCTGAAGGTTGGCCTGCTGGACACTTAAGAGCGGTAGAAGTTATTTCACGAACCTACTCAGATTTTTTCAACCGAATTGCATGGGATCTTCCTGCCTGAATGGAAAGGCCAACTTTAAAAAGAGATTCCTCTGTCACACATCGACTAATATAACGTAGTTCCTGTTGAAGATTTTCCGTATCAGGATAATTCAAAATTCTCAAAATATCTTTCTCTCCTACATGTAAAGAGCTTGGCAACTCTTTCAATTTATCCCATTTTTCAGGAAGACCCCACACATTTTTTACAAAAAAAAATGAATTACACCAATTCTTTGAAGGATCCCTCGTTACAAAATCCAACAATTTTTTATTGGCTCGACATGAAATCCGGCCATAAGAATCACTTATAAATTTACACATTTGGATAAATATTCTACGATTAGTGTTGCTCCACGTTCCTTAAAGAAGACTATCAAGCCCATTATAATTGTTATCGCTCTACATAAAAAATGGGGTAAGGCAACACCACATGCTTTGAAAATTTTAAGTAACTCGGGTGCTGGAGGAAACCTCAAACCAGCACGAAGCGTCATCTCATATACTGCTACAAATCCTTGTGGTGGAGCATGTGCCATATCGGTCTTCTTTGGAGCAATAATCAACACATCATTCGGCACGTGAAATTTCTTGCGAATTGCTGCCAAGCTATTAGATGTAATAATGGATGCGACATCATCAGATCTCCTCCTATCACCATCATGAGCAGAAGGAATAATTTTTGAGGCATCTGTCAATCCTCCACCTAAAGAAATTTAGTTTTTGATGAAATAAGATATCAAGACTCTTGAGCAAAGAAAATCAAAATATTATTACCAGAAGTCTTCTCCGAATTTTTGAACGAAGTCCTCTTTGATGTTGTATCCAAGGATCTTCGTTGATTGTTAAATGTGGGATTGTCGGCCATATTTGTCTCCAAATTTGAAACAGACTAACAAATGCCAACACCCTCCAAGCTACCAATCCAAAGAAAATTTTAGACCGGCACAAGAGAGCTAGGCTTTGATCGCCACCAATGTTCGCTTCTGTCACGACCCAACCCGACCGGGACAGATCCCGCTCGCATCGGGCTGCGACGGAACTTTCTAAAATCCAGGATCTAGTTTTAGAATTTGCTTCAGAACTTTCTTCCAAATATTAAATAGACAGAAAAAATGCAGAGCTACTATAAACATTCAAATGCAGAATGATTCATCTATCTTTTTTTTTCTCAAAATAATCATATACAGATACAGTGCATGGCTTCAGATAGAAATAATAGAACAGAACAGAAAAGTCATGACTGTACAAAAATCAAAAGTACAAAATACCTAATCACAGATCAGACACAGAACGTCTAGTCCAATACTTCCTTCCCTTTCCCAGAACCTGAAAACCACGTAGAAAGCAAGGATGAGCTAACAGCTCAGCAAGACATCAATCACCAATCAAAATCCTCAGAAATCCACATCAGAATATACATCAGAAAAGTATCCGTACAGAAATCAAACATCAAATACGAAAAACTGAAGTCATATCAAAATCCAAGTTCAGAACAGAGATCACAAAACTTCAGAATCGTACAGAAATAAATCAGAAATAATCACATTACAGCTTTACAGAACAGATAATTTCATAACATAACTTCCTTTCAGATGTCAGAACTTCCCCTCTTCCCCTTATGGCTCCCTTTTGTGCATATAGCACCAGAACTTCCCCTTATAGCTCCCTTTTTGTGCATATAGCACCAGAACTGAACAAATATACAGAATTTTAGACTTCATAACTTCCAAAACTTCCCTTAATGTCTCCCTTCCCGGACCTAGAAAACGGAATCACATAGGATTCCGGCCCCTTATAACTCCCTTCTGATAGCATACAAATAATCAATTCATTCCATATACAATTCAAAACAAAAGTAGAATTCGTATAAAAATCCAGCGGCATAACGGTAGTATACGGAATTTACACAAAATTCACAGATTCAGAATTTTACCAAATTATCACAGAACATTCACAACAGAATTACAAGACTTTCATTGTACCAACAAAATATTTTTCAACATCCTGATAATTTGCAGTTCAATTAAAACACCGCGGAATTCAAAATATTCGGTAAAAATCTTCCAAAAAATACTCAAAACGTGCACAATTAGTGTCTCAAAAACATACCAAAAATTACACGGTAAAACCTGAAGCAGTAGAAAATAACACACGAAATTCGCTAACGGAAATAAAATCCAGAATAGAAAAGCCGTCAAAATCCACATTTCTGAAAATTGAGAAAGGCGGAATGTGCCTTACCTCGAGTCGGTCAACTTCTCTAACTACAGCAACGGACGAAAACGAACCAGAGTCACCAAAAAATCCTCTTTTCTTTGTTTTTCTCTCTCCTGGACGTCCTTTTCTTTTCAAAATATCTCATTTCTATATATATCAAGACTGATCGTACCGGACGATCGCAATTTCGTCCCGGACGATTTGGGCTCTGGACGAATTTCGTCCAAACGAAATTAAATAGCGTCCCTGACGACTTGCTCTCGGGAAAATTTTTGTCCAGACGATCCAAATTTCGTTCAGACGAACCATGCAGCCAGAAATGTTTTCCTGCACAACCTGTACCGATCGTCCTGGACGATCCAACTTCGTACGGATGAACCTGGGAGGAAAAATGGTCTTTACAGCTTCGATCTCCATCTACACTCCCCGAGCTACCAATCCAGAGGAATGCTTGGACCGGCACAAGAGAGCAAGGTTTTGATCGCCGCTGACAATCCCCGAGCTACCAATCCAGGGAGAAGACTTGGACCGGCACAAGAGATTGTGATTTTCTCCTTACCCTTAAGGGGGTATTTATAGTTGCATGAGGAGAAGATTAAAAGTCTCTCTAAAATTTTCTATAAATTTCTTTAAAATATTTTGAGAATTTTAAGAGACAAAATTAAATTATCTTCCTAAATGAGAATTCAAATGGTCATTCCAAATCACCGTCTCAATAAGAGTGGGCTGGAGGCGACCCTTTGGCCTTCCAATTTTAATAAATATATGTACGAACATTTATATTCAATAGTGAATACATTCAACAATTTTTAGAAAGTGCGTAAACTCTAATTAAAAATTTTTATAAAACTGAAATACGACTCAGCTGCAGGAAGACGGCGGTATATTTATATAAATAAATTGTGTAGCTAAGTAACTTGATGCCAACCAATGGCTTTGGAAATTATTATAATTTAAAGCAAGGCATGGCTATTTGGCTTCTAAGAAAATTACTACAGCTTAAGGCTTCAAAGGTCCAATCAATAGTATAAATTGAACCAAGCAATATCCCTTCTTCAATTCATTATAAATAAATGCAAAATTCTATAAAAACTTTATTAAAATTTCGTATATACATAAGTTGATATTTGTCTAATTAAACAAATATGTTATGAATTTGGACAAATTAATTATGACTAGTATTTGTCATTCTTTGATATTTATGCTGGCAAATATTCATGAAAAGGTACAAATATATATTTTCGGACTTTGCAAGCATCGACTTCCGAAAACACGGGGGCAACTGATACATCATAAGAAAATTATCTTGATCATGCACGAATCTTGAGGCAAAATTGAGTTGGAAACTTCAAAGATTAAATTCAGGAGCATCTAAACTCCAATTTCAGCGAGCTTATAGTCAAACTGAGCGTCTCGGAGACACGAACCCAATGACACCAAACTCAACCCAATTCGAGCCCAAATGAGTCTGAATCAAAGACCCAAAGCAATGTTGGGAGATTCGAACCACAATTTGAGTTACCAAACGCTCTCCGATTTTCACGAGCTTATACTCGAATCGAACGTCTCGACGAGACAAATCCAACGAGCCTAAGATCGCCGAATTCCGATGTCATCAAGGTCTTCAAATGTCCAACTAAAGGTCCACGATCAAGAGATTCAATATCGACCGTCCATTCAAACCACTCCCGATTCGCCCTTGATCTCACACCTATTTACAAGCCATGTCACTCCAGAAAAAACTATAAATAGAGTCCTTACTCTTCACAAGAGGGCTCAAGTGAAAAGAAAGGAGAAGAAGAGAAGGGAGGAATTTGGGAGCTCTCTTGCCACCGACCACCGCCGGAGTTCTTGCCGACCACCGCCGGGGTTCCTGCCGACCACCGCCGGTGTTCCTGCCGACCACCGCCGGTTTTCCTGTCGACCACCGCCGGGGTTCCTGCCGACCACCGCCGGTTTTCCTGTCGACCACCGCCGAGGTTCCTGTCGACCACCGCCGGTTTTCCTGTCGACCACCGCCTGAGTTCTCTTCTAACCGTCGCTGAAGCTTATCCCAACCACTGCCTTATTTTGTTCGGTTCATCAATCATCACCAGATTTTTGTCTGTTACTAACTTGTTGTAATTATGACATCTTCAAGTAAAGGGGTGAATCAAACGTTGTAACCAATCCAGATATAGTGAAAATTTCTCATCTGGGCCAGGCCCCGTGGTTTTCCCTTTTCGGGTTTTCCACATAAAAAAGTTTATGGTGCTTCTCCTTTAATTATCTGTTGATGTGCTGGATATACGTATATTGCTAAGACATTATATTTTTTACTCTACTGCCGCGTTTATTCTAGTCCGCAACAATAATTTTGAAGTTATAAAAATTATACTTAAAAATATAATATATTGCATTATAGTTCTTTATTCATGCTTTGAAATAATGACAACTTAATAATTATTTATTTAGAATTATTTAGCAAAAAATTCACAATTACATAGTTTCGAACATACGCCCTACCTAATAAGAGGAAAATTCTCATTTATTCGAGTAATGAGGCACCTATATAAATTATTAATTTTTTAAAAATAAAAATAATAAGTGTAATTTAAAATAGAAGGCAATGAGATATTTGACTATGATAATCACACTATCTACTATGTACTCACACATGTATTTTCAAATATTCAATTGATAGTTGAAAAGGTCATACAAAATGAACTCATGTCTAGTGGGCCCACAAAGGAGCTTTCCCAAGAGTCACAAAACCTAACTTGGTAGGGGACTTGGAAGGGTGTTGCCCTTTATCCTCACAACCTAAACGAACTCCCCTCCTACTTTGGGGTTTTTTATTTGGTCCGGTGAACGTACGTAGAGGAACGTCCGGTCGGCACTAAAATCCAGCAAAACAACTCGGTATTTGCTCAGTATTGCTAGGTATTATTTGGTAATAACGTGTACTCGGTATTTTTTTGGACAACTCGGTATTGCTTGGTATTGCTCGGTATAACTCGGTATTGGGTCTTCACATGATGGTATTCCTCGTTATTGTTTGGTATTGCTCGGTATTTCTCATTTTTTGGCGCGATTTTAGCTCCGACCGGACGTTCCTACCGGACGTAGAGGAACGTCCGATCGGAGGATGATTTAGAGCTCCACCACATGTCATCGACTTCGAGATATTAGCGAGCTGCAGCACTCTCGGCTCAACACTCATCAAATTAATCAACATATATGTACTACAAAATTCATTTAATATAGAGAATTTTGATTAAGATGATCAATCATCCTTCAAAGTTAGTTAAGGCATGAAGGGTAATATGTATTTAGTCATTATTATATGCATTTTTTTAAATAAATGTAGCATCACTTGTAATGATTTGATCCCTATAAATAAATGGTGAATATGAATATTTTGGATCATTTAATATCTCTTACAACACTGTCGTTGTTAGGTCTCAAGTCTTGGATGTTGACGGGTCCCAAGTTCTGGAAAATAAAAGTGGAGGGTGGTGTTAGGTCGCTTGCTCCTGTTGACCTCGATTTTGCCTAGACCCGGGCCTGAAGGGTTGACTTGGTCAAATTGACCAAGTCAGACCCCAAGACCCTCTCCAATAGGCTCGTGGGGTAGAGTCGAGTCTGTTGAGCCCGAGTTTGGACCCTGGGTCAACCCGGTTGATCAAGTCAACCAAGGTTGACCACTTAGCCTATTTAGAGCCCAAATCTTTTTTAAATCAAATCCAAACCCATTCATGGTTCAAACCCAATACCCATTGGACCTATTTGACTGGGTTGACCAAGTCAACACGTGACTTGGTCAATCCAAGTCATAATGGGTCAAATCAACCCATTAAAATGTATTTAAATCCCTAATTAAGGCTCATTTAATGCTCTAATTTAATTCCCTTTGATTTCAAATGAAACCCACAGCCTAATCTGATTAGTTTCCCTCCAAATCATCTCAGGAATTAATCCCAGCCGTTGGTATTAGGTCTATGGGCTTTAAATATGAAAAATCTTGTCCAAATTAGGATCTTTTGCTCTTGCTTTCTCTAGAGATTTCCCCAGCCTCTGAGATTTTGTGTGAGAGCTCCTGCACCTTCCCTCCACCTTCCCTCTTCGAATCCTGACAGAAAATGCTCGCCGACGGCGAGATCCCGGCGACCCGAAGGCTTTGACGGTCAAAGTTTTGATCCACTCGATCCGGAGCTCGTTTGATCGAGGATTCAAGAGGAGAAACTTACGAGGACAGTCTACAAGCTCAACCGTGTCAAAATCTCGGAGATCCCACGGTGAAATCTCCTTAAAACTCTTAGAATAGCCTACACCCCATAGATCTAAATAGCTTTTTGAAAAGCTCGTTTTAAGCCAAATCAAATTCCCCCCATGATTTCTGCTCATCCCTAGAGTATGTGTTTAAAATTTCGTTCAATTTCGTCCATCCAATTGAGAGAACGAGACGATTTTCTTTTTAGGGTTTCGGTTCCCTGTGCATGCGCAGAGGAAGATGAAGTTTCTGTTCATCGTACTGTACGAAATATTTCGTACCGTACGATATAGTCGTACTGTACGAATCTTTTTCGTACAGTACGATCTATTATAACAAGAAAGAATAAAAACACTTTTTTTTGTGTTTTATCTTTCTGTTCATCGTACTGTACGAATTTATTTCGTACAGTACGATCTAGTGTGATAGAAAACTTTGAAATTACATAACTTTGTCGTTTTAAGCCCGCTATCGACGCACAGCACCTTGTTTTGGATGTATTTTGAATTCTGCATTGTTTAAAACTATTTTCAGATAAAAATTCAATTTATATTTTCTGTTATTTCAAAAACAGTAAAACTGCTTTATTTTAAAATATTATTTTATTATTTTTAAACTTGTAAAATCCGTATCTAATTCGTTTTAGATCGGATTTCGACGTATAACCCCTTGAATTTTTCAGAAAATTGCCTACTTTATTTTAAAATTATTTTTAGGACCTAATTCTTTCTGTTATGGCAGAGTCCTATTTTAAATCGCTATTTTAAGTACTTTTCCTGTTAATTGAATATTTATTATTATAATTATTTTGAAGTTAAAAATTATTTTCAAACCCTTTTAAAACCTCGATCGGGTGGTCGGTGGGTCTCCCAAACATCTATGAATGAAACTATTTTGAGTTACACTTATTTTCTTAAAACTTTGTTTATCTTCTTTTAATATATATATATTTATTTTCAAATCATTTTAATTATCTACACTATTAAATTAATCAAATTTTGGGATACCCACTATTCGATGAAATTTTAGACATGGGTTCTATGAATGAAGAGCAAATCATGGGGGAGTGGGTTAGTGGGTGATTGGATCCCAATAATTCACTAATCACTGCATTATGTGTCTTTTATTTCTTATTGTTCGTAGAATGCATGTATAGGATTGCACCACGAGCACTTAGTTTAGGCTCTCCTAGATCTAAAGACATGGCGTGTTTATTTCATTTTTGTACTCCCATGCATTTATTACCTTGAGGGTTAGTTAAAACATCACTTTAAACCTTGATAACGTAGTGACACCTTAAGGACAACAATTAAGGACTCGTGTAGCGAACTTAGAAGTTTTCTAGGAACTAGGATAGATCCCGGATTGACATGAAAACCTCAACACTTTAAATTAGTGACATCATAAACACTCCATAATTTTCTGGAAATTGTTAGGAGCTTTTAGAGCCCTTAATTAACCAACCCTAATTAATCTATTAATTAAGGCCCCGAGACCTTCCGAAAAATACAATAAATATATTTTAGATCAGAAAATTACCCACAATGCCTTGAATTGTTTAGAATCTGACCCTTGACTTTAGATAAATAGGGCTCCTCAGTTTGACTCTAGGTTGACCCATAATTTGACCATAAGTGGAAATTACCATTTTGCCCCTAATAAATTATTAAAAATTATTAAAAATTCCAAATTTTCCCCAAACACTTGGGATCACTTTCTCAGGTCATCCCTGACCTTTGGGAGTGATTCCAATCAGTTTGGAGCTCATTTGGATTAAAACAGTAAAATTGGCCCTTCCCTAGTTAATTTAGAAATTCCCTTAAATACCCCGATTTTAGAAAACTCATAACTAATTGTAGAAAATTCCAAATCAGGCAAACTCAGTGGCATTAGACTCCTATTAGGGTCTAGTATTTATCAAAATTATTAGATTTTCAGAAACCAACTTAAATTAGAAAGTCAACTGTTTGGTCAACCTTAGTCTATAGGATAGGGCCCGAAACTTAGAAAATTCATAACTTTGCCTAGAGAACTCCGATTTTAGCATACTACCAGTCTAACTACTCGTATTTAGGTCTAGTATTTTCCTAAGGTGGTAGGAATCCCATAGCTAGCCTATTTCCCACAGTGACCTTTTGGACCCTTAGCTTAGTTCATAGGAGGATCTAGAACTTTCTAAAATTGGCTAATATCACCTAAACTTTAAATGTCAGTATCCTAAGCTCTTAAAACTGATCAACAAACTGAAATAATTAAAATGCACCCGAATTCACTAATATTTGAATTTCAACAAAAATTTCCTTTTCTGGCCTACAACAGACTTGAACTTTAGACAATTTTAACTAACTACCCATATTATGATCTATCTAAACCACACAAGCCTTACATACACATAGAATGGTTTGCTAGGGCACCACTTCTAGATTTAGGTTAGGCCGCTGTGTTTTACTTTTCTGCTGTGTGCCGGAGTTTTTCGTAGTTTTCACTGCATGCTGTTTGAAAATTGATTGTTGTGTTTGCTTACTTTTTCTGCACTCTGGATGTGATCGTTAGACTTACCCATAGGTTAGGAGCGTCATATATATATTGTTCTTCCGTGCAGGTGGCCATGCTCAAACTAATAAAAGGGTGAGCAATATTATGATTTATAATAATGTTTTATGCAGGTGCTTGCTCAGCTCCCCCTAAACAAAAATGAGGGCTAAATTAATTATAACTGCACAGGTGGAGCGCTTAGCCCTCAAAATTAAGAGCATGGCTTGGCACAGGATCAATGGTGTTAGCACTTTCTTTTTTTATATAAACTGCTTGGGACTTTTATTAGGATAACCTTGCAGGTGCTCTTAGAATTTATTGCTTTCATATTAATGTAAATATTTGTAATATTGGTGAGAGTTGTGAAAACAACTATGAGTGTGGATATTCTTATCCAATTCGAATCCCAAAAGAAGAAGGCATCCCCATAGGGGAGGGTCTTCTTCCATTTGGGAGATCGAGTTGGATGGCTTTAGGTATCCAAAGAGAAAAGGCAATACTCCCCAAAAGGGAGAATTGTCTCTTCGTTTGGATATTCAAGCCACGACGGATCCAAGGAGTCCAAGGAGGAGTGATCCAAGGAACCCAAGGAGAAGAAATCCAGAAAGCTAAAAATTGAAGACCCAATATCCCACTCAAAGTTGTTGGCGTCTGTCATAGGTTTAGAAATCCGGGTTGTCGGCAGTGGTGCCCGGCCACTTTACTTTTCTGCATACCCTGGGTTGTAATTAAAGGGCAGTTGGCCTATGAACATTTACTTGATTTGTTGGATTTATATTGATGTGTTTACCTGATTGTGCTTAGAAATACCTGCTTTTTCTAGGTTTATTTCTTGCATGCCGTTCTTGTTTTCGCCTGGATTTCGTAGGCTCTTCTAAGGATTATAAAACTTTTCTATTCATAACTAATTTCTAAAATTTTAAGGATTCTAAATAACATAGAAATTTAACGAATCTAGGGAACTACCGGAATCGTCCGGGGTCGCATGCATATTACTGCATTTCTCTTTCCTTGCTATAAGACATCTCCCTGCCTGCGGGTAGAGTCCGGATAATCTGGCCTATGAGGATGAAGTGCCGGACCTAGGGAGACCCAGTCTTTTCAAAAAAACTATTTTCTATAAGCCTGTTTTTAAAGTTCTATAGCATTCATGAGCTGACAATTCAACTAGCATGCATTGCATTAGTAACTAACTAATTAAAATTTAATTGCATTAGCTAGGAGCATCTGACCTACATAAGTCCAGGACCAATTAGGAAATTCTCTAGATGTCGGTCCTATTTCCAACAAATGTACCACCCACCCATCTTTCATCATTGACTTGACAGCATGGTTTTGAATCGATTAGGTGGTTAGCTGGCTCCCCCATCCAGGCCGGGATAAGTCCAGATCTTTGCATTGCATTAGCTAGGACACTGGTCTTAGTGTGTGTCGAACACTAAGTCCAATCTAGATTTAGGGTTCGAGGCTACTACACTCGGTCTCGTAGTATGCCTAAAATAGTAGGTATGTCCCTTCTTTTCGGGATCCTAAATCTTACTTATCCGCGTCACAGGATGACGCCACCTCCATCCCTTCTCTCACGCGTGTGAACGAGTGCTTGATTTATTTTATCTAGTTTCTGTTTAGTACCCTAGAGCCTCCGAATGCTAGTATGAACCGCGTATGTCTGATTCAGCCCTTTGGGACCTTTCTCCCTTTTTGAGTAGGACTTCTTAGTCTATACCCTCATGTCGATCCCACTTTAAGAGAGGATAATGTATGATCCTTAATCGAGAGTTTTCTCAGGCTCCGGCCTGGGATGTAATTAACCACGGGGGCTTGCGCCCGTGGGAAACTTGGTTCCCACAATCTACTAAACCCCATTCAAACTTTTTTTTGGTGGGGGAAACCCGTGACTAGGTCGTGTATATTACTACCCATCGGAGATGTGTTGGCGAAAGCCTCTATCCCCAATGGTTAGTCGTATGCACAATCCAATCTGCCCTTCCATCGACCCATTCGTGTCGAGTGTAGAGGCCTACGATCGTTTTGTCCTACGGGATAGTGCGGCCGTACCCTCTGCGTTCGTACCCCACGAGCGGTGCTCTTTCGGAGGTCCACAGCTCCGTCTGCTTCCAACACCTCTTCGAAATGAGCTCGCCGTGATGCCCTTGTAGTGACGCGTCACCCTGCCTGCATCGTCGCCCTCCTACGCTATTGCAATTTGTCGTATCTTGCACCGCCCCGCTGTCCAACGCCTCCTTTAAAACAATCTCGTTGTGACTCCTGACCCCGTCTGTGCCGCCACTTGCGTTATTGCCTGCCTACGTTGTCGCCATCACCATCTGCCATCCAACGCCTCCTTCAAAATGTGTCAGCGGGTCAAGTCAGGTCAACTCAGCAACCCGCGCGAGTCAGGTTTGGGTTGAAATACTTGACCTGTTTGCAAAAACGAGTCTGGTTTGGGTTGGGTCAATTGGTGTCAGGTCAGTTCCAGATTTGACTCAAATCCGACCCGTGGATTTTGACAGCCCTAATGACAACCTTCTGATGACCGGGATAGCATAATAGATGCATTAGATCTGGCTCATATTAAGAAATGTAAAGATAAACCTAAAATGTTTTGATTAGAAACTATTAGAAATAAAATTTTTTATTATATTTAAATGAGAATTTGACTCTAATAATGCAAAAAAAAAAAAAAAAAAAAGATTCATGTAGTTGATTCGTTGAACCAGTGTAGTAGATAAAGGCTTGACGTCGTTTAATATCTCTTGCACCTTATAGCACTTAACACAACAAACATTTAAACTTGTGTACTATTTTGCCTCTTTCTCTCTCATATACCAACTCTCAATATATATTTTCAAGTAAACCTATAGAGCTTGCGTGCTAATAAAGTTAGATATCGCTCATTAATAAATTTGAATCCAGAACATACATTTAAATATGGGTCAGAATATGGAGGTCTTCGGTCTTCCTATCAAAAACTAATCACCTTAATGGCTTAATACATTATGTCCAATAAAGATCAATTTAACTGAATAAGCTTTAGCAGCGCTCAAATAAAGGTTAAAATATCGTTCTATAAAGCCCAAACAACTCAACAAACATCAACAGATAGCTGATCCAAATCAATTGGAATCAAAATCAAACATATGATAGATAACTATCTGATTATATTCATATATTTCATGTGATGATCCAAATATGCTTATTTTCCAGAATTTTTATTGAAGAAATTGCAGTACAAAATCCTCTGTAACACCACCTTAAGAGCCTATATTATAGATAAGATAGAACTTAACACCAAAAAAATTTAAGTAAAGTTACAAGCTTTATTGATAAATAAGAAAACTACAGCCTTTAGTAGCTTAATTAATCCTCGGTTGTAGCCTGTTTAAGGAGCTTCACCATTTCCTCCACAGCTAGAAAAGAAGAACCACCTTCCGCCACCGCCTCCTTCGCCTTCCTCGCCATCTCCGCCGCCTTCAACCTCAACGCCGGCCAACTCCCCTCTTCCACTGCCTCCCCAATCAACCTCCCCAGCTCCGTCGCATCCGGCAACTTCCCCGGTCCCCCTTCGCAAATCCTAACCGCCACTCCGGCATCCTCCACCAACAACTTCGCGTTCACAAATTGATCCGCCTCCATCGGCCACGCCAGCAACAACACTCCCGCCACCAACCCTTCCAGCACCGAGTTCCACCCGCAGTGTGTGACGAATGCAGCGACCGCCACGTGTTCGAGCACTGCCCTCTGCGGCACCCAGCCCTTCACCACCTTCCCCTTCCCATTAAATTCCTCTGGCGCCGCCGTCCCCACCGCCCAAACGAATCTCACGCCGCTGGATTCGAGCCCGGCTGAGATTGCCGCCGCCAAAGCCGGCCCCGTTGTGAACTGGCTTCCGAAGCAGATGTAGACGACGGAGTTAGGAGGGCAGGAGTCGAGATAGGGGAAAATGTTGCTGTTGTCGGATTCGGGAACGGCGCGGGGGATTGGGCCGACGGCGAAGAGGCGGCCGGAGGCGTAAGAGGAGGAACGGAGATGGGAGAGGTAATGGGAATCGAAGAAGTCGAAGGTGTCGAAAATGGCGGCGGAGGATATGGAATTAGATAGAAAGGATTCGCGAGTGAAATCCCAATCGGGATTGCCGGGGACGTAGCGGCGGAAGACAGAGGGTAGGTGGGGGAAAGGGAAGGAGGGGAGGGAAGGGGAGACGGAGACGGGAGTGGAAGAGGGGGGAGGGAGGGAGAGGAAGAGGGGGTGGAGGATGGCGGCGAGAAGGGCGCTGACTGGGAAGAAGGAAACGTGGGAGATTTGGAGATCGGCGGCGAGGTTGACGCACCAGCCGAGGAAGAAGTCGGAAATGAGGGCGGAAGGGGGGTTGGATTGGGATTTGGCCCAGCGGAGGATGGAAGGGCGGAGGGAGGAGAGGGCGTGGATTAGGGCGGCGGAAGGAGTGCCGTCGGGGAGGGTGCGGATGTGCTCGGCGCCGGAGGGGAGGGATGAGGAAGGGGGAAGGGGGAGGACGAGAGGGTGGATTTGGGAGCTGGAGGAGAGGAATGGTTGAATTAAGGGGAGGTTTTTAGGGGTGATGATGACGGTGATGGAGAAGGCGAAGCGGGTGGCGAGGTGGGTGGAGAGGTGGAGGAGAGGGAGGAGATGGCCTTGAGCTGGAAAGGGGAAGACGAGGAGGTGCGGTAGTGGCCTGCGATCGGCGACGGCGACGGAGACGGCTGGGTTGGTCGTCATTGGTGGTGCAGAGAAATAGAACAGCAATTGACTTAAAAAGACTAGCGTGTGTTGACTTAGGGGGTGTTTGGTATCAGATTTATTTCCTGTTTTAAGTAGGTTTTATGATAAATCCAGCCAAACGCTAAAAATGTCACTGTAAATTCGGCAAATCCGTATATCTAGGATTTGCGGATTTACGCCATAAATTCGATAAATCCTTGTAAATCCAAATCCCGCTATTACTCGGATTTACGGGATTTGGCCGAAGAAGCGCGCAAAAGGGAGAAAGTTACCTTCACAACGAGCGAGAGGGAGCTCCCGTCGTTGCTTCAGATCAAAATGTTGTAACGTCCGATCCGACGGGAAAGGATCGTCATCGAAGGAGCGAAGTCGAACAACAACGAAGTAGCGAAGTCGAACAGCAACGAAGGAGCCGAAGAAGCGACTCATGCAATCTCAACACCTACTGTGAAGCAACGAAGCCGAACAACATGGATGAATAAGAGAAGATTAAAAGCAAACCCTAGACGCTTTCATTATTGGTTTACTTAATTAATATAATTTAAAATATTAATAACTAAGTAAATTAATTAAATAATTAATTGTAGAATTAGTGTATAAATTAATTATCTAATTTAACTAAATAAAATAGTTAGTAATATAATTAGTAATTATAAATTAATATAATTATCTTATACATTATTAAACATATAATTAATAATATAAATAATAGTAAAATAATTAATGAGCAGTAGAATTCTTAAGTGATTAATGAGATAATTAATAATAAAATTTATAATTAAAACTAATACAATAGTAATTAAATAATTAGTAGGAATATTATTTAAATAATCAGTTATTTCAAAATAATTAGTTAATTCAATTTTAAATCTCCAACCATTTTAAATCCTGTTATCTCTTGCCAAACATCTTTCTGGATTTAACAGGATTTAAAAATTGTCATAACAAACACAATTCATGATTTAAGAGCCCAAGATTTACTAAATATGGATTTACAGGATTTAATAAATCCTACTAAAATTTAATACAATCCTATACCAAACACCCCCTTAGTTCTTATTCTTTGGAGAATTTATTATTATTATTTTTTGTTTCAAAATTATTGTAATTACTAATATATTTTTAAGCTGCACTTTTCCTCCCAAGTAAAATGATTATTTTTTATATCAATTTTGTATTCATGTACCGCCATATTGGATCATCAAATTTAAGATCAAATTATTTATTATGACCTCTATATATATATATATATATATATATATATATATATCTATACTACTATATAAAAGTGGCTTGGGACTTCACCCATAGCAAATCTTGATCGTTCATCTATAAATTTAAAATTAATCTACAACGTTCATATACGACTCTTCAAATTTTATCATTTATCACTTTCTATAAAATATTTATTTATTCATTTATTACTACTATTATTTTTAAATAAATCTAATCGGTTGGCCACAATTTAATACCATTATTTAGAAATTTAACGTTACCTTCTTCTTTAACGTTACCTGCTTATTTAACATTATTCATTTATTTACTATTATTATTATAAATTAAATTAAATTTACTGGCAACAAATGAACGATCGAAATTAACTTCAGTTTCCTCCGTCAAAATTAATTTACTCTATTTCTTATCCGTCTTCCGTAAGTATTACTGTATTAGTTTCTTAAGTTCTTTATGACGCGTAAGTTTCATAAGCATGCATTTATACCTATTTCTTATTCGTTACCTAATATCGCCTCTTTCTTTGCCCATTCCCGCGAAATATGAGAAGTCGGGCTCCTCCTCTTCCCCTATTCTTCTTCTCATTCTTGGCTCTTCGTTTCTTCGCGCGAAAGGTGAGGCGTCGAGGCTCCTCCTCTTCCCCATTCTTCTTCTTCCTTAAAACTCCACGGCGTTACCTTTCGGCTCTTCATTTCTTCGTGCCAAAGATAGGCGTCTGGCTCCTCTTTTTCTCCTAATGTTCTCTACTTCTCAGATGAACGAGAGAGAGAAGTGACAGAGATGGAAAGGAGGACGATCTTCCTGGGTTTCTCAACGGTGTCATTGCTTCTTTGTTTTGGGATCGTCGGAATCATGTCTGATGCTTCAAATCATGGTTATAAGCCCAAAGAGACGGTTCCTCTTTACGCTAACAAGGTCGGGACCTTCCATAACTACCCTAGGTATGATCTGAATAGATTTCATTTTTATTGTCACTTTTGATTAAGTGGAGCTAAACTTACTGTGAAATCCAAAGCTGCTTCTCCTTGGTCTGAAGGATTCTTAGGATTTTGATAAACTAAAGAATAAATTTCGATTGAATCTAGCAAAGAAGCTGAGGCAGTTAGGCCCATTTTGCTCTGAATTCGCATGAGAACAACACTATTAGGTATTTGACCCCAAATAGCTGAGATTTAGTTATTAATGTAGATTTAATTTATTACTTTGTTTGTTTCTACAGAGTTTTCTCTTCGTTCGGCAGATGTTGGAGTTATTCATAGGAATGAGCAAAGTGGTGCTCTTATTGGATTAACATGTGTTAGAAGATTGCAGTAGGTAAACTTTGTTGTTGAGTTTGATGGTTGTTCTTTATCGAAGCACTTTAAGAACATTTATCTACCATCTTGATGAGAAGAAATGCTTTTGTTGTCTGTAGGATGATGCTCACATATTCTGCAGAGAGAGTAAGGTGAAATTTCACTTGTGTTGAGAATTCTTGTAGAAGGAAGAGAGCTTTAGCACTTGTGGATAAAGGTGATCATATATTTTACCCTAAATTAGTTTTGAAATTTATTATTTTTGTGACAAAATTTGTTTATAACTAGCTTTTATTAATAAGAAATTTAGAAAAATTTCTGTTCAACCAAATAGCTAGATAGTGGATTTATGATTGATATATAGAGATTTACGTTTGAGTTTTGAAAAGGCGTAGTGATTCCAATTGATGGACCAAACTGGGCAAACTTAGAAAAATAAAGAGAAGCTTTTTTATCATTGATGGATTTTTTTAACGTGAAGATGTGCTGTAGAAGATGGATTCAGGTTTAGAAATTTGATTATGTTGAATTAAAACCTTGCAGCTATAGGATCAGGAAAAGGAATAGTTTAATTAAAAGAAAAATATTCCACCATGGCTTGTGTAGTTGAACTGGAAGCCTTTTTTTCTTTTGTAACTTGAAAAGATTCGCTCTTTATGGTTTGTAAGTTGTTCTTCAAGCTGGGAGATAAAATGTTGATGTTGTTGTTGTTTTTTAAATAATGCTTCTGTTATATTTGATTAATGTGATTTGTTGTGTCTCAATTTTAAGTCAATCATTCTCTTTTGCATTTTATGAGTTTTTCTTTATTATTATGGCTATAAATTTTGCAATTTCTTATAAATTTGCTTCTATGATTGATGCTTCAGTTAGCATTATATTTTTTTCTCATTATGGGTGCTTTCTGATTTTGCTTTTTCAAATTGCCTGACTACCAATGCATGTTTCATAACATAACCAAGTTCTGTTCTCATGAAAAATAATTCCCAAATCCCTCCAATTAGGCGTAGAAATGTGAAATTATGAATTAAATGCCATCTCTCTCATGAAATCACCAACTTGAATTATTCGGCAATCGAAAGTGGTTTTTTTTTCTTTACAAAACCAAGTTATACAGATTAACTATGATTTATACTTGTTATGTGTTGATTGTTGAATGGATGAGTGATCCCTTGGAGCTTATTGAAGCTTAGTATAAGATTCTTCAATTCCTTCAAAAACAAATATTTATAGTCTCATTTTGGATACATTTTTCTGTTTTAAGTGAAAGAATTGTTTCATTTTCATTTCAACTCAAGGGGATCCATTGCTTGGCCTTTTGATTCATCAAATTAGAATTTTCAATAGATGTCTTTTTCTTGATCATAGAACTTGTGATTCTTTAAGATGCTTAAACAAATATGCCTTTTCCCCTTGTTAGTTTCTTATTGCTGCATCCCAAGTTAATTTTGCAGTTATCTGATCATTATTTTCATTTAATATTTGTATTTTTGAAATTTTAATGTAGCCACACTTTACGGTTTTTTTTGTTTTGTTTTTAAGAATGATATTGTCATCAACTTTTCGTAATTTTGGTTATGATAAACTTATCATTTGTTTATTTGATGGCATCTTTTTCTCAATCAATTGGATCACTTTTGACTTTTTATGATGTTCTATTCTTAATTGTTATCTAGCCCATTGCACATTAATGTGAAGATATACGCTTTCTTCTAAGCCTTTTTTTAACTATCTCCTTGTATGTTTAATGTACCATTTCATTAATTTGTTTTAACAAAAACTTCATAAATCAACTTACAAATGATTTTAATTATAAATAAATTAGTTATTATATCCTAAATGTCCTCTGCAAGATCAAAAGTTATTAAACACACACAGAAACTTCTGCACCCCGTATTTCTATTCTATTACACAAATCCTTTGTATACAAACCAATAGCTAACACTCCCAACGGTCCTGACTCTCACCGGTAAGTCTTCACTAACAAGTTATGAGGAATTTGCTTAATTGGGAACGGTCATTTGTATTTCAAATAGAGATACAGTTTTTGTGGAGAGAAATTCATATATTTCAATCATGCGCACTGACCATTTTGTTATAGTTTAAATCAGGCGCATTGAAGATTGGCAGTTCAACTTTGATCAACACAACACATAATAAGTGTCAACATATGGATAGAGTTTTAACTTGTTTATGTTTTTCGTTATATAAAATTGATTTTACTTTCATATAACATAATAAAAAAAGAATAATCAGCCTTGGATGTGGATGGAATTTTGATGTTAAATGGTGTGGGTTGTATAATTTTACTATCAAGATGTGTATGTACTTATGTTGGATTTCCTTTCTAAAACTTTGGATCTTGGGTCTCTTCTTTTACATGTCAAAATAGACAATGTCATGACATAATATTATATGTGATATATATAAAATTTCATTGGTTTTTACATAGTTTTATTCATTTTATTCTTAATTTTTCCTCGGTTGTAGTTGATGGCATGCACTTTCGATATAATTGCTTAATGTTAATGGAGGCTGATTGCACTTTTTGGTATATTCAGATTTAGATTCCTCACTTAAGACCAACTGAGTACAATAGAAGTAGATTAGCAAGGAATCCCATGACAGTTCATCGTGCTTATGGTGATGTTCTATTTGGTGGATCCGTCCGGAAAAGGTTGGCTTTGTTATAATAGAGTTCTCTTTTATCTCATTAGATTGATTGATATGCTACTACATTTTTGTTAATAGGATTATTCAAACATTTTTGGTAGAGTAGAAGATTATGAAGAAGGTTTTGAAAATCCAAAAAGCTAAAGAAAACAGGTTGAAAAGAGTTACTCAACTAACATTACATTATGAGCAAGGGCCAAAGCAAAATATTGTTTAAGTGTCTTTTACATGATGCAAATTTTGAATTCAATGATATTTTTTTCTTTTGAATTAATGCATTCTGAATGTACTCTATCATAAAGCTTATTTTGATTCTGTTTGACGCTTTCTATTTAATTATCGCTTTGTTTAGTTTGGCTATCGTTATATCTTTCAATTAAATTATATCTCTCAAGCTTTGCTTGGTCGTTCCATATATTTAGTTCCTGTAAACCTGAAAGTAGGTCAGTTTGTTTACGTGATTCGTAAGAGAACCAAATGAAGTCCATTTTTATATTTGTTGATAATTTGCTTCCACCAACATATTTTTGGTAGTTTTGTCTTCCTCTACCAAAAATATGAAGTTTGCTTTAGCATAAAGTTATCAATGTCATTCTGTTTTCTTTTTTTTTTTCTGGTGTGACTTGTTTATGTTTTGTAATTTCAAAATATATGAAGAAAATAAAGATGAAGATGAATTTCTTTGTCACATACAACAAAGAGAGTAATACATTTGGTCTCCTTGCTTCCAACCTTCTTTAGATAAATTTCAATAAAACTTCAAAATTCATTTATGCAGATTTCTTGTTTTGCCACAATTAATAAGTTGTATATTTTGATTTTTGTAAATAATTTAATTGGATCACTTGTTTGGATGTTGATAAAGTTGTGTTTGAGTTTCACAAAATTGTTTCATTTTTTTTTTATGTAGATAATATCATTAATATTGCATGTCGCAACTTAATTTTAAATTTTATTATAATGTTTTTTATTTTTAAATTTTTTATTTACGTGCACTATGTGCACGTGCATTTATACTAGCCTAGAGACAAATTAATAAGGATTTTTACATACATAACACTTCAAACTATTATAAATACATATTCAACATTTAAACTTTTATATTTACTAATATACCACCTAAAATCCACATCTTTCATTTATTCTAACACTCCGTTACTATTCTCGTTAAAAATCCCTACCAGCCTCGCGTCTTCCCTTCGACCCGCCTTCTCCATAGCTTCAGTTGGCGATGTTGGAGAACGACGAGTGCATTTCTTGATCTGACCGAGAATGACATTGAGAACGACGATGAGAATGGTTTGGATTGGATGTCATGCTTTCCACTAGGGAAGACGCTTCGAGTCCCTGGTGTTCGATTGTTGTACGCTAACTCACCTTATCACTTGCTCCTCCTCAAAGGAGAAGAACATTTCAGGGCCTCTGTCGCTTCCAAATCCCTAGCATGCATAACCAGTTTTTGATATCTCGCTCCGGAGTACCTGTCCTCAATTTACAGAGTCTGCGCCAACCATATTATGCAGAGAAAAAGGTAAACATCAGTACATCACCCATTGTGACTTTCAACATCAGCTACTTAGAGCATAGAAAATTCTATTCAAGAAAGAAATCTATGATTCAAGAAAAAAAAAAACTACTCTTGAATCCCAAGTTGGCCACGATCTCTATAGTACTATCTCACAATCAATTAAATTTTAATTAAAAGATTTATTTTTTATGCAAATTGTAAGTACAACTTATTTTTCTCTCTAAAATTTAAACGCGAAAAAATGAAATAATTATCAAATTTTTTTCTTGAAGGGTTATAAATAATAAAATTCATGATTATAATAATTGTTGGAATATTCATTGAGGCATAGTTATACTTGCTTCTCCATTTAAAAAGAAAACTAAAATTTATAAATTATTTTATTATTATTTTTTTAAATTTAAATATACATCATTGGGGTAAAAGATAAAATTTTTTAAAACTTATCTCATAGAAAGAGAGTAAAGTATCATATTGATTACAATCATGATTAAAAAAATAATAGACGAATTTTACTGCTATCAAATATATTATATTACTAATTTTCTCATTCGTAATTTGATTTTAAATAAACTATTTGTGGCAATCAATTTATAAAATAAAATTATTATTTTTAAAAAATAGAATGAATAAAAAAGTAAATTTCTCTCAAATTTATTTTATAAATTTTTTTATTTATTATTAATGTTTACAATTTTAGTAACATACAATTAAAAAAAGAACTTATACTTTCAAGAAAATTTGACTTAAAAAATAAAGAGTATATTTATTAACAAATAAAAATAATTTAATATCAAAATAAGTCATGAATAAAAGAAAATTCAAATCATATAAAATTATTTATCTAATCATATAAATTTATCATAATGATTATAATTATTTATAATAATACATTTCTTTCATCTTAATAATGATAATATAATTAAAATATTTATAATATAATTTTTTTTTAATTTTTAATCACGTGCATTTAATGCACGGACATTTTACTAGTATATATAACGGATTGATTCAACAGATTGAATCCGATCCTCTCGCAAAATTAATTTCACATAGAATTGCGTATAACATGCACTAACTGATTGTTCAACTCGATGAACCAGAATAATTGTGCTGATTTTCTAACATATACATGAGGTAGTTCAAATGTGATGAATTTATAACCGTTAATTTTATATCAAATGGTCTACAACTCTAAATTAAAACTTATAAACTAAAAATAAAACTATAACCTACTTCATTATATCCCTCCCTTGTCATCCTGTTCTAGAGCACACCCCCGCCCCCGCCCCCGCCCCTGTCCCCATCCTGGTTCTCATTCTTGAACGCGAAGCTCAATTGTAAGCCTAGTTTTCTCCGACGAAGGCTTCTCACCACTATAGGAACTCGTCGTGTCCGACGTCTCATTGCTCTTTCCTAAGTTACAACGTCGATCTCCCCCTAGGATGTAAGATTTCTTTGCAAAGAAATATAAATTTCTTGATTTATAAATAAATTTCTTATTTATAAACTTGAGCTTTTTGAGTTTAACAAATATTTGTAAAATGTTCATTACATTTTGTTGTGCAATTAAAATGTTCATTACATTTTGTTTGCAAAATTTTTGAGAAAACCTAAATTTTAGGTGTGTATGTGTCTATTATATAATATAATGAATAAGGTTTTTATATAATTGCATGTGCTAGAAGTTTTATCAACTTATCCTCTTTGGTTTGATCCTCTTGAATGGTTGTTTGTAAATATTTTGATAAATCCTAATTTAATAATATTTAACAAATTATGATGAAAATAATTTAATTACTAATTATAATATTATTTATTAAATCACTTGTTTATGTGTTCATTTAATAAGCATTTGATATCTAATTATATTAATAATTATATAATTAATTGATTATTTTTAAACTAATTCTCCTACTAATGATTTAATTATTTTTAAAGTATTATTTAATTAGTTAATTATTCATTATATTATTAATTTCTCATTAATCATTTAAATATTCTAATACTAATTAATTATTTAATTATCATTTTTAATATTATAAAATAATTATTATATTTGAAATTATTTTGAAATAAATAATTATTTAATTATTAATAATACTCATAATTTAATTTATTAATTACTTATTATTTAATTAATTTTAATTATAAATTATATTATTAATTACCTCATTAATCACTTTAGAATTCTACTACTATTTATTATTTAATTATTATTTACAATTATATATTTAATAATTTCATTTTAAATTATATTAAGTAAGCTAATTGTATTAATTTTTAATTACTAATTATTTTAATAACTAATTAATTAAGATAATTTTGATACTTAATTTATGCACTAACTATACAATTAATTATTTAATTAAGTTACTTAATTATTAATATTTAAAATTATAATAATTAAGTTAATAAATAATAAATTAAGAGGCGTCTAGGGTTTTCTTTTTGTCGTCGCTGTACGGCTTCGTTGCTCGCAGGAGGTGACAGATTGCTCAAGTCGCTTCTTCGGCCAAACCCGTAAATCCGCCGAACTAGAGGATTTAGTATATCCGGGATTTACGGCAAGAAGAGGGAAACGGAGGATTTATTCGGTCGTGAGATTTACGGGCGCTCAAATCCCGTTTGGTAAATCCTGCTCAAATCCTGCATAAATCCTGTTGCCAAACAGCCCCTAAGTGGTATATTCCTCTTGAAGCGTTTGTTTGTTTTAATTTTTGTTTGTAGAATTCTTATGTTATCATGCTTGTAGAATTTTTATTTGTTGAATTCTTATGTTATATTTAAATAAAATTAATATATTAATTTCTGTTTGATTTTTAAATTCAGTTCTGATGGAGCATGGATCATTGACTGATTCAAAGAATTCAACGTTTTGTTTGATGGATGAAGACCACACCTTGGCAAATTCTGTGAGATTTTTATTAAATAAAGAGTAAGTTTTTTTCCTGGATTATTGATAAAGCTGGCACATATGATATGATTAATGTTCTCTCTTGCTCCTTACTATTCACTACTTAATGAGTGCTTTTCTATTTTTACATGTGATAGATGTGGAATGTGATATTTAAAATTGTATCGTCCTTGCTTTTCATTGCTTAAATGAATGCTATTTGCTTTTTCTGAAATATCTTTACATCTGCTAGACGTGAAATTCTTTTAACTGAACTACCGCAGATTACGTTTGTGCAATATGCTCTATGAAAATTTTGAACTTTTGTCTATGCTTTCATCTTTGACTTTGTGCAGAAGTTAAAATGGTTAGACGTTTAGGGCCTCATAGATGCAAATACTTAATAAGAGAGGTGACGGTAATGTTTTTTTATATTCAATCTTAGTATTACTGTACTTTGCAACTAGCATGAGCATAGATTAATTAACCATGTAACCACTCATCCTATGAGAGGGTGGAAGTAAAAGAAGGAATATGTTGTCTAAACTGCAATGTTTCTGCCAAAGGGAAGAAGGAAAAAAAGATCTTAATTTGAGAAAGAAAAAGGGGAAAAGGGTAATTTGATTTGTCGAGAATAGCATGAGCAAATCAAGGTAGTATAGTGAAAAGGGCATGACTAGCTAAAAGATGAATTTCAGAGAAACAAAATAGCTAATTCAAAATATTTTTTAGTCAAAAGAGTATGACTAAGTGGGTAAGTGGTACTATCATGGAGGCATGATAATACTAAAGTAGTCTTCACCAAATATGATATGGAAAGTTGTAGAATCCTTGCTCTCTAGAGAGGAAGAAGCACTTCCTACATGAGCTTCTTGAGGAGGAGGAGGAGAGGTAAGAAGAAAGAGAGATGCAAATGCAGAAAACTTTATTTCTCTCTTGGCGCCCTTTGCCTAATACAAACTAAAGCCTTTTTATAGGCAAACAAGCTACACAACTAGTTATACTAATGGCTATAGATGCCATACAAGAAACCTAAAAAATCTAAATCTAGGAACAATATCCAACAATCTTCACCTTGGTCCTAGATTATACAACAAAAGATAATCACTGTTCATAAAGAACAGCCAAAGAACAACCCTGCCGATCTCCCCCGCCAAAAGCGTCCCCCGATAGTTAATAATTTTCTCAAGAACTGCTCCACCATCTTCTTGAGTTTCCATCTTCACAAGATTTAGCTCCACCTCCCGACAGATCTTCACCTGTCGCACTGCGTCCAACGCAGTCAATTCCCGAGCACCCTGTGCCCTTGCTTCCGCGCCCTGTGCATCGACCTGCACCCTGCGCCTCGTGCCCGCGTCCTGCGCCTCCAGCCCGCGTCCTACGCTTCCAGCCCGCGCCTTGCACTCATGTGGTCTATCTCCAACCACATCCTGCACATATCCACACGTGCAGCGAGCCCTGCGCCTTCACCTACGCTCCGCTCGTCACAAGCCCACGCTCCTCACTGCCGTGTCCGGCCAGCGCCCTGCGTGTCTTTCACCAGTGCCATGCGCTCCTATGCGACCTCCTCGTGCACCGCACGACCTCGCACATTCAAGCGCCCCGCACTCCCGGCACTGCTCCCCAAGAACATGCCGACTTCACCTCAAAATATCCAAGCCGATCTTCTGCTTTGATCTTTATTCTTCAAAAAATTCTTGATTGATTTTTAATCAAGAACAGATCTTCTTTCCAGCAGGTCCCAATGTCCCATTTTGCTGCTCAATGCTCTTCTTGGCATTTGGAACAAAACAAGCCTTCCAACAAAACAACTTGAATGCCAAGAAGCTCGAATGCCAATGCGCCTTCAACACCTGCGAGCAAAGCCTCAACGTCTTGCCTCAAGATCGCCTTCACGTGAGAGCTCCGACCTGACCAGCCACTCGCGTAGCCTTCTGCTGATCTCGCGATCGCACTCCTCACGGTCCGCCCGCGAGGCTCCGACGCCCACGTGTCCCGCGAAGCTTCAACGATCCGCATACTGTTCTTACGTGCGATCGTCGCCAGAACCCCATTACTGCATGGCTAGACCCCATGACCCTTCCTAATGGGTTAAGGGAGTCAAATCAAGTTTGCTGAGCCCAGATCTAGGTCCTGGGTCAACATGGGTTGACCTAGATTGACCCATACCCTTTCAATTCGATGTTAAATCAAATCCAAAGCTACTTAGGCTCAATTCTCTTCACCGTTGGATTCAGTAGGTCAAACCCAACCCAATTGGCCCAGACCCATGCCTGGGGTCAACCTAGTTGACCAGGTCAACCCAAGTTGACCCAATTAGTCTTAATGGGTCATTTCAACTCTAAATCAAATCCAATCTTTCCCTTGACCCAAACTCTTCATTCATTGGGTTAGTTGACTGGTTTAACCAAGTCAAATATGGATTTGATCAATCATAGCTCTTAATGGGTCAAATTGACATATTTAGGTCAATTAAAATCTATTAAATGCTCTAAATACATTCCTAATCTATTTCAATTCAAAATCACGGCCAAGGTAGCCTAATTTTCCTACTAATTGCGTGGAGATTCAATCCTAGCCGTCCCTCTATTGATTAAGAATATAAATAGGGTGTTTTAGAGTTTGATTGGGGGATCTCTTCTTGCTCTCTCTCCCTAGACTTCCAAATGCCCTGAAATTTCGTGTGAGAGCTCTCCCCATCTTCTCTCATCTTTTCCAAGTTAAACTCGCCTCCAAGACCTCGTCGGCGACGAGATCTTCGACCAACCGAGGATCAAAAGCTTTCAAAGCTTCTCCCGTTCGATCTAAGGCGTTTCGAAGCTCGTGTTCAACTAGGAAATTGTGCGTGGACAATTTACAAGTGCAGCAAACCTAAGAACGCGAAAATCTAACGGTTAGATCTCTAAAAAATCTTTAAAATAGGTCATTCACATAGGGTAAAATAACTCTATGAAAAGCTGCTTTTAAGCCAAAGAAACACCACCCCATGATTTTTGTTCATGTGTAGAGCTTATGCTTAAAATTTCATGAAATTTCGTTGAGTCATTTGCGAGAACGAAGCGATAAACCATTGTAAGGTTTCAGTTCGGCTGATGTTTCACTAGGTGCGTTCTGGACCGTCAATCTCGCGATCAACGGCGCAAATTTGGCCTAACCGCGGCTCCGTCCAATCGCTATATAGATCTCGTGGATCTGTGCATCGTCTGACTCCATCACGATCGTCCGTTCGAAACAGTGCGGATCAGACGACCACAAAATCACGATGACGTGGTTAAGTGAAACCGCGGCCCGTGACAATGATTGCCACAATCATTGCTGGCGGCGCAATCATTGCACCGCCAGGCAATGATAGCCCGCATACTGCGGGACCAATCCTGGGCCGCCAAGTGTCGCCCCGTTATTTTTTCTGTTTATTTTTGTTTTAAATTACTTTTAAACTCATTTTAGTTTCAATAAATCATTAAAAATTCATTTTTAATCCTAAAAATACATATAATATATCAAATTGATCGTATTTTTATTTCATTTAATTTAAAATTAATTTTATTTAAAAATAGTATATATATTTATTTTATTATTTCAAAAATAGTAAAAATATAATTATTTTAATTATTATTATTATTATTTTACTATTTTATTATTATAATAATAATAATAATAATAATAATAAACAATTATTAAGAAAGTCTTAAAATAATAATAATAATAATAATAACATAATGATAATATAATAATAAATAAAAAATTGAAATAATAATGATGATAATAAAAAATAATAATAATGATAATAATAATAAATAATAATGATAAGAATAATAAAATAGTATAATAATAATAATAATAATAATAATGAAAATAATTATGTTTTTATTGTTTTTGAAATAATTAAATAAATAAATTTTATTTTTAAATAAAATTAATTTTAAATTAAAAGAAATAAAAATACGTTCAATTTGATATATTATACTTATTTTTAGGGTTAAAAATGAATTTTTAATGATTTATTGAAGCTAAAATGAGTTTAAAAGTAATTTAAAACAAAATTAAATAGAAAAAAAGGACGGGGCGACACTTGGCTACCCGGGATTGGTCTCGGGGTACCCGGGAAATGCGGCGTAGTGATTGCGCCACTAAGCAATGATTGCCAATGATTGCGGCAATCATTGCCGCGGGCCGCAGTTTCACTTAACCACGTCATCGTGGTTTTGTGGTTGTCTGATCCGCGCTGTTTCGAACAGACGATCGTGATGGAGTCGGACAATGAACAGATCCGCAGGATCTATACAGCGATTGGATGGAGTCGCGGTTAGGACAAATCTGCGCCGTTGATCACGAGATTGACGGTCTAGAACGCACCTAGTGAAATATTAGCCGAATCGAAACCCTAAAATGGTTTTTTCACTTCGATCTCGCAAACGACTCAACGAAATTTCATGAAATTTTAAACATAAGCTCTACACATGAATAAAAATCATGGGGTGATATTTGTTTGGCTTAAAAGCAGCTTTTTAGAAAGCTATTTTACCCTATGTGTAGTGACCTATTCTAAGGGTTTTTGAGAGATCTAACAGTTGGATTTTCATGTTTTTGGGTTTGTTACACTTGTAGATTGTTCATGCACAATTTTCTAGTTGAACACGAGCTTCGAAACGCCTTGGATCGAACGGGAGAGGCTTTTGAAGCTTTTGATCCTCGGTTGGCCGAAGATCTCGCCGCCAGTGAGGTCTTGGCGGTGGGTTTGACTTGGAAAAGATGAGAGAAGGTGACGAGAGCTCTCACACAAAATTCTAGGGCTTTTGGAAGTCTAGGGAGAGAGAGAGAGCTAGAAGAGATCCCCGAATCAAACCCTAAACACCTTATTTATATTCCTAATCAATAGAGGGATGGCTAGGATTGAATCTCCATGCAATTAGCAGGGAAATTAGGCTACCTTGGCCGTGGTTTTGAATTGAAATAGATTAAAAATGTATTTAGAGCATTTAATAGATTTTAATTGACTAAATAGATCAATTTTGGGTTCATTAAGAGCTATGGTTGACCAAGTTCATATTTGACTTGATCAAACCAGTCAATTAGACCCAAGGAATGAAGAGTTTGGATCTAGGGAAGAATTGAATTTGATTTAGAGTTGAAATGGCCCATTAAGGTTAATTGGGTCAACCTTGGTTGACTTGGTCAACCAGGTTGACCCCAGGCATGGGTCTGGCCCATTGGGTTGGATTTGACCCACTGAATCCAATGGTGAATAGAATTGAGCCTAAGTAGCTCTGGATTTTATTTAACATCCAATTGAAAGGGTATGGGTCAATCTTGGTCAACCCAGGTTGACCTGGTCAATCAGGTTGACCCAAGACCTAGGTCTGGGTTAGCAGACTTGGCTTGACTCCTTGAACCCATTGGGAAGGGTCTTGGGATCTAGCCATGTCAAATTTGACCAGATCAACTCTTTGACCTATTCTGGGGGAAAAATCAGGGTCAACAAAGGCAATAGCTTATATCAAGGTTTAAAATTGCGCAATTGGGTATTGAGATGTTTTTCATTCGTGAGGCGAGACATATGCCTCAAAGCATTTTGAGGCGTAAGCCTCAAAATCTAAAAATTGTGTAAAGTAAAAAATAAAGTTAAAAGCGTTTTTTTATATAATACCCAAATATTATGTTAAAGTGACATATTTACTTTCTATTGAACTATGAAGTAACAAATTTGCATACATATGAAATAAAAAATTACACAAGATGTAAGTGGTAAGTAATAAATTGTGTGAAATAAAATTGAAATCCAAAATTACTAGAGAAAAATAATATAAATATATGAATTGCATAAACATATTATATAACATCAAGTTAGCTCTAAATTTTTTCATTCTCAGTTTCATACTCATATACAGTTAATTACTTAAGAAAACTTAAATAGTTGGCAACAACTCAAAAATCATTTGTGCTGTCATTACTAAGATGAGTTTTATTTTAGTCGTTGTCATAACAAATTGATCTCTCCCCTGCCTCATCCTGTAGGGTATAACATCTTCCAATCCATTTCTTCTTCATTTATTTCAGTCATCCTCTTTCATAAATGTTTTTCAACGCAAAGATAAGAGTAATACTCAAATTTTTAGAGGAGATGGTGGTGACTTGTAGATTTCAACTAATCCCCAGTGTCGGCTACGAAGGTGGTGACTACGACGAAGGAGATGGTCTGGAGGTCGAGGCAGTTGAGAGGAAGTTGTTGCGAGTTGGGAGTGCAAGAACGAATAATTTTTTTTGGATTTTTGTATAGGATTTAGCTAAGTTTTAAATTAAAAAAAAAAACATAAATAGAGCGAGGCATATGCCTCATACAAGCAGGCGAGGAATGTCTCAAGGTGGGCCTCAATCAAGATGAGGCGTAAGCCTTATAAAAAAAACTAGTGGCGCAAGCCTTTTAAACAATGGCTTATAGCATTATTTGGACATAAATCCAACTCACCACTAGTTGATACATTCCCCATTGATAAAATAATGTGTAGCTCATAAGTTTACTATTGTATGTGTCAAAAAGGTTAAAGTCATTAACAATATAGGCACATTAACTTTCTCATGTAGTACTATAAAGGGGTGAATCCATCTTTCAATATGCAGATGCCAACATCCTTATGCATTATGATATGACTAACTAATGCTGTAACCTCCTGGATCAGTTGTGATCATAGTTAATTTGAGTGATGTGGTGAATTGATACAATAAAGTCCTGTTGTAATTATCCATGTTGCCTTAGATTTGTCTAGGATGTAACCAACCCAATGATTTATTGTTGATATGGTTTATCCATTTTTTTTACATGGTTTATCCAAATTGATATATGATGTTTCAGGGTTTAGGGTTAAGAGGAGATGCACAAATTAACACATAAAGAACACAATTTTTTTAGTTATCCCACTTTTTATTCATGCAAATATTGATATCTTTTGATGCAAAATTAGAAAATCCAATTCATTAATTCCAAACGATAATATAAGAATCATTGGGTAGTCTCAATTTAAATGTGCGAAGAACAGGTTAACAGATCTTGAGATAAATTTTGGTATATAATTGCATTAATGGCTCATTGCTAAGTCATCTGAAAGGGATATGCAATTTGTACTTTTTAGGAATAAGGAAAATTTCTTTGGACTTCAACAGGCAAAAAATACATTTGTAAAACATTCTCCAAATTTTTTTTTAATTTCTAATGTCTTGAGTAAAATAAGAATGTACCCTCTATATTTTAAACTTATAAGTTTTTATTATACTTATTTCTTTCAACTTTAGTTGAGTTATGTTTCTATTTTGGTGATGGCATTCTTGTCTATAGTGTTTTGCTGTTAAGGTTTTGGGGCTTTGTCATGTAATTAGAGCACATACAAGAGAAATCCTCTAACGACCTTGAGTAAGAAATATTTGGTATACATTACATGCAACAAGAGACTGAAAGATAAAAACTTGAAAAGAAATGTTTGAACGATGATAAGGATCCTCAGCTATGGGTCTATGGCTAAATACGATGGTGGATTTGATGTTATTTGTGATGCTGGACGATTATTTAGATGATAGAAGTTTGTTTTTTATCCCAAGGATGATTTAAGCGTGGTTGAGCACCTTTCATAAGAAATTGTAGCCAAATACAATGGTGAAGATGGAAAGGTCAAATAAAAAAAGAAAGAGAAAAGATTGGGAAATGAATAGAAAAAGTGGGTTGGTTTAGTGCAATTGAAACAATCATTCATTCATGCTTCAGGTTGTGTCCTATTAGTTTTATGGGTAATGTTGAACCTCCAATTTTCAAGTGTTTAGTAGTGCCTTTCAATGTTGGATAGAAATCTTTGTAACATAATATTTTGAGTATATTGATGATGAATTCAACTAAAACTTTTCAGGTGTCATGTTTGCCTTATGCAATTCCATTAGTGATCCAAGATCAGGATGAAGGTTATCGATGAGCCTTCTTTCAATTCAAATGCTAATGATCTAAATTTAATAAGAAGCAAGGGTAACTTCAAATTAAATATGGAGTTAGGAATTTTTTATGCTTTACAGACCCAACTTAGTACTGAAATTTTCATTGAATTTTGTTCACTCAGTTTATGATGCTTTGCTTGTTTTTTAATAAAAAAAGGTTTCAAAAACCATTCTACTTTGGACTAAAACTTTTTGGATGAATGGAAATCCATCCCTTAATAGATTAATAGGCATATTAGAGATTAAAAGATTGGAAGGGGACCCCAAAACTATCTTGTTCAATGTCACTAAGATCACTGTCAATATCCCTTTTACCTTTTTTTTTTTTTTAATATGGGGATAGCATGAATAAGCTATTACATAAAAAGCTGTTTCACAAGATATGCTTCAAAGGTTGACTGACTTAGTAATATGTCATTAGTCAATTCACATCAATGTGTCCACAATTGTTGATCTTAAATCCATATGGATTATGGAAGGATACAAATAACGATATTGGATTAACACAATTTTACATGTGCCTTTGATGTCCAAAGTTGGCAAAGTTATTGCAGTATGGGAGGAGAGGAGAGGAAAATTCAAGATTGATATGATATAATGAAAGTGTTCTATAAGGCACAAAAAATGAAAAGTCCTGCAGGTGATGGATGCAGAATCTCTACAGGTGCCTTTTAATCCTTTTTTTTTCGTTTTCAATACCAATGGTAAATTATTTCCGATCTCAAAGATGATTTAAGAGTGGTTGAGCTCCTTTCATAAGAAATTATAGCCAAATACGACGGTGAAGATGGAATGGCAAATAAAAACAGAAATAGAAAAGATTAGAAAAAGTGGGTGGGTTTAGTGTATTAGCTAAAACAATCATCCATTCAGGCTTCAGATTGCACCCTATTAGTGTGATGGGTAATGTTGAACCTTCAGGTTTCAATTGTTTAGTAGTGTCTTTCAATATAGGGTAAAAGTTTTTCGGAACATAGCATTTTGAGCATATTGATGATGAATTGAACTGAACTTTTCAGGTGCCATGTTAGCCATATGCAATTCCATAAGTGATCTAAGATCAGGATGAAGGTTATCGATGAGCCTTCTCACAATCCAAATGCTAATGAATTAAATTTAATGAGAAGCAAGGGCTACTTTAAATTAAATATTGAGTAAGGATTTTCTTATGCTTTACAAGACAAACTTAGTTTGGGATTTTCATTGAATCTTATTCCCTTAGTTTGTGGTGCTTTGCATTTTCATTTGAAAAGGTTTAAAAACCTTCCTTTTTAGGAAAGAAACATTTCAGATGAATGTAAATTCATTCCTTAATAGATTAATAGGTGTATTAGCGGTTAAAAGATAATGAATGAGACCCTAAATATATATTGCTCCATTTGGAATGAGACCCTAAATATATATTGCTCCATATCACCAAGATCCCTATCAATATCCCTTTTGCTTTTTTAATGTGGGGATAACATGAATAAGTTGTTTCCAAAAAAAGTTGCAGAATAAGATGTGCTTCTAAGGCTAAACGACTTAGTAATATATAATCAATCAATTCACCTCAATGTGCCCACATCTAGTGATCTTAAATCCATATGGATTTCGGAAGGATACAAATGAGGAAAGTTTGATAACATAATATTGCTTGTGCTTGTGGACGTCAAATGCTGGCAAAGTTACTGGAATATGAGAGTATGACTAGCAAAATCAGGTTTCGGGTCAGGTTCGAGTCCAACCCGAAATTGATCTGACACTATTTGATATGACCCAAACCAGACCCGCCTCGGGTCCGGGTCAACTCGACACGACCCACCTCACACGAACCCGACACAGCCTCATGCGGTTTCGCCTTTCGCAGTCACGACAGGGCTTGCTGGTGTGCAGTAGGTTGGGCTCGCCAGTGTGCGAGATGGCGGGTCGCAACAAGACGATGCCGATGAACGTTTGTCACGGGACACCGACACATACGACGTTGACATGCTACAATGATGCAAACTTCGCCGCAGATGACACTTTTGCGCAGACGGGACGACGGGATGCAGCAGGACGATGTTTTTCACAGGCTGACGTCGACGAGTGCAATATTCTCGGGTCAACCCGTGTTGGTTTCGGGTTTCTGGATCAACCCAAACCCGACCCAATTTTATAAACGGGTCAGATTCCCGGTCTCGAACCCGACCTGTTTCTCAAACGGGTTGACCCTAACCCGGAATTTTTTGGGTCAGGTTCAAGTCAGGTTTTCAGGTTCTGTCAAATATTGACACCCTATCTGAGAGGAGAGGATAGAAAAATTAAAGATTGGTACGATATGATGAAAGTGTTGTGTATATAAAAAAATGAGAAAGCCCTGCGGGTGATGGATGCAGAATCTCTGGAGGTGCCTGGTAACTTTTTTTTTTCGTTTTGAATGCCAATGGTAACTTGTTTCTGATCTCGCACCTTTCATATGAAATTATGTCTAAATATGACGGTTAAGATGGAAATTTAAATAAAAAAAGAATGAGAAAAGATTCTGAAAAGAATAGGAAAAGTGGGTTGGTTTAGTGTAGCTAAAACCCTCATCCATTCATGCTTCAGGTTGTATCCCATTAGTGTTATGGGTAATGTTGAACCTTCAGGCTTCAGGTGTTTAGTAGTGTCTTTCAATGTAGAGTAAAAATATTTCGAACATAACATTTTGAGCATATTGATGATGAATTGAACTAAAACATTTCTGGTGCCATGGTAGCTATCCGCAATTCCATCAGTGATATAAGATCAGGATGAAGGTTATCGATGCGCCTTCTCACAATCCAGATGCTAATGATCTAAATTTAATGAAAAGCAAGGACAACT
Source organism: Dendrobium nobile (assembly GCA_022539455.1). Classification (NCBI taxonomy): domain Eukaryota; kingdom Viridiplantae; phylum Streptophyta; class Magnoliopsida; order Asparagales; family Orchidaceae; genus Dendrobium; species Dendrobium nobile. The sequence goes on from CM039726.1 coordinate 61,013,633, forward strand.
CTAAATTAAATATTGAGTAAGAAATTTTTTATTCTTTACAAGGCAAACTTAGTATGTAATTTTCATGCTCCAAGATCAGGATGAAGGTTATCAGTAAGCCTTATCACAATCTTAATGCTAAATGCTAATGATCTTAATTTAATGAGAATGAATAGTAACTTTAAATTAAATATGGAGTAAGGAATTTTAGGCTTTACAAGTCAAACTTCATATGAAAGTTTTGTTGAATTAGGTTTCAAAACACGATTGTGATGACAACCTGTCTGCCTTGTTGATGCAAAATATAATCAACATCAAGAGTATCAAAGAAGCTAGAATTTAGAAATATTGGCTTTTGATAGTGGAGCTTTAGCGCTTCATCTGATTCTAAAGCCAAGAAAATGAATGATTCACATAAAAGATTATGCGTGAAGTTAACCCTCATTAATCCTATCCTTAATTTTCTGTCCACTAATTAGGGATTAATGAAGTTTTGAGGTGCCCTTACTTACTAGTAGGCATCAATGTGGTGGGTGATGGTCAATACGTCAAAACTAGGTGTTCCTAAATAATACTGAATGTGAAATGGCCATGCAAAAGGACAGATGGTAAAACTATATATAAATAATTAAATTATCGTTAGGGTTTCCTAAATAGTACTTTAGATGAAATGACCATGCAAAAGGATTATTGGTTGTACTTGAGTCGAGATGAATTCCTTTGCATTTGTCTTATGGATGCTGATTCTTCCTTTGCAGTGTTTCAATCTTCTATGACCTTTCCTCGAGTTCCTTGAATTTTTTTTTTCTCATTCTTTCTTCTTGTACTTTCTCCCTTTTTCAGTCATGCTATGTTTCACATCATATTAGCCTCTTTTTTATATATCTTAGGAGCATTATCTAACCCCTAAATGATTTTTTAGAATTAAAATAATTAATGAAGTTAAATGTTGCATCTAACAAAGGCTGATGAGCATGAAATGAGAAAGAAAATGACAACAACAACAACATCAAGCTTTTGTCCCACTACGTGAGGTCGGCTACATGAATCCTTTTTCGCCATTGTATCCGGTTAAAAGTCAAATTCTCATTTAAATCTAATAAAAAAAGATAATTTCTAATATTTTCTAATCAATTCTTTTTAGGTCTACCTCTACCTTTCTTAATATAAATCAAATCTAATACCTCAACTTTCCTAACCGGGTCATCGAAAGGCCTTCGTTTAATGTGACCAAACCATCTAAGGTGATTCTCTCTAATCTTATCTTCCACTGGAGCTACTCCAACCTTTTCATGTATATGCTCATTTCGTATCCTATCTTTAAGGGTCAAGCCACTCATCCACCTAAGCATCCTCATCTCTGCAACACTTAACTTAGTATTATGCTTCTCTTTTAATGGCCAACATTCGGCACCATAAAGCATTGCAGGTCTCACCACCATCTTATAGGATTTTCCTTTAAGTTTGAGGGGGACTTTTCTATCGCACATAAGCCCGATGCATTCCTCCACTTCAACCATCCAACTTGAATTCTGCTGATAATATGCCCATCAATTTCACCATTAGTCTAAACAATAGATTCAAGATATCTAAAACGTGTACTCGTATTAATGACTTGGTCACCCAAAGTCAAAATCCCCTCATTAGGTCTATTGCTACTAAATTACAATCTATATATTCAGTTTTACATCTACTCAAGCAAAAACCTTTAGACTCTAAAGTTGACCTCAATAATTCAAGTTTACCTTCAACTCCCTCTCTAGTCTTATCAACAAGAAGAATATCATCAACAAAAAGCATACACCAAGATACATCCTCTTGCAAATGTCTAGTGAGAACATCCATGACAAAAGCGAAAAGATATGGACTTAAGGCTGATCCTTGATGTAATCTGATAGGTACCACTTGAGTATTTCAAGCGATTCCTATCGAATCTAAGCCAAATCGCAACAAATCCGCTGTTTTCTATGAGAAAACAGCCACCAAACACAAAAACAGTGGAAAAAATCTGAGAGAACTCGTAGGGAAAATAGGAAAAACAATAGCAAACGATTGAATTTCACTAGTCGATGCAAAAGACAAGAAAGATACAAGTTTCTTTCGATTCGAGAGGAAGGAATAACTCTCCAAATCTCTAGCCGTAGCCTAGAGCCCAAAAGCAAAACTAACTCTCTCCCAAATCAACATGAAAAACTCAAACCTAGGTTAACTCCCTCTTAATACAATCTAATTCAAAACAAAAGCAAAAGGACCTCTCTACCCTTCCTTCTCCCTCCAAAAACACTTAAACCATGTTTGAATTGCAAGTGGACCCCACCCCTTGGCCCTTTCCCTCTTCCGCCTCCCCCCTGTTTCGTTTCCGCCTGGAGAAGACCCGGACCGGCTGAGCCGGTCCAGGTTGGGCCGGTCCAGGCTGGACCGGCCTAACATTACCCCCCTCCCAAAGGTGGACCGGCTGGACCGGCCTAACATTACCCCCCTCCCAAAGTACCACCTTGTCCTCAAGGTGGAAAGCAGGAAACTGCTCTGCAATCCTCTCCTGTGACTCCCAGGTGGCCTCATAGTCTGGGAGGCCGCTCCACCTAATCTTCACTTCCTTTTCCCCCTTCTCATTGATGCGCACTCCTTCTACCGCTAGAGGCTCCAATGTCACTTCCATGTCCTCCCTCAATGTGCTGGGCAGCTCTGGGCTTACTGCATGCTCCCCCACCACTCTCCTCAACTGTGAGACATGAAAAACGGGGTGTATTCTGGCTGTTGGAGGAAGCCTCAATCTATAGGCCACCTCTCCAATTCTCTCCTCCACTTCAAAAGGGCCAAAATATCTTGCTACGAGCTTCTCATTTCTCCTTTGGGCCATAGTCCTCTGTCGGTATGGTCGGAGCTTCAAGTAGACCTTGTCCCCAACTGCAAACTGTATGTCTCTCCTTTTGCTGTCCGCCTGCTTTTTCATAAGTTGCTGGGCTCTAAGTAAATGCCTCTTGAGCTCTTCCAACACCTGATCTCTTTCCTTCAAATGCTGATCCACTGCAGATACTGGAGTACTACTATGGCTGTAGTGTACCAAATGTGGGGGGTCCCTCCCATATAACACCTTAAAAGGTGTCATCTTGGTCGCCGAGTGAAAGGAGGTATTGTACCAGTATTCTGCCCAAGCTAGCCATTTGGCCCACTGCTTTGGTGTTTCAGACACGAAACACCTCAAGTATGTCTCCAAGCTCCTATTCACCACCTCCGTCTGCCCATCAGTCTGTGGATGGTAGGCTGTGCTCCTCTTCAATACTGTTCCCTGCATCCTAAATAGCTCCCTCCAAAAATAGCTCAGGAATACCTTGTCCCTATCAGAAATAATATACTCTGGTACCCCATGCAGACGGACTATCTCCCTCACAAATGCTGCTGCTACAGACACCGCTATGTACGGGTGTCTTAAGGGAATGAAATGAGCATATTTGCTCAGCCTGTCGACCACTACGAGTATAACTGTGTAGCCTTCTGATTTTGGGAGCCCATCAATGAAATCCATAGTAATTTCCTCCCAAACCTTCTCTGGTAGGGCCAGAGGCTGTAGTAATCCCCCTGGTGCCATTGTCAGGTACTTGCTCCGCTGGCAGATATCACACTTTGCCACCATCTCCTCTACATCTTTCCTCATCCCCTTCCAGTACAATTCTGCAGCTAATCGACTATAAGTTTTTTGCACTCCTGAATGCCCTCCTATGGCACTCCCATGAAACTCCTGTAGCAGCTGTGGAATGTGGATGGAAGACCTCGGAATCACACTCATTCCCTGATAGTACAGTCTCTCTCCCATAACCGAGTAGCCTGGGTGGCTGTTCCCATCTGATAACACATCTTCTTTGATTTTTCTTAGCTCCTCATCCTGAATGCTCTCCTCTTTGATGGCTCCCCAATCTATCAGTACTGGTACAGATACAGCCATCCCTTGGAGCTCCCCCATACAGCGTGATAAGGCATCCGCTGCCTTATTCTCTAGTCCCGGTCGGTAGTGGATCTCAAAATCATATCCCAGCAGCTTGGACAACCATCTCTGGTGCTCCTCTGTGACCATCCTCTGCTCTAACAAGTATTTCAGGCTCCTATGATCAGTCCTGACAATAAAGTGTCTGCCCAATAAGTAAGGTCTCCACTTCTGGATGGCTAGTATAATAGCCATCAGCTCTCTCTCATAGACAGACTTCAGCCTAGCCCGGGACGACAGTACCTGACTGAAGTAAGCTATGGGCATGTGGTTCTGCATCAACACTGCTCCCAATCCATAGCCTGAAGCATCTGTCTCCACCACAAACACCTGGTTGAAGTCCGGCAGTGCAAGCACTGGCACTGTCGTCATGGCCTTCTTCAGCTTCTCAAAAGCCTCTGAAGCTGCTTCTCCCCATAAAAAGTTGTCCTTCTTCAACTGCTCTGTCAGTGGCCACGCTATGGTACTGTATCCCCTCACGAACCTCCTATAGTAGCCTGTCAATCCCAAGAATCCCCTGAGCCCCTTCAAGGTCTTGGGTTGAGGCCATGCCAGCATTGTCTCTATCTTGGACTGATCTGCAGCAACTCCCTCCTGGGATATCACATGCCCCAGGTACTCCACCTGTGCCTGAGCGAAGTCACACTTCTTGAAGTTGGCCTTCAACTGATGCTCCCTCAGCACACCCAACACCACTCTCAGGTGCTCTAGGTGTTCCTTCTCAAAAAATATCATCAAAAAATACCAACACAAACCTGCGGAGGTGTGGCTTGAAGATCCGGTTCATCAAGGCCTGGAATGTGGCAGGTGCGTTGGTGAGGCCATCCATCAACTCATCAATCACAGGGATAGGAAACTTATCAGGCACAGTCTCCTTGTTTAGAGCTCTATAGTCTACACAGAACCTCCAACTCCCATCCTTCTTTTTCACAAGCAGAACTGGACTAGAGAAATGGCTCACACTGGGTTGAATGATCCCTCCTTCTAGCATTTCTCCCACCAGCTTCTCAATCTCATCTTTCTGCACCTGAGGGTATCTGTAAGGCCTCACACTGATAGGAGATACTCCCTCTTTCAGGATAATCTGGTGCTCCTGCTCTCTGTCAGGTGGTAGTCCCACCGGAGGTTGGAACACATCCTCAAATTACTGCAGAAGAGGCTGAACCAACGTGGGAATGAGCTTTTCCTCCCCCTCCTCCTGCTCCTCCAGGCTCTGCAGCTCCACAAGGAATCCTCCTCCTTCCTCATGGATGATTTTCGCCATTGATCTGAGTGACACTCCAGCTCTGGACAATCCTGGTTCCCCTTTTAGCTTCACCTCTTCCCCTCCACAATTAGCTCCATCACCATGGTCCCCCAGTTCACCTTGGTTTCACCCAAGGTTTGTAGCCACTTCATGCCCAGAATGACATCCGTGCTACCCAACTTCAGGGGTAGGAAGTCCTCTACCACCCTGGTCTCCTGTAGCCTCATCTCCACCCCTTTGCAAATCCCAGTGCTTGACTCAATCTTTCCTGTCCCCATCATCACCCCATAACTGCCTGTCTCAGTAGGCTCCATCCCTAATTCCTCCGCCACCTGGGTGGATATGAAATTGTGGGTTGCCCCACTGTCAATCAGGACCACTACCTCCCTCCCAAGGATTTTCCCCTTCACCTTCATCGTATGGCTAGGAGTAAATCCCAACACAGAATTGAGGGATACCTCAGCTACCTCCAACTGGGGATCAATCTGCTCCTCATCAGAATCATCACACTCTTTAGGCGCCTCGTCTATATAGACGGTGAGAGCCCGAAGGGCGCGATCCTTGCATCTGTGCCCTGGAACAAACTTCTCCTCACATCTGAAACAAAGGCCCTTAGCCCTCTTCTCCTGCATCTCTTCCTCAGTCAGTTTCTTGAAGCTTCCAGCAGATCTGGTCACCCCGCTCTTCTCCTTTCCACTCTCCTTAGGGACGCTAGGGCTTGGCCCTTTTGGAGCCAAGTAAGTGGTAGTTGTCCTGGTGGGACCTTCTGAGTGGTTGTTTCTCCAAGTTCGGGCGTTGGTCTTTTGATTCTCCACCAACTGAGCCAATTCCATCGCCTCCCTTAGGTCTCTTGGTCTCATGACCTTCACAGCATCTCTAGTTTCTAGTTTGAGACCCTTCATAAAATTTCCCCCCAAAGTACTGTTTGAGAGGCCCTCCATGTCTCCCACTAAACTCTCAAATTTCTTCCTGTATTCCTCCACTGTTCCCTCCTGAGTGAGGGCGTAGAACTGTTCTGATATCTCCCATGGGCTGCTCCCCCTGAATCTCTCCCTGATAGCCTCCTTGAAGTCCCTCCAGGACCTCACCGGTTCCCACTTATCCATGTACTTGAACCAGGCAAATGCCGCCCCTTCCAAGCACATACTAGCAGCCATCAATCTCTCCTCCTCCATCAGGCCGTTCACTGCAAAATACCTCTCCACCTTGTGGATCCACTCATCCACATTTCCCTCCTCGAATACTGGCATTTTCAGCTTCCTGGCCCTCGTGTCCACCCCGTATGCCCTATTCCCCCCATGGCCTCCTCTGTCCCAAGCTATGGGGTCTTCCCAAGTTCCTCTTTCTCCATATCGGGGCTCATCCTCCCTCCTTGGCCGCCGGTAGCCATTTTCCCCTCGTGCCCCGCCATGGTGGTTATAGATCCCCCACAGCCGGTCCACTGGGTCGGGCCTCCGACGTCGCCAATCATCTTCTCTTCCTTACCGGAAGTCTCTCCTTCTGTCATGTTCTTCTCGTCTGATGGACTCCAGAGGTGGCATCCTCCCGTTGCTGTTAAGCAGTTCCACCTCCTCTTCCTCTTTTGGATTCACCTTCTCCTTACCCCTGCTCCCACTACCTTCTCCTCTTTCCTCCACTGGCACAGCCCTTGCTTGCCCTTCCAACAACTTCTTCATCATCTCCTCCAAAGCCATGAATTTCCCTTCCACATTCTCGCTAAATGTGGCCATCTTCTCCTCCAGATCCGCCTTAAGTTGAACCATCTCGGTCTCCAAGACTTCTACTCGCTTAGATGCCATGGGAAACAACGAGATGCCTCCGGATCCTCCAAAAATCAGCAAAAAACTGCAGCGAAACAATGGAAAAAACAGCCCTCCACCGCCCGGATCTTGCTCTGATACCAATTTGATAGGTACCACTTGAGTATTTCAAGCGATTCCTATCGGATCTAAGCCAAATCGCAACAAATCCGCTGTTTTCTATGAGAAAACAGCCACCAAACACAAAAACAGTAGAAAAAATCTGAGAGAACTCGTAGGGAAAATAGGAAAAACAATAGCAAACGATTGAATTTCACTAGTCGATGCAAAAGACAAGAAAGATACAAGTTTCCTTCGATTCGAGAGGAAGGAATAACTCTCCAAATCTCTAGCCGTAGCCTAGAGCCCAAAAGCAAAACTAACTCTCTCCCAAATCACCTTCCAAATCAACATGAAAAAACTCAAACCTAGGTTAACTCCCTCTTAATACAATCTAATTCAAAACAAAAGCAAAATGACCTCTCTACCCTTCCTTCTCCCTCCAAAAACACTTAAACCATGTTTGAATTGTAAGTGGACCCCACCCCTTGGCCCTTTCCCTCTTCCGCCTCCCCCCTGTTTTGTTTCCGCCTGGAGAAGACCCGGACCGGCTGAGCCGGTCCAGGTTGGGCCGGTCCAGGCTGGACCGGCCTAACATAATCCAAATGAAATAGGAAAATACTTGGTCAAACCACCTTGTGTTTGAACACAAGTAATAGCTCATGCATACATATCTTTAATGATTTGAATATAAGCATTATTAACTCGTTTCTTTTCAAGAACTCTTCATAGCACTTCTCTTGGAACTTTATCATATGTTTTCTCTAAAACAATAAATGACAAAAAATAAATTAATTAAGGTTCACTCAAGAATCTTCATTGAATTCCACATGCTCCCCACCCTACATCAAAATGGAAAAGAAAAAGGAAAAAAAAAAATGAAGGAAATAGAGAAATGAACGGGGTTGGTTCAATCTACCGGGTTTAGCTTAAACCAAGGCATGAAATAGTTTCATCCTTTCATGGTCCAGGCTGTGTTCGAAAGCCAGCTCCAATTAGAGTGATGTGCACTGTTCAGCCTTCATCTGATTAAAGGCACGCCTTTCAAATGCTGGGTTAAAATCGACTGGAATATGATTCTAAGGAGACTGATGAAACGGAACTAAAACTTCTCAGCTTTCAATTTCATTCTATATTATTCTATACTATACTACTAATACGCTATACTATATTATACTATACTACTACTATACTATAATATATTATTATATAGTTCTTCTATAATATACTACTATCTAATACCAACAATACAATACTACTACTATGCTTGATTATATTATACTATACTATATTATACTACTATACTACTATACTGTCATAATTCTATACTACACCACCACTATTATACTATACTATAACTATATTATACTATACTATAGCTATGTTGCATTATATTATAATATAACTATACTATATCATACTATAATTATATTATACTATACTATACAATTATACTATATTGTATTGTACTATACAATCATAATATACTATACTATACTACTATACTATACCATATTATTCTACTACTTCTATAATATACTACACTATACTACTATCTTATACTATATTATACTATGCTATACATACTATACAATACTATACTAATACTATACAATATTACATACTACTATACTATATTATATTATACTATACTATACTACTATACTATATATACTACTATGCAACTATACTATACTACTACTTTACTACTATACAACTATATTATACTACTATACTAGACTACTTTACTACTACACTACCATACAACTATACTATTGACTGTATATAAATCTCTATGACTTTTAAATGTTATTCGGTCTTATTGATTGCTATATTAGGATATTTAATTGAAGAAAACTTGCATTTTTGCTGATAAATGTGATGTTAATAAGTTTTTAAGTTTTTTCTTTATCTTGTCTTCTGTGGATGCAGCCCTCGGGTTGAATTTTGTGGGTACAGTATTCCTCATCCATCAGAAAACAAGGTTAACATAAGAGTTCAAACTACAGGTACATTAAGCTCCTCTTTTATCTTTATCTGCAATGTTTTCTATTATTTTCATCATTTTGGTTTTAGAAAATTCACTTGTTTTCTTACTTGATGATTTAACATGCCAGGTTAGATTTTTAGGATTTGATTCATAAATGGCCTAACCTAAGTCTAGTCAACGCAAATTTGACGTATTTATGAACCCGATTCGACTAAACGGAATATGTACCCAACATGACACGGAAAATATACAAGTCATGTTGAATTACTATCAAACTGATCCAAATGGATTTTTTCAGCAATAATAACTGCAAAACTCCTCTTTTTTATTTTACTTTTAGTTGTAACTTAAAATATATTTATTTTTAGCTAAAATTGTTAATATGAATGAGACTGATATTACAATTTTTCTTCTTGTAATTTAATTTGAAAACAGGTGATTCAGCAAAGGATGTGCTGAAAGAATCTTTCCAAGATCTGATCTTCTTATGCCAGCATGTGAGGTCTACATTTGAAAAATCTGTTGCAGATTTCAAATCTACCCAATCTCGTCAGGAAATGAACGGAGCTTAGTTTCCAACATTTCCTCTTAGGCTGTTATGTCTGAGAAGTGGAACAGAATATTTATCCGCGAACTCTGAAGGTTTTCTATTTCTTTAAAATATTATTGTCATAAAAAAAAGTGCAATGCTGAATGATTACTGTACGAAAATTTTTTAGGTGAGGATATATCATATATGCTTATTGAAAGTTGGTTAGAATGGATGCCAAAATTATTAAATTTATTTGCAAATAATTTTAATATATAAATTATGAATTTGATCTGCTTCACTTCTAAATTTTATCAAATCAAACATATTAACATTTTATATTTTATTTTAATTTGGAGAAAATTTGAGTGAAAAATAATTATTTTTAGTAATTTTACGTTGTATTAGTGCTCTCTCTCTCTCTCTATATATATATATATATATATATAAACTTTTATGTTGTTTCGCAGTATAAGAAAAACTATTGTTTTCTCCGTTCATTCGAATAAAAAATGATTTAGTTGTTTTTCTGCGATTTTTTTTTATGAAATTTATTTTTAAAATAGATTTTGGAATTACTTGGCAAAATAATTTTCTCTTAACTTTGTAAACATTTATTTTTTTAATGAAAATTAGAGGCCATTTTAAGTACTCGATAAGCTGAGAAATTATTAGGCGCATATTTTGTACGCAAAATATGTATAGTACTTAATTTTACTCGAATTTCTTTGTATTAGCTGCATAATAAAAAAATTAAAGCATGTGGATATTGAAACAATTTGAATGATTAGCACAGCAAAGTTTTAATCAAAATCTTATTTAATAAATTAGTTGTGTAAATTTATTTATTTATTTTGAGAAATTTTTCAACGATGAATGTTAAATTGTGATTAATCTAATTTCGAAAGATATTTGTAATATGTCTAATTTTTTAAAATAAAATAAATAATACAGCTCCCTTAAATTTCGCCAATTTATCGTCGTCTCATTTAGATCTTTTCCTTCAACTAAGTAAATAGAAATGAATATGTACAGAAGGAAAATTTTTAAATTTACACATTATTAGACTATTTATTTCAAATTTTAAGATTTGTGAAAGAGAAAAATTATTTCGATTCATTAAATTCTATGGATGACAGAGTTTATTATTTTTTAAATCTAAATAATAATGAGATTAAAATGACATTTATAAAAATATTATAATTTTAAAACGGAAACATTATGTTTTAGTTTTAATTAAATCTCATTTAAATCCTACTTAAAATAGGATACTAAACAATCCATAGTTCTAAATAGTACCGCGAGGCAGCTTACCCTTCCGTCGATAACGAGCGGCTGATTGTCCTTTCTTCGTCTCCAGCTTGCTTAGCTACTTTATCCACTGGAAATACAAATCTCTTTAGCTTCAGAGGACGCCAATGGCTTCTTCCTCTCCTTCGGCTCTTCTGGTTTCCTATGGTCTCTCTTTTTTCCACTCTTTACTTCTAATTAAGCTGTTGGAATAATAAATTACACTCTGAGAAAATGTGATTTCGCTTAGTATTCTTAATTTTACCGTCCAGTTGTTTATGTTGAATGCCTAATTAAGGTTTTCTTTTAGCCTTTTTGTTAGTTCATAATCTTTCCTGGATTTTCTTTTTTGGGGAAGACGATTTACGTTAGCTTGCATCCTGATATTGGACGAATGAGTTGTGGAAATTGATGAATTTTTGTCCATTGTTCCTAAATTTGGGATTTTTTTAAGGGAATACTGATCTCTCAAACTTTAGAGATATTATTGAAGCAGATCACTTGAAAAACACAGTTTTGAAAAGTTTCTACTGATATTTCGATTTATTAGGGCACGGTCACGTATCTGAAGAGGGGTTTTATTGGTCTGCACATTTTGATTTCCTGAAAAGAATGAATAATTTGCTTAGCTTAATCAGAATATATTTCCTTGCTCAACTTCACCTCAGCCAAAGCTATTCTGTCATTGTATAGGTATAAACTCTACTAAGAGATCCCCCTGTTGTTTCCATGAGATGTTCCCAAAAAGGATGCCAAATTTTAAACTAGGATGCTTTTATTCAAGCACTGGAAGAATAGTTGCCAGTGTGGAGGAATTTACTGAGGAAAACACTCTGATTAGTCGAAGAACCATGCTCAGATTGATTTCAGCAGCTACTGCTTTTGGAATGTCCACAGCTAAAACAAATGGAGCTGGGTTGCCTGAGGAGCAAAAACCAAGAATTTGTGATGAAGCATGTGAGAAGGAGCTTGAAAATGTAGGGTGAGATTGCACCTCCTTGAAGCTTTACCTACTCTTTGGTTCATATTGTCTCTTTTATTTTATAAGATTATTTATAGCTGAGACTATTGCAAAATATGGGTTAGGAATTGGATGGGTCTTATGCCTTAACAAATGAAATGGATAACTATAATAGTCTTTCTTAGTCTTGAGGGCTTAAATGGGTTATATTGTAACTCTATATAATTCATCTTCGGGAGAATATGGTATCGATGAAATCATTTCTTCCCTCTACCTCAACTGTTCATTTTCATCGAGTATCCGGTGAACTTGTTTCACTGTTTATCCTCGATCCTCAAAATCTTAACAGATTCACTCTTCTCTAAGTGATCAAATATGAGTCCTTTGTAATCCAATCCATATAAGAAATTCTCTTAAGCTTAATCTTTCTCCTCCCTCTCTGCTCTTTGGTATTGATCTCCATATGTAGTAGGGTCTTGATATCTTCCATGGATAATATTGTATCCAACAACTTTTACCTCGAATAACCTTGTAGTACATCGAAATTGATAACATCAATGGAATATATGTAGTAGGGTCTTGATTTCCATGGATAATTCTTAAGTTCGGTAAATTGTTCATTAATTTCTCTTTCTCTTGTAATTAGGTGCCAGTGGTAACGACAGAAACTGGTTTGCAATATAAGGATATACAAGTTGGTGTTGGTCCAACTCCACCTATTGGTTTTCAGGTATCTTTTCATTACCCATTAGCATTCAAAAGAACATTATTTTATGGTCATTTCTTTGATTTATTTGTTTCTCATCATTAGCTATTTGTTAATCTGCTATTTCTCGTTTGCATCACATATTTTGAATTTATGACTGAAGGAAATTATTGAATTATCTTATTTCATTTATGTGTTTAGAATGGTGGCAACTAGTTTATCTATTTTCTTATGAAGCTCGAGCTGATCTTTAATGTGATATGAGTTTCAAAATATTGTTTAAGATTACTTATTAACTTTGTTTTATTGATTTCAAGCCATAATAGAGCTTTAATCGAGCTTAGCTGATTATATGTAAGATGTTAATGATTTAAACAAATAGGTGAGATTTTTAAGCTATCAATCTAGTTATTTGCTCAATAATTTCATCAAATTTATACTTCCCTTTAAATTGATATCTTTTAAATTATATAAAGTATAATAATATTGATATAGTAATATCGAATAAGTTAATAAAAAATTATTGAATTATTATGAAATGAGCATTTTATCGGATTTTGGCGAGCTACTTATTGAATAAAAATCAAATAGATTCACATATGTAAATAAGCAAGCAGATCAATATTTAGGCTTCGTTTGGGGTTGCTTTCTTACTGCTTTTTTAAGTAGGTTTCTAGTACAAACATTTTATTTTTTTTACTAGAAAGCTGCTTTAAGAAGCAGTAAGAAAGCCGTCCCAAATGAAACCTTAAGCTTCTTGTTCATTTATATGTCTGAGGTTCAAAAATTTTGTTCGTGTTGGTTCTACTATCTAAATAAATAAACATATAGGAGTCTTATATAAACATTTATCAAGCGATTCATCAAATGTTATAATTTTCTTACATCCCTACCTAAAAGATTTGATCCAATCAGATGAAGCTTGAAAACTGGAAAGGCAATTTGTCAAATTGAGTCAAAGAATTTATGAATGATATGTGTGCAGCAATTAATGATTCTATACAATTCTTTCAACTATGGAGCTGAACTTGCATTCTATACAATTCAGGTTGCAGCAAATTATGTTGCCATGGTACCAAATGGTCAAATATTTGACAGGTTAGCATTTTCAACTCAGTTAGAAGATGTATATACTCAGTTTGGATAAATATTTATGTTGCGACCAATATATTTTTTAATTATAAATCATTTAAAGTAGGTTTCTTATTTGAAAACATGATAAGTAAATGCACAGCACATAAAAAATAAAAAATTGGATCATTTTTTTAATGAGTTAGTCTAACAAATACTAACCTTGCGCAAATTCGACTAATTTACAATCCTAATAATTAGGGGTGTTAATTTTTGACACGACCCGAAACCCGACCCGAACCCGATCTGGAAAAATCCGGGTTAGGGTCAACCCGGACCTGAAACGGGTCGGGTTCGGGTTCAACAACTCAACTCATTTTAAAAATCGGGTCGGGTTCGGGTTGACCCAACAACCCGAAGTTGACACGAAAACTCCTATTTGACTCGGAAAATCTTTTTTGATCCGATTTTGACCCGAAAATCGAATATTGGTCCGATTTTGACCTGAAAATCAAAATTTTAGGTGAACTTCAGGTCATTCGTGTCGGGTCGGTTTGACCCGGACTCGAATGAGGTCAGGTTTGGGTTGACCTGAATAGTGCCGGGTCAGTTCCAGGTTCGACCCGACTCGTTGACCCGAATTGACACCCCTACTAATAATATGAATATGGTTTAGATTTTTTAATTATACTTAAGATTAGAATCAGTTTTCACGACTATTAAAACATGTAAAAATTTTAATATATATATATATATTGCTATAATTTATTTTTATTCTTAATGCTTTCAGTTCTTTGGAGAAAGGTCTGCCCTACATATTTCGTGTTGGTTCTGGTCAGGTATGTAACTACACACACATGCTGATTATATTCTTACTTTGCATATTTGTGATATCCTTAAATATTGTACTTCTCAACTCGACTCTATTCATTTACAATCTTAGCTGCAACTTTCTTATAGTTCTTGAGAAATTTTAACTGAGTTAATTATGTTTCTATAATAGGTAATAAAGGGACTTGATGAAGGGATATTGAGCATGAAAATTGGAGGGAAACGACGACTATTCATACCAGGACCAGTTAAGTTGTATTATTATGGGATTGCAATTTTTTATAACTTTAAAAATATGGCACCAGTCTAATCAATAGATAAGTTGCATGAAGTAAATTATAACTAAGAATGGCATGAAGCTAGAGAATATTTAGGCTTCGTTTGTAATGGCTTTTTTATTGCTTTTTAAAGCAGCTAGTAAAACTAAAAAATTGCTTCAAAAAACTATAAGAAAGCCGTTCCAAACGAAAACTTAGGATTTGTCTGGGATGGATTTCTTCCTGCTTCTTAAAACAACTTTTTAATACAAAAATTAAAAACTTTGTACTAAAAATCTGTTTTAAGAAGCAGTAAAAAAGCCGTCCCAAACGACGCATTAATCTAAAAGATTGCCGACCAAATTTGGATATATGCCCTTTTCTTTGAGAACCACAGAACATATTGTTTTAGCTAGAGCTGTTTGGTAGCTTTTAAAATGGCAATATGAAAGTAAACATTTGGAAGCGGTCTCTTTGTTTTCCAAGTTAATTCTTTTATTGTTCTTTAAAGTATATTTTTAGTTCAAAAATTTATAATTCAAAAACTGTTTTACAAAGCAATAAGAAAGCTATCCCAAACGAAAGATTTGTTTCAATTAAGATTGTCAAAGCCAACCATGTTTGCATTGTTCTGAACAGCTGGCTTTTCCTAAAGGCCTGAGTTCAGCACCAGGAAGGCCAAGAGTGGCACCTAACAGCCCTGTTGTTTTTGATGTGAGCTTGGAGTATATACCAGGACTTGAAGTTGATGAATGAACTCAACTCAGTATTTCTTTATTTATATGCATTTTTTCTTACATTCATTCATCCTATTGTTTCAATCTATAATGAGGATGTAAAATGCAAATGTTTACAATTTGATGAAATGATGTAATTTTCAATTCATATTATTTATGGCAATAAGTGTTCCTTTGAACTCCAAACACTAAATAAAGCTGCAGTAAATGGAAATATTGAAAAATGCATATATTTTTGGACAAATTTATAAACTAGGTATTATTAAAATTTTAATAATGTAATTGAGTATCAAAAAAATAAATTTAAGAATAGGCAAAGTTGACCATTAAACGGGCGAATTATGCGGACTCAGACTTGATGAGCCATGTCTCAATCAACGAACTAATATACAACATATTTAAAAAAAATGTTACTATTGTAAGTTGTTCGTTAAATTGGCGATTTGCTATAGTAAATTTTTAAAAATAATTTAAAAATAAAATAAGTAATAAATATACTTAAAAAATAATTAAATATTAAAAAAGAGGAAAAAAATAAAAAATAATAATGTTAATGTAAACTATAATTTATATATTTTAATAGAAGTTAATACTTTAACAATATATATTCTTCAAAATTTGATAAAAAAATTATTTATTTTGACAATATTAAGATTATAATTGGTATTTTTAATCGATAGGCATTATACATAAAAGTAAAGTGACTGAAAAAAAATTAATGATTCAAAGTTTTTTTTTTAAACCCAGACTTCGAAAATAAATATCATAACTTTATATTTTTTCTATATTTTTTATTTTTAATTATTTTTCAAATATATTTATTTAATATATTTTCACTTATTTTATTTTTAAATTATTTTTTCAAAATTTATTATAGCAAATCACCCATTTAACAGGCAACTTACAATATTAATTTTTTTTCTTAAATAAATCACCCATTTGATGGGCGACTTTACCTACTCTTAAATTTATTTTTTTCAAAACTTAATTACATTATTAAATTTTTAATAATACCTGGTTTAAAAATTTTCTCTACATTTTCTTATGCACTTTGAAAGTGAGTTTTATTTAGGTTTTATTTGAGACCGCTTTCTTACTGTTTTTTAAAATAACTTTTTAATATAAAAATTAAAATATTTACACTAAAAAATCATTTTAAAAAATAATAAAAAAACTGTCCCAAAGAAATCTCAATACAGTGAGTTCTAATTGTGCTTTTTTGTTTGCATGAACTCATTTTTGTCGAATTTAATTTCAATATCGTTCAAATTATACAGGTGACAATCTTCAATACAAATGTGGGGATTTATATAATGTTCTCAGTAACCTAATTCAAATAATCAAGCAAAAGAACAGGTATATAGACTACAAAAGGCTAATAATTTTGAAATAATAAATTATTTTCAGTATTTTAGCTAATATTTAAAAAAGAACAGATGAACAGAGATGTATTTTCAAGGATTATAGCTTGCTAAATGTAATTTTATGAGCCTATTCAACAGATATGATAGAAAATTCCATTCTACTCATAAAAATGAACAAACTATTATACAATCTTATCGCCCATAATCATATAATCATGAAAATCCATATGAAGAACTGTTAGATTTTGCATTAGCTTAAGCAAACTAAACATTAGAATAATTGGTTTGGACGTTAGCAACAAACATTCAGTGATCGTACAGAGTACATGAGCAGCTTGACTGAACAAATAGCAGAAATTTTGTACAAAATAAAGGCTTAGCATCATACTTCCTTTGGATGGCACTACTGAATATTTTTCATATAACAATCACACATTGGGGGCATAAAATCTCTTTTTAACAACTCGAAAATACATGGAAGGAAGTCTGATAGTCATCACTCATCTACATTGAGTCGGAGCTTCAGCGTCGATCATGGCGTCTGAAAACGCAACAAGAGTTAGAAGATTATTAACAACAATGGTTATGGATTACAGATGAAACAAAATGATAGGAAATACTTGAGTTCGCAAGTAACCCTAATGAGAAATACTTGAGTTCGCAAGCAAACCTAACAATAATCGGTAAAAAAATGAGAAAACCAATGAAAATATGGTGGAAGATCAATCAAACAATAGATAATCTTATAGAACGCAAAGCGAAACAAGAACGAAATAAAGATACAAGGGATCCTCAATTCGGGAGGAGATTCGTCTCTCTCAAATCTCTAGACAAGAGAGTCAAGAGCCCAAGTCGCCAAGAAACCCTAATTGAGAACAAATCCAAACATAATTCCTCTCTAAACATCTCATGCTCTTTAATACAAAACTTTTCTAATCTAATTTCCCTCTCAAGCTCTAGCCGCCCCCTCCTTTTCAATTTGAATTCACTTGGACTAGCGGGGCCCTCAAAGTGGGCGGGCAAGATCCTTGGAGGCAGACAAGTTCCACCTCCTGTAGTAGAGTTGAGCCGGCCCTTGGGCTGGCTGGGCTGGCTGGGCCGATTCAAGGTGAACTGGCCTAACACAAAAACAAATGGAAAGGAAAAAAAATGCAGGACTTCATTCAAGCTGGATTATATTTTTCTGTTCTTGATGCTGGAACTCTTTAAAACTACTTTCCAATCAATTTTTAGCTGATACGATTCAAGCTGTTGGAGCTTTTCTCAAGTATGTCCACCTCCAAATTTTATTGTAACTGTTGTGTTTCACTAAAGGAGGCTGATAAAAGTATGATATTTTGAAAAATAGGGCACACGCAGCACAAGAGTCAAACCAAGGCCACAAACAGCAAAATACCGCTGGTACCGTAACTATTAACTAATACATGCAAAAAATACTACAAAATGAAGTTGATATTACACATACCACATAGTTATGTTCACTTTATTACTGAATGTATTCATGACTGTACAACAAGTGTAGAAGCCACAAGAATTGGATTAAGTAGTTTTTACTAGGATTGAGAAATAGGAATCAAATATAGAAGTATCATTGAGGTAAAGATGATCTTCACTGTTTAGTAAATTAGTATCAATAATTGTTGCATTCTGAGCATTTTATGTTCAAAAAGAAAAGCTCTCGCATTTATAAACAACACTGCACTTTCCGGCAATGAAGCTATTCATGGCTTACTAAAATGAACTATGACAGAGTGTATGATTTTAACCATTCTATGGCAAAATATTTTCTAAAAAAGTGTTCAATAGTGCAGGTGGACAAGCTAAAGATTATTTGCAGGATTTAATTGAAATAATAGATCTTACCTATGCCGATCATAATCTCTAGAACGTTCAGGGGAACGAGAACGAGATCTTTGCCTGCTTCTGGAATCATCATGCCGAGATCGAGCTAAATTCCTATCACGTTCACGATTATAGCTCCGATCTCTGTCATGGTTCCGATCTCTATCATGGTTCCTATCATGCTCCCTAGCATGCCGATCATATTCACGCCCTCTTTCCCGTTGATCACTTCGATCGTCCCGAACACGCTCCTTGGACCTAAACATGTGGAAATTAAATCAAATGATCAGCCAAAGTTGCCAATATGGGAGAATGGGATGAAGTATGAGGTTCATCAGGATTCACGAGTCAATATACCTTCGATCCTCAGATCTCTCTCTCTTCTCCTCAGACCGCTCTCTCTTTCTAGACTTATTTCCTTCCTCCTGGTTCAACTTAATGTTAATCTTCAAAAGACAAAGAAGACTAAAAATGATGATGAATCGCTACTCTTAACATATAAAATGGAATGATATCATCTGTAAATTGCATGACAAAACCAGATGGAAATCATGAAAAAAGAAAACAAGACCTCCAAGCATAAAGGCTCGTCTTTGTTCCTATATCACTAAAGAAATCGAATACAAGACAACATGCCTCAAGAGAAGATCGCACAAAAAAGACTTACTTACCAACAGTAGTGAATTTCTCTAGGTTCAGAATCATGTAAATGTATTCATAGAGAAGAACTTAGAATCTCTTTTAACAGCAAGATATTTTCTTTAGATTACATTTAGAGAAAGCCCACTCACCAAAACAAGATAGAATTAGTTAAAGCAAATCCTGCATGTAGACAAACTGTTATGCAAATCTCCTTGCACATAAATATAAACGAAAAACGCACTCACAGCATTAACAGAGCATAAATCTTAATGGAGATGACGAGGTTTCCACTCATGCCGACTCTGCCTCTGAAATGTCAGACAAGCATCCAAAGTAACCTTTGATAACCGAAGAATAGCTAAAGGAGTCTTTCATGACGAAACCACATGTGAGTAGTATCTTTCTATTCATGAATTCAAGCGCAAAAGTCCATTAAATTTTTTGTTACTTTACCAAAGTACTTGAAGAAAATATTCATCAAAATCCTTGCTTCTTTACAGGAATTTGAACGAGGAAATTCAAAGCTGAAGATTTCAAAGCCATATAATATAAACAAAAAGCTAGGACAAGTCAAGCTCTAGAATGCACCAAAATTTTTCAATATGCATCATTAGAAGGTGCATCTATTAATCGCAGAATAGGCAAACTGAAAGTTTTAAATCAACAGTGTATGGTAATGTTACATTAATGTTGTGTTGTATTATATGACAATCTCTGCATGCATGTTGCGCATGGAAGTTAAGTCAAGAAGGTGTTGCATGTGCAACATATGACTGAATCTTGAAAGGCAAATCCAGTAATAATATATTAGCAAACCAAGCCCAAAGTGATTTACCATTATTTTAAAGATAGCAAGAAAGATAACTTCACATCAAAACAAGGGGATTTTAAGTATAAATTATTTATTTAGGGGTGGGGGGGGGGGGCGCAGGGGCGCGCATTTGGGACCTTTTTTTTTAATTTTTTATTTTAATTTTTCATTCATTTTGTTTGAGTTCTACTGTGAAATAAAAAATAAATAAATATTAGTTGTTTTTATGTTTTTACTTTGAGAGAACAAGACCATGAGAGGCGAGGCTAGCTAGAGGCATGATGGCGAGGTTGGGCACGGTAAGGCAAGAGAGTGAGGTGGCATGGCAAGGAGCGTGGAGCTGGGCAGCATACAGGTTTAGGGCTAGTCCTGGCACCGACAAGGTTGGCTAACAAAAGTGCAGGGTTGGTCATAGTTATGTGTAGGGCTAGCTGGCGTGGTGCACAGGTCAATTAATTGGGAGTTAATGTTTTGAAAAAAATTAAAAACATCTAAAATTTTTTAGTGTATTAAAAATAATTTGATTTTTTTAAATAAAAGATAAAAACACTTGCCAAACATATTTTATCCAAAAAATTTATAACAAAAAAAAAAGTGCTGTAAATCATGCCCTTAGCATCTGAGAATTAAAGTTACACAGATTTTCAAGATTCAGCTGGCAATCCAAAAATGATGCAGTAACAAATAAGTACATCACAGAAACACATGGATTAAACAAGCTTTTAGAAAGCTAGCGTGGTAATTTACAAACAAAAGCCCTAGTGTTTTACCGTTATAGACCCATATAAAACATTTTCATAGAGATTCATTGCAGAATTTGGCCTCTTAAATCAACAAGTAAAAAAACATCATGCCTCCTGATAGATAAATTGACAATGCAAAACAAACTTTGGCTAGTTGGCACAGGAATATCTTGTCAGAAGTTGCAACTAATCATGGATATTGGATAATACAAATGAAATTATGTAGAGCACCAAGAAAAGAAATAACAACAGAAACAAAATTTAGTGATAAATATTGAAACCAAAAAGCTCGAAGATCTAAAATTGGTAATAATATGAAGCTCTGAAATTGTGAACATAATAGAATGAAGAGCATGGAACAAAACTGAAATTCAAAAATTATCGCCACATTACAACAGCATGACCCTTATTTTCCTAAAGCATGATAAGCTACTATAAATATGAACAAATATCCCAAGTTCCCAACATAATGAAGGGAAATTTCAAGTTAATTTAACTTAATATACTGAAAATAGTAATTTCATCAGGTTAAAAATGCGACAGTACATAAATTAAACATTACAAAAACCTTAACAAGTATCACCATAATTCCCGTTCAGTGACAATATAATGGTCGTTGCACTTCCGGTAGTTGATTAGCATTTGAGCCATACCAAATTCTACCATTACAGTACTAACAGAAGTCCTCAGACAAATAGCAAGAAAAGATGCACAAGTTTTCCAAATCGAACAGAATTTCATATTATATAGGCCAAAGACTTGCATTAGTGCATAATTTTCAGCAACTCTTAAGGCCTTTTGATCCCATGGAAGTAAATGTACATATCAACATGGCGCACAAATAACAGATCCGAAGTGTTTTCTCTAGGCATAGTTCTCTTTCACTTTTCAGTGTTACAATCCTCCAATACTTGATTTTCAAGAAAACCAAGTCTACTATTTAAGCATTAGAACTTAAAGTATTCCTGGTCAAATAAGCAAAAATATAAACCAAATCATAGGGAATT
The DNA here is from genome assembly GCA_022539455.1 of Dendrobium nobile. Classification (NCBI taxonomy): domain Eukaryota; kingdom Viridiplantae; phylum Streptophyta; class Magnoliopsida; order Asparagales; family Orchidaceae; genus Dendrobium; species Dendrobium nobile. Next base: position 61,035,480 of record CM039726.1, read on the forward strand.
TGAAAAAAATATTTTAACAAATTTTTAAAAAAACTAGAAATAACTCTAATGGTGCTAGATAAATTCGGTTAAGACATCATGCAGTTGAACATAGAACAGAAATAATGCAACTTTCTATGCAACCAATCCCATAAAGGTGGTCCTCCAATCCGATAAATGCGAGAAGCACTAAATTGCAGGAAAATACAAAATAATAATAATAAAATAAAAATTAAAACTAGCCATAACTAGGAAAACACATCAAACTTGACATATGAATATCAAATTTCCAATAATATTAACGTGCAAGAATGAATAGAAAAAAATTGTATAGTTTTTCTCCAGATCCAATAAAAGGATTTCTAAAAAGCCTTAAGCTTTCAAAATCATAAATTATAAAAGACTCCGAAAAAAATCATATATTGAATTAAACCAAAACAAATACAGTAGTTGATACAATACATTTGATGCTAGTTGAATCAGTTCTAAGTAAGAAATTCAAAGCATAGGCAATAAAAGAACACAGCAACGCAAGATCAATGAACTATATCTGAAATTTAAATTAGTAAAATGATTTGGCATCAAATTCTTATACTTTACATACTGTTGCACAACTCACAGCGTCTTTCACTTGTGTATACCGTAGTTGTACTAACGGAGAGCTGACAGTCCAAGGATTTTGATTATGAAAGCCACATATTGCCACCACCGCTATTTTGAACCCTCCGGATAACCATTATAGTATCCAAATTAAATAAGTAATAATAAAAATGAAAGAGACCATATAGTTATCTGCTAGTTAAGGTTAGAAAACTCACTGATGCCAAATATAACTGAATTTCTTTATTGAAGAATGGTCAAACATAACCGGCACCTGACCAGCATTTACAGAGCTCGGACTTCAAGGAAATTTAATAAGATGACAAGCAGATTCAGATTACTTAGGTTTTGTTTGGGATAGCATTCTAATTGCTTCTTAAAGTAGCTTTCTAGTATAAAAATTAAATTTTTTGTGCTAGAAAATTGTTTTAAGAAGCAGGAAGAAAGCCGTCCCAAACGAACCCTTAAACATGTAAGAAATCATATTACATTTTTATAAGATATAAACTTGCAGTACAATTCAGCCAAATGAAACAGAATAGATCCAATAGTAACGGAATGACATAACGAGAAAAATAGAAAAAAAGTAATTAAAAGCTGAAAAGATGAAAACCTAACCTGAAGTTCAGTAAGCTTCTCACGGATTTGCATATAACCCAAATGCAACTTCCCTCCAAAATGATCAGCCAATCGACGGTCACTGCAAGACAGTAATTAGTGGAAACCCGTTCACAAGGGAACCATAACTTGTAGAAAAAGTTCCTTCAAGATTAGCCAACGTCATGAACCCTATCAATTCTTCTAACTACTCTACGTAAAATATAAAACACGCACATTAATTAGCAGCAAAAGTTTCCTCCTAGAACTGGACCCAAAAGCCAGCTGATAAAAGCGCAATTTTCAGGGTCAAAATCTGACTATCTTAAACTGTACTTTATAACCAGTGACAATATACTGAAGATGCCATCATACAATTGAGCTTTACCTGTCATAAACACTTAAGAAAGCTCCACATATGTCGCAGACACGTAACTTCTGATCAGTCTGCAAAAAAGATCAAAAGTTTAAATCAAGCCTTTCTGTTGAAACCATACTTTTTTTGGTGCTTTCTTCATTAACAATATTATTAATTTGAACATATTTTTAAATATAACTAAAATGTCCAAAATAGCTTCAATAACAAGATTCATTTTGTTATGTTAAAATGTAAAAATAAAAATTGTCCTATAAACTGGGCAAGCACAAAGTTTAATTACCAAACATTAATTCAATCACTAAATCTTTTCCTCTAATTAATAAGCAATATCCTGTTGCTTCTTCACAAAAAAATGACATTCTATTGCACCAATATTTTAAGGCATCAAATTCTACACTATCTCGTTGAAAACATAATATGGCTGTATGGTTCAACATGTCTTTTATTGAGCATGCTGCAGTTTTGACTATCAAATCATGTGTTGCACGTACACATAGATCATCCTCAACGTGTACTAATGTAATTCTCACCTTCCCTTTCTCCCTTGAAGTTCATATTCAATTTGAAAAGATAAATCATCCAAAGTAAACACATGATCAAGCAAAGCATGATAGATAAAAACTGATGCAATGGAACAGTTTATCAGAAGGAACTAATATAAAAATGAGCGTACATGTTAGGCTGGTTCAACCTGTCCAAGGCCGGTTTTTATTTATAGGAGGCTGGGTACTCCTGCCTCCTTTGCTGTTGTCGCCCACAATAGTGGGTCCCACTATTCCAATTGAGTTCAAATAAGAAAAGGAGGGGGCTGCTAGGGATTTGGAGGAAAATTTGATTTAGAAAGTTTATGTATTAAATAGATTGAGGAGTTTTAGGGTTAGGGTTATGCTTGGATTGTTTCTCTTGTAGTTTCTTGGCATCTAGGGCTCTAGATTCCTTGTCTAGATATTGGGAGAGACGATCCTCCTCTCGAATTGAGGATCACTTGTATATTTCTTTGTGTTTGTTTGGCTTTGATTCCCTTGTTGCCATCCCTCGTTTTGGGGCTGATTTCATCCAGATTTTTGCATTATTCTTGCTGTTTTCACCAATTAGTGATAGGTTTGCTTGTGAACTCAAGTATTTCCTATCAGTATGCTTTTAGAGTCTAGGGAAGGGTTGTTGCAAACAATCTTACCCTATAAATAGAAATTGTTCCCATGACTCAAACCTAGGATCTTCAGAATTTATTGAAAGGTAACTTAACCACTACTAGAGCTATGTCCTCACTAAGATGACCAAATATGATAGTTAGAAATGTTTACAAACTATGCTTTCTACATTTTAATTAGAAGTCAAAGTTAAGCTAGAAAAGAAATTTCAACCTATAAAGATTGATAGGATGCTTTTTAGATGGGCACTCACTAAGGTAGTTCAGGGCTATTTGTGAATCAAATAAGATGAAAATTCATGCAAATCATAATACATGGGGACTGTACTGCCCAACAGTGCAACCAACCTTTATTGGAATTTGGAAGTACGACTCTTATGTATTAATAAAAAAAAAGAGTGCACCGAATACATGGAACCCTGCTAATGTATGACTTGGGAAGGGGACTGCTTTGCACAATCTTACCTTGCAAATAGATTATGTTTAATGACTCAAACCTAGGACCTTTAGAATACACTAAGAGACAGCTTAAATGCTACTGCAGGTCCACCCTCGCCAAGATTACCTAATATGGCAGTTTGAAATGTTTACAAACTATACCTTCTAAGTGTCAGAAGTCAAAGTCAGCTTTCACTGGAAGCATGGATCGTTATGTATGTGCTCAACCACTTAAAGATCCTATCTATAAAGATATATATGAGAAAACCATGTCCCAAATGTTATAGTGAACATGATGAAGAATTTCTTTGCAACGTATTATATTTCATTGTTTCAGAAGTGTACTTCCCAGTCAAACGGATAAAATTTTTACAGTTATGTAAACTAGAGTCAGCTCAAGTGATTTAATAATACTCAGGTTGGGTTGGGAAATAATTAAACATGGTTAGCACTTAACTACAAAGCTAAGAACGTAACCATGAATGCTTTGAAAACATAGCACATCAAAGTGACAGAGCTTAGTAAAATTGATCAACAGTTCGCTTAAATTTATTGACATATTATAAAAAAAATTATGAACTAAAAAGTAAAAAAACAGCTATTAAGTCTACCTATATTACCCCATAATTAACACGAGAAAGTTAATTGATTTAAGAAACGCTAACAAACTCGGATTAAAATAGATCATATAGAAACAACACGCATCAGATGAACGATCTTACAATTCGAACATCAGCGGCAGTATACTTCGAAGAATCCACAGATGGCTCTTGCCGTACGCACAACTGAAGAGGTGAAAAATGGTTAAAACAAACGCTTCATTTTACGTATGTAGAAAAGTAAAAATAAAGTACTTTGCATTGTTTATTGATTTGACTTGATGTTTAACATGGCAGAAACCACCTCAACATCATTAGCATCTTTAGCTGTAGCCCATCTACGTGGGGATCTACTAGGTAAAAACCGCTAAGAAAAAGAAACAAGACAGTAAACCTTTTTAAGAGCCTCTGCTTCTTCCAAGGCTCTTTGTGCCTCGTCTATTAATCCTTGCTCACCTGCAAAAAAGTTTAAATCATGGCTGTCTTGTCTGAAATGATGAAGAAGTGTTTTGATATCAATATTTAAGAACAAAGAATGGTCACAAAACATTTAAATGCTAAGAATTATCTAAAATGAAGTTCAAAGGGCTCGCAAACTCATAGACTTGAATTTGAACCCCCAAAAAACCAAAAACTTTCTTTCTACAACCAAAAAGCTTCACCAAGGCACGAACTCATAAAATTGAAGTTGGACCGCAAAAAATAAAAAAATTCCTTGCCACCGCCAAAAGCTTCAACAAGACAACTTTGAGAAGTTGAGACCTTTCCCAACACCTAATGGATTAAATAAAAGGGAAAAAAAGTCAGAGGAAACTCATGGCTAATCATGACCACCTAAAAAAAATGTCTCAACTCCAATTGCAATATATAAGATCATAAATTATATCAATTCAAATCAAGATGCCACCCATGACCTTAAGTGTATAATGAACAATAATTACTCAATATTACAGTCTACTGAATCAAATAATACAGTTTGCTCAAATCCAAAGTATCGCCATGACCAAGTCTTAGTTGAACAGTTGATTGTATAATGCAGTACTAAAAATTGTAATATTGAGTTATATATAAAAATAGTACACTGGATATATTGATTTGTAATGGATGAACTTGTGTTCGGCCAGGTAATCACTCCAACCATAGGTAAAAATCGGCCAAGTAATCTTGAAGTCCAAATTCCAACCAACTGCTGGGTTAGGTAGTTCTACCGATCCGATTCAAAATGAGTTATACAAACTTCAAATAAAAATGCACTTGTATTCGAAAAAATACGAGAAGAAAAAGAAACTTTTGCAATACCTGTTTTAGCAAGAAAGAGAAGAGATTCAACGAAAATATGCAGCCTTAATTCAAGATTTGGATGTGGCGCCTTCGACTCGTCAGGAAAGTTCTAAAGCATTCTCATCAGGAGACGACACCTTTCAGCTAGGGAAGAATTTGATGTAGGCAGGGGGGGGAGGGGTAATAGATGTGCCTCGATTTTTGGGTTGATTTGGGTTTGGTTGTCTCGGTTTATGCTGCCTTTGGTGAGTTGCTGGTTCTGCTTCTTAATTCAGCCCATTGGCTGTTTGTTCCTATCCCCCGCGTGGTCCCTTCGGTGCTGCTCCAGGCGCTGCATGTTAGTCTTTTGGCTCCCTTTTTTCGGTTGGTTTGGCTGGAGGTGGTTGGGTTGTTTGGCTTTCTATTTTCACCTATATATAGGGGTTGTTTTGGAGTAGAAAAATGTATGTGATGGAGTGATTTTTGGACAACAAAACCTGAGGGTTTTTGGATAGCTTGCGAGCTATGCCTCTTCGTCTTCCCCTTCTTCTATGACTTTGTCTGGGCTTCTTATCTCTTTCTTCTATCCGCAAGTTCCACCCCATTTGTATCTTTCTTCTCAATCAAGGAAAAGCTTCTATATGTGTTGTTTTTTATGTTATAAGCTTGTATGTGTCGTCTTTCTAATATGAAGTTAAATTGTGTTTTGTTTAAGTTGTTTTGTCATTATATATTGTTAAATTTTGTCGTTTGGGAAAGGAAGACCTAGTTTATATGCAATCTAGCTACGCTATAGTTTTTTTATTGCATCATATTTTATCTCAACAAACACCACCCACGCCCACGTCAACACATTTTGTCAAATACTAAGACCATCACTTCACTATATGGGTTCAACTAAGTACCACTTACATGCCATGTCACAACAAAAAACCCGATCAACCACACTGTCACCCTCCTGTAATGCTATGTTGTAATGCGTCTTTGACGAGAGCTAAAAAAACTTGCGGGAAAAATTCCAACATACTAAAATTGCAAATCTAACTTGGAACAATACAAAAAATTGCAAATGTCCAAAAAATAAATAAAATATTGCCCATGGCTCATTTTAATGCCAACAAAATTATGAAAATATTTGGAAAAACATCAAACACTTTACAAATACTCCTACATTTTTCCAAGGTCATCCAAATGGAGCTAAGCACATAATTTTTGTTATCTAACTCATAAATAAAATTTTAAAATACTTGAAAGCTCCCTTTGGTCATCGTCATTAGCCTAACCCCAATCATTTATAATCAACTTTATGAATCCTCCCTCGCCATTCCTTTATGATGATTGATACATGAGGTGTCTTCACAAATCTTTTAAACTTTATCATGGACTACCATTTTTCCTTCTTAAAATTTAGACATAATTTTTAATACGCATTTATCGGTGCATTCTCTAAACTTTTTAAAATATAAACATAATTTTTAATACACATTTTATTCGTGCATTTTCTACCCTTTTTTACACATGTACGGACTATCAAAATTTATTCCAACTACTCTATCATCAAAAAATGCTACTCTAGTCATCCCTCAATATAATCATTCTTTAATTTATCCTTCCATCTCATTCTAACCATAATAAACTTAGTTATCAATGATTTTTTATTGACCAACAATCAAATCCATACAACATAACCCACCTAATTAAGATTTCATTTATGATTTATGACAAAATCTTATTGTATCACACTCCCCAGGCACTCCAATTTAGTCATTCAACATTTAGCTTTAGAAGTCATATCCCTATCTATATATCATTATTTTATCTAATAGATCCAAAATACTAAAAATTATCATAAACATGTCATTATCTTTTATTAATATATTGATGGACAATTAATTATTAATATCACACCCAAAAAATTGCCACATGTCCAATCAATTTTCTAGTAATTTAAAAACATCGATGATCTAAAAATTTTATCCATTATTTCAATTTTTCAATTATTTTAGCATTTCACGATCATTAGATGTACATCATCAACAAAAAATATAAACCAAGGCATCTCACTTTACATATTGTCCATAAGCATCTCCATTACAAAGAGAATAAAATCTAGGCTCAATTTTGATCCTTGATGTAATAATGAAATAAGAAAACTCTTTGTTCACTCTATAACTACTAATACCAATCAATGGCTTGGTTTCATATGCCTTGTCAAGATATTAAATACCATATAAAGATCCTTTCTCCACACCTAATATCTTTACATTAATTGTCTTAGCACAAAAATTGCTTCCATAATACAAACTTGATTATTTTAAATCAATGCATTTTTTCAAAATCTCCCAGTGCACTCGCTCCCATAACTTAGAATAAATTCATTTACAATGCTCTGCTTGATTCTCAAATATTAGTATCAAAATACTTCTTATCTAAATATGATATTCTTAGCCTTCAAATTCATTGAAAATATTTTTTAACCAAACCATCACAATATTCCTCACAACTCTTAAAATCCCAAGGTATCACATATGAAATAAAATTTAATATTTACACGGCTTCTTCTAAGCCAATATCACTTCACTTTTTTGGATTTAATTATATTATATCTCATTATTTTATTTAGTATATTATTTTATATAATTCCTTCTTAATATACATCAAATAAATTCTTACCGCATTCCATAATATTTTTTTCCATTAATTATCCTAAAACAAAAAATTGCTTATGTAATAGATCTTCCTAGTATGAAATAAAACTAATTATCAAAAATTAAGGGGTCGGTCATTTAAGATCACTTTTGTATTTGATTTTTTTATTTATTTATTTTATGCTTTTAATTGAAATAAAACATGTTTGGCATCTTAAAAATATGTTGTTTTACTTTTATTGAATTTTAAATAAACTTATTTGTATAATGATGGCAACTATGGTGAATGGTAGCTAGGCAGCAACAACTAGTAGTGCCGACCGACAACTATTAATGCTCAGGGACCTAACAAAGGATTACGACAGGAAAACATAGACGGCATCAGCCAAAGACGGTGATAGTTGTTTTTAAAATGACTATATATGTGTGTGTGTGTGTGTGTGAGTGTGTAAAATACACAAAACAAATAAGTTTTTTGGACAAAAAAAAAAGAACAAAACAAAAATGATCCCAAATAAAGTCACTTTATTAATTTGTTTATTTATTTCTAATATGAAATGAAAATATGCTCGATTTTATTATATCAATATAATTTTCCAAACAATAAAAACCAAAAACATTTTTTCACCAACATTTTTTATTATGCACTTATTCTTCGCTTTCTTGTTTGCACCAGAAATCATCTAGATGTTCCTCATTTATTTTGTGAACATCTTAAATCACAAAAAAATGTAGCCAATCTCATGTAAATGATCACTAAATTCCCATAAATGCAAGGTAAAAAAAGAAATAATAATTAATCATCGCATCATTACCACCTATTATGATCCAAGATAAGTTGTAAAGTAGCTAAATTATGCAGGTACACCATCAATTTTCCAATGCATGGTTTAAAATTACACAATTAGAAGCTCGCTTCAGCGTAATTTATTTTTAAAAAAAATGAGGCATACGATTCACACTTGATGAGGCTTCCATCTCAAATAAGGTGAGGCACGTCTCAAGGTACACATCAGCACAATTTTAGCAAAATTTTGAAGATACATAAACCTCAAAAATAATTGTTTAGGTAATTTAAAATTTATAATATATCTACATATAATTAAACCTAATTACTATACCTAAATCAACCAAATAAGAATCGCACGACCTAAAACTTGTAGCTACACAACACACCGGTTGGCCTTCACACCCATGTTCAATCCTACCGTGTCACTCTCGCCACTACACCGCCACAGCTACTTCTCCAAAAACTCTTCTCTTGTTGTTGGAAATTCATTTTCTTATTTTTAATATGAGGGAAGAGAGAAAATAATTAACTACAATGATAATTCTAATGAAAACCCTCTAAGTGATGAGAGGTGGGGGAACTTTTGAATTCATATATAATGACCTTAGATTGCTTAATCACATTGAACATGGGGATTATTTATTTAGCGTTGTTTATAGCCGTATATGACTTTTAATGGCATTATTTTTACTTTTTATGATCTTATTTTAACATCTTACTATGATATTAACATGTTATTTATTATTTAATATTTTAAATTAATATAATGATTTAATTTTGAAGCTGATCTCTCAAAACACCTCGAGGCTTATGTCTTGCCTTAGAGAAAGAAAATACCTTAATGCCAGATTGTGCAATTTCAAACCTTGCTGCATCGTAAAACAAAACCTTCACATTGATGCTTTCAACTTCTTCATAACTACCCATTGCCAAAATCCCTCAATCATGTCCAACTTTCATCAAGCAAATATCTTCACCCCTTTCGACATCGCAAGCATGAAAGATCCCAACAGTAAAAGCCCTGGATTTTCAGCCAACATTTTGGCAAAAGTGTCCAAATACATCTCATCCATTTTCCTTCATGAATGAGAAAAAGCCTTGAGGACTTTGCATTTTTGGATTCTAAAACACTCTCTTTTCCCATTGAGTTGGAAGTAATCTTCACAAAACTTGTGGCTTACTTCTCAAAGCAAGTCCTTAAGCTTGCGCTGCACCTAGGGTTCTACAAGCCGATAATTTACATGTACCTCAACCAACTCCTATACCTCATATTCCAATTATGAAGTGTAATAACCCAAAATTTCATAAAATAAATTTATTTTAAAATATAAAAATTTTGAACTATAGCTCTGTGGTACTTTATTCTCTGTTCTATAGTAACCAAGATTTTTGCATGCAACGGAACGACGCATAGAACGGCGCTATGATAAGTAGCATCGCGGCGTCAGGCACTAAATTCTCTCTCTCTCTCTCTCTCTCTCTCTCTCTCTCTCTCTCTCTCTCTCTCTCTCTCTATATATATATATATATATATATATATATATATATATATATATATATATATCCCTCACCCCCCCCCCACCCCAAAAAAAAAAATTTGATGTTGTGTCGCTAAGGAAGAAAGGAGAGAAGGGGGAGAGTGAGGAGAGAGAAAATTATTCAAGGCATTTTCATCCATCGGGTTATGAAACTTCTTCTGATTATGATAAGTAATATAAATCATATTTTTGTTGTCAATGATTTTGATTTCTAGAATTTTATCTTTCGTATAATTGATAAAAATATGATATCTCCAGATTCAGGAAACTTTTTACTACATAATTTTTTATATGTGATATATTGAACTCCTAGTTATTGTGCATAAATTTTGGTTGATGAATATAAAATTATAAATTGATGTATATGTTTTATAATTGCTTTCGTTGGACTTATTTATACTAGTGAATTATTAAAAACATTGATAGATTTAAATAGAAGATAAAAATACTAATTCGTCCGATTTAGGTATTGAGCCATCACATGAAGCCTACTCCAACTGTTGTCAAAATACATATATCTACTAGGGCTCTAGTTCTATAGCTCCTATTGTTTCTTCTATGATACATGCTTCATCCGCAAATGCTCAAGAAATAAGAGGAGATAATTGGTAGCATCCTTGAAGTTGTCATATATGTTGGCAAAGATAGAGCCGGACAAGACTACGACGTGGATACCATCCTCATCGACTTTGCCTTACATCATTGCGTTGAACTTCGATTCAATTTAATAGAGACTAATGCTCATCACTAGTGACCATGATTGATCAAAACATGGTGGAGCTTCATTATCGTTAAGTAGTGGGTGGCTGGGGCCATCATGTCGCTTTGGCATTCCAAATTGCTCGTATCCTCTAATTGGATAGACATCAGTGTTAAAAATGGTGGTGCTTCGTTATCATTAAGTAGTGGTAGTTGGGACCATCAAATAGCTTGGGGCCATCATTAGCATCGGCATTCCAAATTACTCATAACCTCATAACCTTTAATTGGGGCCATCATGTAGCTTCGGCATTTTCGTTGGTGTCAAAATCACTTGTTAGAAGTGAATATATTTATGGTGTTCTTCCGCCCAATATTATATTGAAGAACAAAAAATAAATTTCATATAAAGTAAAATTTTGAAGAAAACAATATCATGTATCTTTTATCAAGACAAAATGTTGAAGACATTTATGTTGTTCATCTTCAATCTAACTGGACCTTGAATACCTTCATAATATCGATCCTCGATCTAGCTATAGCTTTGCTTCCCTACATTGATTTTTTAATAAGGTTTAAGTAGATAACTACTCTCTTATGGAAACCTAACGATAACTTCATTGCCATCAGTTAGTGGTCGTTATGGTTGTTGTGCGACCTCAACATTGCTGACATGCTCATGACCTTTGATAAGATGTATAAGGGGTGTGTTATTAGTTTTAAAACCACTAACAAATGACAAAGCACTTTACGTTTCTTCCCATGACATATTGGAGTCTAAAAAAAAAAAAGAATAACAAAAATATAAAACTTAAAATAAAATATATATATAGATTATAAAATTCGTCATCATATTCAAGGCATTTGAATTACATAAACTTTAGAATGAAATAATGGACAACTTTAAGTCAAATTAATTATGATACCACATAAAATCTATACAAACACCAATTATGTCTTAGCACATTGATTGTTATGATAATATATTAAGAAGAAATGTCATAAGATGTTTATCGATGAAAAATTTCTTAAAAGCAACCCCCACATCTCTAGACAATGCACAAGAAATCACAACAATAAAAGAAATAAACCAATATATTTTGTGTTGGTGCATTGAAAATGGCGTCATGGCATAATTCACAAAGCATATGTTCAAATGATAAAGAAAATGTTATGGACACTCTTGTGATTATAAATGGTTCATTTATAGATAGGAAAACAAAATGATCATAAAAACCCTTTTCAAAATAATAACTATTAAGTTGATCAGACATATAAGCCAAGGACACTATTTATCTCTAATTTATCAAAGCCTTATCAAGCGGCCACTATTGAGTCATCTTGTTAGCACGAGATTGTAAGACTTATACTTATATGTCATTCTAAATTTAGAGCAATAAAACCTAAATTGGATTGCCCTTAAATTAGAGTTTTTAGCCCTAAATAATTAGGCCTCTCTGACAAAAAAGTTATCAAACCTAATCATTGATTTAAAAAACATTTAAGGCTTACGCCTTGATGCGCGCCTCACTATGAAAGACACAAAAAAATGTCTTGAGGCTTATGTCTCTTCACTGTGTGTGAGACTTACACCTCTTTTAATTGAGATGTATGCCCCAACGCTTTATGAGACGTTTGAAGTGGGAACCCTCAAATGAGTTGGTATGCTAAAAAATTATTTTGTTAAATTATATTACAATAAACTTATAATATATTCAATAGTTAATACAACTTATAATATACTTATAATAACATAATAGTTAATATAGCTTTTTTTTTCTTTTTTTTTAAGGTTAGTTAGGATTTAAGCCGAATAAGTGACTCGATACCGAGGTGATTGTAAGTTGAGTGAAAGAATAGTGAGTGGCTGTGAGGTAGAATTGTGCGAGCAAGAATGACTAATATCTCATGGGTAAGTTTTTTCTTTTATTTTCTTTTAGAAAAAAAAATATATATTTCTTATTTTTTATATTTTATTATGAGTTATGCTTTAACTATTTTTTAATTTATTTTTACTTGCTTTTCTTTTAATAAATTTCTTTTAGGCTTTAGATTTTATTTAAAATTTTCTTAGTTTTATAAGTTTTTTTTTCAAGGCTTACACCTTGATCAACCTCTAGGCATACGCCTTGCTTTGCTAAGGAAAAAAAATGCCACAATTCTTGATTTTGTCTTTTTAAACATTCGTCCTAATACTCCTATTAAAATTCATAATTACTATTCCAAGCAAGTTAATTTTTAAGCATTTCATATTGCCATCAATCCAATTAATTGAGTCAGCACAAAGCTATCATACTCCTATTAAAATTCATAATTACTATTCCAAGCAAGTTAATTCTTAAGCATTTTAATTGATATGAGCGCCATCAATCCAATTAATTGAGTCAGCACAAAGCTATCAGCCCATCAGACAATACTAAATTAATAGGATCATATTATTTATAGGATAATGTCATAAGATCCATTATTGAACTTTCCTCAGTCTTAAAGTTGTAAGCCCCACTTTTCGTAAGGCTGTAAAGCCCATTAAATAGCTTGGACCTTCCGATGGATGTTAGCAGCAAACCCTATTAAATTGGGTTGTCACAAAGCAAACAAGGCCATAAAAATTCATGGGCCTCCAAGGACATAAGTTCTATCTTGATTAATTTGGGTTGACATTAAGCCAACAAACCTCATAAATCAAATATTGGGTCTTTCAATGGATGTAAGCTCCAACCAAATTAAAAGCAAGCTAGTCCTCATGCTAACAAGTCCAAAAATCAAATCAAAATCACCAATTAAAAATCTCATGTGTCTTGGACATGCTTCTTTGAGTTTACCTTAAACTTTTGAAAAACACATGATCATGTTTGCCTCTTGCCACTTTGTCAATCATGTTCAATACCTCTAAACCACAACAATGCTTTGTGCCTCTAAACTATTCAATGAATAGTACGATTAATCTTCTACCAGTAAATGAGTCGATCTCGGCCTTCAAAGCACATCTTCGACACAGATATGTTTCCACCACAATCTGCTTAAGCTACCTAAGAGGAGGCAACCAATGGTTGATAATCAAGCTTCCAAAATGCTACAACTCAAAGCCATCCATCATTTGCATGATGAGTCTACTAATACACTCAGTCTAATGAAACCATGGGATCATGATATGATTTACCTTCATTAACCAAAATGTAACCATTAATTAAGTTCAAATTTAAAACCAATGTTTAAATCTAAATTTGAACCTAAGAAACCGCTTAATCGAGAGTAATCTCAAGTCAATAAAGGGATAATAAACTATAGGATCTTACACCTATAAAAAGTTTTGAGTTTTGACCTAAGATCCAAGAAAGATATGGTTTAAACAAACATAATTTACCTTAAGAAAAATTGCTCACAAGTTTTTTATCATATAAATTGAAGAAACTTGAGAAATAGATTGTCCTTTTGTTAGTGAGCAATATCATAACCAATTTGATAAGATGTCATATTCTTATGAACATGGCATTTCGTGTTCTACAGTTCATTTTATATGCAAAATAATCCCATGTGCACAGCATATTATGCTCTACTTTCAAAGACTCCTTTAACCTCATATCCATGACATGCATATATCAACAATTCATACTTTCATAAATTGCAAACGTATCTTCTTAGAGCAAAGAATACAAGAAGCACAATAATGTCAGCTATTCTTTCCAAAAAAAGTATAGCAAGACAAACCAAGATCTTCTGCCTTCTTCAGTTTTTCATTAATCATCTCTTGGGTGCGAGGATCCGGAGGATTGGGTGCAGGGACAGGAGCCAACGGTGGATGGATCTGATGTGGTTGTGGTAAAGAGGCTCTATCTATGTTAAAAGCATCAAGGAGAAGCATTGCCTGCAAGAAAAAAAGACATCCTAAGTACATGATCCCAAATATAAGCATGAATTTCTGAAGCTAGCATAAAACAAGATGACTTCTAATTATTATCAAGAAATGATCTCAAAATAAATGTGTTTTCAAGTTGTAAATCACTGCCTGTTTGTCAGCTCTTTTTGCTCTGAGCTCTTCCACTGCTTCTTGAGCCCGGATTTTATTGTCGGTTTTTCCTTCTAAATCTGTGTTCAAACAGTACAGAATCCAATCACAATTATTATCCAAAAGGTTCCTCACCAAAACAATGTATGCATCCTTATTTAAGTACAATGTACGAGATAGTTAAAAAACATGATAGAAATGCTTTGGATCACAGTAAACATAACATCTTATGAGCCATATAAGGGCTAGAAGAAATCATAAAAAGAAATAAAAAAAGCTTAAAATGCTAAAAAATGGTGAATATGTAACAGAAGAATGACAGTTAAATCTTCACAAAGAAACTAACGTCTTAGAACTATTCTATTCAAGCTTTTAAAAAGGCATATCAAATCTTGGCATGTTGTAACAGTTATCATGCTTGTGGAAACAGCCAAATCATGAAGGTAGCTAGCAGAGTACAAGAAGAACCACGTACTGTATTAGCCGCAGGTTATTTAATCAAACTACGAAAAAAAAAAAGCTCAGATCAGGTACAAGATACAAATTTAGAAGACAAATGAAATATAAGCACAAGTTATCACGTTATGTACTCCTAAGGGAACTTAAACTATAGCTCAGCTTTTGGCAAGCAACTTGGATTTGTCAGTATGTATAATTATGTTCCAAGCAACCAATATACCTTTTGTAAAGTCACAAAAAGAACCTAAGACCAACTCGTCAAGCAAAGAAAAATATATAGGCTTTCTCTGAAATATTTTATATTATAATCAGGTGGGCTGAATGAAAATTTTGAATATACCTCAATGTGTTCATGTTATCTCAAATAACAAGTCAGTTCAGCCAAGATAAAAAGTTATCTACACACATCAATACAAAGAACCTCATAGGTTCCATCAATCACAAAAAAGGCATTCATGATTGAAACAAATTTAATTCAGGATGAAGAATACTCCAAAATTTTGTTTCCACTCTACAAATCTGCCATTCAATATCACCAAGAAAATAAAAAAAATTATTGAAAAGGCAAATGCTAAATGGATATAGAACTATGTAACAAACCACAACATAAAGCAGTTTACAAAAAGAAAACATCGGATGATCAAACCTAAACTATTACATGAAAAAATATGCAATTCATCACATCAGTCATATATTCATAACATTGGATCAAAAAACAGATGCATTCTCCATAAATCCATTTATATAAAATAGATAAACTAGATTAATTCAGGTAACTTAAACATCATTTATATCGTATCTAGGACAACAATGAATCAAGATAAGCAAAATGCTAAAGTTTGGAACGGATGAGAAATCACCAAAAGCATCAACTTCTTTCAACTTCTCCTTTATTTGCTTGGACAACTCCAGCACTTCTGGTGTCTGAAACATCAGAAATAAGTTTAATCCCTCATGAGAGTATGAGACTATGCTATAAAGTTATAGTTTAAGAGACAATATATGTACATCAAAACAAGTTTATTAAATACCTGTGTAACTTCAGAAACAGATATTGCTATGGCAGCCTTAGCATCCTCACTCTCTAAACGCTTCAGTGCTCTTTGAATTTTCCTCTCACACTCTACAATAAGTCTTTCAATTAAATCTTCAAGATCTCTGTCAAAGTTGTGCATACCTTTCGTTTTTGCTTCTTCATAACTATATCTAATTCAGGAAGAACAATAACCATAGTCCATAACCACCCCTGACCAAGTTGGCCCGTGTAGTTTTACAATCATGATTTTACTAGGTGCAAAGTAAGAGATGGACAGTTAGAGGCAGAGAATTTGGGTGTTTTTTCAGAAGAAAAAAAAAAGACCGTCAATCCTATCCATTTTATTAAATGGATGCATTTTAGGATTAAAATATGCACCAAAGTAATCCCAGATTGAGAGAAAGATTGCTGGTGAACCTCCCCTTTGCTCTATGATGCTTATGAGTTGTTTGTTCAAAAAACCCAAGCCATATGTTTAACCTTGATTCTTGGAATACTTTAGACTGATAAGGCTATGATTCCTTATTTGGTGTAGGATTTACGTTAAACCTTTACAAAGGAAAATGATGCAGTTAAGAAGATATGAAGCTACAACAAAGTAGTGGGCAAATTGAATGTTATGCTTTAGAAAAACAAAAACTAATGAGGATTCTTCATCTGGGTAGAAGCTCCTTCATCTTCTTTACTCTTCTTGAATTGCACCTTTAACTTATTTCCTTCTCCTTCTCACTGTGCCTCTGCCTTCTCTTCCTTGCAGCCTCCTGGTGCCCAAATTAATTATCCACATTACATCATCCTTGTACAGTTGTACCCAAATTAATTCTCAACATTCAAGGGCTCTCAAGTAAAGAGAGAGTGTGGATGGGAGAAAGAGCTAAAGATAGGCAGAGAGGTTGAACAATCATAGAGCTAATGAAGGCTAAGAGGCAAATATGTGATACAAGAAAAGAAGATAAGCATTAAGAAGCCCTAATCATGAGTTATCCTACATCAGAAAATCAAGAAGCTTCTTTGCAAAGGTAGAATCCCCATGAGATTTGGCCTTCCAAATACTTAGCATTCTAGTTGTTTACTATTTGATACTATATTGTCTTCTTAACTGTATTGCTCTCTTTCCACAACAATCCCTCAATTTCATATGGCCTAAATTAGAAAAAAGGATAATCTAATTGGGTTTAGAACAATAAAAAACAACCTTAAATGCAACAAAAAAGAAATCTTAGCCAAATCATCTATAGTATTCCTATAATCAAGAAGAAACGCATATATTTGCTCTAAGCAGTAATCATCTTCTCAGTCTTGGACCACAGTTTTTGCCTTCAATATGCATCAAGGTGCAACACAGAAGATTGCAAGTGCTTCACCATTGAAGCATGCAAAGTGCAATAGCTCTTCAAAACAACGGTAATTTCCCAGTGAGAATATATAATCATTTTGTAAAAGTACAATTTTAAATTAAAAATAATAATAATAAATAAACTGGCAACGAGCATGTAAGGATACTCTTTTCTAAGCTGCAAAGAATGCACCTTTGGACAGGGACCCAGATCCATTTTCTGATAAGCAAACCCAAAGTTATGTTTGTATTAGCATTAACAGTGTAATTAAAGCACAAACAAACAAGCAAAACAGTTTCAGTGGCAGCTTCAGGAGTATAAAACAAACAGAAATGCTGAAGAGGGACAAATGTCTAGCAGAAAATAAATTCATTCCCAGGATTTCCCTACTACGAAATTTTAAAAAATACAAAAAAAAAGATTATTTTCATTAAAAAAAAATAAACAAGAAAACTAGACTGAAAACCATGAGTACCCATCTCCCACAGAAAATGACTTAAATCATGAAAAACGTAGTTTTAACAGAAGCAAACGAAATTAGAATACGGAAAGTGAGGTTCGGAACAACAAAAACCAAAAACCCTAAGCACAATAGACATTAGTATAAGAATAAATCAGATGAATTGACGAACAGATAGAGTGCGTAACTTATGAAGGTATGATTACCGTCAGTTGAAAGAGGTCGTGAGGGCATAGGCCGGCGAGATAGAGCCGGCAGACCTCGCGATCAGAGTACTTACGGTCGACTTCTGTCACGTCCCCATTTCTATTGGCTCCCATGAGGACGTCAAGCTGTTTCCTGATCGCATCCATGGCTGAGAATTGAAATTTGGTATTAAAAAAAAAACTACCGTTAGGGTTTCGGCTTCTGGTGGGTCGGAGGACGGCCTTTCAAGGAACACGGACCCTCATGCCCTCGACGATAGCTTTCTGTTCTTAATTAATTCTTCTCCAAACCTATTATTTTCAACTGCTTTGCTCCCAAGTCCATTAAAAAACTACAAATTAGATTTATACCCGGAAAGTGCATAGCCGCGTGCTAAAGCTTCATCCCCAAATACAACCAAATTTAAAATTATAATTTTATTATTTTTATTATTACATCATTAAATATCCCCTATATCATGCATAAACCTCAAGATATATTTAGAGATATACTTAAATTTAAAACCTTTCATTTTAAATTTAGAATCATTTGAATTCTAGTTTCAACAATTTTATAGTTAAATTGAACCTCTCAACGAGACAAACTCATTATTAAAAAAAAAATGATAAAAACTCGACTCTGGCAAAGGCGGTCCAAGTTTGAATGAGCCAAGATCAAGCATTTAAAAGTGTAATTAAAATTTTAGGAGTTTAATTGGAAGAATAAACAATTTTCAAATATTAAATGATTTAGTCAAATTGAGGGTCCCGATGAGAAACATCTAATGAGCTCAATGTATTTTAATTAAGACAACGTGAAAGTATTTAATTGTTGAAAGAGTGCTCTGTAATTAAAGGAATCGATACATATAGTCCAAATGAGTATTACAAAATTTCTCCACATTTTTAAGGCTTATGATTCTAAAACATATATAAATATGTTCGTAGTCTCTACATGAAAGGAGATCTTGGGATAATGACATACTTTTAATTGGCAACAATCATGGAGCAATTAGTAAGGTCCTTAAAGCAGCTCAACACAAAGTTCACCATGAAACACTCGGGGACGTACAATCCTTTATCGGCATTCAAATAGACCGCACAGACACCTCTTATTTTATATCTCAACAGCAATACACTAAATCTATTCTTGCGGTGGCAAATCTCGCAGGTTGCAACTCTCTATCAAACTCCACATGCACAAAGCTCCCGCCGAAATTCCCATCCGAGACTGAGCTCTCTGACCCACAAACATACAGGAAGCTTATGAGATCACTGCAATACCTGACTTTTACTCGACAAGACATCGCATACAGCGTCAACCTTCTATCGCAATATATGCATCGACTAATGCCTCAACTCACATATATGCTTAAACGCCTTCTCCGCTACCTCCAAGGTACGCTTGATTTCATGATACCTTCTATTGCCAAATATAATCTAAGTCTCACTTTCTTTTCATATGCTGATTAGGCATGTGATCCTGTCTCGATAAAATCTACCTCTGGATATTACTCATTTCTTGGTGACACTCTCATATCTTGGACTATCAAAAAACAAACAACGATCGCGAGATCCTATACCAAAGCTGATTATAGAGCCTTAGCAGCTCTAACAGTAGACATCCTATGGCTTCGCCGAATTCTGACCGATTTCAGCATCCAACAAACTCAACTAACAGACATATATTGTGACAACACATCGGTAATAGCTCTCGCTAATAATCCAGTGTTTCATGCCCGTACGAAGCACATTGAGATAGATCACAGATTCATCCGAGATATACTAACCAAATCATTATCCACTGCAAAGATTTCAAAAACTCAGACTCAAACTGACGGTCCAATCTGGATTATCAGTTTACAATGGCATATTAGAGCAACAAGACAAAACTTATAACACTTAACTTCTTGTTGTTATATATGTACCACCTACAAGTTTTATTTCTTATAAATAGGCATGTATCTGTTGTACTCAAACTGTCCTAGTAATGTCAAATTCTCTGTTAGCTTCTTTGTACACAATTGCTTTTCTTGTTCATGTGAAAAAAATTCTGCTTCCGTGAGTTTCCACAGTTATGACTACTGTGTTGGCATATCAGAAAATAAACCCTTATAATTCTCAATGCCTATCACATATAAAATATTCAAAAATTCAAGTATTTATGAATCCATATGCATTCATCACAATAATAAAACTTTCATCACCCATCAGATCTTCTCAAAGTCATGCAACTTAAGGAGATAAACATATATATCATTGTATTACAGAAAAAAAATATTAATAAATCAATTTCGAGATTTCACATAATACTTTAATAGTTGGTAATAAAACTCTCTACTAAGCAAATTTTTTTGTAAAATTAGAATATTATCAAATTATCAATGATTATTTAGAACATATTTTTGAAGCTTTAATTGTAATGCAACCTTATTTTTTTGAACCATAATTATTTTATAATTTGATGGAAAACCTACATTTTCCAATTTACCTTGTAAAAATGTCTTAGAAAAATACCTAAATATTTAGAGCTATTATATTTATAACATATAAAAAATTATATTATAAAAATTTTATCAGTATAAAGTTATCTTAATTTGTCTCGATTAGAATCATAAATTAAATAAAAAAATCTCAAAATTCTTGAATTTTTTAAAACTAAGATAGGCGTGTTAATGTAACTTATTATAGCCGGAGAATTTCATAACTTGACCAATAATAGAAAGTGGATCGAAGTTATCCAAACTCTACCTTTCTCTCTATAGCCAGCTGCCTTGAGTAGAGGAAATGGTTTGAGAAAAAGAGAAAATGGATATTTAAAATATAAATTTTTGACCTGGTGCTGCAGCGCCGAAGCTGTGCGCTACAGGGCTACGGGCTACCCTTTATAGAAACACTGCACTGCAATGCCACCACCAGCGCCAGAGCACTACAATTATTTAGTCTATAAACAGAGAGCTCAAAGCCGTGGCTCTATGAGACAAGTGTTGGGAGCCCCAAGGAAAAAAAATTTAAATTTTCAAATATTTCCGCACTGCTTAACCTTGGTAGAGGCTATGTCATCCCCATTTTATTTTTAGTGAAAGCATAATCATTTATTATGAATGAATGGTTTTAAGTAAGAACATACATTGAAAGTCAAACCAAGTGTTTTTGCCCCTCTCTTTAAAGCGAAGGTTTTAATTAGTATTTTTCATGCATTATGAGAAAACTAGCTTGCCTGCAGGACTCCAACTTGAAAGCATAATGTACACTAGAATATCATTAATTATCCAAGGTAATGTTGTCCTCAATGTAAACTTTTGTTTGATAGATATATCAATATGTAGTAACTCTTTCATTCCACAATAATTTTAAGTCATTAATTAAAGGTTTCAAGAACACATATATCTTTGCCTTTGGATTGTGTGCAACTCGAGCCTAATAGTTTCAAAATTTTCTCTTCTACGTTGTAATTTCACAGCAGCCTTTTGTATTCTTACATAAGCAATGGAGTGGGCTTTGCCCATTTTATATATTTGCCGAAGAATTGTCATGGGCTGCCAGACCGGCCCAACCCAATGTAGGCCCTTTTCGCATTAAACAGATTTGACTCGCTATTCGTTCTGAAAATGAATTGGTTTTAATAATGGCCTCTTTAATTCCATATAGTCTTAAAACTTAAAATAATTTCCAGTTAAATTTAATCCGAAAGTCATTGATATTTAGATTGGATTAATTTGGAGAATTTCAATGCAATTTCGTATGAAATCCAAAGAGTTTGAGGTGACATGAAATATATATATAAGAGAAAGGTATTAAAGGGAAATTTAGTTATTTTTTTTATGAAGTGATAAAAGCAAATTTTTTTAAAAGAATAAAAGGAATGCATGAAAAGATGAAGATTGCATTAACTAACTTAATGTACATTAGCAGATTTGAGATTAGTTTTTTTTTTTTTTTTTTTAGAAACTTTGTAGATGGTATGAGTTCGATTTGGCTTTGGGAAATAGATTAGTAAAGTTTTATGCATTTTTTTAAAGTGCTAATTTAGCAGGTAAAACACTTCTAAAGCGAAGTAAATAATGAGGGCTATTGTAAAGCATAATTGAGATTATTGATGTGAAGTGCTTGAAAGTTGAACTAGTGAGAAGCAGGACAGTAGAGCTTGTTCAGTAAGCCTTCGTTTGGGATGACTTTCTAGTTGAATTTTGTTCTAAAAAGTTGCTTTAAGAAGCAACTAGTAACTCGTCCCAAACGAAACCTAAGACAATAAAACATGCTTGATAAGGTAGCAGGGCAGCAGAGAATTTTTTGAATGATAAAATTTTTTTTATAAAACAATGAAAATACGTCCCAAATGAAATTTTAAATCACTATTTTGATAAATCAGAACTTATTGATACAATCCTCCTAAAAATCAATGTAAAAAAGTTCTAATGTGATTCAAGTCAAGTCATGTATTTGAAAGTTAGGTCGAGTCTTGAGATGGAAAATTAGTACTGATTTCTTAAGTCTTACAAGTTAACTTTGATTTTGCTTTTTGGTGCTTGCACTTAATTACTTTGACTGGAATGTTTAAATGTTCGCAGCAGAACTTTTTTTTTCTCCTTTTTAAGAGATTTTTTGAATTTAAAATTTTTTTTGAAGGTCTCCATTTCGAGAGATTATTTTGTGCGGATGCCCGGCGGGAAAACCGTCCAGTTTATGCTTACGTACCGAGAAGTACCGAGTCTCAGTATTAAACTCAACATCGAACATGACACATTTTTATTGAAATCTTAACTCCGCACAGAATATTTTTTCCTTCATCTCTGGCCATCATTTTCAACTTCAAAGAGCTATCAACGTTTTTGCAGTCGTGGACTTTGAAAAAAACACTGAATATTCAAATTTACATTACAGATGCATTTTGCAAAGTCCAAAGATCAAAGCTTTACGATTAATCATTCTGCTGACATCATTCTTAATAACTTGAATGATTTTTCCTTTCACGAATTTCCACGCACGAGATTCTCCAAGAACCGTAGTCAACAAGATATCCTCCTCTTTAATTTCCTCGAACCCAGGCCAGTCTTCCTTCCCACCACGTAAAACTTTCACTAATAAATACTCTCCAGCTTCTCCTCTGATAATCAATCCTCTTCTCTAATTCCACAACGAAGGCGTCAAGCATGAGTTGCCGAAGCTATCGAGCTCTACTTTTCGTCACTTTCGTCGTCTTCGTCATCGTCGTGGCGAGCACGCAGAATGCTACCGCCATACGAGCGATTTCAGAAGAGCTTAGACAGAGAAACGAGGATCCTTCCGTCGAGCAGAGTGTATACGAGAAGGCTAAAGAGATTATGGCTTCGTGGATGGAGAGGTTGCCGTCGGGGCCGAGCCCGGGCGGCGGTGGCGGCCACCACCGTTAATTTGAGCGGTGGCCGCGCAGCTTGGATTGCCGGCCGCTGCTAGAGTTATTACATGACATGTCTATATAATATATATTAAAATATTAAAAAAAAAAACAGATTGTGCAAACGCGCGTTAATTGAGCTAAATAGCCTTAATTACTTTTGGTGATTAAATACATTTTCCATTCATTTATTTGTAACTTTTTTGTGTATTTGTTTGCAATGATAAATTAGTATTAATAGTCCATCATCCTTGCAAGAAGCTTCAAACTGCTTTGTTGTTTTTTGAACTGTGAGAACTGAGAAGAGTACTTGACAAACCTTCTCATCTCTTTTGGTTGAGAGATCGCCTTTGCAATTAATAAGGCTTTATCTATTATTTGACCATATAATTTATTTTACTCAATCTTCTTTAATTGAGTTAAGTGTTGCGGAGATGAGGATCGATGCTCAGTTGGATGAATGTATTTACTCTTAGAGACATGATACGAAACGAGTATATTCGTGAAAAGATTGGAGTAGCTACATTAAAATAGAGATAGTCGCATTAGATGTAAAATGACAGTCTTCTGATGACTCTGTTAGAAGAGTAGATGTATTAAATTTGACCTATGTTAAGAAAGATAGAGGCAGACTTAAAAAAACTTTGTTAGAAAGTATTAGAAATGAAATTTCTTTATGAGAATTTGACTCTTAATAGAACACGATAGAGAAAAAAGATTTATCTAGCCGTCCCCACGTAATGGGATGAAGGCTTGATATTGTTGTTGTTGTTGTTGTTGTTGTTGTATATATATTCATTATTTGAGAAATATATATGTATTGATGCCCTTATTGCTGCATTAACAAATTAAGATTTTCGTTATTAGAAAAATTAGACGTCGAACGCCGTCTTTAGACCAACCAGAACATGCCACGTTACCCTTCTACTGTATCGTGGCTCGGTACTGTTCGGAACCGCGACATCCGGACGTAGAGTTGCATCAAATGTCCACACAAAATAATTTCTCCCATTATTATAAACGTCGATGTTGAAACATTCTTTAACTTAATGACCATGCTTGCTTTGACTCTTAATGGCCATGCCCCAATTAAAACATGTAAAATATATATTTTGGGTAATAAAAATATTATTTTAATAGAAACAAAGAATATAGACTGATTTATTCAATGCACGTGAGCGAAGACTTTGAGGGAAAAAAAAGCAGCAGCCACCGTAAGCACTCCGGCCGGATCTGGTCAGGATTTGGTAATTCTAAATTTCTAATTAGAACTTGATCAGCAAGTTTAGAAAAGGTATTTAACTCATCGAAAAAAAAAATTTTAAGGTGTACAAAATAGAGGAAAGTGACTGAAACACGAATAATTAGTATTTTTTTAAATAAAAAAGGGTTAAATGACAGGTTGAATAGTATCATAGTTAAGATTAATTAGACCATGGAATTCTTTAACGATAAAAAATATCAAGGACTGTAAGTCTGGTCTTGCAGAACTCCGGCATCAGCCGAGGGTCTGTTAGAACTCCGACGTCAATTGATGGTCCGGTAGAAGTCCAGCGTTAGGCAGTGGTCCGACAAAATTTCAGGTGTTAGTTGGTGTTTTTGGCAGAAGTTTGGGCGTTAGGCGGTGGTCCAGCATAAGTCTGGCATTAAGTGGTGGTCTGACAGAAGTCCAACGTCAGGCGGTAGACCAGCAGAATCCGACGTCAGGCGGTGGTCCGGGAGAAGTTCGTTGTCAGGTGGTGGTCTGGTAAAAGTTCGGTATCAACTGGTGGTCTGGTAGAAGTCAGGGCGGTGGTCGAAGAGGAGCTAGGTGGTAAGAACAATCTCCGATCTCTCACTTGTTTCCTTTCTTGGGGGTCCCTTTCCATGATAAGTGAATGTTCTATTCATTGACCGTGGATCATTTACTGGACATTTGAATGTCTTGGTGATAACAAAATTCAGTGATCTTAGGCTCATTGGATTCATCTCGTCGAGCTGCTCGATTTGACCATAAGCATGTTACGTTTGAAAACCGTTTGGTAATCAAAATTGTAGTTAGCATGGAATTCTTTAATGATAAAAAATATCAAGGGCTGTAAGTCTGGTCGTCTTTTTGAAACTCAGAGCTAGACTTTACGCATGCATTGAAAGTATTACTTTCTCAAGCATTACAAAATTGCATTTAATAAATTTTTTTTTTGTGATGTCTTGTTTGTTTTCAAAGAATTAATTGACAGATAAAATGAAATGAATATGAAAAAAATTTGAATTAAATTTCTTTTTTGAATCAAATTATTAATTAGTTCAGGAAAATTGGTTGGCTGAAATAATTTATTTATTTGCATGGCTGATAAAATTGAGCTAATTTTGTTTCTTATGAGCCAAAATAATAATAAAATTGTTGCGGCCTAGAATATACGCTGCGGTAGAGTAAGAATTTTATGTCTCAGTGTTTTACGAATATCCAGCATACAAACATAGAATATAAGATTTTTTATGTGGAAAATCTTAGAAAGGGGAAAAACCACGGGGCCCGTCGAGTTGAAATGCTTCCGCTAGTGTTTGAGTATATTACAGTGGACTGGATCTTCCTTGGGGACGATCAGATTATAATAACCAATCGTCTGGTTGAAACATAGTGACAAACATGGGTCAAGTGGAACTCTGACGTCAGTTGGTGGTTCGGTAAAACTTCGGTCGACAGTTGGTAGTCCGACAGAACTCTGGCGTCAGTTGGTGGTCCGACGGAACTCCAGCGTCAGTCGGTGGTCCGGTAGAACTCCGACGTTAGTTGATGGTATGACGGAACTCCGGCGTCAGTCGAGGGTCTGGTAGAACTCCGACGTCAATTGATGATCCGGTAGAAGTCCAGCGTTAGGCCGTGGTCCGACAGAATTCCAGGTGTTAGTTGGTGTTTTGGCAAAAGTTTGGGCGTTAGGCGGTAGTCCAGCATAAGTCCAGCGTTAGGTGGTGGTCCGACAGAAGTCCGACGTCATGCGATAGAACGGTAGAAGTTCAGCATCAGGCGGTGGTCCGAGAGAAGTCTATTGTTAGGCGGTGGTCCGAGAGAAGTCTATTGTTAGGCGGTGGTCCGATAGAAGTTCGATGTCAACTGGTGGTCTGGTAGAAGTCAAGACGGTGGTCGAAGAGGAGCTAGGTGGTAAGAGCAATCTCTGATCTCTCACTTGTTTCCTTGCTTGGGGATCCCTTTCCATGAGAAGTAAATGTTTTATTTATAGATTTCTGATAGTGATATGGCAAATAAATAGAGGAAAGATCAAGGGCAAATTGGGAGTGGTTTGAATAGACGATCGCTGTTGATTTCCTTGACTGTTGATCATTTACTGAACATTTGAATGTCTTAGTGATATCAAAATTCAGTGATCTTTAGGCTCATTGGATTCATCTCGTCGAGCTGCTAAATTTGACCATAAGCATGTTACGTTTGAAAACCGTTTGGTAATCAAAATTGTAGTTTGAACCTTCCAATAGTGTCTGGGTCTTTGATTTGGACCTATTTGGGCTCAGATTTAGTCGAATTTGGTATCGTTGGTTTTGTACTTTCGAGACGTTCAGTTTGATTGTAAGCTTGCTTAAATCGGAGTTCTGATGATCCCAATTTTAATTTCAAAATATTCCAACTTGATTTTGCCTTGAGATTTGTGTCCAATCAAGATAATTTTTTGATGACATATCAACAATAAATCATATTATCATATTTCTCTTGGACTAGATCAAGAATTAATCGTCAATAATTAAAAAACATATTTATTCAGTTCCTTAGATATACCTATTTTTTTATTTATTTGTTAAATTTAAATGAAACACCATAAAAAAAGTAGCAAAACCTTAAAATAAGATATAAATAATATATGCATTAATTCCAGGCAATTCCTTCAAATAAAAAAATACTTAATATCTACATTAAAAATACTTAGAAAAAAAAAATTTTGAATTAAAAATAATATTTGGAAGTCTTCATTACTGACATTTTCACCTTCATATATACACAATTGTTTTGTTCTCTTTTGTTTCGCTTTTTTAGTCATGGCTATTATTTAAATACCTTTCCTGGCGACCAAGCACTTAGAGCTGTCAAATGAAGGACTTGGTAAAGAGAATTAATTAAGGCTACGGCTACCCAACCTAATATTTAAGTTAACAAATCAGGAAATTAGCCTTTGCAAGAGTAATTAATCATGCTTTAGTTTCTAACCCTGTGTGCTTATGTAAAGTTTCTATATAAAATATGCTCTTAAAAAACCAAAAAAATATATTTTTTAATTAGTTTTTATTTTTTTGGGACGTTTAGGCTAATTAATGCAAACTCACAAACACATCACACTCGTAATACGAAATTCAAAATCTCTTGAATAGTAGCCAAAGTTCCGAACTAATAGATCAAATTGAGTTGCATTAATTAGTTTTTAATTTATTAGTTATTTTTAAGTTATATTAATTGTTATCTTGTTTGAACTTTGAAATAAATATCTCTCCACATTTAATATATTCTTACCAAATGCAGAGTTTTCAACTATTCATTGCCCTTCCCGTTTTAAGAGACAATTTTTTTATCATTCTTCACCGACAACATATAGAAAGGAGAAATGAGAAGAAAAATGAACATAAATTAAAATTCTCAAATCAAGACTAAAATTTTACTAACTTCTATTTTTGAAATGTGAACGAAGCCGGTAAAATCTTAGACTTTTTGTGGTAAGCATAGCACATGCAAGTAGAAAAAAAAAAAGGCTTCAAAATGGCTAAACATGGCTGATTGACTTAAGTGCATGCAATAAACATTTTGGTGAAATTGGAAAAAAGGGTTTGGTGAACATAGAAAATGTGATTAGGTGTTTGAAAACTCAACTAAAATTATATTTATCCTACATGTGTATAGTCAATATTTTGGTTTTAACAAATATATATATTTAAACAAAATATTGCATTTTAAAATTCAAACTACATGCAGCTTCTATTTTAATTTTCATCCTACATACATGCGTGCACATATATATATATATACACACACACACGTCACTAAAAACCATCTTGATCTAGTACAAATCTTTAGGCATATTCAAGTTATTGTTTTTCATAGTTAATTTCAAGACCATATGAACTCCAATTTTTCTGAACTTATAGTCAAATTGAACGTCCCAATAAGATGAACCTACCAACTCTAAAATTGGCCCAATCTGAGCCCAGTTGGGCTCAAATCAAGGGCTTAAAGCATATTAGGAAGCTTTAGATATTTAATTGGATGACCAAATGATAGATAAAAAAAAAAATAGCATGCTTATAATTGAATTGAGGGGCTCAACGAGATGAATCCAACGCGCCTAAGATCATTTTATTGTAGCATCATTAAGGCAATTAAATGTTGAATGAATGCTCTATATATGATTGAGGGAATCAATACACGCCATGAGATGGAGCACTTCAAAAATTGTCTTGGATCTTTTTCATATTTACGAAGCATGCCACTTTAAAAATCAATAAATAATTAAATGCTAACTCTCTACATGAGGGGGGCTTTTTGGGAGGCTTGAACTTTTGGAGACTTAGACCTCGGGCTAGAGACTCAAGAGAGCTCTGAGTTTGAAGAATTCCAGAGCCACACCCCAGAACCACCACTGGCAAACCCTCGCCACCAAGTTGTCGCTATTGGACCTCTACCCAACAATCGTCTTAGTAAGATGAATCCAACAACTCCAAATTTGTTCAAATTGAGCGTTTAAATGAAATGAATCTAACAAGCCCAATATCACTTAATTCTTACATTACTAAGGCAATTAAAAGATGAATGAATGATCTGTGATCGAGCGAATCAATATGAGTGATCCGATGGAGCACTCCAAAATTACTTTGAATCTTCTTCATATTTATGGAGCATGTCTTTCTCAAAATATATAAGAAAATCATCATTCTATACATAAAGGGGACTTATTTGGGGGTTTGGATTTTTGGAAGGCTTAGACTTTGGGCTGAAAGCTTAGGAGAGCTTTGAGGCTTGAAGCATCCTAGAGCTCTGCCACATCAACATCATCGGCACAAACACTCATCAATATGCCCCACTGTTGTACATCTAATCAAACATCATCTCTAGACCTACATTTGGCATCCATCACTAGGCCTTTGTCAAATCTTCGTTGCTCGCAGACTACGGTCCCTCCTACCTCTGTTACTCACGGACTACAGCCCCCCCGAACCTCCGTCGCCTTCAAACTACAACCACTATGGCCATCATCGCCTGTTGACTACATTCCCTTTGACCATCGTTGCCCGCCTACTAAACTCCTTCCGACCTCTATCACTCACCAACTCCGATCACCATCACCTACCAAATATGATCACAGAGGTAGCTGCGACCTCCATCGCCCGTATGCTGCGGTCCATCCGACCTCCATCACCCTTCGACCTCCGGCGCTAGCCAACTTTAGTCCTTTTGTCATTCGTCGCCCATTGATTATGATCTTTATGACCTCCGTCACCCAACAATAGTCACTCCGACCATCATCGCCCAACTTTGATCATTTTGACCTCTGTCACTTGTCGACTATGGCCCCTTCGACCTTTGTTGCCCAAATGCAATTCTACTAACCCAAATAAACACGCCAACACTCTCTAGAGAACACCTTTCTTGATATATGGTTCTTCCAGCCCCAACGTTATAAAATGTTTTATACAATGTATTTTTGTTATATTAAGTTAATGCCTTCCCACGAGGAAGGACATCATTTATTATTAACAATAAATAATAGTAGATTCATTCAAACTTGGCAAGTCCCTTTTATTTTTTCTCTTTTAAGGGATTTCCAAATAAAAATTCTAGTGCCTCTTATGACTCCTCTCTCTCTCTCTCACATAGTTGCGTATTAGATTTTCGTAGAAAATTAGGACGCTAAACTTTATATCTCTCTACAGCGTCTAATATTCCACTACGCAAAAATATATTTATTCTCAACTTGAAATTAATTCAATTATTTATTTGCTTGTAATCCATAATTAACTTGTATAGAAATTATTTTATCATATAACTATTATGGAATTCCAACAATATTTGTTCTTAAGTCATATTATTTAAAAATAATAATATTGCAACTAGTCAAATATATTTTACTCCTATTTTAAACCAAATAAATGATTTTCGACTCATTTTCCAACCAAATCCTGCTTGAGATCGAGAACCGCCCACATGCCATACACAAACTCATCACATTTCTCCACCATCAAACCTTTGACGATGGAACCGACATCATTCTTAACAACCTAAATGACTTTGCCTCTTACACGACTTTCAACGCACAGCCCTTGCAAGAACAGCAGTCAACAAAACATCCTCTCCATTTCCATGAACCCTCCCTCCATTTTTCACCGGCTATAAATACTCTACAAAAGCAAGTAATTAAACACATCGAAAATCAATCGGCAGCTTCCCCATCAGCCATGAGTTCAGAAAGCTCCCGAACTCCATTTGTTCTCGCCATTTTCATCTTCTTCCTGATCATTAATGTAGCAAGCATGCAGAGTGTCGTCACCGCCCTGCGACCGCTGGCGGAAGAGCTCAGAGGCGACAACGGAGAAAATGCTGCCAGATTGAGCGTATATGAGAAGGCCAAAGAGGTTATGACTTTGTGGATGGCGAGGCTGCCCACAGGGCCGAGCCCCGGCGGCGGCGGCCATTAGCTTCGGAGTTGGAGTGATTGCATGACATTTAAATAGAAGATCGAAAGGGTTGCAAATGATACAGACCCTTTATTTCTGTGCTAATTAAACTTAATTAGCTACAGAGAGATTTATGCCTGTGCTAGGATGACGATTTCTCTTTTCCATTCATTTATTTGTAATTTTTCTTGTTTCTTGAGAATAAGAAGAAGTGATTAATATGCAATTCGCATGCGTATTTATTTGAATGTGAAAGACGTATAGACAGTACGGATTGATGAGAGAGACATATTCAAGTAATATGAGACTGTTAAAGAAATTGCAGAAACAAAAAACTAAGAAAATGATTAACATAATAGAGGAAAGGAGAATTTCTGAAGTTTTTTTTTCCCCTTACAGACTTAAAACGCGTGCAAGACTGACTGCTCCCATTTTTAAAAGAAAAATGAAACAAAGCTTAACCAAGGGTCACATCCTTTCAGTACAAACTGATTTAAGTTTTAATAATATTTAATTAATAAATTTAATTTTGCATTAATAACAAACACATCTTCTTAATGTAAAATTCTTATACCAAGATTTGATCGAAATCTCTCAAATTTTAAAAATTGAGAGCTTTGTGAATCCATCAACAACTTGATCTTCAGTGGAACAATAATTGATTGTAATAGTTCCTTTTACCACAACTTTTCTTATAAAATGATGTCGGAGTTCTATATATATGCTTCAATCTACCATGAAACATCAGATTCTTCGTCATGGATATTGTGGATTTATTATCACAAAATATATTTGTCGCCTTTAATTGAGGTTGTTGAAAATTTTCTAATATTCTTTTCATCTAAATTGCTTGACATGCTGTTGACGAAGCTGCAATATATTCATCTTTTAAAGATGACAATGCAGTACTTACTTGCTTCTTTGTGCTCCAGGATATTACTTCAGAGCCAAGACTGAATATAAATCCACTTGTGCCCTTCCTATCTTCTTTAGAACATGCCCAATCACTATCAGTAAAACCAACTAAATTAAAGTTAGAAACTAATTTGTGTCAAATCCCATAATTGGTTATCTCCTTAATATAGCGAAAAATGTGTTTGGCTACTCCAAGATGATGTACAGAATGATTGTGCATGAACCTTGAAATAAAATTGACTGAGTACATAATATCAGGCATGATATGTGTCAAATACATAAAACCACCCACAATTCTTCAAAATACTTTCTCATTTGATATAGTTGTACTATCATTTTGAACTAACTTTTCATTTGCATTAATGGGTGTTGAAAAAGTCTTACAAGTCAACATATTATACTTCTTTAGTAATTTCAATGCATGTCTTTTTTGAGATATAAAAATTTCATCATCTGCTTAAATAATTTGTAAGAAAAAAAAAATACTGCAACCTCATATCAATCATATCAAATTCTTTTATCATATATACCTTAAACTTTTCAATCGACATATTAGATGATCCAAAATAGATAATATCATCCACATAAAAAAAACAAATAATCATTTTTAGCTAGCATGTACAATGTAGGCTCACTTTCACTTTTATGAAATTCCTTCTTTCGGAAGTATGAATCAAGCCTTCTATATCATACTTTTGGTTTCTGTTTAAGTCCATAAAGTGCATTCTTTAATTTATAAACTTTATCTTCTTTGTTTTTAATAATGAAACCCTGTGGTTGATCAATATATATATATTCTTCCAAATCACCATTCAAAAATACAGATTTAACATCGAATTGAAAAACATTCCACTTCATTTGTGCAACACAAGCAATAGTCTAATAGTTTCAAATCTAGCAACATGAGAAAATGTTTCATAGAAATCAATATCATATTTTTGTGTATAACCTTTAACAACAAGTCTTGCTTATATTTTTTGATGCTTCCATCAAAATTGTACTTCACTTTGTAAATCCACGTCATAGAAATTAGATCTTTTCCTTTGGGCATATCAATAAGCTCATAAGTATCATTCTTTTCAATACTTCGAATCTCTTCTTTCATACCATTTTTCTATTATTTTTTTCAAAAGTATCTTCATAACATAATGGTTCTGTAACCATAAGGGCAAATGTACAATCATACAACTCATGCAAATATATCATCTTTATACGACGCCTCTCTTTAGATGTGCTTGAATCTACTTATCATGGACTTGAAAGAGATGAATTAGATGACAAATCATCACTAACTTCTTGATTGTTAGTTATATCAATTTTATGATTCTGCTCAAATTCAATTATTATTTTTCCTTTATCATGAATTATAGATTCACTTAAATCCCACATATCATCTTTATCAAAAATAACATCTCTATTGCTAGTGATCTTCTCGGACTATGGATCAAACAATATATATGTCTTTGATTAAATGTTGTAACCAATGAATATCAACTTTTTAGATTTGCTATCCAACTTGTTTATATGGTGACCATCCTCCAATGCATATGCAACACTTCAAAATTAATACTTTCAAATGATCGATAAAAAGCTTTCTAATATTTGAACAACTTTTATTAGAGAAATATTCAAAATATAAATAACAATTGCAACATCTTTAGTCCAAAATATATTTGGTAAATTCATCATCTTCAATATACTTTTTGCCATATGTACAATAATTTTATTAATTATTCCTTTTCACAACTCAAATTTGTTGTGGTGTGTTATGATCAATTAATTGTCTGAAGATTCCATACTTATCACAAAGTTTGTCAAATTCATTTGATGTAAATTCTTCACCTTTATATGTGTGTATAATTTTAATATTCTTGACACTTTGATTCTCCATTAATGCTTTTAAATGCATAAAATTTGAAATATTTTTTATTTATGCTTCATAAAATACCCCTAACTCATTCTATTATAATCATCAACAACTAGAAGAAAATATTTACACCCTCAATGAGATAGTGTTTTCATTGTACCACATAAATATGCATGAATTAACTATAAACATCTTGCTCTACATGATTTTTTATCTAAAAAGTACTTTCTAGCTTGCTTTCGTATAACACAAACTTCACAAATTTCACTATAGTCAACTTTAGGCAAAGCATAAATCATCTTCTTTTGATACAATAATTTTAAGCCTCCTATCTACAAATGACCATATCTAAAATATCATAATTTTGTATCAGATATCTTCTTAACAATCAATATTTTTTGTTGAACTATTGAAATATTAAGTGGATAAACTTTATTTGGAGCCATTTGAATTTTTGCAATTTGTTACTTACTTTTTTTTTTCTTCAATTTTACAAGCTTTTTCATCAAATTCAACTTTATATCCACTATCGATTAATTGTCCAATGCTTAATAAATTATGTGCAAATTTTGAAACATACAAATTAAATATCATGTAACAACTTTACCTTGACATCATTTATCCCAACAATAATGCTCCCATTAATTGCCTTCAACTTTAACATCATTATTATAACCAAATATGATATCTAATTTATTTGGCATATCTATCTCTTTGTAAAGAGACTTCATTCTAGTCATGTGATTAGAACAACCACTATTAAAGAACCAATATTTTGAATTATCATAATCACCTTAGAAATGTGTCATAAACAGATTATTTTGATATGTTGTCTTCTCTGCAATATTAACTTATTTTTGTTTGAACTAACATTCGTCTTTTAAATGTTCAAACTTCTTACAAAAATCACACTGCACTTTGTCTTTTCTTTCTTGATTCATTTGTTTGTTCTAATAATTTGTTTCAATACGATCAAACTACTTCTTGTAATAATAACATTACTTTTGACCTCTACTTGATCTTTTACCTCTATAAGTTCCTCTTCCATGAAAAGCACCACAACCACCTCTTCCTCTATATGCACTTCATGCTCCTAGCTCTACCAGGCCACGACATCCTTCTTTAATTTGCTTCTACTAGTTGATGTTTCCTTCACTTGAAATGCTTTATACACTGTTTTCAATTCTCTTCTGTTTATTCTCTCCTCATGATCCATCAACGAACTCATCATTTCATCAAAAGAATACACAACAAGATCTTTAGATTATTCAATAACAACCACCACATGTTCAAAATTTGATGAAGACTCATTCGAACTTTGGAGACTACCTTCTCATAAGTTATTTGCTCCCCAAATGATCAAATTTTGTTCACAACTGTTGATGTTCAGGAGAGAGAATTTTAAACACCTTCTTCTTCATTCATATTCAAAATTTCATAGTCACGTTGCATAGATTGCAACTTTACTATTTTTACTCTTATTGAACCTTGAACATTGAAATTATTTCTCCAAAATATCCCAAGCTTCTTTTGAAGTCTCCATCATAGAAATTTTAAAAAATATACTATCATCCATAGCTTGTTGAATGAAAAACAAAGTCTTTGAATCCTTCTTCTTGTCATATTAATTCTCCCTTCATCTTCTCCAATTTGCACACCATCCACCAAAAGATTCCATAAATCTTATAACTTGAACAAGATCTTCATTTTGATACTCCAAAACTGATACTTCTCAACATTAAAGATGTGAATCAAAGGTTGAGAAGTAGTGTTCATTGTCATGAGAACTTTCTCAAATACTTGGAAGAGAATCACACACCTTGTTTTTAGAAGAATACATGAAATCTTCCAAAAATTTTGCTTCGATCCAGAATTTCGACGCCAACTTCAATCAAAACTGGGCTCTAATTAATACCACAATGTTGGAGAAATTGGAGAAACAAAAAGCTAAGAAAATGATTAACGCAATAGAGGAAAAGAGAACTGCTGAAGTTTTTATTTTTTTTTTCTTCTTCTTCTTACACACTCAAAACACAAACAGGACTGCTCCCATTGTTAAAAGAAAACTGAAACAAAACTTAACCAAGGGTCACATCCTTTCACTACAAACTCATTTTAGTTTTAATGATACTTAGATAATAAATTTAATTTTGCATTAATAACAAACAGTGACATATTCAAGTGAATGTTTAAACTATTATTCTATTTTTCGAGAAAAAAATAAATTATATAGAGTTATTCCATGCAAATAATTCTTTCATGCTTTTACATGCTGATCGTTATGAAAAAAAATTCGGTGGGAATACTGCAAATGTCTACAACTAATAAAAACAACTGAATATTTCTAAATTCTGATTGACTATTGCACATATCCCACATGCTCCTATATTTATATATACCTAAGAATTTCTAAGTCAATAGTTTTGAATTTTCTGAAAGGCAGAAGCTGCAGTTAATCTAACTGTATTACTTGTAAGAAAATCTTTATAAGAAAATTTTAGGATGAATTCAAATAAACTTGTAAGAAAATCTCGGATTCAATCATTAAAATAGCTTTATAGTTTAGATGGACTGTATTAGTTTTTTATTAGTTATTTTTCCTATCATAAAAATAATTAGAAAGTTATCTCAAATGATGCCTATTCTTAACACGCCCTTGTTTCCTACGTCATTTTTACCGGCGGTTTGAGAACCGTCGAAAAGCCGCTGGTGTTTTTGAGAACCGCCGGTTTTACCAGCAAAGCCGCCGGAAAAAACCGCCGGATTTGTGTGATTTTCCTGTAGTGTAACACAAACGTCGATTATTCATAATTGTTCAAACGTCGATTATTCATAATTGTTCTTGTTAATTTGGATTTCATTATCTCTGTTATTTTCTGGAGCAATTTTAGGTTTTGTATCTGTTTTCTCTTGTCTAGCAAAACTTTACTCTTTTTTGTATTTGTTTTCTATTGTTAGGGAACTTTTATTTGCTCATTTGCATTTGCTTTTGTATGACAATATTTTGTTCTTTTATGTATCATCCTGCTTAGCTTCCTCGTTTTATGTTTATGTTTTATTTGTGTACATTGAGCTATATTGTTTAGATCCTTTATTTCACTTTATGGTTATTTTTTTTATATACTATACCTATATGTATATAAATAAAAAATATATATAGCAAATAATAATAAAAAATATATGAGATCCCTCAACTTTTTAAAAAATAAAGAATAATAGCAAATAATGATAGTAATAGAATAAAAAATCCATATATAATATTCCTATTAGTATATGAACCAAACAATAATATATAAAACCTTAATGATAATCAGGGGTGGAACCCCCTTAAGGTCGGGGGGCAATTTTCCTCCTAAGAAAATAAATTTTTTTATTATATAGTTATTTCGATAATTTAACCCCCATCCATATATTTTTTTAGTTTTTATTACAAGAGTCTTTAGGCAATTGCCCATTCTAAAACTTTTAAAATACTATCATCTTTAAGCAATTGCCCCCAACAAATAGCAAAGAAAATTCTTCATTTTATTTATTTATTTGAATTCAAAAATGTCCTTACAACCAAAATTGGTTCCCCGCCAGGGGGCGTTGCCCTCTTGGACCCCCAACAATTACTTATAAGTCCCCCCCTCCTAAAAATTAAGACTAATTCCGCCATTGATGATAATCCTTAAAAATATTGAATATGTGGCTAATTAAAGTAAATGATCCAAGATGCCTCATAAGGGAAACAAGGATTTTAACTAATTTATAACTTTGTATTTGAGAAATAATCATATATTATTTTACAAACATTGATGAGATTAATTGTATGATTTAAAAAAAAAAAAAAAAACCAAAACATTCAAACTCTTACATGCTATTCAGGCATAAAGATTTCAAGATATACAAATTTATAGGTACATATACATGATCAATATGTGTATCTTTTGTCACAATCTTGATCAGTACTCTAGCTAGCTAGTGTCCAGCTCCTCTATCGCTCGGCCCCGACGGCAATCTCATCATCCACAAGGCCATAGTCGTATCCTCTGCCTTGATCCCGAAGGACGGCATCGATCTCGCTGCATCGACGTTTTGCATGTCGACGAGGAAGAAGATGACGAAGATGATAAAGACAAAGAAGAAGAAAGCACGAGAAACCCTTGAGCCCATTCTCTAACTAATCTTCCCTGTGTAGAACCAAAGTGTTGAATTTTATCAAATAAGAGACCTTTGATTAGCTCCTTAATTTTAAGCTGTAATGATCGACTACTTTTGAGTGTTAGCTTTGGGGAGCATATACGGGTCTTTATATATGTATATGAAGAGGGTGGTGGATGGCGCACGCTGTTGAGTTTGTTAGTCGTTCAGTTTGAATTGGTTTTTTATTTATATTTTTTATTCTTGACTGAATAGGCTGCGGCGTTATTTGAATTTTGAAGGAGTCGTATTCAAATTAGATGAATATTTTAATAAAATAATCAGATAATTAAAGTTTATTTTTTTTACATAAAATAACTTTTAAGCGTCATGTTGTATAGAAGAAAAACGATTTTATCATTTTAAATAAATATTCACATATTTTTAGCACGATATATTCATGATAGATATATTAAAAGTCAATATATTTTTCCAACATATTGATACAGCATTTTTCACATATTAAAATAGTTATATATATACATAGGTCATTAATATTATATTTTTTTATATAACATGTATCGTCGTAGAAATTATTTTTATTATTTTTTAATTATAGAAATTTTAATAATTAAAAAAAAATCTACGATTCATATTATAAAAAATATAATATTAATTATGTGGAATGATAAAAGGTTTAATGTGGACGTTGAATTTGATTCTATGTACTGACTTTGATCAGGAATATTGACTTGTATAAATTGACAAAACAAGATATATATGACGATATTACATTTTCAATTTGTCTAAGGTTGTGTTAATATTATAATAATAATTATATATATCACTTAGGGCTGCAAGCGAACCAAACGTTCGACGAGCTACTCGTTGTTCCGTTCGATTAAAGCTCGTTTGTAATTGTTTAATTAACTAAACAAACAAATTAACTTGAACAATATTTTAAATACTCGATTCTTAAATAAACAAACTTGAACACTAATGCGTTTGGCTCATTTATGTTTGCGAACAACATCATTTGAAGTTCGTGAACAAGCTCGACATTAAGCTCGATTCGTGTTCCACTACAGGAAAAACGTTGAAAACCGGCGGTTAGTGTAGATTTACCGGCGGTTTTTAAAGTTACCGGCAGTCTAACGGCGGTTTGTGAACCTCCGGAAAAAACGGCGTAGGAAACCATTTCCGACGGCTTTTTACCGGCGGTTTATTTTTGCGGCGGTTTTCCGGCGGCCAATACCGCCGGTGATCACCGGAATTTTAACCGTCGGTCTGCCGGCGGTTAGACCGCCGGTATTGTAACCGCCGGAAAACTGCCGGTCAAATTACCGGCGGGTTTCCGGTGGTTAAACCTGGCGTCGTCTGGTTCATTAGACCGCCGGACGGCGTCGTTAGACCGCTGGTAAAGTACCGGCGGTGGACGGCGGTTATAGCCGTCGGTCTTACCGACGGTTTAAACCGTCGGGCGTCCATCGTATAACCGCCGGCGGCCGTCGGTAAGCCGCCGGTACTTACCGGCGGTTTAATAATATAACCGGCGGCTTTATCTTGTCCGTCCGGTATCGTAGTTTCCGGCGGCTAAACCGCCGGTTAGCCGCCGGAAACCTGTAGCACTTGAAAAAAAAATTGACAGCATCCCCTCTATTTGAGGGAGGTTCACCCTAAAGTCTAAACCTGCAGAAAAAGCATATATATGTTGGGCAACACGCCGCTATATTCTTCACAACCAGAAAATACAAACAAAATCAAAAATTCATCACAACATTACAATCACAAATTCACAAGATAGTTCATGATAATGCTACAATCACAAGTTCAGAAGTTCACAAGTTCTAATTAATACATTCATCAAACATAATAAACATCTAATCATCATCAGTATCCTCACTGTCTGCAGATGGCTGCTCCTGTTGGTCCTTCTTCCTTTGTTTTCCAGCTCTGTAGGATTGCAACTCTGCTTGCATTTCATTCTGAGCCTTCCTCATTTCTTCAATCTCTCTAGCTTGAACCATTTTTATCTCTTCAATCTCTCTAGTAAGTGCTGCAACCCTCTCACTTACAGATTCTTCAGCTCCACTTGGATCATGAAATGCAGAGGTGTATGAACTGCCCTCAATAGCAAAAGCTTGTAAATCCATGCCATATACCCTCCCCCTCTGTCTTCCACCAACAACTTCTGACCATGTCTGATACTCAGAAGGAGTCATATTCAAATTAGATGAATATTTTAATAAAATAATCAGATAATTAAAGTTTATTTTTTTACATGAAATAAATTTTAATCGTCATGTTGTATAGAAGAAAAACGATTTTATCATTTTAAATAAATATTCACATATTTTTAGCACGATATATTCATGATATATATATATATTAAAGGTCAAGATATTTTTTTCAACATATTCATAAAGCATTTTTCGCACATTAAATGTATTAATAGAGTTATATATATACATAGGTCATTAATAATATTATTTTTAAATAATATGTATCGTTGAACTTATTTTTTTATTTTTATTATTATTTTTATAATAAATAAAAATAAAAAATAATAATAATAATTTCTACAATACATATTATATAAAAAATATAATATTAATTATGTGGAATGACACAAGGTTTGATTTGGACGTTGAGTTTGATTCAATATACTGACTTTGATCAGGAATATTGACTTTTATAAAATTGACAAAACAAGATATATATGACGATTTTTATCATTTTTTTTCTAAGGTTGTGTTAATATTATAATAATACTTTCTTTTCTTTTCTTTTTTTGTTGAGAATAATCATGATTTCTCATCTATCGGATATTATGATATAATAACAAAAAATAAATAACTTGTATACATATGAGATAAATGCGAGATATATATATATGTTGCGGGATAGAATATACGCGGCGGTAGAGTTTGCAAATTCACGTCTGAGTGTTGTACGAATATTCAGCACACAAACAGAAAAGAAAGTGAACACCAGGATTTTTACGTGGAAAACCCTGAAAAGGGGAAAAGCCTCGGGGCCACGCCTAGTTGAAAAGTTCCACTAGTATTACGTAAATTACAAGAAGCTGATTCGTCCCACAAGTTAGGACAATCAGATTACACTAAGTTTCTCCTGAATTAAAACAAAGTTGTGCAAAATCCCAACTTTTTCCGAAAATCTGGCAGAATTCCAGCATATTCAGGCTGCAGAAAGAACTTCGGCGGTGGTCAAGGAGGAGCTGACTCTCCTCCTTCTCTTCTCTTCTTATCTCTCTTCTCACTTGAGTCCTCTTGTGAAGAATGTGGGGTATATTTATAGTTTTTCTGGAGTTGCATGGCTTGTAAATAGGTGTGAGATCAGGGGTGAATAGGGAGTGGTCGAGTGGACGGTTGGTGTTGAATCCTTCAATCGTGCACCATTCGTTGGACATTTGAAGGCCTTAGTGATGTCGGAATTCGGCGATCTTGGGCTCGTTGGATTCATCTCGTCGAGCCGTTCGATTCGAGTATAAGATCATTAAAATCGAAGACTGTTTGGTAACTTAAATTGTGATTCGAACCTTCCAACAGCACTTCGAGTCTTCGATTCAGACTCATTTGGACTCGGATTGAGTTGAATTTGGTGTCGTTGGGTTCGTACTTTCGAGATGCTCAGTTTGACTATAAGCTCACTGAAATCGGAGTTCAGGTGCTCTCGGATTTAGTTTTTGAAGTTTTCTAGTTGGTTTTTGCCTCGAGATTTGTGCCCAATCAAGATGATTTCATGACGACGTATATATATACATACATATTTTTTTAGAAAAATCTAAAAATAATTAAGCTTATTTGTGTATGATTATATCTTTATGACATAGCTAGATTAATCACCGATTAAATATAGGAGTTTATAGTTGGAATTAACAAGTTAATTTTTCAAATTGTTTAGTTAAATTTTGCTCTGGACCATATCATTGTCAGTAATTAGAATTATATAGGTCCCTAATTAAATTTTCATAATAATAAGATTTTCTTAAACCACATTTTAATAATTTTTTTAGATTTTGCACATGAGTGTATACTTGATCAAATTAGGTCTTTACAATACAGATATCTCTAAGATTTTTTTAATTTTACTAAAAGAAGCATATTTTTTTAGTTTTAATCCTCATCTCCTCGAAATTGTTGATATTTTGATTTTGATAATCTTTACCTAGCCCAATTGGGAGTTTAATTATATTATGTGATAATTCACTCTCTAATTTTGAGAAAATGGGAAGATTTTGAGGGGAGCATAGGGGTTAGATGTGTGACGCCCCATAATCTAATCTAGAAGAAGTATTATTTTATCATCTTTTAATAAATAATATCAGAGCTATCTAACTTCATTTATCAGAAACAAACAATATAAAGATAATTCTAGAATTCAAAACATCAATATATACATATGTATTCATTTTTCTAAAGATCATGTACAGTACTTAGGATCAATACAATCATATCATAACTATTCTGTCATGAGTACAAACAAATTACTAAAATAAAAAGAAACAAAACTTGAAAAATCATGATCAGTCTAACACTCCAAATCCTCTACCTCAACATGAAATCATTTAATCACGTATAACGAGCTATAAAGTCTAGCAGATCACAAAAACCTACAACTAAATTCAAAGCATAATAAAAGAGTAATATGCATGTAAGGGATCATATCATAGCAATAACATTCATTAAATTAGTGCATATATAGTGAAATTATATGATATGCAAGACAATAAATCATTATGGGTGTTAAATCATTAAAGCAATTGATGCCAATACTACAATCAATAAAAAATAGTAGAGTGATAAAATTAAATAATCGTTAAAAACTGTCAAAATTAAATTAATGTAGTAATATCTTTAATTGGACGTTTTGAATCTTTAATTGGACTGAAGTAATATCATTAGATGTTAAAATAATTTTCAAAACAGGCAAAAATCGCTGCTTTTTCAAATTCATATAGTGAAAAATTTTCATAATATACTCAAATGTTCATAATCTCAAGCTCTAAAAGTTTTACAAAATCAAAATTAGCCTCGTTTTTCCGTAAGTAAAATACAAATTTGATCGGAAAAGATCAAAAACACAAATTCTTTGAAATAAAAAATAGGATAAATATTCCTTATATCATGACGAGTAAATTTCTCAATTAGGCTGATTGATGAAAATCTCTCTGAAACCTCCAAATCTTAATTTTCATTTTCTCTCTCCTTATTTTTTCTCTTAATTTTCTTAATTTTTTCTAATTTTTCTTTGCTGGTCTCAGTTAGCCGATCGAAGAACTAATAAGAGGAAATGAGATTTTAAAGGCTTTAGTGCTTTAAGATATTTTATTAAAAATAATAATATAATATAAATTTAATTATATTATTTAATTTATTCATAATATAAAATTCAAATAAATTCCTTTGCATATTTAAAAATTATAGAAAAATATCTATAAAATAAATCATTTTATTTAGAAAATATTAGCGAAATCAATTTGTAAAACTAACACCTAACGGTCCCAAAATCCTACTTGTACTGACATGGTTCAATTTCTAAAAGGTTTTCATTATTATCCAAAAATTATGAAAAAAAATTCGTGTAATTAATATACTACATTATCTATATTATGACGAAAATCGTTAGTGATTTGAACTTATAATAACTATACATTTTTTTTTACCTAAATCAAAATACGAATTATTACAAGTTGAAATAAATACTTATAAATCGTAGACAACTTAATTGTTCGTGCTATTATTCTACGAGTGATATGCATCAACCAGGCCTTAAGGAGCCGAGTTAGGGGGAGGATTTTTTTTTTTTTTTTTTTTTTTTCGAGTTAGGGGGTGGATGTGTTCACCCAAGTGCTTTAGATAGGTTAGCCGCAATAAAGGAAAATATGAAAGCAAGGTAAAAGAGGTCCATGTTGAGCAATATAATACAAGTCCCCACCTAAAATTTCAACAAAGTTTTAAATTAAAAACATTAAATATTTCTTTCTATTTCATCACTATAAATTTCACCACTGAGCACCTTCAAAAAAATTCTTTGAATTTTCATCATAAATTTTATTATAATTTTTTGCCAAGCACCCAACTACTAATTATATATTTTCTTGTAGTTTGTTAGTAGGCTTAGATTCAATCAAAAGGTGGCTAATTAAAGGGCCGTTCACTATAGAATTGATAAGTTGTACTGGAGACATATATAACGGTAACGTGCTACTACATCTTTGATTGGCAGGCCACGTGTCAATCACCAAGATCATCAGAAGAGTTGATGATGGAGCAGACAAAGGCTCCTATTTTGATTAAAAAGTTCTCGATTCCTCTTGAGCGGCAGAATCTTTTAAGTGGGGCTCAACCAAGTGCGGGCCAACATGTTTCTGGAGTGGGTGTCACTTCTAGGTTAGTCGAGGATCAGTCATGCCGCCAAGCACCCTTTCGGGGGTGGCAACGGGTGAATACCCCGTTTCAAAAAAAAAAAAAAAAAGTTGTTCAAGTTCAAATATTGGGATATAAATGTGAAATCATAGAGCCTATAATGGGAAGATAACTAGTCAGGCATAAGTAAAAAATTAAAAGTTATTGAGAATACAAAAATATTTTTTAGGACTATTCAAATATTTTAATATATGATTAACAATCCCCAATAATAATATTCAACATATTTTCAAAAAATATAGCAAAATCTCTCACTCCATAGAAGCGCTGCCATTTTATCTATTCTATTTCATTAAAAAAAAAAAGAAAAAAATGACAATTCAACAACTCATCCTACC
The DNA here is from genome assembly GCA_022539455.1 of Dendrobium nobile. NCBI lineage: Eukaryota > Viridiplantae > Streptophyta > Magnoliopsida > Asparagales > Orchidaceae > Dendrobium > Dendrobium nobile. Next base: position 61,080,358 of record CM039726.1, read on the forward strand.
CTTGTGGGGAGAATATTATGTGCGGAGTTCGGATCCGCGGAACTGTTCGGTTGTGTGATTGTGAACGTTAAAATACAGTTATTGTCCATCACAGTGCTTTTACTGTTCACAGTCACAAAACCGAACGATTCTGTCGACCCAGACTTCTCACGTAATAATCTCTCACCCTTGTGGGCCATAATGCGCTATCTAATGCTTAATAGTAAGACTATTCCTTATACTAGCTTGATGCATTTTCTATTAAGCATTTATTTCAGATACATTTTCTTGGTTGCATCCAATATGTCATCAAGGAGAAGGACAAATATCTACCCATTTTCTCTTGTCAAACCATATGGAGATATAGCCAAACAAATAATTGAAAAATAAAGTTGTTGGAAGAGAAAAATCAAAATATTACGATATAGTTTGTGATAAAATTAGAAGATTGTTTCATGATAATATAGAAATAAATGTTTACATTAAAAAATCAAAATAAAAATTATATTTTTATTAATTGACACCCTTAACTAGTACCGGTATAACATAATCTAACATCAGTCGCCTTGGCCTGACATAATATAATCTCACATCGGTTACCTATTGACAATGACATAATATCACATCACATCATATCACATTTTTTTATGAATTTTATTAATTAAAGTATAATTTGAATAAATTTATAAATTGCTAAAATGTATCAAAAGTATACAATAAAAATATTACTGAGTAAATATTTATTGTTTTAAAATGTGATCAAATTATCAAAGATTGTGTAAAAAATCATCATAAAGTTTTAATATAACTAAAACACTGTTTTTAGATGTTAAAATAAAATTTTGTATGGATAAAAAGCATTATTTTTCCAAAATCACACAAAAATAGAATATATTTAAAATATTCATAATCTCAATCTCTATAAAATATAACAAGTTATGCGATGAAATGTTTACTAAAACATTAAAACATTCTTATTTTTCGGTAACAAAAATATTAATTTGATCATAAAATATCAAAAATATTAAATTATTGTAAACTTAAATAGGCATAACGTAAACAACCTCGAGACAAGCAAAATTTTCAACTAAGCTGACGAATAAAAATGGCTCTACAATCACCAAACTTTAGTTTTTTTCTCTCTCCTCTCATTTCTCTTATTTTGTTCTTTTTTTTCTCCTTTAAATAGATGAAATGAATGAAAGAAAATCAAATGACTTTAATAACTTAAGTGAGTTTAGATATTTATTTTTTATAATAAAATATATTAATGTATTAAAGGTATATAATAATTAGCTAAAAATATTAATTTTTTATAATAAAATATGTAATATATATTAAGGAAAAATAGTAATTACATCATTTAAATGTAAATATCATATAAATGCATTTATATCTTCAAATTCAGAGGTCCAAAAGTTATGAAAGAATATTTAAAAGTTAGTTAAGCATGTCTAGAATGCTCGGGTAAAATTAGTTTGCAAAACGAACTTCTAATAGTCCCAAAAAGCCCACTTGTACCGATATATGAAAATTATTTAAGGAATTGTACTAGTTATAATGACTTATAAATAAAAAATTTATTGTACGTTTATATATATATATATATATATATATATATATATATATAGTCAGAATAAATCTAGTTAATATACATAATGATTTATAAAGTTATAACAATCCACCAACCTAAAAAAATATTGTTATCGACATTCCCAGACTAAAATAAGTCAGAATAAATCTAAATACAATTGTCTCATCTCACATTGCTTCTCCTAAGTAGCCTTTATGGCGGTCATGTGCTTTCACTAGATCTTGACCATCATAATCTATTTGCTCCTCAATTTCCTGACATCATATGTCAGCATGTTGTCGGGCTCTTCCCTATAGTGCAAGTTCAGGTTAACCTTAATATCCTCAGTAGATAATCTATTTCCAGAATCAAATACTAACTTCCTCATATAAGATACATAAAATATATTGTGTATATATAACATATGATCTAATTACAATAACCTATAAGCAGAGCCACAAATCCTCTCAATAATCTCAAAAAGTTCAATATACATTGGAATCAACTTATTGATTCTTTCAAATCTGTCGACACCTTTCATCGGATTGACTTTGATATAAATAAAATCACCAATATGGAATTCCACCAATCTATGTTTTTTATCATAATACTTCTTGTGTATATCATGTACAACTATTAATTTTCTTTGATCATATAAATATTTACTGTAGTGTCATCTATAAAAGCATATCCTCTCACCTGTCTTTTACGCACCTCTGTCAAAGTCACTGCACTTCTTACAGTACACGGCTTCATAAGAAGCAATTCCTATATTGAACTGAAAATTATTATTGTATGTAAATTCTATAAACAAAATATTATCCTCTCAACTGCTACCAAAGTCTAGAACAAAGGTCTCAAAAGATCCTCAAATACCTGAATAGTTCTTTTGGATTGTTCGTCTTATTACGGATGGAAAGCCATATTGAAGTGTAATTTTATACTCAGTCCCTATTAAATACCTCCACAATCTAGAGATAAATTGCCTATCACGATAAGATACAATCACCTTTAGCATACCTTGCAATATGATAATATCTCAGACATATATATATATATATATATATATATATATATATATATATATATATATATATATATATATATATATATATATATATATATATATATATATATATATATATATATGTGTGTGTGTGTGTGTGTGTGTGTGTGTGTGTGTGTGTGTGCGCTAACTTGTGATCAACCTAATCAGTTTTTCAGATTGAAATGAAATGCGCTGACTTCGTTAGTCGATCAATAATAACCCATTTAACATCATGCCCTTATCTCGATACTAAAAAACTCCTAACAAAGTCCATCATCACATCTTACCACTTTCACTCTATAATATGTAATTACTACAACATATCACCCGGTCGCTAATGCACAACCTTCACTAACTGACATGCATCGCACTTTGACACAAACTATGTTACATCCTTCTTTAATCCAGGCCACCATAACATTCCTTTCAAATCTCCGTACATCTTACTGCTTCTTAGATAAATATAATAGCTTGAATAATGTGCCACATATAGAATATCAGCTCTCAGATTATCAACTGATGGAATCCGTAATCTACCTTTGCATAAAATGGCACCAAAATCATAATGAAATAGTTCAGGTTTCTTAGCATGTATGTGACTATTGGGCATCCTAAGTTATTTTTGGTAGAGTAGGGTGAATAATCATCTGAGTTAACAAATTTGGTTAACTATCAACTGACACTATCTATATCTCCCGCTTCTCCAAATCTTGAATAAAGAAGTCTATAGAAGTAAACAATGAAAAAGAAGTACTTGACGACTTCCTACTCAAAGCATCTGCTATTAAGTTCATCTTACCAAGTTGATACTAAATAGATAAATCTTAATTCTTGGTCAACTTAAGTGATCTCCTCTGTCACAAATTCATATCCTTCTAAGTGAAGATGTTTTAAACTTTGATGATTAGTAAAAATCTTATATCTGACTCATGTACAAGTAGTGCATCCAAATCTTTAGTGGAAATACCACATCTATTAACTCAAGATTACTTGTCAAATAGTTCCTCCTATGATTTTAATTATCGAGATGCATATGCAACAACTTTATCTTATGCTAAATATAGTCTTCACCATATTCTCCTCTCTCACCTTCAATTGATGATAATCATATCATAGATCGATATTAGAAAATATTGAACACATTTGCATCGAGTTTCATGTCTAATCAAGATAATTTTTGGTGACATTAAAATTAATAATAAATAAACATTAATTTTTTTAAATTAATAATTTTAATTAATTTTTAGAGACTATTAATATTGATTTAATTTTTATAATTAATGTATTTACATCATTTACTTTATTGATTATTATTAAATTCAAGTAATACAATTTTATCAACATTAATTATATTAAATAAATAATGCATAAGATATGATAATAACAATTAATTATTAATTAGTAATTATAAACTAAATAAACACCAATTTATTTATTTTATAAAAATTCTTAATTATAATTTATTCCTTTTAAGTTTATATTTTTAATTAATTAACATTAGTTGTCATAATGAAGCATTTAACTTATAAATTAATATAATCAAATTAAATTAGAAATTAATATTAATATATATTGTTATTAACTAATATTTACCTCATACCCTAATTCAGTAATTCATGAAACCATCCTCGCCAAACGCGAAGTGGCGCGGGAGCTTGCTGGCGGGAATCAGCGACGGGACCGACGGCTTCTGGAGGAGAAGAGGAGTTCGTGATAGGCTTGTTGGGGAAGATTCTCCCCTCAGCGCGGATTTCAGTTAAATTAGGGGAATCCCCGTATTTCGCCAAGCCGGGATTAAGGGACTATTTGGTAGAATTTAGGATTTCATTTAAGTAGGATTTCGTAAATCCTCCAAATTCCGGTTTTACGAAATCCTAAGGGGTTAAATCCTGAGAACTGTTTGGTAACATTCATGATAAATTCAGTTAAATCCTTTGTGACTGTTTGGCTGTTCATTTTAGGATTTAAGGCGGTTAAAAATTTGACATATATTATTAGGATAATTAAAGTACGACAAGAAAAATTTAAATAAAATATAACAAAACTTTATTAATACTAATTAATTATTTAATTATTATTTATAATATTTTATAATTTTTTTATTTTAGATCATATTTAATCCTATTAATTATTTTGAATTAACTAAGTATTTAACTAATAATTTTATCAATTATTTAAATATTATTTAATTAATTTCACTTAATTATTAATATTTTAAATTATATTAATTAAATTATTCAACAATTCTAGATTTTACTTTTACCCTCCTGTATTTCGTTCGGCTTTGTTCCTTCGCACCTAATTTTCAAGAGTTCTTCATCGTCGCTGTTCGACTTTGCTCCTTCGACTACATTACCTTATCGGAAGTTACGACATTTTTTTATCTGAAGCAACAACGGGAGCTCGCTTGCTGTGAAGGTAACTTTCTCCCTTTCGCGCGCTTCTTCGGCCAAATCCCGTAAATCCGCCGAACCAAAGGATTTCGGAAATCCGGGATTTAGAGCGAATCGGCGGAATTTTTCGTCCACGGAGGATTTCGTTTGCCGTGAGATTTGGATTTGCATTTTAGGCCGTTTGGCTGGATTTCGCCCAAATCCGGCCTTAAATCCGCCTAAATCCGCATACCAAACAGCCCCTAAAGGTAAAAGACGGGGGAAGCGGGATGTAGGATTTGCTGTTCGTTTTGCCTGTTTGGCAAAATTTATGTTAAATATTGCTTAAATCATGCTCAAAATCTGAAATTTTTTTTTCTGTTTGATTTGTTTTGAAAAATCTCTCACTTACTCAAACGCATATCCAAAGGCTGAGGATTAAATTAACATATACGTGGTTGAGGTTTGAACTAGCAATGCGCTTTTGTATACCGTCCTTTTGTTCAAATTTTGGTTTTTCGCTTGATATTTTTGTTGCATCGATAATAATTAAGATTTGATGTTACGTCTTTTAGGTAATTGTTATTGCTGCATCCGTGCTTGAATATTTGCTGCGGTAGGGATATTTAAAGTTCAGCATCCCGGCTTTGTACGAAGATTCATCACACAAATAGATAAAAAAAGTAGGGTATAACATTCATAAAAGACATCAAAAATTTTAAGTGTAAAACCTTGAAAAGGGAAAAAATCATGGGGTTTGGCCCAATTGGAATGAATCCACTATTATTGGTGGTTGATTATAAATAATATCCCTCATTTGATGAATGTGTTGACTTAATTTAGCAAATACATATTTTATATAGCTTGTTACATGGTAATTGTTCTTAAAAGAGTGTTAATATGTATGTTTGGTCAGTAGGATTGTAGTCGGCGGACGAAGGTGGTCTTAGAGACCGTAGTCTACGGGCGACAGAGGTCAGAAGGACCGTAGTGAACTGGTGATGATGGTCAGCGGGATCGTCGTTGGCGGGTGATGGTGGTCGGAGGGATTGTATTTGGTGGACGACAGTGGTTGGAAGGACTGTAGTCGGGTGACGGCGGTCGGAAGGATCGTAGTTGAGCGATGGTGGTTAGAATGACCGTAGTCAGCCGACGATGTTGGTCGGAAGGACTGTAGTATGTGGGCAACAGTAGTTAGAAGGACCGTAGTCGGCGTGCGACGATGGTTGAAAGGACCATAGTCGGCGGGCGACAATATTTGGGAGGAGATCCGATGTTAGTAGCATCCGAGAAGAGTTTCGGCGATAGTTGGAGAACGAGCGAAAGTCTGGCCACGATCGATGGTTGCGAAGATCTTCAACAATGGCAATGTATGATGGAGAGTGCAAAAGAGCTCTCAAGCCTTCTCTCCTCTTCCTCCCTTCATGCGAATGAGGGGCTATTTATAATTTGTTGGGAGTGACATTCTCATTAAATATGAACAAGATCAAGGACATTTTGATACTGTTTCATCGGACGGCTGATATTAGCTCCCTTGATTATAGAGTGTTTATCAAGTATTTAAGTGCCTTAGAGATGTCAGAATTGAGTGATCTTTAGTTCGTTTGATTCGTCTCGTTGAGCCCCTCCATTCGACTATAATAATGTCATATTTGGATATCATTTGGTCATCCAATTAATGTTATGAAATATTTAAGCAGGCTTTAGACCTTTGATTTGGTCTCATTGAGCTCATATTGGACTAATTTTGGTGTCATCGGGTTCGTCTCCTTGAGATGTTCAATTTGACTATAAGCTTGCTGAAATTGGAGTTTGGATGATTCTAAATTTAATTTTAAAAGTTTTCAATTCATATTTGCATTGAGATTCGTGCTCAATCAAGAGGATTTTTTTGGTGACATATCAGTCATACTTTGAGGATAAGATAACGTTTTTTTGACCAGCATAATTTTGTTGCTAGGAGCATATTAAATGTTTAAGCGGTATTGAACACTATCAACTAAAGAATGACATTTTCATTCCACACAAATGCTTGATGTTGAGGGGGTCCGACATTGAAATCAGTATCTCGACAATGTGATTCTAATTAGAGTAGGGTGTGAAGTCCTTTGGAATTGGAGTTTGTTGTGATTCTTCGTTAATGAGAAAAATTGCTTAAATGCATGATTAATAAATATTAAGAAGTTATTGCAGGAGGTAAGATTAGTTGTTCTGCTGTCACTGGGTTGCACAAACTCAATGCACTCCTTCACTTGAAGATCTTGATGGATGTGATGGGAAATATCACATTGGCTTGGGTGTAGGTCACTATGAAAGATGATGGGAGATAATATGTTGGGCTTTAAGTCTTCAATGCCAACTACAAGCACAAATGATATTTTGCTTCTTGTCTCCATTCTCCCTCCACCCGCCATGGGTTCTGCTCGTTAAGACTCATCCATAGAGGAGGTTGGTCCCAAATTGAATATGAAATAGGTGTTAAAAGTTCTTAATATAGTAATAGTGGTCCTTATCAATTAGCTCAAGCTTTTTGTTTGAAGAGTGTTCTACTAGTTTATTCAGCTGAACTGGGGCCCTCCATGTTTTAATCCCATGCACTACATGGAACACATTGGGAAGAAATACATGATGAGACAAATGAACCTTAAACTTAGCTCCGTGCATTATTCATTGAGGTTGTATAATGGTTACACATTCATACAAAGGCATCAATGGGATGAATTGCTGTGTGGGCTCTTATAGAAGACTAAGTCATTGAGGAGATCATGCACAAGGATGTCTATATGCATTTGATGGAGCACATTGTGTACTTGATAATTACACCAAGCGACCTTAAGATAGCTCTCGATCATCGAGTAAAAAATAGATGAGATGATTGCAAGCTCTTATGGTGGTACGAGGATTCTGTAGTCATCCTGGGAGATCCCAGCATTTTGGCGACAATGGTTCTAATTATATTACTTTGTTATAACATTATTAAAATATTGTGATTGTTCTTGTATATGCATTGCTCTTTTAGGCTTTTTTTCTCATCACTTATTGAGTTTAGTTGGCAGTAGAATCATGTATGGGGCTGAAGTGGAAGCAAGTAAAACAAATAAAAAGAAGAAGAAGAGATAGAGCAGGCTCCTCCATTCAAGCTACAACCGTAACTTCTTCTATCCTTGTTACCAACTTCATTTGCTTTTCTCATTTTGCTTTTCTCATTTTATCTTCCTGTCATTGTTGTGATACTCTCCCCGCTATTTTATCATAATTTTGCCTCTCTTTGCTTCCTATCATCATTTCCAAGGATGAATAAATTTGTTTAGAATGAGGAGAAAGAGGGAGACAAGTGATCCTTAGAGAGAGAGAGGGGTTGTAGGAGGGAGGGGTGGAGAGAGAGTGTTGACAAAGCAAGGTATAGACATGTAGTTCATGCATTTGTTTCTCATTTGTATAGCCCTGAGAGAGGGGGAGAGCAAGTGATAAATTTTAAAGCGGGAAGAAGTTTGCGCTTAGCTCCTTCATGCCTATATCTTCTCTCCGCTTTCAATGTTTACTGATTCTGTTATGGCTACATGTTGAGCATATAGAGAACCATATAGATGGCTTTGGGGTTGATGGATATCTCTCGTGGAAAGAGATTGGTAGTGAGAATTGGACCCTAATGCCTGTCTCTGCACCCTCTGTGCTGCCCTACTTCATGGTCCTGAATCCCTCTTTTTTTTGGCTGTAGAATCTCATAGTGAAGTGGTTGTGCACACGTGTGAAATCATCTTGCAACATGTGGTAGTTTCGTAATCATAAGGATGAGCAATCTAGGTTGGGTCAAGGTGGTCTGATTTGATCTTCTCCAACTTAAATTAATTAATTCGATTAATGCTTTTGAATTTGCACTGTTCGTGCTTGCTTCAAAATTTTCCTTGATCATAATAGGGTGTGGTGTGTGTATGGATGTATGCATATATACACACACATACATACATATCCATACATAGATACATACATACACACATGTGTGCATGTATATATCTGTGTTGTAGTTATTACATATTCGTTTTTTAGCCCTTTGAACATTGAGCTCTTCCATCAATTAGAAGTTCATTTTGGTTGTTAAAATTTTGCTCTTAGCAATCTAATCAGGGGAGGCTAGAACTTTGAACACTTCCTTCATCTTTTTAGATGGGAAGAAGGTTCTTTTAGCAGTTGAACTTTAAGTCCTTTCTTCATCATGTTAGAAAGATCTTCTAGCTTAAATTTTGATCCCTTTATCCTGTAGAAGGAAAGGGAGGGGCTTTAAGCCATTGAACTTTGATCCCTTCCGTCGTCCTGTTAGAAGGGATTTTTAGCCTTTGAATTTTGAATCCTTCCTGAAGTTAGATGTTTGATATTGTTATTCAAACTTGGTTTATGTAATCTTAGTTGAAATAACGTCAGTCAGTTTCCTTAAAAATTTGTCTTATTTGTACTGGACGTTTAATATTTTTTTGTTCTAAATTTTGCTGTTTCTTTTAAGCAGGACAAATTCGTCTACTTTTTAGCATGTCTCTGGTCCTAACTTGCATTATATTACCCCTTTATTTTTGTGTAATTTTTTTGGATAAATTATCCTCTCAATATTTATAAATATTCTTTTGGCATGAAAATTTACCAATTGTTCCTATTCTGGCGTTTGCAGAAGAATGAGCAGGATGAAGGGGCTCATAAGAACTCTCAGAATAATAAGTCAGCCTCAGGTAGCATATTGTTACAAAACAACCTTATCTTGTGATCTTGTCTATTGTGAGAACCTTTTTATACGTGAAGAAATGGATCAGAATATTTCTTCTGATATATATATATATATATATATATTGTTTTCATGATTGCTTCCTTTTATTCATGGACAAATCAAGCTTTATCCAATTCCCATACTGAACATGTGTTCTACCTTAATTGATAGTCTTAGAAAGCTGATTTGATTCTTAACTGCCTTGTTTCTACTAATGGTACTTTAGTGGTAAGAAAGGTTTTCTTCCCCATTCGTTTGAAGATTGGAAGTATTCCGTTAAAACTCCATGTTGGTGCGTTAATGTGTTATGATCATTCTCCAGGTACTAGATGCTCGTGTATGCAATCATCAATTGCTGGCCAGTGGCTTCTTGTTTTGTTTAACCTTGAATTATATTGTTCAATCCTTATCCTTGTCTCTTTATGAAAACTTTTTTTCCTAGTCTTTAGCTGAAATCAAACTACATGCTTATTATATAACTTTCATTTCTCTTTTAGGATTTTTATTTATGTTTGTGCTCCTGTTCTCATCTTGTTTTTTATAATCTATGAGTGATAATATTCACTTTGCATTAACTACTACTAATGCACTTTATGCAATTTGTAAGAGTTGTTTGTGTCTTTGTGATGGGATTTCTCATTTAATGCTGAAGAATTTAAGATGTATCGGAAATATTTAGCGCTCTGATGTATATTTATAAGATTTTGTATGGAACAATTTTTTGACTGCTTTCGTGGTAAATAAAGTTGCTAGTATTGAAAGACAGCTTTTTCTTTGCTTTTTCAAAAGTTGCCTTTAAAATGTTGTTTTTGAAAAAAAAAATTTCTAAAATTGTGGCAGAGAAAAGAGCTTTAAAAGGCAAAAACCAAAAAAGTTTAAGTGGCCCCAAACAAAATCTGAATGTATATATGAATTTGACTTATTTTAAATGATCACAAAATGTAATTTAAGATTGCATTAGTACACAAGTTATCTTTTCTTGTTAGTTTGGTAGGTAATTAGCAATGGAATTCTCACCATGTTGATGAGTGCAAATTGGTGTTAAAGTAAAGCATGACTGGTTTTTCATACAAATGAACGATATGACAGGAGGCTATGCTATATGTCATTGCAACAATAATGTTTGATTTCGATTGTAGACTCTACTCATTTTAATTGCTTCAAAGGATGATGAAGATATTTCAGAATTATTCATATGATCCATTTTATTCACCTATAGTGTGCTGTCGCCTTTGAGGATTTCTTATGTCTTGCATGGAAACTGAAGATTATTCATGAGATGGATGCGAGATTTTTCTGCCTGTTATTTTGTGACTGTTTAACCAAGTTTGTGAAGATAAATGCAAAATGGTCTTTGAGTTGAACATGCAGGCATTGTGTTAGTTTAATTAATTTTAGGGGGGTTGTTCGATTTGATGAAAAGGAAATGCAGAGTAGAAAAAAATATAGTGTAAGGTAAAAGTGGTGTATTTAAAATACTTTTGAGTTTAGGCATTCTATTAGTTTAAGACAAATGCAGGATTTGGCTTTTTTTTTTTTTTCCTATTTGGTTGAAGCAATGGAATGTAAAGTAAAATAACAGTGCATTTGAAATAATAGTTGATTAGGTGAAGCCGATAATGAGGGCAATGGGCGGTGGCAGGCATGGCTGGATGCTGTTGATCGACATCACTCCAAGACGTGTATTGGGAATTCGCTCAAAATAGGCAAAATTTAAATATACTCAAAATGAACTATAGAGTTATTTTTAAATGCAATTTCAAAATATGTTGCATTTGAAACATTGCCATCCAAGCATCCAAATTTTCATAACCCTTGTGTTTACTTTACACTCCGAAATACAGCCAACCAAGTTGTCCCTTTCTATTCTAGAAGTTCATAACCTGTACCTGCTTATTATATGCCACTGGAACAGATGACCAAGCTTGATTTGGAAAATAGAATTGATAGTTTTGGATGCACCAATTTAGACTGCTGAGTAGCTAATTGCTGTTAGATGGCTTTAATTTCACTACTTAACTGTTGGTAATTAAGCTCTCTTGAAGTTCTGCATGTTAGTTTGTGCTTTGCCATGATATATTTCTGATCTGTTGCTGAGCCTATAATCTACAAATCCAGCCTCGCTGTTTCTATTCTAATATTGCATCTCTTGTTTGTTATGATGGTAGGCTTTTTTGAAATCAATATATCTTTTTCTTGTTTGATTATGAACTTTTCTAGTCACGGATGCAAAGATCAACTCAATAGAATGCTTTTTTCTTGATATAATATTTTTATATTGAATTAAGCCGCTTAATGCAAAAATGTATTTTAAATTTTATTGTGAATTCCGTGCAGGTCATTCCTCTGTCAAGGACAAACAAAGGTTCATCTTACCAATGTCTGGCTAGCGCCACTACAACTTCAGGTCATACCAATGTTGAGAAGCCTGTTGAGAATGCTTCTTCTGAAGGCAAACAAACTGGTAACTCGGATCAAACCAATCCACCTAGTAGATCTATTCGTGGAGGGGTTGGTACTTGCTAAAGCCTCTTATATGCTCTTTCTTTTTACTGATTTCCCTTTCTCTTTAGAAAGGGATCTGAAAATTCTTGATCATACTATAGTTATGCGCAGAAAAATCTCAAAATAGTTTCTAGATTATTCGTGGATGGCCAATATAGTCCAAGAGTATCATATTGCTCCAATTTAGTCTCTCGAATATACAAATTGATCCAAAATAGTCCCTTATAGTATAATTATGATATAAAATTGATCCCAATTTAGTCCCTTGACTTCGCAAAATTGATCATAATTTATCCAAAAGCAATTTGGATTAATTTTGTATAGTTGAGCTACTAAATTGATGCAACGTTATACTCTGAGATTAAAATGGTCATATACGGATAGTCGGGGGACCAAAGGTTATTAAGATTTCAATTTTATTCAGCTTCCAAGGATGTTAAATTTCATGCTTCAGCTTCCTTCTTGCTGGAGTTTGACAATCAGGAATACAATCAAAATTACAATGATTATAGTGGGACCTCTTGAGTTAGCTGAGCCACAAATTGATATCATATATGGCGGCTATATTCAAACTATATAGAATAGATCTGAAAATATTAGCAGTCTATTTGTGGAGGTGAAAGTTTTTTAGCTTAAACCTCTCATATGCTCTTGCTTATTGCTGGATGTTGCTTCTCTTTATAAAGGGATCCCGAAAGTCTGTCATCATACTTTGTTTTGAGCAACGTGAGTTTTTATGGTTTCACAATAAAAAAAAATCATTATTTTTATTTGCTTCTGAGGCTAATTTTAATAGGTCTGTCTAATTAAGAAATGCATTTAGTTGGACATGTTAATGTTGTTTTAGTGGAGAGTTCTGAATCCACCCTAAACCCAAAACCCTAGATGCTTCATGTATGATTGGGTGAATAACCAATGATATTTCCTCTCATCTGTTAAGTGGATGTTTTGGTTCGATCCAAAAAAAAAAAAAAAAAACAAATTACAATGCATTTAGTTGGGCATCATATTTTTAGGTATGAGCAATTATAATGCATTTAGTCGTACCTGCTGAATTAGTTAAGCTAACATTGATAGCATTTATGGTGACTATGTCCAATCTATTTGGTAGGTCTGAAGCATGCATTACTGTATCAGCTTTTTTATATTCTTATTAATGTAGATGTTAAATACTGAATTATTCATGCATATATTCACTTGTTTGCCTTGCTTTAAGCGGAAATATTGGAATTCATTTGACCCATGTCGGTTCCACATCAAACAATATGTGCACTTTGATTAAACCAACCACAGATTATTGTCCAATTCAACAACCCATTAATACTCATTCTCAAGGTTCTGAAAACCGGACTGGACAACTAACCGGAAGAAGGAAAGGTTCACGGTTCGACCGGTCTAATCGGGGTCGAACCGAATGACATAATAAATAATAAATATTATTTAAAGATAATAAAATTAACATAATAATAATGATATCATTCAAATTATGAGACAAAAAATTAATCTAAAAAAACTATGAAACATAAAACTTATATAATTAAGTAAAATAATTAATTTAAAATCTCACATAAAGCAAAAAAAATTTAAATCTCATAATTATAAGAATTTGCACTCATAAAAATATGATAATTTTAAATTTAATTATTTTTCAAATTTTAAATTTGATTTTTAATTTAAATTTAATTTACGTATAACCATATAATTTAATATAAATTCTTACTAATTTATGTTACATATTTAATATAAATTTAATTCTAACATAAGTTTAAAAATTTAATATAAATTATTATTATTTTATATTATATGATTAAATATATTTTATATGTTTATGTTATATACCAAAATTATTTTATAAATTTATATCTAAAATCATTAATAAATAGATAAAATTATTAATGATAAATTATTTTTTATAGTGTATAAATAAATAAATTTTTATTATTAATTAATAAATAATTATCATTCACATAAAAAATAATTAATTAAAAAATCTGTTTAAAAATAAGTTTTATAGCCATTATATATGCTATGAATTCATACACTCCTCAACTCTTTTATTTAGTCCCACATCTCTTGGAAACACTTTCTTGCTATTGTTTATATAGCCTTTTGAGTTTTTTTGCTTAAAGAGCTCACATGGAGGGTCGTGTGAAGATGTTTCATGATGGTTTGAGGGAAAAAATGTTTATAATAAAAAATGTATTATAATTTTAATCAAATGTTTTAAATATATATTAATTAATTATTTAAAAAAATATTTAAAATTTGTGGGATTTGATCCGACCGGTTTAGTCCGATTCGATGCAGAAGTGGTTTTAAGACTTAACCGGACCGGTTCATGGTTGAACCGGTCAAACAGACAGGTTCAGTCTGGTTTTTAAAACATTGCTCATTTTTTCTTTTTTGATTCCCATTAATAATGCAGTTATTTATTACTTAATTTTAGGATTAATAATTGATTGCATCACCTATAAATATATATCTCTTCTATCATTTGGAGAAATAAATATGATTAGAAGATCTTTCCTCCTCTATTTGTTTCTTATTTTTATCTTGGCATCCGAGCAATTTGTCTTTTGCTTGTGGTGAGAATTTCTAAATCTAAGTCTTGTTTCATATGACCAAGCTCCGCTTTGTAATTTCAAGAGCTCACTTGAAAGTATCTGACGCATGAGAATCTACCAATAAGAAGTAAAAATCCATTCGCTTGCACTTTGGTTTGACGTTCCGTACTCTGCTTTGTTCTATGAATTTCTGATCTCGTGATTTTGAATTCTTTATCTTGACTTAGCTTCGGTTCTGACAAGCATTCCGCCTAGGCGAACTTCCCACTTTGCTCGGTGCATTGCAAGACTTCTGTGACTCCAAACTCCTAGAACTTGCTGGCTCGCTTCACCTCAATCTCAACATCACAAGTTCCTTTGGCTCGCTTCACCTCAATCTCAACCTCACCTGGGTTCGATGTTGCTATATTTTTTGTCTACTAGGTATAAATTCCAAGAGTTTTAAGAGAGGATGATTAGTAATGCTAAGGAAAATGTTGGTCTCTACCTCCTAGATGCAATAAAATCCTACATTACAATAAAATGTGCTCAATATGTACCTTATCCGAAAAAGAGTGCAATCATATGGTGGCACATACATCTTGGTCATCCTATCTTTATGAATTAAAAAAAACTATTATCATCTTCTGTCAATAATAAAAATCTAAAGTTATTTCAATGTGAAGCTTTTAAACTATCAAAACACACCAATAATACCTATTCTAGCTATTCTTATAAAGCCTCTCAACCTCTCTCTGTCATTCATAATGATATTTGGGGACCATCTTGTGTGAACAATATCTATGGGTCTGAATGGTTTATATCCTTTATAGATGATTACTAGAGCTACTTAGATTTTCTTAATGAATGAGAAATTTGAAATTTATCAAATTGGTTAGAATTCCATTTCTTTATGCAAATCTAGTTCAATACTCAAATCCAAGTCCTTAGGATTGACAATGTGAAAGAAAATTTCCATTTAATTCTTAGGGATTATCTTCTTCAACAAGAGATTGTATACCAAAATTCTTGTATATGTACATTAAAGCTCTTGTATATATATTCCTCATTAGACTATGATTGTTGAAAGGGAAAAATAGGCATTTTCTAGAAGTTGCTAGATCCATCATGTTTAGTAGCAACATCCCAAATCAATAATGCGGAGAGGTCGTTTTAACTTATGCATACCTCTTTAATTGAATACTATCATGGATTCTTAAATTTAAAATCCTTTACTAAGTTCTCATCAAACTATATTCCACAAATAAACTTATCTTCATCATTCCACTCAAAGTGTGTTATACTTTTATTTACATCCCACATCATGAATAGAGCAAATTTGATCCAAAAGTCAGTAAGTGCATTTTTATGAGAACTAGCTATTCTTTTGCAAAACTTACATTCATGGGGAGAATTCCAACATCCTTTAGTATTGTGAGTTTTATATCCATCCCAGTATCCCACTGACCTCTAGTCTTCTTCTCTCCCTGAAGTTCAAAACTCTAGGCACACTGAAAATTCTCAAGTTCATATAGAACAACTAAATAAAAAGGTATGGTTTATAGTAAATTTCAGGAACAATCAACAAACATTGGTGAACCAAGCATTCCTCCACAGAAAAACTGTCTGTTTGAACCAAGCTTTGACCATCCTTCATAAGGTAACATTAATCTTAACATTGATATACTAATTGCTTATATGAAAGGTATAATGATAACAAAGCTTTGTATAAAATATTTGATTGGTGGATACATCCCTTATAATAATTTGTCTCCTTAGTTCATAGGAAATGTATGAGGATGATAAAATCATGTGCAAAGTATCCAGTTTGTGAATACATCTCTTAACTAACTTATCTTTCTACCATTCCATTTAAGTCTTTCGATGTTCAGCTTTTGTTCATATCCCACCTCATGAACAAAGTAAACTTGACCCAAAAATCATTACTTGCATCTTTTTTTAGTTATTTCCTGAATCAATGAGGGTATAAGTATTACTATCCTAAAAAAATAAATTCTATACTTCTATGGATGTAATAGTTTTTTTAAAACTAGCCATTCTTTCCGAAAATCCATATTCAAGGGGAGAATTTCATCTCTCTTCAAGAATATGATTTTTCTATCTACCTCATCGACCTCCAGCTTCTATCTTTCCCTAATATCCTTAAAGTCCAAGAACCATATCACATGAAAACTTCTGAAAATCGCATACAAACTAGATAAAAAGGCATTGTCTTCAGGAACATTCAACAGGCCCTAGTGAGCCGAATATTTTTCCATAACAAAACCACATATCTAAACCAAGCTTCAATCATTCTTCACAAGGTAACATTAATGTTGACCTTAATATCCCGATTGATCATGGGATGACAAACCTTGTGCAAAATATTCTATCATCGGATATATCACTTATAATAACTTATCTTCTTAGTTTTTTAGGTTTTTACCACAACTTTTTTTAGTGTGAATATTCTCAACAATATTAAGGAAGCATTAAAAATATATAAATGGAGAGATGGTGCTCATGAAGAAATGCAAGTGCTTGGCATATGGAAGCTCTCCATATTATCAAAAGGAATAAACGTGTTGGATGCAAATGGATATTCAATATGAAATACAAGGTTGTTGATAGAATTGAAAGATACAAAGCTAGATTGGTTTTAAAAGTATTTACTCAAACAGTCAAACTTATGGCATTTAGCATAAAAAAAAATCTTTTTATCAGTTGCTAAGCTTAACTCTGTTAGGGCCATTCTCTATCTTGCTGTGAATCTTGATTGGCCACTTCATTAATTACATGTAAAAAAATGCCTTTCTAAATGGATACCTTGAAGAAGAATTTTATATGAATATTATTCTTGAATTTCATACCACTAACAACAAAGATAAAGGTCGTAAATTTGAGAAATCCTTATATTGCCTGAATTAATTTCTTAGAGCCCGGTTTAGGAGATTGACTACTACAATTAAAAAGTATGGATGTGCTAAAGGACAAGTTGGTTACACCTTATTTGTAAAGAAATCACCATTGATAAAATCATTATCCTAATTGTCTATGTTGATGTTGTTATTCTAAATGGCAATTAAGATGAAAAATCAGGAGACTAAAGGGTTTCTTAGTGAATAAATTTGAAATTAACGATCTAGGAGTCCTAAAATATTTCCTTGGTATGAAAATTGAAAGCAAACAAATGTATATTTATTTTTCAACTAAAATATACATTGGACATTTTAAAAGAAATTGGGATGTTAGGGTACAAACCAACAAATATTCCTTTGGATTCTATCAATAAAATAAAAATAAATGGTGTCACTCTCGAAGTTGACAAAGAAAAATCTTATTTATCTCTCACATGCACATCCTATTTTTTGTTATTCTGTCAATTTGGCTAGCCGATTTATGCTGCTTCTACTAAGGAACACGTTGATGCAGTATATAGAGGACTAAGGCACCTAAAGAAAACCTTGGAAATTTTTATTCTTCAAAAAAAGAAATTAATAAGAGTATAAAAGTTTTCATTGATGCTAATTGGACTGGGTCCATAATTGATAAAAAAATCTTCTTTCACTATTGTTGGTTCATACGAGAAATCCTTGTCATATAGAGAAGTAAAAAAATAGCGAGTGTCTGATAGAATCATAGAAGCAACATTAAAGCTGAATTTATTGTCACAACTCGTGAAGTTTTTAAATAAATGTGGTTAAAAAGTTATTGGAATACCCAAACAACTACATGAAAGAACCAATGATAATGAGATGTAATAATTAAGATACAATCAACATTGCCAAAGATCTAGTCCACAACGATTGATTTAAGCTTGATAGACGTTTTATTAAGAAAAAAAATGGTCAATGGATCATTAAAATGCAATACACTCTGATAAGAGTTTAAATAGCTTATATATCCTAATCAAAGCCCCTGATCAATCACGATTCAATAACCTAACTTATAAACTAGAAATGATAAACATATATTCCCAGCTTGAGGAGGAATGTAAAAATTCTTTAATTCATGGGACTCATGTTAGTTCCTCATTTAGCAATCAACGTGCTATGATTAAATCAACCGTTTGATACTACCTTTATGCAACTAGTGAAAAATGTTATGAGTTTGTGAGCTATCTACTAGGTTGCAAATCTCTGAGCATTTGATGGCATGTATTTGTGTTTCATAAACTTGTTGAATTAAGATTTGTTTTCATGCTAAATTTAAATGGTTTGCGTTTGTTACTCCATTGGTTCTTTCAAGAGTTCAACCTGATATAGTACTCATGTGTGAGTTTTTTACAGCCCGTGTCATGGCTTAGCCTTGCTTTGTTAATTATGACTGGCGGAGGACTAATTTTCTATTATGACCGAGAGAAGAAGCGGCATATAGAAGGTAAAGCACTTTAACTTTCTGAACAATCTGTTCTGCTACGTACTAGTATATTCAATATTAATCTTTCCTCGATTTTGTTGTCTACGGAAAAAAAAAGTTTTTCAACAGAAATTTTGAGTTCTAATCTTCTTGTGAATGCCATGAGAAGCCTAAACCGGCATTGCCTAAGCTTTTGGTGTGCATGAATTGAACGTCTGCTTAGATTGTTTATCCCCTTCCTACAATATTCAAGGAAAAAAAAGTTATCTCTACAGTATCCTTTTGTCACACATTGACAGTTCAAATTGTGACTCATAATTTTTTGGGCCTATGCTTAAACAATAGTGCATTTACATGTAAATTGATAATTTTGAACCTTTTCTTCCAATAATGTCCGTTTCAAGGAGTGCAAATTTAAATTTGCTGAATTTTGTTGGGGGAAGACTAATAGAATGCTTTTTTATGCTATTGTAGTTTGTAGTCGGATTTCTCTTTAATTTTCACATTACATAAAATTTTCACATTCATTAGGTATGCTGTGACAGATGTGCCTTTGTTTTTAAGATATAACATTTTGTCTCTTGATGGAGGTAAGCCATGGTTTATCTTGTATCCCATGTAATGGTTTACGTTGTCATCATTATGGATTTATCATTTAGTGCCAAACTTGTTCCTTATTAAAAAAACACATTTTTAGTTTTTTTTTTAATTTATTTTTTTTATAAATTTTTTTTATTGTTTCAACTTCTATATTGTACTGAAAGTACTTTACTCTTTGGGTTCTTGATGTTTTGAGGCTTAAGCACTTGCCTCATTTAACAGGCGAAAATTTCTTTTTGTAGTTCTGAACCTTTTTCTAATTAATATAGCATTTTTTGGGTCTTCAGGACTGAAGGCTGCAACGAGCTCAGTTAAACAGGGACCATCTGTGGGAACTGCTGCCATTGGTGGTCCATTTAAGCTGGTTAATCATGATGGGAAATCTGTTACTGAAAAGGATTTTTTGGGGAAGTGGACTTTAATATACTTTGGATTTACACACTGCCCGGATATTTGTCCTGATGAACTCCAGAAAATGGCTACAGCCATTGAGAAAATTAGTAAGTTGCGATCTCAAAATCTAGGATAGAATCCCCTATGCCAGAAAGAATCAAATTTCCAGAAAAAAAGCATTATCAAATGCTTTTCTCAATAGATAGTATAATTTTCAACATTCTAACCTATTGTTTTCATGATTGAATTGTATGTTCTTTTCTTTTTTATTGCCTATTGGCCTGTTGTTCATATGATGAAATAGAGCTGGGATTCCTTTAAAATAAAAGGTGTCGTACTATAGTCTCATTCTTTTGTCGTGAGTTCTTTCATTGAATTGAAGTTGCGTAAAAGGGAGGGCTTATTATTCCCTATCCAAACATTTGTTTGACGGTGTTTTATTGCATTAGCAGTGCTATATCTAATATGAGAAAAGGACTAAAATATTCTCTCAACTCTTTGTGAGGGATCAAAATAGTCCCAAACTCTTTTGAGAGATCACTTTTGTCCCTCAACTTAAAATAGGGCTTGTTTTGGTCCTAACATCTAATGTTGGAGTTAACGATGTTAAATATAAGGATATTTTGGTCATTTTTAACTAAACATTTATTAAATGTAGTTTTCAAGTAATTATAATTTTTCTAAAAAAAGTATTAAATATTTTTTTAATAATAACAAAAATTTTAGTTTTAATTTATAAAATTTTAGTAATATTTTATAAATATATGATATTTATTGTTTTAAAGAATCAAATGCAAATAGATTTTATTTTCAACTTAGTCAAACATGTTTTTACCAATCATATTTTATAAAATATGACTAAAGTTTTTAAAATTAAAATCAAAATTATTATTAATTTTTTAAATTAAAGAAACATTTAATAAAATTTTTAAGAAAAAAATATAATTACTTGAAAATTATATTTATTAAATGTTTAATTAAAAAATGACCAAAATGTCATTACATTTAACACCATTAACTACAACATTAGATGTTATGACAAAAAATGTCACATTTTAAAGAGTTGAGGGACTAATTTAGTCCCTTAAAAGAGTTGGGAACTATTTTCATCCCTCACGAAGAGTTGAGGGATCATTTTGATCATTTTCTCTATCTAATATATACAGTAAAAATTTTCGACAACAAAAGTCATAAATCTTAAATAACCGCGAGTTAATCTTCTTGTGAAAATGAATAAGCTTGGTGTATCATATTAAAATATTTGTGAAATTGACATGACTATGAGTTTTATATTTGTGTAATTGGTATTATATGGTGCAGGATTGTATGCCGAGTGATGGGTAATTCATGCCAGAATTCTGTAATTTCCTTTAATTAACATGTTTTATCATTTCCTATATTTAATTTTTATAACCATATTAAGCAATTCAGAGTCAGCAATAACAAGGTAGTTTTTTGTATTTTTTAATTATATAGAAAAGAGTAAGATTACACTCGATGACTCGAGCAAATCCCCACAAAAAAATGTTGCTGAGCTCAACTTTTCTTAGTTGGTCCAATCCAAGTTAAAAGAGGATTACATACATTTTTTCCTGGGAGAGTGTTGATTGGTTCACGTATGAAGCAATCAAAGGTAAAAGAGGATTACATATATTTCTGTTTGGGAGAGTGTTGATTGATTCATGTATTTTTTTTTGGATCTGTTTGAGTCAAACTTTACTCCATATAAAATCAATAAGTCGCATAAATTGTGGTGTAGGAATAATGATCCTAGTTTGGTTGCCTAATGAGTGAGAATAATGATCATTCAATCTGTTTATATCGTCCTTTAATTCAACATCACATTTCTTGAAATTGATGTTGTTCCTGTCTTGACTCTTCAATTAGTTATAGCTATGCTTGGTGTCGGTTTGGTTGGGTTTTAATATCTTGGAAATTATTGTCGAGCCAAACTCTAGGCCTTCTAGTGATATAGGTCGAATGCAAGTCTTTGACAGGATTGACCCACATAGGCTTACCATCAGGCCCAACGCAAGTTTTTTTGATCCAATTGACCCAAGCAGGCTTACCAACATAACACAAAAGAATAATTCTTAGAGAACTAAAGATTCTATGTAATATTGTGCTTTGATAGTTAACAATTAATATGATACATCACACATGTAATGCTTGTTATTAGACATTATGCATGATTTAAAAAAATCTTAGCTAACGATAAAAGACATTTATGAATGACGATAATATCATTTAAAATTATTTCATGAGAGTTTTAAGAAAGAAATCTTTTTGGAGGAGCATAATTAATAGAATAATAAGGTATAGATTAATTTATCTAAAAATATAAGTGTAGTAGCTCAAAGCAAGAGCTATACATGAAAAATCTTTAGGTTAAATAGATGCTATGACATGAGAAGAATCTTTTTGCATTCAAGAATTAATGAGATGTTTAGGATAGTCATAATATAGGAAGATCATACTTAGTAGATTAAATATCGAGTATGTGATATGCAACTTTAGCAGGTAGTAGCTAATATTATTGAATGATGAAGTGATATCTAGGTGTCATAATCTTAAGTCTCTTGGATATATTATATAACTTATATAGTTAAATTGGGTGTTTAAATAAGAAAAATGCCTTAATTTTTATTGTGCGATGAAATATCTTTAAGACTTGAAGGAAAATTTTACAATAGTTTAATTAATCAAATTAATTGCATTGATCTAAGTGTTGGGTAATAAAAAGTTACTGATAGACAAGT
Source organism: Dendrobium nobile (assembly GCA_022539455.1). Lineage (NCBI taxonomy): Eukaryota > Viridiplantae > Streptophyta > Magnoliopsida > Asparagales > Orchidaceae > Dendrobium > Dendrobium nobile. Next base: position 61,103,242 of record CM039726.1, read on the forward strand.
TGAGCATGTCAAAAATGAAAATGTTAAGATGTATTTATGGAAAAATTAAAGGGATTATTAAGAATACCTATTGAGAGCATCATCTATTGAGAATTTGGTGGTGAGAAATACATTTAAGCATGTTTTTCAGTAGGTAAAGATGAAATAAATTTTAAGGATTAGGACGAAAAAAATAGTGTTAATTCCTATTTTTAAGAATAAAGGCTATGCACAAGAGTGTGCGAATTATAGAGGAATTAAGCTAATGTGTCATACTTTAAAACCATGGGAGCGAGTTATGGAGTGTAGGTTGCGGCGTGATACTAATGTTTCTCAAAATCAATTTGGATTCATGCGGGTAGGTTTACTATGGAAGCCATACATTTATTGAGAAGTTTGATGGAGAAATATAGAGAGAATAAGGAGGATCTACATATGATATATATTGATTTAGAGAAAGCATATGATAAAGTTCCAAGAGAAGTGCTATGGAGAGTTCTTGAAAAGAAAGGAGTTAATAATGTTTATATTCAAATCATTAAAGATATGTATGCATGAGCTATTACTTGTGTTCAAACACAAGGTGGTTTGACCAAGTATTTTCCTATTTCGTTTGGATTACATCAAGGATCAGCCTTAAGTCCATATCTTTTTGCTTTAGTCATGGATGTTCTCACTAGACATTTGCAAGAGGATGTACCTTGGTGTATGCTTTTTACTGATGATAATCTTCTTGTTGATAAGACTAGAGAAGGAGTTGAAGGTAAACTTGAATTATGGAGGTCAACTTTAGAGTCTAAAGGTTTTCGATTGAGTAGATCTAAAACTGAATATATGGAGTGTAATTTTAGTAGCAATAGACCTAGTGAGGGGGTTGTGACTTTGGGCGATCAAGTCATTAATAAGAGTACACGTTTTAGATATCTTGGATCTATTGTTCAGAGTGATGGTGAAATTGATGGGGATATTATCAGCAGAATTCAAGTTGGATGGTTCATCGAGCTTATTGTGCGATAGAAAAGTCCCCTCAAACTTAAGGGAAAATTCTATTAGATGGTGGTGAGACCTGCAATGCTTTACGGTGCCGAATGTTGGCCATTAAAAGAGCAGCATAATACTAAATTAAGTGTTGTAGAGATGAGGATGCTTAGGTAGATGAGTGGCTTGACCCTTAGAGATAGGATACGAAATGAGCATATACGTGAAAAGGTTGGAGTAGCTCCAGTGAAAGATAAGATTAGAGAGAGTCACCATAGATGGTTTGGTCACATTAAACGGAGGCCTTCCGATGACCCGGTTAGGAAAGTTGAGGTATTAGATTTGACTTATGTTAAGAAAGGTAGAGGTAGACCTAAAAAGACTTGGTTAGAAAATATTAGAAATGATCTTTCTTTATTAGATTTAAATGAGAATTTGACTTTTAACCGAACACAATGGTGAAAAAGGATTAATGTAGCCGACCCCATAGAGTGGGACAAAGGCTTGATGTTGTTGTTGTTGTTGTTGTTGTTGTTGATTAGGACGAAAAAGATACATGAAATTAACCTTGATGAAGTTTGTGCAAAAAAGATTTCCATGAAATAGATTTAGCACTTCATGCATTATTCAACAGGGACAATTGAAGAACGAGCATTCATAAAGTTGATTCTACATTGTTGTTAATTTGTTATAAAAGCTAATGATGATAATTATATGCTTTTATTGATTGCTATTGTTGGAATTGGAAATGTAACACTACATTCATTAATCCTCCCTTGTTCTAATATTGGCAGCTATATCATTGAATGCAAACTTCCATTAATTCTTTCTTTCTTCTCAACTGCTCCAATAGGCTAGAACTCTTCATAGCGTGATCAAAATTTGATTTTCAGTCTTTCTGGCTTCCTGAATGACCAGGCCCATGATTGCTATTGTTTAGCTTTCCATGAATATTCCTTTTTACATTTCCACAGTTCTGCTGCTATTTGTTTTTGTGTAGATTCAAATGAATCCCAATCAATTTCTCACTATTTTTTTTTTTCAGAATCAACGGCAGGCTTGGAAATTGTCCCTGTTTTTATATCTGTTGATCCGGAGAGAGATTCAGTTGAGCAAATACATGATTATGTAAAAGGTATGTTTCAATCAGTTTTTTTAATGTGAAGTGACAATTAGAGAAAGCGAGTGGGTTATTTAACCGTCAACAAGTGTTCTGAAAGTTGTTTTTTGAGGTTGAAGTTCACTTTTTAACATAATTGTTAAAGTTCTTGAGCTGCTTCTTAAATTCTGGTTATTTACAGAATTTCACCCTGATTTAATTGGATTGACTGGTACATCAAGTGAGGTTAGACAAGCTGCTCGTGCTTATCGAGTTTATTATATGAAGACTGAAGAAGAAGGTTCTGATTATCTTGTCGACCACTCTATTGTCATGTATGGCTTTCCAAACTCCTGCATCGTTCTTTTGTTCACCTTATTTTCAAATTATTCAGGGATACAATATATCATATATTAGCAGCCTGAGGCGAGGTAATTCAGGTAGATCTATATTCTATACTTCTCATCTAGGTTGGAAAATTTTTCCTCCATTGATGACATTTTGTCCTCAAATGCTGATTTGAGTTGGCCAACTTTTTCTTAAAGATGCTCTTCCAAGGCATCAACTTTCATTGCCGTCATAGATCCCAAAAAAGTGCTCTGATACCAATTTGATAGGAAGTGATTGCAAAAATTTAGGAAAAGCCTTGACTAAAATCTGATTTCTGCAATTTCAGAAAGACAACGACAAGGAAATCAGGAACAAAACACACAAGAGCATTTTTTTATTGAAAGTTTTATGAAAGGAAAGACAAGATACAAGTGGATCTTCAATTGGAGAGGAAGATCCGGCTCTCCCAAATCTCTAGCCGCCAGCTAGCCCAGACAACCTAAGAACAATCTAATTTCAACAACCAACATAACCCTAACCCTAGGAAAAAACGCCCTACTTAAAGCATACAATAAACGACAAATACTCATACAGCCCTCCCTCAATTTCCTCTCAAATCAGCCCCCTTTTCCTAAATAATTCCCTCTCATATTTGATTTCAAATTAGATCTCTTGCCCTAAATAATTCTCTCCCAAATGTAATTAAAACTTTTCCTAAACAATTCTCCTTTGATTAAGAACCTTCCTAAATAATTCTGATGTGAAACAAAATCCATGCGAAAGTGATTTGCTTAAAGAAGTTTGCACGCTTAGATTTAGAGGCAATAATAAACAAGATCTTATGCGGAATTGAACGATAAGATTAATATGAAGTGGTACTTAGCTTAGGTTAATTCTCATGCATAGAAGTTAAGTTCAAAATATAGACATCTTAATCCAACATTGCATACGTAAATTGTTCCAACAATAAATTCAAATACTAAAAATAAGATTAGGCTATGAAAGATCCCTCACACAACTCTTCTAATTACTAGGCTTTAGCGGAGACGCATTAATATGATCTTCATGAAGATAATAAATTCACGTTCAAGGATGTAACTATGAAGATAGTGAATCAGATGTTGAGTTTACCCAAAGACAAGAGAGATACGCACTCCTGCATGATGATTTGAGTGTTGGGGACAACTAGGACAGCCACCATGAGCTTCTTCGCACCACCGATTAGCCACGAAAAGGTGTGGATCTTCAAGACAACAGCAGTTTCTGTTTTGGACAGATTCTGGACATCATTTGGAACCTTCCGGATGAAGCTATGGTGCTAGGAGATTTTTAGAATCAGTGGACAGCAAGTTGTAGAAGAGCGTCCAGCAGTTGGAAGGTTTCAAGAGGCGGGAATTTAAGTTTCCGTCACTGGAATTCCTCCGGATACCGTTGGGCAGCAACCAGGATTTGTGGGCAGCAGTTTCGTCTTTCCAAAACAGCAATTATGGGTCTTCCACGGGCTGAGGGAGCAAGGCAATCGGCTGAATTTCAGGCTGCAGTCTTAGGAAGAAGAGAGCTCCACGTTGGATTGAGTTTGGAGAAGAGTTAGTGGAAGAAAATTAGGGAAAGGGGCTTGGAAAATTTCGGCCAGCAGCAGGGAATGAGTTAAACTCTTTCCTAGAGAAGTCATGGCCCATCAATTGAAGCCAATTAAGGTGTGGCCGGCGGTTTCAAGAGAGAGGGAGGGGAAATAAATGCTAATCCTGAAATTAAATTCAGAATTTGAGAGGTTTTGGGGGGAAAATCAATTCGAAATTTGATTTCAAATCAAATTGTAATCAATGCATTAATTGGTGGCTTGAATGGGGCTCCATTCAAGGTGAGGCCGGCGGCATGGAGAGAGGGGAGGAGGGGGATTAGGGCTTGGTCATTTACCTTCCCATCATGTTGATGCCACATAGGATAAAGTAATAATTCCACATGTCATGAAATTTGGATTGGATCAATTCAAAAACTTTCCATTTTAGGAATTTTGCAAATATGGAAAGTTTTGAATTTCAAATTTGAAATTCAAAACCGGTAACTCCTTTATTTATTGCTAGGCTACAATCAAGGAGCCATTATGATGATTGACATCTTCATCATGGCTTGGAGCAAGGGGGTGGCTGTAATATCAAGATCTGCTCCAGGATCGTCCAGGACGATCTGGGATCGTCCTGGGACGATCAGTGAAAAATCAGCTCCAGATTTTGCCCAGTTTTGCTCCAGGTGATTTTCTGCATGCATCGTCCAGGCCGATTGGAGACATCGGCCAGGCCGATCGGCACTGTAGAAAATATCGTCCATGCAATAGCCCTGAAGGGAGACCAGGCCGATCCTCTTGGTCAGATCGTCCCGGGACGATGCTGCGATCGGCCAGGCCGATCTGTGTAGTATAAGGCTGATTTCAGTCGTTTTGAAGAGAGAGAAAAATCAGAAAATAAAAATTAAATATCTGAGGAGAGAGAAAGTCGTGGGATTTTGGAGAAAAGTGGATTTTCGGACGACGCGGAGCCGTTTTCGATCGAAGTGACTGTTGAGGAAATTGCTGTGCTCGAGGTAAGGCACATTCTACCTTTCTCAATTTTCAGTTCCGTCGTGTTTGGCGGTATATTCTGTCCGGGTTTTGTTTCCGTTAGCGAATTTCGTCCGTATCTTTTGATCGGTTCAGTTTTTACCGCGTAACTTTCTGTATATTGTTGACGTGCCGAGTGTGCACATTTTGGTTATTTTCTGAAGATTTTCGTCCGGGTATTTTTGATTCGACTGTGTTTTTAGTCGACCGGATTTTTCTGTGAAATTGGAATTTATCTGTGCAGTAGAATAAATGTTCTGAAATGTTGATATCTGTATTCTGTGCGAATTCGGTAAATTTTCTTTGCAGGAATTTTTGTGTAAATTCCGTATACTGCCGTTGTGCTGCCCGATTTTTGGGTAATTTCTGAATTGTCCGGATTTCTTCTGAATTGAAATGCTATGTGTATAAGCTATAAAAAGGGAGCTATAAGGGGTCTGGATCCTATGAGATTCAGTTAGTGAAACGGGAAATCTGAAATGAGCTCAATCTGAAATCTGATATCTGTTCTGTTCCGGATCCGATGAATTCTGTTTTGGTGCTATAAGCACATCTGTTTTGGTGCCGTGAGCACAAAGGGAGACATAAGGGGCCTGAATCCTATGAGATTCAGTCAGTGTCTGGGAAGGGAGGCATAAGGGGCCGGAATCCGTAGAGATTCCGTCAGTGTCAGGGCATTTAGCTATATGTATCTGTACTATTTTCTGTATCTGTTCTGTTCTGTACGAAATTATGATATGATATGATCCGTACGATTCTGATTTCTGTTTCTGACTCTGTTGATTTGTTCTGTTCTGATACGATCTGTACGACTCTGATGTGATTTGATATCTGTCCGTAAGTTTTGATTTCCGATTCTGTTCCGACTTCTGATCTGATTTCTGTCTGATAAGTTTGGTTTTGTTTTCTGAGGATTTAGATTGGTGGTTTGTTGCTTTGCTGAGCTGTTGAGCTCACCCTTGCTTTCTGGTGGTTTTCAGGTTCTGGGAAGGGCAAGGAGGTCCAGGATTAGATTCCGGAGTCTGATCAGATTAGGTACTTTTGTACTTTTGATTTTTGTACAGTCATGGCTTTCCTGTTCTGTCTTTCTTTCTGTTGAAAGCCATGTACTGTTCTGTAGATGATTATTTTGAGGAAATGAAAAGATAGATGTTTTGTTCCGCTGCATTTGATGTTTTTAGTAGCTCTGTTGTTCTGTGTGCTTCTGTTGAGTTAAGAATTTGGAAGATCAGTTCAGTAACCTAATCCAAAGCCAGATCCTGGTTGGCTATCCTCCGTCGCGATCCGGCGCGGGCGGGATCCGTCTCGTCTCGGGTCGGGTCGTGACAAGTCTTTTTGGTATCAGAGCACTGGTTTTGGAAACAGGTTGGATTGTAAAACAGAGCTTTAGGAAGTGATCAGTGAGTCTGTCTGGGAGGTAGTTTTGGGTCGTTTGGCTTTTTATTGTGTTATTTTGTGTTGTTTTGTGATAGTTTTCCGGATTTTCTGGATTTTTCTGTATGGATCAGCCAGACCCAGACATGACAGACGGTCAGAGTGACGATCAGGCAGCACCAGTGGGGAGTACAGCCCCAGTGGTCGGTGCTGATACGCTTTCACAGTTTGCTTCACTTGTTGCTCAGATGATGAGCGAGACTCAGAGCAGAGCTTCGACTGTTAGATCTGAGGACATTGATCGACACCTGCAGTTATTTTTGAGGTTGAAGCCTCCGAGGTTTGAGGGCGCTGTTGAGCCCAGAGCTGCTGAGGAGTGGCTGAGGAGATTGGAGAAGACTTTTGACGGGATGCAGTGTCCTGCAGACAGGAAAGTTCCGTTAGCTGTTTTTCTGTTGGACGGAGAGGCTGAGCACTGGTGGGATGGCCAGCAAGCAGCCAGATTTCAGGGCAGACTGAACTCCTTGATCACTTGGGAGGAGTTCACTGAGGTATTCAGAGACTGGTTTGTTCCCCCTTCTGCACGACAGCAGATGCAGGAGAGTTTTCTGAGGCTTGTTCAGGGGAGCAAGACGGTGATGCAGTACGAGGCTGAGTTTACTGCATTAGCCAGGTACGCTCCGCAACTGGTTAGCACGTCTGCTGAGAGGTGCTACAGATTTCTGAGAGGCTTACGAGACACTTTGAGGCAGCCTCTGATACCATTCCGGATCACCGATTTCTCTGAGCTTGTGGAGCGAGCTCGTCTGATTGAGAATGACATGACGGCTACTCAGCAGCGGTGGACTGCGAGTAGGAAGAGGTTTGGAGGAGAGACATCTGGCAGTGGTTCCTCTGGGAAGAGGAGATTTGTTCCTGGATCTGGATCTGGAGACTCCAGGAAGAGCGGAGGATCGTCTGGTACTGCTACCAGTACGACTAGTTCTGGATCAGTCAGTTCGGCACCTGTGTGCCAGAACTGTGGACGACGACACTTTGGCCAGTGCTACAGGATGGCTGGTCTGTGCTTTCGATGTGGTCAGTCAGGACATCGTATTGCAGAATGTCCGCAGATGGGATTTGATCAGCGTTCTGAGCAGCGATCTGAGGGCTTTGTCAGACCTGTTGGTTCAGCAGCAGGAAGACCGAGGACTGTTCCTCCACGCCCTGAGGGATTTGCTGGTAGAGGTGGTGGTTCTAGTTCTGCACCACGGAGACCACCTACGATTCAGAGGGAGCAGAGTAGTTCTGTCGCTTCAGCTCCTGTTCCAGTTCAGCCACGAGTTTACAGTCTGAGTCAGCAGGAGGCTCGTGATGCTCCGGATGTTGTGACAGGTACGATTTACATTTCTGATCAGCCCTGTCGTGTTTTGTTTGACTCTGGAGCGAGTCATTCTTTTCTGTCCGAGCATTGTTTTGAGATTTTACATTTGGATTCGATGGTTTTACCGGTTTCTTTGTCTGTGATTTTACCGGCTGGGAATCCATTGATTGCTCGACAGTTTTGTTTGTGTGAGATCGAGATTTCTGGCAAGAAGTGGAAATCGAGTTTGATTCGATTGCCGATTTCTTCGTATGATGTGATTCTGGGCATGGATTGGTTGAGTCAGTATGAGGCCCAGATAGACTGTCTGAAGAAGCAAGTGAGTTTGCTTGTGGCTGGAGAGAGAGTTGTATTTCAGGGATTACGAGGTGTTCTCTCCAGTCTGGTTTCTGTGTTGGAGGTAAGCAGGATGTGGAAGAAAGGATGCCCAGTATTTTTAGCTTCGGTGCGGGATCTGAACCTAGAGGTTGGTTCTGCTTCTGAGATCCCTGTGGTACGGGAGTTTGCTGATGTTTTTCCTGAGGAGTTGGTTGGTTTACCTCCGGATAGAGATGTGGAGTTCTCTATCGATGTTTTTCCGGGTACCGCTCCGATATCGAAAGCTCCGTACAGGATGGCACCGAAAGAACTTTCTGAGTTGAAAGTTCAGCTTCAGGAGTTGGTTGACAGAGGGTTTGTACGTCCTAGTGTTTCGCCCTGGGGAGCACCTGTTCTGTTTGTGAAGAAGAAGGACGGTACACTCCGTATGTGTATTGATTACAGAGATTTGAACAAGGTCACGATCAAGAACAAGTATCCTTTGCCTCGGATAGACGACTTGTTTGATCAGCTTTCCGGATCTTCGGTATTTTCGAAGATTGATTTGAGATCCGGATACTATCAGGTGAAGGTGAAGGAAGCTGATGTAGTGAAGACTGCTTTCAGTACTCGGTACGGGCACTACGAGTTTTTGGTTATGCCTTTTGGGGTAACCAATGCGCCTGCGATTTTCATGGATCTGATGAACCGAGTATTCAGGGAGTATTTGGATCAGTTTGTGATCGTCTTCATTGACGATATTCTGGTATATTCTGCATCTGAGGATGAGCATGCCAGACATTTGAGGATTGTGTTGGAGACTTTGAGGAGGCATCAGCTGTATGCCAAGTTCTCCAAGTGTGAGTTCTGGCTGAAGAGCATTTCTTTTCTGGGGCATGTGATTAGCGGAGAAGGCATTTCTGTAGATCCCCAGAAGATTCAGGCTGTTGCTGATTGGCCAAGGCCGACTACGGTATTTGAGGTACGTAGTTTCTTGGGCATGGCCGGGTATTATAGGAAGTTTGTGAAAGGATTTTCACAGATTTCGACTCCTCTGACGAGACTGACTCAGAAGTCAGTACCTTTTGTTTGGACACCGGAGTGTGAAGCTAGTTTTCAGAGATTGAAGGAGTGTTTGACTTCAGCTCCAGTGTTGGCACTTCCGTCAGGTACGGAGGGTTTTCAGGTGTTCAGTGATGCTTCACTGAAAGGATTGGGTTGTGTTCTGATGCAGCATGGTCAGGTAATTGCTTATGCTTCGAGACAGTTGAAACCACATGAGAAGAATTACCCGACGCATGATCTGGAGTTAGCTGCAGTAGTTTTTGCTTTGAAGATTTGGCGTCATTACCTGTATGGCGTCAGATGTGAGATCTTTACTGATCATAAGAGCCTGAAGTATATTTTTACTCAGAAGGATCTGAATCTGAGACAGAGGAGGTGGCTCGAGTTGATCAAGGACTACGATTTGACTATTCAGTATCAGCCTGGGAAGGCGAATGTGGTAGCGGACGCTCTGAGCAGGAAGTCTTCTGGATTCTCAGGTATTCAGCTTACCTGTGATGACTTTCTGATTCGTGATTTGGAGAGATTGCAGTTGGAGGTGGTTTCCTCCAGTGATTTGGAGTTGGCTCAGATGAGTATTCAGTCTTCTTTGGAAGCACGGATTCTAGAAGCCCAGAAGTCAGATTCTGATTATTCGAAGTTGATAGCTCAGATTGGATCTGGTAAGACTCCTGAACTTCGAATTTCTGATTCTGGTGCTATTTTCTGTAAGAACAGGTTGTGGGTACCTGTGTCTGGAGACTTGAGGCAGGAGATTCTGTACGAATCTCATCATTCTGGCTACACTGTTCATCCAGGCAGTGGTAAGATGTACGCTGACATGAAGCTTTTGTTTTGGTGGCCTGGGATGAAGAAGGATGTGGCAGAGTTTGTGTCGAGATGCGAAGCCTGTCAGTTGGTGAAGGCAGAGCATCAGCGACCAGGTGGACTGTTGCAGTCGTTGCCTATCCCTGAGTGGAAATGGGAGGAGGTAACGATGGATTTTGCGATGGGTTTTCCTCGATCTAGACAAGGACATGATGCCATTTGGGTGGTTATAGATCGATTGACGAAGTCAGCCCATTTTCTTCCGATCAGACAGACGGATTCAGTTGATCGATTGGCACAGATTTATGTGAAGGAGATAGTCAGATTGCACGGTGTGCCTCGTGTGATCGTATCTGATCGAGATGGACGTTTTACTTCCAGACTTTGGAAAGGCATTCAGCAAGGTTTGGGTACGAAACTGCATTTCAGTACAGCCTTTCATCCTCAGACCGACGGACAGTCTGAGAGGACGATTCAGGTACTGGAAGATCTGTTGAGACTTTGTGTTCTGGACTTTAGCGGAAGCTGGGAAGATCATATTCCGTTGATTGAGTTTGCCTATAACAACAGTTTTCAGTCCAGTATCGGTATGGCACCGTACGAGGCTTTGTATGGCAGGAAGTGTCGTACTCCTTTGACTCCGACCTCCTTCGGAGATAGGCAGGCTTTGGGGGCCACTTTTGCTGATGAAACTGCTCAGAAGATCAATTTGATAAGAGAAAGATTGAAAGCTGCTCAAGATCGTCAGCAGAAGTATTACAATCAGAAGCACAGATTTGTTGAGTTTCAGGTTGGTGACTTTGTGTATGTCAAAGTCAGCCCGATGAAAGGTGTGAGCAGATTTGGTCAGGTAAGCAAGCTTAGTCCAAGGTATGTTGGACCTTTTGAAGTTTTGGAAAGAATTGGAAAAGCTGCTTACAAGTTATTGCTTTCTGAATCTATGCCGGATGTGCATAATGTGTTTCACGTATCCACTCTGAGGAAGTGGGTTTCAGACTCTGGGAAGAAGTTGTCTGCTGATGAAGTTGAGATTCAGGAGAATCTGGCGTACAAGGAAGAGCCAGAGCTTATTTTGGCGTACGACGTCCGAAAGTTAAGAAATAAAGAGATTCCGATGGTTAAAGTCCAGTGGAAGCACCGGACTGCACGGGAAGCAACTTGGGAGAAGGAGTCTGATATGAGACGGTCGTACCCGTACTTGTTTTGACTGCGTTTGGACTGGATAATGTCGAGGACGACATTTTTCTGAGTTGGGGAGATTGTAATATCAAGATCTGCTCCAGGATCGTCCAGGACGATCTGGGATCGTCCTGGGACGATCAGTGAAAAATCAGCTCCAGATTTTGCCCAGTTTTGCTCCAGGTGATTTTCTGCATGCATCGTCCAGGCCGATTGGAGACATCGGCCAGGCCGATCGGCACTGTAGAAAATATCGTCCATGCAATAGCCCTGAAGGGAGACCAGGCCGATCCTCTTGGTCAGATCGTCCCGGGACGATGCTGCGATCGGCCAGGCCGATCTGTGTAGTATAAGGCTGATTTCAGTCGTTTTGAAGAGAGAGAAAAATCAGAAAATAAAAATTAAATATCTGAGGAGAGAGAAAGTCGTGGGATTTTGGAGAAAAGTGGATTTTCGGACGACGCGGAGCCGTTTTCGATCGAAGTGACTGTTGAGGAAATTGCTGTGCTCGAGGTAAGGCACATTCTACCTTTCTCAATTTTCAGTTCCGTCGTGTTTGGCGGTATATTCTGTCCGGGTTTTGTTTCCGTTAGCGAATTTCGTCCGTATCTTTTGATCGGTTCAGTTTTTACCGCGTAACTTTCTGTATATTGTTGACGTGCCGAGTGTGCACATTTTGGTTATTTTCTGAAGATTTTCGTCCGGGTATTTTTGATTCGACTGTGTTTTTAGTCGACCGGATTTTTCTGTGAAATTGGAATTTATCTGTGCAGTAGAATAAATGTTCTGAAATGTTGATATCTGTATTCTGTGCGAATTCGGTAAATTTTCTTTGCAGGAATTTTTGTGTAAATTCCGTATACTGCCGTTGTGCTGCCCGATTTTTGGGTAATTTCTGAATTGTCCGGATTTCTTCTGAATTGAAATGCTATGTGTATAAGCTATAAAAAGGGAGCTATAAGGGGTCTGGATCCTATGAGATTCAGTTAGTGAAACGGGAAATCTGAAATGAGCTCAATCTGAAATCTGATATCTGTTCTGTTCCGGATCCGATGAATTCTGTTTTGGTGCTATAAGCACATCTGTTTTGGTGCCGTGAGCACAAAGGGAGACATAAGGGGCCTGAATCCTATGAGATTCAGTCAGTGTCTGGGAAGGGAGGCATAAGGGGCCGGAATCCGTAGAGATTCCGTCAGTGTCAGGGCATTTAGCTATATGTATCTGTACTATTTTCTGTATCTGTTCTGTTCTGTACGAAATTATGATATGATATGATCCGTACGATTCTGATTTCTGTTTCTGACTCTGTTGATTTGTTCTGTTCTGATACGATCTGTACGACTCTGATGTGATTTGATATCTGTCCGTAAGTTTTGATTTCCGATTCTGTTCCGACTTCTGATCTGATTTCTGTCTGATAAGTTTGGTTTTGTTTTCTGAGGATTTAGATTGGTGGTTTGTTGCTTTGCTGAGCTGTTGAGCTCACCCTTGCTTTCTGGTGGTTTTCAGGTTCTGGGAAGGGCAAGGAGGTCCAGGATTAGATTCCGGAGTCTGATCAGATTAGGTACTTTTGTACTTTTGATTTTTGTACAGTCATGGCTTTCCTGTTCTGTCTTTCTTTCTGTTGAAAGCCATGTACTGTTCTGTAGATGATTATTTTGAGGAAATGAAAAGATAGATGTTTTGTTCCGCTGCATTTGATGTTTTTAGTAGCTCTGTTGTTCTGTGTGCTTCTGTTGAGTTAAGAATTTGGAAGATCAGTTCAGTAACCTAATCCAAAGCCAGATCCTGGTTGGCTATCCTCCGTCGCGATCCGGCGCGGGCGGGATCCGTCTCGTCTCGGGTCGGGTCGTGACAGTGGCCGGCAGCCAAGGAGGAAGAGGGGCTTGCCATCGGGTTTGGGGATTCCTCGATGGAGCTTGGGTTGTAGTGGAGGAAGCTAGTGGGTAAAGTGGTGGATGATGGGATCTCGGGTAGGGCTTGGAGTGGGGAGGAGGAAAACGAGAGTTGGAGAAGAAAATAATAAGATAAAATAAACCACGAGTCGAGGACGCTTCCAACGACTGGCGGGTATTGCTTTTGCCCTCACTTTGGGCTTTCCATAGAACTCACACAGAGATCTAGGAGAAAAGAACTCACTAAGAGATCTTCAAGAAGGAACTCACAAAGAGAACACAAGAGCCAAATTTTCATTCAATAATCATCATCTCTTTCCAAGAGGAAGGGGAGCACTTAAATAGCCAAATACATGAGGGAAAATAAAAGACACAATTGCCCCAAGGGCAAACATAAAACAAAGCCCTCAAGTGAGGGTAGAAATGGAAAAGTAGAAATAACAAATAAAATACATGAAAATAAATAGACACGATCGTAGCCGTTGATCTTCGATGTCCTCATCAAATTCCCTCTTCATTAGAAAACTTCCTAATTCCCTTCCAATCAAATTGAGATTGGCTTAGTGGTAAATCAAAGAATCTATTGACTAGGTGGTTGTTCTCAATCTAAGGCTATATAAGACAGTTGAAGATATGTTGGAGTGTTTATGAAGTGCTTATAATCAAGACAATGCAATCAGACATTTCTAATTAGAATGTGAGATTGATAGTCACACCTCAAAAATGATATTTCCATTTAACATTATTTCTCTAGATTTCAGAATTTATGGAGTGAATTTTTTGACATGATTTATGCTTTAAGTAACTATTGAATCTCTTTCTATTGTTTAAAAAATTCATGAACGAAGCATAAGAGATCAATTTCTGATGAAACTTCATTTTAAATTTGAGGCAACCTGTTCCAATTTGATGAATCATGATTCTTATCTTTCTTTGAATGCATTCTTTAAAGAATTACTTCATAAAAAGTAATATCTTATCACACAAACTACTTTCCTACTTCAAAAAATGCATGAGAATGCAGTTTCTTAATGCATCCCACGTGACATGCATAGTGAGAGATATGCAAGATGGGCAAAGCTTCAATTACAAGGATTATTAGTAATATTGTTGTCAATTGTGTAAAAAAAAAGAATTTTTGTGAGAAGCGTGGGCTTATCATTACATAATGTCATATTCTTTAATCATGGGCATCAATCAAATGCTAAACAAGTGGCTGTTACTAATTAGGACATTGGTTAAGTGGGTGTGGATAAATAAGATCTTACAATTTAGTAGATGATTATTATAGTTTTTCGACCTTAGTACTATAAGGTATGGATAATCTATCTCCTTTATCTTGGCTTGCGGATTATGGTATGTCCTAGCATATGATTGGCTCCTCGCATCTTATTCATAATATTCGTTCATTTCATGTTTTATCATCTATTCTGATTGCTAATGGTAGTCAATTATATATTCATGCTATTGGGAGAATTTATTTTTATGTCATTGTATCTTCTCGGTATTCTATCTGCCATATTTTTGTGGGAAAATACATTGATAACCACTGTGATATTTTATTATTTCTTGATGGCTGTATTGTGCAAGATCAGATGACAAGAAAAATACTCATCAATGGGCCTAAATTTGGATGATTATTTCCTTTATATATTTCTAATTTTCTATTCTTAAGTTTGCCTGTTGTTTTGTTTATATTAAGAGTCTGTTTGGTTGGCTAAAAAAATTATGCATAGTAAAATGGAAAGCAGTGTAAAAAAAATATAATGTATTAATGTTTGGATGAGTGTAAAGTAAATGCATGTGATTATTTTTTTTATCTGACTTGAAGTAAAATGAATGCAGTGTAAATGACCAAATACGGTGGTTGCTAATGGCAAGTGGGTGGTGGGGCGGACGATAGTGGTCAGTGGCGACGAATGATACTTCATCATATGATTCATATATATATATATATATATATATAGAGAGAGAGAGAGAGAGAGAGAGAGAGAGAGAGAGAGAGAGAGAGAGAGAGAGAGAGAGAGAGAGAGAGAGAGAAAGGTGTATGCTTTGGAAGAAGCTTGCACAAGTTAGAAAGGGATTTTAGTTAATATAAAAGAAGAATCTACTTCAATCGATATGCCCTTAGGCATGGCCATATAGACACCTGCCCTTAGGCACGATCATACATGGTCAGTGGCAGCAGGTGGTGGTGGTTGGCAGAGCCAGCGGTCGGTGGTGGGTAGTGGCGGTCGACTATGACGGTGGCTGACAACAATAGCAAAGAATTTGTAGTATTTGAAAATCGCCAAAATTTAATGATTTCTAAATACATAAAAATTACATTGAAGTGTGTATTTCAAATGCACCAAATTTTGCCCTGTATTTTTGTATTTTAAATCAAATACCAATATTTCAAAAACCTCTACATCAAAACCTCAACATTTGAATTAATTCAAACCAAACAGCCCCTTGAAATGATAACCTTTGTCACAATCGCTTGGGTCATCCGAATTCTATTATTTAATCTCATTTAGTAAACTCTAGTTTGTTAGATGATAAATGTCATTTCTCGTCACATATTTCTTCTAATTGTTCAAGCTATAAAATTAGAAAAGGCAAGTCTTTTCTTTTTCCATGTCATTGTAATCGCGTTGAAGGTTTTGATTTGATTCATAGTGAGTGTAGGGTATAACTCATATTATATTGTCGTCCAATCAACAATATTTTGATGTTCATTGGCGATTACATCAAGTATACTTGTCTTTTTCTTCTTCGCTATAGATTTGAAGCTTCACCTGTTTTAGAAATTTGTTGCTTTGTTGAAATCCAATTTTCCTGCAACATCAAAGTTTTAAGAATGAATATATGTCATTTGAATTTTATGATTTTCTTCAGAAAAGGGAAATTTTTTCGATGATCATGTCCCTCTATACGCCAATAAATATTGTTATTAAAACCTTGTTGCTTGAATCTTCTGTTCTATAAAAAATTTTGTTTGAATCTTTAGACATGACAACCTATTTCTTTAATAAATTTTTTTCCTGATGTCTTAAAGTTTTGATCTCCTTATTATTATTTTTATATGCAAAGCAAACTATCTTGATGTACACTCTTTCGATTGTGTCTATTTTGTTCATTTACCATCACATGCATTTCCACTCAATTTGAAGGGTTAGAGCACTTCCACTTCTCACAATGGTTGTTTTTGTTTGATCAATGCTCCAATAGATGCTGTATTGCTCATCACATGTTTTCTTTGAAATTAAATTTTCTTTTTTTGCTTTTGTTGAGCCTTTACTCGAGATAGATTTGATATCTTCATTGTCCTTCTAATGTTAATTTCATTAGTTATAAATGAGTTTATGTTACGCCGGCCCAGGAGGGGCCGGTTGGACCGGTCCAGGAGGGACCGGTCCGGGTCTATTCCAGGGGACGGAATAGACCCAGCGGATGGCCTGGGTTGGGCGGAAGCCTTGTGGAGCCCATTATGGGCTTAATGCAAGATTAGGAGGGAAATAATTTGAACTAAGGGCTGTTTAGGTATTTTGTAATATTCCTTTGTCTTTAATTAGGAGTTTTGGAGGGATTTGGGGGCATCTTGAATTTGAATGTATTTTGGAGATCTAGGTTTTTTTGTTCTTGGGCTCTAGACTACGGCTAGAGATTTGGAGAGTTTTTCCTTCTTCTCGAATCGAAGGAAAATTGTATCTTGCTTGTCTTTTGCATCTACTAGTGGAATACAATCGTTTGCAATTGTTTTCCTACGCTTTCTCTCAGTTTTTTTTTTTCAGATTTTTGGCTGCTTTTCACTGTTTTTCTGTGCGGGACAGCAACTGGCTTGGAGAGTTGTTCAAGAAGTGCAAAGGAAATACTGGATCTCAAGTATTTCCTATCAGTTTACTCATTCAAACTTTATTCTAACGGTACTTTGGATCGTTATAAGGCATGTGTGATTGTCATTGATAACAAATAAGTGTAGAGGGTTGACTGAGAGAAAAGTATTGCTCATGCGGCTAAAATGATTATAAATATAAATAGTTATCCCAATCCTTATTTTACAAGGATGGCGACCTCATTAAGGCTTCGTTTGAGACGGCTTTCTTACTGCTTATTAAAGCGGCTTTATTGTACAAAAAATTTAGTTTTTTACTAAAAAGCCGCCTGAAGAAGCATGAAGAAATCATCCCAAACGAAACCTTAGTTATCATCAAAGTCATCTTTCTTTGTAGTGATCTCGAGGATATTTACACTGTCCCATTGCATATCCTCTCTTTTTTTTGAATATATGTAAATTGAAGCTCTCTCCATACGGGTTGAAATAGGATCCTCGGGCATGATTTTATTGTTTCTCCTTTAAGATGAGCACATATAGCTCATCTTTATTTCTTTACAAGACATCTATTGATATTGTTTTTCTCCTTATTTATGCTGTGCGATACATCTGGCAAAATCTCCTCTGATTCTCCAAGCCGACTTGTTGATTATATCATCTGCAAATGGACTTTCAGGTACCTAATGAACCCAAATATGGAGTTTGTGAAATTTTATGGCAAGAATTACGATGTTGATTCACTTGCTGAAGGCATAATCAAAGAGATAAAACAGTACAAAAAGTGAAAAGATGCTCACTGACTTTAAATTGTGACCAGAGGTTTGCCTGTACCCTTCCAAGTTTTAAGATATTCAATTTTAACTGACAATTTTGAGCAAAATATGATTTTTTTTTCATTGATGATTGTAATATAAAAAATTGTTAATTAACATATATGAAATTTGAATTAGGATAGCTTAACCCATTTTTTTTAATCATTTGGTTACTGGTTATTATTTTGATTTACAGGTTCTTGTGCCGATTTAAGAATGAAGAGTTTTAGCACAAGGATCACCAATGACTTATATTTATCAAATCTGAAATGTAAAAGACTCTATTTTTCATGATTTATTCATTTATTCTATAAGACAGTTCTTATAGGGTAACAATTTGCTATTAAAAGCCAGTTTCTGATTCTTATTATTCAATTTTGCGGCAGTTGGAAAATGCTGTATTGAAGGCTGAACTTCCTCTATTGATTTTTTTTTTTCTAAGTACAAACTTTAAGGGCTGGTTGGTAGAATCTAGGATTTCATTTAAGTAGGATTTCGTAAATCCTCCAAATCCGGATTTACGAATTCCGGGGGGGGGGGGGGGGGGGGGGTTAAATCCTGAAAACTGTTTTGGTATTTGGTACATTAACATTTATGGTAAATCCAGTTAAATCATGTGTTGTGACTGTTTGGCTATGCAAGTCAGGATTTAAGGCAGTTAAAAGATTTAATATTCAACAAATCCGGCCTTAAATCCTCTCGCGTGAATAAGAAGTTAAATCCGCGAATCGGTGGATTTGTGAAATCCGGGATTTACCGCAAAAGGTGGTATTTTTCCGTCAACCGCGGATTTCATTTACCGTGAGATTTGGATTTGCATTTTAGGCCGTTTGGTTGGATTTCGCCCGAATCCGGCCTAAATCTGCATACCAAACAACCCCTAATTGTTGAAATTTATTTTGGTACTTCAACATTGTTTGATGTTTTAATCCAACAATAATTTAGATGAATTTTAAATATTTTAATTTATTTTAAAAAAAATTTTGGTACTTCAACATTTCTCCTTAAGTTGCACTATATTATATTGCTTTTTTAATTACTCTTATCTGCTCCTAATCATGCAATTTAACGATGATGTGACCTAATGACCTGGTCACGTTTCCTTCTTTTTATTTCAAAAATTCGTAAAATGTGTAATAAGATTAAATTGTGTAAAAATTAGATTGAATTATTTTATTATGATATGTAAAATGTAAAATATTATTATAAATAAAAATTTGAAATTACACCACCAGCTTATGTCGTTATTTAAAATATAATTTATAGGAATGAAAATGCCCTCAACGCAGTATTGATCTGTAAAATGTAAAATATTATTATAATTTATAAATTAAAAATTGAAATACCGCTATCAGCTTTGTCATTATTTAAAATATAATTTATAATTATAGATTTATAGGATTAAAAATGCCCTCACGCAGGATCGAACTGCGGACCTTCAGTTTACAAGACTGACGCTCTACCACTGAGCTATAAAGGCTAGTTGATTTATGTCCCGTATTATTATGGTTTTACATATTTAACACCCATTACCCTAAATCCATTCCTCCGGAGCTTTCTTTTTCCTCTTCCCTATGAGCTATAATGATACAAAAATTAAAGAAATCAAGTATAAATATATATGTGAAAGTTTGGCTAGAGCTCAAATTATGCATGAACAATTTTTAATATAATCAATAAGCCCAATCCATATTATTCTCTGCTTGGCTCAACTCAATTACAAACAAGGACGGAACGAGATTCAATTTTAAGAGGGGCAAGTACAATATAAAAATAATTAAATATTATATATATATATATATATAAGTTATTTAAAAAAATTAAGCAAGAAAAATAAAAAAAAAGTGTAATTAAATTGTCATGAAAAATACAAAAGAAAATATTAAAATTACATTTGAAGAAATATATAGACATTTTAGGACAAGTTAGGACAATAGTTTTTTTAGGGGGGGGAGGGGGGGGGGGGGCAAAGGTAATTTTTTAGGAGGGGCAAAAAAAAAATTCTCTATAAATTTTTTTTCTCCTATAAAAACATTTTTTTTTGAGGGGGGGCAATTGCCCCCCCCCCCAACCATAACATGATTCTGCCACTGATTACGAAACTAAGATAACATCATTACAATTTTTTAAATGTTTAATAACCTTGATAATTGATTTTTACATATAATCTATCTAACATCATTCAAATTCTTAATTGTCATTCGACACTTATTATTTCAGAATTACTTTGATACTGTTAGACTCTTACTATCACAATCCAAATCTATTATAATTTATAAAACATTAACTCATTCTCTAATTGTGAGGATGGCCACCCTTTCTAATCATTAAATCAATAATGAAACTATTTGAAATTTCTTCCATCAACATTCTTCCAATAGATGCCTGAATATAGGGGTGTCAATATTTGACATAACACGAAAATCCGACCTGGACCCGACCCGAAAAATCCGGGTTGGACCCGACCCGATTTCAAAACGCCCGAAAACCCGTTTAATTTAAAAAATTTGGATTCCCTCCCGCCCGCTGCCCGTTGCCCCCGCCCATTGCCCAGCGCGCCTGCACCTGCTGCCCTGTGCTGTTGCCCTCGCCCTCGCGTGTCGCATCCGCCCCCTCGTCCGACGTCGTTTCGACGTTCTGGCGCCGGCGGAACCCAAAACTGGGTCGGGTCAACTCGGCAACCCGCCGGGTCGGGTTCGGATTTTCAACCCGTTTGTCTACCCGGGTCGGGTTAGGGTCGACCCGTTTGAACCCGGGTCAGTTCCGGGTTCGACCCGAACCCGACTCGTGACCCGTAATTGACACCCCTACCCGAGTATAGTGTATTAGTTGAAAAAGCTTTGAGAAACCATATGCTAAGTTACTGTGTATTACTGCAATACTTGATTGTTAAAAATTTTTATTTGAGTTTAAATTTAAATACATATAAAATTAATAATAATAATTTTCAATTTTAAATCTTGTTAAGAAAAAATCTCCGCCAGTTCTTTTATTCATATAATGTACATTGCTTTCTTTTATTATGAACATTAACTATTTGTAGTTTGTTTGTTTACCTATATTATTTATGCCATTAATGCTATTGCCATCTCAATTAATATATTTTGTGTTACGGATGCTATGCTATAGCATTTAGATTGCGCAATTTGTGTTATAAATGTTGTGTCATATCTCTTATATTTTACTATATGTATTGTGATATGGCTATTTTGTTCTCTCTTTTGAATCACATTTAATTTTATCTTATAGTATGCACTGTTATTACTGTTGTGATTGTACTCACTTTGTTATATTAATAGCTCTATGTAAATCATTTTTTAATAAAGTTCATATTATGTTCATATCATGACATAATATGTTTGATCCATTTGAGACTGTTTTTTGAAGTAGTTTGTTAGTTCAAAATTTTTTTTTAATTTTTGGGACGGGGTATCTAGCCACTCACCCTCTTAAGAGATATTTGACGGCGTAAATAATCCCTCGACGTGTCTACTGGCAACAAGCCCACAGGTGCAGTACCCATAGTTATTTTCTATCCACTTAAGAAGTCGCGCCGCATGAGTGGGGAATCGAACATGAGTTGGGGGGTTCCCAACCATGCTTGCCCACCAACCCAACTAAACTTGATGGAGTTAGAGAAGAATTAAATAAAAAAAATTGCCTCAAATGAAGCCTCATTCGAACAACTAACAAGAGTTCAAACCTCTAATACAATTACAATTGAAGAGAATTCGGGCAATATTACATGGGACCAAACCTTATTCTTATATGATAAAATTTAGGGAAATTTGCATACATACCATTTTTTAACATCCTATTTACATATCTAATACATAACATTTTAATATTACATGCATACCATCCAATATTATTTTAATATCAAATATACCACTTATATTTCTTTTCTGCCACTCATATATTTCATTTCTACCACTCCTATTTGATATTAAAATGAATTATGGATGATATGTATGTAATATTAAAGTTTTAGATGTTAAATATGTAAATAGAATATTATTAGATGATATTAGGGGTGTCAATATTTGACACGACACGAAAACCCGACCCGGACCCGACCCGAAAAATCCGGGTTGAACCCGACCCGATTTCAAAACGGGTCGGGTTCGGGTTCCAGAAACCGACCCGTTTCAAAAACGGGTCGGGTTCGGGTTGACCCGGCGGGTTGCCGGGTCAAACCGCCAACCCGTTTAATTCGAAAAATTTTGAATCCCGCCTCTGCCCGCCGCGCGCCTGCCCGCGCTGCCCGCCGCGCGCGTCTGCCAGCGCTGCCCGCGTGCCCGCGCCAGACCGCGCCGCTGCGAGCCCCCCAGCGCGCCTGCGCCCGACCGCGCCCGACCTCGCCCAAACCGGGTCGGGTCGTGTCAACCCGGCAACCCGCCGGGTCGGGTCCAGGTTCGGTTTTTCGACCCGTTTCTCTACACGGTTCGGGTTAGGGTCGACCCGTTTCGCACCCGGGTCAGTTCGGGTTCGACCCGAACCCGACCCGTGACCCGAAATTGACACCCCTAGATGATATGCATGTAAATCTCCCTAAAATTTATTCTTTTATATATATATATATATATATATATATATATATATATATATATATATATATATATATATATATATATATATATATATATATATATATATATATATATATATATATATATATTATTTGCTATAAATAATATGTGGGGGCATTATGGGGCATTATGCCACGGGTTAAATTTTAGGGCATGCCAAGAAAAAAAAAAACCGCATATTTTTACAAGTTATTGAACGCATATAAAAATCAAATACCTAGCATATTTGCCACATTTTTATTTCAGATTTTCGAGCTGCCAAGCAAGGGATCAAGAAGAAGGGGGGAAAGAAATGTCTGCTCGATTGCTGCGGAGAGTCCTAAAGGAGCAAGATGAGCAGCGTCTCGGTTCATCCAATGTCCAACAAGATGCTGGTGGCGGTGGCGGCGATGAGACGGGGGAGGAGTCCGATTCTCCCGTCGCCGGCGCTCCTTCCAGAAATCTCTTCGATCTCCTCGACAATCAGGTTGGTCTCCCCCGAGCTACGCAAGTTAAGGTTAATGGTCCGTTTGCTTTGATCTCATGATTCTTGGATGCGATGTAATGTTTGGATGATAATTTTCTATACTGTTGTTAGATTAGTGATTTAATTGTTACTGATTTCTTGGTTGGCTAATGCTCAAATATGTGAAGCATGGCATTCTTCTTCTTGCTTATATACTTTTCCCTTGGATCTCTGTGCTTTTCCGCGGTTTTCTTGTGTGTGTGTGTGTAAAAGATGATCTGTAAAAATCTATAACGAGTTGGTTTGCTAACTATTGACATTCAGAAAAGTTGCGTATCATATGCGAGTTAATTTAAGTAGGATTTAGTATATCTTGAAAACTGTTTGGTATGTCAATTGTTAAATCCGGTCAAATCATGGTAAACTCTATGGCCATTTGTTTTATGATTTAACTGAATAGGAGAGGGGAGGATAAGGGTGTAGAAAGCACTATCAGTGAGAGCTATTTGCAATTATATCATTCAGAGTCAAGCAAAGGATTGATTCTTTCATCAGTCCGTGGACTAATGCCGAACTGCCATGCATAAAGCCCCCACCTCCACTTCCTCCACCACTAACTCTTTCTTCAAGTCTTCTTTCGAGATTTGTTTCATTTTTTGCACTCTTCCTCACTTTCTCAAACCCTACCTTTTACTCAATCCTTTGTTGTTTTCTTCATCATTATAGTCAAAATTAGTGATCTTCTCGAGGCATCATGGCCTATTTTTGAGGCCGTGGTTTTGTCATTCGTGACTGCTTGGAGGTATGGCGGTGGTTGGATGTCGTTGGTTTAGGGCATCTCCAACCAAACTGCAACCGCTTGAATGGCGTCCCTGGCTAGCTCCAGCCGAACCGCAAATTTCTCGCTATTTGGCTGCGGGTGAATAGTGGGACGCCAATATTGGCGTTGCACTGTTCATCTCCGTCATTTTTACATCTCTACCGAACTTGGCGCGGGAAAGAAGAGAGGACCGTTAACTGCAAAAGTTTGAAAAGTGGAGTTCAATTGGAGATGAATCACGGCATTTTGGAGTGAAAAATGAGATTTTCGGTTGGAGATGCTCTTAGAGCTTTGTTGTTGTGATTGAGCACTTTGAGCGGAAGATGAGCATTACTGTGAGTACAATCCCCTTCAACAAATTCCAGTTAGGATTTACTAAATCCTATTAAATCTAAAAAATAGTACAAAAATGAAATTTAACATAATAGCAGGATTTAAACGTCCCAAAAGTTGTTTGGGAGGACTTAGCTAAAATCTTTACTAATTCCTGCCTACATCTGTACCAAAGTTGTTTGGATGGCTTACTATTGGATGTCATTTGCTAGTAGTAGGCAAAAATTACTAATTTTGAACATCTTGACAATAAAAAATTTCAATATAATGCAGATCATTACTGCAAATTTGTATTCTTTGGAACTTCATTAACAGTTAACTAGTACTGATACTAGTCATTATTGCATTATACATTTCTTAATAACTTTAACCTATTGTTGGCGCATGAATTTTCTCCTGAATTCTTATTAAGTTAATATAACATAATTTGATCATACCTTCTCAAGATCAATATGAAACATATGAAATTGTCAACAGTTTTTGTGGTATATAATTAATGATTTGCTTGATAATAATATGATTTTGGTTAGTCTTTTTTCTGATAGCATCTTCTTTCATGTCTTTGTTATTAATCATACAAATCCTTAGCTTTTGCTATGCTTCTTCTATTTTTGCAGTTCTTTTAGCTCCTTTATTTTAAATTATATTTTTATAGTATTTTTTTTTAATCTTGTAAAAGAACATTCATTTTCTTTAATTATTTTTTGTGCCATGTCAGGTCATCATCAAATCTTCTTATTGATTTATGATTTATATGACTCTCCTAAAACCTCTTTGGCAATTTTCTGAATATAACTAATCATTTTATTCTACATAAACAGTTGGCTAATGTTTAGTATTCCACTTTATGTAAATATTGCGTTTGTAGATTTAATGGCCTTTCTTTACATACCGTTACATTTTTCTTCTTTTCTACCACTTTATTGGCAGCTATAAGCTAACATATGGGAAAGTTTGTTCTGCTTCAGATCTTTTTTCTTGTTAAATCATTTCTTAGTTTCACTTGGCTTGTTGAATGGTACTCTTCAGGGCTATGAAGAGGATACTGTTGGTGATAGCACAGAAGATATTATTGAAAAGCAGCAGTCTGTGATTAGAAAAGCCTATGATGCAGTTCCTGTTATGAACTACAAATCAAAGAAAAAGAAGAAAAAAAACAAGGAGATCCAGAAATCTGCCAAGTTCAAAGATGAAGAATCACTAGATTCAATTCTAGAAGAGCTTTCTATTGACGTTAAGGCTTCTCATGAAAATAGATGCCATAGTGCTACAGAACAAAATGAGAATGTGATAGATGCTACCAAAAAGCAAGGTGGTTCTTCAATCTTAAAAGTGGATTCAAAATATTTAAAAGTTGAGAATGAATTACGAAAAATATTTGGTTCTAGAGTCGTTAGTTCTTTTGAAAACAATGAGATTGGGGGAAACTTGAGACAGATGCATGGTGGAAGACGTGCAATCCACAACCCACGGAGAACCATTCTTGTCACTCCATCAAGTTTTTGGCCAAGATGGGACGGTTCTTTGTCCATGGAATTGATTGAAACAAAGGATGGGCTTCATTATTTTAGGTAAGTGACCATTATCTTCTTGCAATGTCTCTTAGGAGGTAATGTGCTTTGGATGACTTTCAAGCACTTTTTTTTATACCGATATTATGTTGAAATATAATTAACTAGCATGTACTTGCTTGATTATCTTGAGATTATTATTATTTGTCATGATGTGCATGCTTAAACATGAAATTTCCAAGGCTAGAATCGAATCACTAGTGCAATAAATCAGCACTATTCAACCTATTGTTATTACCATTCCATCTAGTGTTAAAGCTAGGATATGAGTTTTTTAGACCAACTTATCGGAGAATGAAATACCAAAGGTTTAAGAGTAATTTATCTCATGCTTAACTGGGAGGGATTGGTCGGGCATGAGGGAGGCGGAATCCATGCAGGCGAGAGGATTACGGCTTTGACTGCGAGGGATCAGGCGTGACTTAGGGTTGGGGTGTGAGGTTTTTAGATTTAGTTAATAAATAAATAAATTATAAGTTATAACATAAAATTTATTATTATATTATTTAGAAATTAAAATTATATAAATATTAAAAATTATATAACATAAGTCAAATTGCGAGCACCATGCACCATTGGGCACACATGACGTGTGTAAACTTGAACGT
Organism: Dendrobium nobile; assembly: GCA_022539455.1. Taxonomy (NCBI): domain Eukaryota; kingdom Viridiplantae; phylum Streptophyta; class Magnoliopsida; order Asparagales; family Orchidaceae; genus Dendrobium; species Dendrobium nobile. The sequence continues at coordinate 61,129,199 of CM039726.1, forward strand.
GCTCCGCTTCGTGCATCATTCTGTGCCATTAACATATTTGGCCTACAAAATGTATTAGCTATCCACTTAATTGGAACAATGCTCATTCAAGTTGCTTGTTTGAGATCTCTCATGTAAGAAAGCGTTTTTTACATCATAGTGATAAATATGCCAATTGAAGTAGGCTGCCAGATATCAGAGAGTTTTTTCTTGTGTCATCTTTGCCACAGGTGCAAATGCTTGGTGATAATCAACTCCATATATTTGTGTGTGATACTTAACCAGTCTTGTTTTTTATTTTTCAATAGAGCCATTAGCCTTGTACTTCACAGTGAAAACTTATTTGTAATCATATTCTTTTATCTAGGCTCATAATCATATTCTTTCGTCTAGGCATGGCAATCTATCACATTTTTTTTTTCAATGCATATATTTCCTCTCTATAGAAATTTTCAATTCATATCTTAACAATGCCTCAAATAAAGCATTTGGAACAAAAGAACTATTTAGAATCTCAATGAAATTTTTATTTAGTGGAGAAAAGGTGTTTAAGCAACATGTATTGGGACAACAGTTATGGATGTTTCTTTGTGCAATTTCTTGTACCTTTTCTAACAAAAATAGGAAGATTTAGGTCCTTTTCAGTAGATTATAAATGCAATGGGGATCAAAACTTATCATGTCCTCATTAAAAGTGATATTAGATCACATTTTAAATAAGTGTCTTGTCTGTTACAATTCTTATTCTTAAGTATGCCTTCAGTTTACATGTGGAAATCTCATGGAGTTGTCAATCTAGACTAACCTTGGGTTGATGGGGGTTGGACATGAATTCAGGTGTAGACTTAGTGATGTTTGATTGAGTGATGTCGTTTAGGATGTTTTGCAAGGGATAGTTTTAGAGTTGGTTGGATTATTTTGCCCTTGAGTAGGCAGAAATAGAAAGGATGAAAACTGGAGTGACTATACTCTTTATCTACCATAAGTGAAATCTCCCTCTAAAGATAAAATCTTATGAAGCTCTATATTCGGCAAATATGACATCCACATATATAGAAAATTTCGTAGGAGGATAATAATATTGGTATACTTTTTGGAAGAGTAGGGCAATAAATATGCAGTCAACGTTTATGGGGTCTAATTTTCTATATCTTGATTATGAACAGAAGAGGTACACCAAATATTCTAGTTACAAGACTATTAGAGCTTTTAACATGAGGTTAAAATTTGGGAAGACACTAGAGGAGTCTTATATTATAAATTTTGTGAGGGTATTCTATTTATTAAATATGCTACAATGAGGACAACTTTCCCCCAACAAAATTAGCAAATGATATTACGTGGCCACTTATATTTTTAGTGACCCTATGTTGGTGTGGTCTGTTGACACATAATAGGTCATCGATAATGTCTTCTTCTTAAAGTAGGAAGTTAAAAGTTGATTGAAATAATCTCTTCCATTATCAGACCTAAAGTTATTAATCTTCACCTCAAATTTCATTTTGAGTCATGGAATGAAATATAACATCATTTTTTTTGTTGATCGAGAAATCCCCAAATATCAATACGGATTAATTCAAAAGGTACACAAGTGTGCTTTGCAAGTTAACAATTGTCACAATGAAAATCCATGATATTCAATTCTTTGAAAACAACATAATATTATATTCAGATGTTTAAAAGTTGGATGATCAGGACTAAAGTGATGCAGCCAAATGTCATCTTGATTTGAAATACTCAAAAAGGATGAGGGCATATTATTCATTACTTCTATTTGAAGTACTCAATATTTTAATATAGTATAGCATTCCCTTTTCTTAGCAAGTATAATCTTCCTCGAATCTTGGTTCTCAAAAAACACAATAAGAAGGATAAAAAACTACATAATATTTTATATATTTTTTAAGCTTTTGAATTGAAATGATATTTGTTGACAATTTAGGAGCATGGAGGAAATTCTTAATGGTTAGAGGAGATGTAATATGGGTATCTCCTAGCCCTGCAAATGTAACTAGAGAACTGTTTGCAACAATAATTTTTTTATTACTAGGGCATGGAGCGGAAGCGTTAAAATTTTGAGAGGTGTGACTAATTTGATATGTAGGCTTAAGTCGATGACCCAAGAGTTAGTCAAACACTTTGTTGAGATATTTAACCCAAGAGGAAATGGAGATGCTCTTGAGAGTGCTAATGAACATGCACCAGACGATTTCTTCTTAAGGGATCTTATCAAACATTTGAGTTTTTCAATCTATTTACTATTGAGTCTTCCTTTTTCCCACCCTTCATTATTGCTGGTTTGCCTCTAGCAAATGAGCCTGAGATTGAGATCTTCGTTGGCCTCCTGATTTCTCCATTCTCAACTTTGTGGTTTCCTAGTTAGTTCCCTAAAATTATCCTTAAGTCTGTCTTGGTTTCTTATAGTGGGTGCACCATAAGTTGTCTTTTTTTTTTCTCTTCTTGAGAAAATGTATTTATCTTTCTTCTTTCTTTCCTTTGAGGTTCAATTTTAGTCATCATCATAATTGAATCATGTAAAGTCTATTGTTTAAGCATTACACCCCTTTGCCTTTCTTTGCCTCTTCAAGTGAAGTTGTTCTTACCCATTGAGAATTTGAACTCTAACCTGATCAAATTGAAGATTGACTCCGACAAGGAAGTCATATGCCCAGTCCTTTTCAAATAAGTTATTTAAGATGATGATGTCTTCTAAGCACTTCATTAATACTCATTATTTTGATCAAGTGATCCAGCTCTTATCATGAACTCTTACACATTTTTTCATTATTTTGCTTCATTTACTTTCACCTTGATTTCATATATTTGGATTGAATCATGTGCTTTGGAATATGTTTGGCATTTGGAATCCCATGTCTTCTCAGGCGTAGTTAGGAACGTGCAAGTATCATTGATAGAGATCCCAAGCTTCTAGCTTGGATCAACTCTCTCTTATCTTGTCCATATGAGGTTATCAAGCTTACAAGACAAATGTTACTGTGGAGGTCAACGACGAGAGGTTGCTGTTGAAGTGCTGCAGTAGAAATTATGGACTTAAAATACAAATAATGTTGTTGGGAAAGTTATATCTATGGAGGAATGGAAAATTGCAGCTATATTAGATCATAGCAGGAGGTCGACTACGAGAGCTTGACATTGAGAGGACCATGCATAGAAATCAATGATAATTTAGAGGTCAACAAAGAGACTGATAGGGTATGATAATATGCAATAAAGCGAGTGAAATCAAGACACAACAAGCAATGACAATGAAGGTGCTGACACAAGTAGTTGCCAAAAAACCATGTATTTGATACCATGTGGGAAACACAAAGGGCTGAAATGAATTATTCTTTATTGATTCAAAACATTCAATATAAATAATATATAGACAAATATAAGAAAGAAACGAGGATCCTAGTCTATCAAAATAAAATTAGTATTTACAAGTATACATCCTTTATTGCGATGCACTAAATACATCCAATAAACTTCATACTTTGAATATATACAATCAGATTTAAATTTAGAGTTTCCTTAGATGCCTTCCACGCCAAAATCAATCTTGGATTTCTATCTTTAGCATTTGTTATTTCCTTAATAATATCGGTTATGTTTCCCTCCTTTAGTACCCATGGATTCCAACAAACATTAAACCGAACAAATGTTCTTGTGGAAATTCACACCCACTCACCCTTAACACCCTCTCCGCTAGAAGTGCCTGTGTTCGTAAGGACATGAAGAGAGTGGATCTTGTAAAAGAGCTGTTGAGCTGTTGCGTCCTGGAGTATTCGCGGCGGTAGAGAAATATTTAGTTTAACGTCTTAGCATTATACGAAGATCTAGCACACAAACAGATAAGAGAAGGGGTGAAACATTCATAAGAGACACCAAAGTTTTTTACGTGGAAAACCCCTGAAAGGGGGAAAAATCACGGGGCCTGACCCAGTTTGAATGAATCCACTAGTATTTGCAGTTGATTACAAATGAGGCCCTTCCTTTGGAGAAGGCCTTGTATTGATGTAGCAACTATACATCATATAGATTGCATTACATGTTAGGAGTTACATATACATGTTTGTTCGGTCGGAAGGACCGTAGTCGGCAGGAGACCGGGGTCAGAAAGACCGTAGTCTGTTGATGGAGGTCGGATGGACCGTAGTAGGCGACAGAGGTCAGAAGGACCGTAGGCGGTAGGAGACAAGGAGTCAGGTGTTAGACCCAGTGTCACTTGGAAGATCGGGTGTTGATGGTCTGGCCTTGAGCAGAATGTCGGGCCTTTAGCAGAATGTCGGGGCCTGAATGTCGGGCATGAACGTCGGGCCTTCAGCAGAACGTTGGGCCTTCAGCAGAAGGTCGGGCCTGAATGTCGGGCCTGAACGTCGGGCCTGAACGTCGGTCATGAATGTCGGGCCTTGAGCAGAAAGTCGGGCCTTTAGCAGAAGGTCGGGCCTGAACGTCAGGCCTTCAGCAGAATGTTGGGCCTTCAGCAGAAGGTCGGGCCTGAATGTCGGGCCTGAACGTCGGGCCTGAACGTCAGTCATGAATGTCGGGCCTTGAGCAGAATGTCGGGCCTTTAGCAGAAGGTCGGGCCTGAATGTCGGGCCTTCAGCAGAATGTTGGGCCTTCAGCAGAAGGTCGGGCCTGAATGTCGGGCCTGAATGTCGGTCGGGTCTGAACGTCGGTCATGAATGTCGGGCCTTGAGTAGAATGTCGGGACTGAATGTCGGGCCTGAATGTCGGGCCTTGAGGTGGTGGTCCGGCGAGGTTCCGGTGGTGGTCCGGCGAGGCCCGACGGTGGTACGGCGAGGCCCGGCGGTGGTCCGGCGAGGCTCCGGTGGTGGTCCGGCGAGGCTCCTGCAGTGGTCCGGCGAGGCTCCTGCGGTGGTCCGGCGAGGTTCCGGCGGTGGTCGAGGAGGAGCTTCTTCCTTAGCCCCTTCTCCTCTTGCTTCTTGCTTGGACCTCCCTCTTATGAAGAATGAGCGCTCTATTTATAGATTTTCTGGAGTGGCATGGTCCGTAAATAGGTGCGAGATCAGGGGCGAATAGGGAGTGGTTGAATGGACGGCCGATATTGAACCTTATGAGCGTGCACCATTCGTTGGGCATTTGAAGGCCTTAATGATGTCGGAATTTGGCGATCTTGGGCTCGTTGGATTCGTCTCGTCGAGCCGTTCGATTCGAGTATAAGCTCGTCAAAATCGGAGTCCGTTTGGTAACTCAAATTGTGGTTTGAACCTTCCAACAGCGCTTCGGGTTCATGATTTGGACCCATTGGGGGTCGGATTGGGTCGAACTTGGTGTCGTTGGGTTTGTATTTCTGAGACGCTCAGTTCGACAGTAAGCTCGCTGAAATCGGAGTTCATTTGCTCCCGAATTTAATTTTCGAAGTTTCCAACTAGCTTTTGCCTCAAGATTCGTGCCCAATCAAGCTAATTTTGTGACGCGTATCAAGTTTATTAACTTTTTATAAACTTCAATGTCATGGAAACAGAGACTAATTATTTAAACGTGCTTGAGAATTCTGAACCATTCAAGCTCATCTTAGTTGATGCTACTTCTGGTTTCTGCTCATGTAAGTGGTAATACCCGATTATCTATCTTTTTAGATTTTGAAGGAAATGACTGTCTGCGCTTGAGTTTATTCTAGCTTTTCCTTTTCTAATGTAACTAGGCTAACCCAATGATGAGTTAATCCTTCAGTGCTTACCAGCGTTTAGTTCTTTATTGCTTTAAGCTTCACTGTTGTCCTTGCGGGATCAAAATAAAGAAAAATCAGCGCTCTTATTAGCTATTACTATTTATTTCTTGTTGACCTGCACCTAAAACAAAAAAAGAAAAAAGAAAAAAATTCCCATACCTGCTCTCTGCCGAAGCCATCCCGCCCACGTCGAGCCATCCGTTCGCACGTCGCAGACACGACCACGACACTCCTCCCACGTCGCATGACTTCGCGTCATTAAATAGCCGAAGAGAAGAGGCCTCCGATCTCTCTCTCTCTCTCTCTCTCTCTCTCTCTCTCTCTCTCTCTCTCGCTCCGGCTCTTTCCCTCTCTCATCGCTACTCGGCTTCACTCCTGCGACTTCCCTTCCAAGCGGGCAGAAGTTACGACATTTTGACTGAAGCAACGATGGAAGCTCGCGACTGTGAAGATAACTTCCTCCCCTTCTTGTTGATTCTCCGGCTCTTCGTGGTTGTGCAACTTTGCTCCAGCGACGACTTCCCCTGCCTTGTCGGATCGGAAGTTTGACACTTTGATCGGAAGCGGGACAGAAGCCCGCTCACTGCAACAGTAATGCAATAAAAAATTTGGGAGAGGACCCCAAATTTTTTATCACAAAAAGACACTCTTTCTAGGATGATAGAAAATAAAGACATATAATGATTAAAAGAACACAAATACTATAAAACACAATTTTATATAATAAAACGACTTACGAACAAAGACTCTTACAAACTTGACTCAAACATGACACCCTAAACTTGCTTTCCAAAAGAAGAAGGATACAGGTGGGGTGATCACTTGCGGAGAGACGAAAGAGGTTACAAGCCGAGAAGAAGGGTGAAAAGTACTCGCAAGTCTTTCCTAGAGGAGATGAGAAGGAGAGGTGGAACAAGCTCGCAAGCTTTTCCAACAAAATCCGTAGGTTTACATTTCCAAAAATCATTCATATAACATAACTTAAAACATTCCAAAACATCTATATATATAGGCATGAGAGGGGAATACAAACAGCCCCAAAAACCTTTCACATTCTAAGCAAATAAAAGCCACATAATTCTATGCTAAGAACAAAGCACCAAAGCCACGGAAAAGCCCCCCATCAGCCACGGGAAATCGCCCAGCCAGGGACCCGAAGAGGCAGCGACGGAAACCCAAGAGGCCCGCATGGAACCGAGGCACGGGAAAACCACCCAGCACGGAAAACCAGCAGCCAACCGTGGAAACCAAGGAGCCAAGGCACGGAAACAGCCAACCGTGGACACCATGGAGCCAAGGCACGGAAATCCAAGAGCCAGCCGCAGGAAACCAAGGAGGCAGCCGTGGGAACCAAGGAGCCAAGGCACGGGAACCCAAGAACCATCCTCGGGAAACGAATAGACAAGGGGAAGAAGAAGAGAAAAAATAATGAGCTACTAATAAATTAATAAATGATCTAAAAAACATAGTTCATAATGAGCTAACTCTTAGTTCAATAAATGAACTAAAAATCAGCTCATAATGAGCTAAATCTTAGCTCAAAAATTAATGAGCTAGCAAGCTCAAGGGAAGTCAAAACCAAATTTTTTTTGGGTTTGATTTGACCCCCCCTTTGCCTACATCAAACAGTAACTTTCTCCATTTCGCGTGCTTCCCCGATCCCCTTGTGGCCGTACGACTTCGCTCCTCCGACGCCATTCCTTCCTATTCGAACGGAAGTTAGGACATTTTGATCCAAAGTAGGGACGGGAGCTCGATAGCCGTGAGGGTAACTTTCTTCCCTTCCGAGCGCTCCTTAGTGTCGTTTGATTTCGCTCCTTCCACGACTTCCCATCCGGTCGAATCAGAAGTTTAACATTTTGATCGGAAGCTATAGCTTGAGCTCGTTAACTGTGAAGGTAGCTTCCCCCTTTCAGCGCGCTTCCTCGGCCTAATCCCGTGAATCCCCAAACCAGAAAGAATAGTGGGGGAGGGGGGATTTTTATTATTTTTAGTATTATGTTTGTTGTTATTGTTGTTATTTAAAAGAGAGAGAGAGAGAGAAGGGGAGAGGGGGACCCTCTTGTAAAGTTCCAAATCCCGCCTTCGACGCGGTTGATGCACTGGTGGACCCCCTATACGCGCTCTTGTAGCACGGCGGGGGAGAATCTGGTGCGATAGGTGCGACGAGGCGGGTAAGCCCTATACACGCTCTTGTAGCGTGGTGGGGACAGTCCTCGACCTCGACATCAGCACCGCCGACATTGCTACAAAAGGTATAATATTTCAAATCCCACTTTCAACGTTTGTGGCGGACCGGAGAACCACCTATACGGCTCTCGTAGCACGGTAGGAGGGAGCCTTGTGCGACGCATACGACGAGGTGGGTAAGTCCTATACACGCTTTTGTAGCGCGGTGGGAAAAGTCGTTGGTGTTCTCGTACGGGTACTGTTGAAGGTCCCATACACGTTCTTGTAGCGTGGTGGGATGAAAAGATGTATGGCCGCAGTGTATAAGGACACCTACCATACACGCTCGCGTGATGGGAAGGCCCAACCCCCCTACATTTTCCCCAATCGGGAGATATGTCGAGATGCTGCTGAAATTTCTACTGAAGTGCACAAAGCTTGAACAATAAGAAGACCTTACTTGGGCAACAATACAGAGGATCCGTACTTGGACATGAATGCATAGAACTTGAACTAAATATGCAGAGAACTTGTATGAGCAATAGGGAACAGGACTTGAACTAAACTACAAGAGATGGAATCCCAAATCCTAAAATGCACAATCAAGGTTAAAATGCAAACGCCAAATAACAACTTAATGCATTCAAACAAATACAAGCAAATAGGCAGGGGACTCGTGACGAATAGGACCTCGATGCATACAAGCAATGAATAATAGTCAATTTACAACATCTGAACAATTGCAAGCAAGCATCAATCATCGAAACCTATGAATACTTGAGACAAAGTACATAATGGATGATACTGATGAATGAAACAGACTTCCACAACAGTCTCTACGAGGTCAAAAGCATTTTACTTGCAAGAAATAGTAGTCAACCGAATAGTACACGAGTATCTCCCACATGCATTAATGAGGGCCAAGATATGAATGCAACAATCCTTTCAATGCATATGAATAATGATATTCAATCAAGTCCAAATAATACCAATCCACTTTAAAGAGTATAAATGTCTTCTATATGCAACAATGAAGAACTTGAAACATGAGCAGTTTGCCTGTAGATTGAGATGACAATACTGGCATTTGATAGGAGAAGACTCGTCCCTAAAAACAAGTACAATCATTAAACCACCTGAGATTAGTGAAAGATGAATGTGATGTAGGAACAGTGGCTCTTCTATGAATATTTCCAGGAGGTCGTAGTGAATACAACGGGTCCCTGCAAATAAACACGAGCCACTTGTAGGTAACAACAGTGGGTATATCGCAAGTACAACGAACCATTGTGGACACAAGTACAAACATCACCTATTGAGATTTACAAGTATGTCGGGTATGAAGCAATTCGATGTATGGAGAAAGACACCTCCTTGCAGAATGTAATGGATGTTTGAACAAATTCGAGCTAAACTTCCTGGTGTTCTAAAATTTCTTCTTGATCTTATACTTGGGAAGAAAATAGTTATGGCATTCGTGAACACTGGAAATAACAAGTGCACCTAGATACATCTATTCATTTTGAGGACCAACATTGCAGATGTCTACTATACTGTAGACCTTAAAAAGAGTTCTTTTCAAAGCAGCAATCACGAATTTCAAGGACTCCCGGTGAATGAGAAAATGGAGTTTTACATCAGAACAATGAGGTATTTCATTTCAATTAGGTGATGATGCTACGATTCACCTATATGCAAAAGTAGGATATTCGTTAGTGCACTATAATTCACATGCAGAAAGCAATAAATAGTGCACGACAATTTACCTGTGTAAAGCATCGAACAATTCTATTCTGAAGTTGCTACGTAACACCACCGGATTCGCAACATCCATGCAAGTGGACAAAATGCATTTATAAATATTTTAAAAATACCCCATCACATGCATCGTAATTTGTATACACATATGTACACAAAGGGGTAAGTATAATCATATCCCGCATGGGCACCGACGAGTGTGTTATAAGTACACACGTCTAGGGATACTGCGCGGGTCAATAAGTGAATTCAAGTTCGAACCCGATACTTCTATGCGAATTAATAGGAGTCGACAGGGTTCGAACCATCAAACAAATATATGATGGTGGCGCGACCAGTATATTTGTCTTAATACATTCATATTAGGCATTCAAGTCTTCCAATAAAGAAAATTCATAAACAAAGGCATAAAGCCTATGAAAATTCGATACTCCGTCGGCAGCTCGACAAAGTTGACAAGGCTCATCCACAAAAATGCAAATATTTTTATATAGAATGACCCAAATACCCCGATGATGATTGTGTTGAAAGTTTATCTCAATAAGAGGGGTTAACAAATACTTTCAAATGCCTTCCAAGTTCCACCCAAACACCCGCATAGGCCTCGGCGAGTGTGTTTTGGATACACATGTGATGTCTAGGGATATTGCGCGGGTCAATAAATTTGAATCCGATTCTCCTAAGTAGGTAAAAAGAAGTTGACAGGGTTTAATTATAAAATCCCAAACAACTGCATGGGCCCTGACGAGCGTGTTATTAGTACACACGTGACTTCTAGGGATGCTGCGCGAACCATTAAACAAATATAAGATTGTGGTGACCGGCATATTTGTTTTAATACATTCATATTAGGCATTTAAGCATTCAAGGCTTATAATAATGAGAATTCACTAATAAAGGCACAAAGCTTATGACAAAATCCGATCTTCTATCGATAACTCGACATAGTCAATAAGGTTCATCCACAAAATACAAATATTTTCAAATGGAAGTGACCCCAAACACCCCGATGATGGCCGTGTTGAATGTAGATCTCAACCGGAGGGATTCACAAATATTTTCTAATGCCACTTAAATGCTTAAAAAACCAAAATCCCAAAGATCATGCATATTCTAAATATTTAAAATTGAAATCCAACCATAAAGTACTTAAAACAAAATCCATTCACCCTTCACAACAGTTTTCCGAGGTGGACAAATTAAAATTTACTTTAGCTTACAAAGAGCTAATGTCTGGTCGGAAATATCACTAGGATCCATTCTCAAACAATATCCTGCCAATAAGGATGTGGTACGTGTCCTCTAACCGGCGGTTTTGCAGCTAAATGTTATCGCAGGATAAACGATTATGACCAAGGGCCCTTTGAACCAAGTGGTTTTTCCGCCAAATGGCACAACGAAATAACGGTTATGGCCAGAGCCAATACGTTTCTTAGTGACATCAAATTCTTGAGACATGAATCAATAGGATATAATCGATAGGGCACAAAGCATTCTGTTAGTTAAGGTGGATTCAAATTTCTCCCCTTAGACAAACATTCACCCCAGGTCTACAAGGTCCCCTTAGACGAAGCAACCCATGCCTGTCGACAAGGATCCTTCTGTCAGGTTGGGTCGACTACTTCCTCTAACTAAGTAGACCAGGGACCACGATGGCTCGGGACGACGGAACCATGAGATCTTGATCGGGTCTATCATTCATTCCCCCACCATCTGCTTTAAGTGCAAGATGGTGAAATTTTCATTTTAAATATCAAACCCTTTCAAATTCCAAATACCCATACCCATGCTGCTACTATATGCCAGATAACACGTATTCTCTACGTATCTGATCGATGACTAGCCTTAATCAAAAGTTCTCTCTCGTGATCGGGAGGGGTAATTAACTATAGGGGCTTGCGCCTATAGAAAACCAGAACTCAGATCGTAAAGTCCTCGCAAAATGAGGGCGAAATCTTTGGGTAGTGTCTTATCTACACACTCATATGCCTTCAAAAAATTTACTCCGGAACTTATTCCGTTAAAACTCTCCCGAAAAGAAGCAGCAAACAACGCGTGTGATTTTAATAGGAACCCACTTCATATGTTCATCAATTAGAAGCTTCAAACCATCTACTATATTCAACAACTAGAAGCTTAGATCACCTTGAGAAGCTCAGCATGTTCTTCGTAGGTACTTTCTTTAGCATAGAAAAATTCTCTTAATTCAATCAACCTAAATCATAAATAACTTCAAAGCAAACTAAATAACGAAATAAATATCTTTGGGCTTGAAAGCTAAATTCTTCCTCATTTCATTTGTTTGTTATTTTTGACCATTCCTTCAATTCACATGGATTGTGGCATGTTTTTTGATATAGCAATTCTAGCAGAAGAAATGAGGATTGGTTGAGAAATAATAATATTATGATGGGAGTAGAAAATAGACTTGAAAACATATGTAATAAAGCGTAGAAAATGGATCATAGATAAAATAAATGTTAAAAGTATTAGAAATGAACAGACATATGTCAAAGTTGATAGGGATAGAATTTATGCGAAATAATTTCTAAGGAATATATTTAACACTCTTACAATACTCAACAAGAACTAATCAAGACTCTGGATTCATAAGTCAACTTGAAATGGTTGGGATGTTGCTAATGATGATGATGATAACGACGGGGATGAGGATGATCAGTAGATACATTAAATCTGCACATACAACATGAGGTACAAATAAGTAGGTGAATCATAAAACAAATAATGATGACTTCCTGTTTAATTGAGTTGTTTGAATGTGATGAAGAGAGAATCAATTTTCCTTGTAGAAAATGGCATGACATTGTACTTTTTGTCTTGTTTTTTGAAATTCCTGCTTCTCCTCACCGTTCACCGGCATTTAAATTGCAAGATATCTTCCTCTTCTTTGTCATATGTCCTTCAATAAGCATAGTTCTTACATAGCATTTTATCTATGATCCATATTACAGGTATTTACATTCTGCGGCTTATAGTCATGCACAAGAAGCTTTTGAAGCAGCTAAATCTGCTAATGATCTCAACGCCATTGCAAGCATCTTAGCTCATTATCCTTATCACATTGAATCTTTGCTGACATTTGCAGAGGTCTTCAAGTTTTCAGGAGATCATCAGTCATCAGCAGATGTACTTGCTAAGTGTTTATTTGCACTTGAGTGTGCATGGCATCCATTATTTACTCCGATGCAGGGAAACTGTCAGCTAAAATACATTCATGATACAAATAAGCCATTCTTTACTGCACTTTTCTGTCATATGAAAAATTTAGACAGACGTGGCTGTCATCGATCAGCATTAGAAGTCTGCAAACTTCTGTTGTCTTTAGATTATGATGACCCTAAGGGAGCTTTACTTTGTATCGATTATTTCTCTTTGAGAGCAGAAGAGTATAGATGGTTAGAAGAATTCGTTGATGAGTATAGAAGTGATAACTCATTATGGATGTTCCCTAATTTCTCATATTCTCTTGCATTTGCTCGCTTTTTTATTGAGCATGATTTATCATCATCCAGTAACTCTACTGAGCAGACTGAGAAGGCCTCATCAACTGACCTTATGAAGCAAGCATTGATGCTTCACCCTTTGGTTTTGCAGAAGTTAGTTGTTAAGGCACCTTTAAAAGAATCATTATGGACCCAGATACTAAAGAATTCATTTTTTGGTTCTGCAAAAGCTGGAAGCCCCACATTGGAGCACCTTATAAGCATATATGTGGAGCGAAGTTATCTTATATGGAGGCTCCCAGAACTGCAAAATTTGTTGAAAGAAGCTGCTCTGCAAGTAATTGAATCTTTTAAAGCGAGCAGCAGCGAAGCCAAGGATTGGGCATGCGTCAGGAAAGAAGCTTTCTCATCAGAGAGAAATGAGTAAGTACTTCACCATTGGAAAAATACATATGGTAATTTTCCGTCACATATTTAAGGTCATTAACTTACATCGCATGTTTAAGATCATTAACTTATTATATTTATAACCCATTTTTTAGACTTTTATCTACTAATTTCCTTTTGAAGGCTCTATGATATCTGTACATTATTAACAACAGGTTCTGTAAAATACTTACTAACAACATTAAGGGGATGTTTGGATACGAGTAAGATTTAGTAAGTGCACTAAATCCATATTTAGTTGGCATTAAATCTTGAAAATTGTTTGGCATGATAAAATTTAATTTTGATTAAAATTTAATTAATTATTGGTAGATTTCTTTTTCAATAAGTGAAATTTAAATTCAGGAGAAGAATAGGGTCATATGGAGGATATCTCTTAAATCGCACTTTCTTGAGGATTTACTAATCTGGGATTTAACCTAAAATGAGAGAAAAATGGGATTTCAGAAGGTAGTAGATTTACGTAACTTCACATAATTTTTTGCATCATTTAACCTTAATCTTATGTTTCTCAAAATCAATTTGGATTCATGCCATGTAGGTCTACTATGGAAGCTATATATTTATTGAGATGTTTGGTGGAGAATTATAGAGAGAATAAGGAGGATCTACATATGATCTTTATTGATTATATGATAAAGTTTCAAGAGAAGTGCTATGGAGAGTTCGACATAAGAATGTTGACTGTAACTGCTACACGCCAAATCGGACAAACCGCTCTCGACCGACATACACGACACAACCGACACCGGTCCCACCTCACGACGATTCAACCACCGCCTTTCTCACGACATTAAAAACGCTCCTCTCATTCGGACGGGGAACAGAGGGATATACTCACAAAATTGGAAGAAATCACAAGCAAAGGAAACCGGCTTACCTCTTCCGACTCCGGCCGACCCCGTCCGACCCCATCCTCCCTCCTGAGCCGACCGCGTCCTCCCGCCTGAGTAGAAGCCGCCGATCCGCCGCCGACCCGCCTGCCGCCTCCGACATCGCCGGCAGACCCGACGTCCGCAACCTCCGCCGACCCCGTGCGTGGCTCCTCCGTGACCTAGCCGCCCGATCGGGCCCTCTCTCCCTCTGTTATTTGTATTATATAATATATTATATATTATATATTATATATTATATAAGATATAAGATATATTTAAAAGAGCGAGAAAAGTGGAAAGAAATAATTTTCAACAGGTGTCGAAGACCCCGGCCGTCGTACCTTAGGTCCGACCGGGATGGTTTTAAAATTTGAAGACCTCGGGCCGTCGCATCTTAGATCCGGCCGGGATGGTTCCAAATTGAAGACCTCACGCAGTCGATCTTAGATCCTGGTGGGATGATTTGAATTCGAAGCCCCTACGCCGTCGACCTTAGGTCCGGGTAGGAAGAATTACGGCAGTGCCGTCCCGATTTCTCCCTCGGTGGGGAGGAGACGCCGGGAGGCTGCCGAAATTTTCAGTGAACAATACGGGACTTGGACAAAATATTAAAAAAAAAATTGATTTAACGAAATTCAAACATAAAATCAATTTTAAAATAAAATTCGATCAAATAATATTGGATTTAAATTCGAATTGGACTTAAACTTGAATCGAACTCATATTTGGACTCAAGTCAATCAACATAAGATACCTGAATTAGACCTAAATCGAAACATTATACAATGAGTATGATGTAATGTTTAAACTAAAATTGTAAATTGCAAAATTACGAGGTCTAAATGAAATGCAAATTAGTACTAATAGAAGAATCTTTATCCGGCAATGCTCTTCTTAAAACAATTTTGTTTTGAATGGTCTAATTCTCTTATTAAAGTTCTTTGGGAAATCTCATGCTATGTGAATACAGGCATATATTTTCTTTCTATAGATGAGTATATGTTAAAACTTGGTACCTCTCCAAGTCTGTGTAGAACCGAACAAAGCCTTCCCAAATCTTGTAGTTTTGCAGAGGGACCTAATCATCCATGCATTTGAAGAGATCATAAGAGTTATAGAAAACTTTAATGAGCAATACATAAGTGCGTTTAACAATTATGAGAAATCACAATTTGATGATTTGAAAAATTGATTATTCTCATAAAGACCTTATAATCAAATAAATTGAGAAATTATCTAGGTCGCCTTTGACAGCGAATGATTTGTAATGAATATAATTCGCTTTGTTATTATATGAGCAATATTAGCAGACTTGTGAGTGGCATATTATAATTTACCTATAAATGTGAGTGGATGATTTATAATACCCACTACAAGTATGCTACAATTCACCTATGAGCATGAATAGGGAATTCGTAGTGTCCACAATGACTAACCTACAAGCAAAGACACAATCTCCTACGGGAAAGAATAAGAGAAATTCTAGCGAGCAAGATAATTCTCCTACGAATACTAGCATGATCTCCTACTATCCATTTAACAAGCATTTTTTTTTTGTAAGCTATGTTGAGTGGGATATTAACAACAAAGCGATATCTTCTATGTGCTATAAATGAAACCTGAATTGGAAAAACGCCACCGGATCCGCAACATGTGTGCAAGCGGACAGAAGGCGTTCGTAGGCCCCTTAAATAAAATCTCGGGTCATTTTCTAATGAAATCATTTGCATAAAATGAATCATATTTAAATATTTTAAAATGTCCCTTATGAATTAAATATGATCCTTTAAACTAAAATCCCTGCATGTGCTCCGACAGAACTATTAAAGTTACAAACTCAAATCGTCGAGAATGCTGCGCAGGGTCAAGTGATACAATCCGCATGTGCTCCGATCGTCGCATATAAATCTCAAATCCAACGATTCGAGAATGTTGCGCGGGTTAAATATTCAAGTTTCCTCCTCCTCTAAAGGACTGGAGTTGACACGACTTGAATAACAAAATGCATCCCAAAATCCTACGAAAATAAAAGTGGCCTCAATGCCACCCCGATGATGGCCGTGTTGATCGAAAATCTCAACCGGAGGGGTTAAATTTCAAATCTCAAATCAACAACAATGCCACCCCGATGATGGCCGCGTTGACAGAAAATCTCAACCGGAGGGGTCAAATTTCAAATCTCAAATCAAATAACAACTCAAATTCTTGAAATAAAATCTGTCAACTAAAAACTAAAAACTAAAAATCATCCACCTCCCGCAACTGTTTGTCGGGGGTGATAAATTTGAAATTAACCTCAGCTCACAAAGAGCGAATGCATGTCGGGTGTATCACTACGATTCATCCTCAAATAGTCTCTTGCCAACAGGGACGTGGCACGTGCCCTCTGATCGGGTGGTTTTGCTGCTAAATGGCACCATTATATTATGATCACGGCCAAAGCCCGTATGTTCCCTAAAGGCGTCAAACCCTTGAGCGATGGATCATAGGGTATATCCAATAGGCATAAAGCCCTCTGTTAGCTAAGGTGGATTCAGATATATCCCCTTAGACAAATATCAACCCAGGTCTACAAGGTATTCTTGGACGAAGCAACCCATGGCTGCCGACAAGGTGCCTTCTGTCAGGTTGGGTCGACTACCTCCTATGACTAAGTAGACCAGGGATCATGACAGCCCGGGACGACGGAACCATGGGATCTTGATCGGGCTCGTCTTCATTCCCCCCACCACCAGTTTTAAGTTTATGGTGATAAATTCTAAAATCTAAATTTCAAAAAATTCAAATCTAAGATTTAAACCCTAAAATTATTGCTATTATACGATATGTTTATAACCTATTCGACCTCTTTTACGACTAGCCTTAATCGAAAGTTCTCTCTTGTTATCAGGAGGGGTAATTAACTATAGGGGCTTGCGCCTATAGGAAACCAGAACTCAGATCAAAAAGTCCTCACCAAATGAGGGCGAAATCTCTGGGTAGTGTCTTATCTACAAACCCAATCTGCCTTCTGAAAATTCCCCCGGGATCACACATCCTAAAAAATTGGAATTTTTCGGAGCCCACAGATTTCTGGCGACTCCGCTGGGGATGGTTTCTCTTTCCATCTTTGGCTAGTTATATACAAAACATAATAGCGATATAATTATTAAAAATTCTAACAAGTTCATTAAATTTGGGGTTTAAAAATTTGCAATCAAATATAATCTCTTGCATATATTTTATTCTGTCTAGTCTCTGCACTTTGAAAGTGTAGGGTGATGTATCAACTTTCGAATACTAACCCTTTCCTTTCATTTGTGCAGAATGGAACTACAGAATACACCCTTCACCGTCCAACTGGGACGAGGTGCTAGCATTCAGCTAGCTAACGCCGTCATCAACACTGGAGACTCTGAAGCCACCATCCGATTTGGTAGCTTAGAGTTTTCTGCAGCTACTGCAAAGGCTTCTGCCGTACCTATTCACGGCATAACTGTTCGAGACCATCCTGCAAGGCCTGATCATGCTGATATTAATGCACGACGTGCTTATTCCGTGCAACAACCAGGAGATGGTAGAACTGCTACTGCAAAGGCAGTTCAACAGAATAGGACCTCAGTATTCAAAAGGCTATCACAGCCTAAGACCTCAGACACTGAAAGAGTCATAACTGGAGGAAGAATATCTGTGATACCTACCAAGGATACCACTCTGTCAACCGGGTTATCTGCACCTGGGAAGGACGATGCTGAAGCCTCCTCATCTGTAGGAAGGCTCACAAGGAGGCAGATAAGGAAGAAGAATGCTGAACTTCGAGTTCAGCAGCAACTGGTGCCAACTCATCCCTCCAACCTACCAGCCCAAGAGCCTGAAGCTACCATTCCAACCCGGAATGGGTTTGCAAATCTGAAATGGGTTAAAAGAAATAGCTCTACTGGGGAGCTAAAGAAATCTTTCTGGGATCAACAGCCTGAAACCCTAATCCCTCCAAGGAAGAAAGAACCTGAGACTCTTTCAGCTCGGGTATACCGAGTCCTGAAGACTGTGAAAGAGAAAGGTCTGAAGAAGAAGAGATATCAGCAGCCCTTGATAATTGGATCTAGAAGAACTCCGCCGAGAGAACGTCTTTATGTTGCGGCGGAAAGAAGAGAAAGAAAATATACACCGCACGGTGAACATCGGGGCGTGACACCTGAACCATATGTTCAAGGATCCGCTGCCGAAAGGTCCCGGTGGAAAGAAAAGCAAATCTGGAGGCCAAAGCCTCGCAGAGAAGAAAGAGGAGAAAAAGGAACTGATCTGGGCGTGACATCTGGTTCAGCCTCCCAGAGATCCGCCTTTCATAAAAATCGTCAACAATGGGTGCCTAAGGAAAAGGTGCCTATCACTGACATTCGCGATAGTCGACACCTGAGAAAATCTTCTAAGGAATCCTATTGCCAGCCAACTTCAACCTCCCAGAAGAAGGTCAATTTTGATCGCTCTCCTCTAGTTGAAGAAATTCATGTACCGCATGCAGAGCCAGAGATCCATTGGAAGCGTCGCTCTAAGATTTGCGTACAAGAAAAAGATGATGATAAAAACACCATGGAGGTTGAGGTAGTCTACATGGTGGGACATGGTGACGAGCCACATCAAACACGTGGTTATAGACGACGCAACGAAGCAGTGCCCGCTTCTTCGAAAACAACCTCTCAAGAAGATCAAGCTCAGTACGAGCAGTTAGAAGAAGAAGAAGTCCCTTCAGGTGATGAGCCGAATGATGATCAAGAAGAAGAAGTGCTCGCTGAGACACTAGCACAAACACAAAGGCGTTTGAAATTTCAAATGAAAGAGAAGGATAAAGAGATATCAGAGCTAAATAGCAAAATGACAGAAATGATGGCACAGATGACTGCGATGATGCAGTTAATGCAAAAGAACATCACTACTACTCCTGCACTTGCTCAACCAATTGATCATCAGATAACAAACCAGCCAGTCCATCAGCAGATATCAAGTAGTATTCCTACTAATCTGTCAATGGACCCAATACCCCAAGTGTCCAGAATACGAGCAAGAAATGAAGAAAAAAATGAGGCTGATCAACCTGTTCATCCACAAACTCATCAAAATATCACAAGTGCATCTGAGCCGATGATGACTCCACAGCTAGAATCAATCATCAATGAAAAGATTAAAGCTGTCATTGCCTCAGAACATGTTGAGAAATTTGTGAGCAAGGGTCGCCCGTATCCAGCCGAGTATGATCAGGTGCCCTATCCTAAGGGTTACTCAGTGCCTAAGTTCAACACTTTTAATGGCACCGGCAATCCAAAACAACACTTGGCTCAGTTTAAAGCAACCTGTGGAAATACTGGGGGTGTTGATGCTCTACTCTTCCGCCAATTCATTAGTAGTTTGACTGCGACTGCTTTTGAATGGTACACCGAGCTTCCTAATGATTCTGTTAAGACATTTGCAGAATTAGAAAATATGTTCGTGAAAAGGTTCAATAGTGCTACCGAGAAGACTACTATCGCTGACCTTGCCTTAGAGAAACGAAAAAAGGGCGAGTCGGTGACAAAGTACATCACCCGCTGGCGCAACATGAGTATGAAATGCGAACAACAATTGGAAGAGGAGCATGCCGTTCAACTGCTAATGGGAAACATCGATGATAAGATGTTACCATTTTTATGCATGGCCTCCATCAGCACTTATCAAGAGCTACTAGACAGAGTAGCTAAATTCAAAAAATTGAACTTGTCTAAGTCTGAATATCATTCAGATAAACCCCGAAAGAATAAAGCTGTGGATAATAGGAGAGATGAAATCTATTCCACATCATCTTTAAGGATTGACAAAGAGAAACAATCTACTCCTAAAGATGATAATGGGAAGCAGTACAATAAACCCCAGCCAAAACTAATTTTGGGAGGAAATAATAGATCTCAAACTTTCCGTAATGGAGGAGAACGTCCGAAGCCAAGAACTGGTGATCGAATCACATCCCTTAAAGAGAAAATGAATAGAGAATATTCTTTTAAAAGGGAAAGTGTGGCAAAGCTATTCAAACAAGCGCTTAAAGCTGGTCTTGAATTACCGGAGTGTAAAAGACCCGAAGAAGCTGATCAAAAAGATGATCCAAGTTATTGCCCATATCACCGAGTTATCAGTCACCCTATTGAAGATTGTTATGTCTTCAAAGATTGGCTTGAAAGGAAGTACATAAATGGTGAATTCACGCTATCAAATAGCGTTTTAATTCACCCAAAGAATGAGTCTGTGAAGGTGATTATGTCTTCTCCTATACCTCTGATTAAGGAAGGAGATAAAATGAAAGGAAAAATAATGCCAGAAAAAGATGAATGGCAGACCGCAATCTCCAAGAAGACAATAAAGATGATCAAACAACTGGAAGGAATTCCCAGCATCAAATGGAAATCCTCTACAGAACCAGTGCTTGAAGGAAATCCAAATTCTGGTGCATCCACTTCCAGGTCATTAGCTCGGAGACGTCCTAATACGAAGCGGTTCTATAAAACATCCTCCAAGAAATCCAATAACTCAAATAAGCGCATCAAGCAGAAGAAGAAAACAACAACACTTCAAAAAATTATCAACAATCTGGAGGATTATCATCAACCATCGAGGCGACCTATAACACTTGCGGATTTTATGTCCAAGCTTCAAATAGACCAATCAGAAGTGGAAGATGATGAACAAGAAGATGAAGATCAACTCCATGTAGAGACATGTCGAGTCATCTCAGTGACATCAAATATAGGTCAAAAAGATTCTGTAAAAGATCATGATAGGGGTCAGATAACAATATCTCCCATAAAAATGACTGATAAAATGGCGTCTGAGTCATGTCTGATGGTACTACATACAAATTATAACTCAGAAGAAGAACTGTGTTTTCCAAGTGAAGATGAGTCAGATCAGCAAATAGCTTCACGAATGGAGCGTGTGAAGTTAAATGAAGACTCTGAACATTCAACAAAAACTTTATCAGATGATGTTGAATCGAATGAAGTGGCTCAAGTACAGTTAAGAAGCGGTAAAGTACTGCAACCGCCGCCGCTAAAAAAGGGGTTATCAAGCAAAGACAAAGGAAAAGATATAATTATCAACGAAGAAATCATCCCTAAAGATCATAAGAATAAATATGATGCAAATAAAGGGATAGAGTATAATATCATTTCTCATTTGAGAAAGATCCCAGCACGGCTCAGCATCTATGAAGCTCTTCTAATGTCAAAAGATCTTCGAGAAACCTTGATACAGGCTCTCAAAAATCCAGAGAGATATGAAGCATACTTTGCAGAAAGATGTTTGAGCGAAGTTCTTCATGCCAGAAATGAACCTGTTATTACATTCTCTGAAGAAGATCTCATGTTGGGGACTACAGAACATAATCGTCCTTTATATGTCACGGCAGAAAGTGATGGCATCATAATAAGACGAATCCTGATTGACCCTGGGTCTTCAATAAACCTTATGAGCTTGCGCACATTGAGATCATTATCTCTAGATATTCAGCATCTAGGGTCAGATAAACTTATGGTGCACGGCTTTAACGAGAAAGGACAAAAAACTGTAGGTTCGTTTGTTCTTCCACTGAAATTTGGAGAACTGTACACAGAAGCCAAATTTCATATTATCGATGCGGACACTTCATTCAAGGCACTCTTGGGTAGACCTTGGCTCCATGAGAATGGTCTTATTCCATCAACTATGCACCAATGCATGAAATATCTAAAGGATGGGGAAGAGTTCAGAATTTCTGGAGATATACAACCCTTCGCAGTCCACGAAGTAAAAATTTATGATGATGCAAAATACTTTATTCCAAATAAAGTAAAGCCGATAAAATTTTCTGCAAGTAAAGCATCTACTACAAGGAGTACAAAACAGTTCAAAGAAGTTGAAGAAAAGCTTATAGGAAGAAAGAGCGTGATACCAAATCTTCCTAAAAAGACTAATACAATGTCTAGATCAAATAAAGTTATACTCCATTTGGGAAGTGACACAGAGGAAGATGATGATGTATCTGAAATCCACAAGCCTTTGATTAAAGAAAAGCCAAGGGAGAATACTTTTGTGGTTACACTAATCCCTCCACAACATTTTAGAGAAATCGTATCCCTTGAGGTTCATAGTTTTGAAGAGCTGAAAACATTTTATGTACCTCCCCTACGTGGAAGTAGTGGACCGGGAAGTTTATTTTACAAATTTGGAGAGTATCAAGAAGATAATATCAATGAGCTTGGAAATTTCGATGAAGATGAAGAGATAATTCCTACAAAGATGCCTAGATATTGTCCCAAAAGAATTCAGCAAATGATAGAAAAATCTGGAATTCATAATATGGTCACTCGACGACGAGCACGTTTCTTTCAAAGAATGTGGTGTCATGAATTATCAAAAATGGGTAATCGTGATACAAAAGGCTTGGGATTTGTGGAAGCAAAATATACTGAACGAGATGTATGTTATGCGATAAATGACAAATATCCAATTGATGAAAATATGGATATAAATGAAGAGAAAGATGTGGAAGCTAAACCTGCACCAGAAGAACTTGAAGATGGTGGACAGGCCGCTACCATGGATGAGTTGAGGGAAATAAATTTGGGAACTGATGAAGACCCTCGCCCGACCTTTATTAGTGCACTTCTCTCCAAGAATAAAGTTGAAAAGATGAAAGCATTACTCAGTGAATTCAGGGACTGCTTTGCTTGGACATACGATGAAATGCCAGGCTTATCCCCTGACATAGCTGTTCACAAATTAGCAATCAAACCAGGTGCAGTACCTGTAAAGCAAGCTCCAAGGCGAATGAGATTGGAGATCGAAGAACAAGTGATTGCAGAAACCAAGAAGCTCATCGAAGCAGGTTTCATTCGAGAAGAAAAATATGCTGATTGGATCGCCAACATTGTCCCTGTGAAAAAGAAGAATGGACAAATTCGCATATGCATCGATTTTCGAGATCTTAACAAGGCGTGTCCAAAAGACGACTTCCCACTTCCAATATCAGAACTGTTGGTTGACAATACATCCAATTATGATATATTTTCATTTATGGATGGGTCGTCGGGATATAACCAAATCAAAATGGCACCTGAAGATGAAAAGCACACATCTTTCAGAACTCCTATCGGTATATTTTGCTACACAGTCATGCCTTTCGGTTTGAAGAATGCTGGAGCTACATACCAAAGAGCTATGACGCATATATTTGATGAGCTTATCCACCAGAAAGTTGAATGTTATGTAGATGATCTTGTTGTAAAAAGCATAGATCGAAAAGATCACCTTCAAGATTTGAGAATTGTATTCGAAAGAATCAGAAAATTCAATCTCAAAATGAATCCACTCAAATGTGCTTTTGGAGTTTCTTCAGGAAAATTCCTTGGGTACGTTGTACGACACAGAGGAATTGAAGTAGATCCTAACAAAGTTAAGGCAATCATAGAAATGCCGCCTCCGAAAAGTCTCCGTCAACTTCGTTCTTTACAAGGACAACTTGCATTTATACGACGGTTCATTTCAAATTTATCAGGCAGATGTCAACCATTTGCAAAGCTGATGAAGAAAGACGTTCGTTTTAAATGGGATGATGAATGCCAAGAAGCTTTTGACAGTATTAAGAGATATCTTCTGAGCTCACCCATCCTTGCAGCACCAATTCCAGGGAAGCCTCTTATTCTATACACCGCAGCGTTGGAAGAGTCCCTTGGAGCGTTGTTAGCTCAGCACAATGAAGAAGGCAAAGAAAATGCACTCTATTATATTAGTCGAAGATTGATTGGAGCAGAAATACGCTACTCTCCAATTGAGAAGCACTGTCTGGCATTGATATTTGCTGTCCAAAAGCTCCGCCACTATATGCTGTCCCATAAAATAACACTGATATCAAAGATCGATCCGCTGAAATTCTTGATGACAAGACCAGCGTTGACAGGTCGCCTAGCCCGGTGGGCGGTGATACTTCTACAGTTTGATATCACGTATGTCCCCCAAAAAACAGTGAAAGGGCAAGTATTAGCAGATTTTCTGGCTGCACATCCCGTATCCGCAGACTCGCCGCTCAATGACGATCTGCCCGATGAACAAATTCTAGTTGTTCTAGAAGAAGAGAAATCACAAATTTGGGAAATGTATTTTGATGGTGCATCGTCAATTAAACCTGCCCGACCCCCAAACCTTCCCAAAGCTCGAGCCGGCATCGGTCTCATTTTCATAGCACCAAATGGAGGGATAATGAGATTCTCATTTGGTTTAACTGAACCTAGAACTAACAATGAAGCAGAATATGAAGCTTTAATAGCGGGTCTTGAGATCGCTATTTCAATGGAAATTCAAAATCTTAAAGTTTTTGGTGATTCTCAACTCATTATAAATCAAGTAATGGGTATTTATAAAATTAGCAGAATCGGATTGATTCACTATCATAGGCGAGTTCTCGAGCTCATGAAGCAAATTACAAATGTCACATTAATTCAAGTATCTCGAGCTCATAACAGTAAAGCAGATTCTTTAGCAAAACTTGCTAAAGAAATGGCGAGCATGAATGACGAGCCGGTACTAATCAGTGTTAATACACGACGAGTACTAGAGCCAGCAATTCTGTATTCCCCGCAGGAAGAGGGGTCATCAAATCCAAATCAGGAGGATATAACTTCGGTTATTCCTCAATCTCCCCAACAAATTATGCCTGAAAATCAACAAGATAAACCTCAGATGTTTACAGGAAGAAAATTTGGTAGAGCCTCTGAATCATGGCTTGAATGCCTAGAAGTTGAAGAGCAGAATGACTGGAGGCAGCCTTTCATCGACTACTTCAGAGAAAACAAACTTCCCGCAGATAAATCATTAGCTACACAGATCAAGAAGAGAGCATTGCGATATGCGTTTGTCAACAATACGCTATATCGAAGGTCATTTGAGCAAATGTGGCTGCGATGTTTAGGGAGAAATGAAGCTGATAAAGTTATCTCTGAAGTTCATGAAGGACTATGCGGTGCACATCAATCAGGTCCTAAAATGGCCATTAAGGTTAAAAGGATAGGTTATTACTGGCCATCAATGGTAAAGGACTGCACAAATCATGCAGATATATGCCACGAATGTCAAATTCATGGCAATATTATACATCAACCTCCAAATCCTTTACATCCCACTATAGCATCTTGGCCATTCGAATGCTGGGGAACAGATGTAATAGGGCCAATTGATCCACCATCATCTGCTGGGCATCGCTTCATATTAGCGGCAACAGACTATTTTTCTAAATGGGCTGAAGCAGTTCCATTCAAAGAAGTCACTGCACATCATGTGATCAACTTCTTTACTCATAACGTTGTCTACAGATTTGGTGTACCCCGTCGCATAATCTCAGACAACGGTTCAGCTTTTAAAAATATCAAAATTTACAAATTTATTGAGCGGCACAAAATTGATTGGCGATATTCATCAATCTATAATCCAAGGGCAAATGGATTAGCAGAAGCCTTCAATAAAACACTCGTTAAGCTGCTAAGAAAAATTCTTACTAAGAATAAAAGAGAATGGCATACTAAGTTAGCAGAAGCATTATGGGCATATCGTACTACATACAAGACACCAACGAAAGCAACTCCTTATGCACTGGTGTTTGGAGCTGAAGCTGTACTGCCACTTGAAGTTGAACTGCCGTCACTTCGGGTAGCTATTCAGTATGATCTCACAGAAGAACAAAATGCTCGCCTACGAATGGAAGAGCTTGATGCGTTGGATGAAGTCCGACTCCAGGCTCAACAAAATCTAGAGATTTATCGAGCAAGAATGGTGAAATCTTTTGACCGTATGGTACGACCTCGAGCATTTCAAGAAGGAGAATTGATCCTAGTGCTGAGAAGACCCATTATCCCACACCGAAGGATTGGTGGAAAATTTGAACCAAATTGGGAAGGTCCTTTTGTCATCGAGAAGGTGTACCAAGGTGGAGCATATCAACTTATTGATTTAGAAGGTCGACGACCTATGCCCCCGATTAATGGGAGATACTTGAAGAAATATCATTCTTAAGAAAAATAAGCTGAAGATTATTCTCTTATAAATAAAGAAAATATTTCTAAGATGTCTTGGAAATTCTCCCACAAGACAGGGGGCATTTTTAAGTTTAAAAATGCCAAAAATCTGATGACGGATGAAATTTCCCTTCAAGGCAGGGGGCATTTTAAATATTTATTTGGGTTATCATCGAACTCCAAATAAATATTTAAAATTATTCATAAAACTATCACAGCATAAATATGGGGCAGAAGCTGGTGCCTTCAAGCAGGCAAATATACAATCATCGCAAATTTTTTTTTGCCAAAATCTTGAAGTTCAGATTGAGAAGAAATTTTGATCTAACAACTTCAACAAATCAAATTCGACAAGTATGAACTATCATAGTACAAGTCCAGTGCTCAAACATGTATGATATCAGTCTCAACAAGCCCATATGCGGCCGAGCCACTGATAGCTTTACCTACTCAACAAGCCGTTCTAAGAGGCCGTAGTAGGAAAGCGCATGTTTTGTTAGCCCGATGACAAATACTATCAAGTTTGATATTTGTCCAATTTAGCAAATCAAAGCAGTTTAGATTCAAAAAAATTTTCTCAACTAATAAATGGATTAAGGCAAAATTCAGAAAAATCTCAATCAACTCAAAGGCACCAAGCCACAATAAAAACTTCTATCAAATTTGGAAGCATTATCCTTCAATAAATCTATCAAGCACAAAGCTAAGATCGAAGGAGCTTCACTTCTTCAACATGTCCGAAAAAAGCACGAAGCTTAGGACCGAAGAAGTTATTCCGCAGTTCTTATAAAGCTATAGGCTGAAAGAAAGGGAATATTATCATCATCAAAGTCCGCCATGCAAAAAGCTTTGGACAGATGACTATTTGCCACAGACCTAATATCATTCTAAAGGATTTAGGTCACCAATATAGATTCTTCATCAAGCTCATAAAAGCACAAAGCTAGGGCAGAAGAAATGTTAATTCCTGACAAATCGGGAAGATAAATCAGGGATATCTAAAAGACTCTCTATATGACATCTAAAATTTAGTTTTAGAGATCTATAGGGTCAACCAGTTTACAACAAACATGATCTGCTATAGAGCGCATATCATATTTGTTGGGGGGCATTTGTTGACTGTAACTGCTACACGCCAAATCGGACAAACCGCTCTCGACCGACATACACGACACAACCGACACCGGTCCCACCTCACGACGATTCAACCACCGCCTTTCTCACGACATTAAAAACGCTCCTCTCATTCGGACGGGGAACAGAGGGATATACTCACAAAATTGGAAGAAATCACAAGCAAAGGAAACCGGCTTACCTCTTCCGACTCCGGCCGACCCCGTCCGACCCCATCCTCCCTCCTGAGCCGACCGCGTCCTCCCGCCTGAGTAGAAGCCGCCGATCCGCCGCCGACCCGCCTGCCGCCTCCGACATCGCCGGCAGACCCGACGTCCGCAACCTCCGCCGACCCCGTGCGTGGCTCCTCCGTGACCTAGCCGCCCGATCGGGCCCTCTCTCCCTCTGTTATTTGTATTATATAATATATTATATATATTATATATTATATATTATATAAGATATAAGATATATTTAAAAGAGCGAGAAAAGTGGAAAGAAATAATTTTCAACAGGTGTCGAAGACCCCGGCCGTCGTACCTTAGGTCCGACCGGGATGGTTTTAAAATTTGAAGACCTCGGGCCGTCGCATCTTAGATCCGGCCGGGATGGTTCCAAATTGAAGACCTCACGCAGTCGATCTTAGATCCTGGTGGGATGATTTGAATTCGAAGCCCCTACGCCGTCGACCTTAGGTCCGGGTAGGAAGAATTACGGCAGTGCCGTCCCGATTTCTCCCTCGGTGGGGAGGAGACGCCGGGAGGCTGCCGAAATTTTCAGTGAACAATACGGGACTTGGACAAAATATTAAAAAAAAAATTGATTTAACGAAATTCAAACATAAAATCAATTTTAAAATAAAATTCGATCAAATAATATTGGATTTAAATTCGAATTGGACTTAAACTTGAATCGAACTCATATTTGGACTCAAGTCAATCAACATAAGATACCTGAATTAGACCTAAATCGAAACATTATACAATGAGTATGATGTAATGTTTAAACTAAAATTGTAAATTGCAAAATTACGAGGTCTAAATGAAATGCAAATTAGTACTAATAGAAGAATCTTTATCCGGCAATGCTCTTCTTAAAACAATTTTGTTTTGAATGGTCTAATTCTCTTATTAAAGTTCTTTGGGAAATCTCATGCTATGTGAATACAGGCATATATTTTCTTTCTATAGATGAGTATATGTTAAAACTTGGTACCTCTCCAAGTCTGTGTAGAACCGAACAAAGCCTTCCCAAATCTTGTAGTTTTGCAGAGGGACCTAATCATCCATGCATTTGAAGAGATCATAAGAGTTATAGAAAACTTTAATGAGCAATACATAAGTGCGTTTAACAATTATGAGAAATCACAATTTGATGATTTGAAAAATTGATTATTCTCATAAAGACCTTATAATCAAATAAATTGAGAAATTATCTAGGTCGCCTTTGACAGCGAATGATTTGTAATGAATATAATTCGCTTTGTTATTATATGAGCAATATTAGCAGACTTGTGAGTGGCATATTATAATTTACCTATAAATGTGAGTGGATGATTTATAATACCCACTACAAGTATGCTACAATTCACCTATGAGCATGAATAGGGAATTCGTAGTGTCCACAATGACTAACCTACAAGCAAAGACACAATCTCCTACGGGAAAGAATAAGAGAAATTCTAGCGAGCAAGATAATTCTCCTACGAATACTAGCATGATCTCCTACTATCCATTTAACAAGCATTTTTTTTTTGTAAGCTATGTTGAGTGGGATATTAACAACAAAGCGATATCTTCTATGTGCTATAAATGAAACCTGAATTGGAAAAACGCCACCGGATCCGCAACATGTGTGCAAGCGGACAGAAGGCGTTCGTAGGCCCCTTAAATAAAATCTCGGGTCATTTTCTAATGAAATCATTTGCATAAAATGAATCATATTTAAATATTTTAAAATGTCCCTTATGAATTAAATATGATCCTTTAAACTAAAATCCCTGCATGTGCTCCGACAGAACTATTAAAGTTACAAACTCAAATCGTCGAGAATGCTGCGCAGGGTCAAGTGATACAATCCGCATGTGCTCCGATCGTCGCATATAAATCTCAAATCCAACGATTCGAGAATGCTGCGCGGGTTAAATATTCAAGTTTCCTCCTCCTCTAAAGGACTGGAGTTGACACGACTTGAATAACAAAATGCATCCCAAAATCCTACGAAAATAAAAGTGGCCTCAATGCCACCCCGATGATGGCCGTGTTGATCGAAAATCTCAACCGGAGGGGTTAAATTTCAAATCTCAAATCAACAACAATGCCACCCCGATGATGGCCGCGTTGACAGAAAATCTCAACCGGAGGGGTCAAATTTCAAATCTCAAATCAAATAACAACTCAAATTCTTGAAATAAAATCTGTCAACTAAAAACTAAAAACTAAAAATCATCCACCTCCCGCAACTGTTTGTCGGGGGTGATAAATTTGAAATTAACCTCAGCTCACAAAGAGCGAATGCATGTCGGGTGTATCACTACGATTCATCCTCAAATAGTCTCTTGCCAACAGGGACGTGGCACGTGCCCTCTGATCGGGTGGTTTTGCTGCTAAATGGCACCATTATATTATGATCACGGCCAAAGCCCGTATGTTCCCTAAAGGCGTCAAACCCTTGAGCGATGGATCATAGGGTATATCCAATAGGCATAAAGCCCTCTGTTAGCTAAGGTGGATTCAGATATATCCCCTTAGACAAATATCAACCCAGGTCTACAAGGTATTCTTGGACGAAGCAACCCATGGCTGCCGACAAGGTGCCTTCTGTCAGGTTGGGTCGACTACCTCCTATGACTAAGTAGACCAGGGATCATGACAGCCCGGGACGACGGAACCATGGGATCTTGATCGGGCTCGTCTTCATTCCCCCCACCACCAGTTTTAAGTTTATGGTGATAAATTCTAAAATCTAAATTTCAAAAAATTCAAATCTAAGATTTAAACCCTAAAATTATTGCTATTATACGATATGTTTATAACCTATTCGACCTCTTTTACGACTAGCCTTAATCGAAAGTTCTCTCTTGTTATCAGGAGGGGTAATTAACTATAGGGGCTTGCGCCTATAGGAAACCAGAACTCAGATCAAAAAGTCCTCACCAAATGAGGGCGAAATCTCTGGGTAGTGTCTTATCTACAAACCCAATCTGCCTTCTGAAAATTCCCCCGGGATCACACATCCTAAAAAATTGGAATTTTTCGGAGCCCACAAAGAAAGAGGTTAATAATGCTTATATTAATTAAAGTCATTAAAGATATATGCAGGAGTTGTTACTCGTGTTCAAACACAAGGTGGTTTGACCAAGTATTTTCCTATTTCAGTTGGATTACATCAAGGATCAATCTTAAGCCCTTATCTTTTTGCTTTAGTCATGGATGTTCTCACTAGACATTTGCAAGAGGTTATACGTTGGTGTATGCTTTTTGCTGATGATATTCTTCTTCTTGATAAGGCTAGAGAGGGAGTTGAAGGTAAACTTGAATTATGGAGGCCAACCTTAGAGTCTAAAGGCTTTCGTTTGAGTAGATCTAGAACTGAATATATGGAGTGTAATTTTAGTAATAATAGATCTAGTGGGGGGATTTTGTGACTTTGGGCGATCAAGTCATTAATAAGAGTACACGTTTTAGATATATTGGGTCTATTGTTCAGAGTGATGGTGAAATAGATGGAGATATTATTAGTAGAATTTAAGTTGGATGGTTAAAGTGGGGGAATGCATCGGGCTTGTTGTGTGATAGAAAAGTCCCTCTCAAACTTATGGAATAAGTCTATAAGATGATAGTGAGACTTGCAATGCTTTATGGTGTAGAATGTTGGCCATTAAAAGAGAAGCGTAATATTAAGTGTTGCAGAGATGAGGATGCTTAGATGGATGAGTGGTTTTATTCTTAGAGATATGATATGAAATGAGCATATATGTGAAAAGGTTGGAGTAGCTCCAGTGGAAGATAAGTTTAGAGAGACTGCCTTAGATGGTTGGTCATATAAAACGGCGGCCTTCCAATGACCCGGTTAGGAAAGTAGATGTATTAAATTTGAATTATGTTAAGAAAGGTAGAGGTAGACCTAAAAAGACTTGGTTAGAAAATATTAGAAATTACCTTTCTTTATTAAATTTATATGAGAATTTGATTCTTAACAGGACACAAATTGGCAAAACTGATTCATGTATCCGACCCCACAGTGGGATAAAGTATTGTTGTTGTTGTTGTTAGCCTTAATCTTGTAACCAAGCAGCCCAAAAAAAAAAACTGAAAATACCTTATTGAAAGGTCTACTTAACATGTTAAGATGCTGATTATATTATTGGTCATTGGCAGATATTCTCATCTTCTGGTCTCGGACTTTTCTGATACAATTCCGACGATTCCACCTGAGGAGCTGCGTCAGTTTATGGTCGGACCGCATTTAGATGAGATCCATCCTGCTGATGAAGGAGATGCAAATCCACAGACAGCTCATGCTACCCATGAAGTTGCTGGCCGCAATGCGGCAGTTGTTTTCTTGGAGTCTTTGTTGCCATGGGTTCATTATGGAGAGAGGCAAGCCCATGCGGAAGATCATGATCAGAATATACAATGAAGAAAATGTTATGTTACTGGTATGGTAAACCATAACTCTATTTTCAGCTCTGCTTCAATTTTGTTAGTCGCAGTTTTTATCTGATATTTTTTCAAATTCATAAGATGCAATATTTCAAAAAATTTCGAAGTGTGAAGTGAAGTTTATGTTATTGTTACAATAATGTTAAATATTAAAGCCAAGCAGTATTAAATCCTTCCAATGAGAAGTTGACGGTTCAGAATCCATTTTTTTTTATATCAAAATATGATTTAGTTGAAATTGTCAAATATATTTGAATAAGGATTCATATAGTCGCCCCCACATAGTGGGAAAAAGGCTTGATGTTATTGTTGTTGTCAAATACAAATGAAAAAATAATAATCGATACAATTTAAATGCCCAAATAAATATGGCTTTGGATTCGATTATTTATCTTAGCATAAAATAGAGCTTTAATCAAAATTTTATTTAATGAGGTTTATTAAAAATAAGAGAGAGAGAGAGAGAGAGAGAGAGAGAGAGAGAGAGAGGGGGGGGGGGCAGAATTGTTTATAATTGAATAGTTTTGTTTACTAAAATTTTATTTAATGCTTGTTGTAAAATTGTTTATAATTGAATAGTTTTGTTAGGGGGGGACAAAGATAAAGAATAGTAAAGAGAAAAATCTGAAAGATAGAGAGCAACAAAGATGCAAGAAGAGAGAGACAGAGAGGGGGACTAGAATGGGGCATCAAAAGTTCATTATATTATTTAGTAATCAATCAATCAAGTGTTGTAATTCAAGATTAAGCTCCTTATATAAAACAGGGCTCATATTGCATTTCTAAAATGCATTAATTTTCTTATGGAAATAAATGCAATAATGTATTCTTATTATATAAATATGAAACATTTAAACTATGTTAAAATTAAATAGACCTTCGCTTAAAATTTAGTTTGGAAAATAATTTGACAAACATGCTTGCTCTTCATTACACCCGAGCTGAAAGAAATTCATCGTTGAAGAGTTGGAAGGTAACTGGTAATGGTAGA
This sequence comes from Dendrobium nobile, assembly GCA_022539455.1. NCBI lineage: Eukaryota > Viridiplantae > Streptophyta > Magnoliopsida > Asparagales > Orchidaceae > Dendrobium > Dendrobium nobile. Next base: position 61,162,401 of record CM039726.1, read on the forward strand.
TGTGAAATTGTGATGAGGACATCAGTTAAATATTTCGACGTGTATCATCGACAGAATCATAGATCGACGGCTACGATTCAGAATCTTTACTTTTGATGTATTTTATATTTTATTTATTTTGCATTTCAGTTTTCCTAGTTTACCCCTATGAGTAATGAGCTCTTATTGTAGCCCTACGAGCATTTGAGTCTTTTTTCTTTTCTTTATTATTGAGGCATATATATAGAGGTCTTGTGCTTTGTAAGAGGATGATGAATGATTAAATGAAATTTTTGTATCTGTCTTTTGAGAGAGGAGAAGCTTAGGAGAGGCTCAAACGAAGTATCCAACAGCCCCTTCCGGTGAGCTCTTGGTATTCTCCCAAAACTTCTTATCTTTCTTCTTTCCCCCACCACGCGAACCCCTTCTCTTCTCCCACATGTCGGCCCACCTTTTGCCCCTCTAACCTCAACCCTAACGCCACATCCAAACCTGCATCAGCCGGCCCAGTCAACCTTCAACTCTCCTACCCGGCGCCATCCCTACCCCTTCCCCATTGCCGCCGGCCCACCCCAATGTCCCCCACCATTATGACATAAAGGAAAGGATTGAGAATTATTTGAAATTCAAATTTGAATTTCAAATACTTTCCATAATTGCAATTTCTAATTTAGGAAAGTTCATAAACCTAAATCTAATTTCGATTTAAATTAGATTTGATTTAATGTTCCCTTTCCTAAATTAACTCACTTGTTTTGGAAGCTCTTAATTCCTTCCCAAAATTCCCTCCTCCCCTCTCTAGATCCCGACGGCCTCCTTTGCCTATGCTTCCTCTCTCTACTTCAAATCCCTAATCCCAATTTGAATTTGAAATTAAATTTCAAATTCAATTCCGTCCTAAATTACTTAAATCTGAAATTAACTTCAGATTTATTGATAATCCCCTCACCCAAACTCTAAACCTAGCATAGCCCACAAATCCTTCTCCTCCTTAGCCCCTCCTCTCCCCTTGTTTCTCTTGGATACCCTAATTTTTTCATGAGTTTTAGAGCAAAGAAGAAACGACAAACTTCCTCCTCCCATCTACCATTAGTGCATAGCCGATCCTGAGGTCAATCACGGATTTGTATACAACGCTTAAGGAGAAATCGACATGCAATCCCCCTTTCTTTGATCTAGATTGGGAATATGAGGATTCCGTGGAAAGCTACGTAAATTGCATACTCTATCATCTCGCCGAGACGGACCAACGGAACATTGGCAACTTGTCGTCCGACCATCAACGTACCCTCCTCCGGCTACTTCTCCGGCGAACAATACCTTACGCGTCATCCTTAAGAACTTATGGGATTATTAATGATTGAACAAGCTGTGAAAAATCTTGAGGTTTTGAACATTAATATTGATACACATCATGAATTAGATTAGTTAGAAACCCAAAATATTATGACTATGATAGAGGTGCAGTATAAAAACAACATGCATGCATGAAGAAGTGAGTATTATATTAATACACGAAATTGAGTAACATCTTGTATAATAGTCTCAATCATTGTTGGGGAATTTGGAGGTCTTGCTATATGATGCCGCTATATATGAGCACCAATAAGACCATTTCATGGAAATTGTGAAAAGGCTAGATTAGTTGGTGATAATTGTGTAACAACTTGTATCTTTATTTGTAGAAGTTATGGTTTAACTAGGGATGTTAAAACCGGGGTTCGGGTTGAACCCGGAATTGACCTGGGTTCAAACGGGTCAACACTAGGGGTGTAAGTGAGCCGAGCCGGCTCGAACTCGACTCGTTAATGAGCTCACGAGCCGAGCTTATCGAGCTTCAAGCTCGAGCCTACAATCGAGCTCGTATGATAAATAAGCTCGAGTTCGAGCTCAACCCGACTCGACTCGAAAGCTTATCAAGCTACTCAATATAATTATATATATAATCTTTTTTTATAATATTTGAAAGCTTATTTTATAAAAAAACCTAACCGTAGATCGAGCTCGAGATTTTCAAACGAGCTTGAGCTTTCGAGTCGAGCTCGAGCTTGATATTTCCTAAACGAGTCGAGCTCGAGCCCACTTATCGAGCTCGAGCTCATTAAGGATTAAACGAGCCAGGTTTGATAAGGCAAATACTCGACTCGTTTACACCCCTAGTCAACACTAATCCGACACGAGTATGTAAACGGGTCGAAAATACGGACCCGAACCTGACCCATCGGGTTGCCAAGATGACCCGACACGACACGGGACGCCAGAATATGTGGATGACGGGTACGCGCGGGCGAGCGAGCAGGCGTATGTGCTTGCGGGTAGATGCGCGGGCGCGAGCAACCTTGGGCGCGCGGGCGGCGGGCGGCAGGCTGGCAGGCGCGGTCGAGCGGGCAGCTGCGCGGGCAGGGAGTAGGTAGCCGCGGGCGGTCCTCGTACAATAGTGGTTGAACGCTCCTCGTACATTGGAGTTGAGATTGGAGTATCTGGAAAAAAAAAAAAAAACTCATTTTCAGATTTTTTAATTTTCATTTTTCTCAAGATATCAATTGTTGTTAGCTTTAAATAATCCCTAAACCTTTAGATCTTGATGGGATTTTGAAGAAGAAGATCGATCAAAGATGCCTGGCTTCATATGGGTTTTATATTGGAGATGACAATTGGCATGACATCATGATATGATTGATCATGATCATGATATGATTGATGAGGTGATTGTCTTGATATGGTCTATGAGAGTCATGATATTAATGTTGAGAATATATATGATCATCGTGCTATGAGTAAGATCATTTACTTTCTCAATGTGTTGAAAAGTAGGGATCATAAGTATCATGATAATTAGAGCAATATTTATCCTGTTTTTATGATGTAAGGGTCGCAATTCGCAAAGTTGTGTCCTGAACATTGACGGATTATAAATTTTGTTTGAAGCTGTCTTGAAGGAATTGCTTAAGAAGTTGATTAGGTGATGGCTCTGTAGAGAATAATAGAGCTTACAGGACATTGTAACAAAGCTATTAGTATGGTTTGGCTGAAATGGCGGAGAAGTAGAGACGGGTGAGTTATTGATTTTGTTAAATGTGAACTGCACTCTATAGACACCCCGGAACAAAATTTCAAAGGATTTTTTATCTACCAAAGTAGGTTTTTTTTATGATAGTTTTTTGATAGAAAATTGTCTGTTGGAAAAAGAACTCGTCCAAAATAGATGTTGGTTAAATATATTGGAATAGGCTTTTATGATGGATTATGATTTGCCAGTAATTACTGGTGGCATATGTTGTTGGAAATTTACCTCTTTGCTTTGCTTGTACATGTGATATATCATCCAAAATTTATTTTGATCAGACATGAATCTCGAGGCAAAACTAAGTTGAAAACTTTTGAAATTAAATTTGTGATCATCCAATCTCCGATTTCAGCAAACTTATAGTCGAGTTGAACGTCTCGAAAAGACGAATCCAACGATACCAAATTCGACTCAGTACTAGCCCAAATAGGTCCAAATCAAATACTCAAAGCGCCTTTGGAAGGTTCAAACCATAATTTGGATTACCAAACAATTTCAAAACGGGACATGCTTCTAGTGAATCGAGCGGCTCGACGAGATGAATCCAATGAGCCCAAGATCACTGAATTATGATATTATTAAGACTTTCAAATGCCCATTAAACGGTCCACGAGCAAGGGGATCAATATCGGCCGTCCATTCAAATCACTCCCAAGTCCCAACATACTCTTGATTTCCCTCATATTTACTTGTCATGTCATTCCCAAAAAACTATAAATAGATCCCTCATTCTTCATTAAAGGGGGGGGGGGGGGGGGGGGGGGCGAAGTAAGAAAGAGAAGGGAGAGGAGGAAGCAAGGAGGGAGGAATAGGGAGGAAGGAAAGAAGAGAGGAGAGGAAGAGAAATTTGAGATCTCTCTTGCACCAAGCTTCTCCTCGACCACTGCCCAGCCACCGATTGTCGTCGGACTTCCTCCCAACCACTGACTGTCGCCAGACTTCCATCCGGCCATCAACTGTCACTGGACTTTCTCCCAACCATCGAGTGTCACCAGACTTTTGCTCGGCCACTGACCGTCACCAGACTTCCTCCCAATCACCGACTTTTGTCAGACTTCCGCCCGACCAACAACTATCGCCAGACTTTGCGGACTCCTACCCGACAATCGATCGTCACTAACTATGGCCTATCGGACTTCCTCCCATCCACCGACTACGGTCCTTCTGACTACCATCACTAACTACGCTTTTTTTTACCTCCGTTGCCCGTTGACTACGGTCCTTCCTACCACAGTCACCCGATTTTGGTCTTTTCGACCTCCGTTGCCCGCCAACTATGGTCCTTCCGATTACCTTCACATGATTACGGTCTTTTTGACCTCCATCGCCCGCCGACTATAGTCCTGCTGACCAAACAAACATGTCAATACTGATTTTTCCAATTTTTACCCTAAGGAAGGACCTCATTTGTAATCGACTGCAAACACTAATGGATTCATTCAAACTGGGCCATGCCTTGTGATTTTTTTCCTTTTTAGGGGTTTCCACATAAAAAACTTTGGTGTTCATATGAACGCTACGTCCCTCTCTTTTATCTGATTGTGTGCTGGATCTTCATAAAAAGCTAAGATGCCAAACTTTATATTTTTCTATCTTCGTGAATATTCCAAGACACAATAATGAGTAATCTGTTTTATGAAGAAATATTCGTCAGAAATAACAACAATTATTCCTTTGATAAATATAGATGAATTTTTCACTGGATGATTGAGTTATTGACATTATTTTTTGTTGGTAATCTGATGTATTTTTTAGTTGTATTTATAGTGAGTTAATCATCTACATGTGATACACCAAATACAATACATTTTTCATACAATATTTAAAAACAACATTCATGCATTTATTATTTTTTATTCACTCCCCTCCTCTATTCTCTTATTCACTCCCCTCCTCTATTCTCTTATTCACTCCCCTCCTCGATTCTTTCTTCTTGAATCTCAGTTCTGTCCTCCTCATCTTCTTATTTTGTGTGAATATCACTGACTCATCTCTTGTTGGATTATTGCGTCAACACATGCTTATATCTTCTCATTCATACGAGATTGTAGATCCTTAATGAAAACAACTATATGAAGCCACAAAATTTCTTGCAACTTTTTTCCTACATAACTAACATATGGACTTTATTAGCTATGTCCTTAGAGCCTAATTCATTAATTAATGATATTGCTTGTCTAATGGGTGTGTGTAACCCCTTCGTGGTAAGATTTCTTCTTAACTTCAGCTTAGATCATCTCCAACCAAACTGCATACGGTGATATGCCATCTGCGATCCGCTCCCTTCGAATGCTAAGTTGTACATCAAAATTCGGGCACCGACGTCAATTTTGTGTTAAAAAATAAATATAAAAAATGAAAAAGAATATATACAAAGTATTCTTTTTTTTATTAAAATTGGAGTTTTTTTGGAATAAATTACTGTATTTTGGGGTGTTATTGTATTTTCGGTTGGAGATGCCATTACGTAAAAATATTAAATAAAGTACTAAGATGATTAAAATATAAATATATTTGTATTGAGGGAGGTGCCTGTACCCCGAAGAGGAAAAAATATTCAAATATTCGTTTATTTAAATTTTATGATCAACTCGTATGCTGTGCTCATTATTTCATTTGTCACACTTAGTATCATCTCATAATCATAGTCAAAATCAAAATATTTGTACCGTAATCAAGTTCTAGTGCTTAAATGATCGAACATGTAAAAAACTGTTCACCCTCAAAGGACATAACTTTGCTTTCAAGATCCAAATATCTTGTATAAGTTTAACTTTATTTTTAAGTAATTTATTTGGAGTTTTAAAATCTCAATAAAATAAGTGCAAAATGAAAATATTAAGGGGCTATTTGGTTTGCTAAAAAAGGAATTTAGTGTAAAATGATCAATCGTAAAAACATTGTATTTGAAATATTTGAAGTTGTTTAACTGAATGTAAAATGAATACATTAAATTATTATTTTTATTTAATTTAAATTAAAATTAATAGTATAAAATTCAAAATGATGGTGGTCAACTTGTGATGGAGGGCACCTAGGAGTTGGCAATCAACGATAAATTGGTGAAATTTATTTTCACTCAAAATTACGTTTGTTTAAAAATAAACTAAAATATTTTGTATTATATTTAGAATAATTTATACTGCATTTTTTTTTTTCATCAAATCAATGGCCAATATTTTTAAAATCCCGTAATATTTTAAACTCACTTTACTCCTAAGGAAACAGCCCCTAATAATTCCTCTCTTATTATGAAATTTAAAACACAAACTATGTGTAATTCTAAACTAAAAATCAGATGATTAATTGCTCGCCACTTAAAGACAACTTCTGTACGATAAAAAGTTGTTTATATTCATTACTTAATTTTGATTTCAAATTAATTAGTAAAAAAATTAAAGGATGAAATGAACACAAAAAATATAAATACATTTTTTTTCTTGCGAAGAACACCTTCAGAAGATAGAATATTATTTTATAGGGGGATTTACATACATAACATTGTAAACTTGTTTATTTACACATTGAACATTTAAAACTCTTAAAATACACATTTCATAGCTAAAACTTCCATATTATCTCATTTTTACCACTACGTTTTGTCTTCATGAGAGCTCCTCGTCTGTGCATGTGCGTGTGCGTGAGAACTCCTATCTGGTCTTATTTCTCATGCCCTAAACTTTATTCTACTACTGCTGCTCCTTCGTCATGCTATTGCTCCTGTGAGATTTTGAAGTTCAGTTGGTATGACTCATGCCCAAAATTTTTTTTTTTTTTCTGCTGTTAGTTATTCTTCTTCTGGTGAGAACTTGCCCATCTCGGTGAGAACTCATCCTGCCCTAAATCTTGTGCTTGTTGGTTCAGTGGTACTTCCTTCAATTAGCATTTTATCTTAAATGTTTTGTTCAGAATCATATGGTGGGTGATATTTATTTTGTTTTTAAGTAATATTTCTTTTGTTATTAAGTAATCAGTTGAATTCTATCAGATCGAAGAAATTGGCAACTTGTAATGTGTGATATTTAAAATATATCAAAGTAAAAATCATGGCAGAAGATGTTATCGTTGCCCTCAAAATAGGACCCAACTTCTTTAGGTGAATTGATGAAGCCAATCAATCGTCTTTGAATTAAAGTTGTGTTATTAGCTTAGATTGTTGTTTCGTTGTTAGAGTTCTTCTTTTGTCAATGGTACCTATTGGTAATCATTCAATACCAGAGAAAATCTTGCAGCTGTATTTGAAAGTAAAATGTATGTATTGGTAATCTCTTTTTGTAAGTGTTAATATATTGACAATTATGCTGTATTTGAAAGAGTGCATTAATATAAGTTTTGATTTATTCTCCATTCGAAGTTGCTTGCTTGACTCATGGATTCTTGCTGAAAATATTTTGCACATTATTATTTTACATCAATGTTATTGGTTTCTTCTAGAGCACCCACCATCACCCCATTTGGCTATTAGCTCCAGAAAAATTTTGAATCTTTTTTTATTGGGACGTCCCCTAGGTCTCAAACAATTTGGACTTTATCTTTAGCAACATACCATTGACTTTTGTCACGCAGCGTTGCATTGCACATTTGTAAGCTTGTTTGTACTTGAAATTAAATTAATTTTGTCAACCAAAAATAGCATGAAGCTAGTACTTATTAACTAAAAAAAAAGAACCTTCTTTCATGGTTACTAACATGATAGAAATGGTCAATATAAACATGTTAAAGCGAATGTTCCTTGTTACCAATTATTTCGGCTGTGTGAATGCACGGTTGGCCGCTCATTTGCCAAAAGTTATAAGTGCATTCTCTAGCATCAATATTCATCGCACATCTCTCTTTCCGATCTTCAACATCGAACTTAGAAGATGTTGACTACCTAATCATAAATAACTCCTTCGGTGTTGTAACTACAATAACACACTCTTCATATGGGACTAGTTCTCCTCTCTATCCGCTTGCAATAAGTTTCCACTTGAACCTTTGTTCCATTATCATGCCCCTAATCATATTAACGAGGTTAACTACAAGTTTGCATCTTGCTTCACCAATCCAATAATTGAAAGATTCGTTCATATTATTTGTGTTAGCATGATTCTTTATTTCAAATGAAAATATACTTTTTGACCATTTATACGGTAAAGAAGTCAAATATATAAATGAACAGTTGAACATAGTTTATTTCCAACTCAGTTGAACACCCTTGATGGAAGCTTGTTGCTATAACTCTAGACTTATCACTAACCATGATCTTGACCCCAAAGTTATTAGTAACGAAGGTGGAACGTAGAAACTGCTTGAAACTGATAGCATAATGAAAGCATGCACGACTTATAATGCTTTATCATCACCAACTTCAGCTATAAGATAATAAGTATTTAAGCTTTGAAAATCAATGTTGTTTGAAACAACATTAATAGCTCTGTTGATGCCAGGACAATGCTCTAAACTTTCTACGACCATATCAACCTCTATATCAATCTTATAATGTAATCACAACTTAAACTCGCTGACATTCATTATACTGTTCTATCATTTGTATCACCTTAGCATCACTCCATAGTCTTGTAAACTTTGGGAGTAGGATCTATATGATGGTGTAACATATCGTTTCAACATTTTCTTTGATGGCAAAATAGTTCTCAACGAGGACGAAGGTCAGCATCTTCATTAACAGGTCAGGTCAGGCCAGGCCGAGTGTGAAGGACTGACTCATCGAGTAGGAAATTTCAAATGGGAAATCTTGTTTTAGCCTGCTCTGTCGATCTATAACAGATATTGTAAATAACTAGTGGACTACAACCTGTCATCTAAAAATATGTGGATTTTGTATTCTTATTCTAAATTCGACTATATGGTTATATTTTGATGCCAACATTTATTAATAAGAATTCTCAACATATATGTAGGGGCACATAGACATCAAGACAAAACCCGTTCATTCTAAAGATATGAATGCTGAAATGTTTTTAGAACAACAGTTGCTCATTCAAAACCACTAATCTGAATTACAAATGAGCTGAAAAAAAAGCAGTAGCCAACTGCAAATATGTCTCTATTAAACGCTGCAAAACCTAAAAGATCATAATTGATGCATATATATCATCTATTATAACCTTACATATATGGTTGAGATCTTTCGTTTAATCAAATGATTCATCATCATCATCGGGTAGAGGTTGAGCAGCTGCATCAATAAGCTCTTTCTCATGGCTGTCACACAAATTGCAGAACAATTACTATAAAAAAATTATCTAAAATATTTAATCACTGAGATGTTTTGACTTACAGTTGTTGTTGAGCAAGATCAATATGGACTTCAGGAGGAGCAAGGGCTGGAGACTCAACAAAGTGAAGATTTGGATCCCTGCAATGTGTTTTGTAATAATCAAATTTTAAATAAAATAACATGCGAATTTTAGGAGATAATATAAATAAGGATTTTAATACCCAGCAAGTTTTCTAGCCAGATAAAGGAATGGCTTTTCAAAATTATAATTGCTTTTGGCTGAGATTTCATAGTACTGGAGATTCTTCTTCCTATGAAAAGTGACCATTTTTGCCTTCACTTGTCTGTTTTTCACATCCACTTTATTTCCACATAGAACAATTGGAATGTTCTCACAAACTCTGAGAGAAAACAGTTTAGTTGAACCATTAAAATGAAATTTTACAAACCAAAATTGGGTTCTTTTTATAATTCTCCCTGAAACTTACCTGCAGAGATCTCTATGCCATGTAGGAACATTTTTGTAAGTAAGGCGTGCAGTCACATCAAACATAATAATGGCGCATTGTCCATGGATACTGAAGATGGAAGATAAATAATTTACATAATTAGTTATAAAAACAAAAATGATAGGCGGAATATTGATATTCAAACAAATATCACATTAGGTTACTTAAAATACCATAACACTAAAACTGCCTGTATATAATAATTCAAACTAATCTTGAAAATTGAATGTCATTTACAAGAGAATATTATAGTCTTTAGAATTGATAATTTAAGGGTTTAATCCAAAAAACAAAAAACAAAAAACAAAAAACAAAAAACAAAATTTGAAATGTTTGGACACTTTAGGAAGATCATGAAGTATCTTGTGAAAAAAACATTGCCATTTACAGCAGGCTGTGTAATGCCAAATTATTCTTGAAAAAAAAATCCCAAATTTTCAGTTTGAACAAAAAAGAGGTTCAATTTTCAAAGACCTTAATGCTTAATTATTGATAGTGGCAGTATGAAGAATGTCATATCTACTCAATACTAATTCGATGTAGATTAGTTATTCATAGTGGTTTTCATTCACAAATGAGATTATTTATTAGTGGGAGTATTTTATCATTATAACAACTACCCCTCTATCCATATTGTGTGCATAAATTCAACTTCAGACTACTTTGTTTAATATCATATGGCATAAAATTACTTGAACTTTCTTTGTCTATCTCTATTGTTTGAAAACTTTTTTATTAATGAAAAATGAGATTAGAAATTGGCATAACAAACAAGAATGAGCTAGAAATGCATAAGTGAACTAAGGCATTCTCCAACCGAACTCCAAACGCATGAATGGCATCGCTCGCGAGCTCCAGAAGAATGGCAAAACTTCCGGTATTTAGTTGCGGGTGAACAATGTGATGTCATGGTGTTGCCAAAGAAACGTGCGAAATAGGAGAAAGATGGTTACCTTCTGCGATGGGTACGCGCTAAATGGAGTTTGATTGGAGGTTAATCAAACCATTATTTAGTTTCACTGCATTTTGGAGTAATAAATGAGATTTTCGGTTGTAGATGCCCTAACTAAACATCAAGTTTTATTATTTTAGATCTTTTATGATAGTAATGTTAGTTTATAAAGTAACCACTGGACATAAAACCACCATAATACAAGAAAAAATAACAAATTTGCACAACGTTTGATGTGACAATAATGCATCAAATACCTATCAGAAAATTTTACCTGACGACCAAAATATCCTAAAACAAGGAAGATCAAAATTGAAGGATTAAAGATCAAAGCTTCCACTTTCAGTCCCTGAATTTTATATGTATTAAAGGGCTTCCATATTCATTGCAATAAAATATCATGTTTTTTTTTTTTTTATAATAAAATATCATGTTATTTACATGTTTGTCGGAAACCAGTGACATGTAGAAATCAAGTTGAAATAGCGAGATCTTTAGATTTCAATTACGTCTTCTAAAATCTAATAATATACTCTAAACCTCCTTATTCCAGATATCGCTACCAGGTTAAACACACTTGCATAGAATAATACCTCTGGATAAATTTGACAACAAATCAATTATACTAAAGATAAATGACAAATTAATTTTTAAGAACTGGAACTCACTAATATCCATCTCTAAGCCCTCCAAACTTCTCCTGCCCCGCCGTATCCCAGCAATAGAACCTGATCTTCCCGCAATTGGTGTGGAAATCCAAAGGATGAACCTCAACACCAATGGTAGCTGAACGATCCCCCACAAAAACAGATCAGCTTGCAGAAGTAAAGACGATAAAACAATATCATTTAATAATATAATTCATACGTTCATATTTCTTCTCAAACTCCCCAGTCAGATGCCTCTTCACAAAGGTGGTCTTCCCTGTAAGAGATCCAACATAAAACCTTATAAAGCCGAAAAAAACGAGGATTTCTATAAAAACCGAGAATGAAGAGTTGGGTAACAAATGTATCGTCACCTGTCCCGCCATCACCTACGATGACAAGCTTGAAGTTAGGGTAATTCACCTGCTGCTGGTTCGGGAGCGCCTGCAATGGAAGAAAAATATTAAAAAATAAAATTAAAAATACCACAGAAATTGAGCGATTGGTGATGCGAAGCCAAAACCTAAAACTTATTAAGTTATTAATTCAAAAAGAAAAAGAAAAAAAAAAAAAAGAGCTGCACCATTGGTTTCCTTCTTCGCGAGAGTTTTGGAAAGGATTGCGAGGGTTTGGTTCTCAGAGAAGAGCCGCGGGTTATTTATTTGGGAAGAGCGTGGTCTGTCATATGGCTTTCAAATCACGCGACTCTCTTGGCCGTCCGATTTATTCCCGCCTGTGTTTTAGAATTGAAACAACCCGTACACGTGGTGAGCGAATCGGACGTTCGTTTCTTTGACGCTGCTTTGATTGCTTGCGTTGTTTTCACGAAGGCGAACATGGTGGGCCCGAATAGGTAATTGTCTCCTTGAATTTTAAGAGAATTTAATAGTTCAAGTAGAGAGAAATTTTTTGTGTGCTAAATTGTATATTAATATTTTTTTTATATATAATTTTAAGAGATTTTCTGCTAAATGGAATGGCTAAGGATTTTCTCAGATTTCTAATTCTTGAATTAAATGGTGTATTAAAGACGTTTCTTTTAATGTAATGTTTAATGGTTCTCTTAATGATTTATTTAGCCCTTCTTTGAATCTTTGTCAAGATTGTCTCATTTCTCCTTATTTATTTTGTATTATGATAGATGCATTATCTAATTTATTATAAGACAAGTCTCAGAATATGAATTTTGAGGGGATTAATTCGGATGAGATTTTTATTTCTCAATTATTATATGTTGATGATGATTTTATTTTTGAGAAAGCTTCTATTTTAAATAAAAAGATGAAAAATATTTTGGATTATTTTTCAAAATCTTATGGCATGTTTATAAATAATTCTAAAAGTTATATCATTTTTTTCAAAAAATTGTACCACGACATGATATTGGACAGATTTTCTTTTTGATTTTCGACAGGTGGGAAGCACGGGGACTCACGCCTATTCCTAAAAGACAAGAATTTTGATTTTGATTTATCTCTAGGTCTAAGGAAAGGAAGCACGGGGACTCCCACCTAATATTAAGACACTAAAGATGACTAAGTAGTGAAGGGGCCCAACATGCTTAATTCAACACTAACTCAGTCATGTTACTAAGAGATAGGAAGCACCGAGACTCACACCTATTCCTAATGGATTAGAATTCTGATTTAACTCTAAGTCTAAGGAAAGGAAACACGAAGACTCACATCTAACCTTAATGACTTTCTACCAAAGTTTCACTTTAAAAAAAGCCCTTAGAGATGTAGAAATAGAATTTACTGAACAATTATTTATAAATAAGAGGGTATGTGAAAATCTCATGCTTATGGAATACCCATCCGCTCTTATCTTTGGTTGCAGAGAAATTTATGTTTCATTCGGTAGCCTTCTAATGTTGCTTAAGGGGGATCCTCCAATGCAACCAACTTTGAGATGGACCAGAGGCTATTCCTGCTGATGAGGAAAGTCTAGTGAGCTAAATATAGCCTTAATAATGATTATGAAATGAGAAGAGGAGAACAACGAGGATTTATGGGAGGCCTTTTGAACTGCCGTTTCATGTAAATTTTAACCTCTAATTGTTGGTTATGAGGCTCTACTTATGCACATGCATGGTTCAAGTAAAGTTCTGCCAACTATTCTTGGGCTCATATATGTACAAAATAGATCATCTGAACATTTGAAGGTTAAACAGCGTAAATATTGTTGTTTTGTCTATATATAAAACTCCTAAGGCTTCATTTGGTTATCCTCCACCTTTTCTAGAAGTCAGATTTAAAACAATTGTTTGAGAAAACAGAGTTTTCAAACGGAGAAGTGAATATCCTAAAGCTTTTTAAAACATCACAAAAATACAGCTCCCCAAAAAATATTTATGCAAAAGTGTCACAAAAAAAAAAAAAATCCTCTATTTCCAAACGAAAAAGGCAAAAAAACGCTCAAACAAACATAAGCCTAAATCACCCACAAACAACTTTTTGTGGCGTGACGGATGTGGAATACCCGCATCTATGTAGGTGTTTTGCATGTATAAGTATAACTCTTTCGTACATTTTATTTTTGATGTTATTTTCCTATTTAAGAAATTAATTTCTGCAGAATTCAGGCCGGAAAATAGTTCGAATTGTAAGTATACACACACCGTGTACATTATACACAGCGTGTGTCAAATTTGTGTACATATACTGTATACAGTGTGTGTATACTCAGATGTCCAGACTATTCTTCCCGTACGGAATCTACACAGTAATTTCTCCACTTTTTGGGGTGGCATATGAAAATATTGTCTAAATATGAAAAAATTGAATTTGGCCTAAAATAATGAGATATGTTTATGTAAAATAAAAAATAACCACCAAAATATTAACATGAACAAATAGGCTTAAAAGAGGAATATTTTGTTATATGCTCAATTTTGTTTTTGTTTTTCCTTTTATTTTGAGCAAATTTAATCTTCAACTCAGACATACAACTTCAAATTCATGATCTTTTATTTGGAGCGAAAATACACAATCATAATCAATGTGCGCTTCTCACTCTAATGTATATGAGGAAATTATTCTAAAAATGGAAAAGGATAAAATCAATTATTTTAAAATAGGAAAAAAAATTAATTAAAAAAGTTTTAATAAATTTTGAAATAAAATTCTAATTAAATTTTAATATATTATATATGATTAAAAAATTTATTTTTAATTTTTTTGGCCATGGTCCACACTCTCGACGCCCACACACTCAAATCAAATCCCACCCCCCACCTTCCCTCTACAAGCTTATATGCTGCGCCTTTCATTGCCTTCTTCGGCTATAGATAAAAGGCGGAGAGGAGCGGGACGACGAACTCGAGAATCGAGATGCTCATCACGATAACCGCCTCAGTCTCTCACTCCTTCCTCTCTTTCTTCTACTCCCCTTCTCCCTCCTCTCCCAGAACCCTAATCTCCTCGCTTCTACCGAACAAACTCAGCCTCCGATCTAGCTTCTTGCCTTTCTCTTCTTTCGGCCGGCGGAGGCACCACCTCCATAGCCAGCCAACGCGCTCGGTGTCGGCGAATACCATGAATGCCTCGTCGCAAAAGCTGGAGAATCCTGACGATCTCATCGATTCCGTGGAGACCTTCATCTTTGATTGCGATGGTTGATTTCTACTTCCTCCCTTCGTCTCCACCGTCCTCATTTATCTTTTACCTAATGAATTCCCGAGAATTCATTCATGTTGTTTTCATGTATTGCCTTTTGCAGGAGTGGTGTGGAAGGGAGATAAGTTGATTGACGGCGTTCCAGAAACCCTGGACATGTTACGCTCAAAGGTTTTTTTAAAGTGTTGCTACTTTTTATCTTTTTATTTTTTATTTTTTCTTCGATGGTTAAATTGGTTTCGTTGTGAACAGTTTTAGGTTGTTTTCAATTTTTCATTAGGGGAAGAGGTTGGTGTTTGTAACTAACAATTCAACCAAGTCCCGAAAGCAATATGGCAAGAAGTTCGAAACATTAGGTCTTAATGTCAGGGAGGTTAGTTGATATTATTAACAATTTTTAATTCTTCGACTAACTTGCTGGTTGTTTTACATGTATTTTTAGGTTTCATTTTCCTTTGACGATATTCTTTTGATCATGTTTTATTCTATTAGGAGGAGATCTTTGCATCATCTTTTGCAGCTGCTGCTTATTTGAAGTCGATTGATTTTCCTAAAGATAAAAAGGTGAGGATCTTGAAGCTAATTGTGTGTGACCCAAAATCTACTTTAGTTTGACTCCTCATTTGATATATTATCGTTTTTGGGGTTATATTAAAGCAGGTTTTCTGTTAGATAAAGTTATCCTATTTGTTTGTATTAGGGTATGAAAATTGTAGATCATGTTTGTGCAGTTAAAGATGCTGAGGATTTTCGGAGGATGTTTGTGCCAAAGTTATTGTTGTATTTTATTTAGATGGAAGCATGTTATTGTTGTATTTTGTTTTGAAGTACATGTTTGACTTGATGAGATCTGACTATTGAACTTATACAATCACTTTGTTCTTCTTTCTACACTGCCACATAATTCAATTGGCCAGTTACCCTTATTATTAATTACATCTTTCTGATGACTGAGCACATTATCTAAACTCAAAACAAACATCAATAAACAATTGCATCTTCTGCAAAATAATGCTGTCAAGAAATGGAACAAAGTTTACAGTCTTTTATGGTTTACTTGATCAGGAGCCATTTCCTAAGCTTACTATTCCTAGGCCTTAATAGTTTCATGAAGAATCCCTTTATTTCCATAGGTAGATTCTATTTTGCTTTTCTTTATATGCAATCTACTGGTAATTAAAGCAAGCTCACTCTAATACAAGATGGCTGACTCAAATGCCCGTGGCACTGCTATAAAACGTTGTAAAGGTTTTTATTTGAAAATACTATAAGAAAGGGAAAAATGTTGAAGGTTTTAGTTATCAAATTATGTTGAAATGTTTAACCTTAGAATAATGCTATGGTTTCCAAAAGCAGCTTGGTGTCTAAGATTATATCAAAATGTGTTTAAGTTTAATGAAAGCTAAAAATATTTATTTATCATGTTCATATACTTGAGCATTAGTTGTTAATCATGACTTGCTTTTTTATTCACTAAAACTTAAGGCACACATCATGGAGCATTGGCGAAGTCGCTGCTAGTATTTTTTAAGTCATGGTAACAACCTTTCTACAAAAGTATAGAGGTTGAAGACACCAATGCTTTCATTCCCTGTATTAGTGGGATCTACATGCGCTGGCACTCCCTTTTTTTTGGCATGAATTCTTGATAACTCTTACGAAAGATTTGTTTCCTTCCAATTGCGATTTTTTATGATACTAGGACTACAATTTTGCCACTTGTTATGTTGTTTCAGCTGAATCATATATCAATTGTATTAAAAGCGTTCAAGCTTTGTTATTTGTACAAACTTGTATGCTTGTGATTTTTTTTATAGTTTAGTGTTTACGGATGAGAATTATTAGCTTACAATCTAAAGATTTTTTTTTTAATTCAGGTTTATGTGATAGGTGAGGATGGTATACTTAAAGAGCTGGAGCTTGCTGGAATCCAATATCTTGGTGGTCCGGTATGCTTTTTGCTTATCAGGATGTTCATTACATATTTCTACCATTTGTGTTGGTTACCTTTGGTGGTCAGCTTTTCTGATTCAATTTTTATGGTTTGGAAATTTCTTCATACGCTGATAATTATAATGTAAATATTGGTTAAGTTGATGCAAGTTAGCTAATTGTGCTGCTAATTTAAGGGATTCGTTTCAATAAATTTAACAGTTTACTGAATTTAAATGCCACCAGTACTGTATAACTAGTATCTATTGTTTGGCATTGTTTTATGATTTGTTTATACTTTTTAGCTGATAGTTGAAAACAATAAAAGTGAAACACAAAGTATATTTAGTAAACAAGTGTAAAGCAAGTTGTTATTAAATCCTACAATATGAAAATAACCCGCTTTCATGGCCATCTGAATACATAGCCTCAAAAGCAAAAACAGAATGCAGGAAAATTAACTTCATTAGATTAACATAAGACAGAATGGAGAATGGGCAATAGAAGTTCCTCCCCAGTCAATGCCGCCCCCTTTGGAGGTGGGGTCCAGTAGCCAAATTAATGAGGACTTAATGAGGGATTAGGAGGGAAATTTCAAATTGAGGGGCTTTGGCATTAACTATATTTTTTATATTTTATTTTATTTCTTAATAATTGATCAAATTAATCAATTTAACTATATTTTATGCTTTAAATATATTGTTTAACATAGGGTTAGGTTTTTATCTTGTGTTTTCTGAACTTCGGAAAGTTCTTTGGATTTGTTTGGGCTCTAGCGACGTCTAGAGATTTGGGAGAGTAGGAATCATTCTCTCCAATTGGGATCTATTGTATCTTGTTGTTTTTTCTTTCCTCTATTATTAGTAAAAAAAATTTCTTGTTAGTATTTCTACCAAACTCTTCTTAATTTCTTGTTTGAAGCTTGCTGAAATTCAAATTCAGCCAAAGGAAGTCACTTTCTCTTGTAGTATTTCCTATCGGATCCCTAGTGTTAAATCATTATTAGCACCTTTTGATTTAATAGCTTGATATTCTATGGAAATTAGGGATGGAATGCATATCTATCTTATAGATGCTTATTATTGAGCAGCAGAATTTAAAAAACTCCATAGATGGTTATGAACATATAATTTTATGATGTATATGACAATAAAATTCCATATAAGTTCTTTATAATCATTTAGGTTACTTAAGATTATACTATATATGATATTTTAAAGCATCTCCAGATAGTATCATAGTTTTTTCTTGCAAATTAACATGTTCGTGATAATAATATTCATCCATTCCAGTTTATCTTCTGAGAAGCTGGCAACATTGAACATGTTTGGATAATATTATTATGCATTCTAATCTAGTTCATGCCATTGGAGTGCAGAATTCAGCTATGCATAGTAAGTGTATGACTGTATATGAGTTTTTGGCACTAATAGCAAATATGATTCTTCTTTTGATGGCATAGTCTGTGTGTTTTTCAGTGTTATGTTGTTGCTGATTTTTAAATTTTGTATGAGTTTTTTGCATTTTTTGGTTGTTATTAGTTTGAATACCTGAAATTTCAGGCAGATGGCGAGAAGAAGATAGAGCTAAAACCCGGTTTTCTGATGGAACATGACAAGGGTGTACGGTTTTTCTTGCTTCTCATTTCTATTTTCAAGTTTGGCTTCTAAGAGCTCTTAGTCCATTTCAGGTTGGTGCTGTTGTAGTTGGTTTTGATCGATATTTCAACTACTATAAAATCCAGTAAGGTTCCTTATTTGTTTAGTTTTTGTTTGCCAGATTAGTGTTGAGTATTTAGGAATTATTAATCAAATTTTTTCGTTGATTTAGCTAACGAAACATAATATTTTTACTTTAATTGATTAAATTAAAATTTTGTGACCAAAATACCTCATAGCAACACTTGAAAATGAATTTTTTCGTACAATATAAATAAAGTTAATCCAATGTTCAGCCACCAGAGAAACAAAAGGCCACCGATTGTGGGAAACCGCAACAAAGCCCACTTATGACTAAACCAGCAAAAGCCGTTGAAATACCGCAACGTAAGCCACCTGCTAGAGGATTTTACCGCAGTATTATAAGAATAGAAGCCAACAAATCGTTGCGGAATGATTTTAATTCACTTATAGGATGCAACATTTTGAAAAGTTTGTAAATATCATGCAAAATGGAAGTCTACAAAATTTTTTAAAATTTCAAACTTTGTTGATCCGTTACGGTTGAGGAGTATTTCTTATTATTGGATTGAATTATTCCTCTTTTTGTTGCATTCTTTAATTGGTGCGGTCATGAACCACTTCAAGCTTAGACTGTTTCCATGATTTCACTTGTTTGATCTCAGGTATGGAACTTTATGTATACGTGAAAATCCTGGTTGTCTCTTCATAGCCACAAACCGTGATGCTGTTACTCATCTCACAGATGCTCAAGAATGGGCAGGTTTGCTTTATATTCTAATTGCTCAATCGTTTTTCTTACTCATCTTCAGATTTTTTTTTTATTGATTCAGTTAATTTGTGGTCCAATTGCATAATAGATAAAAGCTTTGCACAAAGTTCTTTTTTACTACAAAAACTACTTTAAGAAGCAGTAAAAAACCTTCTCAAACCAAGCCCAAAGAGATTTTTTTTTATTTTTTTAATAGCTTCAATCATGGTGCATGTTTCAGCTAAAAAAAATAGTAAATCATCCATGCCATGCGCATGTCTCGGCCCTGATCATTCCTTCTATCCTCTGCCCTGCCCCACAAGCGACCATATATATATAGAAAGTGTCTAAAATTTATTTTATTCTTAATGAATGTTTTCTTTTTCTTGATGCTTTCTGAATGTTTTCCATCACAATTCAATCTCTCTAAAATTTAAGTTAGAAGTACTTGCATCAATTATTTAGGTGGAGGCTCTATGGTTGGTGCAATTGGTGGCTCAACTCAGAAGGAACCCATTGTAGTTGGAAAGCCCTCCACTTTTATGATGGACTACTTATCCCAAAAGTACGTATTGAAGTTTTTCATTATTGGATTGTATTATTATAATTAGTATATCAATTTTAATTTTGATATGATTATGTTGAGCTAAAATTATGAAATGAGAGAGATTGATACAGGTTTGGTATTCTCAAGTCACAAATATGTATGGTTGGAGATAGATTGGATACAGATATACTATTTGGGCAAAATGGTGGCTGCAAAACCCTGCTTGTACTCTCAGGTATTATCTCTTCTCGAGGAAAACTTTTATGCCAAATAATGGGTGTTGGTTATAACCGCTGAAGACTATTTTACCCATTTTTTTTTAAAGGTGTGACAACTCTGCAAATGCTTCAAAATCCAAACAATTCTATACAACCTGATTTCTACACCAATAAAGTTTCCGACTTCCTCAGTCTTAAAGCCACTGCTGTATAAAAAACGTGTAAAGTTGCCTTATTTAAACCATCATTTAGATTATTGCACAGGTAAATTTATGCTCCATTGTTATTGAGAAGATGTAAACAGAACGAAAGGAAGGTAGTAGTGCAGTCATGTGTATTGGTAATTTGGTCAACGCTTATTAGTTTATATCTGGATATAAATTCTTAGTTTTAATTATTAAATTAGAAATTGAAGCTTAGAACAAGCTATATTTTAGCAAACATATATTAATTTAGTTATAAATTGAATTACTAAATTCGGATACCTATAATCATGTTAAATTATCTTATAAAATTAAGATTACTGCAATTATAATTAATTTAGTGATTGACATATTGATTTAATTTTTGTTGTTAATTCTGTATTAACTAATATTTTAAAGTTATCTTATAATATTAAGATTACTGTAATTATGGTTTAATTTGGTAATTAGGATATTGATTTAATTTATCTTTAAAATGCGAATTAGATTCACCTCTTTATCCATTAAATCAATAAACAATATTAATATATTGAAATAAAAAAAATATTAATATATTGAACTGAATTGGCGTTCAATATAAGCATGCTAAAGATAACTTGTTAGAATGATATACAAGATAAAGGCAAGATCCATAGATGAATTTATATAAATGTTCAATTTCTGTTTCCATAATCTTTAGTAAAATCATATAAAAAATAGCAAGCGATAAAAAAAGGAAAAAATTGCAGGCGATATAAAAGTATTTTTTCCCGTTACTACAATACAAAACACAATAATGCCAAAAGTACGGTAGGAAATATACATCCGGTCACTGAATGTCCGAACATTCAATTCAGGCACGGCACATCACCCAAATATATCAAAACCCGGTGTATTTTGATGATGTGATACGTTTGGTTTGGATTAGTGTCCGGACAAATCCGGAGACCATACTTAATAATTTGCCGGAAATTAGACACTTGGTTTTGCTAGAATGAGTTTTTTTTTTTTTTTGTTAATATAAAATTTTCTTTTTGCAAAAATCCATAAACAATAGTCCATGATGTTCAGAAAGAGGTAATACGAACGTCAGTTAGGTAGGAAGAATAAATCATGTGCGCGGCGCATAAATTTATTTACAGCACAGCATGAATTAGGGTTATTTCAGAAAAAAAAAAACTCGGATTGAAGGGAAGAAAAATTAGAAGTTAAAAAATAAGGTTAAGTGGCAATATCTCCCTCTTTGTAGCTTTATAATTCGTCGATAATTTTACAAAAAGAACATGCACAGCAGCAGCAAGCACCATGCAGCCAGGCAGTTCAATTATCTACGATTCCTGGAGCAGGAGATAGTTGTTGTGGAGGAGCCTGCTTATTTACAAGGAGCGGCGAGAGTGCCTTCACCACAATGCTCATGTTTGGCCTGAACTCCGCTTCATACTGCACGCATAAAGCAGCCACTGCTGCAAGCTACACCAAACAAAACCAAACCAAAATAAGCAACTTCAGAAATTGAAGAAGATTAGTAGAACATAATTTCTATCAGGATTTCCGAGTAGGATATAAGAAAAATCAGAATTGTCAGGAAGGGAGAGAGAAACCTTTGCAACTCCTTTAGGTGGATAATCACCCTTCAGTCTTGGATCTACACATTGTTTCACTTTATCCTCACTCAATCGCGGAGTAGCCTTCATAAGAAAGATCGAAAGCAAAGATAAGCAGCAAGTTGAATAAAATGCAAAGTATCCATCAGATTAATAAAATAATTAGCGAGCTCCTCACCCAAGTAACCAGACTCTGTTGTCCTCTAGGCATTGTATGATCAACAGGTTTTCTTCCTGTAAGAAGCTCCAAAAGAACAACTCCAAAGCTATACACATCACTTTTCTGTGTCAACTGTCCCGTCATCGCATATCTGCATTACAATCATCTAAAAAATTACTCTCACATCTCTGTGTGCACAGACTTTTTTATGACCCAATCAAACTATCATAATGACACAAAAGCGAGGTTTAAGCATACTAACATCACTATCCGAACATGTAAAATGAAAGAATATTTGCTTAGAGATAAAAAAAAATATTTACTCAGGAGCGTGATAACCAAAGGTTCCGAGGACACGGGTAGAATGAAGGCGAGCGGCCATATCCGGAGCCTGATTTGAAAGATTAAAGTCTGCAATTTTTGCTCTGAAGTCCTCAAATAACAAAATGTTGCTTGACCGGATATCCCTATGTATAATTGAAGGCTGAATCTTCTCATGTAGATAGTCGAGTCCCTTAGCTGCATCAATAGCAATCCTAACACGCTGCATCCAGTCAAGTACAGGTCCAGGTTGCGCGCCCTGAACCCCTTTTCTACCTAAAATTTTATCACCAAAAAAAAAAAAAAACACACACACACACACAGCACGTAAGGTAAAGCACGTCTCATTTTAATAAACAGGAAAGAACAGCTCAGAACGTAAAATAGGCACACCATGCAGAATATCATGCAATGAGCCCATGGTTGCAAACTCATAGGATAGCAGGCGGAGATTCCCCTCAGCACAATACCCAAGCAATTCTACAAAATTTTCATGCTTCAATTTTGATACCTTAGCAACCTGAATCAAAACAAATAACATGGTCAAGTTCTACATATCAAAGAAGCAATAATGGAAAAATTGAAATTATGTAGGACCTGCGACAGAAACTCTGCATTGGACTCAGGCTCTTGTGTGGCATCAAGCTTTTTGATTGCCACTTGTCTACCGTCATTTAAAACAGCAAAATATACTCTTCCATATGAACCTTCGCCAACCAAAGCCTTTGAGCCAAAGTTGTCCGTTTTATTCTTCAGCTCATCAAGAGATAATGCGGGTACGTCAATAGGTAGTATTGCCTTATGGGGCTCTGTTTTATCCACACCAGAAAGCCTTGAACCTTTTTGCGCTCCTGGAGATGAATCAAAATGAAGATTGAAACATCAATTAGAAAATGAAAAATTGGAACAAAAAGCACTGCCTCAACAATTTTCTAATTCCATAGTAAATACCCAAAACAAACCAATATATGGATTAACAATAACAACATCAATATCCATGTAAAGTTGCCATTTCTGCATATCAAAAGTAATCAAATAACAGAGACCTACCATTCTGAGCCTGCAAAGTAGAGTTCGTTCATCCAAAAAGCTTGTTCTTAAAATGTATTGCATACTATTATTGCACCAATTAACTATTTTAAAAAAAGGTTGAGATAGAGCAAAAGCATACCATTCCTACCATCCATATAACGCCTTGGACTGTTTAAGGCTTCTTTCTCACGAGGATCACCCGACTCATCCCCCTTACATGAACAGCAAAGCCAGCACGACATCTTGAACTTGTTTCTTGTTTACTATGTAGTCCAAATATAGAATAAGAGAAAATCATAGAAACTCTTTGATTATTGAAATTAGTTTAATGAAAAAAAAATCATCAGGCAAATTGAAGGAAATTCTAAAAGCATCATAGCAAATAAGTATCTGAATACACTTACGGACATTATTTTCAAGTACTTATAAGAATACATGATCACTTACACAGACGGTCTGAAAAAAAAGGCTAAAAAAGAAAACGACATTCGCAAATAAGTTTAATAAGAGAAGGCATTCTCTTCTGAATCTCATGAGAGCATTTTGCAATCCATGGCAAAAAAAATCTGTATTAATCAATGAAACCAAAATAAATCCAGAAGCATTCCCGTAACGTATTTATTTTCTCCAAATGCGATTGCCATTTACCACAGCAGAAAAGAAATAAAAAGAAAAAAAAAAAAAAAAAAACAGAGCACATGTAATGAATTAGATTCCGACAACACCCAAAAAGGAAAATACAGTTACGGAGACGTTCCTTTCATCAAGAGATGATATTAATGAAAAAATAAAAATAAAAAAATTGCAAAAATGCATAACCGGCAATAAATCCGGGCAACGACCAACATAGATACAAAAAAAAATTAATAAATTAATAAAAAGTGAAATCCCTAAATACATGTAAGGAATCTCGATCGGATAGTTAGAAGTTAGAAGAAAGAAAACAAAGAATCAGATCGAAGAATCCATATCCCTCCGAAGCAAACAAACCGCCGGATGGGCTTTGAATGAAACAAACAACACAAATTACAACGACAAGATTAAATAGAACAAAACGCAATGATTCGGAGAAAAAAACAAATCAAGAAAGACGACGAAATCGCATCTCACCTATGAAGAAGAGAATTAGGGAAACGATCCGCTCCGGCCCTAATATTTAGGGTTTCGGAGGCGAGGAGCGTTGAAGACGAGCGACGAGACGAGACGAGACGAGACGAGGAAGGAAGGAATGAAGGCAGGAGAAAATAAGGGACGGTAGCAAAAATAGTAATAATAAAGAGGGAAAGAACGGAGATGGAATGCCAGCTAGGCTCGCATTAATCTCTCATCCTCACTCCTAAACAAGAAACAAATAAACAAATAATTTAAGTGATCCTATGTTTTTTAAGTTATTATGATTATTATTATTAATATTATTATTTTAAGCAGATTAAATCATAAATTGTTAAACACCGTATGTATATATAAATCTCAAACTGAAAGCTCTCAACTGTTCTTCCTTCAAAAATGTTAACCCTTGTCCATATAAATGCCTTATGTGATTAATTAATATGTTATTCCTTCATAAAAGGAACAATTATTAGGCCCTCCGACCGGACGTAAAGGAACGCTACGTCCGGTCGGCACTAAAATCCCGCCAAAAAGCTCGGTATTGCTAGTTATTATTTGGTAATAACGAGGAATACCGCTTTGTGAAGACCAATACCGAGTTATACCGAGCAATACATAGCTCGGTATAACTCGGTATTGGGTCTTCACATGATGGTATTCCTCGTTATTGTTTGGTAGTATTTCACGTTTTTTGACGCGATTTTAGCTCCGATCGTACGTAGCTCTACGTCCAGTCGGAGGACCTAATAATTGTTCTAATAAAAGGGTGTCAATCCTTTAAGATAGACATACTAGCTTTTTCTATAAGTAAAATTGATCATTAATAATTTTTTGTATTAACATATTCTCATAAAAAAATATAGACAGAATCTCTAAATTTTTATTTCTTACAAGAGCCGAGTATTAAATGAAACATTTGAACAATTACTAAATTATAAATTAATATAATGTTTTTCTTAGTTAGAAAATAGTAATTAAATGAATTATAAACCATGTGGCTTATGCTTATTTTGATTTTTTTAGCTTTTTAATTATCAATTAAGAGATTTTGGTCTTGAATCTTGTGTATGTATTTTATGTGTGAGTTTATCTTAATTGTCTTAAATATCCAAATAAATAAATAAATAAATAAAGGGCTTTATTTCTTGACAAAAAAACTAAAAAATAAAACGCCATTTAAAATGTTAAAATAATTTGGTGAATACAACAATGGGGTATTGTTATACAAAGCCGTAGTTGGGTGGTGATAAAACTCATGAGTAAAATGTACTTAATGAAAGCTAAAAAATACTAATTTTTTCTTAAAAAAGAAAAAAGAAAAAAATGAGAATCGTAAATTCTATATACAGCTTTTAAAGCAAACGGAAGGACTTTGAATCAAACCGTTCAAAGTCGGCTGCGGGCCAAATGAGAATCGTAATGAGAACCGTACTTAATGAAAGCAATAAAAAAGCCATCCCAAATGAAGCCTTAGTCCAAGATGGTCCGACGCGACTGACACTCAAGCTGGAGTGAATCACGTTTATAATATTAGCAAAATAACAGACAATATGAGTCAAGTCAAAATAATATTTAAATAAATAATAAAAATACGCCATCAGATACCTATTTTTCTTCGGCAAGTCATACTGACTTGATTTATCTCTTTAAAAGACCATCCAAAATAAGCCTTGAATCGTATATAAAACATTTACGTCAATATTATTCTATTTGAATATTAATATCGTGGATTTGCTCAAAACTTTTCGGTGAGAAGGCTGTAAGCTAGACTTTTATACGGTTGAATCACACTTATAAGTAGACCTGTCAATATTGGACCGACCCAAAAATTTCAGGTTTTAGTTGGCCCGAACCAGAAGCTGGTCGGGTTCAGGTCCAAAAAACCAACACATTTGAAAAATCAGATCGGGTTCGAGTTGACCTGGGAACCCAGGAATGACCCGGAATGATCCAAAAACTCGTCTGCCCGCTTTGATCGGCTCTGCCCGCCTGCCCCACTGCCCTGCCTGCCCCGGCTGCCCCGGCTACCCCGCCTGCCACGGCTGCACCGGCTACCCTGCCTGCCACGGCTGCCCCGGCTACCCCACCTGCCACGTGCCCGCCTACCTGGCCACGTCGCGTACTGAGGGCAGCGTCGTCGCACGCGTCCCGAGCTGCTTTCGCCAGCGTTGGGTTCGCGTCGCGCAACTTGGAGTGCTTCGGGTTCGCGTCGCCAGCTTCCGCTGGTTGTCGGCCCAGTGTTTCTGCCGATCCACCGCTGCCGGCATTGTTGTATTCGCGGGTCGGATCAGGTTGACCCGAACCCGAAGCGGGTCGGGTTCGGGTCCAGAAAATTGACCAGTTTGAAAAAACGGGTCGGGTTGACCCGAACCCGAATAATGCTAGGTCAATTTTGGATTCGATCCGAACCTGACCCGTGACCCGAAATTAACACCCTTAATCATTCCCATCTTTCATAGGTCATTGACTTTTTTTTTTTCAACTCCACATGACTAGACATCAAAATATTTAAATATTTCACGAAGGAATATATGAAAACTACAATATATAATTATTTTACGGAAGATAAAAATGCGTACTCACGGAGGTCCGGAGAATGTACCATTCTAAAATAATTTCCATTGAATTTACAGATTCGATGCATATGTTGTTTTCTCTGTTAGGTATTATACTATTATATATATTTAAGGATTTCTGGATAATAAGAAGAAAAAAATAGTAGCTATATCATTCGGTGGACTGAAAAGAAAATGATGGCAACAAATACGAAGAATTTCAGTGGGTATTTTCCCCTTAGTATTGCCCACTCAATGGCCAAAAAATAAATAAAACTTCTGTACGAATAGATCAACCAAAACAAGCTCCATCAGACATCCAAAACAACAAAAAAGTTATTCATCACAATAAATAGGAACAAAAACAAAAAGGGAAAAAACAGAGCAGTTAGATGAATTAGATTCCGATAACATGCCAAAAACAAAATATAGCTAAGCGACGTTCCTTTCATCCGGACAATAAATCAAACCTCAAATGTTCAAAAAATAGAAACAGAGAAAAATAACCGCAAAAACTGCATAAGATTCCCAAATTCAAGTAAGGAATCCAATCGACTGAATGGATCTTGTGAGAATGAAAACAAAGAATCAGATCGCAGCATCCATCTCCCTTGGAATAATCCAAATCCACGGGTGGACTAAAAAAAAAAAAACAGATAACACCAAAAACGACAAGAACGAATGGAACAACACGCAACGAATCGGACAAAAACAAACAAAGAAAAATGACGAAATCGCATCGCACCTGAAATTCCTCGGATTCGAAGAAGAAATTTAGAGAGACGTCCCTTCCTGCCCTAGTATTTAGGGTTTGGGAAGAAAGGAGAGTTGAAGACGAAAGAGCAAGGAGAAAAAGAAGCCTTCGGTAGCCAAAAGATAAATAAGAGAAAAGCATGTACCATGAATTTGCTCGAGGAATGCCAGCGAGGCTCGCATTATTCACTCCTTTTATACTCGCTGTTTTTTTCCCCCTGAACCCAATTTAATTAAACAAAATAACATTATAAACGGAATATTATAAATAGGAGCATGATACTTAATTTAAATTAGCAATAGGATCTTGTATGTAAAAAAGTTTAAAAAGGAGCAAATTAGCTAAACGAAATAGTGCATTCTAAAGAATGTACCAAATAATTTGGTGCATTCATCCCAGTCATCCCAATTAAAAATTTAAATTACTGTAACAATACGTCAAATTAGGGGTGTCAATATTTGACACGACCCGAAAACCCGACTCGAACCCGACCCGAAAATTTCGAGTTAGGGTCAACCCGAACCCGAAGCGAGTCTGGTTCGGGTTCAACATTTCGACCCGTTTCAAAAATCGGGTCGGGTTCAAGTTAACCCTTTGACCCGAAAGTGACCCGATTTTGACCCGGCGGGTTGACCCGGACCCGAAGCGGGTCGGGTTTGGGTATGGAAAACCGACCCGTTTTTAAAAATGGGTCGGGTTCGGGTTGACCCGAATAGTGCCGGATCAATTTCGGGTTCGACCCGAACCCGACCGGTGACCCGACACGTGACCCGAAATTGACACCCCCTACATCAAACTGTTTGGTGCATTCCATTGAATCCACCAAATTATTTGGTGCATTCTAAATGCGCCAAATAGTTTGACACATTCAATGAAATGCGTCATTCTGTTTGACGAATTTGTTTCTTTTTAAATTTGGTTTAATGCTATGTTCCTAGTGCTAATTTAATTAAATAATATGATCCTTCTTAAATAAAGTCCCATTATAAATGTGATGAGTAAAAATTATAAAATTAAATATTATTATTTTGGGGAATAAATTAAATATAATTATAGCTTAAAAAAAAATAAAATCATAACATAAAATAAAGCTAAAGTGTCACCCAAAAATGCTTGCCCCGGTCCGGGCACCCACTGTCGATAGAAAATAG
The DNA here is from genome assembly GCA_022539455.1 of Dendrobium nobile. Lineage (NCBI taxonomy): Eukaryota > Viridiplantae > Streptophyta > Magnoliopsida > Asparagales > Orchidaceae > Dendrobium > Dendrobium nobile. The sequence continues at coordinate 61,191,391 of CM039726.1, forward strand.
TCATTCCATCGATCAAGAGGATTTGGTTATGCAAACTCGTTCCATATATCATATCTCGAAGACTCACCAATAAAAATTCGTCTAAGAAGAGGGACGAACCGGGAACAAAGAATCATGTAAATTAATGAATTAATTTATATCTGATTCGGCCGGAATTTGGTCAAACTGAACTTTAAAATTCTCCTATTCATCTTAATAATAAATACAATACAAATTATTTATATATTATTATACTCATTTGAAACAAATTCAATAATACTCGACTCATTAAGTATATATATCGATATTGATCATTTGCGTATTTTTAATTTAAGAAAACAATAATAAATTTAATTTTTTTATATTTCAAGCGAATCATGAGGTGTTGGAGTTTAAATAAATTGAGTAAGAACATAATATGGAGGATAATATATTAAGAAAAACAGACTGTGACTTAATTTAAAAGATAACTAATTTTGGCCACTACATGCTACAGGTCACAATCTTGTCAGTGTCCTCCAACGGCAAATATCTTCATCATAAGTATTAATAATTCCTATTAGATTACTTTAAAGGAAATTCATATATATATATTTATTGAAATTTATTTATATCCTTCTTAATATAAATATATATAAATGATAGAGATACTTTCACTGAGCTAGATTCCTTCATAAGTCTTGATGGTCACAGCAAGGAAAAATTATTAGGTACGGAGTGTGCACCGTCCGCACAAATATGAGTACCTAGCGTGACCCAGCGGTACTAAGTGCCGGTACCTAGCGCGGAATAAGACTTGTGCGGACGGTTCTCCCCGTTCGCACTCCGCACCTAATAATCTCTCCACAGCAGGACCTCAAAACAAGTAAAAGGGTAACTAGAAAGAATAAATTTTTAGGAAAAACATAAAATAACAATATATAAGGAAAAAAAAAACCCATTTTGAAATATTTTCCAATGGCTTTGGTTAATAATCATTGCATAAACCCAACTGTTTAGACACCTGAGTTTTCTCTATTAGGAATTGCCTTTGCATATCTTCTCTTATATTCCTTTACTACAATTTTAAGCAAGTTACTTTACCTTATAAATACAGCAACATAAGTCACTCAATATATTTATAAGAATTTATGAATAATAATAATAATAATAGTCAAATCATAAATTTTTTTTTATTCGTTCATCTAACATCCTATTCAAAATATGATCCTTGCCCCTCAATATTTGGGAAGAATCATTTTATAGTTGTATGTATAGTATGAAGACTTCAATCCTAAACCTTCTTATATATAGCCAAATGATGCTAAAAATCTTGTTGCTATTAACTACCCCATAATTATTTCTTGTAGGAAAGCAATAAGATAGCTACAAGAAAATACCATTCATTAAAAATATAAAACATATATAAACAAATCAAGTACCAACATATATGTAAAACTTAGGCTAGCTTGAGCGAAATATGAATAATATTTAAAATGAGCAAGCCAAGCCCAATTCAAGGTGTACTTCGACTCCTAACATGTCCAAGGTGTAAATTTGGCATTGCCATGTGCCTTTCGGAAGCATCTTGCATCTCATCTATATGGCTGAGTACAACTGAATCATGACTTTAAGTTGAAAGATTTTCGTCAAAATTATTGTCTACTGAAATTTGTTAAACTCCACATATAGAATCAGAACTTCAACAATAGCCAATGACAACACAAATTCAAATATTTCATCGTCCTCAACTTTTGAGGCAATGAATTTGCTCCACATTGAAAAATGAGCCTCAATAGTTGCTCTGAACTTTAATGGATTGTATTTGAGCGCTCTAAGAACCCTATCCTTTAGCTGATTTAAAGTTGACTTAAATGAAGCTTGTAAGGGGCGCCAATTACCACCACTATATGTGACAAAAAATTAACATATAAAGATAACTCTCTATCATATAGCAATATAAAAGATGGTGGCCATGCATTCATTGTGAATACCTACATTTACAGAATAATGAAAATACGTAATCAAAATATGACTCAAAATGATTGATTAGAAGCCAACTCGAATTTAGCTCAAGTCTTTTCAACCCTAATAGTTAAGCCATTTTCATCAAAAATAATAACAATATTCATAATTATATTACTTCAAATTTGTGAAAACTACAAAAATGATGCCTAATAAATTTATTTTAAAAATTGATATTTATAATTAAATTAAAAAATTAGGTATGATAAAATAAAAAATTTTAAATTAATTTTATTAATAATTGAAAATTTCATTTTGGGCAAAAATACATCACTCAAGCAATCTTTCTTCTTAAGCATTCTTAAGTACTTCATAATTAAAAATTCATTTGAGCCAACCTCACTCAAACATTTTAACAATTAGCTCAAAAAGAAAAACTAAAACTAATAAAAAAACCTTAAATCATGACTCAAAACTTTCATTTTAGGCAAACATAGACCAAATCATTTCTCACAAAACAAAATATAAAACTAACAAAAAACCTATTCATTCTTCAAATATAAATGGTGGAATGTTTTTTTTTTTGGGTAAGATCTAAGCTTGCATTATGGACAGTAATTTTAAAAATAAAAAAAAGTAAATAAAATACCCCTCAACTAACCTCTCTGTCCAACGATTCTTGCGCAAGCTTCTTGGGTCATGATTAGGAGAGATTATTAGGTGCGGAGTGCGAACGGGGAGAACCGTCCGCACAAGCATTAGGTATAGTTAGGTACCCAGTACTTGTGCGAACGATGCGCACTCCACACCTTATAATTTTTCTAGCATTAGGGGAAGATGAATAGAGGAAGGAGACCAGGGATTCATACCGAATTAAAAAAAAAGTGTAATTGGAGCTAGTCACTTGTTCAACGGGCGATTTGCTTGTGCATAGTTAATCACCCGTTGAATGAGCGATTCAACATACTTTAATTTTTTTAAACTTGCTTAATCAATTAATTGTATTACTAATGATGCTTAAGTAAGAAAATTTCCAGCTTGATTATAGCCTATAGTTAAAAAATATTAATTTCTTTCCAAATGAAAAAAAAAAGGAGAATATCTATCATAGAAAATAACATAACGCCCATCAACCAGATTAAGCAATTACGAAGATGAAATTACGTAACCATGCATTTAACACGTCAGTACGTTACGATAAAATCAAAGGAAAATATAGCATAAAACCATTTTCTTTGCTATGTCATGAATTAAAAGTTTGCGGATGATTCAAGCTGAATAAGCATTCATTTGATTTGAAATATCTCGATGAAAATGGTTTACAGAAGGCAAATGGCGTGTACCTTATTAGAATCCCATTGTTCAGAGCTGGGATATCAATAGATTTAAGGCTAATAATGGGAAAAAAGTCATGCCATCCTCTGCCTTTGTTGGTCACTGCTAAGTACCTGGTCTTAAAAGAAAGGAAATTTTATTAGTATATACACATTGAATATATAAACTTAATAATCTATTATTCTATTTTCAAATATTATTAATGTATTATTTCCCACAAAAATGTCATCATATTTAAATTTTTTAAGTTTTATCTTAATTAAAAAAAATAATAACTTTTCACAAACCTCTGTGTTTCTCTGGCATTCTGTATTTCTTTCCAGACGCGTGAGAGCACAGTGGTTGAGGATTGTCATATGACTGCAGATCCTTTGATCACCCCATATATCTCCAATATAGGATTAGTTAACCCATGCAGAAAGATAGCAACTAATGTGCGTCTTCAAAAGGATTTTGCTTATCGGGGTTTGAATGCAAAGGGTACGATTGCACTTTCCCGTAGGACAAAATTATCGTAGATCTTTACAATCTGAGCAAGCAGGCTAATGGAAGAGCAGATGAGATAATATATACAATTAACCATGGATGCGGCAAGACTAACAGGTGCGACCGCAGGGAACAGAGCTTCTATTTACTCAACTATGATTCAATTGCTGTCTATTCTAGCTCGGATTCTGCCCTATGAATATGAATGTGCATCTTCTTCTCTGTGGGTGGGATATAGAAACTATTGATCGTTCCGAGGGTTAGGGTCAAGGGTCGGTCGAGCCTAACATCTCTAGCGCCTCTGGCTGAACTATGAGGTAGATCAGCAGACGTTACAATAAAACGTAGATGACAGTGGTTTTCACCTACACACCTAGATGGGTAATAATATATATGACATGATCAAAGTCGCGAGATTTCCCTCATTTGAAACATGGGTTTATTTAATGTGGAGATTTAAGCTCTTGCAAGAATTCCAATGACTCTATTGGACAAGACCATCGTTCTTCTCTGCACGATACCTTAACATATTTCATCTTTCGAATATCACATTAAATTTCACACCATCAATGATAATCTTGATATATTATCCTCAGATATCTGAAAGAAACAATTGATTGACTACCCAAAGTGGTTTACAGCCATTTAAAAACTCAGTTCCAAAGGAATGCAGAGGCCACCTGTGATGATCCTGAATCTGACCCTTCATCGTAATCGAAGAGGGCAACAAAGGCACAATGCTTTAGGCTTCGTTTGGGACTACTTTCTTACTGCTTCTTTAAAGTTAAAATTTTTGTACTCAAAGGCTGCTTTAAAAAGCAGTAAGAAAACCGTCCCAAACATAGCCTTAGTATTCATTAATGATTACCCATAATCTTATTCTAACACAATGAAGAATCCTGAATATACATGTAGCCCAAATAGGACAAATAAAAAACAAATTTAGGAGAATGCTAGTTGAGTGTGATATGGCTCTTCATGGAGTTGTCAACAATGAGAAGTTTCTCCTGGTGAAAGGGTCCCTTTTCGCTGTGAACCATGCGGCATTGCCAGCCTAGTCGTTCAGCTTCATTCTTTGTCTTCACGATAATGTCTACGTGGTCTCTGATTATTACAGCCCCTTCGGGGCGGAGAACGCGGTCCATCTCAAGTAAGATGTCAATGGATTCACACCTGCAGTAGAGAAACTTCATGATGTAAACTTTTTAATTCTTAAGAAAGTTCTTTCAATTCAAGCATCCCCATTGTGCAACGGTGATGAACCATGCAGGCGTGGCCGCTCATACAAGCAAGCCAAGCATTTCCGTGCAAATATACACGATAGAAACTATGCGGGAATGTACATACAGCAGAAATGGACTCAGCAAACATCCAAGAAAACTTGTTAAATATTGAATCAGGGTATGATTTTTTCTCTACGCATTTCCTGATTTTTCTCTTAAAAATAATGATACTGACGGTTGAATCATGCAGCTAAGGGGAGGCCACGTCGGCAATCTGTGGGCATCAATCCGAGAGCTGCAGTTGGAGATCCATGAGCAGTAATCCGAGGGCTACAGTTGGAGATCCGTGTGATATTATTATTATAATTAATTAGATTAAATGTTTTTCCTTTTTCTATTCATTCTATATATATATATATATATATATATAATGATTCTAAGGAATAAAATAGAATTTGAATTTCCCTATAAACAATTTCATCACGGTATCAGAGCCTAGAAAAATCCTAAGCCTTCTCTGAGTGCCAACAACAAACCTTCCTCCCTTACTTCCAAACCCTCAACCTGCGGTAACTCTCCATCATCCTGCCGATAGCCTCTCTTCAAGCATTGGTAGCCGTTGCTCAAAACTCATCTTCTCTTTCAACTGAGGAAACCCAACCATGTCAATGGATAGCGAGATCTCACCCTCCTACCCAAATATTATCAGTTTGAACTCCAGAAACTCTGGATCTACAGAGAATTCTTCTCCTTTTCCTAGACCATGGTGTGATCAATATGCCAAACTAGGACATACAAAGGAGACGTTGAAAGATTTATGGAAACCTAGCTGATTGGAAGGCAAACAAATCAGTATAAGAAAGTAAGGCGAACACTATCAACACCACGCAAGATCAATCCATCAAAGCTGAAGTCATTCCTTTCACCAAGGAGCATGCTGAAGTTGCTGCTTAACAACATCACGAACCAACAGTCTCCAGAACCTGCTACCACCCTACACGCTCACTCAAGTATAAAATAGTCAAAACTTTGGGTTATCGACTCAGGAGCAACAGATCATATGACAGGAGACATTACACTCCTTCATGATTATAAACCTTATCATTCAAATTGAGTAGTTAAGATTGCTGATGGCTCAATATCCAATGCTTTGGGAACTGGTTCTGCTTTTGTCACAGAAGCTATCACCTTTAAATCGGTACTTTATGTGCCCAATCTTGAGTGCAATCTGATTTCCATTAATAAATTGACTCGTGATAGTAATTGCTTAACAATTTTCTCCAATAATGCATGTATTTTTAGAGAACTGGATTCAGAGAAGAAGATTGCTAGTGCTGAGATGTGTTTTGAGTTATATTATATCAAGACACCCAAATCAATACAAATCTTAATTGCTACACCTAAGAATTATTCTATTGTAAGTCAGTTTTTTTAGAGTCAATTAAGATAGAGAGATTATCATGTGGCATTATAGGTTATGTCATCCAAATTTCATGCATCTTGAAAAGCTTTTTCCCCATTTATTTATTAATAAAAATTCAAGTTTGTTCAAATGTGAAACTTATCAATTGGCTAAACATAGAAGATCATCTTATTCAATTTTTCCTTACCAACCTTCTAAACCCTTTGCTTTAATACATAATGATATTTGGAGACTCCCAAGGGTTAAAAATATAAGTGAAGGTGGTTTGTGATATATTTTGATGATCATACTAGACTCACTTGGGTTTATTTAATGAAGAAAAAAATTTGAAGTTGAAAGGATATTTAAATCATTTCAACTGATGATTCAAAACCAAATTAATATAAAATTTCAAATCTTAAAATTAGACGATGGGAGAGAGTACTTCCATTCTACCATAATAAAATACCTATCAAGCCAAGGGATAATCTAAGTGAGTTTATGTGCATATACGCGCCTCAACAAAATGGGGGAAACCATTCTTACTGCTGCATACCTAATAAATAAGTTACCTACTTGGATACGAAAATTTGAAACACCTAGCAAACTTTACTCAAAGCCTATCCTCATGCTTGATTCATATGATTAAACCTTTCACCTAAAGTTTTTGGGTGCTCTGTCTTTGTTCATATCTATCCACAAGATAGAAGCAAGCTTGACCCAAGATAAAAAAAATGTGTCTTTATTAGCTATTCCCCAACAAAAAGAGGTTACAAATGTTTTTGCCCTATTTCTAGGAAAGTATTTGGATGTCACCTTTGAAAACAAACCATACTTCACTAGATTTAAAATTCTGGAGGAGAGTGAAGGAGAATTTCAAACTTGGGAGTGGAATTACTTATTATACAACCAAACAGAGTTCAGTCAAAAACAACAAATATCACAAGAAATTCAAACCACGAGTATTTCCCAAGGTATATCACTTATATCATAAACTCCACCTTCAGATCTATTACCTCCACCCATAAGTCCTAATAAATCCCTGCAAAGATCAACAAATAAGGAATAACAATATGTATACTAAAGAAAAAGAAAGAAAAATCAGCATATGTCGAGCGGTGAGACACATCTTGTACCTATCAACTCTACTTCAATGAATCCAACAACTATAGAAATTTATACAGAGGAGAAAAATGAGGAAGTTCAAAAAGAAATAGAGTCATCAAATGACCAAAAAGAATAACACACCAAGCATCCAATAGAAAACTCTCTCCTATAGTAAATTATCAGACATTTATCAAGTCTTCCTTTGCAGGTTGGATGATGTACAGATTTTGACTAATATTCAGGAAGCTTTGAATCACCTTAAGATGGAGACAAGCTGTTAAAGAAGAATTATGGTCTTGTAAAAAAATCAAACATGGTTGATTATGAATCTCCCACCATGAAAGAAAGTTGTGACTTGCAAATGGGTGTTCACTGTAAAGCATAAGATGGATGGTAGTGTTGAGAGGCTGAAAGCTAAACTAATTACAAAAAGTTTCACTCAGTCTTGTGGAATAAACTATCAGGAAACTTGTGCTCCTGTTGCAAAACTCAACACCATAAGGATTATTCTTTTCTTGGAAACAAATTTAGATTGGCCCTTACATCAACTAAATATCAAAATTGCATTCTTGAATGGGAACTTGATAGAAGATGTCTACATGGAGATTCTAATGGGGATTCAGAAGTCTTATGAAAGGGATAAAGTGAGTAAACTGTTGAAATCCTTGTATGAATTAAAACAGCCTCCAAGAGCATGGTTTGGAAGATTTTCAAAGTATATAAAAGGCCATGGTTTTAAACAATGCCAAGAAGATCACACCTTGTTTGTGAAGCAGCAGAAAGAGACAATGTAGCATTATTGATTGTATATGTGGATGACATCATCCTTACTGAAAATGATATAGAGGAAATAATGAAGATCATACAGGCTTTATCCAAGGAGTTCGAAGTTAAAGATCTAGGATCACTTAGATACTTCCTTGGTATGGAGGTAGCTCGATCAAGCAAAGGTATATTTATTTCCCAACGAAAGTATACCTTAGACCTACAGAAGGAGACCAACATGCTGGGATGCAGACTAGCCAATACACCTATGGATCCTAAGAAGAAACTTGGGATAGATAAGGAGGGAGTTCCAGTAGATAAAGGAAGATATTAACGTCTTGTAGGAAAGCTCATATACCTCTCCCACACCCGTCAAGATATTGGGTTTGCTGTGAGTATGGTAAGCCAATATATGAGTAATCATATGAAGGAGCATATGGAGGTAGCATACCAAATCTTGAGATAACTCAAAAATACTCCTGGAAATGGGCTATTATTCAAGAAAAATGAAGATAGGAAATTGATCCTTTATTCTGATGCAGATTGGGCAAAGGAAGCTAGGTTGACAATCGATCGACCACATGACATTGTTCATTTGTGTGGAGAATCTAGTGACATGAAGGAGCAAGAAACAATCTGTTGTTTCCAGAAGCAGTGTCGAATTTGAACTGAGAGCATTAACAATTATTATTTGTGAAGGTAAAAAAAAAAAATTTATTATTTGTGAAGGTATTTGAGTCAAACAAGTATTAATTGAATTGGGAATAAAGATTCAAGGCACGATAAAATTGAAATGTGCCGATCAAGTTGCAATCAGTATGACAAAGGATCCAGTACATCAAAACAGAATAAAACATGTTACTATTGATAAACAATTTATAAATGAGAAAATAGACAACTCAGAAATTAAAGTATATACTCCAACTCATAAACAACTTGCCAATGTTCTAATAAAGACACTACGAAGCTCTCTACTTGATAAATTTGTTTGCAAGTTAGGATTGTACAACCTGTACAACCCAACTTGAGGGGGATTGTTAAATCACGCAGCTAAGGGGAGGCCACATCAACAATTTGTGGGCAACAATCCGAAGGCTATAGTTGGAGATCTGTGGGCAGCAATGTGAGGGCTATAGTTGGAGATCCGTGGGCAGCAATTCGAGGGCTATAGTTGGAGATCCGTGGGCAACAATCCGAGGGCTGCAATTGGAGATCCGTGAGCAGTAATCCAAGGGCTGTAGTTGGAGATCCGTGGGCAGTAATAAAAGGGCTGCAGTAATCCCTAGTTTTTAAGCATTTTGTTTTACCCCAATCCCTTTCACATTATCTACCACCGAGCAGCTGAAAGGCTTATACCCCAACATCCCATCAGTGCTGCATTTCCCATACAAACCACAACCACTCTATTTTATAGTTTTATCACATAAATGTTACACCACAGGGAATTGTGATGATAATAGAGGCTCTAAATCAGCACAGGGAACTACTTCGTTAAGTAGGCCTTGCACGTTTATATAATTGACGTAGCAGCGCTATATGCGAACATGATATATCTTACGAATGACAAAAACAAAAAAATAAAAAACCATTGTTGAAAATCAAAGCAATTTGATCACTGCATGTAGTGAATTGTGCTACAATGTGAGAACCAACAATTATGCAAATTAAATTAGATTGAGATTATGAGATTAACTGAGGATAACTTTTTTAAAGACTCGCATATTGGAAGTTTTGGTGTCAAGTAAAACTTACTTGTTCAAGTACGTGCTGAAAATTCCATCGGCATGTATTAGATCATACGTGCGAGGGTAAGTAGAGAATGCTTCACACCTGCAATGCACATATGACAAACTCAGACATCAATGACAGCGCCAAAAATATATTTTGAGGGGAAATAAAAAGTATTATTATTATTTTTTTTTAAAGAGGGGGAGGGGAGCAGGAAGGGGACATATATTTAATTTTTTATAAAGAAATAGTGCAAAAAGAGTTGCACATAGTATATCTAACTGAGAGAACAAATATGTGCGTGGTGGAGGGGGAGGGGGGAGGACAGCTGATTGGTACCAATTCATGTAAGTTCCGATAAGACCACGCTCATAAATTATGGCAAGAGTGTTGATCGATGCATTCACCGGAACTACATTCATAACCCAAACTGGATATTTTGCCAAAGCTGCAGCAAAACCTCCTAAACCAGCATTCATGTCCATAATGTTTCTGTATTTACCAGCCAAACCAAAATTGATGTAAATACCATAGTGTGAGAGTCTCTGATTCCAAATCCGATTATCACGATTGAAATTCTCAGCAGTGACTCCCTTTACACTCCAACTTTTGATCCTCAAGGGCACAACATTTAATCTTTTTGGCCACTTGGAAAGGATGCCACCAGCTGTATCCCTAATTTGTTCCACATTTGGAAGGGGAGTTAAGCAGGTCTGCATCTCATCATACCTGTTGCACATGTTAAAACAATCGTAAGATAAATTATTGAGGCCAACAAAATTAGTTGAATAAAATTCTAATATGAAAAAAAATCCAAATGAAATATTTTAAAGGCTATCAAATCATCTGCTTTGGACGGGAATCTATCAAAGATTATATACTTGTGCAGTAACAAGCCTCTATTATTAATAGATTTGTCCAAAAAAGATGATACAGCAACCATTGAAGCAATCCCAATAGATATTTTTGAAGGAAATACTCCCTACTGAACGTCCGCAGTTTAATCAAATTAGAAAATTTATCATGTTTACAGTCATGATGAAGTTTTTCTCTCTTCTGCTGCATTTGCCTGCATTTGTACAATCACTAGGCACCGTACCACCTTGTTTACTTTTAGTATTAAATCATCTGACGGGAGAAAGTTCCCACAATACAGAAGAGGCCAAAGAATTAAAGAAGAACTAGAGACAACTACTCACCAAGAGTTATCTGGATCTCTTCCCTCACAAAAACGTAGAGATCTTGAACTTTTCAATTTAATTGCACAGTGGAGATGATTTGTTGGTTTTCTCCACACGGCAATTGGACCCTTCTCAGCAATCTTCTTCCAACAAAGTCTTTTGGTGAAATCTTCTATGCCATTCTGTTCTGCTTCCAAGTCTTCAGGTGTTCTTTCCCAACCCTTGTACATTTTTTTCCAGTTGATGGGGGGACCAGATAAAACCCAGTAACCACCAGGTCTAAGAATACGATCAATCTCCAACAAATACAAACCCTCTGAAGTGACAATAAACAAATCAGATTGCAGCAATAGAACTTCAATCGAACTTTATGGTTTTATCTAAAGCATCGTCCATATCAAAATATACACTATTAAATTCAAAAAGTTAACATGAAAGGCACAAAAATGACCATGAATTTCTTCTATCAGTGTTAGGATGCCTTGACAAGCATGCAGAAACCAAGTAAAGAGTAAAAGGCTCGTATAACTAAATTTCAGTTAATATGGATTCTGGAATAAAATGCGGAGGACGACAAACGATCATATTGGCAAAACTTAATTGTTGAGAAATTTTAAGTAATGATTATAACAATAAATACTAGTACACATGGAAGAGAATAATGCATATACAGACAAGCATGCAACAACCTGGTAAAGAGTAAAAGACATGAAAAACTAATATCAGGTTCTATGCATTCCAAGAGAAAATTTAGTAGACAACAAAAGTTCACATTTGAAAAAAAAAGGTTAAGAAACTTTAAGAATAGATTATTATAATAAATAAGAGTATACACATGAAAAAGAATAATGCACGTACAGGCAATGCGTTAATCAAGAGCCAAAAAATACTAGCTTAGTGTGCTAAATCATGCAGCCAAGGGGAGACCACGTCAGCAATCCGAGGGCTGCAGTTAGAGATTATGGGCAGCAATCCGAGGGTTGCAGTTGGAGATCCGTGGGATGATTATTATAATTAATTAGAATAAATGTCTTTCCTTTTTCTATTTATTATCCTAGAATGTATATATATGTAATAGTTCCAAGGAGTAGAATAGAATTTGAATTTTCCTCTAAACAATTTCTTCATGGTATCAGAGCCTAGGAAAATCCTAAGTCTTCTCTGAGTGTCGACACCAAACCTTCCTCCCTTTCTTCCAAACCCTCAACTGGCGGTAACTCTCCATCATCCTGCCTATAGCCGCTCTTCAAGAATCAGTAGCCCTTGCCCAAAATTCATCTTCTCTTTTAACCGAGAAACCCAACCATGCCTATGGATAGCGAGATCTCATCCTCTTATCCAAATATTACCGGTTTAAACACTGAAAACTCTGAATCTGCAGACAACTCTTCTCCTCTTCCTAGACAAAGTATTTTCCTATTTCAGTTGGATTACATCAAGGATCAGCTTAAGACCAAATCTTTTTGATTTAGTCATGGATGTTCTCACTAGACATTTGCAAGAGGTTGTACCCTAGTGTATTTTTTTTTGCTGATGATATTCTTCTTGTTGATAAGACTAGAGAGGGAGTTGAAGGTAAACTTGAATTATGGAGGTCAAGCTTAGAGTCTAAAGGCTTTCGTTTGAGTAGATCTAAAAAAGAATATATGGAGTATAATTTTAGTAATAATAAATCTAGCAGAGGGATTGTGACTATGGGCGATCAAGTCATTAATAAGAATACACGTTTTAGATATCTTCGGTCTATTTTTCATAGTGATAGTGAAATAATTGGGATATTATTAGTATAATTCAAGTTGGATGGTTGAAGTGGAGGAATGTATCAGGCTTGTTGAATAGACTAGTCCCCCTAAAACTTATAGGAGAATTCTATAAGATGGTGGTGAGACCTGCAATGCTTTATGGTGCAAAATGTTGGCCATTAAAAGAGAAGCATAATACTAAGTTAAATGTTGCGGAGATGAGGATGCTTAGGTGGATGAGTGGCTTTGCTCTTAGAGGCATGACACAAAATGAGTATATACGTGAAAAGGTTGGAGTAGCTCCAGTGGAAGATAAGATTAGAGAGAGTCGCCTTAGATGGTTTGGTCATATAAAATGAAAGCCTTCCAATGACCCGATTAGTAAAGTAGATGTATTAGATTTGACTTATATTAAGAAAGGTAGAGGTAGACCTAAAACGACTTGATTAGAAAATATTAGAAATGACATTTCTTTATTAGATTTAAATAAGAATTTGACTCTTAACAAAACAGAATGGACAATAAAGATTCCTGCAACCGACCCTACATAGTGGGATAAATGCTTGATGTTGATGTTGTTCTAAGCGATCTTCTCCCATTCATTATATATATATATATATATATAGGTTCACATATTACAACCTCGTTTCCTCTAACAACAATGCCTCCCTCGGCATTGTCTACTTTGACTAGGCATCCACCTCCTATACAGCTATCTTTTTCTCAAGTTTATATCCTAAAGGCATACCCTAAGGCACTAAAAGATATTAAGTGGAAACAAACTATGGATATTGATGTATTTGCCATGCCAAATCAGTATACACGGGATGTAGTTGCCCCTCCTCCTTGGTGCCACTTGAGAATCATCTTATAGATTTCTCGAAGCATGCCTTGATTGCATATATTATTGTTTCCATATGTTCTCTCTTACATGAATTCAATAATATCACTTTCAAGAATACATAGGTTATGTACCCGTGTTTATTGGTGTTCTAGCCGAACCATGTCAAACCTTCTTTTCTCCAAATATATGGAAAACTTTATATTGTTGCAAACTATCAGTTTCATGCCCAAATTCTTGTCTGAAGTCATTGATCTTGTGTGAAATCAATGATGGGTGGTACCCAACAAAAAAAGTTTAGAAGTTGGTAAAATGTGCAATAAACACCATTGTAGAATAAACGCCAATATAGTTTTTCTATCCTCAATTTAGAAAAATTGATGTAAGGTACTCTTATTTTCAAATCCTTGTACAACTCAAACAATATTTAGCAGTTGCACAAACACTGCATTCTTGCTAGGCATCAAATTTGCCACAGATGAAATTACTGTTGAAACATTTCAAACCTGAGCTTTTTAGAGTAAGTTGTTTATTAAGGGGTATGATGCTATGTAGAAAGTCAAGTCAGATATGGCATCAAAAGTAACAGTAATTCCTACAACAATAAAATGAATTTTTTTGACAACCAAGAAAGATCATTAAAAAAGCAGGATTCTAGTGCAGTTACCACGACTAACCCACTTGATGAGACATCTGGAACAGTGGACCATATCAAAGGACCTTGATGGATAAGGAAGACGAAAGATAGATAAAACTCCTAGCATTGCAGGCAAACCACGCTCCAGGGCAAATTGTACTTGAGCTTCATGTTGATCTCTTGGTGCAACAGACATTGTCAACACATTATAATCCAGTAGTTGGTTACCAAAGCTCGCAACCTGTTTGTAGTAAACTAGTAATTAGAAAAGAAAAACCAAAGTTATTATGACACTTAATAATACTTGGAATAAATAGAATTCTGTCAAATTTGATGCAAAACATAATCTTAAGTAAATAAGAAGATGAAGCATTGCATAAAATAAACAAAAGGAGTATTTGGAAAACAAAATATATTCATACCATATCAATAGAGAAGTGGCAATCTATCTATGTCATGCACACAAACATTTCTAAATTTTTTGAAAGGGGGATAGTTGGCAAACCTGACACAGTATCTAATTTCTTTTATAATTTTCCTAGTATTGGGGTACCTAAAAAGGTATACTTGGATTAACCAACTACTGATGCATGCAATAAAACAAATTAGGGGTGTGAGTCAGGCTGACACGTGAGTCAACTAGAACTCAACTTGATTAATGGCTTATGAGCTAAACTCGATAAGCTAATGAACCAAGTTTGAGCCAACATTGACCCGAATCGTTAACTCGCGAGCTAGCTCATTTAATATAAAATATATTAGAATTTAAGAGTTCAGGTATTAAACTATTAAAAATATTTAAAAATTATTTAACTTTCAAGTGATTATTTAATATTTATCTTCTAATTTTTCAAAAAATTTATAATTATTATAATAATTACTTGAATCATAATTATTTTCTCTCTTTTTCTACAAACGAGCCCACTCATGAGCTTGTGCTCGAACTCGATTAATTAATCAAACTCAAGCTCAAGCTACGGGTAACTCAAGCTCAGCTCAACTCATTTACAGCCCTAAGTAAGGCTACAAATTTGGCTAGGGGATCAAGGGGTCTATTGAAAATTAAATCATTAATTGGCTTGAATAAAGTTGGAATTGAAATCAACAAGGAGACTTGAGCTAAGTTCAACTCGGCTCAAACTTAAATTGAGTTAGATCAAGATCATATCAACTAAGAATGAAATTGAATCAAAATGTATATATACATGCATAAACACATATGTTTGTGTGTGTGTGTGTGTGTGTGTGTGTATATATATAGTATTGATGAAAACCAAACAAAATTTTGTGACAAATCAAAATAAATGAGCAAAACCTAGCTTAAACAGTATCAAGCTTAATCAACCTAAATGCAAGCTTAGCTCATCTATAGAAGGTTTGAATGGCTTTGAGCCAATCTTCAGAGGGGTCAAATCTACACTTCAGTGTTGTGCTCATAAGTGAGACCCAATCATAGATATTTAACATGCCATATCATAGCCTTCTTTAATCAAGATTGCACTACAAACACCATTGGCCATGTATAGTCGCTAACATCACAAACATCTACAATGTTTATAATCGACATGAATGAACCATCTAACACCGTTGGCTTTGCCTTTCCTAATTGGGCAAAGAGACCTTCCGTACTAAAATCTCTCGAATTATTTGGAGGTGGACCACACTTGAACTAATTTTCTACAATGGTTTTCCATCCAAGATTTTCCACATCAAAAATCTTCCTCAACTCCCTCTTCATTTGACCAATTTTGTGTGAGATATCTGAAATAGCTAGGTTGATTCAGATTCACCCTCTTTATCTCTCTAACAACTAGACCTTCAGCAAGCAGCATTTTTCAATCCTATAGTTCATGCCACTCCGTTAATCTTCAACATGTCTTAATATATAAGATCCTACATTCATTGATTTCATCCAAATTCATGAAAATAATGATGAAAAGTAAAGATCTCAAAACAGACAAGCAGCGCCAGCCACAAAAAACACTCACTCCACATCCGATGTCTAGCACCGTACGAATCTCCCCGGTCTTCAACGGCACCAGCTTGGAAATCTGCCCCACATACGACTCCACTCCGTGAGGGAAGGACGTGCCACCCCCAGGAAAAACAAACTTATCCCCTTCAATTCTAACCCAGTTCTGATCAGCCTTGTGCACGGTGAGCTTCTTGAAGGGCACATTAGTGAACCAAACGCTGTGACGGCTCTCTGGCCACGGGATGGGAGCACGGTAGCCGCGAGGGCGAGGGACGCGACAGGGAGGAGAAGGCCGGTCGGTAAGTAAGGGGCAGTGGCGGCCATGGTGAGAGAAGTGCATTGTAGGGTAGAGGCGCTCGCGGTTGGGGTCTTGGCATGGGCAGTAGTGAGTGAAGTTGGCGGAGCAGAAGGGGATGGAGGGGAGGTAGGAAGCTGGAAGCGGGATGAGAGAATCGGCGTCGTGACGGGGGAGGAAGTCGAGTTCGGCAGCTAAGGAGGAGGAGAGGCGAGGTAAAGGGGAAAAGGGGGGAGGAATGGAGCATTGGAGGAGGGAAGGAGGCGAGGAAGATGAGAAAAGGAGAGAGGAGAAGGAGAGATGGTGTATGCCGATGAGGTAGGATAGGAAGAAGAGGATCGAGGCGAGGAAAGCGAATGCTAGGGTTTTTCCACTTGGGCTTGGGAGCATGGAGGGAAGTGTCAGCCTCGCCATTTCTCTTTTTGACCGAATCTCTGTTTCAATTTTCTACAGGATAACGGACTTTCTAATTTCTAGCCATGAAAGAGCTTTACTGGGGTTTCCCGTTTCCATTCCATTATATTAAATTTTTTGAAAAATAAATCTCACTTGAATTTTTTAATATTAAAAAATCTTTAACTTTCACATTTTAAACACTCAAGAGTAGAGATGAATAGCCGAGCCAATTTCAATTCAGAAGCTCACAAATCAAGTTTATCAAACCTCAAGTTGAGCTCAAATTAAAACTATTATATTGTACGAGCTCCAATTCAAGTTCATTTTGATTTGACTTGTTGGGTCTTGAGCCAGAGTACAAATTATCAATCCTTAATCATATAAGTCATTCGATCTCAATCTCTCATCGATTCCATTGATGCCTACTTGAGCTCAAGCTTTTGTCCCATCAGAATTGTTCTTATTTCAAATGTCACATGATGATAACCTGCCTTCTCCAACTCCTTGGAAGGTCTTTGGGCAACCAGGAGTTGAGCTGATTCTAGTTTTGATTCTTAACACAAAATTATGAGTCCAAGCCGGCTTTTTAGCCTTTTTTCTTTGATAATGGTGTTCTTGTTTTAGTTCTTTTTGTGGCCTTTTATGTGCTTTTTATGCTCTTTTTTGTTTTAGCCTAAAGCAGTTAGAGAGATTGTTCTTCTTCTTTATTATTTCTTATATATTTTTTTCAATTCTCTCTTAAACCTGTAATTCCTTTTCGATTATATTAAAGGCAAATTGCCAATTTTTCGAAGAAAAAAATTGTTAACATGTGTCCAAAGTCGGATTTGTTTTGGGGGTGCCTTAAAAAAAAATTCCATATAAAATTTTGCAATCATTGGAGAAAAAAAAATACTATGTCTCTCTCCTCTCTCTCCCCGTATCTATTGTTATTTTTTTACCCGCAACCTTTTGTTATTTTGTACTATTAAAATTTTTAAATTTTTTTACCACCATCTCTCTTATGAGGTTACCTTTTTTTTGTTGATTTTTATTACAACATCTTAAATCTTTTTTTTTTTCATTTATATTTATCTCTTTATTTATATATTTACCCATTTTAATCATTTATCTTCACAATAGCTTAAAATTTAAAATTTCTTGAATTTTTTTAATTATTTTAAAATCTTCAAATTCTCTTTTATAAGAATTTTATATAATTAAGGCCAAGAAATTACACTAAAGAAAGATTAAAAAATTTAAATTTAAATCAAGTAACTTAAAATATGCTAATTATCAATTTTTATATATTTTTATATTAATAAGATGCAATTTTTTTGTATATTTATTGCTCATTATAAAAATTTATTTAATAATTTTTTATTTAAATTAGATATAAAAATCTAAAGTTAGATATTTAAAAAAAATTAAAACTCTAAAGTTAATTTCAAACTCGAATGAAAAAGTTTGATGGTGTTTTTCAAATTAAAAATTTATATCCCCACTGATAAATAATCCTAGCTTCGCCACTGCATGTCTCATTAATGTCTTTTCCTCAAACTCCCATCAAGACTTTTCCTTGATCATTGCTCAGATTCCCCTCTTCCCTTCTTGATATGAAGTTTGCCTTTGGTGTTGTCAAATCATGCATTATTTTTTTCTTATTTGGATCTCATCTAGCTTTATCTACCTATTTATTAAACATAAAAATATTCATAAAATATCTATTTATAAGGGCAAATTATTGCGTCCGGTGTCGCCACATCACCAAAATACATCAGGATCCAGTATATTTGGGTGACGTGACATCACTGGATTGGATGTCCGAACATCCGATGACTGGACGCAATAATTCACCATTTATAAGACACTTATTTTGCTAGTAGCCACTTGTATAAAGCTTATAGAGAATTTATTTCATTTTAATAAAAAAATAATGACTCGATACAAACAAAAATATGTCAACTGGTCCCTTACTGTTATGTAATTACATGTGAGGCTTGAAACTCCAATAATATTAAGTTCCTAAAACTAAATCATTAATTACCAAACAACTTTTTTTTTTTGGGGGGACAAGGAGTATCGGCATTCGGCCACTAATCTCCCTGGTCGACCTAGCATGCAACCCACACCAATTTACACGGGCTGACACTTAAGGCTGTCACGAAGCACCGAGGGGATTCGAACTTGGTACCTGGCCTTTGGCCAGCCAAGTCTCACCACCAGGCCACCCCGTGGCGGGTATTACCAAACAACTGAATCTGTGTTCTGCTCATTTTTCTTTATAATTTAACATATAATAAAATATAACTAATATCGTCGAAATATATTATTTCATTTATTTATGCAGCGGTCTTGCTAGTGACGTCAAAAATAAATCGAGGAATCCCAGACAAGCAAAATGAGAAAGGCGTAATATAATTGGATCTCTAAAATAATACAGTGCGTTTACTGCCCAAATAAAAACAATACACTGCCGATTGACAATTTAAAAAAGTAGAGGATTGTAAATTTTGATAGTCACAGAAAGAATGAAAATCAAACTCCTCATTGTATGTAATTCAGGATGATTGTGGATGATATCAGTTTGATTCCATTCACCATCTTCTATGATAAAGAGATCTGCAAGGAACAAAAACTTGGAACTCTCAACAGGAAGAAAATATCAAACTCAATAGAGAAATCTACTTTTGATATCAATGGAACTTTGTCCGGAGAAAAGTATAAAATACAATAAAAATTCAACATAGAAAAATGTTTTTGATATCAATGGAACTTTGTCCAAACAAAGGAATAAAATAAAATAAAAAAATCAACCTACTGCGACATTTTTTTTATTAGAACAAGGATATTTCTCTCTTGCTCCCCCTCCTTTCCTCTTTGGAGCTATTATTCTGTGCGGACACCGGACGGGAGAACCGTCTGGTTCTGCGCTTATTACAGACGGTACATTTTTGGGACGACATAGTGCATTTTTATTTGTCTTCGGATGAATCCAGACCCGCACGTAATGATTTCTCCCCTCTTTTTGGGCTACTCGATACTCGTAAGAGGGGCCACCACCTAAGAACTCAACACCAAACCACACCAAACAATGCCCAAACGCCATGTGAATAGCGATTACTCCTGTAGCAATAGCAAACAAGAAACTTAAAAAAGGTTTTTATCCTACTCGTCTGCCCGAATCCTTCATAGTAGTTATTTTGGTTGCTTGGTAGCATTTCTCTCCCACAGTCCCTCCAAGCTTCCGTTGCATTGAGAAGCATGTTTCAATCAATATTTTTGGAAATCTTCAACACCCTTTTCAATACAAAATATGAATTTGATGATCTCTTCAGTTCTCTCTAGATTTGGCTATTCCTCCCTCCCTATCTCCATGTAAACTACCACAAACTCCTCCCTGATTGAGGTGGCATTTAAAGCCAAGACCCTTTTAATAGCAATCTTCAGAAATTTTATCGGTAACTTAGGCTTTGTTTGGGACAGCTTTCTTACTGCTTCGACTTTCTAGTACAAAAATTTTAATTTTTTTACTAAAAAACCGTTTTAAGAGGCAGTAAGAAAGCCATCCCAAACGAAACCTTAATATAGCTGGTGAACCTGGCCTAAGCCAGTTACTTGAAGGAGAAGAGGTGGCCAATTCAATCTCAAGCTTGGGTAAACTTGTTAAAATCCAACAGTTTTGGGGATCTAAGGTACATTTTAGTGTATTAACTTGATTTGGAATTGGGTTGTATGTGGATTCATTCACGTCAAGGAAGATATCTCCAAGGAATATTAGAATCTTGCTAATTTGTTTCCTTTACTGTAATATCTGCTTTCCATACTTAGAATAGAATATTGAGTAGGATTGTTTCTTCGATCCTTAAGTGAATATTTCTACATTTTTTGTGGGGGGAAATAATATTTCTACCTTATAAATTGAGGCCTTCGTATCCCATTTTTCTAAATAAGATATGAAATGACAGTTTTTTGGATGAAAATTTTAGCAAAGGCAAGCAGATAAAAAGAGGAAAACTAGAGTGGTTTTTAAGTGGGTTTTGGGTTTTGATATAAGTTTTGTTGGGGTTAAGACCAGAGTTTAGGCCTTGAGGGTAAATGTTTATGTGAAGCACAATGGGGTAGAAGAAGAAGAGGGATGGAGAGGGAGAATGGGAGAGGAGAACGAACACACTGGTAGAGAAAATGAATTTGATTGTCTTTACAACAGGGATGAGGGTGCATTTTATAGCCACACTTTAATGTATTTGTGTAATTGTGTTAACTGGAATTTACAAAAATAAACCCCAATACTAAAAAAATAAAATCTTGACACAATAAAAAACCTAAGGGAATTAAAAGGACCAATACAATAGTTATGTTTCTCAACTAGCTTCTATCTTGGGTTATTAGGTGAAGTCCCTCGAAATATCTTAGTGCTGCTATGGGTTCTAAAAAGATTCAAAATTCCTTAAGTAGACTATCGATTGATAAGATTCAAAGTAAAGTTGCTAGTTGGAAAGTAGATTCTTGTCTAAAGATGAGAGACTCACTCTTATCAATATTGTTCTATCTCATATTAAATTTTAATTTTTTATTTTCTATTTTTCTTTGGATTCCTACTGGGTGATTAACCAAATTGATGCCTTAATAAGAATTTCTTCTAAAAGGAAACTGAAAATGGAAAGGCAATGAATTTGATCAACAAAGTCTGTTTTTTAGGCCCAAAAAATTCGGTGGTTTTGATATTCTTAAACATAAGACTTTTAACTCTCTTTTTGGGAAGAATTTGAAAGTCTAGTCAAGCGGATTATGAATTCTTTGTTGCCTTGTTGACAATATCATTTATGTTAGCATCTTAAACATAAAATATTAAAATCATTTGAATTTTTGGTGCAAATATCTACCTTTCCTAAATGTTAAGAAAATCGTCTTCTAAATTTTTAGAATATTATCTTGGAAAGTGACCAATTGCACTCTATTAAATTTTGGAAAGAAGTTCTGTATTCTCCTTAGCAGTTAAATTTTAACATCTCTTTTAATTCGCTAGGAATGTTGATTGCTATGTTTTCTCTTCATGTAATTCCAATGTTGGTTGGCACATTCAATGGCATAGAAATATTTCCCTTGCTTTCCTTAATGATGTGGAACATCTACGTTCTCTTCTTACTGGTTTTGATCTGAAAGTATCCAGAGGCATACCTACCTCATGGGCATCTTTCTTTTCCTACTATGTTAAATCTCTTTAAAATTTTCCCACCGATGGTGGTAATATCTCCTATTTAATTGTATTTGGAAGTCTATAACTTCCAAAAAAGTTAATTGATCTAGACATTGTTTCCAAGCAAAATTCCTTAAAAATATGTTAGAACGTCCCAGGAGGGGCCAATCCAGTCGATCCAGGAGGGACTGGCCTACGTATAGACCAGACAGAAGCCTGGTTCCACCCAGGCCTGGGACGCCCCCCTAGGGTGGGGTCCACTTGCTATTGAAGAGAGAGGAGGGGGTAGGTGAGAGGGAAATTTGAATTAGAATGGCTATTTCAGCATTTTACTCAAGCCACAAGCCCAGACACTTCCTGCGGCTAGTGGGTATTACTTTTCCCTCACATAGAGATCTCACCAAAGTTTTTTCAAGACAAGAGTGCAGAAATTTTTCTAAATAATATTCCATCCTCCCTTCAGAAGATGAAGAGGCTTTAAATAGTCAACATACAATGAATAAAACAAAAGACAAACATGCCCCTAGGGCTTACATAGAACTACACCCTCAAGTGAGAGTAAAAATGAAAAAAACATGCATAAATAAATTAAAATAAAGTGCAACGATCATGGTTGTTGATCTTCGGTTCATCCTCTGATAAACTTTCACAGTTGGATGTCCTCATCACATATATTATATGTGGAAGAGGTTACGAGGTAACATATGATTTTTAGGTAAATTGATTGATACAATTTATTAAAAATTTATTTGAAGACTATAGAGATTTAGATGTGAAGTGTAGGTAATCTACAAACGAAGAAGAATTCGAGGTGTCAGATTTAAAAAGATAATTCGCCAAGGAGGTAAGTAATACAAGTTTAAATTAAAAAGTATATGTTGTCATTTAGTAGACACGTATGCTAGTTTTTTACGAAATTTTAGGGAAATTATTATTAAATGGGAATGATGTTATGAATACATATTCATAACCAAGTATTCATGTATGGGCAACCACATGCAAATTTGAATGATTCAGTCTTAAAATAAAATGTAATATGATTGTTTAATACTTTTCTTAGTTCATAAGATTTTGGAAACAAGTTAAATTCTTTATATATCGCACATCAATTCTCTTTAAGCAAACGGCATAACATAATGTTATGAAAGTATGCAACTATATAAAGCAAGTATGAATTACAAATATTTGAAGTCTACATAATATCAAATTAGGAAAGCTTGCCTATAAAATAACATGATACTTGTGATTGCAGGTGGGGGAAAAGATACCCCATATATGATACCTGCATTGCAAGTGAGAAAACGTCAGTAAAGTTTACTAGATCTTTGGCGCCCACCATATTTGGTGGAAATGATTTTATCATTAAGTATTGCTTCAAATTTCTCCGCATTAGGTAAGTAGGGATATTTGGGAGTGGAGGTAGGCTGGGGTTCTCACTAGATAGGGTCACACAAGGCTCAATATTTAGTGGATTTGTGGGGTTAAACTCTGGCCCCTTAAAGGCTATTTGATCTTCAATGTTAAACGTAGGATTAATGTTAAAACCTTCATGAAGATCTAGCACAGGCATTACTATTTATTTTTGAAATTATTTTAAAAGATCTCGCACTTCTAGCATGTAACTTTTTAACGGTCCCTGTGGGAACCGTTCCGGACAAATCTGTACCATTACAAAATCTCTAACCTCGAATTCTTTAAATCTTTTCTTAAGATCTGTATTAAGTTTATAATTAGCATTGCTTTGTTCAATCTTTTTATTAATTTTCTTATGCAATTCCTAGAGATGAGATGCAGATGCAAATGCAAATGCAGACTCAAATGTTCTTAACTTAGGATACATAGGGATAAAATTCATAGGCTGTTTAGGTTGGTACCCATACACAATTTCAGGAGGACTTAGACCTATGGTTCGATTAACAGAGTTGTTATAGATGAACTCAGGTGTAGAAAGTTTGGAGTCTCAATCACGAACGTGTTCTCCTTCCAAGGTCCTTAGGAGGTTACCTAGACTCATATTAACAACTTCAATTTATCCGTCAATTTGGGGATGAAAAACGATGGGAAACTGAAGTTTTGTACCCATTTTATGCCACAACATTTTCTAAAAATAATTAGTGAACTTGATATCTCGATCAGATACTATAGTTTTAAGTAAGCCATGGAGTCTAGCAATCTCTTCAAAGTATAGTTTCGCAATACAAGAAGCATCAAAAGTTTTGAAGCAAGAGAGAAAATGAGCCATCTTAGAAAAATGATCAACTACTACACAAATTGAGTCATGCTTTCTAAAGGTCTTCGGTAATCAAAGGACGAAATCCATGCTTACGTCTTGCCAATGGCAATTGGGTACCGGGAGGAGAGTGTAGAGACCTGTATTCTGTTTGCGCCATTTAGCTAACTGACAAGTGTGACGCTTTTTCACCAATTTACTAACATCACGTTTAAGGATAAGCCAATAAAATCAACATTCAACAGAGGTAATGATTTTCGTTTGGCCAAAGTGTCCAGCTAAACTTCTAGCATGCAATTCTCAAACGAGGAATTCTCGTAGTGAAGTGTTGGGAATGCAGAGCTTTTGTGACTTAAACAGATATCCATCTTTCAATAAGAAATCATTGATTACTCATTCACTTCCAGTCGTTAGTAGGGAATATATTTCCTTAAAGTCAGGGCAGCTTTATAATCTTCTTTAATACGTTCGAATCCAATCACGTCAGCCCTCATTTCTCGCGTTAACATCATACGACGACTTAATGCATCTGCTGCTTTATTTTCAGAACTTGCCTTGCATCTGATCATACAGGTGTATTCTTGCAAGAACTCAACCCAACGGCCATGTCAATCATTGAGCTTTTTTTGGGAGTTTATGTATCTCAAAGCCTCATGATCAGATAAGATAAAAAATTATTGCGAGAGCATGTAGAGTCTCCAATACCTAAGGGATTGAATAATGGCATAAAATTCTTTGTCATGGATAGATTATCATTGTCTAATGTCATTCAACTTCTTGCTAAAATAAGTCACGGGATGTCCTTCTTGTGTGAGGACTCCACCAATATCAATGCCAAAAGCGTCAGAATTTACTTCAAAGACTTTAGAGAAATCATGTAGGCACATGACATGGGCTTCTACCATTCTCGTCTTGATCTTTCCAATAGCTTTAGAGGCAGGTATGGCCCATTAAAATTCTCCATTTTTAAGACGGTTAGTTATTGGGGCTACAATGGTGCTTAAGTTCCTAATAAACCTCCGATATAATGTGTCAAATCCGTGAAAACTCTGAACATCTCTAATATTTTTGGGTTCAAACCACTCATTGATCGCACGCACCTTTTCAGGATCAGCTGATATTCCGTGGGAATATATAATAAATCCAAAAAAGATAACACTATTTCTTAGGATTTGCATATAATTGTTCTTTTCACAAGACCTCACAAACTTGCTTTAAATGATCTAAATGTTATCCAACTAAATTGATATAGATCAAAATATCATCAAAATAAACTACTACAAATTTTCTTAAGGGGCGGAGGCCTTGGGTCATCATCCTCATAAAAGTACTAGGGGCATTGTTAAGGCCAACAGGCATGACCATCTATTCATATAAACCATAGTCTTAAATGCAATCTTCCATTCATCACCTGGACGGATTCTGATATGGTGATATCCGCTCTTTAGATCAATCTTAGAAAAGAGGGTAGCTCCGGTCATCATGTTTAGCATATCATCCAAACGGGGAATAGGGAAATGGTACTTCATCGTGATTTTGTTAATTGCGCGACTATCTACACACATTCTCCAAGAGCCATCTTTTTTGGGAGTCAAGAGTGCAGATGGGCTTAAACTCTCCTTAATGAATCCTCGTTGTAGTAAATCATCAGGTTGCTCTTTCAACTTAGCATGCTCTCCCGGATTCATATGATAGTGAGGTAGGTTGGGTAGGGAGGCTCCAGGTACTAAGTCAATGGAATGTTGGATATCCCTCAAAGGGGGAAGTTGGTCGAGTAGATATTCAGGGAACACGTCAGCAAAAATAATAAGAAGTGGTTTGATTTCTTCCGGGATTGGTTTTTCCTTTTCCATAATTGCTTCCCTTGCTACTAAGGCATACAAGGGTGATCCATGACAAAGTTTAGCATCTAATTCTTTTGTAGTTAAAAGCTTTAAGCCCTTGCTGGGTTTAATGGGAGTGGGTTTAACTTCATCTTTAATCGGCTTGGGATGGGAGGGTAAGAGTTTGATCTTCTTGCTATCATGTTCAAACATGCATGTGTTTGTTCTCCCATAAATATGGACATCGTTGTCAAATAACCATGGGCGACCAAGAATAATTTGACCCACATTCATAGTTAAAACGTCACACCAAATCTTCTCCTTGTATCCCCCGAACTCTATGGGATAAGGCTCATATCCTTAACTTCCAATGCAGTCGAATTGATCCAAGCAATCTTATAAGTGTTCGGGTGGGGGGTCGTTTTCAGGTTAAGTTTGAAAATCATGGTGATAGAGACAACGTTAATACAGCTTCCACTATCGATAATAACCTTACAGTTCTTGTTACCAATTTTGATAAAGTTGTGGAATACAGAAGTTCTGCGCCAGTCGTCACTCGGCTTAAGTTGAGACAAGGCACACCTAACAACTTATATTTCTACGTGATTCATCTTTTGCAAGCAGTGAATCACAGCGGTGTCCTCACACAAAAGAAATCTTCCTCGTCATCAATGTGATGAATTAGTTTGGTGTCAGGTTCTTCCTCATCATCGATAACTTTCTCAATTATGGTGACTTTATAAGGGCTGAAACATTGTGAGGCAATATGTCCATACCCATGACACCTAAAACACTTGGTTCCAGAGTTATTTTTGGGTGCCTCATGCTCAGGAGTTTTACTCTTGTAGTCAGGGCGGGGTTGGAATTGACCTGCAGTGGGTCGACCAGTCATAGAGGTGGGAGGTTTGTTTTGAGGTTGATTGGAGGAAGTTTTAAAAGGAGGGGACGGGAGTCTAGTTTTCTAGAATGGATTGAGTCCTAGATTCTTCAAGGTCAAGCACAAGACTGTAAGCGACTTCCATAGTAGTAACTATTGTGAAAAGTTCGGTACGAAGGTCTTCCCTAAGGCCAGCTCTAAACATGGATAGAATTTGGGCAAGCATAGTGGCCTCTTCGCCACTACAACGAATCATGTAATTTTCAAAGGCAGAAATGTAATCTTTCACGAGTTTACTACCCTGAGTCAGTTTATTCCATCTATCTAAGAGTCTGGGTTATAGGAATGAGGGAGGTACTTTTGCTTGAGCTCTTGTTTCATAGATCGCCAGTCCGTGATAGGGTATTCGCCTCGAACTTCATGCATGTTTTCTAGGTTCGTCCAGTATTGACTACCTCTTCCAGTAAGCTTCATTTCAACAAACCTAACTTTTCGAGCTTCCGAAATATTATACCACTTAAAATAAATATCCATCCCTTTAAGCCAATCCAAAAAATATTGGGGGTCGAGGGTGCCATCAAAGGAAGGGGCATCTATGCGGATATTCTTATGTAATTGAGCATCATTATCTCTCCAGTTTGGATCATGACCTATGGGTTCTTGATTGGGCCGATGATGGTTATGACGGTAAGGGTCTCGTGGAGGTCCGTTATCAGCTCATGCCTCTTCAACATAAAGGGAAGGAGGCCTAGAAGGGGTATACATCGGCTGGTTTCCTATTCTTTCAATGTGGTCTAAACGTTCTCCAGCTTTTCGTCTAAAGTCAGCTAACTTGCCTTGAGTTTCTCTTATATGTTGGGTCACAATTCCTAACTGGCCTACAATTAAGTCTAAAATACGCTGAATTTGCTCGGGTTCCATTGACTCAAATTAGGTAGATAATGCATACACAATGTAATGTAAATATATTTTATGGGAAGGCAAATGCTACCTAAGACATCTACTAAATGCGTATGTGGGATCCTAGAATACAACTGCTACCATGCTCTGATAAAAAGATGATGTTAAACAAACAGCGAATTGCAAGAATTTAATAAAATTTGTTAAGCTTGCCAATATTAAAATTAATGTTTCACAAGATTAGATTCTAGGATTTCTTAATTATTGTTTTGCTTTGGCATGCGGTTACACAATAGATTAGAAGGGAAATTTAAAATAACAACAAAATTATAATAAAGCTAGATGTGCAAGTAATAGAAATCCAACAGTTAACAATTAGAAAGTTCACCTTGAGTTTCCCGCATTCACACTCTTGAGGCTACTAGTGGAAGAATAATTTCAGCAAACCTAAGGATGCCACCATAAGACAGAAAACGCTTAAAGTATCGCCCAAAGGAAATTTATCCGGAGGGGAAAAAGTCGATGTTCATTGATGGCGGTCATCAAAGAGAAGATGATCCGATCGATGTAGTCATCGACGGTGTGATGGATCTCTAAGTTGATGTCGAAGAAGGGTGATCTCAACACATCTACTCATCCTTGGTGATTGTAGATGAATCCATGGTCTTGTTCAGGATTGGCCATTCATGAGGAAGTAGGCCGGGGTTGTGTATCTTCTTCCTTGGATGGTATATGAAGCAAGCAGAGGAGATGTAAGGGAGGGAGGGTGTGGGGTGGTCGGCTACAACTTGGAGAGAGCTAAATCTAAATTCATTTAGGGTTTGGTTTGGGAGAGAGAATAAATTCAAAATATGAAATTTCATCTCAGATTTTAGGGTTGGGAGTGAGGGAAATAATTTGAATTTGCTCTAATTGAGGAATAGGGGGGCGGCACCTTGATGAGAGGGACTTTGATTGGGAGCATTAATGGGGAGGAATTAATTAAGAGAGAGAGAGGTAGGGGGTTGGCCAAAGAAGAGAGGGGAAAGGTGTGTCCACATTCAATGAATGTGTCTACATGCAACGAATGTAGGATTTGGAATTAAATCCAAATTAATTTCAGATTGGGAGCAATTAGGGGAAGCTTCCTAAAATCGAATTATTAATTAGGAAAGATTTTGAAATTCAAAATTATTTGAATTCAAATTAAGAGACTTTCCAAATTAATAAGAAAATAAATTAGGAAAGTATTAAAGAGGCAATTGGAATTTGAAATCAAGGGAATTGTGGAAGAGTGGGTCGGCGGCTAGGGTTTGGCCTAGGTAAGCCGATGGCTTGGGGAGGGGCCAGATCTTGGGGTTTCGGTGGGAGGAGGGTTGGCGGTGGGGCTTGGGTCGTGGGGTTGGGTGATGTGGGGAGGGAGCCGGCGGTTTGAGGTGGAGAGGGGAAGGAGGCTGGCGGTTTGAGGAGGGGGAAGGAGGCCGGCTATTTTGGGGAAGGTGGGGAGTAGGCTGGCAGCTAGGGAAGAAGAACAAGAGGGAGGAAGGTAGGGAAGGGAAAACCGAGAGCCCGAACACGTCCTGCGGCTGGCAGGAGTTGCTTTTGCCCTCACCTAGAGACTTCACCTCTCTCTAATGCTCTCAACACTCAAGAAAACAAGAAAGTAGAAATTTTTATTAATCAATCATCATCCTAATACAATAGCAAGGGCCTCCATATATAAGCCTCAAAATAAAAGAAACTCAAAGACTAAAATGCCCTCAGGACTACAACACAAACTAATCCATCACAGGAGTACAATGGTAAAGACTAAAACATAAAAAAATAATTACATAAAATGCATGACAAATAAAAACTCCTAATCATAGCCGTCGATCTATGATTCCTCCGATGATAGATGCGTCAGAATCTTCTGCTAATGTCCTCATCAGTTTAAATGTAATGAAACATTATGATTTTCTAGGTAGCTTTGTAAGTATTGTTTTGATGTAATTGAAATTAGTATATGCTTTAGTTCATTCAATAGATGTAATTGTCAATGGATGTTTTATGCAACTATTCAAATGATGAAAAGTATCATATGTTGAGAAAGAATGAATGTTATGTTAAATTCTGTGGCACTCTACGTTACTGATAAGGGGTATCATGGGGTGTTACACAAGTCTTTCCCATTCCTGATCATCAAATAGAATTTTTTTTTGGCTTACTTTCTCTCAAAGAAAACAATTATTATTTTCAAAAACAAATTAAAAAAAGTTATTTGATTATGTTTCAATCATCCTACAAAGAGTTTACTTGAAAACAAGGAAATGAGCATCACATTATTACCTATATAGAGATGAAATAAAAAAGAAAACAGCATAAAAGTTGCACCTGCTTTTTCTTTTTGGGCCGTCTTTTCCGACGAGCTTTATGAACATCAGAATTTGAACTCAGATTGCTAGTTTGGTCAGCATTTAACAATCTATGACCTCTATGGATGGTTCTGCTTCTCTTATGGGGAGCACTACTGAATGTTGACAGTCTAGTCTTTTCTTCAGAACGAAATCTACTGGGTGGCAATGAATGAGGTGGTCGGCTAAGGATTCGCTCAGATATACTTCTCTAAATAATGTCAATTTTTTATTAGGATTTTGACTAGAAAAATAAAACATAACTATATTTAGAGGCATACATGTAAGAAAAGGGAAAAAACTAACGAACCAACCTGATTTCTTTCATCACTGGACATACTAGATGTTGCTTTACCAGATGCACAAGAAGTTGTCTCTCTATATAAAAGCAACATAAAATTCAAATTGAAAAATAAACATATTTGACAGAGTTATATCAAAAAATTAAATCTTAATAAAATTGAATCCAAAATCAATAAACCTAAACTATAGAGAAGAGTTAAGCCTCTGATACCTTAAGAGGAAATTACTAATACTATCCAAGAAATCGCTTATGAACACAAAACAATAGAAGCACAATTACATATAATACCGTAACTCCCAAAGTTTTAGGATATTTTAATTCTTTGGGGATACCATATTGAATACAACATGCAGCAAGCATAGATAAAAAAATTAGAGCAAAATAGTTGGACAGCGTATCAGATGTGCTGCATGGTGCGCCTTTTTAAAAAAAAAAAAATCAAGAAAGTCATTACAATATACAAAATTGCCAAATGAGGCTTATATGTCGTAATGCATGCAATGCAAAAGAAATTCCAACATTACAGTTGGACATTATATTTGGTAAGCAAATGGAGTATCCTATTCAAATTTTTAGAAAGCAATACTGACATAATTTAGAAAAAAGACACTTGATAATGCAATATACAAGTTAAGTTTAGAGAATAATGATAATAAAAGCAATGCTTTTATGTATAGACTACATTACTATTCTAAATGGAAAAAGACGAGTCATCAAACAATTAGTTTTTTTGGCAACAAATTCAAAAATGTTTTTAGATCATTGATGTTGATCCATCTATAATATAGGAAAGGCTCAATGCATACACCCTTCCCAAGAAAAATAGTATTTCTATTTAAATTATAAAAATTAAAATTATTAAAATAGTTCTACTTGTGTAAAATACACTAAGAGTTATAATTGGCTTGAGTACTTCAAGGGACCATCCAATAGTATTAATTTATATGCTTGATGCATGGATGGATCATTTGAAAGTTTACAAATTTGGTTTCCCAGAACTCCAATTATACAGATTAAGACATCATTATTGATTTTCTATTCGATGCTGTCTGAAAGAAAAACAAGCCAAAATAAATTGTGAGGAAAAAACAATTATTTTGAGTGTGTGTGGAGGGATGAGAAAAATAAATCTAGAATTAAAAATGAAAAGATCCTTCCCTTTTACTCATGGGTATAAGTCCTTTCAATTAAAGGGAAAAGGGCTTCCTAACAATCCATAAATATCACTCTCTCTTTCTTCGATGTTACTGAAACGAAGCATAAAGCAAGGCATTTCCAATTTATCTAAACCAGACAACCATAAGCTCAATGAGCTTCAACAGGTGAAAGGACTGACAAGTAACCATATATTTTGGGTATCAAAGACATCTACACAAGAAAATTCATGGGACTCTTCATTTTCCTCAATGAGATAAGCATATCAAGTTCAAAGACAGTGCTTAACAATTTCCTGAGTTGGACAATTTTCAAAGGATCACCCTCTTGCTCATGATTAAATAACATGCTATTGATGCCTTCTAAAGGACACTTTGTGGTATATATATATAAACATATTGACCTAGCCTTGGATGTGTTATTTTCAAACCACCTCAAAGATAACTAATCATAAGTCCCTGTCATTTATACATCGAAGAGAATTATGAGGAAGGGGGGTTGGCTAATCCCGATTGCTCAGATTTTTGGTTACACCTCTGAGGAAGACTTCTTTCTCCATCTTCAGAACTTTGCTCAAGCTCAACCAAAATGACGAGAGAATTCTCAAATGTAGAAGAATTTTCCCATCCATACTAACTACGTATTCCTATAAAAGACTTCATTCATTCCAAACTAAGTTCATTTAATATCCAATGTTATACTATCAAGTGCGCACCACATAGAATTTTCACTCTTCAATTTTGTCAAAACACGAAAAAGCCCTTCTTAACTCATTCAAGCAACTCTTTAAACTATTATATCAATTGAAATTCAAAGAAACAAAGAACGGAAAGAAAACAAGGGAAGTTCATAATAAAGAGCTTTCCACATTGAGTTAAAGAAATAAATTTTAAAATTTTAAAATTCAAATTTACAAAATTTGAACTTTCAACTTTAAACGTGAATATAATTTAAAATATTTTAAATCGTGATTTCTTTAATTATGCATGGTTGATGAAGCTCTCTTAATGTTTGATCTTGATCTTGATCTTATGATGAGATCATCATGGCTATAATGTCATGATGAATTCTTGATATTGCTCTAGGAGTAGGGTCATCACAATCCACTGCTCGTTTTGAACAATTTTTCTTCATGTTATCTTAAGTCTCCATTCTCCTTTGTAATCTCCCGAGAACTACTTAATGCATTTTCTATCATTCATTGTGCATGCCCAAATCATCTAAACAAAAAAAAAAAAAAAACAATGAGTCCCCTCTCATTTACACATCTAAGAGACTCACAAGGATTGGGTTGGGTCATCTTAAGTGATCAGTTTTTTTGTGACACCACCGAGGAAGACTTCTTTCACCATCTTCAGTGCATCGCTCAAACCCAACCATGATGACAAGAGTGTTCTCATATGTAGTAGTGTTTGTCCATCCAAACTACCTTCATCTTCCTATAATAGACTTCATGCATTCCAAATTGACATTATTTAATATCCCATTTTATGCATGCCCAAACTATATAAGTTCATTTTAAATCTACCTTAAAAAAAGCTACTACATAGTCCATCTCATCTACACATTGCGAATGCTAATGAGAAAGGGGTTGACTTTTCCCAAGCAATTAGATTTTTGATGGAATTACTAGGAAGACTTCTCTCTCCATCTTTGGAGTATTGTTCATGCTCAACTAGGATGGAAAAAGATTCTCAAATGCAGCCAACTCAAGTCTTCCATCATGGTTCAATAACTTGACCTGAAGTTGTGATGTCAAGTTGTGTTGAGAGTCTATTGAGTAAGGGGTTGAGCTGGTCTTTAGTCCTTTTCGTCGGTAGTTTATTTTTATTTTTATTTTTTGCTTCTTGTGGGCGAAGGGTATAGGCACCCCTATATTTTTTGCTCGCATCATTTGGTATCAGAGCAAGTTAGGAAGTCCTAGATTGTATTTGTCAAGTTGTAGTTTGTCAAATTTTATTTTGGTTGTCAAGTTTTGTTTTAGTTTGTCAAGTCAAGTTGTGTTGAGAGTCTATTGAGTCTAAGCTTAGGTTGATTTTTTTAGTTTTTTTTTAGTCCGTCAAAAAATGGAAAATATCAAAAATATGGCTACATTTAAGGAAGAAAGCGATCAAAATAATCCTGATGTCCCACTTCCATTGGACAGATGGATTCCTACAGAAGGTGACTCAACGGATCAACTTCAAGATCGTCTCTACAAACTTCAGTATTCATACATGATGGAATTTCGAAAACTTCTGGATAGGTATCCTACATCTGAACTGAATCCTTTCTGGTTAAAGAATCTCTTTCTAGTTGTTCTGGAACAATTAGGAGATTCTCTGGAAGAAATACGGGGTTCTGCTTCTGGTGGCAACATGCTATTGGGTGGTGGTCCCGCTTATGGGGTCAAATCAATACGTTCTAAGAATAAATATTGGAAGATCAATCTCATCGATCTTGTAAGTATCATACCAAATCCCATCAATCGAATCATTTTTTCGAGAAATACGAGAAGTACAAAAGTATCACATGTTCCTATGTGATCAAAAATTCGAGAAGTACAAAAGGTATCTACAACAACAGTTCGAAAAGGAACAAGAAAAATTTTGAAGAGATTTGGTGAAAAACTCAAAGAGCTGGATGAACAGCATGCACCTTCTCAAGGGAATCAACAACCAACTCATCAGGAGCTGAGTTCGCAAGAAGGGGAGTCTGATGTAGACAGGGGGGGGGGGGGTCAACTCATGTCAAAAATAATTAGATTTTTTGCTTCCCTTGAGTCTACTAGCTCAATCAAAATTGAGCTGAAATTTTAGCTCATTTATGAGCTGGTCTTTAGTTCACTTATTGAACTAAGGGTTAGCTCATTATTCGCTATGATTTTAGCTCATAGTTATCTTATATTAAATGTTCTTTTTATGTTTTTTATGTTTGTAATCATGTTTGTCTCTTAGAATTCCAAACCGGCCTTTGGAATTCCAAGATTTACTTTTCCCATGAGGTGGCTCCTTGGCTTCCTCCATGGCCTTTAGTATTTTGTGCATTTGCCCCCTTGGATTCCGGCCGGCTACTGGTTTTCCCGTGCCTGGGCTCTTTCCCGTGACCGTGCCCCTTGGTTCCGGGCGATCTACTTGGTTCCCGTGGATGCCTCTTCGGTTGCTTGGTTTGGGATATTTTTTAGGTATTTTAATGCTATGTGATGTTTAGAATTCCTATGGGAATTTATTAGGTGTCTCTTGGTATTCCTCTTTCATACCTATAAATATGGGAGGACTTGTAATGTTTTAAAAAAGTGAATGAAATGTTATTTTTGGAAAAGCTATAACCTGCGGGTTTGCTTCGGAAATCCTGCGGGCTCTTTCCACCCTTCTTTCTCATCCCCTCCGGAAATCCTGCAGGCTCTTTCCACCCTTCCTCTTGGCTTCTAACCTCTTTCGTCTCTCCGCAAGTGCCACTCCACCTGTATACTTCTTCTCTAAGTGAAGCAACTTTAGGGTGTCGTCAAGTGATTGAGTCAAGTTTGTAAGTCGGTTAAATTTTGCAAGATTCATTGTTGTAAGTCTTTTGATTTCTAGTTTTTACATTTTATTTGAAATGTAAGAGTTTGTTCTTCCTCTTCTCGTCTTAGTCGCATTATTTGTTTTTTGCTTCTAGTGGGCGAAGGGTATAGGCACCCCTATATTTTTTTACCCGCATCAAGTTGTAACCTCTTAGGAGAATATATATCAAAAGCCCTAGTAGAGAAGATATAATTTTTATAGGATTCCTCAAAATGGAGAAACCTAATCAAGCTTCTAAAATGAAATATTTGTAAGTGAATTTAAAAATATTGATCCACGCAGAAGACCTCCAACCAAGCTTAGCATTAGGCTAAATCTAAGCTA
This sequence comes from Dendrobium nobile, assembly GCA_022539455.1. Classification (NCBI taxonomy): domain Eukaryota; kingdom Viridiplantae; phylum Streptophyta; class Magnoliopsida; order Asparagales; family Orchidaceae; genus Dendrobium; species Dendrobium nobile. Next base: position 61,227,133 of record CM039726.1, read on the forward strand.
AAGAAACTTAAGCACACAAGTAAAAAGATATACTCTGGTCCAACAAGACTAAAGGATCATGATAAAAAGTAGGCTCTAACAATTGAATAAGAGATGCATTTCCATCGACTTGATAAGTCCAAGGTACAAGCCATGATTCTCATAGATCACAAATCCATGGGTAGAGCTAACTATACAAATTTGGCAACCATCTGTAGCAGAATTTATACATTCACTCTTCAACTAGTTCAATAAATTAAAGTACAATGCCAAGCTACAATCAGCTTAGTAAGCTTAAGGAACCATGAATAATTATCAACTCATAAACCTAAAGAGTAAAGTTGGTATGTTTCCTTAAACTCCCCTATCATACAAGGGGAAATTTGTATAAGTTTAAGGTTGCACTTAGCAGTAACAATTCCTTTAAATCATAAGTTTAAGGTCGGGCAATTTTGTTGATTCAACAAGCTCCAACAGCAAAATTACTCAACAAATCTAAAACTCAACAAGCTTAAATAATTGAGCTCGAATATGAAATCCTGCGAAAATGAAATCCCGATTCAGAAAGCTCAAGGATTGAATCAACAAATTCCTTTAGCTCACAAGCCTGTGGACGCACTACTTTGTTGATTCAACAAGCTTCAATAGCTAACTTATCACACAACAAACAAACAAGTTCCTTCCATTCACAAGCCTACAAGCAAAGCTACCTCATTGATTCAACAAACTCTGAAAACTAAGTGATAAGGACATCAGTCGGAGATTTCGATATGTGTACCATCGACGGAGTCGTAGATCGACGGCTACGATTTAGAGTCTTTACTTTTGATGTATTTTATGTTTTATTTATTTTGTATTTCAGGCTTTCTAGTTTACCCCTATGTTCTTATTGTAGCTCTGAGAGCATTTGCATCTTTCTTCTTTAGATCGACAGCTACGATTTAGAGTCTTTACTTTTGATGTATTTTATGTTTTATTTATTTTGTATTTCAGGTTTTCTAGTTTACCCCTATGGGTAATGAGTTCTTATTGTAGCTCTGAGAGCATTTGCGTCTTTCTTCTTTTCTTTATTATTAAGACCTATATATAGAGGTATTGTGCTTTGTACGAGGTTAATGAATGATTAAATAAAAATTTCAGATTTGTCTTCTTCTTGTGTGTGCACTTAAGAGAGGAGAAGCCTAGGAGAGGCTCAAACGAAGTACCCAACAGCCCCTTCGGGTGGGCTCTTGGTTTTCCCCCAAAACTTCTTCTCCTTCTTCTTTTCCGCACCACCCGAAACCCCTCTTTCTCCCACCCGTCAGCCCACCCCAACCCCCCTAATTTCACCCTAACGCCACATTCAAAATCCCTCCACCCGCCGGCCCAAATACCCTTCTCTTCTCCTACCTGATGCCATCCCTTTCCCCTTCCCATTGCCGACGGCGCACCCCACATCCATCTCCTTAATGATGACTTCAATCATCATAATTGCTTTCCTAAATTAACTCAAGCAAGAAAGGAAAGGAATTAGTATTAATTGAAATTCAATTTTGAATTTCAAATACTTTCCCTATTTACAATTCTAATTTAGGAAAATGCATAAATCTAAGTCTAACTTAAATTTAAATTAGATTTGATTTATTATTCCCCTTTCTAAATTACATAATTCATTTTGGAAGCTTTTAAATCCCTCCTCTCTAGATGCCGCCGGCCCCCTCCCTTGCCCTTGCTTTCTCTCTCTACTTCAATTTCCTAATCCCAATTTGAATTTGAAATTAAATTGCAAATTCAATTCCCTCCCAAATTACTTAAATATGAAATTAATTTCAGATTTATTCATAATCCCCTCACCCAAACCCTAAACCTAACTAGCCCACAAGCCTCCCCTCTCCTTGGCCGCCCCCTCCTCTCCCCTTGGCCGCCCCCCTCCTCTCCCCTTGTGTCTCTTGAAAAACCTAAACCTTTCATGAGTTTTAGAGCTAAGAAGAGAAGACAAACTCCCTCCTCCCATCTACCATTAGTGCATGGCCAACCCTGAGGTTGACCACGGATTCACATACAACGCTCAAGGAGAAATCGACATCTTGCTATCTCCTTTCTTTGATCCAGACTGAGCATACGAGAATTTTGTGGAAAGCTACGTCAATCGGATACTCTATCATCTCGCTGAGACGATTGACGAGCAACGACCAATAGGACATTGGCAAATCGTCGGCCAAACATCAACTTCCACTCTTCCGACTACTTCTCCGACAGACAATACCTTACGCGTCACTTGTCTTGTGGTGGCATTACTAGGGTTGCTTCAACCCTTTCTCCGCTAAACCCCAATCTCAAGAGCGAGAGTGAGGGAACTCAGGGTGAACACTTCTCGTTGTTAAGCCTTGGATTTTGTTTCATTGTCATTAGTTTAACTTTATTATTTTGTTGTTTCTTGCAAGTATCCTATTAATCTCTTTTGTAATCGCTTGCTATTACTTAGACTTCTAACGGAAATTTCTAAGAATCTAAATTGGTGAAACATAAGTTTACAATTAGCAAAGTTAAAGTTCAAATTATTGCCAAAAGCAATTCTTGTTTACTTACATGTTTCACATCACTAAGTTAGCATACAAATGCTAACTTCAACATGCGAAAACTGAGCTTGAACAAGTCCAAGGGCCAAATTGGTGAAATCTTCTGTATTACAAACTAAAAAAGCCTAAGCTGCTTTGCCAATTCAATAAGCTCCAACGACAAAATTAATACACAAATCCGAAGCTTGACAAATTTAAAAGACCAAGCTTCAACATGGAGACCTAGTTCACCAAGCCTCATGACCAAACTGATAAAACTTCTCAAAGCTCAAAATCTAATGATCAAGTAGTCTTGTTCATTCAACAAGCTCCAAGAGCTGAATTGACATGCAAATCCAGCTCAATAAGTTTCAAAGACCATGCTTAAAAATCAAACTCCCTCCTCAACAAGCCTAAAGGTTGAATTGGAAAATTTCAATCTTACAAACCCCAAGGGTCGAGCTTATTTGTTAATTTAATAAGCTCTATAAGCCAAGTCAGCATACAAATCTCAAGCTCAATAAGTTTTACAGAATGAGTTTGAAAATCAAACTTTCAAGTCAAAAAGCCTAAGGATCAAATTAGCTAAACTTTTTAGCTTACAAGCCTGAGGGTCGAGTTGCCTCATTGATTCAACAAGCACCGGAAGTCGAGTCAGCATACAAATTCCAATTCAATAGGCATAATGGTTAAACTGGCATTCACAATTCACAAGACTATAAGCTGAGCTTTTAAGTTCAACAAGCTCTAGTTGCCAGATTAATATAATATATTATGATTCAACAAGTCCGAAGACCAAGTTGGCAAGGTTCCTCAACTAATAATCTTAGAGGTCATACTATTTTGTTGACTCAACAAACTCAGTATACAAATTTAAAGTTCAACAGATACAAGTGCTAAGCTTGAATATGATGTTCCAATTTGACAAGTCCAAGAATCGAGTTGGTAAGATTCCCCAGCTTACAAACTTATGGATAGAGCTACTTTACTGGTTGATCGAGCTTCAGTGACAAAATCAGCGAAAAAAAAATTCAAGATTAACAAATCTGAAAGGCTGAATATGAACATCAAGTCCCAATTCAACAAACCCAACAGTCAAACTAGTGAAACTTACAGGTCAAAAGCCTAAAAGAGTCAAGTTGTCTCGCAATTTCAACAAACTGTAGTAGTCAAGTTAGATACAATTCTCAAGCTCAACAAATCTAAAAAACTAAAGTTGAATTAGAAATTCAGGCACAACGATCATAAAAGGCATAATTAGTTAAACCACTTAGCTCATAAACATAAGAGTCGAGCTATCTAATTAATTCAAGAAGTTCTAACAGCCAAATGGACATATAAATCTCATGCTCAACAAGTTTAAATAATTGAGGTTGAATATGAAGTTTTAGTTCAACTTAATGATTAATTGGCACCTCAACTCATAAGCCTTAGGGTTTAACTGTCAGGTCAATTAAATAAGCTCTAATAGCAGATTTGGCATACACATTCAATGGTTCACTAAGTTTAAGAAGTAGACCAACTCCTTTCTACTTGAACAAGCTCACAAGCCTAAGAGTCATATGGGCACCTCAGTTCACAAACCTAAGAGTCGAGTTGCATCGTTGGTTCAACGAACTATAAAAACTAGGATTGGCATCAATATGCTAGTTTAACAAAATTGAGAGTCAAACAAAACATCATATATACTAGAATCCAATTCAACACTCTGAAAGCAAACGAGTAAATTGACTCCTAGATTCTAGCTTAGAATTAAGATTTTGTTAGAAGCTATGTAACAAATAACTCTAATCAAAACCTCAAAGACTCAAGCCAAGCTAACATCAAAACCCACAATCAATCATGGAAGATGTAGTGATGTAGCTTGATCTTCATGCGCGCCTGTCATTATCAACCCAAAAATTTCATGCACTATGCTAGCGAATGGGACATAATAATTATGGATTATCCATAAAGATGAATCACATAAGCACATCAAGCACGCACCTTAGGTATATTGTAGTCCTCATGCCACAGGCTCAATCTCATGATTCATTTTTCCGCAAACAAACCCCACTCACCTACTATCCCCTTCTCTCACGCTAGTAAAGCCCATGCCCATCGCCAGTGTGATGAATCACCACCCTCTATGATTCCCTCTCCAACACGTGTCTGCCTCAACTCCTCACCTGTGCGCTTTCAATTGCTCCATCTCTCTTTCTTTTCCATAGTGACTTTGCTAGCCCTACATCTCCCTAATTGACTCTCGCACGCAGCCACCATACATCCCATGAAATCAGGTGAATCCATGGTTCAAACTCTAGTGCACGCTATGCTACACAGAAAGACACCAATTCTTAGCATCCCCTTCTGAGGTTTTTTCCCATGTATGCTTGTAAGAAACTCTTCTGTCATATGCCAGTGTACCTTTAGCAATAAACTCTTTTGCCACATCCCTCCAATGATTTCCATGGCCAATCAACCCTATAACCGGAGATCTACTCCTTCACACCATTATCACTCACCAACTCTCACTGCACAAAATAGTTAACCCCATTGCATTTTAACTCTCCGCCATTAGTCACCATTTAACTTCACACTACGAACATAAGAACATTCTAAATGATCACTAGCTTACGTATTTCAATTTATATACTTATCACTCATGTTAGCTATTGAATGTAGTATGATTGACTCAAAATGAATTAATTTCATGATTAGCCTATGTATCTCATTTTGGAAAGAAATTTTTTAGGTATCATGATCCTCTTGCATGATTAGTTTTTTTTTATGTTATATTTCCTTTGAAGATCAATGAATTTATACTTATCATTCAAAAGTTGGCATCATAATTTTCTACAAATAATAACTAGGTATTAAAGATAATGTATTCTTCTTGTGTTTAAGTTTAGCATGTTTTTTATTGCTCACTATTTGCATGCTAGTAATTTTAAATAGGGGAGAATTGTAGTAAGGAAGAGAAAAATCATTTGTGATTTCACAAACCTTAGAATTCATAGTGAACCTTTTGATGAAGTCAAATGGCGAGATTTGTTATGTTCATGTATATTATTGGTGATGTTAGTAGGATGCATGTTATTAGGAGAAGTATATTTATTTTATGAATCTAGTGAGAGAGAGCTTAAGTTTATATGATATTATTTTATCTCATTAGCACCAACATCAATTTTCCATCATCAAATAAGGGAAAATTGTTGCATCCATCAGTCATAATGATCATCATACTTGTTAACGGCTCATTAGGGAATTGATATGACAAACATTATAGTGTGACATCTAATGACTTGCAAGTGCTTCAAAAATTATTCATTGATTAACTAAATCATAGAGAGGATGACAAGTTCCACTAGGCTAAAGGTTGGAGTATTTGCTACCTGAAGACAAAATCAAGGTGCCTTCAAGAAGAATCATGTGCAAAGTGAAAATCTAAGATCAACAAGTCTAGTGTGTTATTTATTATATTGATTGAATTTGTTTTACCAAGTGATCTAAGGAATGATGAACACTCTGATAAAAAAATTAATTACAATTATTTTTAAGTAAATGACTACTTTAATTATTAAAAAAAGTTATAAAATGTTTAAATTATTTAGATATTAATTATAAATTAAATAGGTTATATATTGTACATATTTTTACTAGGTTCATTTTCACTTAGTAGATCCCAACAAATCCATTTTATAATCTCACTTTGTGAGGGTTTGCATAACTTCGCAAAGTATAATCCGACCCAATTTTTAGAACTCCAGAAAGAAGTTTATAGGTCCACGCAAACTTGTTAGCGAGTCACCACAAACTAGTTTAATGATTACAATGGCATTTCGTAATTAAGGCTAGCCGGGTGAGCATAATTCTTGCCCTCTTTCCTTGCAATCTTGGCTAATAAATAATGGAGACTTTGAACAACCATATAACATATGAAAGGAGGAGATTATAAGCTTAAATGGTTCACAATCATTTTGGAGGAAGACCAAATTGTTAATCATAAAGAAAATTTTCCTAGATTCTTTCAAGTAATGCACCTCTCTCTCTCAATATCATAGTTTCTAAATTGTGATTTTTATGTGCTTATCTTACAAACATACAGTAGAGATTGTGTACTTTAGATTTGTATGACTTCAGCTCTGTAAACCACCAAAGCCTTAGAAGATTTTGAAAGACAAATCATTTGTATATTAATTTTGAGTTTGTCTTGAATGTTAAGGTAGTTGTGAATGTGTTCATTAGGAATACGAGAACACGGTACATTAGCTATTCCTTTGTTAAGGAGAGGACTTCTTCACATGAGTAAGGATAGTTAAATCCTAATTTTTTGGTGCTTAAGCTAGGATGTAGGCTGATTAAGTGCTGAATATATATCATTTCCAAATTGCTCTTTAATTAGATTTATATTCTTGTACATTTAATTACTTAATAGTTTGGGTGAATGTCTAACTGAGGTCAAACAAATGTCCATACTAATCATTAACATCAAGTTTTTATAATCATCATTGTTTGTGTGGACACTGATGTGGCTTTGATGCTTGATTATTTAGGAGATTAGTTTGTGTTATTGAGCAGATTAATAAGCATCATGCTTACTAATCATATACTCACTCACTTAACTTATTCTTAATTTAATATCATAGACACTAACTTTTGCATAACTTGTAGGTTGTATCTTGCTTACAAGCTTATGTGTTAAGTTCAGTAAGTAGAATCAATATCATTGTGTTTGTATAGTTTGATTATTCACTCATTAGTATAAGATATCTTACAGTCGTTCCCGCATAATGGGATAGAGGCTTGTTGTTATTGTAGTAGTATAAAATATCATATACGCTTCATTCATCTTAATTTGGCTTGTATTTTTTGCTTGATTGTTTGATTATTTATGTATGCATGCTTATTGTGTGGTTCGAGTTGGAAAGAAATTTAAATGAAATTCAAGCATATGTTACAAATCCTCTTCATGCTCCTTGTGTGCCAACACTCTTTAATATAAGCACATCCTCTAATTGTCCATGCAAGGAGGCATTTAACATCAAACTGTAGTAGATTCCATATGAAAATTGAAGCTGTATGTTATTCATTTTTGCCACAAAAGAAAACTTTTCTTAATACTATTCCATAGGTTTGGATTATCCTTTACAATAAGCTTAGTTTTGTATCATTCTTAGGACCCATCAACTTTTTATTTTACTGTGCAAACCCATTTACATCCCACTAATCTTTTTCCATTTTGTAAGTCAACAAATTCTAATGTACCATTCTTTTTAAGTGCTCTCATTTTTTCTCTCAGAGCTTGTTCTAAGTTCTTATCCTTAAGTGTCTCTGTTAGAGCTTAAAGAAATCGATGCAATCAATTTTAGCAAGGAAACTTTTATCTTGAGTGCATAATCTCTAGAAGGACACAAAGAGATTTGATATTGGGTGCAACATCTGCTCTTCTCCTTACAACAATGGGCAAGTCTAAGTCAATTCTTGATTTATCTATAAGATCTATATCAGCATAGGGAAGAAACGAGTTTGACACCTAGTTTGGATACTCGGATTTGCCCAAGTCTTGAAATAGTTGCTCTCCTTCTTGAGTAGATAAGAAGTGGAGCTTTCCTGGTTCCTAATTCAAGGTTTTGATCAGAAACTATTGGAGAGAGATTAAACAGAAATAAAGAGAGCCATCAAACTTTCTTTCAGGTACCATATCAAGGGAAGAAAGGTGTCACAAACCCAATTCGTGTGGTTAATTCAATGAAAGAGGGCATTGTTTGAGTAGGGGTCAGGTCCAAAACATTTAGTTCTAATATGTTAGCCAATTTTGGCTATTGAACATCATGAAGAAGATGGGAGAGCTGCATTGTGGTTGGAAAACAAAACCCAAAAGTATTGTGGCATATCATGTGCTGGATCACATGGATTTTATTGAGAGCCAATAGTGAGGTATGGATCCCTTTAGCAACTGACACAAATTGATGAACCTAATTGGTGATTTCGATGAAACACTGAACCTAATTGCTGCTATGACATTAAGATAGACCTACAAGCAAATTGCCCTTTATTTCATCCGTTGCAATTTCCTTTCTAGAGAAATGCAAGTCACAATACTCAATCTTAGCTCCTAGCGGACATGAGTTGGCCGGGGCTGACTTCATCAACATGTAGATATCCCACATGGGGTAAACTGTCTTCTATGCGCTGCATAAGACATATTATGATGTTCCATACCTTGCAACCACAATGGACATTCCAAATAATTAAGTGAGAGACTAAGCCAACATTCAAATAAAACATAAATGGAAAGTTTACATTCTTATCTATTGTTGACTGTCAATAAATTTACAGCATAATCAATTCTTTCATTGATGATTCTCTGTAATAGTTAAAACATAATAGGTTTTAAATAAACAAGAACCAAGGCATAATTTCTATGTACTTTAAAGCTAAGAGAACCCACCGACAATGAAGATTGGGAAATTTTTTTGGCAAGCGCTCCCAAATGTTCTAATATATTAGGAACACTACATTAATTTGTCCAAGCACATAGCCAAAACAAAATCAAATCACATGTTTTCATGATTTCACTGCTGAGTTCAGATTGTGCAGATTTGTAAAAGAGGTTGTTGTTTCACAGACTGGATAATATCAAGCCAAATTGTTCACGCATGACACCTACTACGGCATAAAATGACTACAAAACAGTACCATACCTGGTGCTTTTGTCCGTCCATTCATCATCTGCCTCCACCTCATCACTTGAACTGCCAACCGAAAAAAAATCATCCTCACTCATATCTTGCACATCATCATCACTGCCTGTTTCTGCTTATGTAGCAAAATTGTGCGACTTACCATACAGAAAATGAAAGATGATCATGAATTTATGACGATAATGATAACTATCATGAACTATACACGGTGAAGCAAAAAATCGCAAAGTTAAAGGCAAGTAGAATGGACAAATTATTCATACAGATAAACCTATCTCGCTAAGAAATACTTTAAAATGATGCTACAATTTGAAAAAAAAAAAAAAATCTCGGCCAATACTCAGATTACATAATTACCTTCTAAATCTTTTCCACTGGCAGCGGCAGCCACTAGGTTGTCCTTGATTTGTTTGCGTAGTTTATTTCTCTTATCAATAATTTTTGGATTTTCTCCTCCAACAAACAATGAAACGTATCTCTCTGTCTTAGGAAAGAACTGCATTAAAATTCATTGCTAATAAGAACTTTTAAAATGCCAGAGCTTTAATCACTTTATTTATTAATGTTCTTTATTCTTTCTCAGGTTTTAAAAACCACAACCATATTCGTCATGTTTTACATGAAAAATTCTTAATTACAGAAGACAATGCATGCAGAAAGCGAGCATGAGGCAAAAAGGATTATGCCTTCAACTCATTCACGGAAATCAAGAGAATTCTGTACCTGCTTCACCTTTTTCAAATTTCCATATAAAAGGTTAGCATTAACATGAAGAATCATATAATGATTGCAACGAGATTTAAAAAAATATATATTCATTTATTGCTTAAATGAAACCTTACCCTGATGTATTCCAGATCCTCCCTAAATTTTGCAAGCTGGTCCGACACCCTTTCTTCTGATGCTTTCTCAGATAATACACGTTGCTGCTTCTCCAAGCGCCTTATCATTCTCTCAACTTTTCTTCTCTCTAATAACAGTAAGCATAAAATAGGAGAGGAGATAAATCCAGTCATGAAGAGCATAATGAAAAGAGATTAATCCAGTCAGACACAATGTAACACACCAAAAAACTTTATCTTTTTATCCCTCAAAAGTATTTTGCGCTGGACAGCCAACTGAGCTTTTGTCTCTTGTTGCTTCTTAAGTTCCACCAACTTCTGCTGCTGGAATAACCTAATTTCACGGGGGAGGTCCTTAAAAAGAGATGATAATTATGAGTTTAGTAATAGGCCATAATTGCAAACTCCATCTTATGCCATCTCAAACAAGTAAAACAGAAATTTTTCCCTGTAGCATTGCAATCAATCCTTATTAAAAGCACAATTCTCAATGCAAATGTATGACACATTAAATTTAAATGCATTTAGAGTACATGTCATGATATAATGAAAACTATGAAGCACATACACAAACATAGGTAGAGGAACTCGAACATGATGACATGTATGTCACAATTGCAAGAAGTAAGATAAAACAAGTCATGGACATGTTTTTTAACTTAATAAAATAAAAATATGAAAAATATCATTTATACTGTTATGTAGTAAAGAAATCACATGTGAAGTATAATATCATAAAATAAACTTTATAATGATAAAAGAAAATCAAATATGATTAATAACCAAAAAATGCTTTATAACACGTAGCCACAAAACACAAGTAAAATGAGAGAATCACCACAAGAAATAAAGACAATAGGCATTTTTTTTCCTTCAGCTTTGAAGTGAAGGCATAGATGCAAAGATGGCTGGTAGGGCATAGGGGCACGATTCACGACCCTATTAGAGTCTAAATAGAACAAACGGACAACATATTTTAGTTTGTTTGGGACAAATCAACTACAAAGAAACAAAGAACCAATATGGCCCAACCATCTTCTCCTAAGCTAATCACATGGGTTTATATACAAACTCTAATAAATCTAAAATCTATTTTTTTTTTTAATTATGAGGAATCAAATTCATATCAATAGTATTTTGGGATAGCTCAACTTCTATACAAGATAATGAAATCCTGAACATTTTATTAACTTCAGCTTTGGCAAGTCACTTTGAGTTTGAAGGTGGGAATAGGGCTTCCAGTTCAAATCTACGAATATATCCAGCTTTGAAGCAAAGAAGAGGATGTGACTCGCCAGATAAGTTGCTTCTTCGTCTTCAGCTTCATTTTGCCATCTTCATATATTAGACACGACACAAGATTGATTCGAGAGTGAGATGTGAGATCGACTTCGGCAAAGGTGGAGATCCATAATGGACTAGTGCTTTGAGGGTAAGAGGATGTAGGTTAGAGTTGTGGAGGCGTTGAGATGCAAAAAGGAGGAGATGAAACATATATAGGGAAACCCTTGTATGAAATATGAGTCTCGATATTGAATATCAAATTGAGGCATGCCCCATCATGTTATAAACATGCCCTCTCGGTGTCCTCCTGATGCGGACATCCAACCGTCCATGCTTATCTGAGGAGCTGAAGATCGACGACCGAGATCACTTTGTTTTATTTTAGTTTATTAAGTGTATTTTGATTTAATTCTGCAATTTCCCTTTTTACCCTTTTGTCTTATGTAAGCCCAAGGGGCTAATCTGTCTTTTAATTTCTTTTGAGGCCTATATATAGAGGCCCCTGCTCTTGTATTTGGTATGATGGATTATTAATAAAAAAATTTTGCATTTTGCACTTGGGTTCTTTGGGAAGAATGTTAGTGAAATCCCTATGGGAGGGAGTCGGAGTTTCCACCAGCCGCAGGATGGGTCCGGGCTCGTGGCGTGAAGTCCCTTGGAGAAGGGCAACGTAGTACCTGTCAGCCGCAGGATGTGTCCGGGCTCGCGGTTGTATCTTTGATATTTTGTTTATTTGCTTTTGTTCCTTTTTATTGCTCTTCGTCGTTATCTTCATCTTCTTCCTCCTCCCCATCTCCGTTTTGGCCGCCGGATTTTCACCTCCACCCGAAATCCCCCCATACCCGAACCATGCCGCCGGCTCCACCCCATTAGCCGCCGGCCGAACCTTCCTCTCCACTCCCGTTTGGATTTCCTAATTTGGTTGGGTTAATTTAGGGATTGATTTGAATTTGAAATTATTCAAATTCAAATTTCAAATTCTTTCCTAATTTAGTTCATCTATTTTTGGAAATTGCTTTATTGAAATCAATTTGAAATTAAATTCAAAATCTGATTTATTGACTCACTTTCATAAATCTTAATTTAAATTCTAAATTCAACTGAATTTAAAATTCAAATCTAAGAGCATTAAAACACCATCAACCTTGATTGGCTTGATTTATTAATTACTTCCTAATCTCCCCTCTTGACTTTAGGAAATAATTTTAAATCTCCCCAATTCCACTTAGCCGAAACAATCATTCATCTCTTGGCTCTAAATTAATTTCCAAATCTCTGAGAATAACTTTAAGTTATATTTCCTAATTTCCTCTCAGCTTACCGTTTCCCCCTTAGTGGATTTCCTCAAAATCTGTTCACGGGATAATGCAGATTTGGGGAAAGAAATTAATGGGCTAACCTGCTGTTAGCCGAAGCATTCAAGGCCTCCCTTGGGTTACTCCTCTCCCCACTTATTCTCTTCCCAAATCAAGCCGAATTCTCTCTGGATTATCTCCACGTAACAGAATTTCCATATCTTCCTTCCTATGCTATTACAGGAATTGATTTGGAGCATTAAAGTTCCCCCCAAGTCATTAATTCCTAAGCCTAGGTATCCGAATTTTCCAAGCAGCTTTTGGAAACAAAACTAGCTGAAGTTATTTCCAGATTTCATTAACGGGGCTCCCACATGTGTTTCCTCTTCAAGAGCAGGCTGACATTTGAATTTCTCTGGCTCCACCGCCTACTCCTCCCACATGGAACTTTCTACCTTCTAATACTGCAGCCCAGGTTTTCCCACCCATGCTCTCACGTCTCCAGCAATAAGAAACCTATTAGTTGTTGTTTTTCTACCACAGCAAATTGCTGTCCAGCAATTCTTGTCTTTCTCAAGAAGAAATCTGAGAGTCTTCTCAGGTTCTGGGCAAAGAGATCAAAATTTTCTTCAGATTTTGGAGAGGAGATCCTCTCCCTAGCAAAGCCGTTTTCTCGTTCTACATCACCTCCCATGTTGAAAACTGTTAGAGCTCAATTTTACAATAATCCAACATATTTTTTATCGTGTTGAAAATGTTCATGGGCACGTTGGAGCCGTGTTTGTATCTGACACATGCATGAAACAGACACGAAGATAAGCCATTTGGAAGTGCTCATGCTTTATAGAAAGAAAATCATCTGGAGAGTAGTATTATCTAAACCTTTATATTTTGAACATTGCTTGGGTGAGAAGACTATGCAACATAAAACAATTGCGTCCAGCTGGAAGCTCATTAACATAGCAACAATTTTTGTAGAAACTAAATCTAAATACATCGAATTTGAGCCAAATGACAATATCTTACAAGTAAAAAATGACTGGTCTATCCATTTATATAAATCGGAAGAAAAATATTGCACCAAAATTAATAAATAGCAGCCCAATAATAGAAGTTTGAAATAGATGAGAAAGGCACTTAATAGTTTGAAGATGGAATGCTGGTTGCCAGCTACAATCATGAAATCAGAACATTTAAATCCCACGTGGTACAAGAATATAGAATTAATGTGAAAGGTATATAAAGGAAAAGGATAGTTTGGTCAAGTTTTCAAAGAATATCCTATCGATAACTAACACAGTCTTCATTATTGCACTGCACCTTGCTGTCTTGATTGATATAACCTTCATCGCTGCCCTTTGATGCCGCAATGTCTGAAGCTAATTCCTCACAAAACTTTGACCAAATGGAGGACTTTATGGTGCAACAAGGAAGAAGAAATTTCCAAAATATGCAACATTTCTATCGCTTAAATGGGTATAATTACTTAATGTGGTTTTAATTTGTGAAGACCTACATAAACAAGAGAGGAAATATGAATCGCCTCCTTGGGGTACGTAGGACCAAAAGGAGATCCTAATTTTTGGGCATGGGATGAAGCAGACTCCATGATTATGTCATGGTTGTGGAATTCCATGACTCCAGAAATTAGTGATATTTTCATGTTCCTACCTACTGCAAAGGACATATGAGATATCGTCAAATAAACCTACACAAAAGCTCGGGATACTGCTCAAATCGTCGAAATTAACATCAAGATAGGAAGTACAAAATAAGGAAGTAAAATTGTGACTGAATATGCCACTCTCCTTCAAGGCTTGGGGCAAGAACTTGATCACTACACATGCATAAAGACCAAGGGTCCAAAAGATGTTGCTATCCTAAAAACTTTATTGAGAAATATATAATGTATGACTTTCTTACAAGATTAAATATGGAGTTTGACAAGGTTATAGTTCATATCCTTGCCGGTTTATCTAGTTCAAAAAATTATTCATCTCAAGGTAAGCTATCATTATCCTACCTCCGTTTTAATGGTTCTGTGTATTTTATGTTTCATATTAATTTGATCGAAACTAACAAAAGCTGCGATATCTTAATTTTTAGCAAACTTCCATCATCTAACTTTTTGTATATGACAGATTTGATCCTCTTGAGCATTTTGACTGTAATATTATTGAATTTCATCAAGTAAATTAGAAGCTGTGATTTTCTTAAGTAAATGCATAGCAGACAAATTTTGTAAATTTTTCTGCATTTTATGAATGATTGCATTTCATACATGATATTGACTTATATTATACAAAAATAAATAATATTTTCATATAAGCAAGAAAGACTAGCTATTAACATTATTTAAAATATAATACCCTGCACAGAAGGGTGGGCCAACAGGTTTTTCTTTAAATAAAAAATTGGTGTGTAATCCTAGTTGTAGCATATAACAGATTGATTAAATTACGTTTACGGATAGAGAGTGACGACTTTTAAATGATTATTGAAAACTACATGTGAAAATAAATTATTAATAGAAATAAACGAAATATAAGATAAGATTGATAGATTGATTGAAATGACAGATAAAAAATTGAAGGACGCAAACACTATATTAGAGTTGTATGTCCTATCTTGCTCTTCATAATTGTATTTATGATTGCATTTATATGATAATATATTTAACTGATTGATAGATAGAACTGAAGTTGTATTAATACATTATGCATTGGTACTGGCTAGCATACTGACATGACTTCTTGATTGATAGTTCTTTTTATTTATATATTTCTTATTGTTTGATAGATCTCCTTTGACTTCATTGATCATATTGATTTATTCTTAATTTTAGAGATTTTTTATTACACATATTAATTGATGATTGATATCAATTAGAACTAAAGTAAGCATATTGAATCTTTTTTCTTGCATTAAAGGCAATGGTAAGTTTTGGTTACTTGTTGGGCTTTATAAGCTCATTACATGATTTTTATATGATTTCAGGTAAAGGTAAGGAATCTGCAGTATGATACTAGACAAAAGTGCTAGTTTAGTTCCATGTTCAATTTTTTGGGTTTGCATAAGCTCTTTAGTAGTCTGTGGTGGCTATTGTATATATATTTTTGATAGTAGCAATGCAATTATATTTTTCATGTTGTTTATTTATTTTCTTTAATGTAATTAATCAGCTATAGATGTCAAATTGATCGGGTTGTAAATGAATGAGTATTGGTTATTAATAAATTGAAAAAGAAAAAGAGAAAAAAATGTAATTCTTTCCCCTCAGATATTGGGGCTTGACAAAAAAGCACCCTAACTCTTTGATTGTCATCAAACTATTGAATCAATGTTCGACAAAAACTAGATCTATCGATTGAAAGAACTTCAAGTTTCCAAACATTAATAAGTGTTAATCTTTTAGAGCCATAGTTTGTGGTAGCTTCAATGGGGAACATTTTTCTCTTCATCTTTGTAAGTTGCAAAGCGTTAAAATTAAGTTATGAACTTGAAACAACATTCAAGTCAATATTTTACATCCTTTTGGAAAGAGTTAGTCATAGAAACTATCATTACAAAATATCAAGTTATATGATGAAATATTAAACACTCTCAAGCTCTGTAAGACTTATATCTAATTAAATTACAAATTAGCAATCCAAAATTTGTTAAAAATTAATGTGAAGAAGATATCGGGAAAGAGTTATTTGGTGGGCATTTGAAAAAAGTGAGTTTTTCATTAACACAAGACATAATTAGAAAGTCCCTATTTCGATGGAATGTAAAATAATAAAGAACGCAAATCACCAGGTACTTTCCTCTTTAGCTATTAGATTATAAAAAATTAACATAATACCTCTGAAAATTAACTAGATTACATGGCTCTAAGAGGTGTAAAAAATCAAGTTATATATGCATGAATACAATGTAAAGCCTATTCCTAGTACAAATGAAGAAAAGCATGTTGGACTCTTTAACCTAATTCCAATCAATACAAATCAATTAAGATTAAATAGCTTTCTAGATCCAAGTTAAAGAATGTCATATGTTCAATCAAATTTATTGCAAGGTTCAGAAAATTGGATCAAACATTGAACCAAAAGGAGAGGTTCAATATTCAAAGGTTCAACCAACCAAAAGTTACACTAAATGGTGTAATAAACATTAAAATCATTTATATATGATTAAAATTATGTAGTAATAGTATAAATATGTGACAAAAAAAATAGTAGTGCATTATGAAATATAGATCATGCACAGGAAATATCTTTTGTTATTTATAATTGCCATTTCATGTCAAATAAAATGACAATATCACAATACTATAAATTCATTGCTTTTCAGAAATATAATTATTAACGTTAAGTAACAGTAAGGCTGTTATCATTTTCTGATTTTTAGGACATTCATATTTATATGAGGAAGGTTTCTTGTACTATTTAGATAAATCCAAAAATATTTGTAAAGAAAGTAGAAGTAGCGAGAAATGAAGAATTAAACATTAATTAGTTTCTAAAGACAATGAACTTATGATTCACAAACAAAGGCCAATGAACAATGTGTATCTACAAAGCTGATGAATTTGTGAAGGCTGCAACTAAAGGGAAAAGCTGGCGCCAAAAAGCAAGGCTGCAACTGCGAGTTAGGAAGGAATTCAGAATTTGACTAGACTACTATTGGATCAAATTTTGTCCACGAATGATACCATATCCTATTATCAAGCAATCTCAAGAGACAGAACTTGAGAGCCAAGAGTGAGTATGGAGAGGAAAGGTGGAGATTCAAGAAATCTAGAAAAAGAGCTAAGAGAATCTCAGAATAATGCTCTGCTAAAATCAATAAGGCTTCCCAAAATTCCAAAATAGATCTCTTCATTTTTTTTATAGAGATCAAAGGGCTACAGAAAAGATTACACCAAAAAGATAAAAGTAATTAATAAATGTGATCGAGTGCTCGCTATTCATAACACGTGTCACAATCTGATGGGTGATCTGTGTGGTTCTTCTCCTTTGGCCCAACTTTCAGTTTGGGGCGATCTCCCTTTGTCGAGTGTTTGTCAGCGAGTCGAGAAGGGCGAGTCCTCAAGACAGATCGTGCTAGACGAGCCTTCGAAGATAAGTCCTTTTCTTGAGTTGGTGACCACCTGGGCACAATACTCGGGTGATATAAATGTGTGAGGCAAGTGCTCTTGAGCTAGAACATATGTTGCACCGATACACCTATTTATGAAGGCGTGTTGTATTTGATACACCGATACACATATACACCCCCGATATGGCACTGATACGTGTCGGATACTGCAAAGCCGTATCCAATTAAAATACTATTTAATTTCAAAAGGACATGCGTATTTGATACGTGTGTCCATTGAAAAACAAAAAGAAATCCGAAAAAAAAAAAGACCTGTCATAATTACTTTGGCGGCTGCGAGCGAGGTTCTCTCATTTTCAAGATGGATTTGAATCTCTTGATGATATGAGAATATTAGAAATTGCTAATTTTTCACTTGATGAGCCTGAATTAGAAGCTATGATATTTATTGAAGATGATATAGAAGTTCAAAGACAAACCACTAAAGAAGCTAATCATATCATTCATTCTATTGACTAGTTGAAACTTCATGTGCTAGACAATTTATGTTTATGCTTTTCTTGTTGTACTAGACATTTAATGCTTACTTTTATTTTGATATTATAAGCAACAAGGCTACAAATGAGGTTACTTTCATTTTTTCTTTGTAATTTCAAATATTATGCTTTGATTGTTTTTTTAATTTTTATATATGATTTATAAATTATAATGTCGTGTCTGCGTCGTACCCGTATCCTATATTTTTAAGAATTGACGTGCCTCGTATCGTGTCGTATTCGTGCCGTCATATCTGTATCGATGCAACATAGGCTGGAACCTCTTAAGCACATATTCACTTGAGAAGAAATAATCCTTTAAAATAAAATTAAATTTAATTTTATTGAAAATAAATTATGATAATTTGATATGAATAACAATTATGTGGTACAATGAAACCCCCACCAATTCACCAATTCGATCCCAATGCTAACCAGTTCAATTCCAGGTCTAAGTTGTGGCAATTCAATTAAGAGATTAGACCGATCACCGGCCAAAAAATAATACACTATTCAACCTATTAAATTAGCCATTTTGATCCAATTTTTTAAACCTTGCCTGATTGCACCATCACCTAGTATGAAGCTATATCAAAACACAAAATTCCAAGGACTTTAAATTAACTTCCTAAATGTCATAGATATATGGTTGTAATGAAAAGCATCCATAAGAAAGAGGCAATAAAAAAGAATTTATTAAAGATCTTTTCATGTATTTTCCAAAACCACCACCAAGGGTGCATGAAAATTCAAAATAAAAGACTTAGAAGCAATTCCATGATACTTGACATGTTCATTTATTGCTATTTTCGAAGAAGATTACATTCTGCAATTGATCTTTCATTGCTAAAAACCTATGATGCACCAACATTTCAAATTATAAGGATATGTGGTATCTAATATGTGTTGAACACCAACACACACCTGACACGTATCTAATGGATGTAGTATACATCAAATGACTAAATGGAAAAAATAAAAAATAAAAAGAAAAATGGACATGTGTGTAATACCTTAATAAAAATATTTTTCCATTTTGAAGTAACTTGAGAATCTTAATATGAAGCATTTTAAGAATCTTAACATTCTGCTATATGGTTTTGATGTATTTTTATATGCAATATACAATAAACGATAATAAGCTCTCAACCAGAGGTTTTTGAAGTATTTGAGAATATTAATTTCTATGCATTAATTTTTTTTAAGACATAAAAATTGTAATACATGTCCAAAGCGTGTCTTTGTCCAATATTTTTAATAATAGACTTATCATGTAGCTATGTCCATGGATCCATATCTACGCATCCCAGGTGGCATCAATTGCTTTAACAAAAATGTTTAGTCAAATCATAATTCCGAAAACCATGAAAAACACTAAAAGAATAACCTACTTGGAGAAAATGTATACTCAATTTTATTCCTTTCATGAACACCTAACTTATAACTTATAAGTGGATAAAGCTATCGAAATATATGCCAATATTATTGCTCAGGTTGAAGTCAAACAACAATTGGTTAATAGGGTCCCTCTGTTTCAAGAAAATGGGAGTCTGAAGTTGGAAATCCTAGAGGCCAGCATAGATCAAAACACATGTACATGTGATTCCTAAATCCTAACTGACAACCCAAAATGGAAGTGGACGATGAACTCTACTCCTTTTCTTCCAAAGTTACAAAAAGTTGAAGGACGTATCTTTTTTTACTACATTTACTCAAATTCTACAGAAACAAACAGAAGAAGTGATTTTAAAAGCAGAAAACAAAAGAACAATTCTCTCACACTCACCTCCAGAACCTACAGAGGTCACTTCTCGTATTTGTAGCCAAGGGGTCCTTAACATTGTTACATTAAGGAATTCATAGAAGGATCAATCATAAAAAACTTTTCCAATTATTCGATATACGCGATCATTCTTGTAAACAAAATAGATCTTCATTTTGCAACATTCCGCAAGTAGATTACCATATCCTCATCCCTAAACGATTTCATAACCAGGCAAGGAGCAGTATGCCCAACAAACAGACTCCCGCAATTGTGGAACCCTCATCCGCTCACAACCACACTCAAACTAATAACACCAAACTTTAAGCGACGGATCCAAAAAAAAACAATGATGTGGAATCAACAGGCAAACAAACAATATCCCTCTAATAGCTCAACAGCTACTCGGAACTGACCAAGCAGAAATCACTAATTACACCGAGAAATAAATTTAATAAAACTATCAAAAAATTCCTCGGTACACGGAGATTCTTCCTTCTACCTTGCGAAGAAAACGCTCCGTGGATCGTATCTGGTTCTTAAGAGAAATAGAATCCTTCTTCTTCTTCTTCTTCTTATCCACCCCCAAGCCCTTCGGTCGACAGCCAAGCTGCCGCCGTTCCTCCACGCGGCTCTGGGCGAAGCCGCCGTGAGCCATAGAAGCACCGGCGCTTCTCAAACAAATCGTAGCTCGATTGCAGCACTGCGATACAAAGTGAGTTGGAGAGAAGACTCGGTGCGCCGGTGCGAGAGGTAGGTCTGGCAACGTTGGTTTGCTAGGTTAATCTGTTCGATTTTAAGGCACGACAAGCCAACGGCGATTAGTTCTTTGATGGATTTGGCACTCAAAATTTTCTATTTATATATTTAATATTGAAATTTTCTTATTTATATAATAAAGTACTTAATTAATGAAAGTAATCAATTCTCTATAAAAAAAATACCAAGTCTCAGTTCGCTTTGCCTGCTGCTTTTCACGATTATTCCACGTCCGGTTGTATGGGTATTGTCTTTCCTCAATCTATCTTTGTAATGTTACTTGGGGCAAATTATTGGGTCAGGTGATCGAAGCCATCTCTGCGTTCGGTCGTCAATAGAAATGCGACATCTGTTAGGCGTTTTTTTAATTTAATATGTTTGCTTTATGTCTTGTCAGAGTTAGCGACCCGATCCGATAACGCATTGCATTTGAATTCCGGAAAATAAAGAATGGAAACGCCGCGTATTTTATTTTCACGCGACATTTTCACTGTTACTCCAGCTCTGGTAAGCGCTCTCGGATTCCTCGAATACCTTTGGTTCTGCATTAGCTTATTCCCGCCGGAGGTAGACGACGAGATTGTAGAAGATCATCAATCAGGAAGAGGTATGGTTGCGCCTAACTTGCGCTTTACTTGCGCTTTCGTTGCGTTGAAGTTATATGTTAAATCTTAGGGTTTGGTTTAGTTATAATTTTACCATTGTTTGTTTAATGTAATGTACTGTTCAAATGTTTATTTTCTTATTTTTCACGCTTCTTCTCTTCGTAAATGGATGAAGCAAATGATACGAAAGGTTTACGCTTTCTGCTAAATTTTAGGGTTTAGTAATAGTTGTATAACTAGCATATATGTTCAATGTGGTGTTCAATTTATGTTTTTTTTTTCTGAATTTAAACATTCTTTTAAGCTAAATAATTACGAAATGTAAGGTTGCGCTTTAGTTTTGGTTGCGATATTGTTCTGATTTTTTTTTTGTTATAGATGAGGACGCCGTATCAAAGGCCAGTAACATCTAGATGCTATGTTACTTCTTTTCGGAAACATTGTGTGCTTTTGTCGAGATCATTGATGATGAAGTAGAGCAAACATTAAAGAATCTGAACATTCATCAATTTTTGAAGTTCCCCGCATTCCAGCAGTGTATACCACTTCTTTTTGAGGTTCTCAAATTTTGGAGTCCTGCTGATGAAGGCTTCATCGTCCTTGGTCATGTACTGAAATTCACTTCTGACGAGGTTGCCTTGTTGATAGGTAATAATTTGAATATGGAATTTTTTATAGCTATATGTTTTTTTAACTTTAACAACAGAAATTTTCTGACAGGTTTACCAAACAGAGGCATAATCTATGACGAGTGTGAGGTAATGCAACTTCTATGGCCCTGGCCATAGCTTGGTCCTGATCAGTGAATATTGTTGTTGGATATTTATTACCCATTATTCGTACAAATATTTTAAACAACCATGTAAAACTTTCAATTGTTTCTTCTGACAAAAAAGCAACCCCAAACAAATATTCTTCCAATGATTGTTAACACCAACAAATGACGCACAAACAAAATTATACTTGTTCAGCCTGTAACTAGTATCAAAAATCAACACATCTCCAAAACATTCATAATCTATCATGCTTCTGCCATCAACCCAGAAAAAATTTAACAATCTATCCTGATCATCATATTGAACATCCCATGCTAACATGTGGTCCTCAACTTGTCGATCTTTAAATAATTGAATCAAAGAATTAATGTCACCAATTTCAATCCTTGCTCTTTTCTTCTTCTGAATAAAATTGTAGGCATTCCTCTTAGAGAATCTGACATTCTCACATCCACCAACTTCCTCTGCAAGGTAGGCATATGCATCAACGGTTCTAATCCCTGCATCTGTCATCGATTTTAGGACGGAAGCTTTTTCCTCAATAACATTCCTACATGATCTTAAAAGGTGTCGGTCGGCTGGGCTAGCTAATTCATGGTTGTGGGATTCAATAAATCTTTTGACATGCCAGTAACCATCTTCATCTGTGACAAACCTCACCATGGCTGGACAACCAGTTTTGACAACTGGTCTACTGAATCTCTTTCTCTTTCATGAATTATGATCATCACTTTTCTTGAAACCAGCTTTTAAACAAACAAAGTCCTTCGATTTTATCTTTCTAGAATTTAGCCAAAATTTGTGATGATCCTTTCGGACACTAAAACCATTATCGTGAGCATAAGTGCAAAAACATTCATATGCTTCTGTCTCATCTTTATAAACAACCTGAAAGCACAAGTAAAGCGTAAGTAAAGTGCAACAAAAGCGCAACTAAAGCGCAACTACATATCAAACAAGTTCAGTTTTTTTATTTATCATCTTCATCCTAAAATCAATAATCAAAGCTACGCAACAACAACATTAGATTTTTTTTACTTTTTCGACAAAAGAAATTTATTCTGCTTAAAAATCGCAAAATCAAAGATCCTGAGACTAATGAGCTGAAACCTACGTCTTCTTTCTGCGGCGATAATATTAAAACTGACCACCCTAAACTTTCTAACTCGTTTTTCCAAGAAACTTACCGATATGTTGAAATCAGAGGAATTTCCGGCTAAGTTAGGTTCCGATTCCGATTCATGCACCAGCCCTTCCGATTCATGCATCCTTTCCGATTCATGCACTCCCTCTTCCATGCCCTCTTCCACCTCCCTCTTCGCTGAGCAGTCCATTTCTTCTCTGCAATTTTCTGGCTCGTTTTTTCTTCTACAGAAGTAGATATTTGCGTCTTTCGCGGGTATCAAAATGCAAAAATAGGACGGCAAATGCTTAAAAGTTCAAATGCAATGCGTTATCGGGTCGGGTCGCTAACTCTGACAAGACATAAAGCAAACATATTAAATTAAAAAAATGCCTAACAGATGTCGCATTTCTATTGGCGACCGAACGCAGAGATGGCTTCGGTCACCTGACCCAATAATTTGCCGTTGCTTGGAGGATGACCTCTTCCTCATACCACTTTTGGTTCCTTTTTGGGTCTCTTTTTTAGGCCTTGTTTTTCCTTTATTTGATTTTGAGTTTTACTTGTAATCTTATTTCATTTTAATATACGGGCGTTTGCCCCAAAATTCCCCCAAAAAACAAAAAAACTATTAAAACTCGTTTGAAAAGGCATGATAGACAAAAGTAACTGTGACAAGGGGCGACATGTGAAAAATAAGAGTCATCATACTTATGGATTTAAGTTAAATCCTCCTTACAATTTTATGTTTTACTAAATTTTTTATTTAGGACAAGAATCGGATAAACAAGATTTAAAGTTTCCCAAAGGATTCATAATATTTATTTTTGCTTTTTGGCAAGGGATTAATCCGCATGATGGGACCAATGTAGAGGATGATAAAGCAGTTGTGATATGCAATTTAGAGCAAAAAGGATGATGTTTGACCTCCATATATGAAGAGATTATTATGTGAGGATACTGGACACAATTTGCTGTTCAGAGGCCAATTAGATGCAACCACGTCATCCAGTACCGAGCAGTATCGAGTTGAGTACCGATCTCGATACTGAGCAGTACCGAGCCGCGGTACCGAGTAGGAGTGACGTGGCTCATTTTTATTGGGCTCTGGACAATGTTTGATGCGCGCACCTAATAATTTCAACAAATTATGGCTTGTAATCAATTAGAGAAAGAGCGGCCAAAAGAACCACCAATTGAGGGAACGCCGAGCAAAACAAGTTCAAAATTTCTTGAATATGGTTGAAACCACTCAATTATTACTTACTCATGAAACAAGTTGCGCCAATTCACCAAAGAAAGTCCCCCACAATAGAAATAAAATGACTCAATCAAAACAATGAATTGCATGCACTATCTTGTGTGAAAAATCGCTTGTTTGAGAAACAAACTACACCACATCCAAATCATCAAAATAAACCAAAAATGACATTGATATTGCCCGGATTACTGCATGAATGTAAAATGCAAAATTTACCTGCATGCATTTCAAGGCGCACTAGAAATCAATACAAATATTTATTTTATTAATATCATTTAAATTTTAACTTTTTTAAAAAAATCCTTATCAAATCTCATTTCTCTACCCTAAATCTCAGCACTTATGTGGTACTTATGATGTGTAATTAATGTCCGCTCGAATTTACAGTGAAAGCCTTAAGTGCTGGCTCGTGTAAATTGGTGTGGGTTGCATGCTAGGTCGACCGGGGTTTTCATTGGCCTATGGACAGTACCTCCTCATCAAAAAAAAAAAAAAAACGCCCACAACGAACGGTTCACGGCGGCCGGTAACTCTCTCTCTCTCTATGATCTAAAGAAAAAGTTATTTCTCTGCTTTCTTCGTTGCACTATTGTTGTAATATCTGATGTGAAAATCGAAAAAATACTGACAATTTTTAATAACAAAATCTAAATTATTCTATTTTGAGAATCAATATTTTTTATTACAAAATCTATCTTATTATGTATTACCTTTTTTTTCAAGGCTTCGTGCATCTTTTGGCCGTTGATTTTGTCTAAATTTGATTACATTTTTTTTTTTGTTTTTATAATTTCATCCAACTCCAATGACTTGTGTTTTATCTCTTTAAAATTTCATCAATTTTTACTTCTAGCCACTTTCATTGGCTAAAATAATTCTATGAGTCGATTTTATCAATTGTGCATGTCTCATTGAAACAATGCATCTAAAGTTAATAGCATTTTCAATTGTAATTTTTTCTTTATCATTTATTCTATCTTTTTATAACGATGATTTTAAATAAGATTAAAACATCTAATGTTGGTCCCAAGCCTGAATGAAAAAGGTTAATGATTTTATTTAAATTCAATTAATTGTGCCCAACATGAAAAAAATTATGGCTCTATTCTACTCGGCAAATCTACCTCCATTCTACTCGGCAAATTATTAGGTCCGGTCAGCGAACATATTTCTAGGTCCGGACATCCACTAAAAATTTGCCACGTGGAATGTACACATGTTCGTGGAAATTTAAGTCAAGCGCGTCAAAAGCGCAGTCAGAATTGAAGCGCACCTAAAGCGTAGTCAAAGGGTAATCCGCGTGGCAAGTTTTCATTGGATGTCCGGACGTATTTTTAGGTCCGATGACCAGACCTAATAATTTGACCTATCGTTGCTCCTTTCTCTTTCCTACAAACCTTATCGCGGTCTCTCCCTACCCACCACCATCATCCTCTACATCCATGCAGCAACCACTCACTAGTCAAACCAACCTAAACTTCCCCTCCAACCCTCCACAACCACTGACGCCATTATCCCTCACTTGTTGGCAGCCTATCCCAATCATTTCTATCTCCTCCCCCTTACTAGCAAGCTCACACACCTATAATCAGCCTCCTCTGTGCAACCCCCTCAACCATGGCAACCACCCATTGTCTCTATCTCCCTCCAATTTGTTCTATTAGTGGACAACAACCTTCAAGCCTTCGACCCAATCATTGTCTCTCTCTTCTCTTTCACTCTTATCATCTCTCTCTCTCTCTCTCTCTCTCTCTCTCTCTCTCTCTCTCTCTCTCTCTTCGATCCATTCTCACTAAATATAGAGAAATATTTTCTCTCTCAAACTCCTCTCTTCAACTCTATCTTATATACTCTCTTCTAATTTAAAAGAAAATTCAAAATACCCACATTTGTTTTGATCAAATACATCAAAAGTTACACATTAGAGAATATTATGCGTGTTGAATTCAGATTTATTCAATGGATGATATCGGATCGTAGTTTGTGTTACATGTGAACCGAGGCTCTAGACTCAGAGGAGATCGAATGTAATGAGGTTTGAATATGAGAGAGAAAAAGAGGAGGTGAACCCAAGAGACAATAATTTAAATAAAATTTTTATTATCTAAGCCAAATATATAAAAATTAATAATCAAAGTGAGAACTATCTAGCTTGAGAGGAAAGGGAAAAATGGTACAATATTTTCTAGATATGATTATGTATATGTGTGATCTCTCGATCTTATTCTTCTCTCTATTGTCCTATGTTCTTGTGCATGTGTTCGAGGGAAAAAAAGTCTTTTTTTTTTTAAGTTTATCTTCCCCCTTTTTATAGGGTTCAAAATGATATATAAATTTTATATTTTTGGCATGGGAGCTATCCCACCAATCTTTTACTGAAAGTCCTCCGTTGATGCCGATTAGAATGGAGGTTGAGAAGGGCGAGCCACTTAATGTATGATGATGATATGGGGTTGCCCCGTTGACATGTACGTGAAGGAATGAGTAGCATTTGGATGTAGTCTTTATGTTGATATGAAAGAGATTTTTTAAGAGAATGTGTGTCATTGGCTGTTTGATGTATCTCGCATGGGAGACTTAATTGTGGCTTAGATGGATAAAGAACTCTTGCTGAGAGGAATTTCTGAGGTCACCCTCACCCGATGGGGGGGGGGACAATTGCCTAGAGGATGTGGCTGTTTGATGTATTCATTCTCTTTAATACAATAATATTACAGAGTTTTTATATATCATGAAGGCTTACATTTTTTTGTACTATTTTTAAAAATTAAGTAAGCAGTCCCTAAGTTCTAAGAGGCTATTAAAAAAAAAAACGTAATAATGTTAAAACTTAAAACAACACAAAAACTAATCAAAACAACCTTTCTTCACCGTGGGGCTCGAACCCACGACCACAAGGTTAAGAGCCTTGCGCTCTACCAACTGAGCTAGACGGGCCTTTGGTACCAGATGGTTTCAACTTTATAATAAATAAAAGATTTATATATTTTTTTGGCTCCTCCTGCCTACACCAATTCGCAAGCAAAATCCTTAAAAAAATAAACAACTTGCATTCAACACGAAGAAAATGCGACCTACTTTGAAACTATGTTGATTATGTTTTTATCATCCTAATATATATATTTTATTTATTTTGGGTTTTTTTTTCTTATTTTATAAATTATAAGTACTTAATACCTTAGTTGGTAAAATTTTTATAATTATCACTTATTACATTAAATATTAGGAGGGATTTATAAAAGGAGCACCTTAATTAACAAAATTAATATAAGGAGCATATAGTAATTAAAATTTAAATATGAGCAGATTCACTAAAAAATTTAATGCATTATGAATGTACCAAATTATTTGTTGTATTCAACTTAACAGAAAGGTGAGGATGGGTGAGAGAGCTAACAAGGAGAGAGAGAGGGGGAGAGAGCTGACTGGTGAGAGATAGAGAGTTGACTAGAGGAGCAATTATTACATCCGGTGTCCGAATGCATTCAGAGACCAATAACCACGCGTCACGTCACCTAAAACTCGGTATTTTAGACTCGGTATACATTCGGACCGTTCGATTTTTAACCAGATGTAATAAGTTTTCTAACTAGAGAGAGAACTTATATGTAATATTTAAATATTAGTAAAAATATGATTTAAATATTTAATTAATAATTATTTTATCTATTCCTTTAAATAACATTTAAATATTTACCGATCAGTTAAAATATATTTTAAATATTAGTAAAAATATAATTTAATATTAATTAATAATTACTTTAACTGTTATTTTAAATGTAAAATAAAAATTATTTAATAATTTTAGGGAACTATTAGTTAATAATATTTTAATAATTATTTCAACTATTAAATAATTATTATTTAACTATTAATTAATAATTTTTTAACTGATTTAATATTTTTATTAATATTTAAAATATATTTTAACTTACCACTGCCATCTACTCATGTCGTGGTCATAGACACAGGGGAAGAAGTAGGTTCTCTTCACCCTCCATCAGACCTTCAACCTCCTCACTCATCTGTCAGAAAGGTCACTCGACCACCACCTGTTGGCACGGACTCAACATCAACTACACTCCCACCTGACCTTAAGTGCAACCCAAAGCCATGGTTGCCACAGCTGACTCCCCAAACCCTGGTTGACATCTTGATTCAGGTGCATCTTCAAACCTCACTCATTCACTCAACAGCCTCTATCACCTAACTCCCTAACAAGGCTCCGACGATATCACCATTGGCGATGGCAGATCCCTTCCCATTGCTCACAAAGGCACTGACATTCTTCCCACGCCCTCATGTAAGTTACTTCTTCCTCAACTTCTACATATTCCCAACCTCTCTCACAATCTTCTTTTCATCTCCCATCTAACTCAAGATAACAACATTTCCATCTCATTTGACACCAATGGTTTCATCAAGGACTTGAGGACAAACCAAGTTCTTCTCAAGGGTCCATGTCTTAATGGACTATACCCCACTCCACCTGTCCACTCATCAACTCATCCCTCAGCCCTCTCCGCCACCCTCAGCCCAATATCTCTTTGGCACAACTGGTTAGGACATCCTTATCACCAAGCTCTTGCAACCATCTCCAACTGCAACAAGGAGCTTCATATACCTATGTCTTTATTTATGTTCATCTTGTAAGGCCTCCAAAGGCCATAAACTAGCTTTTCAAAAGTCCCTTAATCGCACTTCTACCCCGCTTGCACTTATTCACTCAGATGTATGAGCTACTTCCCCTATTGCTTCTAATCAATGCTACAAATACTACGTTGTTTTATTTTATGATTTTTCACATTTTGTATGAGTGTTTCCAAAGCTATACAAATCTGAAGTATTGTCAATCTTCATCAAGTTCAAAACACTCATTGAGGACCAATTGCCTCATAAAATCAATTGTCTTTGATCTGATAGTGGAAATGAATACATTAACTAGGAACTTACATATTTCCTTCACCACAATGACATACTACACCAAGTATCAAGCCCCTACACCCCGGAGCAAAACGACTTGGCGGAGCAAAAATATCGCCACCTCATTGAAACCACACGAACACTTCTCCATACAGCCTCTCTGTCATACACTCTATGGCCTAATGCAGTTCTCACAGCTTCCTACCTCATTAACTGTCTTCCCTCCAAATCTACCAACAACAAATATCCATCACAACTCCTGTACAAACAATAACAAAACTACTACTTTCTTCGTACCTTTCGCTATGCCTATTTTCCTTAGCTCCCTCCAGCTCACTGCCACAAATTAGCCCCAAGATCCATCCCATGAGCCTTCATCAACTACTCTAACACTTATAAATATTACAAATACTTAGACTCCACCACCAATCGCATTCTCTTATCTCATTATGTCATATTTGATGAGACCACTTTTTCCCTTTCAAAACATACCATCCCACGCTCAAGCAACTACCCAACCTCCCTCCAATCCTCTCCTCCTCACTCCCACATCCCACTCCCCACCAGTACCCCAAGCTCCATGTCAAATTCAAATATCTTCCCCATCTCCACATCCTCCTCCATCTTTAACTCCTCAAAACAGTCCATCTATACCTCCTAACTCACCACATGTGTCCATTGAATCAAATCCTCACCCTCCACCACTTACTATCCCCTCTTCGCTTCCCATGATAATCATACTAAAAACCGGCTCTCTCAAACCACGCAATGTTCTCAATCTCCTCAATCAACACAACATCCTCAATTCATCCATCCCGGCCGACCCATCCACCCACTCTAAAGCAGCCAAATCCCTTCAAAGACGCAATGCCATTTCAGCGGCATTTCTTGCACTTCAACAACAAGGCACATGGACTCTTGTCCCACCGCCAAGCAATGCACCCATTCTCAGGTGTAGATGAATCTATCGCACAAAATTCCACTCAAATGGCTCCATTGCTCGCTACAAAGCCCACTTAGTAGCTTAAGGGCATCGCCAAGAATATGACCTCAACTACCTTGAAACATTCAACCCTGTAGCCAATTTTTCCACTATTCGTGCTCTACTTACCATAGCTCTTCACAAGCATTGGCCACATCTAGCATTGGCCCATTCACAAGCTAGATGTGGCCAATGCCTTCCTACATGGTAATCTCATTGAAACCATCTACATGGATCAACCACGTGGCTTTAAAGACGCCATCTACCCCAACACGCCTGCCTGCTTCACAAAGCCATATATGGCCTCAAACAAGCCCCCCACCAATGGTTCAACACATTCTCTACCTTTCTCAAATCACTCGGCTTTACTCAGAGCACAACACACTCATCTCTTCTCACTCTTTCCAAATATCATATTCACATCTACCTACTAATATACGTGGACGACATCCTCCTAACATGCAATGATATGGATATGTTATCTAAGATTATAGCACAACTAAATCACCAATTCGCCATGAAGCACCTTGGGACAACAAACAACTTTCTGGGCATTCAAATCCAACACCATCAAAACTCATATTTCCTATCTCAACATCTATATGCCACCTCCATCCTAACCAACGTCGGTCTCCTCCTCTGCAAACCACTTTCCAATCCCACATGTACCAAACTACCTAAAGTCATCCCTACCAATCCCATCCTCTCCGATCCTCAAATATATCGCCAGCCCATAGGTTCTCTACATTACTTAACTATAACTCAACCGGACATTGCATAAATCGTTAACCTTCTTTGTTAGCATATGCATGATCCCCTACCTTAGCACATCTACATTCTCAAGCGATTGCTCAAATACATCAAAGGCACCCTTAACTACGGTCTTCCTATTACCAAAGGACATTTAATCCTCACCTCCTTCTCACATGCAGACTGAGCCAACGACACAACTACTCGATGTTCTACATCGGGCTACTGCACCTTCCTAGGCAATACATTGCTCTCATGGAGTGTCAAGAAACATCATGCAATTGCTCGGTCCTCCACGAAAGCCGAATACAAAGCACTAGCTACAGCTATCACCGACATCATTTGGCTTCACAATCTACTGCAAGACGTTCATATATCTCTTCAACAACCATTAGATCTTCACTGTGACAATACTTCAGCCATCGCACTAGCTAACAATTCTGTCTTCCACATTAAGACAAAGCAAATAGAAATCGGTCACTATTTCATTCATGATCACATTCACTCCAGCACAGTTCGGATAGTTCCGATCGGCACCAAGGATCAAACACCTGACATTCTTACCAAATCTTTCTCTACCCCATATTTCAGCTACTTAGACAAAATATAACCGTCCAACCGGGACCGTCACATTGCGGGGGCGTAAAAGCCAATACCAGCATCTGACAAAGTACAGTCACTACTACCAACAGAATAAATCTCAATCATTAATCTCTAACAAACATAATACATCCTATACATAGACGTGTAAAGCTATATGCTCACTTCATTTACATATACATCATGTACTCCTGATGGAAATAGTAACATACCGTATTACCTTACAATAAAAGCTCTTAGACACTTACTTTTTAGCAATATGCAAGTTATATATATATATATATACTCAGGGCAACTTTATTGCAAAGATAAAAATGTTCTCCAGGCCCTAAAGTTATATGAAGTTTGTTAAACTTTGGTGTGAAGCTTAACTTATTTCTTCTGCAGCAGACTAATTTACTTTACTTTTGTATCTAACCAAACAGCTCAGAAACAAAAACCCCTGCATTTAGTTTAATTCACAACCAAACAGCCCCTAAATCAAATTTGTGTTTGATTATTTGAAAATGAAATCCTTCTAATTACCTCAAATTAAACGCCAAAATACTCAAAATCCATACAATTCTTTTATTCTAAGCAGCCAACATATCAAGAACAAAGCCCATTACCACCGCAACAATTCATCAGATTTTTACAAATATAAGGGATATATAGGAAAACCAGCATAATAAAGATTATAATAAATTATTATCCAGGGGAAGAAAAAAAAAAAAGCTAAACAAAAGATTTTGATTTCAAAATTATGGCAAATATCAAACATGGTCATTTTCCTCAAAGCATGCCTCATTATCAAATTTAATGTCATTGAGATGAGATCACCAATTCCCAATTTTCCTTTCTAGCTTTATAGCTTCATAAGATACCATCACTTCTTTAAATTTAGCCTCTGCAGCCTCTAAAACATAAATTAATTTCTTTCAATAGCTTGGTTGCACCAAATTTCAGTTTATTTTGTAACAAGTAATAAATAAATACAAGTCAATTACCTTTATTATCTGGATTCTGATCTGGGTGATACTTCATTGCTTTTGCCCGGAAAGCTGTCTATAATAATCCAAAATGGGAGAAACCATTGTCAGATGTTCGTTACCACATATATTTTTAATTAACTCAATTCATACAATTATATGAAAAAATATAATGATTACGCAAGTACATAAATGTCAACTTTTATATATCATATGTATCTTTAATGCATACTAAACAGACTAATTGATAATAGGTGAATATAAATGTTAAGTAATTTAAATGTCGATAATGATGATATTAAATTGAAAGACGTCAATGAAAGTTTGTCATATAAGACAGGATGACAGATTATAATGACTTGCATAGGAAGAGAGAAATCTTTTTTGACAAGATGAGTCTCAATAGGGAAAAAGAAAATTACCCATTTTCAATACTAAGAAGTTGATACTATAAGGAGCAATCTTAAGAATGAGAGGTCATTTTTAATTGCCATATGGATTATCTAAACTTTCTCAATGATTTTTAAGGTTGATAGGAAAAATGACGACCAATGATAAATGTGCCAAAAACCTACATGTATTATATGACATTTTAAAGAAATTATTAATAATAATAATGAAATATAAAAGGCAAAACATTTCAAAAAAGTAATTGATAAATAAAGTGCATTTAATGACTTGACACTTGAGAGATATACTTCATTTATTTATAAATACTCATGCTCCACAAGTTAGGCAGATCAATATGCATATTATTATTTCTTTATTTTATGTTTGAGCTTTATAATAAAATTGTTTATCTCGCTGAGCGTTTAGCTCATCACATATTATAAATCTTTTTCATAAAAAGGAAAAAAGTAGATGGGACCATAGGCAGGAGATCCAGTTTGTCATGTACTTTAATACCATGGATGAATGTACAATTTTGGATGTGAAAATAAAAAATGATGTAGATGATGAAAATTAAAGAATTTTTATATGCATAAATTTCTATTTAAAATTATTTAAAAGCATCATATTTAGTTTGATGATTTTATTTATGGACACTTCTATATCAAAGCTTATGTTGAATCTATTAAAGGATCAGATATATTCTGTGATGATTTAGGCAAACTAATTTATTTATTTATTTGATCCTTATTTGAAAGAAAAGTCCAGAGAGGTATTGGAGGGAAATGTGTAAGACTAGATTGTTTGCCTCAGCTAGACCTCATAGTTGACTAGAGAGAGTCAAGGTGGGGCGTGACATATATAATATAAAAGTTTTATAATTAAAATCTCCTAGAATTACATTTATCTCGCACTGACAAATTTGGGTTAAACCCTATTGACCCTTTCACTTGATATCCTACTTTCACCACTGGATATGCTCAAATAACACAACACGTTATTCTAGATACAAGAATTTCATTGCTCAAAGAAAGTTTAGAAACATTGGCTGCAGTTAGTGTAGCAATTTACCAAATCATCCCAAATTTCATCCAGATGATGCCTAGACAATCATAATGGTTTAATGGCAGTTGACGGTGGCGAGGCAAAGATTTTTTTCTTCACTTCTTTTCTAGCCATATCCTATACCAAACAAATTTAGATTTTAAATATAACTCGAGTTGTGTAAATGTTGCATATGGTTGCATGCAACAAGAACAACAAGAAGCCTTTATCCCACTATGTGGGGTATGCTATATGAATCTTTTTTCACCATTGTGTTCAGTTAAAAGTCAAATTCTCATCTAAATCTAATAAGGAAAGACAAATTCTAATATTTTCTAACAATTTTTTTTTAGGTCTAGCTATAACTTTCTTAACATAAGTCAAATCTAATACATCCACTTTCCTAACAGGGTCATCAAAAGGCCCCAGTTTTATGTGATCAAATCATCTAAGAAGTCTCTCTAATCTTATCTTCCACTAGAGTTACTCCAACCTTTTCATGTATATGCTCATTTCGTATCCCGTCTCTAAGAGTAAAGCCACTCGTCCACTTGAGCATCCTCATCTCTGCAACACTTAACTTAATATTATGCTTCACTTTTAATGGGCAACATTCTGCTCCATAAAGCATTGCAGGTCTCACTAACATCTTATAGTCTTATAGAATTTTTCCTTTAAGTTTGAGAGGGACTTCTCTATCACATAGCAAGCCCGATGCATTCCTCCACTTCAACCATCCAACTTGAATTCTACTAATAATATCTCCATCTATTTCACCATCACTCTAAACAATAGACCCAAGATATCTAAAATATATACTCTTATTAATGACTTGATCGTCCAAAGTCACAATCCCTCCACTAGATCTATTATTACTAAAATTACACTCGATGTATTTAGTTTTAGATATACTCAAATGAAAGCCTTTAGACTCTAAGGTTGAACTCCATAATTCAAGTTTACCTTCAAATCTCTCTCTAATCTTATCAACAAGAAGAATATCTTCAGCAAAAAGCATACACTAGGGTACAACCACTTGCAAATGTCTAGTGAGAACATCCATGACTTCAAAATTTGACACCACAAGGAAACATGGCATTAAGCTGGCAATTTAGATATCATTAAACCCAATGCTCCACACTGCAGTAAGATCTAGCTTTTCAAATATTTAACAATATAAGTAGCAATAAAAACATAATGCCAGGAAAATATTTGAATTAAAACTTTACGATGCTATCAAAAAAGAATTTATTCATTCAATGATAATAAAAACATATTTAATTTCCTTTTCCTTATTGATTTTGCACAATCATAAATGCAAGAAAGGTTTTGTCTGCTAAAGTTATCTTAATGTTTCAGCCTATTTATGGTCATGCGTAAAACAAAAGAAATAATTCAACAAACATATTTAAAATGGTTAACAACGGTATCCTTTTAACATAATAAGCATAGGTATCACGTGGTGCAAAATTAGAGTCGGATTTCAAATTGGGATGAGAGCCACAACTTCAGTATAATGTAGATTAGAGTAGAGATTTGATGTAAACAACTTTATCATGCTTGATAAAAACTTATTCATACCTTTATTTCAGCATCTGTATATGGTGTTGCCCTTAAACTACAGAAAGAATAGAGCGAATATTTGTAAGTAAACAAAATTATATTCAATAGATACCCTAGTATAACATTAACTTCGTCGTATTGAATCACAAAAATATAACTAATAAAATGCCAAGATAATCATAAAACAACAAATTCAAAGAAATCCTAGATATTTGATAAGCAAACCACTTTATCAGAATAAATAAATTGCTGAGGCCATGGCACACAAACTAAGATTTAATCTTAAATAACTTACAAATGAGTCAGAGGCTCCCCAATTTATATTATGTTATAATCACAACCATCAATTTCTTTTCGTGCTGGTTTTAATCAGGTTCCATTAATAATTAAAACTAAAAAAATACGGCTACCTAAATAATTGTTTTTTTCTCTTTAATATTGACTATCACTAACCTATTCCTCAGCCACTTTTTGAAGTTCCTGAATCCTTCTTCAGCACAATTTGATATTATACAGTTAAGTCAAAAGTCTCTTCTACAAATGCTTTAAACAAAATTTTGAATTAAATAAATTTTAATTCCGACAGTTTAACTTCCTCTTCACAACACATTTTATATAGTTTCTATCCATATTACCATAGGTTCTCATGCCTAATTCTCCGACACTAATTTTATCTACCCGTCTATCCATATTACCATAGGTTCTCATGTCTATTTGCAATTACCTTATAAATGTCACTCCAACAATTCATCTCATTAAATCATTATTTAATTTATCCCTAATGGTTTCCCACATTTATCTTAGTATCCTTATTTGTGTTACACATAATTTAGCTATGAATGAAATTTTTACTGCCAATACTCAGATTCATATAGCACTGGAAACCTCACTATAATTTTATAAAATTTGACTTTAAATCTCATGATATTTTTGCACATAATACTCCTAAAACACTACTCTATTTTAACCCCTGTTTTAACCATTGAAGTTATATCCTCACATATATTCACATTTTTTTTAAATTGATGTCAAAATGCCTCTTTGGAAGTATTTGACCCATTAGCCTTAAAAATTTTATTGGAAATATTTGTTAACAAAACAACTATAATATCATCCACAACTCTGCAAATCATAATAATTATCTGTCATAAATCAAAAGTTTTACTTTTACACATTCTCTTCAGAGCTGAACCACTTTACTTTTTTGAATCTATTTATAACATATCTTATTACTTTGTTAAACATGTTAAACAATAACAACAATAACAAGCGTTTATCCCACTATGAGAGGTCGACTACATGAATTCTTTTTCTCCATTGTGTCTTATTAAGAGTCAAATTCTTATCTAAATCTAATAAAGAAATGTCATTTCTAATATTTTCAAATCAAGTCTTTTTAGGTCTACCTCTACCTTTCTTAACATAAGTCAAATCTAATATATCCACTTTCCTAACCGGGGCATGCATCAAAAGGCCGTCGTTTTATGTGACCAAACCATCTAAGGCAACTCTCTCTAATCTTATCTTCCACTAGAGTACTCCAACTTTTCACGTATATGCTCATTTTGTATCATGTCTCTAAGAGTAAAGCCACTCATCCACCTGAGCATCCTCATCTCTGCAACACTTAACTTAATATTATGCTTCTCTTTTAATGGCCAACTTTCTGCTCCATAAAGCATTGCAAGTCTCACTACCATCTTACAGAATTTTCCCTTAAATTTGATAGGGACTTTTCTATCACACAACAAGCCTGATGCATTCGTCCGCTTCAACCATCCAACCTAAATTCTACTAATAAAATCCTCATCTATTTCACCATCATTCTGAACAATAGACCTAAGATATCTAAAGCATGTTCTTACTAATGACTTGATCGCCAAAAGTCATAATCCCCTCACTAGATCTATTATTACTAAAATTACACTCCATATATTTAGTTTTAGTTCAACTCAAACGAAAGCCTTTAGACTCTAAGGTTGACATCCATAATTAAAGTTTATCTTCAACTCCCTCCCTAGTCTTATCAACAACAAGAATATCATCAGCAAAAAGCATACACTAGGGTACAACCTCTTGCAAATGTCTAGTGAGAACATCCATGACTAAAGCAAAAAGATATGGGCTTAAGGCTAATCCTTGATGTAATCCAAATGAAATTGGAAAATACTTGGTCAAACCGCCTTGTGTTTGAGCACAAGTAACAGTTCATGCATACATATCCTTAATGACTTGAATATAAGCCTTATTAATCTCTTTCTTATGCAGAACTCCCCATAGCACTTCTCTTGGAACTTTATCATATGCTTTTTCTAAATCAATAAAAATCATATGAAGATCCTCCTTATTCTCTCTATACTTCTCCATCAAGCCTCTCAATAAATGTAAAGCTTCCATAATATACCTATCTGGCATGAATCCAAATTGATTTTGGGAAACATTGGTGTCACGCCACAACCTATGCACCATAACTCTCTCCCATAGTTTTAAAGTATGGCGCATCAACTTAATTCATCTATAATTCAAACAATCTTGTGCATCACATTTATTCTTAAAAACAAAAATCAACATACTCATTCTCCACTCATCTAGCATCTTTTTAGTCTTCATAATAATATTAAAAAGTTCAGTAAGCCAAGAAATTCTTTCATCTCCTAAGCATTTTCACACCTATATTGGGATATCATCAAGTCCAACAGCTTTTCCACACATCATTTTATTTAAACCATCTTTAACTTCGATTTTACTAATCCAACAATAAAAATAAAAAATCTTTATTTTCATTTAGGGTGCTAAGGTCGCTAAAGTCAATCACAATCTCATAATCTTCATCGAAAAGTTTAGTAAAATATCTCATCCACCTTTGTTGAATATCTTCTTCTAATAAAAGCATTTTTTCCATCTTCATCCTTAGTACACTTCACCTGAACAAAATCCTTACTACTCCTATCTCTTTGTTTATCTAACTTATACATATATCTTTCGTCATCCTTAGTATCTAATATATTATATAAATCATTAAAAGTTAAAATCATTGCATTGCAAATTATTTTCTTAGACTCCTTACGGGCCTCTTTATATATTTCTCAATTATCAGAATTTTTACAGCTAAACTAATTTTTATAACAAATCTTTTTATTTTTTATCTTTTCTTGCACATTTTGATTCCACCATCAACTATTTTTACTATCAGTAGCTTTTCCTTTTGATACTCCAAGCACATCTTTTACAACATTCTTAATAACAAAATCATGCTCATCCAAAATACTTTTTTTATAAACTCATATTTAATAAATTCTCAAAGAAATATTTTCATCTTTAATTAATATCATATTATTTCACTTAAATGGATCTACTTTGATGGTAGTCTCCAGACCTATTATCTTACCACAATAATTTTTATATCTAATTTTCACTTAAAAAAAATCTAATTTTCACTTTTCTAAGTACCTCGCCTCACATATAAATCATAAAAATATAAATATACTCATCCAAATTTTTTTATTATAAATTCATATTTAATAATTTCTTGAAATAATATTTTTCCCTTAATTAAAATCATATTATTTTTGCTTAAATGCATCTAGTTTAATCATAGTCTCTACACCTTTAAGCTCATCATAATTATTTTTATATCTATTTTTCACTTTTATAAGTACCTTGTCTCACATATAAATCATAAAAAGCATAGCTTTTATTTTATTTATGACACTCTTTACAAGAATTCTAATTTTATTATAATCATTATAAACTCCACTAGCATTCAATTCTTGTCACTAGAAAATACATTTTGTTTCTTTAATAGCCTTTTTCTATTTCCTCACTCCACTAATATGTCTCCTTATTAGCATGGGATCTACTATTAGACTCTCCTAAAATTTCTATAACAATTTTCTAAATAGGGCTAGTGATCTTATCCACATCAAGTTTGAATCATCTAAACAATTTGTCTATTTTAACAAATTATTTTTGAAGATTACCGATCTAATATTTTAAATTTCAATACCTTATCTAGGCAATTAGTTTTTTCATAATATTCTATTAAAATCTTTTAAGATATACATCAATAACTAATATTCTAAATTGCATGCTCTTCTAAAATCACCTTCTGATTTTTTCAAAAAGATTTTAATTCCAAATAGTAAGTGTATTCATGATTTGGTGGCTCCATTTTTAAACAAAATTAAGCAACAATTTCTTTTCTTAAAGTTTACATTTTTATTTCACAATTATGTGCAATTAAAAAATATCAAATATAACTTTTCTCATTGCATTTCTATCTCCCATTTCCCACAAACATGAAGCATCTCATAGCCATTACTATTAAATTACATGTTCATTTAAGTCACCTTCACCAAATATCCTTGCTTACTTATGTCTATATTATGGTAGTTCATACATCTCTTTTCGTAATTGATTTTTTAAACTAACAACCAACCCTACTTCAGAGCATAGACATAAACCAAATTTATAATATCCTCTAGTATCTTGATAACAACCACTCTATTGCTATTTTCATTCACCTAAATTGTTTATTTAAAGTATATGTCCACTGCTATCCCAACT
Source organism: Dendrobium nobile (assembly GCA_022539455.1). Lineage (NCBI taxonomy): Eukaryota > Viridiplantae > Streptophyta > Magnoliopsida > Asparagales > Orchidaceae > Dendrobium > Dendrobium nobile. The sequence goes on from CM039726.1 coordinate 61,267,446, forward strand.
TCATTTTCATTATTAATCCTTCTAACATAAATAATTAGTTTCTAGTAAACAAACAATTGTTATTCTTCTTCTACACATGATGTTTACCTATCATGTCTTCTTCTCATCGAAAATATCCGAACTCCAAGTAACAAATCTAAACTTAATTTAGACCTAATTAACATTAGTTTACTTTTCATCAAACTTGAGTTGAGTCATTCGAGTCAAATTTTGCCTAATTATTTTAAGTTGTGACACATCGCTTAGGGTTGATATCTAATTAAATCTTTATCTACTTCTCACTAAAATCAAGCTAGATAATAATATGCCCCTTCTAGGAGAATGGGGAATGCCCTGTTAGCAGCAAAACTCAAAATTGGATCCATTTACTTAGTTTTGATATAAATTTTATGAATGATGGTCTACCTAACATCAACTACAAAGTTTTCTCATCCAAGCTTGCGACCAACAACAATGATTTTCAACCATGCTTAGTTCCCATACAATTCCTTCTTCCTTGAACTTCAAAAATAGTTACGCACCATAGCTTGCCAATGCATTCTTTGCGTTGCACATTCACAACAACTATAATCAGCCACTGCCTTAAAACACTTGTTCCCGTTGTACATGACAGTAAACCTCTTCATTCCTGGCCCATGAGACGAACAAGAAACTTTAATATTTGTTTTCACAATATTTATCATTACACGTATTCCATATCAACTGTTCTAAGTTCTAACTGCACTTCTAACTGATTGTGGACGTAACATCAATAGGGTTCTTGATGTGAAACAACATGCGGTGAAACATGAATTGCACTTTAGAGATTAATGAGAGTTTAATTTTACAATGTTAACGATAAAATCTAGCTTCCTCAAGTTGGATTCAAGAAAATTCGTGATAGATTAAGTAACGGCAGTGATTACATTTAAGAATTACAAGAGTCTTGCAAAAGATAACCAAAATAAACTAGATAATGCAAATAGCTACTACTAAAGCAACACGTTTAAAATTTAGATCATTCACCTTGAGGTCCGTCACTCGTTTTGAAAGTGGTTGCTAGCGGAGGAGAATCGTAAGTAGACTTAGCGACGCCACTAAGAGGAAAGTGATCTTGAGAGGACTTGTCGCCGGGAAGGGAGCCGGGTTCGGAGGAGCGGGTGGACGGCCTTCAATGATCCACGTGTAGACGGAGAAGTGGTCGTCGATGGACTCTGCTAATGTTGGTAGGATTCGATCCAAGTATTCTTCGACGGTGTCGTCAAAGTCGAAGCCAACGTCGAAGAAGGGTGACTTGAGGATGTCGATTCTTCCTTGGTGATCGTACTCAAATTCGAAATTCCATTCGGGTTCCTCCATGCATTCTTGAAGATGGGAGTGAATGGTCGCCACAAAACGCTCCGTTGAAGGGGAGAAGTGGCTCGGGAGTTGGGGGAAGAAACGGCCAAGATTAGGTGGGTTAGGGGAATTTGGCCAAGCAGGGACTCCAAATAATGGTGCAGGAATTTCTGCAGAAAATTAATTTTGGAGGGGTTAATGGGATGGATTTAATTTGAAATCCAAATTAAATCAAGGAGCAATAATGGGCGGCCAAGGGAGGGGAATTTGGGGGCTGAATTTGTGGGATTAATGAGGTGATTAGGAGAGAGAGAGGGGGCCATTAAGGGGCCGACCATGTAGGAGGTGAGGTGACATTGAGGTTTTAAGTAGGTGGGGACCACTAATCTTAATTTCAGGATTTTAATAAAAGCTGAAATTAAAACTTAGAAATTAATCAAAATCTGATTTTTAATTTCAGATTTTGATTGTTTCATGTAACTCCCTAATTGAAATATAAAGAAGAGGGAATTTGAATTTCAAAATTGTAACTCCCTGTAATTAATGTCCGAATTTAATTGGACTTAATTAGGGAATTCATTAGGGCCGAGAATTCAAAATTCAAATTGTGGGCTAGAGGAGAACCGGCGGCAAGGCTGCACGGGTGGCCGGCGGCAAGGCTGAGGGTGGCCGGCGGCAAGGGCTCCACGGTGGACAGCGGGCTGGTGGATGATTTTCTGGCCGGCGGGATGGGGTGCTGGGTTGGTTGGCGGAAGGCTAGGGGAAGAGTCGGCGGCAAGGATCCAAGGAGGAAAGGAAGAGTAATTCTTCTTGGGATTAATATGCCACGGATTCACCTTGATCTCCCCACCAATTGATCACAAAATAATGGAGAAGAAGGTTTAGAACTCACAAAGAGATCTAACTCTTCTCAAAACTCACTAAGAGATTTGAGAGAGGGATGCACTCACAAAGAGAACACAAAGTAGATTTTCATTTCATCAAAAAACTAAACTATTACATAAGAAAAGGCCATATAAATAGGCCTCAAAATGACAAGAGAGCAAAAGATTAAAATACCCCTCGGGCTACAATAACGACCAAATACCCATAAGGGCAAAAATGGAAAAACATACAAATCAAATAAACTACTACATAAAATGATGAAAATAAAGATCATGATCGTGGCCGTCGATCTCCGGCATATCCTGATGGTACATGTGTCGCAATCTCTGACGATGTCCTCATCATTCTCCCCAGGTGGGAGAAAGCTCGATCCCGTCGAGTAAGCATCTATAGAGCTCTCGTACCACTCTAGTAAGTCAGGGTCTAGTCTCTGTAGCTCATCTCGGTCGATCCACACATTTTCTGTCTCCGGCTTTCCTGCCCATTGAACCAGATACCTCCGACGACCACCGTCCTTAGTGGAAATGATGTCATCGCTAAGTATTGCTTTAATCCTCTCCGCGGTAGGTCATGTGGGAAATTATGGGAGTGGAGGTAGGCTGGGGATCTCACCAGGTGGGGACTCACAAGGCTCATCAAGTAATGGATTGGTGGGGTTAAACTCTGGTCCCTAATAGGTTACAAGGTCTTCAACGTTAAAAGTGGGGCTAAAGTTAAAACCTTCGGGAAAGTCTAGCACATAAGCATTACTGTTAATTTTGGAAATTATTTTGAAAGACCCCGCGCTTCTCGCGTGTAATGTCTTAACGGTCCCTTGTGGGAACCGCTCCGGACGAATCCGAACCCTCACATAATCTCCCACTTCAAATTCTTTAAATCGTTTCTTGAGGTCTGCGTTAAGTTTATAGCCAGCATTGCTCTGTTTAATTCTTTCATTAATTTTTTTGTGCAATTCATGTAAATGTGATGCAAATGCAAGAGATCGGGTATGCATGACGAATGACAAGACTCATGAGCTTACAAAAGTTTAAAGCATAAACAAAAAGGAAGACAACAGACTACAACACACACACAACATACTAACTCACACGACACGTTGCTAGAATAGGTGGATGGGTCACAAAAGAGGGGTCTAAAGTGTTCGGTCTAAAGGAACTGGTGTGGGGGGGAGCAATGAAGACATCCTTAGCTAAAAGGACATTCCTATAGGAAATTTCAGTCAGGGTCGAAGGTAGTCTCCTAGGGACAATAGTGTAATCTAGTAAATTCATCCCACTAGGATAGAGATGGTCCTTAACAGGGAAGGACAAGACTATATCGGGCAACACGAATGAATCAGGCACAAGATAAGGAGATGGCTCCTGACTCACAGTCATAATGGGATAGCCAAACGAGTCACCAGCAGGTATGAGACTTAAGAAATTGGGTATGGTATCCATACCAGAAGTGGGCACGACAGTTAAAGTTGTGACATGAAAGTATGAGCTACGACTCTCTCTAACACCAAGGTCGGTGATATAAGTCCAATCAAGAGAGGTATACTCTATCAAATGCACATCTAAAGGAGCAACTCCTATAATAGAATTCAATAAGACAAAAGGATGTTTAGGGTTCAACTTAGGCTCATAATCTTTCAGAATCAAATTACAATCTTCCAAGCTCATATTATTATCCTCAAAAGGATCAAGTTTGGTTATCACCCTAAGATCACTGAATCCGGGATCACTTAAGTCAAGGTTTAAGTCAGGTATTAACTTCAATTTCCTTATTTCCAATTTGAAATTATCCACAGTGACATCAGAATTATTCAAAATTAAATCCAAATTATTCGGAGTCGCCTCAGTAATTAGATCAAAATCTTCCAAGTTTAATTTCAGTGTGTTCACGGTCAGGTCAGCTTCTTTCGAGACCATATTACTATCGTCTAGGCAAACCTTATCCAAAGAAATATGCTCGCTGAGACTAGGATCAGGGTGGGCTAAGGAGTCGATGCTTAAAGGTTCCAACTTTCCTAGTCCAGGGTTCAAGTCATGCCGGGAGTCTGACTTAATCACTTCAGTCTCATCCTCAGAGAAGTCCGCGTTATCAATAGTATCCACGAAATGGGTGTAATCAGTCTCGGATTCAGTAGAATTCTTCTTCTTATTGCAATTATGTACTAAGATAACACTTGTAGGGTCAACGACTGGGGAGGCTAAGGGCCGACGGGGATGGCTAAAAGTGGGTCCAAGTGGGGAGCCATAAGAGATTGGTCTAACAGAAGACCTGCTAGAGGGTCGGTCACCAAGACTAAGAGAAGACCTACAAGGTGGGACAGCAACCCTGACGTTACTAAAGGATGGGTGGTCTCGACTACAGTAATGCCCCTGGTTTGTTTCAACAGAATAGGTAGGGTGGGGCTCTAGATGGCGGTCATTGGTAGAGGGTCGGTATTTTAAATTGAGTTCTCGCCTCATGTCTTTCCAAGTAGGGTACTCACCACGAGACTCTTTATGATCTTCCGATTTCATCCAAAATTGAAGAGCCCGACCTTGTAGGTGAGACTTAGCGATGCTAACCTGGTGGGATTCAGGGATATGACATGATTCAAAATAGTCATCTAGTTGTCTAGCCCATTCCCTAAAGTAGTAAGGGTCCGAGGAGCCATCAAAGGTGGGCAAATGGTAATGTGACTTTAAGTGAGGTCGTTGAGGATTAGTCTCAGGTCTAGGTTGATAAGCATAGTGGGGCATCTTCCGACTCGCATGACTTAGCGAATGGGGAACGTACCTAGAGTGGGGAGAGTCAACATGTGCCTCCATTGTGGTTTTAGTTAGAGAGCCTACAAGACTAACTAGGTCGTCTAACCTCTTCTGAAAACCTATCGAGTCCATTTAAAAGTGTTGAGTGATGCTTAATGAGGAATGGGTGCAAGGGACAGCATTTAGACACTAAGTTAGGCTCACTTAGACTCACTATAGGATGCAGAAAAAGTTTGGTCAGCTAGCTAAGCTAGTGGGTTAGGTGGCCTAGGCACTTAGGGAGGTTATTAGGTTGAGGGCAGCACCTAAACGCTTAAGAAACTAGCCTACAGCTCACTAGATGTGTGCAGGAATGAAGTGGACAACAAACTACAACATGGCATAAAGTTTTCTAAGTGTTGCGGGTTGGTTGTAAAGTGTGGGCAGCAACATAATAAGGGTTTTGGGGCACCTAAAAGTCACTAAACAGTGCAGGAAAAGTCCTGGACAGCAAGGTTTTCTAGGGTGGCAAGTGACCTAGGTGATTGGTTAGGTGGAAAATGGTAAAGATAACACTTAGGTAAGATACAAATGAATGTTTACAATGAAAATATCATGCAGAAAATTACTGGACAGCAAAGTAAAACAGTGAATAAAATTACCTAGATGATGTTTTGCATGTAAACGACCAATGGCAAGGTAAACTCAACTCCTAGGATGCATCTAGCAAAAACAAAGCATGCTAGCCATGCTCTGATACCAAAATGATGTGAAACAACATGCGGTGAAACATGAATTGCACGTTAGAGATTAATGAGAGTTTAACTTTGCAATGTTAACGATAAAATCTAGCTTCCTCAATTGGATTCAAGAATATTCGTGATAGATTAAGTAACGGCAGTGATTACATTTAAGAATTACAAGAGTCTTGCAAAAGATAACCAAAATAAACTAGATAATGCAAATAGCTACTACTAAAGCCACACGTTTAAAATTTAGATCATTCACCTTGAGGTCCGTCACTCGTTTTGAAAGTGGTTGCTAGCGGAGGAGAATCGTAAGTAGACTTGGTGACGCCACTCAATTGAGAGGACTTGTCGCCGGGAAGGGAGCCGGGTTCGGAGGAGCGGGTGGACGGCCTTCAATGATCCACGTGTAGACGGAGAAGTGGTCGTCGATGGACTCCGCTAATGTTGGTAGGATTCGATCCAAGTATTCTTCGACGGTGTCGTCAAAGTCGAAGCCAACGTCGAAGAAGGGTGACTTGAGGATGTCGATTCTTCCTTGGTGATCGTACTCAAATCCGAAATTCCATTCGGGTTCCTCCATGCATTCTTGAAGATGGGAGTGAATGGTCACCACAAGACGTCTCCGTTGAAGGAGAGAAGTGGCTCGGGAGTTGGGGGAAGAAACGACCAAGATTAGGTGGATTAGGGGAATTTGGCCAAGGAGGGACTCCAAATAATGGTGCAGGAATTTCTGCAGAAAATTAATTTTGGAGGGGTTAATGGGATGGATTTAATTTGAAATCCAAATTAAATCAAGGAGCAATAATGGGCGGCCAAGGGAGGGGAATTTGGGGGCTGAATTTGTGGGATTAATGAGGTGATTAGGAGAGAGATAGGGGGCCATTAAGGGGCCGGCCATGTAGGAGGTGAGGTGACATTGAGGTTTTAAGTAGGTGGGGACCACTAGTCTTAATTTTAGAATTTTAATAAAAGCTGAAATTAAAACTTAGAAATTAATCAAAATCTGATTTTTAATTTCAGATTTTGATTGTTTCATGTAACTCTCTAATTGAAATATAAAGAAGAGGGAATTTGAATTTCAAAATTGTAACTCCCCGTAATTAATGTCCGAATTTAATTGGACTTAATTAGGGAATTCATTAGGGCTGAGAATTCAAAATTCAAATTGTGGGCTAGAGGAGAACCAGCGGCAAGGCTGAGGGTGGCCGGCGGCAAGGGCTCCACGGTGGACGGCGGGCTGGTGGATGATTTTCTGGCCGGCGGGATGGGGTGCTGGGTTGGTCGGCGGAAGGCTAGGGGAAGGGGGAAGGGGGAAGGGTCGGCGGCAAGGATCCAAGGAGGAAAGGAAGAGTAATTCTTCTTGGGATTAATATGCCACGGATTCACCTTGATCTCCCCACCAATTGATCACAAAATAATGGAGAAGAAGGTTTAGAACTCACAAAGAGATCTAACTCTTCTCAAAACTCACTAAGAGATTTGAGAGAGGGATGCACTCACAAAGAGAACACAAAGTAGATTTTCATTTCATCAAAAAACTAAACTATTACATAAGAAAAGACCATATAAATAGGCCTCAAAATGACAAGAGAGCAAAAGATTAAAATGCCCCTCGGGCTACAATAACGACCAAATACCCATAAGGGCAAAAACGGAAAAACATACAAATCAAATAAACTACTACATAAAATGATGAAAATAAAGATCATGATCGTGGCCGTCCATCTCCGGCATCTCCTGATGGTACATGTGTCGCAATCTCTGACGATGTCCTCATCAGTTCTGTTCAAAGATTACACTTATTCAGCAGTAATGATGAAAAAACTACTCATGTTTGTTACTCTCAGTTATTTCTGTGAGTATGGTTCATTTTCCCAGCATCGATAAACATTTGAGTATTTGAACTGAATCGTTGAAACAAACGGAAATAAAAGTAGATAAGCTGCACAGGAATACCTGTCAAGACCCAAGATAGAATAATGATGCGACATGGTATAATTTTCAGTTTCCCAAGGGTAGGATCTGAAATTCGTCCTTTGATCTCCATAAGATGCATCTGAATTCCAGTACCAATCATCTTGTTGGAAATGTTGATATGCACCAGGACCATAGTCCCTCCAGTTTTCATAGCTTCGCTTATATTTTTTTCTCTCTCGATTGAATATTCTTTGCATCCGTCTGATGCGTTCCTTTGAAAAGATGAAAGGACAACAGATATTACGATAACAAAAAATTAATCCTTATCAGGAACACCAGAAAAATCAGTGAAAAACAAGTGATTCTTTAACATCAGCTTTCAGAAAATGAATCCAAGCAACCTAAGTTGCAAAAAGCAATCAAGAGGAGATACAGTAACTCCAAGAATTCTGGAAGTTTAACAAAAAAAAAAATTAAAATGAGATCATTATCTTCATTAGTATTATCCCAATCGTTTGATATTCGTTTTATGAATTCTCATCCTCGATTTATTTCGATTGAGTACTCCAAGAGGTGCAAACTGTCTTATAGAATTTTGTTTCCACATTCCACCTTTCCTTCCCAATTCTTTCACATTAATTCTATCACCCATCCAATTTGTGTCTTTTGTCATCACTTGTACATGCTCAAACCACGTATATTTATTTTCAATGTTACTTTCACAATCTCTCTAATTTTGAGTATTTCTCAATCCATACTTCTTTGTTTTGTCACAGATCTCATTCTTGCTATACTTGGTTATCAAAGGCATTTCATAGCCGAAGAGACTTTTTTTTTTCTTTTTTTGCATGGGTTATTGTCCAACACACAGATCCATAAAGCAAATTTGGTCTAATTTTGATTTTTAAAAATTTACCATCATTCTTTTGTGGAGTGTAACAGAAGATACTTAAACCTATAACAAGTATTATCTTAATTAAATAAAAGGTATCATTTTTGTTGCGTCCTAAAATATTCGCGGCGATCAAAGAAATATAGAGTTTAACGTCTTAGTTTTATACGAAGATCCAACACACAATCAGATAAAAGAGAGGGCGTAGTGTTCATAAGAGACACTAGAGTTTTTACGTGGAAATCCCTAAAAAGGGGAAAAAACCACGGGGTCAAACCTAGTTTGAATGAATCCACTATTGTTTGCAGTCAATTACAAATGAGGCACTTCCTTGGGGGGAAGGACTTGTCTTGATGTAGCAAATATACATTATATAGAGTGCATTACATTATAGGAATTCAAAGAATCAATATTGACATGTTTGTTTGGTCAGCAGGACCATAGTCGGCAGATGGAGGTCTGAAAGACCAGAGTCTGGCTACGAAGGTCGGAAGGTCTGTAGTCGGCGGGCAACAGTGGTTAGAAAGATCGTAGTCTAGCGACGGAAGTCGGAGGGACCGTAGTCGGCAGGCGACAGTGGTCAGAAAGACTGTTGTCTGGCTGCGGAGGTCGGAAGGATCGTAGTCGGCAGGTGACAGTGATAATAAAGACCATAGTCTAGCGACGGAGGTTGAAAGGACCGTAGTCAGCAAGCGACAATGATCATAAAGACCATTGTCTGGCTATGGAGGTCGGAAGGACGATAGTCGACGGACGACAAAGGTCGAAAAGACCGTAGTCTAGAGACGGAGTTTGGAGGGACCATAATCGACAGGTGACAGTGGTCAGAAAGATCGTTGTCTGGCGACGGAGGCCGGAAGGACCATAGTCGGCGGGCGACAAAGGTCGGAAAGAACATTGTCTAACGACGGAGGTTGGAAGGACCATTGTCGACGAGTGACGGTGGTCAGAAAGACTGTCGTCTGATGACGGAGGTTAGAAGGACCATAGTTGGCGGGAAACAAAGGTCGGAAAGACTGTAGTCTGACGACGGAGGTTGAAAGGACCATTGTTAGCGGGCGGCAGTAGTTATAAAGACAATTGTCTGGCAAAAGTTGTTAGGGGGAAGTCCGACAATAGTCGATGGCGGGCGAAAGTCTGACGTCGGTAGGTGGACAGGTGAAAGTCCGACGTCAGTCGGTAGCCGGGTGGAAGACCGACGTCATTCGGTGGCCTTGAGTCCCCCTTCCATAAAAGGGGTCTATTTATAGTTTTATGAGAGTGGCATGACCAATAAATAGGAGAGATATCAAAGTTAAGTTGACAGTGGTTTGAATGGACAGCCGATGTTGATCCCCTTGATCGTGGACCGTTTATAGGGCATTTAAATGTCTTAATGATATCAGAATTTTGTGATCTACGGCTCATTGGATTTGTCTCATCAAGCCACTCGATTTTACTATAAGCATGTCACATTTGAAAATTGTTTGACCATCCAATTTATGATTTGAACTTTGTAAATGCGCTTCGGGTCTTCAATTTGGACCCATTTGGGCTCGGATTGAGTCGAATTTAGCATCGTTGGGTTTGTATTTTTGAGACATTCAGTTCGACTATAAGTTTGCTAAAATCGGAGTTCAGATGGTCCCAGATTAAATTTCAGAAGTTTCCAACTTGATTTTGCCTTGAGATTCATGGTCAATGAGGATAATTTTTTGATGATATATCAACCTTAATCTTTAAACAACATTGGGTTATGACTTCTATCAATTTCATATCCACAAAACATTATACACCATGTAATCAATCTCCATTATAATAATTCTAGGTCCAATCTCCATTATAATAATTCTAGGTCCATTATCTTCTTAAAGTTTCCTTCAATGTTCTAATTTTTTCACTTATCTAAGAATATATCTCATCTATTAACACTATATAATCATTAAAAGCTTTAACCAAGACACCTGACTTTAATTATCTAATGTACCATCTCCATTTTAAACACAATGAGGAAAACACTTAATATTGATCCTTTTATGTAACCTTAACGTGAATGGACAGTTCTTAGTATTCTAATAGTATTCATTGCTTTATACACATTTTTAATAGCTTCAACATAACTTCGACATATATTTTTCCCACCAAATTAATCCTTATGACACTCAACTATATGATCTTTTAATATTAATAAAATAATTAAAATCTCTCTGATAGCTTTCAAGTACATTTATTAAAAGGAACCTGAAACCCTATCTATTGAAGTCCACAAAATTCTTCAAGCTATCGAAGAAATTCCATAAACACACACACTACATCAGAAAAATCTACTTAATCAAGCACAATCTCAAGGCAATATTTTAGCTGGAAACTTCTAAAATTATATTCAGGGTCATTTGAAATTTGATTTCAAAAAATTTGTAGTCGAATTGAATGATTTAATGAGTCGAACTCATTGACAAAAAATTGATCTGATATGACTCCAAAAGAGCCAAATCAAGCATTTAACATGTGTTAAAAACTTCATTACATTAATTAAAGGACTAAATGATCTCAAAATGTTGCATGCTTAAATCAAATAGAGCCTCTTGATGAGAGAAATCCAATGAGTCTGAGATCATTTAATTCGGAGGTCATCAAGGTACTTAATTGTTAAAATATTGATTTATGATTATGGGAATAACTATGAGATGTTAGATGAAGTGTTTTAAGATTTTGACCAAATTTACCGAAATATCACACTAAAAAAATATAAATAGACACCCATTCTTCATGTGAAGAGGAGCTGAAGCTAGACCTTGACTTGAAAGTGGAGAGTTATGGCATTGAACCGTCAACGCCCGACCATTACAATTAGACCAATGCTGCTCGATCATCATTGTCGGACCATCACAACTGGACCACCATCATCACACCCACTCAAGCCCAAGCATCATTGTTTAAATGCCGACACAACTATTGTTGTTTAACCAGCATCGTCCAACAATCATCGTCGGACCAATACCTTCTGACTTACCTCCGTTGGACCATTATCGGTCGACCACCATCATCGAGACATTGCCATCGAATCGTTGTCATCCAACCACCGTCATTGGACCCCCTGCCTTCCAACTACCCTTGCCCAACTACCACTATTGAACCGCCATCGCTCGACCACTATCGCACAATTATAATATCTTGATTACGGCCTTACAACCACCATAACCAGACGACGGTCTCTTGACCATAATCTCTGAATAACCATTGCTCGACTGCTTAGAATTTGCATGAGAGGGAGTTCCATCAACAAAATATAACCATGTACCTTGCCATGATTTTCGTAGCATATCAAACCTCAAGTATGGTGTCAAACATGCAATTTTTTATTTACTTAATCACTAGGACAGAGTGTGTGGTTGTTGAACAATGGATTTGATTTCAACAAGAAGCTTGAGGTGGTCTATTTATTATATAAAAGCATTCAATTTTGTTCATAAAATGCACAACTTACACGAGCACATAATATATACAACTTTAAAGAGCACTAGATGATATCCATTGTTCCTATGAGATTAGACAACAAAAGTATTTGATGATAACAAATCCAATGGTCCCAATAGTTTGACAGGTGTTTCTACAACTAATTCAATAAAACAACAACTATTGATCATGTTCATTAGGTTAGTTTGAAGCATATGGAATTTGGAAATTGCTCAAGAAGGTAGATTCATGAAGACTCAAAGTGCAAAATAAAATTTCCATGTATGAGTTTATGTATTTTTAAATGTAAATTTAAATAAGGCTAACAAAATTTCAAGGCTGATAAACACAAGCGGGGTTAACTTAGATTTTAACTAGAATAACTTCAAAAAATTTCGTATGTTACAAAAATTATTTTATATTTTCCTATGATTTTTGGAAGTTATTTGACTTGATTTTCCAACTATTTTATTTATTACTAATTAAATGTGTGTGAATTATTTTATTAATTATAACATTAGTGATTGCGTGCTTAATTTGATCATCATGCTCTCTTCGATCACTATGTGTTTAACTCACTTATGATGTTGTCCTTGAGAGGCATCCGATAAGAGATCTTTTAGTACGATTTAGATTTTTTGTTTATTATTTCTGTGTAATTCTTGCACGCATTTAATTAAATAAATTAAGCATGTATTCAGCATCATAATCAGGTTAAGGCCTCATGGTTTCTTAAAGATGAACAAAAGAGAATGTACTGCGAAGTTCTAGCCAATTTAACAGGTATCAACACGGATCTTTGAAGGACGCCTTCCAGGATAGGAAGTTTCTTGTAATCTGTACTCTTAGTATTTGTTGCCATACATATCCTAAATTTGAACGTAGACTAAGCAAAAAACATTCTTGATTAAAATGTGCCAAATCCGGCCTTAACCTACATCTACAAACCAAGATAAACTAAGCCTGCATCTACAAACATAGATAAACTAAGCGACTTGCACAAAAATTTTTTTGGAGGGGAACACTACAAAGGCAAAAGATAGCCAAATGAAAACAAAGTTAAGTTAACAATTCATAAACAGTAGTCCTGACATGAAAGAGTTAAAAAAACAAAAGAATAGGAAGATCGTTAACGACAAACAATTTCAAGGGGGTATACTAACTACTCTCTCCCTTTCCTCCTTATGCTCCTCATTCATTCGGCGGTTATATCTTCTCCAAGCTTCTTCCTGGAATCTTCTACTAGAACCAGCTCTTGAATTTCTCCAAGTTGACTGGGGATCTGACCTATTCAACTATCAGAACAAGAAGAAAGAATAAGGTGAGTTAAGTTTGTTAAAACAAAAGCATGAAAGTTCTAAACAAATGGAACTCTACTAATTAAGAAATTTCTAAGGTAGCCGACATTTAGAAAATTATAGAGATTGAAAATGTTTCATTCAAACTGTACTAGCAGTGTAGTCAAGATATCAGCCACATCTTAATAAATATTATGCGATATTGTTCATGGTCCTATTCATTGAAACTGGTTTCTATTGAAACATGCACCCATACTCTCTCACATTTAGAGAAAGAGAGAGATACTCAAATTGCATTCATAGATGTATAAATAGCTGTTTTTTATTTCAATTCCAATAATGTATAACAAGATATAGGCAAAAATATGATTTTCTCGAATTTTATGAAGTTTCTACTATGTAACTTTTAATATATTTTAGAATGTTTTATTTTGAACACGGACTGTAAGAAATTGAAATTTTACTGGTTAGTTTTCTCTATTCTGATTTCTATGCCTATTGAATAAATGAGGTATTTTTTCTATTTATGATTGTATTGAATGTCACTCTTAAATTATAATCAGAAAAGAAAATGTTAAGTATGTAAGTTTTTAATTGAACAAGAAAATATACCATACATAATAAGTTAATAAATTATGACATCTTTTATATCTGAACCCACCACTCCATTCTCCTTCAATTTTTCTTGGATTAATGTATGCAATGCTGATACTTTACATGAAATCATCCAACGATGATTAGGAAATATATAAACGATCTTTCAAAAGTTAATAACTTAATACAAAATGCCATTTACCATTAACAATAAGAGAAAAGAAGGAATCTAGAAGGGTGTCAAGTCAAACTACCTCAGTGTAGATCCAGCTAACACTCCTGCGGAGTTGATAGACCTGCAAGTTTGAGAACAACAAATCATGTAAGTATTCATTAATATGAATTGGAAGAACAAGTTTTGTGGTAAACATAAACTTTTAATCAACTTTTTAATAGTTGAGTGGATCATCTTAACCTTTTGGTGGAGAACTTAGTGTCACGCTCAAATGTTTGACCTAGATGTTTGGCCAAACCCCTTGAGCGTGACATGCTGAGAGAAGGCCAAGAAGTCCTCCATAACTATTCCTAAATGGGGTCATACAACATTGGAAGGATAGGGAAGGTTCTGGAAGATTTTATAAGGTTCTAGAAGATTCTAGAAGGTCTCGGAAGGTTCCAGATGTAAAACCCGCAAAATGTCGTTTTAGACCTCGCACGCTTTTCAAAGCGTCGCGACGAGTTTTAAGTGGAAAATTCGAAGTTGTCGGATTTCAACGGAAATAATTTTATAAATTAGAGCGCAAAATTCTAAGAAATTTGATGTATAGAACTTGTATTTGATTTCGTATAATTTAAGGATTAAAATTAGTTGAAAACTAATAATACCCAAAGTACCCCTCCTATTTATTCTTGCATGAGTTACTTAAGTGGGGGCAAAGGTGTCATTTAGCATTTTTTTTTCCCTTCTAATATTACCCAAACCGAGACCCCCCTCATTTATTTCGGCCAAACCGAGAGAAGGAGCGGGCTAGAGGCGGAAGGGAGGGCGGACGCACGCAAGGCGAAGGGCGGCGGCTCCGGCGAGTTTTCCGGCGAAGAAAGCTAGGGGAATCGTAGGGGAGACTAAAGGAAGGCTAAGGTATGCATTAGAACAATGATTTTCCATCTCTTCCTCTAGATTTTTGAATGAGAAGATTTCTAGGGTTTTTAGAAAACTTGGATTTTCTTTGAGAAAAGTTTAGAGAATGATTAAAGGATGTTTCTAAACCTTAATGCTAGTTGATTTCTTGAAAATATGGATTTTGAAAATTAGGGTTTTGCTTAAAATTTATCTTCTTGGAAAATGCCTTCACAAAAGATCTT
Source organism: Dendrobium nobile (assembly GCA_022539455.1). Classification (NCBI taxonomy): domain Eukaryota; kingdom Viridiplantae; phylum Streptophyta; class Magnoliopsida; order Asparagales; family Orchidaceae; genus Dendrobium; species Dendrobium nobile. Next base: position 61,282,555 of record CM039726.1, read on the forward strand.
TTAAGGGTATGGGGAAGTTTTTATGTGAAGATATTATAGGGTTTAAGCAAAAATTTTGAGTTTAGGAGTTTAGGGTTTCTCTCTAATGAAGGAATTTTTGATCCTTATGGTTTTTATTAGGGTTTGGGAGGATTTTAGAGGCTACCTTATGGATTTTGTTTGAAATACAAGATTTTCTAATTTTGGATTTATTAAATTTCGAAAATTAGATATATTTTATTTACAATGTGAGAGTGGGAAAGGTGTTGCATGCTTAAAGATCTTAGGAATGTTGACTAAACTTTAATTGAGAGAGAATGTGAGGGGCTTTATAGAAAAACCAATGCTTGATGTGTTAATTAACTACATGCTTTGCCTAGGGTTTATTTGGAATGTGTAATGCGTGTAGGGATTGATGTGTATGTTTCTTTTAGGTGTTGGACAATTGGGGAAGAGAAGTTTGTAAGGATTCTTAGCGGATCACGTTCCTTTGAGGTAGGTAAATGTAATGCCTTTAAAAATTAGAAGAAAATGCATTTATTTTCCTCCAAAGCATGTTTTACATTATTATGCAAGCTCTAGCGTTCTTCCAATCACATTGCTTATATATTCTTTTATGCTTTAAGTATCATGTTTATGTTTCTATGATTGCTTAATTGTTAAGAACTCCTTTAGAAATGATTTAGAGACATTTGAGCTTATACTTGTTACCATACATAAGCCTTTACTCATGCGCTAACTCACATTGCAAGTTCATCTTTTATGTAATAGTATTTAATGCATTCGTTCTTTCTAAAGTGATAAATCATGGTTGCATTTGACTCTTTTATTTCCTCTTGCTATCATGAAACCATATAGCACATTAGGAGATAGTTGACCATATGCATGAATAAGAAGCTCCTTATGAGTAATTAAAGAATGAATGTATGTGCTTGTTGATGCGGAGGTATCTTTGGTAAAGGGATGCTCTTCCGAGCATTAGTAAAGGGATGCTCCTATGAGCATTGGTAAAGGTGGTTCTTATGAACCAAATGGGAAAGGAATGGCCAATTATGTTGTACCTGATCAGTAAAAAAAAAAAAAGGATACCTCTGAGACGGGTGATTATAGATATATGTTACTTTATGCATATGCAAAACTTCATGGTTCAAGAAAAGCATTTCATGCGTTATGATAAGTGATGGATCATAAGCTCATTTAAGAAAAAGGTTTAATGGGTCACATTGAGGCATACTATTTAAATTTATGATTGGTTCAATGTTCTTTTTACCTATAGTATTTTCATTTATGTTCATCTCATTCATATTGTTTTCTCTAAATTTTATTTGGTAAAGCATTTGCCTGTTGAGTTTAAGACTCACCCTCGTTATGGGAATACTTTTCAGGAGAAACTAGGAAGGGTTAGATGGCTGACCAACCTCCGCGCACTTACCGTCGTAGGGAGACGACGGGCGGCAGGTTCTTTTGTATTTTGATGTTTTGTATAGATAGATTAGAATTGGATTGTAAGAGAAAAAGATTATACTTGTGGATCCCCTTTTGTATCTTTTTGTAAACTTAATGCTAAATCCTTTGATTGGTGATTTTTAAATGAAAGGAAAGAAAAAGTTTATGTTGGATATTGTAGTGGCTCTTCTTTATGTTGATGAATATTTTGGAATTATATTTATTGTCTTGTAAAGTTTTCTTTTATCTTCTTTATGTCCGATCTCTGTTCTCGCCTCGCACTTGCGAGCTAACCGGGCCGGGTCGTGACAAGAGTGGTATCAGAGCCAAGGATTTGAGAATATTGATTTTATGAAAGAGCCAATAGGATGATCTTATAGGGTAGAGTAGGTATAAGGTGCTTGTGTTATTTAATGCTTAGATTGCTTCGTTGTTTTGTTTCTCAGGGCTGAGGAACCTGAGCCTGATGCCACTGATGGCAATGCTGGAGAGGTCAGAAGAGAATTGCCATCAGCTGTAGAGCCTCAAGGCAGTAGTATTAATGTCACTATGGACTCTTTTACCCCAAATGATGGATATCATGGCTCAAATGATCAGAAATACTCAGACCCAAATTGGAGGCAGTGGAGGTGCTCCAATTGACAAGTATTTAAAGTTATTCCAGGACATGAAGCCACCATCATTCGTGGGAGGTGGAGCTATAGAAGCAGAGGATTGGTTAATGAAGGTCGAGAAGATTTTGGAGGGGATGCTATGCCCTCAGAATAGAAGAGTAGCCTTAGCTACTTATGCCTTCTATGGGAAGGCAGAAAGATGGTGAAGAAGACAGTTGGAAGAAACTTTTACTGGGAGATCTAGCAGTCAAATCACATGGGTGGAATTTGTCAAAGTGTTTAGAGATTGGTATGTGCCAATGACTGCTAGGAGAGCAATGCAAGATAAATTCAATAGGCTGGTGTAGGGTGACAGGACCGTTGCTGAGTATGAGGCTGAATTCACGATGCTTTCTAGGTATGTCTCTCATCTGATTCCTAATGCAGAAGAGAAATGCCACCGTTTCCTTTGTGGCTTGAGGGATAGCATTAGACAACCATTGGTTCCTTTGGATATTGAAGATTATTCTAAATTAGTTGATAAAGCACGGAAGATTGAACTGGATTGTCAGAGTACTCAGAGGAGGAGAGACTTCCAAAAGAGAAAGAATGAGGACAGATCCAAACCTACCCAGTCTTTTCATTCTGGAAGGCCCAATTGGAAGAGGTTTAAATCCAACTTTTCAGAGAGTAGCACTTCTACAACTCTATGCATTAAGTGTGGGAGAACCCATAAGGGAGAGTGCCTTTCTGGCACTAATACATGCTTCTGGTGTCACCAATCAGGGCATATGGCAAAGTCTTGTCCTCTCTTAGGACAAAGACCTACTACTGAGGCCAAAACAGGAAACACTCTTCCTCAGAGGACAGCTGGCAGGCCAAGAACTGTAGAGTCTACTAGATCTACCCCATCACAAGGTCAAGCTCGTCCACCAGTTCAACCAAGAGTTTATGGAATGTCACAACATGAAGCAAAAGACTCTCCTGATGTTATCACAGGTATGGACTTTATTTAATGTCAATGAATTCCTTTATGCTTTTTGAGTAAAACGAGCTTTATGTTATGTTATATGCATGATATTTAGGAACAATCTTTGTTTGTAACAAGCCTGTTAAGGTGTTGTTTGATACGGGAGCATCATGTTCTTTTATTTCTGAGGGATTTGTTAAATCTGTTGGTTTGTCTTCTTCAAGTATGCCCAAACCATTATCAGTTTTGATGCCTAATGGGAGTCAGTTGGAAACCAACAAGGGGTGTCATGTGGAGATGATTGTAGGTGATAGAAATTTGGGCGCAGATCTTATGTTATTGCCCTTAACGGAGTTTGATATGATCCTAGGGATGGATTGGTTGTCTAGTCACTTTGTGACCATAGACTGTAATAAGAAAGAACTTAAATTCTGTATGCCAGGGGAGAAAGAATTCAAATTTGTAGGGGAAAGAGGCCTAACTTCCATGATAGTCTCTTCGTTGGTGGCTTACAAATTATTGAGGAAGGGTAATGAAGGCTTTCTAGCTTATGTTAAGGAGAAAAAGAAAGAAGAGAGGAGGTTAGAGGAGATACCTGTTGTGCAAGAGTATCCAGAAGTGTTTGCTGATGATTTACCTGGCTTACCTCCAAGCAGGGAGATTGATTTTACTATTGAGCTGGTTAGTGGATCAGATCATGTTGCTAAAGCCCCTTATAGAATGGTCATAAAAGAACTGAAGGAACTGAAAGATCAATTGGAGGAATTGCTTAGTAAAGGATTTATCAGGCCTAGCACTTCGCCTTGGGGTGCTCCTGTGCTCCTTGTGAAAAAGAAGGATGGAAGTCTAAGGCTTTGCATAGACTAGAGAGAGTTGAACAAGCTGACTATAAAGAATAAATATCCTCTTCCAAGAATTGATGATTTGTTTGATCAGTTGGAGGGTGCCTCGGTGTTTTCCAAGATAGACTTGAGATCGGGATACTATCAGCTCAAGGTCAGAGAAGAGGACATAGCAAAGACAGCATTCAACACTAGATACGGGCATTTTGAGTTTACAGTGATGCCTTTTGGCCTAACAAATGCCCTGGCAGTGT